>OX592702.1:0-1250000 GCA_951361185.1 Ochropacha duplaris | reverse complement strand
GAAATATTCACAAAATACTCACTTTAATAATTAAATTAAAATAAAATAAATATTCAAATAAATTTTCATCACGTTTGTTGTACGGGAGCCTACAACAAATTCATTTGAGGGGCATAACTCTTTTTTCTTCCGTGACGATTTCTAACCCCGTAATTAACTTACGATAAATTTCCAAATGTAAACACGCTTTGTAAGTAGCTTACCTGAATTTCTTAATATTTTAAATTGCTTGCATAAAACTTACGTAAGCGACTTGCAAGTGTAAGTCCGGCCTAACAAAAACAAATACAATTCTCACCGATCCTGTTTCCACTGCAACCACCACTGGTGTATATCATCATCGGAATTAACGAAGAGCGCCTTCCACGGCCTCGTCACGAATACCTTCTGGAAGAATACCTCGCTCAGGTACAGTACAGTGACTATGACCAGTAGACCGATCACCTTGAGCGCTATGTGCAGGTACTGGTAAGGTTTGGTCTCTACTGTGTGCGTTGATGACTCCGTTATGTGTGGGGGGAGGGCGAATATCGCGAACATCTGGAGCAAAGTCAAAGTCAAAGTTAAAATCACTTATTCAGTTTTGGCCTTAGGAGGGCACTTATAGGTCTTACATAAATTACCACGAAGTCAGAAAACAACTGAGAAGAACCGGCAAGAAACTCAGCATGGTTACATTTTTTATATATTTTTGGACATTTGGGCAACAAGCTTTGGACAACATTTTATTTTTTATTCTGGTAAAGCTTGTGTCTGACCACAATCTCACCATGGTAAGTGATGATGTGGCCGAAGGTGGTAAGCACACAATGCCTAGATGGAAAGCTAGCTCTCAAGTGCGACAGATTTTCAACTTGAGGGTAGTAGCCAGCCAGTCGGGTACTACAAAGTACCCTACCACCATGCTATGGTTTCACGATATTTTCCTTCACCGAAAGCTCAAGCTCATTGTAGGATTCGAACCCACGTCCTTCACCGCGGTATCCAACGTCACTGCCACTGAGCTATCATCGCCTCAAATACTTATTAAATAATCACCTTTAATACTATGTACATACTTGAAAGTGACGAGTTGTTTTTGAACAGTAAATTCGTTTTTCTTAGATTCAAAAACTGAACAACTAAGAACTGCCATCAAAATAATATTTAAGGCGATGATAGCTCAGTGGTAAGTGACGTCGGATACCGCGGCGAAGGTGGTGGGTTCGAATCCTTACAATGAGCTTGAGCTTTCGGTGAAGGAAAACATCGTGAGGAAACCACAGCACGGTGGTAGGGTACTTTGTAGTACTCGACTGGCTGGCTACCACCCTCAAGTTGAAAATCTGTCGTCAAGCACCTGTTGGTGTGTTCCGGCAATTGCACTTGAGAGCCAGTTCGCCTTAATAAGGTGTACAACACATTAGCAATCCCCTGGTATTGCCAATGTCTATAGGCGACGGTTGTCACTTACCATCAGGTGACCCGCCTGCCTCGTTCACTTGTGACATAAAAAAAAAAAAAATTTAAAACTCACCAAAGTATACCAGAACGATACCAGAGGTATGAAACTATAGAACTGGTACGGCCTATTCATAGTCAAACACAGCACTACAGTTAAGAAATTCAGCCTGAATATGACTCTGAAATATCTGACTAGGCCTGTGAAGCCATTCTTCCAGGTGTAGTAGAAATGTCCGTAGCCAGTGAGGAATAGATAGGCGGAGACGAGTGCCCTCACTAGCATGTATATGGGCAGCACTTTGCTGGCACCAGTGACCTGGTATACCAGGATTACCAGCTGCATCCAGCCCTTCCATTCGTTTGTTTGCTCCCGGTGGAGTACTCTGGAATAAATTATTAAATAATGTAATAATTGAAAATCTTAGTACTCCTCTAACAAATAAATAAATATCCTCGGACATTTGTTCACACACGGCTATCTGATCCCAAACTAAGCAGAGCTTGTAATATGGAAACCAGATGACTGATATAATACATATACTACTTTTTTTTTGTAAATACATACTTAAATAGATAATTACACCCAGACTCAGGACAAACAGACATGTTCATGCACACAAATGTCTGTCCTGGATGGGAATCGAACCCACGAATTTTTATTAAATGAACTCAAGTATTTTTAATCGTCTCTTTTTTTTCATAATTTAATTATATAGACGTGCGACTTGATATGTGAAAACCTATTCTCAGACCTACTGAATATACATATATAAAATTTCATCAAAATCGGTCAAGCCGTTTCGGTGGAGTATGGTAACAAATTATTGAATTACTAATATCGCTATTAAAAAATAGGGGTTGATGGTAGAAGGGTGAAAATTTAGGGTTGTATTTTTTAATGCCACATCATAAAAAAAATCGGAATGAAAGATGGTTTAGATTCACAATAGGTGGCGCTAGAATCGGGTTCTATGTTTCTGCCCACTAGTATATATATAAAAAGCTCACCTATTCGATCTAGAATCATCCGTAAAGAACAAACCGAGGGCCAGAACATATCCAACGGGCAACCAAAAACTCCATTCAGAATAATACTTGTTCTCCTTCATAAAGAAGTTGGTTCTGTCACATAGGTAAAAGTATGCCATGATCATGCCTAGTTTGGCAATGGCCAACATTGGTGATGTTGGCGCTGGTGTTGGTGTTGGTGTGTGGGTTTGCACCAACGTGTATCCACCGAGACGTTGGTAGAGGGTTTGTGACGAACGCCAGGCCCAACGCGCTGCGGCCAACACTGCGCTAGATAAGATAAGACATTAAGGATTTTGAACGTTTTACGAATATTTCTTGAAATTAATTAATTAATAAATAAAGCAAATAAAATGTTATCATTCATCTTTTATTTATCAATTGCATCTATTTTTATGAGATAATGTTGGTTTATCAGAGAAAATGGTACAGTTATGAAGAGGTTTAACTCTTTCTCGGAAACCACTGAACAGTTTTGATGATAGTAAAACATTGTTAACAAATTCCTTAAATTTATGTACAGGCAAACAGATAGATCGTATCCTGGAATAAAATATGGAATACTTATTACGCAAGTTGTATATATAACAACAGAGACATTTTTGAAGTGAAACTTCTTTATCGACATAAGAGATTTTTTTTATAGTAATTTAAAAAAATACGTCACGTTTTTCTGTTACGCGCCATGTTTATTTGTAAAATTAACCTTTTTTAATTAACAACTAAAAAAAGTTTCACTTCTTACGTGTGTACTAATTTTTTTTACTTTATACTGTAACCCTTTGCCTGCACTACAAAAATGGAAATAAACCTATCATCCAGTTACACAATTCCGTCCCTTCACGAAATCCCTCCCACAGAAAGCGAGAAAGATACACATCAAAAATCGCCTTAATACTTTTGGCCGTATCGCTCGAAACCCAAGCCGTAAAAAACTAAAAGAAAAAAAAACTCACCAGAACAAAAGAGGAACAGAGCAAACGTCATCAACTGCAGCGGCGTGTGCGACTCGGGCTGGGCGCAACACGTGCCGTCGTTGAAATTCATGTGATCGTTACAGTACATGTTTAGCACTATCTGTGCGCAGTGGCGGAGTGACGTCACACTCAGTGACTCACCGTCTGTGGACGTCGCACCTGACGCTATCAGACGAGGAGACGACCAGATCAGGGCTGCGCTGTGGGTTAGGATCTAAAAACAAGACGTTTGAATTTTTAGTGGAACAACCAATTTTTTTTTTTTAAATTCTGGATTTTGTTTGGTAAGTGATGATGTGGCCGAAGGTGGTAAGCACACAAAACTTAGATGGGAACTGGCTCTCAAGTGCAGCTGTCGGAACACACCGATAGGTGCTTGTCGACAGATTTTCAATATGAGGGTGGTAGCCAGCCAGTCGGGTACTACAAAGTACCCTACCTTGCTATGGTATTCTCACGATGTTTTCCTTCACCGAAAGCTCAAGCTCATTGTAGGATTCGAAGCCACGACTTTCGCTGTGGTATCCGACGTCACTACCACTGAGCTATCATCGCCTTAATAATTTCACTAAGACCTGACCGGATTTGTACGAACGAGGACTAGACTTTACTATGCTAAAATGTGCGTAAAGAAATGGCTTAAAAAAAATCAGTTACAATGCTTTGAAGGCAACTGCCTCTCAAGTGCAACTGGCTCTCAAGTGCAACTGGCTCTCAAGTGCAACTGGCTCTCAAGTGCAACTGGCTCTCAAGTGCAACTGCCGGGCCAAACCAACAGTTTTCCTTCACCGAATTCTGTTTGATGTGTGTGCCTCAATTATCTAAAAACGGCTGAACGGATTTTGATGAAACTTGACCCACAGGTAGCTCATATCCTGGAATAAATCTTGACCCTCGCAAACGCGGCTGTAACCGCGGGAGACAGCTAGTAATAGTATATAACCAATACCTCTATAGCAGCTCTATTATAGGCATCAATGTCAGTATTACTCAATTTGTTATCCTTCATTTTATTCGCATCCACAGGCTCTATCAATTTCCATAGGACTTTAGTGTTTCGAGTTGCGAGCGAATCTATAGCTTGCACCAAGTGCGTAAGGTTCCTTTTGTATTCATCTAACACTATGTCGGTTGTGTTTCGGGATTTTAAAAGCTGTAAGCCAGATGTTGCGACTATAACCGAGGGAGGTTGGACTTGTTCTTGCCTGTGAAGAAAAATGACTCTTATAGTTATCAAGTTAAGGTAAAATGTTGTATAAAGATAGCATATCGTAAGCATATCTTAATAGGGATGGCGACTGTCCAAACGTAGATGGGGCATATTATTTGATTAATGAGTGAGAGAAAAATCAAAATCATCATTATGATTTTTAAGGCGATGATAGCTCAGTGGTAAGTGACGTCGGATACCGCGGCGAAGGTCGTGGGTTCGAATCCTACAATGAGCTTGAGCTTTCGGTGAAGGAAAACATCGTGAGGAAACCACAGCACGGTGGTAGGGTACTATGTGGTTCTCGACTGGCTGGCTACCACCGTCAAGTTGAAAATCTGTCGCCAAGCACCTGTTGGTGTGTTCCGGCAGTTGCACTTGAGAGCCAGTTGCCCTTGCCCTTAAGGCATTGTAATAAGGTGTACAACACGTTGGCAGTCCCCCTGGTATTGCTAATGTCTATAGGCGGCGGTAGTCACTTACCATCAGGTGACCCGCCTGCCTCGTTGTCACTAGTGACACGAAAAAAAAAAATTACCCTACCAATTTTTGTTTATAAAAAATAAAAAGAGCTTTATTTTTTAATTTCAAACAAGGTACCTATTTCTATTAAAGAAAACACATAACAAAGAATTTTTCTTGATAAATTTCAATCTAAGAAATTATATCAGCTTATGCTAGTGATCACAAACTTTTTTTGATGTGTGTACCTCACAGAGGGATAAAAAAACTGATATTTACCAAATTGCATCTTATTGTTTCTTATTATTATTGTTAATCTTATTTCATTTCATTAAATAGTATAAAACAAAGTCGCTTGCGCTGTCTGTCCCTATGTATGCTTAAATCTTTAAAACTACGCAACGGATTTTGATGCGGTTTTTTTTAATAGATAGAGTGATTCTTAAGGAAGGTTTATATGTATAATACATGCATAATATAGTAGCGAAACACTGATAAATTTAGAGGTTTCTAATGTGATGTCGTAATTAAGCATTTTTTTGCGCTTATATTGCAAACGCTGGCTGAACCCTACGAGATAGACCAAAATAATGTACTACAGTATTGTCCACCTTAAAAAGTTCAACAAAAAAGTCCGCGATGGTATATGTCTATCTCTTAGGGATAACCCACCATAACCATTTTTTATCCTTTACTAAAAAGTGATTATTTACGAAGTGATTTTAAACAATACAATATTAATCCTTATCCAATTAAGTACTTCTAATAAATTGTACATTTATTATAGATCAATATGCTTTTTACAGCATGTTATTTAAGTGAATATTTCCGAAGATATTACAAATTTAAAATGCAGGGACGTAGTTGTTGCGGCGCCGCGGCGGTACCGACCCGCGGCGGCCGGCCGAGGATCGGGCGGCGCGTGCCTATAAATAGCGCGTCGATGGCCGCGCTTCGCCCTATAGCACTTCATGATTTGCAGCGATCGCACGCGTTTATCGGAGCTCTCTAGCGAGGAACAGATATAGAGTAGACCTTGGAAGAGAACATAGGCTATCTTTTATCCCCCCTCCACCACCCCCACTTGCGCGATATAACGTGTAGTCCACGCGGGCGAAGCCGCGGGCGGGTCGCTAGTTTTATTATAAATGCACTGATTAGTATTATTATTTACTTGTTATTCTTATATTTAAATTAAGTTACTAATTAATTGCTTAAAAAAAAAATTGCACGGTGGTAGGGTACTTTGTAGTACCTGACTGGCTGGCTACCACCCTCAAGTTGAAAATCTGTCCCCAATCACCTGTTGGTGTGTTCCGTCAATTGCACTTGAGAGCCAGTTCGCCTTTAAGGCATTGTAATAAGGTGTACAACACATTAGCAATCCCCTGGTATTGCCAATATCTATAGGCGACGGTAGTCACTTACCATCAGGTGACCCGCCTGCCTCGTTGTCACTTGTGACGTAAAATATAAAAAAAAATTTACACATATGGTAAATACAGCGAATCCTATACTTCAAATTGTACTTGTATTGCAAATAAAGATTTTGATTTCATTTGATCAACATTTCCGTTACAGGTGCACTCTATCCGGATATTCCGGACAAAAGTTAGTACATAACAGAACATACCATATCCTAAACTGGTCGACCATGGTCTTGGACACATCTTCACTCCATATGAATGTGACTGCGAGCTTTAACTTGTGATCCACGTATGTGTAGTTCGGTTTGTGATGATCTATCGTAGAGTATGACGTGTCCAAGTCTAGGCGGGTCTTTAATACGCCTGGAAAATATTATTATGTTGAGTTAGCATTTTTTTTAAATGAAAACTTCTTTAGCGCCTTTGTGCACTTTTTTGGGATAGGTAAAAAATGTTAAACTCGCGTCAGGACACGTGACCTGAAAGAAAATTTGTAAGACAGAGGGAGAGGAGACCGCCGGCGCGGCGTAGGAGAGGAAGTAATATCCCCCTCTTTTTACCGCGCCTATAAATTGTTGTTTGTGCACGATACCGCAATTAATGAATATTATTTTACCGCATAAATGATAGTACTTTTATACTGATAAATAAAGCAAATTCGTGCGAAATTATTCCCTAACCATTCCAAAATATTCAAAAATGCACAAAGTTAATGTTCAAGTTTTCATTTCTGCCGGCACTCCCGGAGTTTTTATTCTGTATCAGCTTGTGTTTGACCACAATCTCACCATGGTAAGTGATGATGTGGCCGAAGGTGGTAAGCACACAAAGCCTAGATGGGAACTAGCTCTGAAATTCAGTTGTAGGAACACACCGATAGGTGCTTGGCGACAGATTTTCAATTGAGGGTGGAATCCAGCCAGTCGGGTACTACAAAGTACCCTACCACCGTGCTATGGTTTCCTCACGATGTTTTCCTTGATCGAAAGCTCAAGCTCATTGTAGGATTCGAACCCACGGCCTTTTTTTGCTGAGAGCCGATAGCGAATATGGTAAGAGAAGAGAGATATGGTAGTACGTCTTCTGTACTAAAACATTGGTAACATGTTCCTTAAATGTATGTATAGGCAAATTCAACAGTGTAGGATCTATCTTATTATAGAAGTTCTTAATGTGGCCTTTGACACTAAAAACCAGATAAATATGGCTCACCTATGAAATACTCATACAACTGTTCGAGTCGAGAGTCTCCAATAAATGCAAAACTGTTGTACTTCCCCCAGAAGGCCAGGTAACGGAGACATCTTCTGGCATCACTGGAAAAAGAAAATTAAAAGATTCACACAAAATAAAACATCATTTTACATAAGTTATAAGTTCATAACAAATTCTGATTCATTGGGCTGCTTTTT
Organism: Ochropacha duplaris; assembly: GCA_951361185.1. Taxonomy (NCBI): domain Eukaryota; kingdom Metazoa; phylum Arthropoda; class Insecta; order Lepidoptera; family Drepanidae; genus Ochropacha; species Ochropacha duplaris. The sequence goes on along the minus strand of OX592702.1, from coordinate 1,242,040 downwards.
TTTTACCACAAGTGACAACGAGGCAGGCGGGTCACCTGATGGTAAGTGACTACCGTCGCATATAGATAGCAACACCAGGGGGATTGCCAATGTGTTGAATACTTTATTACAGTGCCATAAAGGCAACTGGCTCTCAAGTGCAGCTGTCGGAACACACCGATAGCTGCTTGGCAACAGATTTTCAACTTGAGGCTGCTAGCCAGCCAGTTGAGTACTACAAAATACCCTACCACCGTGCTGTGGTTTCCTCACGATGTTTTCCTTCACCGAAAGCGCTATCTCATTGTAGGATTCGAACCCACGACCAACGCCGGGTCACTCCCACTGAGCTATCATTGCTCACTTCAGATAAATGCTAATTTATCCGCAAGATAGTAGCATCTGTTTAACATTTACATCTATTCGTTATTAAATATCAATTAGTAAAATTTAAAATTAGTTTTTAAATTTCAAATCTTTTTGCCAATTTTTAATATCAATAATTGTTTATTATTTTATACTGGCTGTACAATTATCTAATCAATTACTAATGAACTATAAAATTTCATCAAAATCAGTCAAGCCATTTCGGAGGAGATTGGTAACTAAAACTGTGACACGAGAATTGTATATATTAAGATTATCTTTGTGTAAATTAATAGGTTTATAGGTACAGATGTTACGTAAGCCAAGTACCAATCTTAGAAGTGTATTCAATTGATTGAACTCCAACCTTATTAATTAAGCTAATAAGTCTCAAGTTTCACTAATTGAATAATGCCGGCTCGGGCCTCTACACTAGCATGTAAAAATACTTTTTATAATCTAAATATCGCCACTGTAAGAGAACCAGGAAAGAATTAAAATAATATGTGTGTACCTACTGTAAAAACAGGAAAATTACAAGAAAAATATGGGATTATCAATTTATCATGATTATAGGAGAATTGGGAAATGTTGACTTTCCAAGTGTTCAGGGCCGGATTTAGAGGTGTGGGGGCCCTTGGGCAACAAAGGAGTGCCAACAATTATTTTTCAAATAAGACTAATTATATTTTTCTTGCAAGTGTTTTAATATTTTATTGCAAAGATAAATTCTTCTTTTTTATATATGGTATTTAGTTGTTTAGGATTTTTTATAATTTGGTATAATTTTTTTCATTATAAGTATAATAATTTATGTAGGGGCCCTCTCTTGTGGAGGCTATACTCAAGACTTTAGGGGTCTTGAGTAAGGCTGCCAGAACAACTTAAGGGTAGTTTATACAAAGCATGTAGTAGGTTAAGTAGGTAGTTAATACAAAGCGCCTTGTAACCATTATCTTCCTGTGTTACTTCAAATGTTTTGCTTCACCCAAAGAAAGGCTTCGAAATTGAACCCACAACCTTCCAAGACCATTGTCAACAAATTGAATATCAGTACCATGACATTATCATCACCATAAACATGCTAATAATGGTGTCATGGGCCTATAAGGTCTAGTTAGATGTTCAAGAACAAGACAAAGTTCCCGATAAAGCAATGGTTATTTTTAATTTCTTTTATCTTTGAGTCTAAGTATTTATTTAGGTTAGTGATAAGTATATCATTAAAGGAGGTGGAATAGCATCAAATGCTGAATCATATTCATGAATCACTAATAATTATAACTGTAGCACTAACATGTAACATCTACTAAACCCCTAAAACTACATAAAAGAAAATGTTATTCCAGGTAATTGAAAAATTGTTCTTTTTTTTTTATATGTTCTTAAATTTTCTCACGTTTTAGAATATCTATGCAGCATACACCCATATGGCTGCCACTCATGGTCACCCTTGTATCTCCCAGAAGATAGCAGCCAAGTGCAGGAATCTGGGCCTGAAAACATGTTTCAAATCTAATAATGTTATTTTTTCTTTATATTTCTATTATTCTAATTTTATTAATAATGGATGAGTCTTACGAGACTGAGTCTTAATGTGAAACAACCCCCAGACTGATGGATTTATAACCTCAAAAGTGGCAAGCCTAGGCTGGATATGGGAGGCAAGAAACCAGGATTGGTGCACTTTGGGAGCTCAGTAACGGGTAACCTAACTCACACTTGAAATTAAAAACACAATTCAAACAAGTTCTTGTTCTTTTGTACCCTTTGGGTATTCTCGAAAGTAGTAGAAGATTAACAACAAAAAATAAATGGAAATAAGAAGTGAAAAGATTCAAATTACCATATCTAAGGTGAAGGATTCCATGATATCCAATGAAGCCTATAACCAGAACAAATGCGGCTAGCTTTGCGTTCTCCACATTTAGCTGATCTATAACCAATTCTGCTGAAGATTTCTTAGAGTGGTAACCCATTTTTGGTTTTAGTTGTCCAGCAAGCTCAAATCAACATTTGGTAAACATACTAAACTTCGTATCTTATCTTTCCTATTTGGGAACTATTACTTGTTAACTCATCGATTCATATTTTTATTTGTTAAATTTATTATTGTTCGTATGTATAGTTTAGCAAATAATCAAAATACACAAATCGGTAAAATTCGAGTTCGCGTTCTGTTAACTTCTGTTCTGTCACAGATTATTGATATGTAGCTAGCTCGTTCTGTTTGATTTGGTGATTTTTTTATTCATTCATTCATTCATATGTTTCTTTTTAAATATTGTTTATTTATGACCATAGATATAAAGTCTTTCAGATACATACATTTGCTTCAGTTTTAATATTCTTCTTTTATGTTGTAGTCACGTTATACTGTCACATTCATTGTAAAGTCTAGTCCTCGTCCATACCGCCATTTGGTCAGGTTTTAGTGGAATTAGTGGCCATTCCACCAAAACTTTTCATGGACTTTTTGGGAATACCTGACTACTGAAATATTACGATACACGCTTTCATTTAATTAAACTTCAATGGTGCACTTAGATTGATCGGATTGGACAAAACTCAACCTATATTATTCAATAAACAAAATATACGATTATAATGAAAAGCCAATGTTCCTTTGCAAGTTCCTGCCAAAAAGTCCTCTAATGACATAAGTTATTGGTATTGCTAGTGAAATAAATAAGTTTTAACCAATGATTTTTTTAGACCAATTAGAGAACTTTGCAATTACTTAAAGTAAAATAATTCCACTCGTTTATAAAATTCATCTTTATATTACTTTTAAGTATATTTTATATTATGCTTTGTTTTGTATAGCAAAGAGAAATAAAGATAAAGATGAAGACATTGTTGTTTTTTTTTGAGTTATAACACTAAACGTCTAATTGGATTACAATGGCGGCTATGTCCCCGTCTGAGGTATGTAGAAAATAAATTAAATTAAATACGTTTATTGTTCATTTTCAAGCATAATTTTATGTAACATGAAGTCTTTTCCCTCACATATGCCAAATCTATACATATTACCATATGTTTACCATTTTAATTACTACTTGCATCTGTATGACAGTTTTGAGGAAGGTATTTTGTCAAAAAAAATATTGTATTGTCCAAATTTACCATCGCAACCATACATATTTCATACTTCAAAAGTATCCGTTCAATACTGACATCATAATTGATACTATATTCCAAAATTTCCAAAGTAAAAGCAATCAAAAAAATAGTAATTTATACGAACTCTTTTCAGCGGAGATTACAAAAAGAACTCATGTCCCTTATGAAGGAGCCTCCCCCAGGTGTTATCGTAGACGGAGATTCGGCCAGCCAAAATCTAACACTGTAAGTAACCTCAGAACATCCTTTAAATCGGGCCCAAGCATTAGAAGGTGCTAAGATATCGTGGCTACAGGGTACAGGGTGCAGGCCATAAGGAAGCGATTAGAAACATTGAACTTACGATGCATTAAGCTATTAAGGTCACTTTGCTGACATCATAAACTCCAAACCTAAGTGGTTTTCTGTGCTAAGAATATTAAGATAAAATACAAGGAAAACTTATCATGAATTTGGGACAAATAGCAATCATCTGAAGATAAAGGTTAAACTATATTTTTTGTGGATGGTAAGTTCATTGTTATGTATGGATGAGAAGATATGTTAGTAATGGTGTATGACATCATTTATTAATTGCCAGCTGTTACATTGATAGTATATTGTTATATGCCCATAACCTAACTCAATGATACTACATATATAATGCAAATATAGGTAGTAGTAGTTCCTGAGCACACTCAAACATACAGACAAACAAAAGTGGCAAATTATAACAAGTCTACCCTGTAAGTAGTCCATATAAAAATGCTGACTAGTTTCTATAGGTAGTATCTTGAGTAAATCATTGAAATTGACCTATGGTCACAATATCAGTTTTAATTATCTATTAATACCTTGTTCAAATAAGTATTGTTAAATATAGAATAGATTATTGTTTTATCTGCAATAATTATGATGATGGATCAAGTTTGTGTTTATGTTTTTGTAAACAACAATTTTTTTATGTAATTTTTTTTTAATATTAAGATTTGAAATAAAATTGTTTGTTCATCCAAATAGGCCTTCACAGGCAATTATGAATAGTCAGACTCTAAATGCTCGATTCGGAAGGTTGTTTTTGCTGAGAAGAGCCGGCAATAAACTCAGCAATTACTCTTTTCAAAAACAACTTACACCTATTACATTCAATAATTATTATTTATCTAGTCTCACTGACAATATTTGCGTGTTATGGCGGCAAAAATAGTAATCTATAGAATTTAATTATGACTGACTTAATAAAGAACAAACTCAAGCAGACCAGCCCCCACAAGCAGCACCCGTTCACAAGTATGACGCATGTGGCAGCCATCACCCTCCTCGCACATTTTATAGGGTAGGATATTTGATAGATGTAAATCAATAGTATTCACCTCCCTTTTGAGATTTATAGGTATATTCTGGTATTTTATTTAACATTGTTAATGAATCCCTTAGCTTGTGGACTATATAGTCACCCCAAAACAACGTACAAAAAAATATGAGATTCAGGAATTGTTATTCAAATTATAAATTAATCATAAATATCACATTATTCGTTTTTCATAAAGACAATAGTCCATTTAAAAATAAAGCTTATGTATTAATATTGCTCAGTGATATGAGATGTAGGATACTGCAGTGAAAGTTCTGGGTTTTAATCATACAATGTGTTTGAGCTTTCGGTACTCTGCAGTACATGACTGGCTGGCTGCCGCCAAGGCCTAGCAGCCTATTGGTGTTTTCTGACAGTTGTTTAAAGCTGCTTGAAAGTAGCCTTCAAGGCATTGTTACAAGGTTGACAATATACAGACAAAAAATTATTGGACTTTTTCAAATATCATACTAATATTATAATAGTGTGTTTATTGGTTTGTTTTCTTTCGCGTAACAACACCAATTGTTTGATGTAATTTTTTGCAAAAATATAGTTTAAGCCATAAAATACGTCACGCGGAATATCACCTTTTTGGACATTTTTTTTTTCTTATTCTGGATAGGCTTGTGTTTGACTACAATCTCACTATGGTAAGTGATGATGTGGCCGAAGGTGGTAAGCACACAAAGCCTAGATGTTCCCCCTTCGCCAACTAAGTTACCCTTTCAGCGACCCCAAAAACTATTACGTCACCAAAGCTTCTACAAAACCCTATAAAAAAATAGGGTAGTGTCCTGGGTCAATAAAAATGAATTCTAATTAGTCCGTCGGTGAGATTATCAAAAAATATTGGACACGTATTTTTTGCTTTATCAAATCAATAATAATATACAAAGTTATAGCGCATCAAAGTATAGGAGTGGGGGCTTGTGACGTCACTTCGTGGTAAAATTTGTACCACGGTGTGACGTCACGCGAAATTTCAACGCACTGTATCCTCGTCATTTTTCGTTTACGGAACAAAATAAAAAATACGTGTCCAATATTTTTTGGTAATCTAGCTGACGGACTAAATAGATTTTTTTAGGACACAACCCTATTCTTGTGATTGAAGAAACCATACAGATGAATAATTTAAAATATTTACAGTAAAAGTACCTACTTGAGATCTCGTACATATCTCGCCCTGCTAAGCATTATCCCTTCCTCCCACTTAAATATTTACGAACGTATTATATAAACAGCCCTTAAGGTTTGGAGAGTGGCATAGATTACTTTTCATCCCGGGATTGCAGGTAAAACCGCGGGCGGAACCTAGTCTATTTATATTTAAAATTAAATGAAATGTTTATTCATCCAAATAGGCCTTCACAGGTGCTTATGAATTGTCAGATTCTAATGATCCTAATGCACGGTTCGGAACGTTGCTTTTGCTAAGACGAGCCGGCAACAGTTGACATAAAGACATTAGACTCTCGCAAATCAATACTTTGTGTCACTACTTACCATAATAAAATAAAATAATAAAAATTCCACGCCCTAGCAGTCGTATACACACAGCGAAAACCTTCAGCCTTCATAGTTGTCGCACAAATTATGGTCTAAACTCACCAATTTATCGCATGTGCTCTCTTTATAATAAACTTACCTGTAGCTGTAGTGAGTTTGATATCTTTAATGTGTCAGTCAAGATTGCCAAAAGAAAACTATGTCATATTTATTGAATCATATATTGTTTATTTCTATTTTTGTGTAGAGTAATTAACTTGGCTTGCTTATGTATTCAAGATAATTTGGTCTTACTTTACTTTATTCAGCATGCTGTGTCTACATCTACAAGGTCGTACACATTGCAAAAATGTTTTTGAAATTTAGTTTTAGGAATTACTGTGTAACGCCCAGTTTTGTAGACCATTTAATAAAAAATAAAAAAAAAAAAAAAAAAAATGCTGATCGCTTTTAATATGCACTAACTTAACGCAGCCTTTGCATAATTACTAAAGTACGTAGATTAGGCTGCCTTTCCACAAGAGATGTGCCATGCTATGGATGCGTTTGATATCCATCAATCATATGTATTAGTCCACATATCACTGGTGGTTTTTTTTATGGATAGATGCGTGCTATGTATTTGTACGGTGGTATGGCACTTTGTAGTACCCGACTGGCTGACCACCCTCATGTTGAAAATCTGTTGCTAAGTACCTATCGGTGTGTTCCGACTGCTGCACTTCAGACCCACTTTTCCCTCTAGGCTTTGTGTTTGGTTGCATCATCACTTACCATTGAAATTGCGGCCAAACACAAGCTTATCAAGAATTAAAAAAAATTATAAAATTTAAGGCGATGATAGCTCAGTGGTAGTGACGTCGGATACCGCGGCGAAGGTCGTGGGTTCGAATCCTACAGTGGTTTTGAGCTTTCGGTGAAGGAAAACATCGTGACGAAACCATTGCACGGTGGTAGGGTACTTCGTAGTACCAGACTGGCTGGCTACCACCCTCAAGTTGAAAATCTGTCGCCAAGCACCCATCGGTGTGTTCTGGCAGCTGCACTTGAGAGCCAGTTCCCATATAGGCTTTGTGTGCTCACCACCTTCGGCCACATCATCACTTACCATGGCTTATTCTAATTAAAAAAAAAACGCTATATAGCTTAGCATTCATGGAAACTGTCATATAGCTTCATAGGTTAGCTTTCACATTCTTACATCATAGTTGCATAGCACATCTCTGGTGGAAAAGGAGCCTTATATTGATTGCTATGTTTATTCTATCTATCTAATAGTCATAGAGTAGCTATTTAATATTTGTTCTTTTAAACAAGTAACTATTACTAATGAATAAAGTGTTGTCTAACATCTTCTGTTCATTATACAAGATAAATATCCTGTACTTTTGCCATAGACTAGGTGACACCCGCAGTTTCACCCGCGATAAAAATCATCCTATGTTTACTCCAGGACTTGATTTTCCTGTGTCAGGTTTCTTCAAAATCCGTTTTAACTGTTTTTGTGTGATTGTATAACAAACATACGAACTATCACATTTATAATATTAGCAGGATAAATTGTATTTCTGATTTGTTCCGGGAATGTGGGTAAAAAATCACGGACAGTCTCAATACACCATCTGTCTATCACATATTATTAAACAGATTTCTGTCTGTAATTATTTATTTTCATTAAGTTTATTATCGTCAATATCATGGGGTTTAATTTTTTTGCGCGGATCTCTAATATTTTTTCTGAAATAAAAGAAGCGTAAGTTACTCCTTATAACATCAGTAATCTGCCAGTGAAAGTCCCGTCAAAATCGTTCCAGCCGTTTCAAAGACTAGTCGAAATAAAAAAAACAGTTAAGTGCGGGTCGTACTCGCGCAGCGAGGGTTCCGTACAAATTTTGTAGTTTTTTTTTCTTTTTTTTTTAATTATTTTATTCAGTTTTTATTATTTGTTGTTGTAGCGGCAACAGAAATACATCATCTGTAAAAATTAACTGTTCAGTCAATCAATACATCAACTGTCTAGCTATCACGGTTCATGAGATACAGCCTGGTGACAGACTGACAGATAGACGGACAGTAGAGTCTTAGTAATAGGGTTTCCGTTTTTACCCTTTGGGTACGGAATCCTAAAAACGAACAAACAATTACATTTTTACATGTACCATTTTTATTTGCATTCAGTAAAAAGCTATTATTTTCACATAAATTGATTTGTATAGATAACGTTTGCGGCTCTATATCTTTGTTAATCTTCGAATCCATCAGCTAAACCATAGTTCATGTATAATTTTGTCCCCAGGTGGACAGTACACATGGAAGGAGTTCCTGGCACACTATATGAAGGCGAAAAATTTGTATTGCAGTTTAAATTCACAAACAAGTACCCATTTGACTCTCCGGAGGTGAGTAACTGATCTGTTAACATTTGATACAGTTTTGTTAATGGATGTAGCAGTAAAGTATTAAATTGTTTAGTATTCCTCGCCAGGGCCGAATTATTATTATTTTTAATTACTTGTGTGGGAGATTTTTAAAGATTGAATGTTTTTTGGGTAATGTATCTAAGCTTTTTAAATTATAATATAATTGCCTTATGTCGTAAATGGTGACACTTTTACTAAGGTAGGGTCAATCTAGGCTTTGTATGCTTACCACCTTCGGCCACATCATCACTTACCATGGTGAGATTGTGGTCGAACACAAGCTTATCCAGAATTTAAAAAAGATTGATTTTTTTGTATTTGGTACCGCCCACCCATCTATATCTCATCAAACTCGTCATCTTGTAAATAAATCAAACAGCTGGATGTCATACTGCTGTAATCTTATCTTTGTGATAAGCCGATTTGAGAACAGAAGATAATGTAGATTACATTATCTTCTGTTCTCAAATCGGCTTGTTCAAGAAATAAAACGAATTTTTGGTTCGCCATTAAATTCTGTAAATGTTTTACACCGCTCTGAAACTTACTTTCCTTTAGAGCAGAGGTCTGCAATCTTTTTTGTCTCACTATGTTTTTAGTTTTTAGTAAAACCCCCTTACCTAATATTGTTGTCATGCATATTCGTCGTCAATTTTTTCCAGGAATATTTCCCAAAAGTGACGTTTTTTTTCAAGCCCTAATAACTCTCTCTAACCTACTGCAACTAGCTTTCGTTTCTGATAATATATGTATTAAACTGTAAGAGTCCGAGGTGGAAGCGACTGGTAATCTTTAATACAGGCTTCGGCTATTACGGCTGGATAACAGTTTCTCCTACAAACAAAATATGTCATTTTTCAGTCAGTTTAATTTGTAATATTGTACCTAGTTTGTAAGGGAAAGAAATAAAATTCAAACTCAGCAAGGTTACATTTTTTTAATATTTTTGGACCATCGGACTATATTGGCTTTTTTTTTTCAAATGTTTAACAATTTTATTCTTAAACTAATACAAAAATACATAAAAAATTATAACCCGCATTAGTTACCTACATATCACGGAGCCCCAATTTTTTTTCTCTGTCATGGACCTCTTTTGGTTGCCGACCTCTAGAAGTCGATATAGACCTTTAGAGTCAAATATAATAAAGCTAAAAAAGTTTTCACACAAATCTCTGTTGTTAATCTAGCGCGTTCGTCAGACAATCAGTACACCAATTGTATCGGAGTTTTCTTGAAGTGGCGCATACTATAATCCTAGTCTGCCATCACCTTTACAGAGACTAACTGTCTCAGGCGGTTTCACCCGCGTTCCCGAAAGAGATAAAAAGTATCTGATGCAAAAGACTTTCTGATAAAAACCTGCAAACCTGTTCGGCTTTATATTATTCGTATAGATGACTTCACTTACTGACTGTTTAGGTACCAATGAACCCGCAACCTATGAAAGTGAGCTTTCGGTGAAGGAAAACATCGTGAGGAAACCACAGCACGGTGGTAGGGTACTTTGTAGTACCCGACTGGCTGGCTACCACCCTCAAGTTGAAAATCTGTCGCCAAGCACCTATCGGTGTGTTCCGACAGCTGCACTTGAGAGCCAGTTCCCATCTAGGCTCTGTGTGCTTACCACCTTCGGCCACATTATCACTTACCATGGTGAGATTGTGGTCAAACACAAGCTTATCCAGAATTAAAAAAAAATCTATACTTTCTTAACTAAATAATGCTTTTTTTTATTAAAGTACACTTCAGACCGATATCAAGGCGTTTTCAATTCAATTTTGTAAGCGGTGTTGATGGGTTTGGGCGCCATATTAATTTGTGTTCGTTTACTGTTGAGTACTCTATCTACGTGGCTATAAGGATGAGTTTCGATTGCACCTAATTTGGTATCAATACACTCATGTTTTTATAACCCCGCCACCGATAATTATAGATTGTCGTACTCTCAAACATATTATAGCCATCAATATAACGCAATACAATAAATAAATAGGTAGGTAACCTATGTTCATTTACCTTTTTGTAACCAGGTTATATCTGTATTTATTCGTCATAGAGATTAGATATGTTATTTGGGTTATGGAAATAGTGCGTCGACCAGGGCCGGATTTAAACTGGGCAACTGCCCGGGGCCTCCACAAGAGAGGGGCCCCCACATAAATTCAATACATTCATAAAGTTCTAGAAGTTTCCCAGGGCCCTCTAAACTCACGGTCCGGCCCTGACCACACCTCTTAATCCGGCCCTGGCGTCGACAGACGTGAGGTGAATAATAATTCGTATGGGAAAACCAGCCAAGTCAGCCCTTAGACTACATATTTGGATTTTGCATAGAACTTGGCACTCAATCTCAGATCTCCATTCTTTTTGCGGCGAAGCCCACAGCAGAGAATCATTTTTGTATTGAACTTGGCTCTCCTTTTTTACATTTATGTTTTTGGTGGGATCTAAATCTTACAGAAGTTAGCTCGATTGTCAAAAACAATTTATTCCCGACTAGCTGTTCTCCGCGGTTTCGCCCGCGTTCCCGTGGGATCTTATCTTTTCCCGGAATAAAAATATAGACTATGACACTCACAAATAACGTGGCTTTCTATTGGTAAAATAATTTTATAATATTAGTAGGTATAGATAGATAACCGAAATTATCTCAAAGTAAGCCACAAGATTTAGTTGAATTATTTTTATTCAAAGCACTTATGAATAGTCTAGCTAGACTCTAACGCGCGGTTCGGAAGGTTGCTTTTGCTGAGAAGAGCCGGCAATAAACTCAGCAATTACTCTTTTCAAAAAGACAACATTCGCGTGTTACGCCGGCAAAAAATAATAAATAAATAGAATTTACTTGTGAGTTAATCGTTAGAAACGAATTTTAATAATGTAAACATACATCGACCAATGTATACTTACCAATTATATCTTATACGTGAAATTATGACGCTATGTCCAGTACGACAGCACACGCAAGTTGCATCCATGTACATTTGCGCTAGACCGAATCTAAAACAATTCATTCCGCCTGCAGGTGTACATATTTATCAGAGTCGAAGGAGCCGAAAGAATCGATTTTTTATGTAAGCAAACCTGTTTGAATTCCTCAAAGACCTCGCACAGCTATCCGCGCCGAAAGAAATTTTTATGTTCAATATAAAGTTAAATCTAAAAACAAATAAAACTTGAGAGGTGCCAAGGGACACCCGGATAGAACGAAGTTATATAAGTCGAGAGAGTCTATATATAAAATATATATATATATATATATAGAAATGAAAATATCTGGCTTGCTTTCTATAAGAGAGAGAGAGAGAGACAGACAGAGAAACATGCGCACGCCGCACAGCTTACAATAGCTTACTACACACAACTGTCACCCGACCAACTGACACTAAAAGTGTCGGTTTTTCGTAAGATTTTTTTCCGTCTAGCCCCCTTTCACAACGCGCGATAAAAAACTTCGTTCCAAAAAGCTATAAATTATATTAACAATGCAATTAACAACATAAATTAAATAGTACTGAGACGTACATTGATCGTGGGATAAGAACAAGAAAAAGAAAGACTATAAAATGGTAACAGTGTGTTATTTATAATTGCAGGTGACATTCATAGGCAACAACATTCCGGTGCACCCGCACGTGTACTCGAACGGTCACATCTGTCTGTCCATACTGACGGACGACTGGTCGCCGGCGCTGTCCGTACAGTCCGTCTGTCTGTCCATCGTCTCCATGCTCAGTAGCTGTAAGGAGAAGGTGAGCGCATATCCTTATTCTCTTACATTATTATAAAACATCGTGAGGAAACCATAGCACGGTGGTGGGGTACTTTGTAGTACCCGACTGGCTGGCCACCACCCTCAACTTAATCTGTCGGTGCGTTCCGACAGCTGCGCTTGAGAGCCAGTTTCCATCTAGGTCTTGTGTGCTTACCACCTTCGGCCACATTATCACTTACCATGGTGAGATTGTGGTCAAACACAAGCTTATCCAGAATTTTAAAAAACGTCCCCCGCCACTTCTTTGTCTGTATGTTTGCAATAAACTACTCAACGGAATTTCATCAATGGATGGAGTAGTTCATGAGGAAGGTTTTAATGTGTATAATTCATTATGTGTATTGGCTGAAATATGACCATAATGCCGACTGAGAGCTACACTGGCGTGCGCCGCGTAAACCAATAGAGTTATAACCCTAATACGACAGACAAAAAAAAGTAGGCTCTATATCTATGCTCTGCTACCCGTGCGAAGCTAGGGCGGGTCACTAGTCTATTTGAGATATTAAATACCTAGAATTCAATTCGAATACCGCGGCGAAGGTCGTGGGTTCGAATCCTACAATGAGCTTGAGCTTTCGGTGAAGGAAAACATCGTGAGGAAACTATAGTACCCGACTAGCTGGCCACCACCCTCAAGTTGAAAATCTGTCGCCAAGCACCTATCGGTGTGTTCCGACAGCTGCACTTGAGAGCCAGTTCGCATCTAGGCTTTGTGTGCTTACCACCTTCGGCTACATCATCACTTACCATGGTGAGATTGTGGTCAAACACAAGCTTATCTCTATAGAAATCATTTTTGGTCCTTCGAGCCGGATAAATATACATTTTCATAATGTGAATGGTTTCTACTGCAATATTTTTGTGTTGAATTAGTTCTTATTAATGTCCTATTGTTCTATGTACGCCCTTAATGTGCAATAAACATCAAAGTAGTGCTTATCTTTGAGATATTGATGAATGTAAAGTCAGCGTCAAAAGTTGATTATCACTTGAGTACCGTGTCACATTACGCTATTCTTCATATAAACTGGCAAGAGAATGTCAATGATTAAAATTAATTTTGTCGCAGACTGTACATTTGTGGATTCGCCCATGATCTTGACTTTTGGTAAACTACTCCCGTATTATTTTTAATCTATGCTTCATTATATGATGATTCAGATGAACCTTATTGCAAAGGAATATGGTTCATTTTCATATAACTGTAGTCTGTAACCAATAGCAATGTTTTACCGCTACAACTTAACGCGGTTTGATAGTAGTAGATATAAATCTATTTATGTGTGTATATTAAGAAAGGGTTATTGTTTTTTTTTTTTTTCAGAAACGGCCACCAGACAATTCGTTTTATGTTAAGACATGCAACAAAAATCCCAAGAAAACGAAATGGTGGTATCATGGTAAGTAATTTAAATTAATTTATGAGTCCCCCATTTTAAAGTAGGTCGCCCCATTTAAAATATTTCGCGCTTTTAATATCGTCCCATTGGCCACATCATATGAGCCGGAACCCGTTCACTGCTGGACAAAGGCCTCTACAAGGATCTCAACGATGACCAGTCTTGCGCTACTCGCATCTAGGCTCCCCCCTCCCCCCACAAGATTTATTTAAGATCGTCGAAAAGCGAGTGTTTCGACGGTCATGTATGAGATCATATCGAGATCCAAACATACCTCTAACCCTCATTTCACTTTGGTCATGAGAGACTGCAACGCGAAGCCCTAATGGGCTTCTTAACACATAAAATAAAATAATTTTTATGTGGCTAATGCCACTTAAAAATTATATTCTTTTCCCCAAATTGTTTTTCGCATTTGGCATTTTGTTACCCGTTGTTTCATGGCGCCTAGAGCGACCTCACCTATTGTTACCTTAGGACCCTGTGTTTCAGGCTGTCCAACCCAATTACGTTTTAATGCATCAGTTAGTGATTTTTTGAGAAAATAAAGTACTAGTTTTTGAAAAAAATTATAAAATTATTATTTATTTACGCCGGTTGGACTGCTTGGTTAACACGATACCGCAGGTCGTGGGTTCGATTCCCATCCGGAACAAATATTTGTGTGCATGAACATGTCTGTTTGTCCTGTCTGGGTGTAATTATCTAGTTCAGTATGTATTTACAAAATACAGTAGTATATGTAGTAAATCAGTCATCTGGTTTCCATATTACAAGCTCTGCTTAGTTTGGGATCATATAGCCGTGTGTGAAAAATGGATATTCACGGTTTTTGCACGGTGGTAGGGTACTTTGTAGTACTCGACTGGCTGGCTACCACCCTCAAGTTGAAAATCTGTCGCCAAGCACCTGTTGGTGTGTTCCGGCAATTGCACTTGAGAGCCAGTTCGCCTTTAAGGCATTGTAATATGGTGTACAACACATTAGCAATCCCCTGGTATTGCCAATGTCTAAAGGCGACGGTTGTCACTTACCATCAGGTGACCCGCCTGCCTTGTAGTCACTAGTGACATAAAAAAAAAAAAATTGGGATATTCCCAGGATATTCGGTTTAAAGAATTTTATTTCTCATAAAAACTTACAGTTTACATAAAATGAGATACAATATTATGATTTCGCATCGACTAAAGAGCGCCGAAGGGCATGTCGTTCTACTTTGATTAAGTACTTTACTTGCTGAAACATTTAAACATACATAACATTATCACCTCATGATATGTATTTTTTTTTATGTCACAAGTGACGACGAGGCAGGCGGGTCACCTGATGGTAAGTGACAACCGTCGCCTATAGACATTGGCAATACCAGGGGATTGCCAATGTGTTGTACACCTTATTACAATGCCTTAAAGGCGAACTGGCTCTCAAGTGCAATTGCCGAAACACACCAACAGGTGCTTGGCGACAGATTTTCAACTTGAGGGTGGTAGCCAGCCAGTCGAGTACTACAAAGTACCCTACCACCGTGCTCTGGTTTCCTCACGATGTTTTCCTTCACCGAAAGCTCAAGCTCATTGTAAGGATTCGAACCCACGACCTTCGCCGCGGTATCCGACGTCACTTACCACTGAGCTATCATCGCCTGTGTATGTAATCTTAACAATAATGTCTGCCTAATCTCATCGATCGATCGTTATGTGCGATACATAAACACTACTTATCTAATCTGTATCAAAATTGACAAGTCGAGTTTGCTCATGATTGTGAATTTTGGAAGAGATTAGCTTACTTTCTTTTTGATTTAAAAAGGATGCATAGGGTTTTTGTAAGCATCTATTAATTTTGTTGGCTCAATATTGAGGGGTGAAGTTTAAAAGGTTGTTGGAAAATCTCACGTCAACTTTAAAAAAATATACATCCCCGGCGGTTTCATCCGCGTTCCCGAGGGATCTTATCTTTTCCCGGGATAAAAAGTAGCCTTATTTATTCCAGTATATGATCTACCTGTGTGCCAAGTTTCATTAAAATCCGTTCAGCCGTTTTTGTGTGATTAGGCAAAAACAAACAATAAAAAAATTCAGGTGCAAAATGTCACTTAGAGTGACATTTTGCATCTGAAAATAAATGTAAAGGTCATAGCCCATTTAAACGACTCTGCTCCAACACCGATCCCACCCAACACCGCCCTATACTAAAAGTCAACTACCGAGCAGTCTGATGGCGGTAAGCTCGCTGACAGCGAGTTGTCTGCTAATTTATGTTGCCAATATAAACTATATCTAAAGAGGACGACTTAAAGCCCATATTTGAATGATATTTTATTTGTCGGGTGGGATCGGAGTCGTGTAAGTGAGCTACGACCTTAAATCTCACCAAGGGAGGGAGGGAGTCTAAATTGAAATAACAGCTCACTAAATTAGCGGATGCCCCCTTATTAAATATATAAGATAAAGAGTATCTTTATGATGTAATATTGTTTGATGTTTTTTTTTACGGTGTAAATTATTATTATTATTTCAGACGACTCCGTGTAACGCCACACGGCAAAGCTATATCGAGCATGGACGATAAATCTCAGTATGTGATAAGTGTTATATTGATATGGTACTGTATGTTATGTACATAACGCGAGTGCAGCCGGCGTGTGGGAAGGCCCTTATCTACATCTTGTGTTGGCGAAATACACGTGTCTTGTGTGTGGTGTACCTTAAAATGTGGATGAAATTTCTACATTACTCTTTTTGGTCTATATAAAAACTTATGGCGGAAATGTCACTTGTAATGTCTTATGTCAAATAGAGACGGTGTTTTTTAATCTGGGTTGACCATGTTATGTAATAGGGCTGTTTTGGACGTAGAATGAAGTATGAAGAGATGTCTTTTAAGATATACTACGTTAATTTATGTACCTATATAACTATTAGCAAAAAGGTTATGTTATGATTTTCGCAGGCGCGGATCCACCTGAGCTAGGACCAAAGCTCATAGCCCACACAACTCCGCTCCCACCCGACAAATAAAATATCATTCAAATATGGGCTTCAAATCGTGCTCTTTAGATATAGTTTATATTGGCAACATAAATTAGCAGACAGCGAGCTTACCGCCATCAGACTGCTCGGTAGTTCACTTTTAGTTTAGGGCGGTGTTGGAGCAGAGTCGTGTAAGTGGGCTATGACCTTAATTTCTCGAATTATTGAAATCGTCATAGCGACATCACTGATTCTTGGTAACGATTTTTCGTAAACGGGACTCTATTTAAATTGATCAACTCACCCGAGATTTTCTCGAAGATTAAGCACGTGAAATGAGCTAAAATTAACCCCCCCTTAAACCAAATGCTAGATCCGCGCCTGGATTTTCGACTCTATAGATATGTATTCAAAGTTAATATCTCCGTGACTTAAGTTCGTTTTACAGAATGTGTTCAAAATATTATTGTACAATTTATTGATAAAAATGTTGTATTCATTTATTAAACTTCAATCATAATTATTATAATATTAGTAATTTTATCCACATTTTTTTAAATACTGCCAATCTAAGGGTGTATTTATAGATATTGAAAAAACTTGCAGTCCAAAATTCACACAATTTTGTCTAATAAAATTAGTCCTTATAGCATTATAAATAAGGTTCTATTTTACAATTAACGTTAGATACAGGTAATCCTTATTGTGACGCAATAAGATTCATTTTAATTAATTAATAAAATAAAAAAAGAGGTTTAGTACTGTAAATGCTCAAATTAACCAATCGTGTCAATTTCTATAAGTACATTCTTACTTGAACCAATGGACTTGTGTGCAAAATTAATGATAAAATACTGTAAATAGTATAATAGGATATGAAATGTACCGCATACAAATGCTTTCATTATAAACATCAGTCGACACATATAGTTGTATATAATTTTAAATTTTTACTATGATTTTTTTATCAAATCGACTGCAGAGATTTGTATGGTTGGGGATGTTTTTTATTGTTAAGCCAGTTACCCACTAACGGATACGGTTTTTTTTTAATTGGACATTCCGGTTTAGTAGGTTTAATAAATATTTCTAAATTGCGTGACTTTCTATAACGAATCTGTGTGGGGCTAGTATGTATGCTGTTTTAGCCAATATTTCATTATTCAAAGCTTCATTTTTAATTAATATTTTTGTTGATATATGTTCAAAGCCATGTTAATTGTGTCTAATTTATCCATAAAAATATACTGTATAGTAAAAAAGATAATATATTATTTTATCAATCAATCAATCTTGCAGATTACTAATATACGCTGGCATTTCCTGTGGGTTAGAAAGATACATATAATTTTCACACAAACATCCATGTATGAGCCATCCAAATATGAAAGATTAGCTTTTAAAATTTATTTAGTGCGGAAATGTATACATATTTAAAAATTATTAATAATATGTGAAAATACAAAAATTATAATTTGAATAATTCAGTTTTAAAATGTACAAATAGGAATTAACTTATTTTATGCACCAATGTTCGGATATCAAGACGTGCACTTTAAAATGTAATTTAATATTGAACTTTTCACTGCATATGGGTTGTAATCGCACAGGTGTTTTTTAATTGAACAATACTTTGTGCTTTTATTAACTAGTCAGTACAATTTTGATTAACATTGCACATTTATATATAAACCGTAATGCCTTAATGGTAGTCCATTAGTTCTTTAGTTGGAAGCCATGTTAACTTAGTCTTGTCTAGCTAGTTTAGATTCCCCAAAACACCCTTTAACATTTTAAAAAAGAAAAGATTTTCACAAAATATTGTAGGTCATATCTGAATGTTCATTTAACTATAAGTAAACACCGCTTATGGAGTTTAAAGATGGCCTTATGAAGATAAATTACTCTGGTATTGGCAGTGTTGTCACTTTAAAAATTTGCCGCAACCTATATTAAATTAAAATGAGATTTTAGTCGTAAATTCTATCAATGCAATTTATATTTTTTTTAAACCCTGGCACGGCCTACAGTGGGCACAATTTCAATTGGGTCCAAACGCCCATATTTGAATTTTAACAACAATGTTCGTCAAATATGGGCGCCATCTTGGTGCCAATATGGGCCAATGTGCCAACAATGGGTACTGCGGTAGTTTGGCACCGATTGTTACATGCCTACTGTGGCGATCTGGGCGCCCAAGGGGTTTTGTAATTTTTTGGTTTAAGAATTTTGTAAGGGTGCTATCATAAAGGTTTTCCTACTGTAATAGTAGTAATGTATCCATTGCAGCTGAGATTTCTTGGATTATTTTGATGTAGAGATGTGGTTTATCACCTTTTAGTTGGATACATTATGACATTAGTAGAAAATCGTTGGTAAAAAAACTCATGATTTACTGAAGCGCATTACTTGTGTATTATTAAAACAAACTGCTTAATTTATTGAAATAAAAATAATGTAAAACACGTTTATGTTGTTTTCTTTATAATAAATATAGTAGATATTACGAACAAAAATAGGGATAGGTACATGAAAAAATACAAATCTTCACAAATTTCACTTTCTTAAAGTACTTAAATATTTATTTATCTATATAAATTATCTTACAATATACTATACAAACATTATTTATAAATTCACAATATAATTGAAATAAAAAATCAACTCAATTATTTTAGGGAAGGGCGTTTGAATAATCAGTATATTATGAAATACTTATTCCAATGATTTTATCAGTGTCAATCCAAAGTGGATTTTTATAACTTTAAATAAGTCTTATTTTTCACTGTTTACTGATCGCAATGAGTGTTGGAGAGAGACAAAAGAGGATACTTCATTCAATGCTTCCAGCATAACGCCTGTAGGTACCATTAATTGACCCCTAAAAGGCACGAAAATGACTTGTTTTGTTGAAAATTTGTACAAACTTCCTTTTGTATTACAGCAAAATAACTAGTCATTATGTTCTACCATGCCATGGTGAACAAATATGTAATAAATATTACCGAATTATATCACATATAATTACAAAAATATATTACATCCAAAACTGAATTGAAACTGGCATCTTACAAGATGGAAGACAACTAGAATTGCAAAACTCCATACAACAAACCTAAAAATATATGAATATTTATACCACTGAACCCCAAAAACAAATATTTTATTAATAATTTAGTATTATAAATTGCTGACAAGATTCGACTTAAAAGTCATAGATGTAAGTTATAGAACATAGGTATTGTACAAGATTATTTTCACTGAAAGTGAACATGCAAATAATAACTCACAACCTTACACTCAACTTTAATTACCTTACCTGCTATTTTTTTTTAATAAAATTAGTTCACTTCACAATCCGCAAAGAAAGATATCGCGTAACACCCAAAAAATTTATAGTCGAATTGAGAAACAGTTAGTAAAAAACTATTTAATAAAGACAAAGAAAATTAAAATAATATTATTATTAAAATTTACTGTACATTTCTTTTTATTAACCTTTATTATTATTTATTATGACAGTAATTTAAACACACTTGTATTGGAAAGAACTGGCAGCTAAGCTAGTCACTGTGTTATAGTTTCCTCAATGTTTTACTTCACCGAAAACTCAATTTCATTGTAGGATTCAACATATGATCTTCGCCACATCGCATATATTCAACACAGAGTAATGCCGGACTTACACTTGTAAGTTGACTTACGAAAGCAATTTAAAATATTAAGTAATTACGGTAAGCTACTTACAACGCGTGTTTACATTTGCAAATTTATCATAAGTTTATTACGTAAGCCTACTTACGTAAAACTTTCTAGTGTAAGTGCGGGGTTAGGCTAGTAATACAGAGGTAAGACGAAGCCGACTGTCGCCATTAAACCATAGAAGAAGAATACCTAACAATATTCAATTCAATTATATGTTATCATCAAATATTTGTCACTATTAGCTGTCCTATTGATTTATTTTCACAACAATTTATAGTCTTACTTATCTGTTATGACTATGATTCATTAATTCTCTTTTAAAAGAAATATTAACACGTTTTATTGCTAAATGCACATACAAAATAAGTACAACCACAAAATAATCACATCAACAAACATTTTTTTTTTATAAATATCTAGATAACTTTTTTCAGCAGTAGAGTTTGACGAGTCCCAGACATAAATTATATAAACTTAACAGATCAACGTTTTTTTTTAAATTTATGGACAAATTCTTAAAGATGGATCCCGGATAATTTACTCAAATAATAATCATGATCATACCTTGTCACCAAAAGACCATCTGTAACCATTGTGTCATCTTTTGATATGTAATCTATGTATTCTCCTTTGGTGGTGGTCATTTTACCACCAACAGTTTTGATTATCGCATCTCCAGCACATAAATCCCACTTCTTAATAATCGTAGTATGGAGATAAACATCGTATGTGCCATTTACAACCTCCATAACTTTGAAGCCGGCTCCAGCATGCGGGGTGACTATTGTGTTGGGACCAAATGCATTTGTAGCTATTTCGACACCCTTGCCTGGATGCGATCTGGATACCACTACTCTTGGGTGCTCTTTGTTTTCTTCATTCTGTAATGAAGACCTTTGATCAATTCTTTAGATGAAATAATAATTATTTTAACCCTTCCACTTAAATGGGAGGACTTGATAAAAAAAACTGTTTTTTCGCCACCCGCATTCCTAAGGGATCATATCTCATCCCGGGATAAAAAATATCCTATGTCCTTCTCCAAGGTTCCATCTAACTCTATACCAAATTTCATCTAAATTGGTTCAGTGGTTTAAGCAGGAGGTAACAGACAGACAGACAGACACACTTTCGCATTTATAATATTAGTATAGTATGGATTGAAATCCAAGAATTAACTTACACTCACTGATTAATCATGAAATCTCAAAAAATATGTATGCTACAAACTTGAAATTTGGTAGGTAGATTCCGAATATGGAGTAGAAAACAAACATTTAGAGTCTGACTATTCATAAGTGCCTGTGAAGGCCTATTTGGATAAATAAACAATTTCATTTCATTTCAAACCCTAAAGAGGCAACTAGTAAAACATACATACATTCCAAAGACTCATAAACTTGTCTATTGCCAAATATTTAGCACCTTTTAAGGTGATGATAGCTCAGTGGTAATGACGTCGGATACCCCGGCAAAGGTCGTGCGTTCAATCAAATCCTACAATGAGCTTGAGTTTTTGGTGAAGGAAAACATTGTGAGGAAACCATAGCACGATGGTAGGGTACTTTTTAGTACCTGACTGGCTGGCTACCACACTCAAGTTGAAAATCTGTTGCCAAGCACCTATCAGTGTGTTTTGACAGCTGCACTTGAGAGCCAGTTCCCATCTAGGCTTTGTGTGCTTACCACCTTCAGCCACATCATCAATTACCATGGTGAGATTGTGGTCAAACTCAAGCTTATCCAGAATAAAAAAAAACTGTCAGTCAAGACAAGTGCAGGTTTCCATAGCTAAAGCTGCAGATACAACATGACAATTAAAATGGTATCTTACATGGAACACATTAGGCATATTGTTGGATGTATCCTTCATGAACCATCCCCAGTAGGTGCGAGTTGGGAACGGGTAGTGGATCACACCAATTATTGGCACACCATTTATAGCCACACACACCATAGTAGTCACATATTGATATAGACCCTCTGAAAATTAACAGTAACAATACATGTTATCATTAAATATACAAAAAAACATATCTATTCTCTCTTAACATGTTTGCTGCTAAGTTTTAAGCCTATCCCAAGTGCTACATGTTGTCTGTGGTGCCTGTATTATAAATTTTATTGCTTATACACATAGAGCATATGAGATTATATGGGACTGATGCATGACATGAATTTATCACTGAACATGTTAATCATGCTTTTCTAAAATCAGTATCAGTGAATTAAAATATTATAATTAACTACAGTGATTAGAAACTATGTTCACAGAGTAGCCTAATGAAGAATGTTACCTAATTTTGAATATTAGTTCTCCATATTCTCTGTCAAAAATAAAAAATACGAGTGAAAGAATTACTTCGATACGTCAATTAGTTTCCGATTTATAGAAGTAAACGTGCTATGCGGACTCGTACGCGATGTGCCATACTTGTGTGACGGTGTGACGTCAATGTGCAACGCTCCGCTATGAGTGATTGTTGCACATTGACGTCAAATGCGGTCATGTGACTGTTAGCGGGACTCGATTTTATCGTAAGTTTAAATGCCTGTAAAATCAAAACTAATAGGTATTTTTGACTACAACCAAAACTAGTGTATTTGTATACATACAAGCTTTACTGTAACAACACTTTCAACCGATTTGGCATACCTATTAACATTCTTCATTATTAGTAAAATCCAAATGTAGGTATGAAATTTAATTAGCAGCAAAATAATCAGTAAACTATCAACAAACTAAAAAACAATTATCAAAGTACTGATAAGAAATGAAATCATATGCACAGTGGTCTGTACAGTTAAAACATATGTAATAAAAACTATTATTACATACCAGTATACTCTTTGGTGGCATCCAAAGGATCTATCCAAATGGTCACATCCTTAGTGTAGACATGTTCATCGGCCAAACTGTCTATCATACTATATTCGGGAAGATTCACTTCTGTATCCAGCACAGGCTGATCGGAACAACTTCCCTCCCCCTTTGTTTGTTCTTCAGACACCACATTTAGACTCGGAAAGGTATTTTTAAGACCATAGTACATGGCGCAGTGGGACGCATAATCGGCGTCCGTTACTGGGTCATTCACCCCTTCCTGTGTTTTACCCTTGCTCTTAACATTTAATGCATGTCTTCTGCCATCGACCACCTTCTCACCACCTCGCTTTGCTGTCTGTATAGCTGCTTTCAACAAGCTTTTTAAGTTCACGAGATCATGCTTATCCGTGGGATAACCGTCACCGCCGATACGCCAGTATATTATTAGAAGTAATATAAATGCACATGTAAAACACGCAAATTTGTTTAGCCTCAACGTACCGCCGAAATTCATAGTGAATTTTTCAATAAAATCTAAAATGTAAAATGTTTATTATTATGAAGAATTTGACTTGACTGAAGAAATTTTATGACTGTCAAAGTTTCTCATGTCAGTCATCCATCCGTCAGTTAAAAATTAAGGTTTTTGGTTTTGTGGTCAGGTTTTAGTGAATTTGGTGGCCGTTCTACTAAAACCTGACCGGATCTGTACGGACGGGGACTGAACGGTTATTTGGGCAGTGAATGTGACAATATAACGTGACTTTATAATTCAACTTATTAACATAAAAGAAGAATATTGAAAAACTGTTTAGGCTTCATAGTCTTGTAACAAAAGCCTTTATATTTTTAATAAATAAAAAACCTTTGTGGCGGACGTGAAAGAGAGAGAGAGAAAATTGTTTTCGTTTTCCTCAGGAATTTTTCTTTTCCCCTTTTTTCTGAATATATTCTATTGAATTAGTTGACTAGTTTGAAGTGCGACTAGAATAGTGCATTATTAAACATGATATTAGTCGATATATATGATATGGTAAGCCATTTTTAAATAAAATTCTAGAAATAATTTATTTGGAGCACATTTTTACCTTTTATTACCTTATAAATTCTAGGCAGGCTGGTGGACCTTGGTCATCGCCACACAAGTAATATTGATATCAACATACTACCTATTTAGCAAGAGAAAGTCTAAAACCTATGACCCTCTGAGTAATGGGAAACCTATAGAGTGGAACCCAGCACCTCTTATTGAACACGATGTAGTTGACGAGGAGCCTCCATTGATGGGTAAAATAGATGATAATGTTTTAAATGTTGGTGCTACCAGTTTTCTTTGCCTGGATAAAGAGGAATCTATCATGGAAAGAGCATTGGAATCTATGGGTAAATACGGAGTGGGTTCTTGTGGTCCTAGAGGCTTCTACGGCACAATCGATGTGCATCTTGAGCTTGAAGAGCGTTTGGCTAAGTTCCTGGAGGTTGAGGAGACTATTGTGTACTCGTATGGTTTCTCTACAATTGCTAGTGCTATACCGTCTTATGCTAAACGGAGGGATATTATTTTTGCGTAAGTTTGATGCTAATAATGTAAGGTCAATATTATAATACAAATATAACATACTAGCTGTCCTTTGCGGTTTCACCCGGGTTCCCGTAGGATCTTATCTTTTCCCGGGATAAAATTATAGTCTATGACACTCACAAATAATGTGCCTTTCTATTGGTAAAAGAATTTTCAAAATCGGTTCAGTAGATCCAGAGATTACCCCCTACAACCTCACAAACTTTACCTCTTTATAATATTAGTAAGTATAGATTTTACAGCAAAAATAAATATAAATTAAAATGGGTACAATTTCCAACAGTAATTTGAAGGTTAGAGGAAGTTTTTCCTAGTTAATAATACGAAAAGTAATAATATCTTTAAAGTATAACTTTCATAATTTATAATAATGAAAAAATTATACTTGCAATTAGTTAAAAGCTTAATAATTTTGATATTAAACAAAATCCTGTATGAAATACTTTCAGTGATGAAAACATTTGGTTTGCCATTCAAAAAGGCATAGAAGCAGCCAGAAGCACAATCCGCTATTTCAAACACAATGACATGGACCATCTTGAACAATTACTATCAGAAGCAGCAAGCAAGAAGGAGTTAAACATCAAGAGACGTGCATTCATTGTAGCTGAAGCTATTTACTTTAATACCGGTGAAATGTGCCCGTTGAAGCGTCTTGTGAGTTTGGCACGAAAATACAAACTGAGAATTATATTGGATGAAAGTCTTACTATTGGGGTAAGGATTCCAAAAATTCATGAACCAATCAAAATGTTCCATCCATAATCAAATGGGATTTGAAAAAAATAACCATAGATGATGTCATTTTAGTTTTTTTTTTTTATTCAGTAAGTAGTGATGTGACCGAAGGTGGTAAGCACACAAAGCCTACATAGGCTGGCTCTCAAGTGCAGCTGTTGAAACACACCAATTGGTGCTTGGCAACAGATTTATCACAGGCTACATGTTGAAAGTTAATATCATGTTAGTAACATTCATGATGCTTTTTAGTTATCGAATTCTTACAAGGTCACCTGATGGTAAATGAATACCATTGCTTGACAATACCAGGGTTATTCCTAACTAGCTGTCCCCTGAGGTTTCCCAAGGGATCTTATCTTTTTACGGGATATAAAGTATATTATGTCCAAGGTCCCATCTGTATCTATACCAAAATTTATAAAAATTGATCCAGTGGTTTAAGCTTGAAAAGGTAACATAGAAACAGTTACCTACTTTCGTATTTATAATATTAGTATTGATGTGTTGGCAAATATTTGCAAGGGCGGAAGACACTGAAAAATGCAAATTAAATTGCATAGACAACATATTTTCAACACAAGAGCTCTTACACACGAGCGGCAGTCGTCGTCCAAAAGCGACACTAGCAGCAGTATATCGTGTTCCTTAAGTGTCCCAAAATTGAATAAAACATTTTGAATTTGAATTTGCCGTCGACTGTCGTCAGCAACATGCCGCTCGTGTGTAAGAGCTCTTATGGTGGTAAACACCGTGCTATGGTTTCCTCACAATGTTTTCCTCCACCAAAAACTCATGCTCGTTGTAGGATTTAAATCCACAACCTATATAACAAAAAAGTGAAAATAAAACTGTAATCCTTTGTCCAGGTGATTGGCAAGCACGGACGTGGTCTAACAGAGCACCTTGGTGTGCCGAGACATGAGATTGACCTGATTGTGGGTTCACTGGAGCATTCGTTTGCAACTGTTGGTGGTTTCTGTGCTGGGACTCACTTCGTAGTTGAACATCAAAGACTTTCTGGATTGGGTATGTAACCAGTAAACTGAGCATAATGGTGGTAGCTAACTTTGTTATAAACTTTATGGTTTACCAAAAGAGTGAGCAAATATTAAAAATACAGTTTTTTTCAGGTTACTGTTTTAGCGCATCTCTACCACCAATGCTAACTCAGGCAGGAATTTCGGCCTTAGATATTATAGAAGAAAAGCCAATTATTATTCAAGAGCTTAACGAAGTTTCCATGAAAATTAACAAGTGAGTTGATTCGTAATATTTTTTATTCCAATAGGTGAAGATGCACCCCACTCTTTTTCTTAATCCCTTGCAGCGCAAGTTTTCATCCTTTCGCTAGTGTTGTAGTGCTGCATATCGATATACAGGGTGGAATTTTGTAATGCCACCTGAAGGGAAAGTACTCTTAATACTGTCGATAGAAAATTTTACTCAAAGAAAACATTCCTTTATTTTTGAAAAGAAAGAAAACTGCATTCAAATATTTTCGAAAATTTGCTTGCCACACCCGGGAATGGAACAAACTAAAATCTTAAAAAATGACATCAATCGTTAGGGTCAATTATAAGGATGAAATCTCTCTAACAAACTTGATAAATAAAATGAAAGGAAAACCATGAAATCTTAAATTGTTATTTACAAAAAATTGGTAAACTAACTAATTAGTTGCTCGAAATGGACTCCATTTTCTTGGATGCACAAATTTATTGTTGTAACGAATTTATTCCTAGTAACCCTTAATAACGTATTGTGGTGAATATTATAAAGCGTATCCTGAACTTCAACTCTTACAGACTTTAGTCGGCTCGATTCCCAGGTGTGGCAAACGAATTTTCGAAAATCTTTAAATGCAGTTTTCTTTCTTTTCAAAAATAAAGGAATGTTTTCTTGGAGTAAAATTTTCTATCTAAATTATTAAGAGTACTTTCGCTTCAGGTGGCATTACAAAGTTCCACCCTGTATACCTACATATAGAAATATCGACAACACTACAACACTAGCGACGTATATGTTATGATTGTAACACCAGCTTAGAATGTTGCAATTGCTTGTGAAAAATTAAAAAACAACATAAAATCTAGTGAATTTACCCCAATATAATTAACTCAACACTTCAACAGTTGTCATAACTAAAGCCGCTCTAAGACAGAGACTTGAGAGTCCAAATTCCATTAGCACGTTACCATACCAAGTCCTTTTTTTTCAGGGCCTTAAACAAACTTAAATACTACACATTCCGAGGCGATGAAATATCGCCAGTCAAGCACATTTATCTAAAGAAGGACGATTTAACCGACCGTTTGAAACATTCCTATCTTAAAAATATCACCAATTATTGTATGGAGAAAGGTGTGGCCTTTACTGTGGCTGCTTATTTAAGGGATATTGAGCACAATTGTCCTGACCCATCAATAAGGCTGGCGTGTAGTAGAAAATTAACTGATGACATTATTTCCCTTATTTGTTCGTTACTAGACGAAGCGTATGAGAACGTCGGGCCGAAACCAGAGTTGGTACCTGTCGATGTTTAATATATCGACATCGATAGTTTGTTGTTAACGATTTTTTGGGGTTAATAGATATATGTATACTATATAAAAAAGGTAGAGGGAGCGTACGTAAACAATAGTCAACGTGCACGAAGTTGTGTGCGTAACCTGCATTTACGTTATCCTACGTGACTCGCAAAGGAACGCGATCGGCTTCCTTTTTCAAATTCAGCTTCCTTTACTGTGCTTCACTTTAAGTGCGCGGGTCTCTGTCCTTTTTTATTTGGTCTGAGGTTTTTATTTATAAAGTAAATGATACTGTAGTTATTTAAACGGAATTTTATTTTAATAATAATTTTATTTGAGGAAAAATTGTGCTGTATCTTAAATGAAATATTATGTTAGGTGACTGAGATCTAAGAATAAGCATTTCAGTAGTAGACTGTAATATTACTACAAATACGAATAATTAATTCAATTATGAATTAATCATATTTAAAGTGTAAAAAAATACATTAATATCGTAAATGATACCAACACCAACACCGATATTTATGTTTATCGACTTCAAATTAATCTTTACATTGTTATTTTATTCTCCTTAGTTGTCTGTGGTAAGTACAGTTTTATTATATTATTATTTTTGGTATACATTTTAAACTCAAACCTCGCTTTTACATTTTGATACAAGACAAAAGTTACATTCATATTTGGTCTCTTAATTTGTCACAAAAAAATAAGCCCACTATAAAAAAATTATGCATAACCAAGCAACTTGTATCTTGTGTCAAATTGCAATTAAATTAATTTGACCAAAACAATAATTAATTTTAATTTAAGGATAAATTTTATTCTTTCTGGTAGGTACTAGTTACCTGTATTTCATCTCGAACCCTTTATGAAATTTCTTAAAGTACAGTGCCTTAGCATTGAAAAGGGTCAGTTAGTACCAACTAATTTGTATATTTACAAGAATATAAAATGAGAAAGAATGCACTGTTGTTTAAAATAAAGATGATTTAATATTTTGGGTGTAAAGTGTTATGTAAAAATTGTTATATGTTACTAGATACATAAATTACTAACAGTTTTTGCTATTTATAATAGTAACGATTCGTGGCTTCAAAGTACCACTAGTCAACGCAATATCTTCGTAGCAGTGGCGTAGCTACGGTAGGGCTAGGCGGTGCCGTGCACCGGGGCCCACAAGCTTATGGGGCCCCTCAGCCTCCATGAAAAAACGCATGTTTTCAGGTTACTCCTTATAACATCAGCAGCCGTTTCGAAGATTAGCCGAATAAACAGACAGATAAAAATTATAATAATTGATTTTTGTTATAATTGACGAATTTTCAAAAAGACATCAATTTGGTTTATTTGGGCCCCAATTTCATTTTTCGCCCGGGGCCCATAGTTACTTAGCTACACCACTGCTTCGTGGTCGGCTTATCAAATTCAATTTGAAGCCATTATGAAAGTAAATGGCTGGGCTAAAGCGCAGGCCATTACCACACTCACCTTGGGCCTTATCTTTAATGTTTCATATATCAATAATTATTAAGTTTTACTTTGTTATAATACCATATATGAGATTGAAATACCAGTTTTGTACAATTTAAAATTATATCAAAAAGATAGAAGTAGAAGGCACTAGAATTGCAGTGGAATTGAAGGAAACGGAATCTAATTGCTTTTAGGCTTTGTAAATTGGCAATCTCTCTAGTATTGCTAATTGCCATGGTGGTCACTTAAGTGTAGCTTTTTGAGCTTGGTCTATTGTATTTTAAACTTAATGTAAAAAAACACGGACCTCAAGAGTCGCGGAAACCGTATCATTGATATTGCACTTTATTACAATGTTGACAAGATTTAAAATGCAATGTAGAAATTAACTGTCCTTGCTACCGAAAGTACAATTAATTCAGCCTAAAAGAAGCATTATTAACAGGGCCGGATTTAGAGGTTTGCCCTGGGGCAACAAAAAGGGCCGCTAGTTATTTTGCAAATAGGACAAATATTATTTTTCTTGCAAGTGTTTAGAGATACACATTTTTTTAGTTGACTAACATTTTTTTTACAATATGGTATAATATGGTTTATGAGTAAAATTTTTGTGTGGGCCCCTCCTTTGTGGTGGCAATTGCCCAGTTTGTCTTCCCTTAAATCCGGCCCTGATTATTAAAGTAAAACTTAAAATCCTTAATATAAATAAAAGTATTATTTATTTTATACTTATATTTAATTACTTATTAGTATATGAACTAGTTATTCCGCATTTATTATAAGTATTACTAACATAATGTACGTTCAGATCATAGATTATAGATAAAAGACTGAGCGTTAACCCCAAAAAAACTGACCACTCTCTAAAAAAATACAAAGAGACTGCAGCCAATGCCTCCTATAGACGTACTTTTTCCGTATTCACTGCACAACTGAATATGGAACGCTCAGTCCATTATCTATGTCTATGGTTCTGATGTAATAATTTTATAATGTTGCATTATGATAAAATATGTATTAACTATTAATATTAAATGATATGTGCCTAATAATAAATTATCTAATTGTTATTTTTGCATTATTTCCTATAAATTACTTAATTTAACAATACAGTTTAACAACAAATGTAGGTAGTTTAACAATAAAATATATTCATACACCATTGTTTGGTATGTGAATATCCTTTGAATTCGTTAATTATTACACTATGATCTATATTGAACACTTTTTGTGGTGACTTAGTGTTTTTTTTATTACTTTGTAAACCTTGCAACACCACAAGCGTTAGGCTGCCAGAATAAAGATAATTAACACAGTCAAATAATACTGATAAATCTCATTGCCTAAATTCAGAACATTGTAAGTGCATCAAACACATTCTACATTACATTAATTTTTTTGAGTATATTAGTAGGTACTCTGTAACTGAGTACGTCAGTGCTTTGGTAGGGATTATCTGACAGTCTCAGTACTTTCAGTACTCTGGCACCAACTCATCCCTCATATGGCAGTATCCCACGTTCCTCTTGAACTCCGTCTCATCAGGAGGATGCAGTGGTTTTCTTATCTCGATAAGTCTTCTATCAGTTTCTAGCGCCTGGTTCTTGTACTGCAAATCTTTTATTACCCTTTGGTGATGATTGTACATGCCGTGGTAAGTTGTTCTGTGAACATACAAGATATACAATTTTGTAAATTTTCCGTTAGCTTATAATAGATGGAACACTTTTGGTCCCATTACAATTTGGTCCCATTTCAAAAGCTCGTTCGTAAAAGTATTTTAGTCCTTTTTTTATTTTTTTGGCAACCCTGTATAACTAGTCGAGTCTAATTAAATAAAAAACATTTTTCGTAAATTTTGTGGGCAATTCGATTCTTAAATCGTTTTCCCGAGACCTTATGTAGGGCCGATTCATGATTATTCACTTGTATAAAAGCACTTACAATGCATCTTCCAATTTCTTCTCCAACATGTTAGAACTCATGTGAACTCTCTCGTATTCTTCGATCAGACCGCGCATTGGCATATCCTGGAAAATGAATAGTACCTTAGTTATAAGGAGATGTCTCTATGATGTCCCATAAAAATATTCTTTAAATATATTCTCTCGAAACTATTTATTCTTTAAGTCTTTGCTACCTACAGATAATTTCTTGACCTCCATTGAAATTGGCTTTATACTTACCTGAACTCTCTCCATCACAGGTCTTCTAGTTCTGGTTTCAAGTCTAGTCTCCACCAGCTTTGTTGGATTGATTTTATCAGCAACAGCTGCTCGAAGAGTTTCGATCTCCCGATCTACTTTCTGCATGTTTTGTTCTAACTGTAAAGATTATATATTTCTTCACCAATTGCCATTTTTTTATATTGCATGGTCGATTGAAATGGAGTGTACTTACCTAGAACAAAGTTAAGATGCATGGTAGGAACTTAATTTTCATATATTTACCATAGCCGACAAAAAAGTTGTTATTTATTTTTGCTTTAGACATTATGCATAAATGATGACGATTGATTTTTGTGCTTCTTATTCGGAAGAAGCTCACTCATAATTGACATGAATAATGTAACAGAAATAATTTTTCGAAACATTACCTTATACTTCTGCCATTCCATTTCATTCCGGGCCCTCTGTATATCGAACACACGTCTTCTCATCACCAACTCAACTTGCTGACTCTGCGCGTACATCTGATTTCTGGCCTGTTCTCGACTCTTGAACATCGTCGCTCGCAAATCTTTGGATTCCGTCATCAGTTGCTCTGCTATCTTTATTGTATTCTCTATGCAGTTCACGTAGCTTTCTTCTGATATTGAACTGGAAGTTTGAGATCAAATGGGCTAGGTATTTGCGCTTGCTCGTGAAAATGGTAGGAAATTAAAAACAGGAAGTTTTAAGCATTTGTCTCAATCAATAAAATATGTTAAAGAACGAATTACTAGCAAATGTCATTTTAGCTAAGCCCCTTTTTTCGTATACTCGAGTCTAATTGATGTTCTTTTATTTAAACTTTACAAAAATACATAAATATAGTACTAGTCTTACTTAGTAGGGACCCTGGTGGGGTCAACTTTATACGAAATATCGGAGCTCTCTCTATTCAGATCCTTAACATGGTACTCCAAGTTCAATGCGTCATCTTTGTTCTGAATCTCTCTCTCTAGCCTGCAGAACACGTTGGTGAGTTCCTTCAGCTTCTCCCAGCCCAAATGGCAGACGTCTGTTAAGACCCGCTTGCTGTTCTCTATGATGTGGAGCTCCTGAAATATTCACATCTATTTGGATGCTTTTAGTGTTAAAAGTTCGAATTAGTGCTGCTTTTGGAAGATAAGAGAAGAAAATCCTGAGCAGTGACTTCGCTGGGTGGGTTACGTTAAGCTTTTACGTATGAGTGCTATTGTTTTTTCAAGCTGATGATAGCATGATACTGTCAGTTAGATGCGGGGACTTAACATCCAAGTGCGGGGAAGAAGTGAACGCAATTTCTCAGAAAAGTGCATCGGGATGTTTGTTCCTCAATCACGCACAAACCACTGAACGAATTTTGATGAAACTTGGCACACGGGTAGATTCTAGGTGGCAGAATCAATTGTCAACCAGGACCTAAACTGAATAAATGAGTTTTGATTTTGATTGGGATTCATCCCGGGAAAAGAAAAGATCCCTCGGGAACGCGGATGAAACCGTGGGGCGGAAAACTAGTAATTTATATATATCTTTTCTTATATTATTAATTCATGTAATCTTTCGAAATCGAAAGATAACGCATAACATAGAATAATTGGCTTTT
Source organism: Ochropacha duplaris (assembly GCA_951361185.1). NCBI lineage: Eukaryota > Metazoa > Arthropoda > Insecta > Lepidoptera > Drepanidae > Ochropacha > Ochropacha duplaris. The sequence goes on along the minus strand of OX592702.1, from coordinate 1,208,500 downwards.
TTACGATAAGTTTTAGAGAAAGTGGATCCAAGCTTAACATTGAATCTTGAGCTTTTGGTGAAGGAAAACGTACGAAAACTTGCCTGGCTCACCATCAAGGTGAAAAGTTACCAAGCACCGATTTGGACATAGCTGTCTTCTAAACAAAGTCTTTAATCAAACTACTTACCCTATTCAAATCCTCACCGAGCTGGTCCCTAGTCAATTCCTTGGGCACCCGTTGGTCCCTATTAGATAAACATTGCGAGGACACCATCAGAGGCACCTGTAGAGACTCCAAATGGAGTTCCGTTGCGTTCTTCTCCTCTTTCAACGCTCTTATCTCGTCTCTAACGGCTTCTCGCGTAAACCGCTGCTTTTCTCGCCAAGTTTGGACTTCAAATATTCTGTCAATAAAGTTACAAATCCTAAGTACCAAATTACCTACAATGAACTTGAGTTTTCGGTGAAGGAAGACAATGTGGGGATAGGGTTCTTCGTAGTACCTGTTTGACCTATCTGTGTGTTTCGGTAGCTGCACATGAGAGCCAGTTGCCTTCTAGACATTGTAAAAGGTGGCCATTTCTCCCGACATTGCTAATATTCATAGGTGACGGTAGTTACTTACCATCAGGTGGAAAAAAGTTTCTTGAGACTTCAATTAGGTAAGATTAACTTGTGCAGGGCCGGATTTAGGGTAGGTCTAACTTGCCCCAGAGGGGCCCACACATAAATTATACTTGTTAAAAAACGGCTAGAGATGTCGTCAAATACCCAGTTGGAACAAAGTGCCTTCCGCTCTAGTACATATAAGGTAAAGTACCCGATGTGTAAGGTAAAATACTTAGGGGCCTCCACACCTCTAAATTCGGCCCTGATCTTGTGGTGTAAGGACATAAACTGTAATAATAAATTCAGCCCACCTGTCACGCAATAACTCATTATTTACGTAATTATCCCATCTCGTGGTGACCGAAGTCTCATTCCTCAACTGATTGGCTCTTTGTCGGAGCTCGTAAGACTCGAAGCGTCGAAGTCTAGCCTCATTCTGAAGTGTTTGGATGTTCCTAGTCCAATCTAACACGCTAATACGCGGATGAGGTTTCTGGAAAACCGGTATAGACGCGTCCATGGTAGAAATTAGGTCGACAAACTAAAGTAAAGATAAATTGGGCCGAAGTTAAATCGATGATCCGCATCGCAACGTGCTGTTTTCAAGCAACGTTTTATGTAGGTAGATTATATAATAGGTTAGCAGGTAAGTACTATGCTGTGCCTACCCTAGACTCGCTGGAAGGCAAGTTCAGTATGGTTTGCACAATGTAGATTGATCATTATTCATTTCTTATTGACCGTCTATAGGCTACGGTATACGTTTAATATCAGGTGGGCCATATAATTGAGCACCATAATGGTAAAAAAAATATTTGCATTTTATAAAACTAATATAGAATAATTTAATTTGAAAATCCCGCGTAGCAAATAGTAAGTAGCGTCATAACCTGAAATGTGGCAAAATATTATGCTGTCTATTGCTATCAGAAATTAGTGATGCCGTCTTATTGCATTTCCCATCAATCCGGTATAGTGGATCGAAGCCAAGTGGATTATTGTGACTATTGGGAGTCATTATTTGTGATACACCAACAGTTTTCAATGAATTTGTGACATATCAAATTTTTCTCGAGAGGAAAAATGGGTTTTTATTTTTTGTTGTTGAGAACACTAAATGTAATATGGCGACCGGTTGGCATTTTGTTGTGCTGTAAATTTTCCTGGTACGCTTTTAAAATTGTTTTTACACTAAAATAACGTTTGTAATTACAAAAAATAAGTATCTAAGTTATTAAAAATAAGTAGCTAAGAATATTGAATCTGTATCTACGCTGAAACTAAACCAAGATGTAAGTTAAAAAAAAATGTACTTATATTATTCAGCATCTCTTTGTGTTACTTATTGGAACGGTGATTTAGGTACGACGATAGACGTGGTGGACGAGGTGGTAGTCGTGGTGGCGGTCGAGGTGGCCGTGGAGGAAGCAGAGGTGGCCCCAGGGGTGGCAGATCAAGCGATAGGTCAGAGGAACGCGGGAGCAGTCGATTTGGCGGAGGCCGTGGGAGGGACGGTGGAGGCAGAGGAGGGCGCGATGGAGGCCGGGGCTTCGGAGGTCGCGGTGGTGGACGCGACGACTTCCGAAGCAATTTCAAGAACGACCAACCAGGCGGCAATCTGCGAAAAATCCGCTGGGACACGATTACACTCACACCTTTCGAGAAAAATTTCTATATACCCCATCCAAATGTACAGAGGCGGTCACAGTCTGAGATCGAAGCATATCGCAGTCAAAACCAGATTACAGTTAAAGGCCGTGACGTGCCCGCGCCTAGCATGTACTTTGAGGAAGGTGGATTCCCTGATTATGCTATGAAGGAGATTTTAAAACAGGGCTTCCCTCATCCAACCCCAATTCAAGCTCAAGGTTGGCCCATAGCATTATCTGGCAGAGATTTGGTTGGCATTGCACAGACTGGTTCTGGCAAGACGCTGGCTTACATTCTGCCAGCAATTGTGCATATTATCAATCAGCCAAGATTGTTGAGAGATGAGGGGCCTATTGTCTTAGTATTGGCTCCAACTCGAGAGCTGGCCCAGCAGATTCAACAGGTTTGTACCTTATGTTTTTTAATCATTTGTAAAAATTGTTTTAAGGATTGAATTAGGCCTGCCAATAAATAAACACATTAACGCCTGACTAAATAATGTTTAGTACAGCATATAATTACTACAGTGTCATATATCTACTGTAATCTCTGTGAATAATTTGATATACCAGTATAAAATCAGTCTTTGTTTTTCATTTGTGCCGCAACAGTCATTGATCTCAATGAACGGGATCGCTGCGGAGATGACGGACGATCCCAACGAGCTGGACATAGTAAATTAATTCAATATACATTTGTAGAATGTAGCTTATTACAGGCAGGCTATGTTCGAAAACCTATTATAAAAACCTTTGGACATTTTTTAACTAAAATAGATCAATTTCTGAGTTTCAAAATTTTTGAATGTTAGGTCAGGTTTCTGAACGTAACCTTATTTATTTATTGTGTTATATAATTTTCAGCACCCCTATTATTCTATTAGTTTTTTTTTCTATTAGATTGTGATCTGTTTTTCTTAATACTGTGCTTTATTTCGTATTGTAGTTCAAATATCATCTCATGACACATCAGATACACTGGGTTCTTTTATTTTATATCAAATTTTTTTATTTTATTACATTTCTGAATCCCAATAATAATAGACATAGACAAGATGGCGGTCAGCTATTGTCTTTGTTATTGATCAGACAAATTTTCTATGGGATTGATTATAAAAATAATAAATAAACATCTGAAATTATACCAAACAAAAATGGAAGTTGTAGTGAAGAAGACAATTTGTCTACATCCACCTTGTCTTGGCCCTGTTTCCTTTATAAAATTTTGAGATTGATGTCACACAAACATTCATAATTTCATTTCGTATTGTGCAAGAGTAAACTAATAATTTGAACTGCCTCCTGTGTTTCAGGTTGCTACAGACTTTGGACAAAGTGTTGCGGTACGTAACACTTGTGTGTTTGGTGGAGCACCGAAGGGGCCTCAGGGCAGGTGTCTGGAGCGAGGTGTTGAGATTATCATAGCCACACCCGGCAGACTTATCGATTTCTTGGAGAAAGGTATTATTCTAAGACTTAAATTGGGCAAAGTCAATTTTAGAAACTGGCTGTCATATTAAACTGCTGCTTTACTTCAATCATCACTGACAGCTAGCATAATATTAGACATACTTTTGATAGAAACTCAAACCATCATTTATTCATTTAAGGCCTTTATGAATTATAATTATTCTATCTACTGAAGTTCCATTACAATGTTATTATGTGGAAGATACAGGCTACTATTATTTCAATGTGATTGAACATATTTTTTTGTTCAATTCAGATACCACAAATCTCCGTCGCTGCACATACCTGGTGCTTGACGAAGCAGACAGAATGTTAGATATGGGTTTTGAACCGCAAATCAGGAAGATCATTGAGCAAATTCGCCCAGACAGACAGGTATGTGATTAACTGTTCATTTGCCTTGATATTTGGATTCAGACAAGGTTTATTTCTATTCAACTTTAATTAATACATTTTGCTTTTATAGATCATAGCCCAATATGTACTGGTGGATCATATTACATGATGTATTTATATTGAAATATAGCTCTCACATTGCAGTCCTTGTAAGTCCAAGATTCACAGGAAGGATAAAATAATATTTGTATACTTATGTAATACTAATCCTAAACCCGATCGCGCTTCGCTGTTGTCTGATATTAATTACTAGCGGTTTCACCCGCGTTCACGTGGGATCTTTTCATTTTTCGGCTTAACATATAGCCTATGACACTCACAAATAACGTGGCTTTCTATTGGTAAAAGAATTGTTCATAATCGGTTCAGTAGATCCAGAGATTACCCACTACAACCTCACAAATTTACAATCTTTATAATATTAGTATAGGTTAAGGAAGTAAATGTAACAACAACAACATTTCGAGTATTGGACACTGGTGTAAATATGGAAGCAAATGTTTTTGTATATAAAGATTAAATGATTTAATATTAAGGCGTATCAAGTATCAATTTAACAAAACCTCACAGGTACTTATGTGGTCGGCAACCTGGCCTAAAGAAGTGCAGAACTTAGCCGAAGAGTTCCTACAGGACTACATTCAGATCAACATCGGTTCACTCAGCCTGTCTGCCAATCACAACATTCTGCAGATTGTAGATGTGTGCGAAGAGTGGGAGAAGAATGATAAACTCATTACGTTGTTAACTGAGATATCATCGGAGGAGGAAACTAAGACCATTATATTTGCTGAGACAAAGAGGAAGGTAGGATCTTTATTTTTAACCTAGTTAAACTAAATTGTGACTGACTTCATGTGTGAGTTATTTAAGGATTTGAACTATCTGCTGTGAATTCTGTTTACAGTGTGAGTAACAAATACTCACACAAAATTTTGTATTTATTATATGATACAGCTTTTATAAGTCTGCCAGGGAACTTTGGACCTAGTAATCATTGGGCATTACCACATGTGACGCGCTTTGGTAAAAGCTAATATACAGCAGTGAACGTTAATAAGCTGATAATTACTATAGTAATTGTAGGTTTAGAGTATCTGAAAATGTATAATCGATGATAGTTCTAAGCCCACGAAATATATCCCAAGGTGGATGAAATAACAAAGTCGATCAACCGCGCTGGGTGGCGAGCGCTCGCCATACATGGCGACAAGAACCAGCAGGATCGTGACTACGTACTGAATCAGTTCCGACAGTCCACTGGTGGCATACTTGTTGCCACTGACGTCGCCGCACGAGGGTTAGGTAAGGAGTACCTTAAAATCAATTATAGGGCCTTCAGTGGTAGGGTTGATAGTCGAAATCACAATATTCCGTTAAATAAAGATAAAATGGTTATTGAATTGTAATAATATTCCTTGGTTAGGTAAAGAAATAATTGAGGAAAGATATAAATGAAAAAAGATAGGCCGATCATGTGTAGTCTAAATGTCACTGTAAATTGCCCAGAAGTTGACTATCTTATGTTTGAGCCACCCATGAATGTAGATAAAACAGACGTTTTTAAATTGACGTGTCATGAAGGTGGTGATATTGTTCCCGCCAAAGCTAGATATGTAGTAAACGAAGGCATCAAACAAAAGATTATGAATGACACAGTTGCGAGGTTTTTTATCGTAGGCACTGTTAACGGAGCTAAATGTGCTAAATCATCTCGCACTGTTCAACCGGGGTGTTTTAAAGGTCTAAGAGATGATGTCAGGAGCGTAGAGGAGGTATTTGATGCCATTGCTAAGTTATATTATGGTTGTCATGACACACCCAAAATGAAAAATGGTTCCAGTATTCACAAACAATCTTGTACTTGTAAATTAATTGATTTTGTGTTATATTCTTGTGATAGTTGAAATCGTTTCAATGTTAGTCGTTGATGAAAATAAAAGTCATTCACAGATAAAAATGTTGGTTAAAGTGAATATTGGAACGTAGGCCACCTAATAATAGACAGCAATGGGTCGATGACACTCTTTAAGAACTATTCTCGGGCCACGATAATAACATTCGTCTTATGATACATGTTTACGACAGATGTTTCTGTTGACAAGAAATCTTATGATCTCAAATTTTGTTAATGATGTTATCGTAAAAATTTATCATAAACTAAAGAATCATTGCCCGACAATAAATATAAAATTTCCATGACTGACTTGGCATTATTCTCGAATGTTGTTTTTCATTTCAGAGGCGCATGCGTGCAGAGATAAAGGCTAGCCTAGTGTTGTGTTGCTGACTTGACGATTGACGATTCTGATGATGGAATAATTCCATTGGTGACAGCATTATCAGTTATAACTGTCAGCGCACACTGTTTGAATGAGCATGCTGCCTCTATTAATGTAGAATTGTGGAAATTACTCTTGAGTTTTGCTACAAAATCTTTTAATCAAAAAACGATATTTCTCTAGGGTTCCTAGGGCTAGCTACATAACTGTAATTCATAAAAAAAACAGTGATAGGAATTGATAGTACCTTTAAGCAATACGATGAAATGTTTCTAACAAAAATATACGGTAGGCGAGCCCCCTGTGCGCAAGTAAAATAAAAAATTTACTGTTTTCAAACGGATCAATACGAAAACAAAGCAACATGAAACGAATACAATATGAGCAATACATGCTTGGTTAATGGTCATGAGAGATTTGAATAACTAAAGGGCCTGCCCTACGCAACCTGACAATGTTAAGCAGTTAATGAACGCCACAAACATACACAAGTATGGGGCGTAGCGTAGTAAAGTCGGCACACCGCTAGACTCTTGGCCTACAACACTCCGGCACACTGAAGGGCATAATACAGTTATTTCCAGCTGACACTGCATCGTGCAACGTGGCAAAACTAAGGTAAATATCATGCCAATATTAAATTGGAGGAATTGTTCTTTATTTTGTGTTTTTGGTGAAGCTTTTGAGTATGTTGCCTTTAATTTTTGGCTTATCTTGCGTTATTGGATGATTTTTTTACTGATTCTTTCGGGTTTTTCATTGATTCATTCATTGATTTGAAATTCGTAAGATTCACGTGAATATATTTCAATAGATTTTAAGTAAATTACCTTTTTTTTATGGCGTTCCCCAAGGCTCACATTTATGACCCGCAATATTTCTATAAGATTTTGAAGAACAATTCTTTCAAATAAATTGTTTGTGTTTGGTTATTAGCTGCAATTATCATTCACATTGTTATTTAAGGTTTTAATGTGTTGTAAAGTTAACCTTACTGATATGTTAATATGTACCAATATCCCGTGCAGATGTGGAGGACGTGAAGTTTGTGATAAACTATGATTATCCGAATAACTCTGAGGATTATGTTCATCGTATCGGACGTACGGGACGGTCACAAAATACAGGAACAGCTTATACGCTGTTCACGCCTAATAATTCAGCCAAGGTACCTTCTTTCTTCTTTAACTAATTTATGTTGCTTTCCTGAATAATAATGTATATAAATATTAAATTATTTGTTAAATTATAGGCCAAAGATTTGATGTCGGTGCTGCAGGAGGCCAATCAAGTGGTGAACCCTAAGCTCTTTGAATTAGCTCAATGTGGAATGGGATTCAAAGGAAAATATGGTGAGTGCAAATGTAATTATAGTAAATGCATAATTTGTTTGCAGATACTCCCAAATATTATTACTAACCTTATTAAAAATGTATATTACAATTTTATAGATTATTAAAATTTTATAGGATTTGACACTCAAAATTATCTCTTAAATAAACGGCATCTCAAACATATTCTTTTGGATTTATAAAAAATGAACCCCAATTTCTCCTACTCACGCTATAACTTGAGAACGGCTTTACCGATTTCATTCATCTTTTTTTTAATGTTTTCTAATACTTAGTAGAAGGTTCTTACATTAAAAAAAAAAAAAAGTTGCGCAGATACTTACAAAATTTTAGAAAACTTAACGACCATATTAACTTTTCTTACCTTAACATAACCTTTTCTCCTGTAACCTTATGGCGTTTGACATAACTGCCAGTTGTATGACAGTTGGCGCAATTGACAGAATGCGCGCTGAGAATATCGTTTAAAACAGATGGATCCAGGTTTTTATTTTCCGGGCCCACTGCCAATATTTCAAATGTGAACGATTTCAGGTCGCGGTCGTTTCCGTGATCGCGACGAGAACAACGGTCGCAGCGACCGGCCGAGGGGCCGGGGGCGCGGACGGGACGGGGGCCAGGAGCGAGGGGGGCGAGGAGGACGATTCGGTGGCGAGAGGAGTTAGTACCTTTTTTACTCACTACTAAGAATTATGTATACTATCTGGATAGGTAACAGAAATATATTGATTTAAAAAAGAGAAAGATATTGGGACAATCTCTCTTTCTTTCGTTCAGGGTAAGTATGGTTAGGTATGTATGTAGGATTAAAACTCCATGATAAAACTACATCAATTTTTAAATTTAAACGATATTCAAGGAATATGGAATATGTCAAGGAAAAAACAAGGGCTCTCCCTTGTTTTTTCCTCGATTCGAGAAATGTGTCGGATGTACTATTTTTTGCTATGGATTCCTTCACTGAAAACTCAAGCTCATTGAAGGATTCGAACCCACGACCTTCACCGCGGTATCCGACGTCACTTACCACTGAGTTATCATCAGCCTTAAAATATTAAAGTATAATTTTCAAAACACATTTCAGGTTCTAGATGGGACGACTCTAACAACGGCAATTACAGCGATAGCCAGGGCAGCTTCAGCCGGCAGGACAGCTTCGGAGCCCGGAGCTACGGCTCCCGGGACAATAGTGCCGGGGGCGGGTTCAACCGGGACTCCGGCTTTAGACAAGACAACGGGTTCAGAGGTCGCGGGAGGGGAGCTAGCAGGGGTACTCGTGGGGGTTCTTCGAGCTTCGGACAACAGGGTTATCAGCAGTACCCGGCACAGGATTTTAGTGCCCCCCCTCCAACCAGCTACTATAATATGTATGCGCAGCCTCCACCTCCTCCCAAATAGGTGATATTAGTTAAATTATCGTTTTTCGACTAGGTGTGTGGCGAATGATTTACTGTTTTAAGACCTTACTTATAAAACGTTATTTCACTTAAACCATCAGTTGAAATTTGAGATCATAAAATGTGTTCCCAATATTGATTTCTAACATCTTTCCACTCGCTTTTCTGTAATCTGTGGGTCCCTATCTGAAAGTCACCTGGTAGAGTTGACAGTAGATATTTTCTCTATTGTAGTGCAGGCAAAGGGTTTTAGCGCATACAGCCTCAAATTCAAAGAGGTTGGTACATGTATGGTAATTACCGAAGTGAGATGTTACACATCATATGCGACTGCTGTAAGGCTCGCTCGTTTTTCTTTATTAAACTAAAGCTCGTCAATTCTTACTAAACAAAAAAAAATGTTGACAAACAGGAGATAAAGGGGTACAAAGTTTTTTTTATATAATTTTACTGTAAATGGTCACTCAAATAACATCGTTTGAGACTGGATGATCAGTAAATAATAATATGTGTCAACTTATACAGTGTTTTAGTTTTAATAGCGTTTTATGATTTAGGGTGTTGGTTTTTACACTAAATATGTGTCTATTTGTCACTAAATATGACCGGTTTATAATCTGTATCCAATTTAGCAAGTCTGTGCAACAATAGTTAGAAATACTATCTTCGTCTATATCTAGTTGTTTAAATGGTATACATATATTTGTGATCTATATTATATCCGTGTGATTAATTGGCAATGAGTATATTTTGATTAGGAATATTGAAGAAACTTTATAAATCAATTGTTTTTTGATTTTGTGTTACTTAATAAATGTAGGTATATTGGAAAGGCATATCGGAAAATTATTCTTTGAAAAAAGTAACTCGAAAATACATTAATAATAATATACAGGATGTATGTGAGAGTAATAACGATGCTCTATCAGAATCATGAATGATTTACACCCTGTATACCAACAGCAAATATCTCATTGCCTAAAACGCCTTAGAGTAATTCAGTGATGGTTCCGTACGTCCGAGCTGTCCAAATATGTAATTAGGCTAAGTTTATAAGAGAATAATAATTTTATTTTGGTAATTATCAAGTGTCTATGAAATCCAAAATTTTCCCTCCAAAGTCTAGCACATTGTATTGTTCTGCACCGAATCAACTCGACATTGTAACATTCCTTTTATCACTTGATGAAATAGTGCTGTAATTGTGAAAACGTGCAATTATTTATTTAATAAATATTTAAAATATATTGTATTGTTTTTCATTCCTGGCCCTAGAAAATTGAAAAAATAACTCCTGGGGTCATAGCCCACTTATACAACTCCGCTCCCACCCTGTGTCTATCGCGAAAAGCAAGAGCGGTCGGCGCGTAGACAGCTGGGCGCCTGCTAGCTGTCTTCGCGTGGACCGCGAGCAGTCGTTTTAGTTTAGGGCGGTGTTGGAGCAGAGTCGTGTAAGTGGGCTATGATCTTTAGTCCTCAGGTTTTATATGTACCTCTCATCTGAATGCATTTTAAGGAAAACATATATAGGTACTAAGTATCTACATATTTCACGCCTTAACACGCAAATATTATCAGTGAGACTAGATAAATAAATGATTAAATGTAATAGGTGTAAGTTGTTTTTGAAAAGGGTAATTGCTGAGTTTATTGCCGGCTCTTCTCAGCAAAAGCAACCTTCCGAACCGAGCAGTCTAGACTATTCATAAGTGCTTGTAAAGGCCTATTTGAATAAAAAACATTTCCATTTCATTTCATTGCTAATGTCTATAGGCAATGGTCGGTAGTCACTTACCATCAGGTGACCCGCCTGCCTCGTCAATTATGACATAAAAAAAGAGGAGGCACACGAAACTCGGAAATACACTATCGAAAAGAAAAAGGACAACTAAAAATTTACACGAAAAAAAGTAATTTCAGGATAAAAGGGCTATTGAAATTGAATAACTCAATGTATGACGACAAAACTAGGAGAAACTAGTCACCACAATGTGGTCCAACTTGTGAACAGTTATCACACTTGAGGGAGAGTAAGTGATCTATACCTCCAGCGGGAGAAGACAGTGGTATAGGAATTCATACTTTAATTATCAATTTTGATGAATGAAACAATGTTATGCGATGTTAACATTTTATTCCTACATTATTTAAAGAACATGATTTACTATTGCATATTGATACAACTTCAAGATATAATTTCAATAATGCATAGCTTTTCAAAGCTATGACTCCGATAAACTCCCGAAATCATATCAAGCAGATGGTATGCTTAATGGGCAGCATGGGCTGGCTTGTCGGGGTCGACATAGCCAATTTGTTCATCAGGTGTGTGTGGCCAGAAGGTAGGTTTGTTGATAGAGTCCAATGCTTGATCGGGGTAAGCATCGCGGTAGTCTTCCATTGTCATCTCTGAGTATGGGAGCAGGGCCTTGGTCTCATCAATTTGTTTTTGGTACCTGATGAAGAAAAATATATTAGAGAAAGATATCTAGCTGCTATGATTAGATTGACATAGATTGATTTATCTATACCAGGGGTCAGTCATATGAAAAGATTTAATTAAGTAAGTGCTTACGAAGAAATTGTAGCATTCGACTCCTGGACGAAAGCGTCGATCGCCTTCTTGACCACATTCCATTGGGCATCGACTGCAGCTGACTGAGTGTCGCTCGGGTAGGGGATCTTCAAGGCTTCATATTGCTTTTGGAAGGTGTCAACCATGCCAGGGATCTGTACTGTCTGCTTGTATACGGACCAGTTGATCTTCGGTGGCTCGGCAGGGTTAGCCAATACCCTGAGAAATTATTAAAAATAATAACCAAGAAATATTGACACGAAAATTATGTAATCAGTGTATCGGAAAACTAACCTTCGGAGATATCCATCTGATCGGATTTTGAAGGTCGCAAGGTTGACCTTTTGTTCAGCCGGGACCCTCTCGGCCAGAGCGGCCCAGTTTACCGAGCTCTGTGCAATCCTTTTCGCCATTTTCAGGCGATTTTTCTAAAAATTTACAGGAATGGTATGAATGAATGAGACTTGTCAAAAACACCTCTCAAAAATTGCCAAGTTCAACTAGTGATGTGATACGGAGAATAGAATACTGTTACTGTAATCGATTAAACGAGTTTTCTTGTTTATGTTAGCATATTAACTTGATTGAATCGTGATTCGTGGTATTCATTATATTTTATGATGATTTGGGACGATGGATGATCCCACTAGTAGCGAATATCAAAAACGAAAGTCCGACACATGGGTATTTCTCTCTATTTCATACAGGTATACCTACTATTTATTTAGTCAAGCCCATCCAGCATAGAAAATGAAGCTTACTGCCTTGTTATAATTGCAGTAAAATGTGGTTAGACTTCATTTGATGCTTCAATTTTGTTATTTTATTCGCCGTGGTGGTAAGGTAAGAGAAAATCAAAGGAGAAGTCGTAGTAAGAGAACACTTATGGATAGGTAAGCCACATTTATTGTGTGCTTCTTCTAATTTTATTTATTCAGTAGTTTTTAGTCTTATTTAGTTTCGATAACCCAATAATGAAATGAATAAGTAATTATCAGTATAGTATATTTTCCGAATATTTTTATGTATAACATTATTTAATTTTTATATAATATACGATATAAAATTAACTGTGAATAACTATAGTAATAAAAATTTAAAAAAAAAATAATAATCAGGAATCTCGATTCGAGTTAAGAATCGATATAGGTCACCGAATAAAAGTAATCCACAGATATAAAATGAAAATTTCATAATGTTGCTATAAGAGAATACTTGTATGTAAAGGTGCCATTTTAGTATTTTTCTTTATAGTGAACACTGCCATCTATTGTGGAATTAGACAATCGATGCGATAATTTATCGAAAAAACTTACTAGATGACTTTTACATATCATCGTATTAGATATCTTTATACTGTGGTAACGAATAGAATCTTTTACATAGGTAGTTTATTTTGATTGTAGTTCTACCGGCAATCAGAGCCGACAAGATTAATTATCCCTCAAAATACTTTGAATCCGGTTTCGCTTATGTTACCATTGTCTCAAAAATTCATATAAAATGGCTACCAATTTATTTGAATTTATTCCGCAAGGGGCGCTATGTGTCGCATAGTCACTGGCACATTTTTGAATGTAAAAGTTCCTCGTTCAATGCAAAGTCAACTAATAAAATAAAACAAACAACGCTGCATATTTTTATAAATACATTTATTTAACCTTTGGTTCGCTTACTGCACATAAAAACTACTTGTCATACGAATAAGTTACAAAATAATTATTTATTTTCAATTATTACATAGGTACAAAATATTTACTATGCTTAATAGATAATCATTTTTTGAGAAACGTCTTAATAACTAGCAAAGAAACGAATAATATAAGATATCTACTTTTATATTAGGTATTTCAGCTTCTTTGATTATATTATTATATCATGTACACATATATTTAAATAACTTACAACAATATTTTATCCTAATTGACTTTTTCGTATCAGTCTTAATTACAATTTATAAATAAAAAATATTTGTGCATCGCACCATCAAGTACCTACTTACCTACGTTTACTTTAGCTGTCATCTTGTAGGTAACAAATACATAAATATAATACAATAACATATAAAAATGAATTCCCAATGCCTATTCTAAAAATAAGCTTGTGCTACCTGATGATTTTATAAAATTAAGTAGAGGTACAGTGAGCACCAAAAGTAGTATACCAGTTAAGTACCGTGTCACAAAAAACTGTAAAGAAAATATCCTATAGATAGATTTATGAAAGGGTACAAAATTGATCATCTACTGCTGACTGCACATAAATAATGATTATTAAAATTTAAATAACCTTTGAACTATTAATATTAATCAATAGGCATTTAAATTGTCTTATAAATAATTTTACTAAATAATAATTTTAACTAGAGGAATGCTTGTCACCCATAAGTTCTAAGGACATAAAAAAAAAGAGACCCCACCATTTCTTTTTTAACCTTGGCTTGCGGATAGGACGATCCTAAAATTACATTTAAATATAATTCTAGTGATCGGCTCCGCGATTTCAAGTTATTCAAAATCACTGGTACTTATATAAAAAAAATAAAACAGTTTTACTTTTAATTATAACGTGGCTTCGACAACATGAGTCGAATATGTTTTTTTTATACAAGGAAAATTTAATTTAAGAACATGTTGTTCAGAGATTGTAGGTGCCTATATAAAAAATATCACGTATAAGTAAATAAAATTAAGGTAGGTAATATTCAAACTTTGGTTAAGTTTTAAGGTAGAAATAAACTATTGGTATTATTACATATTTTTAACTAAACATTTATCTACCAACGTTAGACTATCTACAAATTAATTATATTTAAATATTTTCGAGAAGATATGTCCATTGATTTTTATAACTCGTAAAAGCGTGTATAATATGCTTTTTTAAGGAATATGTATTTAGGAAAATAGCAAATTCAGTTATAATGAATTTAGTTCAGTTTTTTTCGGCTTTATCTTAAAATAATGAGATTCATCGGGTGTAACTTAGGAGCTGCCTCATTTAACAAAACATATGATTGTTTTTTTTTTGTTTGGTATCTAGTACTTGGTAAACAGTATCTTACTGCCGTACAGAGAGATGTCATTGAAATTTAATGACAGTGCCTCTAACACAGAGGTAGGAAATCTGTGGCCTCTACCATGAGTTTACTATGGTATCGTAATCGATACTCGCTAGCTAATATCGTAACAAACTTTGTATGTAAAACTGTGTTGTACTGTGTGTACAACTGTCCGTTAGAGGCGCTGCACAAATCTTCATACTAAATGTTTACCGTAGTCGCTAGCGAGTATCGATTACGTTACTAGAGCTAACTCATGGTAGAGGTACTGATAAAACTCTATCTCCATCTTAACTATCATCATAATAACTTAGGGCGGCCACCAAGACACCGTGTAAATTTGTATATTTATCAGTTTTAGAAATATTCCTGGAGAATAATATTTCAAATAAACCATTGAAAACATAGAAAGTTCACTCATAAATCAAGCAACGAGTCATGGATCAAAATAATCATCTCCTTTCGCGCGCGTTTATGTAATGTTGGCACTAATGTATTTTTTATGCAACACTGCAACATTTTAAATTAAACTTTGTCAATTTCGTATCTGAGAGGCGCCTGCGCTGAATATATTTATATTAGTTAGTCTTCAAACACTAATTACAGACATTTTTTTAATTATCCACAATTATAATTTACAAACTGCTACAATCAGAAGTCAGAACCATAGACTTGTTCCGAAATTCATAAATTAGTCGGGTTATCTTTTAATGGGTTTCTTTTTTCTGCATAGTGCGGTGAGTTAGAGGAATGGCCTACTGTCCGACTGCCCCACGTGGTTCGTCTCGTCACAGGGTTATTTTTGCAGAACTTTAGTAAATTAGCGTACGCTGCTCTATATTGTCTATTGGTCGCTGCATAGATTAGCGGGTTGACGACGCTTGAAGCCCAAGCTAATATGGAGGCTATGATGTGAAGCCAGGGGTAGGTGATGCTGTCATCAGCCACGTTCATAATCATCAGGGGAAGGAAGCAAGCTAGGAAACATAGGAAGATGGTCAGCATTAAAGTGGTGAGACGCGAATCTTCTTCTTTCTCCTTCGCTGTTTGACCGCTTAGTTTGCTGTAAAAGAAGATTCGCATTTAGTTTTAGTTAAGTTAGAAATATTAACTTTTAGTTTAGACGTATGGTTTAAATAACAATGTTAGAAGAGTGGCGTTCCTCGAAATGACTGGTGTTTTGACTATAAGAGTACCTACCTAATAATAATCTTTATTATCTTCAAAGCTTAACCTATTACAAATTGAAATTACAAAGCTCCAGACGAGCCAACGAAGAAGCTTTGCTCGTTTGATGTCAGTCAACATCCCTATTACAGAAAGAAAGAAAGACAATAGTTGTTTTTAGTAAAAAGCGGTGCCGAAATTTCACATGTAGATACTATTTATATTTAAAAAGTGTGCATATAACATAAACCGCCCCCAAATTATTGACAATAACGTCACAATCAACGATATCTCACCCACATACACACCTTCGTCCCTCCAGCTTTTTCTTGCTCTCCCTCACTCTCCAATAAATACATGAGTAAGAGACAATGATGACGACACATGGCAGTGCGAACCCGAACACGAATAGGTACTTTTTCGGCGACTTGCCGCCTTTGGGGAGGATTGTGCAGGAGAAGGTGTTTTGGTCCAAGCCTAGTTGCCCCCAAACGCCGAGCAGTGGTGGGATCTGGAAAAAAAAGGTGATTTATTTAATCTGTAATGATGTCTCGAGTTTTATTTACTTTTCGATAAGCTTGTGTTTGTCCGCAATCTCACTATGGTAAGTGATGATATGGTCGACGGTGGTAAGCTCACAATGCCTAGATGGGAACTGGCTCTCAAGTGCAGCTGTCGGAGCACACCGACAGGTGCTTGGCGACAGATTTTCAACATGAGGGTTGCCAGACAGTCGGGTACTACAAAGTATACCCTTCCACTACCACCATGCTATGGTTTCCTCACGATGTTTTCCTTCACCGAAAGCTCAAGTTTATTGTAGGATTCGAGCCCACGACCTTCGCCGCGGTATCCGACGTCACTTCCCTTCAAGTGACATATCTACGAAAGAGACAACATAATTCAAATATTACTGGGAGTACCTACCTATTTATATCCATAGAATTTTAAGTACTAGGTAGTAGTAATATGTTCAGAAATGCACGAGTTTAGTGAAACAGTAAATTAATTTCACACGTGGAATAGAATGTTAATAAGCAGAGAATTAACAAATAAGTTTATCTGTTAGATAACACAACACTATCAGCTTATCTAACCGGTTTGGCATCGGGGCCCTTTCACTGCGCTGATACCCTGACTAAATATTAAATTATGAGGCAACTTACCTAAATTAAGGAGGAATTTGTAAATAATTGATGTTTTTTTTTTCTTTGAAAGTTCACCACTATAAGTCACAGTGGAGATGCCTAATGAGGCAAAATGGGTATCATATTATTATTAATCGAATAATCCGCGCATGGCGCCATGATTGTTTAATTTGGTACCTACATTTTTTTATTCGTATATTTTACGATATTTTTTAAAAACCTTTTTAGGACATGGTTCAATATCCTTTCAGCCTAAATCCACAGTATTATTACTTTGAGGAACGAGCCTAAAATTATTATCGACCTACCCGCATGCTATAACTACCGGCTCATTACAAAACATAAGCTTTATTGTTCCAAATGGTTTAGGCTCACAAAACTGTTGAATAATGTAACAGATCGCGCGCTGTCCAAGTTAGTCACAACTCACAAAGCATCGACAATTGAACGAAACTGTTGGCGGTAACTACACGGTGTTAAATTGTTTATTAACGTAAATAAAAACCGTTTCTAACACTTAGTATTATAGTGAAATTTTGTTTGGTGTTGCGTTCAAAGTCATGAGAGGTAGCGGGTTGGATTGGAAGCGCTTCAAAATTACCACTATGCTAATTTCACTTGATTTATGATATATAAAATAATAAATACGGTTGTATTTATTGTCTGTCTATTTGTTGCGATTTCCACAGTTATACAGCGGTTTTTTTTACTAAATGGATATTTGTAGACCGTTGTGTAAATCAGTCAATGACAAAAATAGCCATGTTAGTAAAGCCGCGGGCATAGGCTAGTTAGTTATAATTCCAGAACTGCAAAGCTAAAATAAAATACAATTATAATATCAATAAAACCAAAATACAAATACATCAACAGATGTATATTATGTAATAATGACACTCATAGTTATTTTTGTTTAGTCCATTTTTACGAGGATACGAGCTCTAAGCTACAAACTTACGACCCATGCAAGAGGATGTTCCCTAATTTGGGACAATTAAACATGAATTACAAACATGGAAGTGCAATGAACTAATTCTAGCTTCCTTCATAACGCACACCAGTTTATTTATCCAACGCCCTCTGGCTTATTGAAATATAACTATTCGTGTACAAATCTGTTTGAACTGAACACATTGGCTTCCACGAAATAGATAAAACCTAAATAATGTTTATTTGTTACTTTTTTATGTAACTACTTTTATTTATAGGGAAGTCCTGATTATATTTCCCTCTTTTTATACTATGTTTACGTTCTACAATATTTCAGTTTTTGTCGATCATGCGTAGAACTACTTTTCACATGATCAGTTGATCTCAAGCTCAGAGCTACCATAAATGTGTGTGTGTGTATGTATATGTTCATTTTTAAAGATATTTACACCCAGACTCTGAACAAACGCGCTGTTTATGCTCACATGTTTGACTCTGTTGGGAATCGAGCCCTCCTATGGCGTAACAGTTCTTTGGGGAACCTAAACTGCACGTTACACTCTGTCAAAATCATGTCCTAACCATTACTTGGTGATAAGGAAGGAAAAATCCTTTGCATAATGAACATTATTTCACTAATGAAAGGTGCTTTGAAGCCGGGGCTCACAAAGTTTTAGCTCCACGTACGTTTATAATTTTTTTCCAGAAACCTAGGCCTTTTAAACAGAAAACAAGGTTTTAAACACTATTTTTAACAAAAAGAAATTTGGTTTTTTTACCTGCCAAATGTGTAGGATAGACTGTTTATTGCAAAAAATTTAAACGTCTTAACTCTTACTGACCCTCATCAATTTGAGAAACCCTGCATTAGAGGAAGCGGAATTTACGATGGTAGGTACTTACCATAAGACCGAAGGAGACAAGCCATATCATCAGCAGCTGAATCCATATCTTGGTGGTGGTGTATATCTGTGAGTACATGTCGTAGTACGCTATCAGAGTGTATCTGAAACAATAATATAGAATTTAAATTAATAAATAGACTTTTTTTTCTATTTGAAGATGAAAATGGCAAGGACTTGGGGGTTAGAATTTGAGCCATAGTAGATTAAGAGTCCATTGCAGAGAATCCAAACAGTGTATAAATTGTTACTATGGATAGGCCTGTTGGACTAAAATCTGGTGATGACATAAAATAGGTGGCAAGCTTAGAAGGAATCTGGCTACCTTGTCTACAGCACCGTGATATATGGGTAGAGTGGCGGGCGATAGTTTTTACAACTTGAGGTTTGTAGCCAACTTTGTGGCTACTCCATAATATCCTCACAGCTAGTGATATTTTCCTACACAAAAAGCTCAAGCTCATTGTGAGATGACCCACACACCTTTGCCACGTCGTTCGAAGTCACTACCACTGATCTATCATCGCCTGAAACTTACTGGGTTATTCATTGAAATTAAGTGCTTTAAGATTAATAAATTGAGCTACTAAGAAGCATCAACTTAAAAGACTTATGGTCACGTCACATGTATGTACATTTTCACTTTGAACGCAATCTGTTCAAGTGGCCAAAGCCGCTCAAAAAGCACTCAGTCGTTATCGCGCGTGGGAAAGCAAGCATGTTTGCTATAAAACTAGATTAGATAACGAATTTGTAAGCTTAACTTGTTTATACGGTTTTTACGATATTAAGTAATGATTTAGAATAGAAAAACGTTCATAAAGCTCAATACAGGAAATTACATAAGTTTAATTATAACAGAACTTATTATATCTAAGGAGCTGAAAAGGTCTCCCACTCAGCATAATGTCGCAGCACAAGGGCAGACCTGTTGCTACGACGCTGGTTTTCAGTGGGTTGACAAAGTTTCTGCTGTGTTAGTAGTTATTCTTTACATGGTGCAAAGATTTCCTTTAAGAAATGATAGCTTTGAGTTTGTGACGTCGAAGGGTTTGAAACCTACAGTGAGCTTTAGCTTTCAGTGATGGAAAATATCATTAACAATTCAATGTTTAAGTATAGCCGGTGGTAGGGTACTTTGAAGCACCTGCTTGCGTTGGTCACATTGAAGATCTGTGGCCAAGTTACAACAATCTAACTGGTTTTCAAGTTTTTGTAACGTAGCGTAGTCTGTGGCCTTCTGACATAACAAGGAGACATTTGGACCAAATTTGTGTGTTTTATGACACAATTTCTCCTTCTCAAATTAATTTTCGATATGGCCAAAACTAGTTACTACACAAAACGTATCTAGAGAGAATCGGCATGGTATGTTTCAGATAGAAGTAAAATGTTATCGAATTCTCACGATGAAATGGCGTGCTAATATCTTTCATGTTTGCTTAGATTTGACACGTATCAGAGAAGATGTAACACAGATTTGGTACCAAGTGTACATATCTGTGTCAAAATAAAGTATTTTCCATAGGATTTGTATGGTTTTATATCAAAGTGAAACCTTATGGTGAGAGGTTCATACGGTGTCTCTTAATATGTATGTTACGGCATTCGTTTCTCAGTACCTAACTAGGTTAATACAAATTTAAACAGCCATTAGACACCTAGCATTACCTACGGTAGGTACTCTCTGTGCGCGGATAGATCTCACCCTTGCTCGTTTTTTAGATCCTAAAGGAACGCATATCCAAGCTGAAAACGTCTACCGCACTGAACGAAACGAAGACCTTCATAATTCTTCAGGTGATTCGTCCGATTCGGCGCGAATAAGTGTGCGAGGCTTCTAATTCTAAAATTCGATTGTTTCAGCTCCTTCTCTTCCTTCGGCTCTAATAAGTGCGTTCACTTTAAGACAGAAGTGTAGATAACTCTTTAGAGAAGTAGTGAAACGCCAATTTACCTAGCAAAATACTAATACCTACTACTTTTGGTAACAGGTATAGGTACATACAACCCTTAGCATGGTTGCCCAAAAGATTACGAGAGAGATTACCTACCGAAAAGTTAATATTTAAATCATGTAAAATACTTATAAGCATTAGTACAAAAACACACAACAGCATTAGTAGCTATAGTTTTTAAAAAATTAATTCGATCAAAATATAATGTAACACAAAGCGATTCAGTTTACTTGCATGGGTTCATACAGTGACTTCTTTATGCGGCGGCTCTTGACCCGACCTCGTCGATGGCTTTATTTTTATTTCAGACCGTGCCCCTGTTTTAAGGTATAGACAGATCGCGAAAGTTGTTCTATCAAAGTTTCCAGCGATTTTAAGAACAAAATATTATTTATCACGCTTATTATACGTTTAAATGAGGAGTTTAATTAAGAAAATAAAAATATATTGTGAGGGTCGTGGGAAGCCACTGGGTGCGGATACCGCAAGACCGGCCATTGTGGAGATCCTTAAGGGATGCCTTTGTCCAGCAGTGGACGTCTTCCGGCTGACATGATGATGATGATGATGATGAATATTATGAAACTGACAGTTTGAGTAAGATTGCTCGTATCAACATAATACAGGATATATCCTAGAAAGTGATGCATTTTATTCAGGGAAATATTTAGAGGAAAGTGGGCTAGATGCAGAGTGGTGTTTTTTTTTTTTTTTTTATTGTTCAATAGGTTTGCGTTTGACCACATCTCACTTGATCTTAGGTGATGATGTGGTCTACGATGGTGCACGCTTACCCAGAAGTAACGTGTTCACTCGAGCCTTGAAGACTACCAGGTTGTAATTATCGGGAAACACAGACTCAGGCAAGGAGTTCCACTCCTTTGCAGTACGCATGATGAAAGATGAAGCAAATCGCTTCGTACGCAGAGATGGAATATCGGTTTGTGATCGCGGAAAAAATATCAACACTAGTAAAAGACACGGTTTGTATTTCATATTAAAATAATATGCACTCAAAACCCATGCGTTTATTTATACTCGTCCGTAACACGATATTAACTTCAAGATGTTTGTCGCAAATCGCTTCCGCTTATGCCTTACACCGCTCCTGTATTTGATTTCAGTGCACTTTACATGAGGATGGAATACTATAAAATGAACCCTAAGCGGTTGGCAACAAGATTCAATACATAAAACAATAAAAAGAGTTACATTGAATTGACCGTGCATTTCATTTTCTTTTTATGCTTGTGTAATGTTTTTATTAGCATTTAATGTTTATTGCAAGATGTAATAAATAAATACTTTTTTGGTATTACAACATTAAGTTGTTTTAACAGTATTGTCTTGATACTTGGTGTTATTTTTAATGGATATAATAAACTTCTTTTAATTAAGGAAATCAAAATGAGGAAACAGCAGCTCTGTGCTATGCTAGGGTACCTACTTTATAGTTCCCGCATGGCTGGCTATCAATTTGAAAAAAATATATACATACAAGCACCTAAAAATGTGATAGCAGATGCAATAGAAAATTACCTTTCAGGCTTTATGTCCTTGCCACCTTAGGCCAAATCACATTAAAAATAAAAAGTTCAATAGAGTTTGATTAAAATGTATTGGTCGATTTCATAAAATCTATTAATCTATTGACTCGCGACATTAACCTGTCAAACAAATCGTCAACTCGCGCACAGTTTTCAAAATTTCAAAATTCGCGCCCAATTTTCAAGTAAATGTCATCGTCCCGATTGTCCCATTTGAGAACCAAGTGGTGCGGACTCTGAAACCCCGATTGTCCCAAGAAAGAACTGACAAGTTAAATAATTTACAATCGACTAAATGCAGACGTCTACCGAGACCGACACATTACTTGCATACAAAGACTTTAAACTTGTATCTATATTTAAATTTCTTTGCTTGCATATGTATACATTGTAATTAGAAGTAAGTAATCAATATAATCTAACAAATATAAGGTTTTTTTATAACATTCTCAGTAAAGCATTTTTAGTAGGTATGTAACACGCACTGATGCTCGCGAAAATTGAGTAACGGCAGAAAAATTGTAAATACTTTAAGTGAAAAATAAATTTCACGAGAAATGGCGTGATAATAGAATCAGTAAATTAGTTTCTCAAGTAATAATTGGTGCTTTAACTAGGGTTGCCAACCATACTGTTATAAATAGTATTATACTGTTTTTCACTAAATTATACTGTTTACTGTTGAACAAAAAACAAGTATATCAAATACTGTTTTCAGCATCACTGGTATCCATAGCCTATTCAAAAAGTAAATGAATGACGTGAATGCAACGCAGCCCTCGTTTTAGAACGTAACTGTCAATGTCAAGTTGTTAAGATTGACACACACATGCAAGTTTTGACAACCACAGTATAAAAGTACTTATTTTAATTGAAAAAGCGAAATAGGTACTGGAATTTTAGGCGCGAACTTCCACTTTCCATTTTATTGAATAATATCGGTGGCGTTTTGTAAAATAATGTTCAATCTAAGTGCACCAGTGAAGTGAAATGAAAACGTGTGTCGAGACTTTTCAGGTAGGACTTCTCCAAAAGTCTGCGAAGAGTTTTAGTGGAACGGCCACAAATTTCACCAAAACCTGATAAACTTGCTTGGCTGACGATGACTCACTTTACTGTGAATGTGATGTTACGTGATTATACAAGGTGTTAGGAAGAACGTTTGCCAAACGGTAAGGGTGAGTAGCTAGGGTCATTGGCTATTGGGGTCAGGTCCGGGATCCGTGCAGGCCACTCAATTGGTCCAGCTCTCCCAATCCAAGAGTTTGAAAAGCACTCGTCTAGATGCTCCCGGACCTTATCTGATAATATTCGCCCGATTATATTGTTTTGATGTCTCTCAAATGGCCACTTAATTTAGTATCGCTTATTTCACGATTTTTTTTTATTATTTCCATGCTAATAGCATACCACCAGAATGAGCATGACCTATAGAAGTCTTGAGAGAATTGGAAGATCTGTAGCGCCGTTTGATTTTTTTAAATGAACTTAAACTTCAAGTTAAAGTCTTTTTTCATCTCTTTTCAAGACTATAGCTCACAATAATTTTATTACTTATTATTTTACACAAATATCGAAATTCGTAGAACAGGCATACACTCTCGATAAAAATACGAGCAAGTCTAGACCAGAACACCCATAAAAAAATAAGTTATGGTAACTAAAAGTTCTAGTTCCTCGTGAGGAATCCTAAAGACAATTATTACCACCTTGTAATACGGAATATAAACTTGTCTGCAAATGCAAATTCTAAACTATAGTTATGTCTTTTTATATTTTGTAATTATTGTTATACTTTACTTTATAATTATTCTTTGTAAACTTTGTGCGATGTGGATTGATTTGTATTTTGCAGTAATAAAACATATTTCTAACTTTCGGCAAAAAATAATAATAATTAAAAATGTCTAAAAAAAATACAATAAAGCAAGAAAGGATTAGTTGGGTCAAAATACATAGCCAATGACCCTAGCTACTCACCCTTACCGTTTGGCACACGTCCTTCCTAACACCCTGTATATAAAATGAATTACAAGATGCCAGCAAAGAAAAAAAAGTAAAATACTGTTATCTTTTCCAAAATACTGTTTATTTTCTCTCTCTAACCTTAATATACTTTATTTCTACTAAAAAAAGTTGGCAACCCTAGCTTTAACGGTGGGTGACGGGCTGACAGCTGCGTGTGATGTACTTAGCTACCTAGGTACCAACCACAGAGGTAGGGAAATCTGTGGTACCAACATTATGATAGGGATGCGAGCTTCGTTTCTAATTAGTTGAATTTACGAAAAATAGAGTGATGTTATATAGCCTATGGCCTTCCTCGATAAATGGGATATCCAACACTAAAATAACTTTTCAATTCGAACCAATACTTCCTGAGATTAGCGCGTTCAAACATTTTAACTTCGCGCGTTTGATGAATGTGAATTTAGCAGACAGCTGTCTTTTTATTTTTGGATGTAGGTACATAACGCGGGTGAAACCGCGGGGCGGAACATAATATTATGAAGAGGAACGATTTGTACTCGTATGCATGTGTGTATGTATGTAACGAATAAACTCAAAAACTACTAGGCCGATTTCAAAAATTCTTTCACCATTTGAATGCTACATTATTCGAGATTAACATAGGAAATTTTTATCCCGGGATAAGATAAGATCATATCCTACTAATCCTACTATCCTTCTAATATTATAAATGCGAAAGTATGTTTGGATGTGTGTGAAGATGTTTGTTACTCTTTCACGCAAAAACTACTGTATGGATTTTAATGAAACTTCGTACACAGGTACTGGAATAACATATAGGATACATTTTATCTCGGGAAAATATAAGATCCCTCAGGAACGCGGGTGAAACCGCGGGGCGGAAAACTAGTAATATTATAAATGTCAATGTTTGGATGGATGTTTGTTAGTCAATCGTGCCAGAAAGGCTGAACGGATCTGGATGAAATTTGGCACAGAGATAGATTATAGTCTGGAATAGCACATATCCCTGGAATGCGGGTGAAACCGCGGAAGACAGCTAGTTACCTATATAGCCATTAAATCATTAAAACAAGGTGGGAAAAGTACACAAATTAATACCCGTATGCATTTATCAGCGCATGTCAGCGAGGGTGTGTTATGATGAAGCATTTCAATTTAAACACATTAATAGAGCCATTGTTGTCCCATTCAGCACTCAGAGGTTATTGGTGCGATGCTATTTATGTGTTCAGATTTCATTGATTGTTATGAACGAGGGTAACGTGCCTATATTTATTTTTACATTAGTTTAAGTATAAAATTATTCAAAATTAGGTGTTCCGCCATGTTGGATTTAGAATGACGTCACACAGCTGACCATGCATTGTCATCCAAACTAAACGTGTATACAAAATTTCAGCTCAATCGGTTAAAGATATCTGCTTGCAAATTTTGTTGCAAGATTCACCCCAAAAACATACATAGATTGCAAGCTAATATAGCTTGTAGAAAATATTGAAAAATAGGATGTTTCTTGCTGTTTCTTCTCAGTTGAAGGCTGACTTACGAACCGGTTGTAAATTTTGTAACTCGATCTTCACAAGTGTCCTGCTAAGGCCTACACTGATTAAATAGTTTTGAGGTTGATATCCGTAGATGCCAGTGTATTAAAAGTATTATAAACCGCGTAATAAAATTCAATTGTTAATAGACTTGTATTTAACAAAAATGTCGCCATGGTAGGATGGTGGTAAGCACAGAAATCCTTGAAGAGATCTTGACGTCAAGTCTAGTAGGTGCTTGGCGACAGATTTTCAACTTACATTTATTTTTCTACTTTTGGTTAAGCTTGTGTTTGACCGCAATCTCACCATGGTAAGTGATGATGTGGCCGAAGGTGGCAAGCACACAACGCCTAAATGGGAACTGTCTCTCAAGTGCAGCTGTCGGAACACATCGATATAGGGGCTTAGCGACAGATTTTCAACTTGAGGGTGGTAGCCAGCCAGTCGGGCCTACAAAGTACGCTACCACCGTGCTATGGTTTCCTTACGGTGTTTTCCTTGTAGGATTCGAACCCACGACTTTCGCCGCGGTATCCGACGTCACTACCACTGAGCTATCGCCTTATAAAATGTGGGTTAGGAATATGACGAGACATTTACACACAAGGACACTTTAACATGGTTACGAATCATTAATATTAATGAGATTCCTGGTGTCTATCTAACGGGTCAACAACCTTCAGTTATAATAGAGGAAAGCCCATTATTCCCCGACCTATTTTATTAATAGGAGTGTTGTGTAAACAATTGTATTATTATAAATATTGCTGGAGAGATTGTTATATTTTTCAAAGTATATGCGTATTTTTGTTAGCATATTTCAATTGTGGTTAGATGGATTTGTAGTGCGGAAAGTTTTTTTTACAGAAATTGTATGTTACAATAAAGAGTTATGGATATGAAGCTACAAAATTACATGTGTCAGTTTGAAAATCGGTGGTAGAGTTCATTTTGTAAGTTTTGTATGGTTAATATTATGAATTTTGAAGGTTTTTAACCAGAGCCTAATTAGAATGAAGGAGTATTGAGTTTGATAAAAAAAAACTACAGTATTTAATGCAAAAATCTAAATATTACCTTACTTTATACCTACGTATATTATTGGTTCGTGTCCACGTCGGGTCATAATTACAAAAAAAAACGAATAACAACGTTATCAGAATAATAATTGTTTTGTAAATGTTTAAAGATTTCAAGACATAATAAGGAATTCCGAATAAGTATGATGTAGTAATTAAATATGCACCATTTAAGTGCTCTCAAGTGTATTCATGTCGTGAACGTGACGAGTTTTACAAATAATAATCATTCTTTATTTATATTTTATTCAAAGATTCTCACACCAAAAAAATATGTGTGTGTGTATTATTGTACCTACACACGTAAGGAGTTTTTTTATAGAATAACTTTTTTTTAATATTTGTTTTAGTTTTATGTTTACTAGATTAATTAATAAATGCTAGTTTTAACGAAATTATATACTTACAATCAAAACGGAGGTTGATTTTAGAAATAAACATGGCGCGTAACAAAAAAAAGTGACGATTTTTTTAAATTGCTATAAAATTTCTCTCATACGTCGATAAAGAAGTTTCACTTCAAAAAGTATTCATATTATTTTTAAACAACAGCATTATTTATTTACGGATCGATATCGAATATGAAACATTTGCTTTTATTGTCGATTGCACTACAAACGTATTTTATGCGTATTCTTTTCTCAGACATCCGGTTTGTAATATAGTTTCCATAAATCCTCAGAACATACTATAAATCAAGTATTATGTGTATAGTCCGGGCCGAGGTTATAGTCTACCATCTATCACTGTGGAGCATCAATGTAAGGTAGCTGTCTGACCAGTGACCACTGAGCGACCAGCTACGAAAGAGTTGGCAAAGAAATATTTTACTGGGAACGATTTTAATTTTCTGCAGTAGCTTGCTTTTCGGTAGCTCTGAGCTGACGGGCCGGTTGGCGTGGTTGGTTAATACACTGCCTATCACGCCGCAGGTCGTGGGTTCGATTTCCATCCAGGACAGACATTTGTGTGCATGAACATGTCTGTTTGTCCTGAGTCTGGGTGTAATTATCTATTTAAGTATGTATTTACAAAAAAAAAGTAGTATATGTAGTATATCAGTCATCTGGTTTCCATATTACAAGCTCTGCTTAGTTTGGGATCAGATAGCCGTGTGTGAAAAATGTCCGAGGATATTTATTATTTATTTATTTATAATTTAAAGAAAATCTAACATTGATGTTTCTTTTCTGCCTACGGATGGACAACATAGCGAAGTTAACTTAGAAAGCGTCCAAATCACAGATTGATGTAAAAGTTGCTGCTTATTTGTCATCATGAAAAAATTGAGGCTATTTTTTTTTACCAGCTTTAGCGGAATGCATTGCAATTTGCAATGCTACTTCAATTTTTTATTTTATTTTATCCTATAACCTTCACGGGCATACGCAGAAGCTCTCACAAAAGTTTTATCGCATTTGGATGAACTGTATGGCAGCGCAAAAAATACGAATAAACATACGTTGATTTGTATACTAGATTAGATTTATTAAAATAAAAATTAAATTATAACAAAATTAACTGTAATTTTATTCCAACTCGCCTACTATTCGCCGGTGGTGAGAGCACCTTAGTCCATATTTATAGCGAAGTGTTGAATGAAGAATTATTTTTCGACGTCAGAAAGGCGTTTTGTTTTACGTTGGCGAGTGGTCGGCGCGGGCGCATGAGTAGGGTGATAAATAAACCGCGGTTTATAATCTCCACCGCACTTAACACGAATGTGTTTTTTACGACATGCAACAATATAGTGCAAGTTACTGTTACTTTTTTTTAATAAAAATAATGATCTGGTGTAATTTTTTATCTGCCGCTAAAGAAATGAACGAATGAAATAGGTTTCTTACACAGATTTAATTATTTTACTCTAAAATATCGGAGTGAATGGTTGCTTTTGCTGAGAAGAGCCGGCAATAATCTGTTATTATTACAAAAAAACAAATCCATGACTAATATTATAATTGTATCTTTGGTCAATATTTCAAGAGTACCTAATCAGTATATTTATGATTCATTGATTTTATGATAATAATAATCAAGCAGTCCCCCATTATTTGGGGGCACGGTAGTGTACCCGCCAAGACAAGCTAAGAATGCAGCCAAGTATAAATAGTTATTATTAATTTATTAGAAATAGTAAATCAAATAAAAGCAAAAGCTCACATTTTATTGTCGCTATTTACATACAGTGTTCAGCTTTTAGATAACCTATTCAATTTATTTGCAAATTTTATTGCTGCAAATAAATCATACAATAAATATGTGTTTTATTATAAAGTTATTAGACAGAGAGATCAGGCGATACGTGTAAGTAAACAAAGTGTGTATCTAGTCTACATCTTCTAGGATTTATTAGAAATATAAGCAATGCAAACACATCATACTTGCATAGTTATTATTGTCTGTATTGTTACACTAAAGGACGGAATGCCTTAGTGACAGCACAATTATTAGACAGGTTTTACCGCGCTCCCCCTATTTTCTCAAATAAAAGACAATGCTCCATGATTTATGTTGGTGTGTTATAGTCCCCGTATACTTTACTTTGGAAGCTATGCTCAGTGATTGTTTAACACAATTGTCTTTAATTATAGCAACATTGACAGTAAAACCATAGTTTTAAAAAAGAGCAAAAAGTGTAGGTATGAAAGATTATCTCCACTAAAAGTGTGAGCAAAATTTCAGCCCAGACAGTGTGGAAATTGATTAAAATTAAATTGCGGCATTCGACCCTAACATCATCATTAAAATTGCGCGGAGAAAAAACTTTGCCCCTATTTCTCCTCTGTTCGTCAAGAGATTTTATTTTCTTTGTTCTTTTCTGTTCTTTTCGAGTTTCCACCAGTGAGCAAAAAGAAGCTTGTACGTGTAAATAGGTATTTCATTCTTTGACGTTGCCGCCCATTATTTAAACGTCCACATGCCACACGCCACGCCTTGCGTACACTAGTGCAATAACAAGACTCACCTATTAATAGTAATAGCAACCATAGACAGCAGGGAGACCGCCTCGTTCCCGTAGAAGACGAACGCGAACATCTGACAGAGCTGCGGGCCGAGGCTCCAGTGCTGCTTGATGTACCGGTTCGCTGTGAGTGGCAAGTTGATGCTGCAGAACAGCAGGTCTGACACGCAGAGCGAGAGGACGAACATTGTCGTCACGTGACCTCGCAGCTTCGGGTGCATTAGGAGAGCTACTGTCGTTACTAGGTTACCTGGAAAATGAAGAGTTGCATTTGTATTTTATAATAATATTTCAAAGAAGGTATCTTTGGAAGTACTGAATCGATTCTAAAAAATCTTTCACCAATGTAAAGCGACATTATCAATATCAAACATGGGCAAATTCAAAAAGTACGCCTGTATTGGTCCAAATTATCAATTTATGCCTTTTGCGGTCGAGACGATGGGTCCGTGGGGGTCTGAAGCTCGTCGTTTCGCAAATATTTTATGTAAAAAAATTAATCGAGGCCTCGGGTGACCGGCGGGCGGGGAGCCTTTTCCGCCAACGCATTAGCTTGGCCATCCAAAGAGTAAACGCTGCCAGCCTCCTGGGAACCTTGCCGATCGGCAGCAGCGGCAGCCTCGAAGAAGTTTTTTATATATTATAGTTGTACATTTGTTTGTATATTTTTTACATTTGTTGTAAATAAAATTATATACTCAAAACATAGGTTATATTTTATTTTGATTCCCATGGGAATGCGAGTGAAATCGTGGGGCTGAAATAAGAAGATCTCAAAGCAGAGCTTTACACCAGATAACTGATATACTACATTCGAAATTTTATTATAGCCACGATAGCTCAGAACTCGGATACTGCGACGAAGGTTGTGGGTTCGAATCTAAAAAGCAACTTGTGCTTTCGGTAAAGGAAAACAGCATTGGTATTTTGTAGTATATACTCGACTTAGTCCGTGGTCCTACTGGTAGGAACACGGGCAATTTATTTTGCCCGTAGTTCTATTAGTAGGACCATGGGCACTTAGCATTGCCCGTAGTCCTACTGGTAAGACTACGGACAAGTAACAGTGCCCGTAGTTTTGGTTTTTTTTTTCGTCATCCTACCTCTATTCTATTATTGTTGAAGATAAATATAGGTAATAGGTTTTTTTTAAGAGCGAAAAAAATCTGTTTTTTTGTGTAAATGTCTTAGATTACTATTTACTAGTTTTTGATTTTTCATTTACATTTTTTTTCGTCTTCACTGTTAGTAGGACCATTGCCCATACAAAATAATTATGTTTTTGTTGCAGTCCTACTAATAGAACTACGGGCCAAAAAAAACGAATGCTCGACTTGAGAACCATTGCCTTCAAGGCAATAAGGGACGGATGTCACTTACCATCAGGTGACCCGCCTGACTGGTTGTCAATTGTGGTACAAAAAAACTTGAGAATACTTTTTATCCCGGAAAATCTAAGATCATTTGGGAATGCGGGTGAAACCGCGGGATGGAAGCTAATATACCAACTAAGTAACAAACACTTTATGAACTGGTAATCGAATCGATTAATTAAAGTGTGGCACAGTTGGCAAGGCTTACATTAATTTAATTAGTGCTCAAACAAACAATACAGTAAAGTGGCACTCAAGACAATTGCTTACTGCTGATTCTGTTGTTTACAAAAACTTTATCTCTTTCTAACACGATACATGAATCTCTTTAAGGCTCGGATCTTCGAAATCAATCAATTTTTGATTCAACTGGAAACTATCAAATATTCTTTATTTTGATCGGATAAAAATATAATCTTTATTCCTTTTTAACCGCCATAACACACATATATTATCAGTGACACTATATAATAATTATTAAATGTAATAGGACTAAGTTGCTTTCTTTAAAAAGAGTATTGCTGAGTTTATTGCCGGCTCTTTTCAGCAAAAGCAACCTTCCAAACGGAGCGTTAGAATTTAACATGAATCAAAGTGACGATTAAAAATACTTGTATGAGTTTATTTAATAAAGATATATTTGAGTTTGAGTTTTAATATGTTAAAGTTTCATTTTTATTCTTGATTATTCAATGAGAGAGACAGAGAAACACGATACGAACAACTTCACTCGATCATAAAATATTAGGAATAAAGAAAAATGTCGCATCATTTTTCAAGTCGTAGGTACCATTTTTTTTTATGTCACAAGTGACAACGAGGCAGGCGGGTCACTTGATGGTAAGTGACAACCGTCGCCTATAGACATTGGCAATACCAGGGGATTGCTAATGTGTTGTACACCTTATTACAATGCCTTAAAGGCGAACTGGCTCTCAAGTGTAATTGCCGGAACACACCAACAGTGCTTGGCGACTGATTTTCAAACTTGAGGGTGGTAGCCAGCCAGTCGAGTACTACAAAGTACCCTACCACCGTGCTGTGGTTTCCTCACGATGTTTTCCTTCACCGAAAGCTCAAGCTCATTGTAAGGATTCGAAACCACGACCTTCGCCGCGGATCCGACGTCACTTACCACTGAGCTATCATCGCCTTTTTTTACCAACAAAACATTTGTCAAAAAATTGGCAAGGGATAGAAGAAGTTTAGTCCCGTCAACAGAATTTGGCTTTTTTTGAACGTCAATATAGCACAAAGCACAGCGCGAATCTTTCGTACATGCCTTTGGAATAGACTAATCCCATCAAAAACATAAGTGAAAAAATGCCAAGTTCGTAAACTGTTTCGCTGAAAAAAATAACTTGAGAGGTGTCAAGGGACACCCGGATGGAACGAAGTTATTATATATATATATATATAAATAGAAATGAAAAAATATCTGGCTTGCTTTCTATAAGAGAGAGAGAGAGAGAGAGAGACAGAGAAACATGCGCACGCCGCACACAATAAAGTGACACTGACACTAAAAGTGTCGGACAATTTTTCGTAAGATTTTTTTCCGTCTAGCCCCCTTTCACAACGCGCGATAAGGAACTTCGTTCCAATAATACTTAACTGGAAACTAACTTATTTCAAAGCTTCTTATATCACAGTTCCTGTCATGCATAACGTTCTTAAATTGCTTAAAATTATTTTTTATTTGCTACTTAATAGAGCGACTTGGCAAAATTGGCTATATTTCTACTACCCTTTTCATATGTTTTAAATTAGAAAGTGAGAGCGAGATAATTCGTTTATGTAGTAAACTCTTGCCACTATTGAATTAACTTACTTTTTTTATAGTTAAGAACATCTCGTTATGATTAATAACTCATTATTATGACATGTAGGTATTTTTATCGCGTTGATTTATTTTTTCACCCAAGTTCAATAGCCCGGATGCAATAACTCATTTCTGCTGTCCATTTCATCTGTTTTGCATAGAAAACAAATAAAACTCTTGGGATTTCTAATTGTTACCGTCTTGGCTCCGTTTTTTAATTCATTATCTTCACTAATTATAACATCACCTTTCTAACGATGGTTGTAATTTTCGGAGTCGTTATTTTTTTTTTATGATTGTAAATAACATGTTTTATATTGTAGAATATATTTTACGCTGGTTAAATGAATTAATTGTTTTTATCATATGTTTTCTAATTAAATTAACCTTTTTTTACTAACGAGAAAATTAATATAACAATTTTAAATTGCAAATGATTCAATGGCATTGAACTGAAATAATGCTGAGGAATACGAACGAATCTAGGTTTACAGCTGTATTTGTTGTTTCAATAAAACCTAGACATTGATCCAGTTTTAGCTAGATTAAAATTCTCCTTCGATATTTTGGTAAACTTGTTGAAATTCGAAACGATCTCAGCTGTTAGTCGATACTGAACAAAGGTGCTAGAAAAAAAAACTTACTAATATAAAATTTGCGACAACTACGTACAGAGTTCACTGCAAGACATAATAGGCTACTTTTAGTTATCTGGAACTGTCAGGCGATCAATAATAGTCAATCTAATGTCAGCGTTTACTTACACGTATTCTTATTAATTCTTCTAAGAAATAATTGCTGAGTAACAAAATATTTATTACGACTGGCAATTCACTCCAGCTCTATAACATAAAAGAAGAATATTGAAAAATGAAGAAAATGTATGCGACTGAAAGACTTTGTTTCTATGGTCATGACATGAGTAAAGATTAAAAAACCGGCCAAGTGCGAGTCGGACTTGCGCATGAAGGGTTCCGTAAAAACGGCAAAAAATCAAGTTTATTGTATGGGAGCCCTTAAATATTTATTTTATTTTGTTTTTAGTATTTCTTGTTATAGCGGCAACAGAAATACATAATTTGTGAAAATTTCAGCTGTCTAGCTATCGCGGTTCTTGAGATACAGCCTGGTAACAGACAGACGGACGGACAGACGGACAGACGGACAGACAGCGAAGTCTTAGTAATAGGGTCCCGTTTTTACCCTTTGGGTACGGAACCTTAAAAACAAGTCTATCAGTTTAGAAACACAAACAATAACATAACGCATCTGTATGTCCCCATGTAGAGTTCCAGTTGATCCCTAGCCCAGAAAGTAGTATATATATATACGCTCTGAGTTCCCTGGGGTCGGGTCACCCCTGGTCAACCGCTCATTAAACGTTGATAGATTGACAGTTTGATTGATTCGCAAACCGCTTTGGTATCAATCACAAAGTATTTAACAATTTTGAACCTTATTTTTACAGCAATTAGGAGCTATACGTGCGAATTGTATTTCATCTTTATTTATGTTTATGGCAAAGAGTAAATACAGGTCAGATTCAATATATGCCTACAGATATATGTATCTTAAGAAAATACAATAAGATGATTACGCACCAGCGTATACAATAAAATAAAATGTGGTAAATTTATATAGCACTCAATGTAAGTGGTGATATTTCTAGATAAAAATAAACTACAATGGCATATTGCAACTCACCGTGTAGGTAATATGCAAACGACACCGTAAAGTCTAGACTGAGCCATTACTTACCGGAAACTAATCGTTTTAATATGGTGAGGCCACACCTCTTTGTGAAGTTAGAGGGAATGGAATTACTTTACAATTAAACATTTCTGTCTTACGATGCTTTTGCACTTACATATGTAAGTCAAGGTGGGGAAGTTCGGTAGCGGGTCATATCCGTCTACGTCTCCTTTGCGCGCTTTAATAACTACTTACAGCAGCTAGAGTGTGTCGGCAAAACAGTGTCTCTTGCTTTTTCTGGAATCAAATTCCAGATGTCGCTACGACTCTACGATTTCCCCGCCTTGACTATATTATCAATGACAACTAAATTAAAAATAACACATAAATGCCATAATACAATATTTTTAAATTTAGCCTCACAGAGTTCCCAACCCCATAGGCAGATACACTGAGTTAAATCGACGCTTCTGCACCTCACGCGTATTATAATAATCTTTGACACTTGGCCACACAAGGGTTCTATAGATTAGAGATATTGTCCCCACGGCGCGGCTAATTGCTTTCGTTAATATCGCACGTGACAATTATGGATCATCGGACGTTTGAATGTTAGTGCTATTATTGCAATTTGTTTAATGACCTCGCTTCGATATGGAATTAGACGATTACAATTAGATAGATAGAGCAAATAACTCGTGAGAGGTAACTTTGTAAATATAAAAGACTCGATGTCCCGCGCGGTTTCACTAGCGTTCCCGTGGGATCTTGTTTTTTCCCGGGATAAATATATAGGCTATAATGGTATATTGTATTGTATATATGGTGAAAGAATTTTTGAAATAGGTCCAGTCATTTTTGAGTTTATTCGTTACAAACAAAAATACAAAACTTAACTCTTTATAACTCCGAAACTACTTAAGCGATCTTGATGAAACTTGGTACACAAATAGATTATATCCTGGTATAAGAAGGCGATGATAGCTCAGTGGTAGTGACGTCGGATACCGTGGTGAAGGTCGTGGGTTCGAATCCTACAATGAGCTTTCGGTGAAGGAAAACATCGTGAGGAAACCATAGCACGGTGGTAGGGTACTTTGTAGTACCCGACTGGCTGGCTACCACCCTCAAGTTGAAAATCTGTCGCCAGGCACCTATCGATGTGTTGCACTCGAGATTCCCATCTAGGCTTTGTGTGATTACCACCTTCGGCCACACCTTTATGGTGTGGCACAAAATTATACAGAATAAAAAAATAAAATTAGAGAGGATACTTTTTATCACGAGAAAAGAAAAGATCCCAGGGGAATGTGAAAACGCGGGCGGTTTATTTCTAAAGTAATAGTTTATAGTCGAGTAATAAACCAAATTACTTTGTTATTGTTAGTAATCACGTAGGTAATCGATCGCTTCTTTAAATTCCCAACTCATTGCTCATTCGTTCCGCTTCCTCCAGGATTATTTTAATGGCGGCTCCGCATGTGTTGTTTCGTCGTAAAGTCATGTTCAATCGAACATTAGAGGGTTTACACACAGTTGCTCGTCAAAGAGACCTTTCATTTGGAGGCCAACGGCACTGAAGGGCTTTTATAACGATTTTATTGTGCGTTTTATTAACATTCGCCGGGCACATAAGTTATGAAACTTATGACGGATCATGTATAAACATTTAGTTTAACTACACAAGAGAAAATAACCTAATATGATTTAGGTAATATGAATTTGTTGGTCTATAATATCATAGACAGAATAGACACATCATCTTCTAAGATTTATTTATTTTATTTTTATTTATTTCAACAAGATTTCAACATACAATAGCTCAGAGATCAAGTGATATAGTCGTCAAACGGAAACCTATTTGCAATAAAAAAAAACTTTCGCTTTGTTAGGGTTCTGTACCTAAAGGGTAAAAACGGAAACCCTAGCGCTATTACTGAGACTCTACTTTTCACAGTTTGAAAAAAAAAAAAAAAAAAAAAAAAACTATAGAATTTGTACGGAACCCTCGGTGCGCGAGTCCAACTCACACTTGACCGGTTTTTTATACCACTAATGACAACGAGGCAGGTGGGTCACCTAATGGTTAGTGACTACCGTCTCCTATAGACTGAGCCATCATTGCATTTATGTCTAGATACCAACATATCCTCAATTATAGAAAAAAATAAATTGATCCTAAAACTTCGACCCACACAAATAGATAAACTGTAAGTACCAAATTGTCTCGTGTTAAAAGCTATTTAGAGATTTTGTTGTGTCCATAATAAAGCAGTATGATTCAATGCGACACATTTTCATTTTAAAATACTGACATTATTACTTAAAACTCATTATTTTCCAATTAAATTTATATTTAATCGTTTGCAAGCTTCATTACGTGAGCGCGCAAAACAGCATTGGAAATAAAGCAGTAAATAAGCATAGACAGTGGCACATTATGTTTAAAAAAAAAATATTCAAACATCGAACGCGACTGGTGATTGGTAGTGTTGTGCACGGCATATTTGTTTACCCAGCTGCTATCCGGGTACGCGTGGTGCTCGGTACGTATCGACTCGGGCTCGATAGTTGGCTGGTAACAAATCGTTTGATGTCCGATTACGACCGGCACTTTGCGTTTTATGTTGCGTTCGTGTTAAGTGACCGATTATTGGACGGTTTCTAGTGATAGCAGGGACGAAGACATACGTAAACAACCCATAGACGTATTATTGAAAGTTCATATTTAACACTATAGTAATAAGACTGAAAATTCACATTGGCTTTCGGTTACGTTTTCTTAAGGTTTATACCGGCATGATGAATAGATCTTGTTTTCAAAATATTTTGCTGATTTTATAGTATTTTACATAAATAATGACGGCTAAATGGACCGAATTACTCACATTATAAAATAAGGAAAGTGTCTGGCTTTAGCTTTCTGTAAATTAGATAGCATTCTGTACTCTACTAGCACCATCATTAAACAACTGCTATGTACCCAGTCAATGATTAGTTCTATCTACACTACATACGCCACTCTTTTTAGGGTTCCGTACCCAAAGGGTAAAAACGGAACCCTATTACTAAGACTTCGCTATCTGTCCGTCTGTCACCAGGCTGTATCTCAAGAACCGCGATAGCTAGACAGTTGAAAATTTCACAGAAGATTTATTTCTGTTGCCGCTATAACAACAAATACTAAAAACAGAATAAAATAAATATTTAAGGGGGGCCCCCATACAACAAACGTGATTTTTTTGCCATTTTTACGGAACCCTTCGTGCGCGAATCTGACTCGCACTTTTTATAAACGTTATGTATAAAGTTTTTATAAATTGGTTCTTGGAATTTCAAACAGACTGAACTTGTTTAAAAATTTATTAAAAACGATAATATATTTTTAATAATACCTACGAAATGGTTAATTATTCGTAATCGAATAATTCAATGGTTGTAGGCATCATACGTATGACACTATGTTTGCACAACGGGATTACATCGTAAACATTGTATCAACGGTTTCCTCGAATAGTGGCATGCATAAGTCGATCAACGCCTGTAAATCGATTCTGTAAACACGATTTTGATTCGTAAACAGAAAACATCTCTTTAAAAGGAGTAATTTAAACTTACCTTGACTTTTTGGCGGGAACTTGCGAAGTGACGTTGTGTTTTCGTTTTATTTTCATTAAATTCGTGTATTTTGAGTTTTATTGAATAATTTCGGTGGTGTTTTGTCCAATAAAGATCAATGTAAGTGCACAAGTGAAGTGAAATGAAATGAAAGCGTGTATCGTGACTTTCCAGGTTGTCCCAAAAAGTCCATGAAATGTTTTAGTGGAATAGCCGCCAATTTCACTAAAATTAGACCGGAC
Source organism: Ochropacha duplaris (assembly GCA_951361185.1). Classification (NCBI taxonomy): domain Eukaryota; kingdom Metazoa; phylum Arthropoda; class Insecta; order Lepidoptera; family Drepanidae; genus Ochropacha; species Ochropacha duplaris. The sequence goes on along the minus strand of OX592702.1, from coordinate 1,169,748 downwards.
TTGTACGGACGAGGACTAGACTTTACAGTGAAAGTGACAATAAAACGTGACTAAACATAAAAGATGAATATTTAAAATAAAGAAATGGCTTAAAGGTCACGCTACCAGGCCAAAAATCTTCTTAAAAAAAAAAAAAAAACTTACCTACGACTCCGACTACACTAAAAATACAGGCGCAAGCTGCAGCCAATATTGTTGCTGCGTACGGGTAAAATGTAGTGTTATGCACCTCCATTTCTGAAACGTTCTCGTGCATTTTGTCGATATAATTTATCACTTCACTAACACAACACTGTAACAATATTTGAATTTAGAACTTTTTCTTGTCATTTTCTATTAAAAATTCAGCGAGTCCTCTCTTTTTCTTGAGTGCCAGTCATTTTGTTTTTATATTGCATGGTAGAGCGATATCTGTAACAAAAGATGGAAATTAAGATTATACACAAGCACGTGGTTTACGTAATAAAAAAATGCCGTATTATAATTTGCCTTTGTCGCAATGTATGTTTTTGCTGCTACTAACTATCGTTTTTACTTGATATAAAAACAGGATAAGTACTCAGTCAAGGTTTTTATACAGACATGGTAAATTTTAAGGTATGATTATTATATTTTTCACTCCTCTTGCTCAAAAAGACCGTCATTGTGGCGTACCAGAGCGAAGAAAATATAGCAATTCTTCCTCTAGGGGAAAAAGTTTATTTTTAAAATTTTTGTGTGTCAAATGACAATGAGCCTACAAAAACGAAAAAGTCTTTAGTCATAAGTAGAATAATCAAGAATAAAGACTCGATTTATTACTGTTTCATAAAAAAATAACTTCATTTTAATTTTGAAAATGGAACTAAAATCGGTCTCTGGTAGAATACATGGAATGTGTTGCCGCTACAGAAGAAACAAAAAAAGACATAATAAACTACATATTTCATATTGTATTGGATTGTTTTATTTTCTCGCAATCGTAGTGAAAAGTATAGTGTAACACACGGCGCTAAAACCCATTAAAACTCGGGAGTAAAACTACCTCGTATATAATGGGTCATTTTAGCTCCTTGTATAACAATCTACTATTTATATCATCAATTGATTGTAATTATAAAGGTGAATATGTTCCTAGGTAAATCACCATACTGTCAGTCACAGCTGCCCACATAATTACTTTAGTTAGCAACTACAAGACTAAATAACACATAACAGCAATCCCAATTACCCAAATCCATTCACTTTCTACTCAGTGAAAGCGTACTAAACCAACAATTTAATCTGTATACCTACCTACCGACTATTTACATATATTTATTCATCACAAAATGGTTAGTACTGTTATAGGGTAGAGTTTAAAACCACAAAGTAAAGTGTAACGGCACCATTTTAAATAAACAGTTGTGACGTAAAAATCCTTCTGTACGTTTGTTGATGTATTTTTGTTGCCATAGAAAAAAAAATACTAACGTCAGATTTTGATGATTCAAGTGAAGGAGCGTAAATATTCCCCATTTCAAATATGTTACTATGTTCTCATTCTAGAATGCGGACGAGTGAATTACAAGTCTACTCCTATGCTAACAAACTACTGTACTTTGTTTATCGATAAAAAAATTGCAATTTTATCGATAAATGTCAAGCACTGTTTCTCGAATACTTTTTAAATTTATACCGTATACGTGTCTCGAAAACAAAATTGAATCATCCATGACAGTTTTCTTTGAAATTGCAAAATATCTGCTATTTCCGCTATACTCGGGCGGGTTGAATTAAGTATGTAGTTTGTATAAAAATGTCGATAACAGTAAATCATCCAACGCTGGCAGAATAAGACTTGCGTAATCAGTACAAGTGGTGGCTACGGAATCAAATAAAAAATAAAATGATGACTAAAAGTTTCCGTACTGCGTCTGCGCATCGGTCCATTAGAACCAGGTTATTAGTAACATATAGAAATAGGACTGCCTTCAATAAAGTAGATACCTACTTACTATCAATTGATCAACAAATTTATAAATGTTTACACTCAGTTTTTATTTATAAACTAAATTAAAAATAGAGTCAACTGATTGATGTTCAACGCATAAACTACACATTTCCTTTTAATAGACTTTTTTTTTTATTGAAAACTAGCTTCCGCCTCGCGAGTTCACTCGCAAGCGTCCTATTAGTAAAAGAGTTTCCAAATTCTGATCGAAAAATTTAACTTTTTAAAAGAAGCTGGAACCATTGGCAAATCCCTCTCTTATTGGATAATATCTGTGTTAATTTGTCCAATAAAGATCAATCTAAGTGTACCAGTGAAGTGAAATTAAATAAAAACGTGTATCGTGACTTTTCAGGTTGTCCCAAAAAGTCCGTGAAAAGTTTTAGTGGAACAGCTGCAAATTCACTAAAACCTGACCGGACTTTTACGGACAAGGATTAGACTTTACAGCGAACGTGCGGTATATAACGTGACTGTAACATTAAATAATAATACTAAAACTGAAAATGTTTGCGACTGAAAGACTTTGTATCTATGGTCAAAATAAACATTTAAAAAATCTCTTATTAACACCAGGCGAAAGCTTGCTTGTCTTCTGACATGTAAAAAAAACACATTGAAAGTCGGGATGCATACCTATCTAAAGCATAGGAAGTCACGCAGCAAATGGGTGTGAATTATCATGGATTTACATAGCGTGGCGGGCGATACAGATCGCGGCTGGTGGAAAGTATAGTGTTATATAGAGCGATGTATTTATGAGAGAGTACTCCACTAACATACTTAGAATTGTTATATATATTTTTATTTAGGTATTTAATTAGATTATTTTTTTCATTGTTTAGTTACTAAATTACCTTTCATTTGAAATCTGAAATTATAAAATATATATTACTTCATAAAAAAAATTAAAAAAAATATCACTGACACTCGTATATTTAAGACATCTCGATGTTTTACGGTACCTATGTATATGGAACGGTTTTTTGACACATCACTATACATAACACAAAATCAAAGACAAGTCGGGACTTTTTGGCGGGAACCTGCGGAGTGACGTTGTGTTTTCGTTTTATATTCATTAAATTCGTGTATTTTGAGTTTTATTGAATAATTTCGGTGGCGTTTTATCCAATAAAGGTCAATCTAAGTGCACAAGTGAAGTGAAATGAAATGAAAGCGTGTATCGTGACTTTCCAGGTTGTCCCAAAAAGTCCATGAAATGTTTTAGTGGAATAGCCGCCAATTTCACTAAAATTAGACCGGACTTGTACGGACGAGGACTAGACTTTACAGTGAAAGTGACAATAAAACGTGACTAAACATAAAAGATGAATATTTAAAATAAAGAAATGGCTTAAAGGTCTCGATACCAGGCCAAAAATGTTCTCAAAAAAAAAAAAAAGACAAGTCGATTTCAGAATTTATAAAAAGAATAGTTTATAGTAATCATAGTCTACGATGTTAATCGTGTAATTCGATGCATATTTGACATGTGGAAGTAAACATCGATTTTAGTAAACGCAATAATCTTTGAAAATGCCTCTTTGATGTGTATTGTCTGGAAAATTCAGACATTTAAATTTGCGTTTCATCTTTAATGTGTCTAGAGGTGCGTAATTACGTGTTGGTTTTACTTTACTATTTTTGTTCCTATCGATATCAATGTCTATTCACAAAGGTCGTCTGAAATCGTTTGCCTCAGCAACTCATATAAAAAAAAAGATATAGATATAAAAAATTTGTACCTGTTTAAACTAAATCATAATTAAATAGTCATTTTAAATTAAGTATCTAACAAAGGATAAATAAATATAAAAATAAAAAAAACTTGAGAGGTGTCAAGGGACACCCAGATGGAACGAAGTTATATAAGTTAGAGAGTATATATATTAAAAAAAAAAAAAAAACATTTCTATTTATATCTGGCTTGCTTTCTAAAGAGAGAGAGAGAGAGAGACAGACAGAGAAACATGCGCACGCCGCACAGCTTACAATAGCTTACTATAATGACATAAAAAGTGTCGTAAGAATTTATTCCGTCTAGCCCCCTTTCACAACGCGCGAAGTCAGTAGGCGACGTGCCCAGAATGCTGGCACCATTGCCACGTTGGATGGCAATGCTGATTCGTTGAGCGAGGTATATGCCAGCATTCTGGTCACGAGATGCGTCGACCAGGCGTTTTGACATTTCACGGAAAAGGTGGTGCGCACTCGGCCCCCACGGACCCAGAGTTTCAACCCCAAACGGCTCAAATATGTAACTTGTATCAAGTTACTGTATTTTCGCCGCTTGAGGCTCTCTGCTGACATGGCTGCACCACCGGCCCTATCCATTGTCTCTGCAAGATGAGACGGTGGTAAGGTATCAACACACGTGGCATCCCATACCAATGTATGTACCAGGGTATGTGTCATTGCATCGGGTCTCTTACCATCGTCACGAAACAAGCCATTAGGTTCTAAAATAGCTGTTACGTTGGCGCTGGTAAGGGCCCGACGGATGACATCATTAAGGCAAGCGTGTCTCGAAAATCTACCAGCGCTTTTATATGAATGATATAAAAATAAATATAAAAAAAAGAATCACCACAGAAAAAAATTGCCTTGCGGAGTTTCTTGTAGGAAAAATTCAGGTCTTCTCAGTTAAAATGTATTCTGAACCAAGAAGGAAGAAAGAAAGAAAGAAATTTTATTTGCCAACCATCAAACACAATAATATAATGGTAAATTAAACATAAGGTGAAGACAAATATGGCCACAGCTCAGCATTATGCGGCAGCACAGATCTGTGGTACAGTGCTGGTATTCTGCTGAGACCAGCTAGTGGCGCCACGGATATCTTGGCCAGATCAGAACCAGTGGTAGAGTCGCCTGATCAGGGCCTAAACTGAATAAATGAGTTTTGAGTTTGCTTCAATTTTTTTTAATTTAACTCATAGACTTGTCACAAAACTATAATATTTTTCGAAATCTTTCGAAAATAGAATTTAAAAAGCAACTTGGAATCCTTTATCGATCAGCTCAAGGACTCAGTTTACGATGCATGTCAATGCTGCGGTCACCCATCGCCCCTCACTGCAATCGATATTGAATACAAATAGCCGTTAATAATATCGATAATGAGCGAGTGCCCTTTTAACTGGCAAGAGGCCCGACTCGATGACATTTGCATCAATTCTCATCCTTATTAAGACTGTTCTGAGAATGTGTAGGATGTTTGAATTAAGAATACTAGCTTTCTGTATTTTTTTTCTTTTTTAACAGGATGAAGCTGTCATCCGTTCGGCGTTGGATAAATCAATTTGCCTATTGTTTGATGATTTTTATTTACTAGAAAGTTATTGTGTTGGAAAATGAAATGATAAATGTTCTTGGGTTATGCATTGACTTTTAGTTGCTAATAAAACATATCTACGTTAAAACAAAAGAGTTGCAGGTACAATTATTAATTTTATTGATTTATTTTTAATTATGTATGACTTTTTTTATGTTTGTTTGCCCCTTCAGGGCAAGCTATAGTCGATTGACTATACTGCCTAATCTAACGTATTCATTTCTTCCGTTTAGGTAATCACATTCACATTAAAGTCTAGTCCTAGGTTTTAGTGAAATTGGCGGCTGTTCCACTAAAACTTTTCACTGACTTTTTGGGACAACCTGAAAAGTTACGATACACGCTTTCATTTCATTTCACTTCACTCCACTTGCACACTTAGATTGATCTTTATTGGACAAAACACCACCGATATTATTCAATAAAACTCAAAATCCACCAATTTAATGAAAATAAAACGAAAACGCAACGTCACTTCGCAAGTTGTCGCCAAGAAGTCTTAATTATGTATTGTCCTAAATATATTGCATATGGTACCTATAATAAGACCGAAATATTATAAAATTGTATAATTTTTATTTAAGATTGATTGATATACAGGAATATTTATATTGTTCCGTAAAATGACATTAATTAAATATTTTTTTTATATTCCATTACCTATGTATTAGAAACTGTAAACACACTGGAATTACTTTTTATAAATGTAGTTTAGGGACGATCGTCCCACATGCAAGACAAAGAGTTCACTTGATGTGTGGCCATCGCTTTGTTGGCAGCCGGTTCTTCAAATTAGCAATGTTAATACTAACTAAGTACTAATAGTGATAGAATTTATTAATTAGTAACGAGTCAGGATGTGTGTTCCTTATATGTCTTGATTTACTTGGATTTTCACACATTAACCGATGTTAGGGTTGTCTCAGAAATTACTGTTTACTAGCTGACCCCCGCGGTTTCACCCGCATTCCCGAGGGTAACTATTTCCGGGATAATAAGTATCCTATGTTTTATTCAAGGATATGGACTATCCGTGTGCCAAGTTTCATTAAAATCCGTTCAGCCATTTTTGCGTGAAAGAGTAACAAACATCCATACATACAAACTTTCGCGTTAATGATATTAGTAGGATTTTTTACACTTCACGACACTTATTTTTGAAGGTTCATTTCAGGTAATTCAACTGGGCGACTGAACTTTACGTGAAAACACGATACAGACAATCCAAATCTTTAAATCCGTTTACATCTATACTAATATTATAAAGAGGAAAGTTTGTGAGGTTGTAGGGATCTCTGGATCTACTGAACCGATTTTGAAAATTCGTTAACCAATCGAAAGCTACGTTATTTGTGAGTGTCATAGGCTATATTTTTATACCGGAAAAGATAAGATCCCCACGGGAACAACCGCGGGGACAGTTAGTTTTTAGGGTTCCGTACCCAAAGGGTAAAAACGGGACCCTATTACTAAGATTTCGCTGTCCGTCCGTCTGTCTGTCACCAGTCTGTATCTCAAGAACCGCGATAGCTAGACAGTTAAAATTTTCACAAATTATGTATTTCTGTTGCCGCTATAACAACAAATACTAAAAACAAAATAAAATAAATATTTAAGGGGGGCTACCATACAACAAACGTGATATTTTTGCCTTTTTTACGGAATCCTTCGTGCGCGAGTCCGACTCGCACTTGGCCGGTTTTTAATATATTGCTCGCTCATGTAAAAGTATAGGATTAGTGGTACATGATGAAGCAAATTAATGAGTATTTTATGACCTCAACCCCATGTGTCCCAAAACTTGTTTGGCCACAATCTCATCATAGTAGGTGATCGAAATGGAAACAACTGGCTCTACAGTTCAGCTGTCATCGGTTGAATGGCGACACAGATTTTTAACTTGAGGGTGGTAGCCAGCCAGGCGGTTACATACAACACATTAGGATCCGAACCCTTAAAATTTATATAGAAAATTTAAATCTGTGACAACCCTACGCTATAACTAGCGTATCGTGATCGTGTTTCGCATTATAGGTGTCCCCGCAAGGATTATTGGATACTAGCATTTCCGCGCGGTTTCACCCGCGTTCCCGTGGGATCTTATCTTATTCCGGGATAAAATATAGCCTATGTTCATCAGGGATAGTGTAGCTTCCCAACAGTGAAAGAATTTTTGAAATCGGTCCAGTATTTTCGGAGCCTATTCAATGCAAACAAACAAACAAATCTTTCCTCTTTATAATATTAGTATAGATATAAATTGAGTATTTGCTTAAACAATTATTTAATACGAATAAATTACATTAATGTTTTTTTAAATTATTTATGTGATGCAAAGGAGCTAAACCATACAGCCTTGTCAGAATACTTAAATGTGTTCGGATATTAGTTTCAAACAGACATAAGCAAAAGAAATTAAAAATAAAAACGAATAGCTTTACAGAACTTCGAACTGTCGATGGTCTCACGATAAAGGCGCGTGTTCAATGCACAGATACTATTAAAATACACTAGACACAATATTCGAATTTCGAAGCGGCATCTGCATCTCTTCGTTTCGCAAGTCTTCGCTGTGTCTGTCTTGCGAGCGTAAAATAAGCTTACAAATTACCTTTGGCTTCTATAGTTAGGTTTGGGTAGGTTAGGTCAGGGTCTTAAAATTGTTCTTGAGAAGTCTCTCAAGTCCTAAAATAATATTAACTTTTGAAACGCATAGACAATTTGATATTAAAAACGTACAACAGTGAAATGTCAACATTAAGGCGGGAAGTTTAGGCGCGTTCCACCTCAGACTTCAACTTTCCTAACCTCTACTCTATATCTAGTACCTACATAGGTACTATTGTTAGTTTGTAGGTCAGGGTCTTAAAACTGTTGTTGAAAAGTCTCTCAAGTCCTCTAAAATAATCTTAACTTTTAATTTGTTGACTCGCGACATTAACCTGTCAAACAACTCGTCAACTCGCGCACAGTTTTCAAAATTTCAAAATTCGCGCCCAATTTCAAGTAAATGTCATCGTCCCGATTGTCCCATTTGAGAACCAAGTGGTGCGGACTGTGAAACCCCGATTGTCCCAAGAAAGAACTGACAGGTTAAATCGCATAGACAATTTGATATAAAAAAAAACGTTTAAGGCGGGAAGTTTAGGCGCGTTCCACCTCAGACTTCAACTTTCCTAACCTCTACTCTATATCTAGTACCTACATAGGTACTGTTGTAACTTTGTAAGGCCAACGACCACATCTTCAAAAGTGACACGAGCTCACAAACCTCACATAATTACGGTAGTAAACTAATGTGACTTATCGATGAAATGCCAACCGTATTGCTCTAGTTATTTAACAGCGTTTTCATACAAATTAATATGAGAATATTATGATTTATTTAATCGATACCGTGCGTAACAACCATATTGTATTGATAGTGTTGTGATACTCATGCCTCGCAAAATAATGTTATTTATAAACATAAATTATTCAATTAAAATTGATATATAGGTATGTTTGTATTGTGTGTTATAGGCATAATATACTTTCAAATTGATTTTCCAGAGCGCCACTGTTATGCAATTAATTATCTAATTTAATTTGCGAACTTCGTGATTAAACTTACAATGCAATGAGTATAAAATAATGGTTAAGAAATACTATGTAATTCATTTATTAAATTGATAATAAAGATATTTGGATATAGATATTTGCACTCAGCACAAGTACGTCATTTAAAAAACCAGTACATAGTAAGTACCTATCTCTTTATTTAGTACATTTGAATGAAAAAAAAATTGTCAATACAAGTACTGTCCAAAAAGTATAATATATAGTAATCCTTGCCGGTTCTTCTCAGTTGAAGGATGACTTCCGAACCGGTGCGTGGTACCTTCTGTAGATCGAATTTCAAAAGTGCCCTTGTTAGGGCACTTATGAAGGTCGACTTTGATATAACCAACGATAACCAGCCAGTTGCATCCTAAGCTTCGTAAATATCGACAACTCATTGGCAACGTTACGTTCTTCGTAATGTTACGTTTCCAATGAAATAAGTACCTACCTGCTTTTTGTATAGGTATGCTTTAAAAACAGAAAACCGTTTTAATAAACCGTTTTCAATATTGACAGCTGTACTGTACACCCTTAGGTAAACTATCTATAAATTCAATAGATAAGGACTTTTTGGCGGGAACTAGCGAAGTGACGTTGTGTTTTCGTTTTATTTTCATTAAATTCGTGTATTTTGAGATTTATTGAATAATTTCGGTGGTGTTTTGTCCAATAAAGATCAATCTAAGTGCACAAGTGAAGTGAAATGAAATGAAAGCGTGTATCGTGACTTTCCAGGTTGTCCCAAAAAGTCCATGATATGTTTTAGTAGAATAGCCACCAATTTCACTAAAATTAGACCGGACTTGTACGGACAAGGACTAGACTTTACAGTGAAAGTGACAATAAAACGTGACTAAACATAAAAGATGAATATTTAAAATAAAGAAATGGCTTAAAGGTCTCGATACCAGGCCAAAAATCTTCTTAAAAAAAAATTCAATAGATAACTATTTTTGCCGCCATAACACGCAAATATTGTCAGTGAGACTAGATAAATAATTATTGAATGTAATAGGTGTAAGTTGTTTTTGAAAAGAGTAATTGCTGAGTTTATTGCCGGCTCTTCTCAGCAAAAGCAACCTTCCGAACCGAGCATTTAGAGTCTGACTATTCATAAGTGCCTGTGAAGGCCTATTTGGATAAATAAACAATTTCATTTCATTTCATTTCATATCTGTGTATAAGCCTTCTGACCTAAAAAAAGCTATTTGCTTTTATCACAATATTCTACAAATACGAAAAGACATTTTATTAACAAAAGACATTGCCCACTGCTAGTTAGTTTATGATGATAATCTTATGGACTATTAAGGAAAATGTCGCCAAATATAGCGAGCATTTTGTAGCTACACAAACAATTTATGACAGTAACGTTTAAATGACTGACAAATGTCGATCCAATTTCATCGAGTGCTCAATTTTTGTTTGTATCATCACTAATTTACTAGGGGCTCGAAAATCGATCGCATCACTACACTAGGTACTTTTATTAATCTCACTAATATTATAAATGTGAAAGTTTGGATGGATTGATGGATGGATGTATGTTTGTTACTCATTTACGCCAGAACGGCTGAATGGATCTGGATGAAATTTGGCATGGGGATAGATTATACTCTGGAATAGCACATAGGCTACTTTTAATCCCGGAAAAAGATAAGATCCCACGGGCACGCGGGTGAAACCGCGCGGAACAGCTAGTGCTTAATAAAACTAGTTTAATTAAAATGAAACGCGGATAGATGTCGCTACCTTTTTTTTTTCTTTATAGAATTTGCAATCAGTTTGTGAACTGAACGGATATGTTGAGAGAAGGTTTCGATTTGAGATTGGGGGCCAGTGCCCCGAATTCTAATTTAAAGTTATATTAGCACTTTTCAATATGTGGACAGTATTTCCAATTTAGAGGAACTCAGACAGAGGCTAGGTGATTAGGGAGATTACTTAGGTAATTTAAGTGTTTTATTCTAAATCACTTAATCCCCTTTTCAACGGTTAGACTATTCAATTATTGGTGAATCTCTGTATTTTTGGAGAACCATGGTCGATGGTACATTGATGATTGAAGAACGCTAGCTGATGGTAAATTATGGAAAGTTATTCTAATCTCTAGATCTCATTACGACGTCTTGTTTACCCGGGATTAATAAGACTTTTTGGCGGGAACTTGCGAAGTGACGTTGCGTTAGAGTTTTATTTTCATTAATTTCGTGTATTTTGAGTTTTCTTGAATAATATCGGTGGTATTTTGTCCAATAAAGATCAATCTAAGTGCACTAGTGAAATTAAATAATTCATCATTTTTTTTAAATAGTGGCGCTTCACATAGGTAGTCCCAAATATGGCCTAGATAAGTAGTAAGCTCACGATAAATGATAACCACAAAATCAATTAAGTCATGCGGTCTTTGGAACTGATTCTGTTATTTGCAAACTAAACTAGTTTGCTTTTTCTAACAAGCATTGTTGAAAAAAGACAGAAAATTTTTAGCTGTCATATCAGGTACGGAAAAATAGTTGTGATTAAAGATGGCGACTGTTTACGATGAAAAAAAAGCAACTGGGAAAAGACTGGTCAATTTTATTTTTAAGAACAGTGACAACGTGGCAGGCGGGTCACCTGATGGTAAGTGACTAACGTCGCTTATAGACATTAACAATACCAGAGGGATTGCCAATGTGTTGTACAAATGTACACCTTATTACAATGCTTAATTAAAGGCAAACTGGCTTTCAAGGCAACTGCCGGAACACTCTAAATGGTGCTTGGCGACAGATTTTTAACTTGAGTCGAGTAGCCAGCCAGTCGAGTACTACAAAGTACCCAACCACCGCGCCACAGTTTTACAATAACCCTAAAAACTGTTACCGGGCTGTGGTTTCCTCACGATGTTTTCCTTCACCGAAAGCTGAAGCTCATTGTACGATTCGATGTTCTTTATCATTCAAATAATTAACCATTTATATTGTTGCCTAGTGATTAATTTAAATCGAACTTTTTATTTATTAGAGGGTGGCGAAGAAATGATTGAATCTTCTTCAGTAACAAACAGTCTACGGCAAGAAAGAGAAAGGATTAATTACTTAGTTTATTTTTGGTATTCGCTAACAAATAATTAGGTTCGGATAGATTTCCTGACCTCATTGTTTCGCTTATCAAGGAATATACTATTTTAGGAACTACTGCTGTTTTAGATTCTAGGTAGTATATTATGTACGTTACTGTTTATTATAACAATGTACTTCGTTTATAAATAATAAAGATGCAACAAGGTTGTGTATCTATTCATAATAAGTTTTGTACATATATCAATAATATACCTACTCTATGTTGGGAATTTAATAATATATTGAAAGCGTAAATAGGCGATCGCAGCTCAGTGGTAATGGCGTCGAATGCAGTGGCTTCGAAACATTTCATTTCATACAGGGAATTCGTGAATCTTTTCAGGCTTCATAGACGTTTACAATGAAAGTCAAAGTCGAATGAATAAGGAAGTCAAGTCACTGAAGAATACTATTCCTTCCTACAATAGCTCTTATTACCGAAAGCGTAAGTAAACGGAGTCAATTTACGCGTCCCGTCCGCCAAAGTTGTTCAAATAGGCGACCCTTCGCTCGTTTGCTCATAGACTATAGAGTGACAGTGTAGGGCAATGAAAACGTACGAAATGACAATAAAGGGAGAATTTAGGGCTGAGATGTTTGTGCGAATCGTCCCTCTACTTTACTTTAGGGTAGGAATTCGATTCGAATACGCGTAGAAAGTAGACGTTACGTTTATTAAATTGTTATTTGAGATTCGAATTTATAAAGAGAAATTGATGTTGGCTTGTTATTTTTACAAGACCGTTTATTTATTACAAGAACAAAAACGTACTTTACTATTTCTCTAATGAAAAAGATACTCTAGTGAACAAAACACTAATCAATAATAGTAGATTATATCATAAGGGAGCAACATAATATTTATACGGCGAGGGCGCTTTTTTTAATACAGAACGAAGTGAGGGATTCTAGAGTAGAATCCTGAACGTAGCGAGGGATTCAAACAAAGTACGTCGCCCGAGCCAAAAATATATTTGCACCCGAGTGGTACACTCTACTTTTCATCACCCTCTATGAGAACCCGCTTTTCGAGTGTACATCGAGACTGGGTGTATTGCAAAAAAAAACTCTTATCCCGTGTCCAACGATAATTGTGTTTAATTTTTTCAAACAACAATATTTGGCGCTGAACACTTTGTTCCAAATTCAATAAGTGCGCGGCAAAGATAATTCCGGCGCACTTATAAAATAAAGAGGATTAAAAACTCATTACTGTCCGCTAAAACTTTCTTATAGAAATCACCACCTTTGGGTACACTTAAAGGCGAACCAAATCGTCCTTTTCGAATAGATGGGATGAAAACAAAATTAAATGACTGAATTTGAAAATGGAATTCCATATTTTTTTAACTCAATTCATTTGAATTTAGAAATTATTGGCATAGATAAAGACCAGAACATTTTCATATTAATCTGCGAGTACCTATGTATTAAGTAGGTATTATGTTTTTTTTTTAACTAATAATAGATGCCTATTATCGTATTAATTTTAATTAAGAAAATAATAGTATTATTCATCGTAAAACCGACCTATGCCGACCACTATATCTATTTGATAACGTTCATATAAATATTAGCTTTTAAAATGATTTCACTTCTAATCTATCGAATTGAAGTCATCCACCTGCGTTCTAGACTCATTTCCGTACTTGACTCACACAATCAAATTGTCTATGGACACTCCAACCAATTTTGAGTCATACATTGTAAAACAGCGGTTTTGGAAAATTAAATCTGAAGTGAATCACAGGCGAACGTGATGTGAACGATGTAATGTAAAAAAAACTTGAGAGGTGTCAAGGGACACCCGGATGGAACGAAGTTATATAAGTCGAGAGAGTATATATATATAAAAAATATATATAAATGGAAATGAAAATATCTGGCTTGCTCTCTATAAGAGAGAGAGAGAGAGAGAAACATGCGCACGCCGCACAGCTTACAATAGCTTACTACACACAACTGTCACCTGACCAACTGACACTAAAAGTGTCGGTTTTTCGTAAGAATTTTTTCCGTCTAGCCCCCTTTCACAACGCGCGATAAGGAACTTCGTTCCAAAACATTGTTTGTGGTCATTACACTCTCAAGAAATTGTATAAGGATTATGTGTTGTATTCACCGGTATATTACCTACCATAGATAATTACCGCAGGCTTTTTTCACTTTGGATAGGCTTATGTTCGACAATCTCACCAGGTTAAGAGATGATATGGCCGATAGTGGTAAGTACACAAAGACTAAGAAAACCGGCTCTTAATTGCTGCCAGAAGGTGGTAGCCAGCAAGACGAGTACTACAAAGAACCCTATCACCGTGCTGTAGTTTCTTCACGATTTTTTCCTTCATTGCCATTAAAAAACCTAGATTTTAATATGTATACCTACTATGAAAATGTACAGTTTCGCAATAAATTCTTTTGTTCGTAGGTACGTGAAAGAGAAAGGAAGGATAAAATATCTATATTTTGATTATGGCAACATTTAAAAATGAACTTTTCCTTGACCCCAATAACTGAGCAAAATAAATTAATTTTACGATTAGCATGAACTACAAAAAATGTTGTCTTATTGTGAAATCGAATGACGTAGGAAGCAGACAGCTGGACGCGGATGGGTGTGCACAAGTGGTGATATTTCTGGCTACCACTCGAAACAATCACATCAATTCAATATACGCAGTGTTTCGTTACTTACGCACGAAATTAATAGTTCCATTTAGATATCAAAGAAACTGTATGGAAACAACTTATGCTTCTAAACGTGGAAAACTTACAAAATGTTGTAAAGAAATAAGGTAGCTTGATGTAATTCTGGAAGTAGCTGGACTTTTCACAAGTCCTCCTTGTTTTTTCATGGTAGAAAGAATAAACCAATATTAGCTAACTCTTTATATTGTGTTATAAAGTAAATAATAATAGGTATAGATTAAACTAGTTTATTTTGTAAACAACATAATTGGCACCAATAAAATAGGCAATGAAAAAACATTATCTTTTTCTCCTCAGTCAAACGATTTTCTTTTTTTTTGTGTAGTAAAAATTTAGTTTTTAGTGTTACGAGCTTTAGTATTATCAATAAAAAAATAGAAAAAGTTTTTTTTTCTTTATTATGTTCGAATTTCGAACACTAGTGTATTAAATAGTACAGAACTTTAAACTTAAGTTTATGTAAGAGTTAAATAGTTTTCTATGCGGTGACGTAACAAGTCCTAATGGCAAATGATATTATTATATTGATAAATACAAACAACACTTGTCTTGTACACAACTAGGGCACTTATCCGTATGTCATAATTAGTGTAACAGATCTAACAGCGGCACCTAGGTATATACAAACTTAGGCATGTACAAAATGACGCATCTTATTCGACTGTACTATATTTGTTTTGCGTGGTAAGTATTGACAATTTGACACATGTAGGTACAACGGATTTTTGGGTCATCACTTTATCATTTAATTATTAAACACTTTAGTATATATTCTTATAAGAAATCCATTTCTGAAGACCTTTGACTTGTTTTTCCTTGAAATAAGAACTTAAAAATATGACAGTGATTGATTTTTTTTTATTGAAGATTTTGACAAAATTTGACGGCGTTTGCAAGAGTTGCGTAGTCGGTGTCGTGCAGCGAGCCGGCTTGACGCGACGTCACGAATCTAGACTTTTTTTTGTTCGAACTTTTTGCAGTCATAACTACGGTATAGTATAAGTATAAAAGCCTTTTATTTCTTGTAGTAACTAATGAACAAAATAAGTAAACTTAATCCTAATTTTACACAATTATTTTTAAAATATATAAATAAATTCATTTTAATTTTTTCTTAATCTACAAGAACCCCTCCGCAGGTGAAGGCCTCCTCCAAAGAAGCCCAGTTTTCCCTATCTTGGGCTATTTGTAACCAGCCCGGGCCAGCCGTTTTAATGACATCATCCACCCATCTCGTGAGCGGTCTTCCTCTGTAGCGTTTCCCTCTTGGGCCTCTCCATAGTGATACTCTTTTAGTCCATCGCTCATCTGCCAGTCTCGCTACGTGCCCCGCCCATTTCCATTTTAATTTTTGGGAACTACGGTACTGTACTTATAATTGACATTAAATAAAAATATAGTTGGACTTTTTGGCGGGAACGGAGAAGAAACGGCAGGAAACAAAGCAAAATTACGTGTTCGACTTGTTTTTCCTTGTTTTTGTTTTTGTGTTCAGTAATAGACAATAAAAAAAAACACTGTCAGATATCGACTTTATCACAACTTGACGTGGCATTCGGCATTCAGATTAAAATATAGATATAAAGTTTTAAAAGCTAAAGCCCTGCCTGCGCCCACGCATCTTTCGGAAGCAGTCCGGTCTATAATTTAGTTTCACAATACAAGAACATTATCCGAACAAGCTTATTGTATGTAAATATTAGTTTTATCTTAGAATTCAAAGCCGTCGCCACCATGTTAGGTCATGTTCGTACAATAATAATAGATTTATGTATAAATAAATGTCTTCCGTACCTTAAAAGGAAAAACAGATGCCTTTTATATGATCTCTCGGGTCTGTCTGTTCGTCTGTCACGGGTTCTTTTCTCCCAGTGTACGAAAGAAGTTAAAATCGTGTGACTTATCCTAACTTATCAAATAAAAGAACTCATAAAGAGCAATAGACTTTTTTTATAACTTTGAAAGGCATCGTAAAGCGATGCCCGTTATTAAATAATAGATATATATTATATGAAAAAACCGGCCAAGTGCGAGCCCCCCTTAAATATTTATTTTATTTTAATTTTATTATTAAAGTGAGTATTTTGTGAATATTTCAAGTAGGCTGCCGTCAACAGGTAGGCTGTTGCCATTATTGATATCGAGCAAAAAAGGGCAAAAAAATAGCGTTTGTTGTAAGTTAAATATAAATATTTATTTTATTTTGTTTTTAGTATTTGTTGTTATAGCGGCAACAGAAATACATAATTTGTGAAAATTTCAACTGTCTAGCTATCGCGGTTCTTGAGATACAGCCTGGTAACAGACAGACGGACGGACAGACGGACAGACAGCGAAGTCTTAGTAATAGGGTCCCGTTTTTACCCTTTGGGTACGGAACCCTAAATAGATCACATTTTTACCGGATATTTTTCTTATTTGGTTTAACCTACTTATTTATCTGTCAGGTCTTTCTTGGGAAAGTAGGGGTTTCGGAGTCCGTACCACATGGTTCCCGAATGGGACAAACGGGTCAATGACATTTTAAGAAAATTGCACGCGAATTTTGAAATTTTGAAAATTGGGCGCGAGTCGAGAACATGTTTCTTGCAAACTAATGAATTCTTTATTTCTTATAATAATAAATATGGTTATAGTGGCCAACATTTTGTAAGGCAAGAATGCATGCAGAATTGGCGTAAGATGGCCATATTTTTTACAGCTTTTCCGACGTAGGTACCTTAGATTTACAAACCTATGTACCCACTCCATGAAAGTTTGAGAATACAGAGTAGGTATGTATTTAACAAAGATAATAATATATTTTTCACACATCACATGAAATAATTGTGTCGGACTCTTGAAGATGTTCTAAATTAATTTATATTCGATAGATAACTTTCGACCTGAAGATAGTTGCGAAAAATACGCAATACTCTGACACAGATATGATTAAATTAACGACCAATGTTTAGTAGGTAGGTAGGTACCCAACATACAATACTTACTAACTAAATCTTACATCTAATACCTCCTGTATATATGTATGTATATAAATATATAATCTGAATCTGGTAAACGGCTCCAACGATTTTCATGAAATTTAGTATGCAGGGCGAAAAATCGATCTAGCTAGGTTTAATTTAAAGAAAACGTCTTTTTATTAGAGTTAGTTAAAGCGATACCAGAAAAATAATTGAGCTTTTTCAAAGTCAAAGTCAAAGTCAAAACCATTTATTCAGTTTAGGCCCTAGAAGGGCACTTATGAAGGTCGAATTACAGAAGTTACCACCGGTTCGGAAGTCAGCCTTCAACTGAGAAGAACCGGCAAGAAACTCAGCAAGGTTACATTTTTTAAATATTTTTGGACCATCTGACTATATTGGCTTTTTTTTTCAAATGTTTAACAATTTTATTCTTAAAGTAATACAAAAATACATAAAAAATTATAACCCGCATTAGTTACCTACATAGTAAACTAAAACAAAAAATACCAAGCTAATAACAGCGTATTAAAAAAAAAAATGGTAATTAACAGTAAAAAAAAAAAACAATGTGTAGGTACTTGTACAGAGTGCAGCTACCTCCAGACATCTTTATCCTCAATATATTGGGCTACCTTGTAATAAGCTTTTTCTTTCAAAACTTTTTTTATGTACGATTTGAATCTAGAATCAGTCATCTTGGTAACAGATGCTGGTAATTTATTATAAAAGCGAACACTATTCCCAAGAAATGACTTTTTAACTCTAACTAATCTAAAATACGGAACAACTAATTTATCTTTTTGTCTTGTATTGAAATTATGAATCTCTACATTTGATTTATACAAATCTACATTTTTTCGAATGAACATAATATTTTCATATATATACAGTGAAGGTAAAGTCATTACGTTTATTTCCAAATAGTCAAATAGTTTTATTTCACTATGGCATAATTAATAGATATTTTTTTTGATAGTATGCTTATTGACTATTTGATTAATGTGCTGGTAGACGTGAAAACACGATTGGATTATATTGCCTCGATAGAATTTAAGACCTCTTTTATTTTTGCATTTTATTGCAAAATCATAACGAATTTCATAGCTTAACTCCATTCAAAATATGGGTATTAGGTATTTGAAAATTCTGGTCGATTTTTTTTGTTGATAAATAGCGTAATTAATTTTAAATCAATTTTTATTACGTATTAGTACTAACTATAATAATTGATTGAATGTTGAAAGTTTGGCGTGTGCGCGCATTTCGGCCATTGTCAGTTTAGCTCGTCAAATCAAATGAAACGATCCTATTGGTTGATTAAAACACATCCTTATGGAATATCATTACTCATCATCATAGGTAGGTTCGTGGTTGCCACTCGAGAACCTTTCTGCCCCATCGGCCGTCAGTTCTACGAGCTATGTGCCCTGCCAGCCACTTCTGTTAGGCAATTCTTCGGGCTATGTCGGTTACTTTGGTTCACCTACGGATCATCATTCCTGATTAGATCTCGCAGGAAAACTCCGAGTATAGCCCTCTCCATTGCTCTTTGGGTGAGCGTTCAGGCTCACAGTAAGCGATTCAGAAAAAGAAATAAAAAGCCCGGAAGGCTGATCATTTCTACAGAGATTTCTGCTTTCAATATCCTAAGAGTAAATAATTAATAAGACATTTCTCTATTCTTAGTAAATGCACACGCGACTTGAGTTACATATAGGTGAATCAATTTGAGAATAAGAAAGAGTCTAAATGCCTAAAATACCTACTCTAAAACATCGTACATAATAGGGTTGTGTCCTAAAAAAATCTATTTAGTCCGTCAGTTAGATTACCAAAAAATATTGGACACGTATTTTTTATTTTGATCCGTAAACGAAAAATGACGAGGATACAGTGCGTTGAAATTTCGCGTGACGTCACACCGTGGTACAAATTTTACCACGAAGTGACGTCACAAGCCCCCACTCCTATACTTTGATGCGCTATAACTTTGTATATTTTTATTGATTTGATAAAGCAAAAAATACGTGTCCAATATTTTTTGATAATCTCACCGACGGACTAATTAGAATTCATTTTTATTGACCCAGGACACTACCATAAAATTCATATTTCTGATTATTTTTTTATTTCCAATGAAAAAGTTAGATCTTTTGATGGCGTAGGTATATTTATGACGTCACAAACCAATATTTCGTATTGATCCGTGTGAATGAACTATCGTTTTGACATTTAATATTGGAAGTCGTTTAAAAAGAAGCCGATTTGATATGAGGTTGTGACGCATATGAGGTGTACCAGCCTGGAATATGAAATGACCAAGTCAAATAATATTTCCGCTTCCAGTTAGCGTCGATGCTATCTCGAGAAGTAATAATCAAATGCATCACTTTATTTACTAAGTACTGATTGAGTGTTTCCGGCGCCTAAATCTATTAGCACCCACTTATTTATGTTGTAAATAAATAGGTAATTTCTACCTGAGTATTTAATATTTTAGGTAAAAGTCTTACTTACTGAACCTCGTAGGTAATATTCTAAAGAGGATATATATGTATTTTTGTATGTAACGAATAAACTTAAAAACTACTGGACCGATATTAAAAAAAAAAACACCATTAGAAAGCTACATTATCCCTGAGTAACATAGGCTATATTTTATCCCGGGAAACGATAAGATCCCACGGGAACGCGGGTGAAACCGCGGAGGACAGCTAGTTAGGTTTAGGTATCACGGAGGAAATAAAGATGAACAGACGATTTATTTCTATGAAAATAATATACTTTCCCTATCCTAGCTAGGTGCTAGCTATCCTACTAAAAATAATATTACCTATGTGAAAGTTTTTTGCCCTTAAGGCATTGTAATATGGTGTACAACACGTTGGCAGTCCACCTGGTATTGCTAATGTCTATAGGCGACGGTAGTCACTTCCCATCAGGTGACTCGCCTGCCTCGTTGTCACTAGTGACATAAAAAAAAAAGTTTTATGTTTGGATGTTTGTTGCTCAATTACGCAAAAACGGCTGAACAGATTTGGATAGACTTGGCAAACCCGTTCTTAAACTGTATGTTATAATAACATATGATACTTTTTATCCCGGAAAAAGATAAGGTTACTCGCGAACGCGGGAGAAACCGCGGGGTCGGCTAATTCAACCATTTTGGCTTACCCAATTCTTGTTATATTCCATTTCTAAATATTTCATTCGACTTAAAAAAAATACCGTAAAAAACCGGCCAAGTGCATGTAGGATGATAGAGATGATGCATAATCATAGGGCTCCGAATTACTTTTATTTATTTTCACAAGTAAATGAGTTGTGTGTGACACAGGCGAATGGTTGAGAGCCGAATAGTCCGCGCCAAGAATTATAAATGGATAGGTAACTCTAAATACCTATTTGAAGCAAATACCTATCTATTGCGAAAAAGAGAAAGATAACAACTACGTTGGGACAATCTCTCTTTCTAACCCTACCTACCCTTAATGAAAGAAAGTGAGATTGTCCCAAAGTAGCCGCGCAAGGATGTCTATGGCCCCTCAGACTTCCACTTTTTATCCCCCCAAAAAAACAGACTAATGGACGCACATGATGACACTATAAGGTTTCATTCCCGGATCCCTAAAAAAACCATTGACTTAGAAACATAATAAAAACAATAGACGCGACAGGTGGGTGCGCACGCGCCGGACACGCTTACTTGGCCACGGACTAAAAAATAAAAATTCCGTGAACCTTACCTATGTAGGAATACAGTCTAATGAAATATCCCTTAATAATGTTGAATCACACACAACTTAAATAAAAAAAGTACGTAGACAGGAATACAAAAAAATATGTAGCTGGATATTTTATATTCTTAAAAGTACGAATTACGAATAGGAACCTTCATATGAAAGTAGTAGGTAGGTACTTGCCTAGCTTACATCAGGTATTCAATTACAAAATAATACTAAGCTAGAAGTAATTATCTGTATTTTTTTACGTGTTATTCTTATGTACCCGTGTTAACTATTTAATTAGTTCACAATGTGGGTAGGCAAAAACCTGCGTATTGAAAATCTAAGAGGGGAACCAGGAACACGCCAGTGTTGTTATTTGAAAGTACCTACTAGGTCCTTAACTCGTATAATGTAAATCATAAAATATATATAACACTAAAACTTACCAAAGATATTTAATTGATATTTCTTTCCACACGCACAATCCAAAAACACGATAAAGTTTCACTTGAACAATGATAACAAATAGTAATAATAAAAACACTACACGAAGTACACGACCAGCTGCTCCGGTAACCCTCGCGCCACTGACTGACTTGACTTGACTTGACTAGGCTGACAGAACAAAACAACTGACAGACGGCCGGCCCGCGCTCGCGGTTATGGCTGCAAGCAAGCATGCAACGCGTCGGTGGATAAATATTATGATGATGGTGCTTTCAGCTTTGTGATATAAATCATTAGAGAAAGGTTTCCTGGTGGTAATCGTTTTTAAATAAAAAATAAAATCGTAAAAAAAAAATAAAGGTGATAATCGTTTTTAAATAAAAAAAAATGCAACCAAAGTATTAATATTTCATTAAGATTACTCAAGCGTCCCAGTTTCAAATATTTTTATTTTTATTTAAAGAGTAAATAAAAAATAATTAGCTAGCTATTTTAAAATAAACATACATGGCTAGGTAGTTTATGTTTCTGTCGACAGAGCCGACAATTGTCTACAAATAAAAAAATGAATATCTCATGAACAAAACCAAAAAGGCGCCACAGTATGCTAAGGTCATGGGTACCTAGTGTGCCCGCCATTATTTAACAGCGGCAGCTGGTGTACCTACTGTCTATTGTCATTCTGATTTTAAATATACAAATAGTAGCTTCTGAACTTTGAACTCTATTCTAATGTACTACGGATTGTTTAGATAGTATTGTGTAAGTTGGTTTTGTATTCAATCTGTAATACGAACACTATTATTAATCGGAAGTGACGATTTTATTGGGGTTTCATTGAAATGAGGTTTTTAGGATTATCGTACATGAATGTTCTTTTTTTTATTGAAATGTACAATCGGGTCGTATTTTAGCAAATATAGATTTTCATCTTACAACCTAAATAAATCACCTTGACTTGATCACTTATTGAATACGTTCAGGGTTGACCGCAGTTCTAAATCATCAAAAACAGGTCATTTACTGGGTAAGTAATATCGGTGATGCGTTCCCTGGGTTTTTAGGACTCAATACTCATTCACTGACAAATGACGCAGCACGCGTCGGTTAGGTTTAAGATTTGTGACGTAAGCTAGTTTTACCTAGTAACCCAAGAAAATTTTGTTTTTATGACCGTTTTTTATGAATCGTATGACCTACTATTTTTATCGAAAATTATTAAGTACAAATGTATCACCAATTACTATCCTCGTAGGTATTAACATAAATTATTATGGTTTATTCACCAACCTTATTAGGAATTTAACGCACATTATTAGATAGACATAGTAAAACTGTGGTGGAAGAACACGGCAGTTTTATAAATTACTTTCAGCTTATACTAATTATGTTACTAAGGCGATGATAGCTCAGTGGTAGTGACGTCGGATACCGCGGCGAAGGTCGTGGGTTCGAATCTTACTCTGGGCTTGAGCTTTCGGTGAAGGAAAACATCGTGAGGAAACCATAGCACGGTGGTAGGGTACTTTGTAGTACTCGACTGGCTGGCTACCACCCTCAAGATGAAAATCTGTCGCCAAGCACCTATCGGTGTGTTCCGACAGCTACACTTGAGAGCCAGTTCCCATCTAGGCTTTGTGTGCTTACCACCTTCGGCCACATCATCACTTACCATGGTGAGATTGTGGTGAAACACAAGCTTATCAAGAATTAAAAAATTAAAAATCCGTCCATTTAGGTTTTGTTTGCAGCATTGCCCGCATTGTATTAATTTTTTTTACCCAATTAGACTCAATCTAATCAAACCTTATTCTATCCACGAAACATGGCGCATTCCGATTTTCGCTATTATAGAAAATTGCCATAACAACGTTCCGATTCAGATAACACGCCTATGACAGCCGAGAGTTGTCTAAAAATTATGAAAGGCTCATATTATAAGATCCTTGAGGCTCGTGAGTTCATTTTTTTTAAATATGAACAGAATTAAAACATCTCCAAAACTTCGAAATTATCTTTTATTCATTGATTCGCTTATTAAAGGACTATGTACTTTTATTTTTAGGGTTCCGCACCATAAGGTTAAAAACGGGACCCTATTACTAAGACTTCGCTGTCTGTCCGTCCGTCCGTCTGTCTGTCACCAGGCTGTATCTCAAGAACCGCGATAGCTAGCCAGTTGAAATTTTCACAGATGATGTATTTCTGTTGCCGCTATAACAACAAATACTAAAAACAGAATAAAATAAATATTTAAGGGGGGCTCCCATACAACAAACGTGTTTTTTTTGCCTTTTTTTACGGAACCCTTCGTGCACGAGTCCGACTCGCACTTGGCCGGTTTTTTATTATCTCGTTTATGGATAATTAAATAGTATACTACTAAATACAATCGGCTTGGAGCAAGGATAATGTACTCGCTAAATGGCGCATGCATGTGTGTAATACTATCTATGACGTTATCGCGCTTATGGTGATCCGTTAGGCGTTTAACGCACTCGCCGCCTCTCATCGATTTTAGCGTTAAAGGCGTGAATCGGAATGTACCCTGCCTGTCAATGTCAAAGTGACAAACAAAACAAAATAAATATTCGAAAAAATGCCAGGTGCTTTTGCTGAAATTAATATAGACGATATCGAAGATTTAATATCTTCGCAGGATATCACGCCGAAGGAGAGGTACGCGAGTAGAAAGAATGTGAGCGTGAGATCCAGGAAACGGGAGAAAAGCGACACCGAGCCCGCCGAGAAGGTTATTTTAGAGAGTGTTGTCCCAGGTAACCTATAAAAGTGGTTTTCGATACGTTTATTTCAACTGCTTGCTCATAATCTCTATATTTTCCCAACGTATGGTCCCTCGGCTCTTGCAAAATTATTTAGATTTGATTCAAAAGCATTGCCAACACAAGTAATATAACCATTCATTTTATTGAACAATCAGGAACCCAAACTATATACGTAAAGACATGGGGCTGTGCACACAATAACTCTGACTCGGAGTACATGGCGGGGCTGCTAGCGGCCAATGGTTACCAGTTGACAGAGGACAAGTGGCAGGCGCAGTTGTGGTTACTCAACTCTTGTACTGTTAAGAGTCCTGCTGAGGATCATTTTAAGTAAGTTTGGCAAAGCCAGCTTGAAGCCTACAGTGAGCTTAGCTTTCCGTAAAGGAAAAGATTGTGAAGAAACCATATCACCATTCTAGTGTGCCTTTTTACTACTTATGAGTGCACTCAATACATTTATGACTAATACACTAAGCATTACATACTTTAATAGTCATTAGAGTCAATAGTAAACATTCATAAGTGCCTTACCAGGGCCTAAACTGAATAAATGAGTTTTGATTTTGATAACTGAGAGCGAAACTCTAAATATTTTTATTGAACGAACTCATTAAAAGTATTTTTAATGATCACATGTTTCATAATTTATTGTTAATCCTAGCGGTAGGCCTTTTGTCCAGCAGTAGATGTTTTCTGGCTATATGAAAATGATGATGATAAATGTTACTCTTATTTGAAAGAAAGAAAAACATTTATTCTGGACTCACACAGCATCAACATAGACAATTTCATTGACATCACAAATTACACACAGATACAAATATAGAAACAACAATACAATCATACAAGATACATACACTGTGTGAGGCCAAAAATGCACCTATCTCAGACAGTTGCGGCACAGGCATCAAAATAATAACATAAAAAAATTGCATCTTGTTATTTGAAAATCTATACTTTGACGCATGGTTCGCAAGGTTAATTTTGCTGAGAAGAGCCAGGAATAAACTCAGCAATTTGTTTTTAAAAAGCTAATAAGACCAGGGCCTTTTACTTATAAGTTGGTAGAATAGGATACCAGGGATTTTTTTAATATATTTTTTTTATTCTGGATAGGCTTGTGTTTGACTACAATCTCACTATGGTAAGTGATGATGTGGCCGAAGGTGGTAAGCACACAAATCCTAGATGGAAACTGGCTCTCAAGTGCAGTTGTCGGAACACACCGATAGGTCTTTGGCGACAGATTTTCAACTTGAGGGTGGTAGCCAGCCAGTCGGGTACTACAAAGTACCCTACCACCGTGCTATGGTTTCCTCACGATGTTTTCCTTCACCGAAAGCTCAAGCTCATTGTAGGATTCGAACCCACGACCTACGCCGCGGTATCCGACGTCACTTACCACTGAGCTATCATCGCCTTAAGTAACTAATTATTCTAATACACTAATTTTGTTAATTCATAGAAATGAGATTGAGCTGGGTCAGAGCCGTGGGGTGCACGTGGTAGTGGCGGGGTGTGTCCCCCAGGGAGCTCCGCGCGCTACTTACCTCGGGGGACTCAGTGTCGTCGGAGTTCAACAGATAGATAGAATCGTGGAGATAGTAGAAGAGACATTAAAAGGTTACTATGTTGTTTACATTATTTATTATTATTTAATGATCAGGCAGGCAGTTGATTCAACTGATAAGTGCCTATATCCTGTTTTTTTCCATTTTTTTTAAATTCTGGATTTGGTGTTTGACAACTAACTCACTATGGTAAGTGATGAAGTGTAAGTCTATATGGGAACTGGCTCTCAAGTGCAACTGTCGGAACACCCCGATAGGTGCTTGGCGACAGATTTTCAACCAACCAGTTGGGTACTACAAAGTACCCTACCACCGTGCTATGGTTTCCTCACGATGTTTTCCTTCACCGAAAGCTCAAGCCCACTGTAGGATTCAAACCCACGACCTTCGCCGTGGTATCCGAAGTCACTACCACTGAGCTGTCATCGCCTTACTAGGATTACTATCCTTCAATTCTTATTTCCTTAATTTCAAATACATTTATATAACTTTAATTCCAGGCCACACAGTCCGACTTTTCGGGCAAAGAAAGACGGGCGAAGGTCGCAAAGCTGGTGGGGCTTCCCTACTACTGCCTAAAGTGCGCAAGAACCCCCTTATAGAGATAATACCAATAAATACAGGATGTTTGAACCAGTGCACGTATTGTAAGACCAAGCATGCTCGTGGGGAGCTGGGGAGCTACCCGCCTGAAGAGATAGTGGAACGAGCGAGGCAGTCCTTTGCGGAGGGAGTCTGTGAGATATGGCTCACTAGTGAAGATACGGGTATGTGTGTGCTGGAATGATAGCTAGACAATTGAAATGTTCACTGGTGATGCAACAACAAATACTAAAAACAGAATAATATAAATATTTAAGGGGGGCTTCCATACAACAAATGTCATTTTATTGCCGTTTTTTGCTCGATATTATATACGACAATAGGTAGAAACTTGAAATATTAGAGTTCCGTACCCAAAAGGGTAAAAACGGAAACCCTATTACTAAGACTACTGTCCGTCTTCTTTTTTTTTACTTTTAGGATAAGCTTGTGTTTGACCGCAATCTCACCATGGTAAGTGATGATATGGCCGAAGGTGGTAAGCACACGAAGCCTAGATGGGTCTGTCTGTCACCAGGCTATCTCATGAACCGTGATAGCTAGACAGTTGAAATTTTCACAGATGATGTATTTCTGTTGCCGCTATAACAACAAATACTAAAAACTACAAAATTTGTACGGAACCCTCGGTGCGCGAGTCGGACTCGCACTTGACCATTTTTTTTATTATCATTTGATATCACATGCTTGATACTGGCAAAATACAGCCGGTATATGACCATTATCAAGCATCTTGATACGGTACTGGCCAGTATGGTGGAAATATAGGAAGACACCCTAAACGTGTGTGGTACCACATCTACAGGTACATACGGTCGCGACATTGGCACGTCTCTGCCGGAACTGCTGTGGCGGCTGGTGGAAGTGATCCCGGAGGGGGGGCGATTGAGACTCGGGATGACCAACCCACCATATATCCTGGAACACCTGGAACAGGTCGCTAAGATCATGCACCACCCCAGGGTTTACAAGTTAGTACCATTTGAAGTTCAAAAACATATTGAATGTCTGTACAAGTTGAACATCTGTCGCCAAGCACCTATCGGTGTGTTCCGACAGCTGCACTTGAGAGCCAGTTCCCTTCTAGGCTTTGTGTGCTTACCACCTTCGGCCACATCATCACTTCCCATGGTGAGATTGTGGTCAAACACAAGCTTTACAGAATAAAAAAGAAATATATTTATCAAATGAACTCATTACAAGTATTTTTAATCGTCACATGTATGGAGGAGCGAGGTGTTAGACTCCTCCATTGAAAAGGGAGTATCTTCCGCCACGCTAGGTCATCGTGCCTGGGGACCGCGGTCCAACTGTAAATGTTGGAATCTTGTATGTATATATGCAGATCACACAGAAAACTTCGTAAGCGCGATGTAGATTATTGGAGCGCCATCTATCTAGGAGTCGTGCGAACTGCATCTGTTGGTAGATAGATGTCGCTACACATGTTTGATAGTTTATGCATTTCTTTTTTACTCTAAACTCAGCAATTACTCTTTAACACAATTAGATTCACAAAGTACACAATATTAAACTCATTTAAAATAACTTGTGAAGCGAGCAATTCATTGCGTTCTTTTCATCTACAAAATCAGAAACTTTATAGTACCCTTTCAAACATAACTTTTGTTTAATTAACTTTTTAAATCTAAACACAGATAGTTCTTGAATTTATTTGGCTACATACCTTGTTATAGAAACGTAGTAATTTCTGAGTTTATTGCCGGGTCGTCTCCGTAAAAGTTACATTCTGAAACGTGCATTAGTCTAGACTTCATAAGTGCTTATAAAGTCGTATTTGAACATAAATATTTAAATTTTTAACCGCTTTGCACTTAGGTACTCGACTGGCTGGCTACCACCCTCAAATTTAAAAATCTATCGCCAAGAATCTATTGGTGTGTTCCAACTGTTGCACTTGAGAGGCAGCCTTTAAGACATTGTAATAAGGTGTACAACACATTGGCAATCCCCTAGCATTGCTAATGACTATAAGCGACGGTATTCACTTACCATCAGTTGACCCGTCTGTCTGTAATGTTTGCAGGTTCCTCCATGTGCCGGTACAGTCTGGTAGTGACCAGGTGTTGTCCGATATGAAGAGAGAGTACTCCTGTGCAGACTTCGAGAGAGTCGTCGACTACTTGAGAGAGAAGTGAGTACATCACTACCAGTTCTATACTTTTCCGTGACTGTATCATGGACATTTATGTTAACTATTAAAGGATACTTATACTTTTTTTTTTTAAATGTATGAAAACTAAAAAAACTTATTTTTGGAACAAAGTTCTTTTACGAGGCTTACAGTAGAGTTAACTGGCAGAAATCGTCACTTAAGAAAAAAACGTTATGCCACCCAGACGACCTTCCGCTTTGAGAAAATTATTAAAAAAAAGGAATCGCCCGCACAATTTTATTTTATTTATTTAACTCTATCTAAATTGTTTAAGACGTTACCGAGAAATCGAAAAAAAAAGTATATTTTTAATGTTCATTTTAATAGATTGTTCAAACCATCAAAATTGTTTAAGACGTTACCGAGAAATCGAAAAAAAAAGTATATTTTTAATGTTCATTTTAATAGATTGTCTCCTCCCTAATGTAGAGTTCCCGGTATGACAATAGCTACAGATATAATCTGTGGTTTCCCAACGGAAACCGATGAGGACTTTAAAGACACCATGAGGCTCTGTGACAAGTACAAGTTTCCATCTCTCTTCATTAACCAGTTCTTCCCGAGACCTGGCACTCCCGCTGCTAAGATGCCACGGGTAAGTGATTGTGGACTTTATTTGTTTAGCCATAAGGTTGGTGTCTTCAAGGACAATTTTGCGACACGTAGATTCACTGAGTATTATAAGGTTTTTTATAATTAATTTTGATCAATAGATATAGGGAAAAATCCTATTTGGATAAATTTACAATAAATTGTATAGACTTGTATACATGAGTATTTGGATTTAATACAATATATTAATTTTTTTTTTTGCAAAAATCTTTTAACTTTATCATTTCATATATTATTTGTTTTTGTAATTGTTAAAAATTTTGACACATGGTACACCAATGTAAATCCACCAAGTGAAATATCCAGATAGAAGAGTATTGCTATTTGTGAAACTCTTAATATTTTGTGACCATCAAGAATCTCAAATCAAAAAGATCAAATTTACCGTATTAAATTAAAATATCATGGTTCCCGAATAAAACTGATATAAATAAATCTTAAAAGCCATCATCAATTGTTCAGGTACCCGGCCAAGAGGTGAAGAAGCGGACAAAAATGCTTTCGGAACTGTTTCGCTCGTACGAACCGTACGGTCACAAAGTGGGAGAGATACAAGAGGTACTCGTCACAGACGTATCCCACGACAAGAACTACTACGTCGCCCACAACGAATATTACGAACAAGTCTTACTGCCTAAAGAACAAAAGTACATGGGGAAAATGGTCACAGTTAAAATAACTGGCGCGCAAAAATTCTCTATGATGGGTGAGCCCATAGACAAACCAAAGATGGCGGGTTTGACAGCGCCGTTGAAAAAAGGAGAGGTGTCCGGTGTCTATGGGACGAAAAGTAAAATGGCTGTTCCTTTACCGATTTATGTACTGATTTTTGCAGTTGTTTTAAGATTGATATGGATATTTCTTTTATAATTGTAGTAATAAAATATTTTATGAAAGTGTTTTTTTTAGTACAATACATCAACTTTAGTTTTCGGTGAAGGAAAATATTGGTTGAATGAAGGGTACTTTGTTGTACCCTTGTTTTTATATAGCTCAGTGAGAAGTTTGATCATACAAACAATCTTTATATAATAAACTAGCCGGCCCCCCCGGTTTCACCCGCGTTCCCGTGGGATGTTATCTCTTCCCGGGATAAATGTTTGTAGGGGGTAATCTCTGGATCTACTGAACCGATTTTGAAAATTATTTTTCCAATAGAAAGCCACGTTATTTGTGAGTGTCATAGGCTATATTTTCATTCGTTGCCCGTGGTCCTACTCCGTGGTCTGGTAGGACCTACTACTGGTAGGACCACGGGTAATTATTTTTGTCCGTAGTTCTATTAGTAGGACTGCAACAAACATCATTATTTTGTATGGGCAATGGTCCTACTAACAGTGAAGCCGAAAAAAAATGTAAATGAAAAATCAAAAACTAGCTTTAATCTAAGACATTTACACAAAAAATCTGATTTTTTCGCTCTTAAAAAAAAACCTATAACCTATATTTATCTTCAACAATAATAGAATAGAGGTAGGATGACGAAAAAAAAACCAAAACTACGGGCACTGTTACTTGTCCGTAGTCTTACCAGTAGGACTACGGGCAATGCTAAGTGCCCATGGTCCTACTAATAGAACTACGGGCAAAATAAATTGCCAGTAGGACCACGGGCAATAGACTTATATTTTTATCCCGGGAAAAGATAAGATCCCATGGGAACGCGGGTAAAACCGCAGGGATTGTAAATAAAATATTTCCACTACCTATATATAATAAAAAAAACTATGTCTTTAAGAAATAGGTACCAAAGTACCAAAACGCATATAAAATAACAACAATTATCCGTGTAACAAAAGTCTGCCATCCAGTTTGTAACAAAAGGGTTTCAGTTACGCTCTGTAAACCCTTTTGATGCGATTATATAAGATAACTCGACCCGTCCGTCCGTCTGTCATTGTGCTCTGTGTCTGAACGCTCACAAAATGTCAGCGTATAGTCAGCAGGGAGCGAAGAAGCAAAAGCGGGAAGCTAAAGTTGGTGATAATGTTGATTATTTTCAAGGTAAGTAATAATCTACTACAATTAAAATTTACATGAGTCAGGCCTGTTGGTCGTGGGTTCGATTCCCATTTAGAACAGACATTTGTGTGCATGAACATGTCTCTTTGTCCTGAGTCTGGGTGTAATTATCTATTTAAGTATGTAATTACAAAAAAAAATTGTATATGTAGTATATCAGTCATCTGGTTTCCACATTACAAGCTCTGCTTAGTTTGGAATCAGATAGTGTGTGAAAAATGTGCGAGGATATTTATCTATAATTTATCCTTCTTCACACACGGCTATCTGATGACAAGAGCTTGTGCTATAGTTTAATTATAGCGATGATAGTTCAGTGGTAGGGACGTCGAATACCGCGGCGAAGGTCGTGGGTTCGAATCCTACAATGAGCTTGAGCTTTCGGTGAAGGAAAACATCGTGAGGAAACCATAGCACGGTGGTAGGGTACTTTGTAGTACCCGACTGGCTGGCTACCACCCTCAAGTTGAAAATCTGTCGCCAAAACACCTATCGGTGTGTTCCGACAGCTGCACTTGAGAGCCAGTTCCCATCTAGGCTTTGTGTGCTTACCATCTTCGGCCACATCATCACTTACCACGGTGAGATTGTGGTCAAACACAAGCCTATCCAGAATAAAAAAAAAATGTTTGAATAAACGTTCTATACAGGCATAGACAAGATAGAGTACAACAACATGGCGTCCCCGTCGGAGTCGACGAGCTACCGCTACTATAATAGCGCCGAACGGGTTCACTCGCGCCCCATGGAAGAGTGGCTCAAGTATAGCATATCGTTTACAGAGTTCAGGAGTATTGGTAAGATATCTTTCACTTTCATGTCATTTTATTTAGATTATACTAGATTTTTCAAATGATGTAGGCAAGTTTCCTGATGGTCTAATATTTTTTCAGGATAAATAGTCTTGTTTTAATCAAAGATTATGATCAATTTTATGATACAAATCTATTTTGCTATAAACTTCTTCATAAACATTCGTATTTATGTGAGTTTTTGTGAGTTATTAAGATAATCCTAGAACTTACACTACCCTTTACTAGTTTTTCACCCCGCGGTTTCACCCGCGTTCCCTAAGGATCTTATCTTTTCTCAGTACAAAAAGTATCCTATGTTTTATTCCAGGATATGATCTATCTGTGCGCCAAGTTTCATCAAAATCCGTTCAGCCGTTTTTGCGTGATTGTAGCACAAACTTACACATTTATAATATTAGTAGTATTGCTGGTACTAAACAAATCAATTACAAGTTTAATTAATTATCTTACATTTTAACTATAATCTATCGAATTTCCTCATTTAGTGTTCAGCCAGCGTGTCCTAGTGACACATAGGTACCTAGGCCTCTTCCAGCTGCTTCCATTAATTTGTTCTTCGCTTATCTTACACAAATTTCCTCAATAAATTACTATAATAACACAGGAACTGACTCCGGCGGCAAACTCGCCTCGACCCCCTGGGACGACCACTCTAACTCGATGGAGAATCACAAACGCTGCATCAAAGCTCTGTTCGATCTCTGCCATAAATTGGGCATTAAGTACTGGACAGCTTTCGACACAGATCTGGTACCATGTAGTGAGATCTGGGACGAAAATAAAGCAAGCTGGGATGAAATAGTCGAATATATTCAGGAGTTAGTGCAGAGATATCACATTAAGTTGTTGTGGTTGGCGCCCGATCTGCATTCGCATCCGAGGTAAGGACATGAGACGCACATGCTAGTTTATCAAAGGGACAAATTTATGTTGTCGCGGAAGAGGGGCCGTTCAAGTATTACGTAAGCACTATGGGGGGGTGGGGGGGTTTTTGTTTTGCTTATTTTGGATGACATGGGGGGTAGGGGAGTCTAGATGATGATTATGTCATCGGTAGTTATTTACTTTTTTACACGAATGGCAACCCTCACATTGTCTATGCTTGAAAACGAAACGCATTTTCGGGGATTCCCGCAAATAATGCATACGTTTAGGCATTATTGTAAGCATAGCAACGTTGATTCCATTAACCAAAGTTTAACGTATAAATAAGATGTCGTTTCAAATAGACAAATCCAAGTTATACCAAAAATTATAATGTTTAATGTGTCCCTTACTCTATGTTGAATACTATATCAGTAAAATCTAATCTCTATCCTAAATCTATTTTCTTATTTTTAAAATTATAATTATAATATAAAAAAAAAAATTATAATTGAAAAATGTTTACGTAAGCATGGGGGGAGGGGGTAAGAGCTTTGCTTACTTTTGCTGACAAGGGGGATGGGGGGGTAAATAACTGTAATAAATCTGCTTACGTAATATTTGAACGACCCCAGAGAAGGGAAGGGAATCTGAGCAAGCGTAACAAAGTAACCTTATGGACTTAAGGTTGCTTCAGATACTTAAAGATATAAGTATTCATTACTAGCTGTCCCCCCGTTCCCGTGGGATCTTATCCTTTCCCGCGATAAAAAGTATTCTACGTGTTACTCCAGGATATGATCTACCTGTGTGCTATGTTTTATCAAAATCCGTTATTGGATGAATTAAATAAATATTATTAGTGAAAACCACATCTGAATCAGATAATTCTGATTATTCTGATTCTGTTTCTGAGATTAGCGCGCACAAACGCACTGACAAACTGACAAAAATTCTAACAATCATTGTTTTGGGTTGCGTTGATCTTCCATGTACCTACAGACAGCGATCCGTAACATTTTTATTATATGTATAGATTATTACCTGCGTTATGTCAAGACTCAAAAATAGTGAATTACGAAATTCAAATTCCTTGACTCAAAACTTGACTTGAGCATAAGCTTTAATTGTCTATTGTTATCAGATATGCATCAGGCGCATTAACGAGCAACGATGCAGTAACCTTCACGCAAGCAGCCTCACAAATAAAGAAATGCCTTGAAATATCTCACAGACTAAAAGCTGAATGTTTCCTTCTATGGCCGTATAGAGAAGGCTACGACACAGTCTTCCAAACCGACGTACCAAGAGAAATCAAACTATTTGCAAAACTATTGAAAATCACCGCCGATTATAAAGACAGATTGAATTATAGATGTCAATTATTGATAATGCCGTACTACTACGATTTTGGTAGGATTAGTAATATGTGGCAACACTCGAAATGGCGGGAGAGTTGTGTAGTGAACAGTTACATGTGGGATGTAACCAGCTGCTTGTATTTTTTGAAGAATTATAATTTGGATCGATATTATAAAGTTTGTTCGCCGCCCGGTCATCATATGTATTTGGCTACTGTGTAAGTATGAACTATTATTATCTAAACATACCAACGTATAAGTACTTGACAGATTTTCTTGTGGAGAGTAGCGAGACAGCGAGACAGTCGACAATAGAAAGTGCTATCCAAGAAGACGCGCTAGTCAAGTAATGGACAGGACATTCGGTATTTAAATAAAAATAACTTTATTTAATCTGTTGACTCGCGACATTAACCTGTCAAACAAGTCGTCAACTCGCGAACAGTTTTCAAAATTTCAAAATTCGCGCCCAATTTTCAAGTAAATGTCATCGTTCCGATTGTCCCATTTGAGAACCAAGTGGTGCGGACTCTGAAACCCCGATTGTCCCAAGAAAGAACTGACAGGTTAATAAAAAGACCGAAATACAGTGTTTGTCCAGCAAGGGCTGAGAACAGAATGACATGACAATGGAATTTACATTTAAAAGTTAATTTTACAAAGGCGTCAAATATAGCTTAAAGCGCCAATAGGTACATACATTAGTAATTACATAAGCATAATTTATTCTAGAAAGTTTATACACGTGTTAAGTGAATTTGATCCCTTGACTTGTTACTATGCTGTCCTTTTGCTATTGAAGCATATATCTATAGGGTGAGCACCCTTAACTCGCTCCACTCTTTTTCCTAATCTCTTATGGCCTTATTCATAATAAAATCGACTGTTTTTAGTAAGTGCTTAGCAGATTCTTAATTAAAATTTTCTATAACGAATTGCTAAACATCGTGAGTAGAGTTCGCATAATACTGAGGTCAGTATGGGTCACTCCCGCTTCCCGTTAGGTACCTCACGATTGCACTGTCTAGACTTCGACGTAGGTACCTCTGTTACTATTCTTACTCTGTGACCGTTGTATGGTTATTTTTGGAACGAAGTTCCTTATCGCGCGTTGTGAAAGGGGGCTAGACGGAAAAAATGCTCACGAAAAATTGTCACCGACACTTTTAGTGTCAGTGTCACTTTATTGTAAGCTGTGCGGCGTGCGCATGTTTCTCTGTTTGTCTCTCTCTCTCTCTTATAGAAAGCAAGCCAGACATTTTTTTAATTCTATTTATTTAAAAAAAACCTATTTATATATATTGTTTTTTTTTTGTTTATATATATATACTCTCTCGACTTATATAACTTCGTTCCATTCTCAAGTTTTGTAGATATAGTACTTAGATTCTGTGGGCTCGTACTTACATGGACTCGATTATGTTGTTATTGTTTCAGTTATAACACGTTGGGCGGGGTGACGATATCAAATGATATAGATCAGTGTGATAACAAGAAACTGACCCTCATGATGAAATGCATGGTCGATCAGGTAACACATTCTTTTATTTTTGTAACTAAATTGTTTTCTTTTTATACCACAAGTGACAAGGCAGCCTGGTTATTTCTGATGGTAAGTGAATACCGTCGCCTATAGACAAGGTTGATTGCCAATGTGTTGTGCACCTTTTTACAATGCCGTATAGGCTCTCAAGTGCAGCTAGAACATACCAACAGCAAACCAACCAGTCGGGTACTACAAAGTACCCTCAACCATGCTGTACCCAACGATGTTTTCCTTCACCGAAAGCTTAAGCTCATTAGGATTCGAACCCACGACCTTCGCCGCGGTATTCGACGTTACTACCACTGAGCTATCATCGCTTGGTCATCAATAGCTGACATTTTTAATTCTCAGGGTACAGCGCCCCCTGCCGGTATAAACCTAAAAGTGTTACCGCGCCGTAACGCCGACCTGCGGGACCTAATGACAACGTACGTTAAGTACATAGACGCCATTGCGAAGGGTCTCAGGTTCGCTTGCAGCCTTCTAACGGAGCAGATGTTCTCTAAGCATTTACAAGTAAGTTTATTACTAGACAATGGGCCGCGGTTTAACCGTTTAAAAACTCTGTTTTTTTTATTCTGGATAAGCTTGTGTTTAACCCAATCTCACCATGGTAAGTGATGATGTGGCTGAAGGTGGTAAGCACACAAAGCCTAGATGGGAACTGGCTCTGAAGTGCAGCTGTCGGAACACACCGATAGGTGCTTGGCGACAGGTTTTCAACTTGAGGGTGGTAGCCAACCAGTACCCTACCACCGTGCTATGGTTTCCTCACGATATTTTCCTTCACCGAAAGCTCTACCATGAGTTTGGTCTAGTAACGTAATCGATTCTCGCTAGCGACTACGGTAAACATTTAGTATGAAGATTTGTGCAGCGCCTCTAACGGACAGTTGTGGCAACACAGTTTTACATACAAATGAAATTGTTTATTCATCCAAATAGGCCTTCACAGGCACTTATGAATAGTCAGACTCTAAATGCTCGGTTCGGAAGGTTGTTTTTGCTGAGAAGAGCCGGCAATAAACTCAGCAATTACTCTTTTCAAAAACAACTTACACCTATTACATTCAATAATTATTATTTATCTAGTCTCACTGACAATATTTGCGTGTTATGGCGGCAAAAATAGTAATCTATAGAATTTAATTATGACTGACTTAATAAACAACAAACTCAAGCAGACCAGCCCCCACAAGCAGCACCAAAGTTTGTTACAATATTCGCTAGCGAGTATCGATTACGATACCATTGTAAACCCATGACAGACCCACGGCATTTACAGTCCCTGTAAAAAAACTTACAAAATTGTGTTACATTACACAACGCTCGGTAAGTTCTGGAGTGTGACGTCACCTGCTTGTAAACATCAAAATCGAAATAGTAAAGTTATGAAAGATCTAGTGTATTACGTTACGATATTTTGACAGCTAAAAGTTTGTTTACGAGCAGGTGACGTCATGATGGCGTCTTAGCGTTTTGGTGACCTTTGTATTTATATAAACTTTGATGGTAATTTTTAAAGAAAATAGAGGAATTCACAAAGAATTCAAATTGTATCATGCAGTGTAAGTGGCGGGGAAACACAGCAAAAAAATTGCCTTGCTGTTTCTTTCCGGAGTGTTCTCAGTTTTAAGTGTATTCCGAACCGGTGGTAAACTGTAACGTTCATAAGTGCCTTACCAGCGACTAAACTAAGTGAGTTTTGAGTTCATACTAGTTTAACTATTGTTACAGCAACGCTATGCGACATATTACAGCGGATTAGGATCTCGACTTGTCAGCAGCGACGTTTCAATAGAAGAGTGCGAAGAATACTACAAGTAAATATAATATCTCTGATTAATATTGCAGAAAAATATATAAAGCAATCATAATTTACCATGCGTATAAAATATGCATTGAAATGTAGACCTTTTGATATTGCAGGAAGAACCAAAATCACACCGACGTGACATCAAAGACGGAATATTTGGAGCTGGCGTTCCAACGCTACCTGGACACCAGCGATCATATCTGATTTGTTTTAGCCGCGTAAAAGTGTCCACCGAACATTCGGCTTTGGCTTCGGCCTCCTTCGGCATCAGCCGATATGGGCCGAAGTTTTCCAGCAACCTCTTTTTGCTAGTTTATTGTAGAGCGAGCATAACAAAAAAGTTGTCATTTTTGTCTCTGGGAAATCTACGAGACAAAAAAGACTGGACACCTCTAATTTATTAAAAAAATCATTCGCTTTCTTAGGTTTATTAAACTTTCGGCTTCCGCTGACGGTTAGTGACAGCCGATTAATCTTGTTTCGGCCAGAAATCGGACACTAATGAAAAGTAGCCCATGTAACTCAGCCTCGTAGACTAGTAATAACAAACTTTAGGGGGAAATAGGTAGGCGTGTTGTTTATATATAAAAATTACCTTAGTAAAAGTGTCACCATTTATGAGATACTTAAAAATGTAAGGCGATGATAGCTCAGTGGTAAGTGACGTCGAATACCGCGGCGAAGGTCGTCGGTTCGAATCCTACAATGAGCTTGAGCTTTCGGTGAACGAAAACATCGTAAGGAAACCATAGCACGGTGGTAGGGTACTTTGTATTACCCGACTGGCTGGCTACCACCCTCAAGTTGAAAATCTGTCGCCAAACACCTATCGGTGTGTTCCGACAGCTGCACTTGAGAGCCAGTTCCCATCTAGGCTTTGTATGCTTACCATCTTCGGCCACATCATCACTTACCATGGTGAGATTGTGGTCAAACACAAGCCTATCGAGAATAAAAAAAAAGAAAAAAACATAAAAATCAGAAATATCGATTTAGGATCTCGAAAATGGTGACCTTTTTATCGAGATAATTTTTGCATATTTTAATAGGTGACCTGCCCACCTATCTCCCCCTTAAATTTGTCGTACCACTAACCGGACACCTGTATAAATGAAATTATAGATCGGAGATTATAGAACTGTTGTAACCGTTACTGTAGGAACTGTTGAACTGTTGCTACGTGAAAGAAATACCTAATAACTAAATTAGCGGCACGCTATGATGAGCGGTTGTTTCTCCTTGCTTGTCTGTTTTTAGCACAGATGGATTTGATCGTCAAAACGACAGCAAGCCGCTATCTAGTTTAATACTTAAGCATTTCAGTCATTTTACGTCAAATTTTATCTAAAATTAATCGTCATTTCTATTTGATTTATTCGACGAGACAACAAATAAAGATAATTCAAGTTAAATCTTAGTTTAATGCACAACTCAGCAAAATTGGATTCAATGCAATATTTTACTACGTAACCTTGCTAAATTTCTCCCCCGTTTTTCTCAGTTGAAGGCTGACTTGCGAACCGTTGGTAACTTCTGTAGTCCCTCATGAGTCCTAAGGAAATACCATAGACCGTATCTTTGATATCCATAGATGGGTAATGAATAAAAATACAACAATCAAATTATTCATTTTATATTTCAGATTTCTCATTCGTATATTCATATTACTTTTAATTTTTTTTTGTATTTTCATTTTCAAATATTCACAGCGACTTATAGCTATATACGTATTAACTAAATACAGTTATATATTACTACACTTGTGCAAAATACATTATATAATTTGACAAAATGTTTTAAGCGAAGTTTGAACAAGGCTGCTTTTCCACCACATGTGCTATGCAGATTTGATCCGAGGATGTGAAAGCTAAGCTACGGAACTGTGACCGTTTCCTGATGCTAACCTATGTAGCGGAGCGAGTAAGATGCGCTATTAATCTTCTCACAATTCTTTTTGCAGCGAGGTATAAATAAATAAATATCCTGAGACATTTTTCATACACGGCTATTTGATTCCAAACTAAGCAGAGCTTGTAATATGGAAACCAGATAACTGATTACGACATAATACTACTTTTTGTAAATACATATTTAAATAGATAATTACACAGACTCGGGACAAGCAGACATGTTCACGCACTCAAATGCCTGTCCTGGATGGGAATCGAACACACGACCTGCGTGATAGGTATTTTAACCAGCCACGCCAACCGGCCCGTCTACAACTTTTTGGTACAAATGCACGCCTGTAGGTACTCTGTTCATAGCTACATCACTTGCAACTATCGACTATGCTTAGTAGAACCCACCACTGCTATGCTATGTGGACCATAGAATATGCCATAGCAACGTAGCATAGCACTGTAGTGGAAAGGCAGCCTAAAGGATTTAAATTATTATGAAGTTTATCTTTATTTCAAAATCATTTGCAAATCTTGGAAGAAATACATACTTCATATTGTATGCGTCAGTCTTTATGTTGTTGGTTAAATCGTATTTTAGTCGATATTTTTACCCAAAATGTTTTATTAGTATACTAAGGAACTTTATAACACAATATATGTATATATCTGAAAATATTATGATTCGATTAATGCAAGGAAATTATGTTTGTTATCAACAATTTATACAATATAATACATAATTCAAGTATTTTTATTTGGTTTTAATTTTTTATATTCCATTTTCAATAATTTACGAAATTACATCAGTACGTTTAATATAATTCAGTAGTCCATAAGAAATAAAGTAAAAATGCTCGAAATTCTATTTAAATATATTTATGCGCGTGTTTGTATCAGTTAATAAAATAAAATTAAGCACATCGATTGAGAAAGTCAACTTAAAACTAAAAAAACTTAAGTCGTCGGACAGTACTCCAATACTGTCCAATAAATTAACTAAAAAAATTAACTAAAACGTAATAATATCATTATTTTGTTACTTTCGAAACCGAAATTAGGTACATTCAAGTAACCAATTTTCTCTATTATATACATACATAATAAATTAAATTAGTCGTAAATTTCATATCTAAAATTTGTATTTCCTAATACTGAAAAGAAAAGATAGTCACAAATTGGCAGCACGCAGTCGGAATGAAAAGAAAGTCTGCTATGTATAGTTGAAACATCACTACTAATATATTCTTAAGTAAATTCTCGATATTAAAGCACCGCTTATTTGAAACATTATTTGGGGATCTATGTATATCCATTAGAGTAGCTATATGACAGGAAAAAATAGGTATATAAATTGATTGGAACCTAAATCATTAAAAAAATATCGTTCTTTTTTAGAAACAAAATTCTTCTATTGTGTGAACTATTAAAGAAAGTAAAAAATAAAATGGCCTTTGGTTTTATATCTGCGAAATTAATTTCGTGCGAATTCCTACATAATAGAGAAATGTCATAAACGCAAACGCTGTAAATATGGCCAAGTGCATTAATTTATACGTGTACAATAGCGGACAGAGATTTTATTGTCTGCTGTTTCACTATCCAATACTAATACCCGTATTTCTAGAAGATTCAATGAGATGTCGACGTTGGTAATTTCACATTTCAAAAAGGACTTTATATTGGTTAGCGAAAAGTATATTTTTTAAGTCTGACAGTAAACGTGCATTTACAATGTACATTTTTATAATGTTTAATGCAATCACCAAATGCAAATAACTGAAATGATTCCGATAAAATTGCAAATTATCTTCGTAGAGGATATTTCTTAAATAAAATTTGGTAGTGCTCCAGCCAAGTCTTCCAATAATTATCTCAATTTGGCAACCGCAAAGATCTGTTAAGCTACCAGCACAGATAACATGTTCGATATAATTCTATTTAAGATACAATGGGCCGAAATTTCGACAAATCACTATGGAAGTATGCCTATATATTTTGTTAGAAAATAAATATTATTTTTTAGTAACAACCATTCCCTATAATTTGTTACGTGTAACATATTCTTTGGCTATGATCTATTTGATATAGTTTGTGACTTTGACGCTTTTTTAATAAAC
Source organism: Ochropacha duplaris (assembly GCA_951361185.1). Taxonomy (NCBI): domain Eukaryota; kingdom Metazoa; phylum Arthropoda; class Insecta; order Lepidoptera; family Drepanidae; genus Ochropacha; species Ochropacha duplaris. The sequence continues at coordinate 1,127,686 of OX592702.1, read as the reverse complement.
TTGGCAAGATTTTTTTTATACTTAAAAAGCCAGTTAAATATTGATAAATAAAATTTATAGTGTAAAATATTCCAAATTAATATTGAGATAAGAAGCGACATTAATAAATAAATCAGTCAAATATTATTTATAATAAATAGCAGAGTTCGCTAAACGTTCTTACATGAATACGATTATTAGAGTAGACTAGATTTTAAAACAATATTACAACCGTTAAATAATATTAATATACGATTTTGGATCTTTCGATTATACTAAAAAAATGCACAGTAAATGTGAAACCATTAAATACTCAAAGAAGGTTTTATGTAGAAGGTAATATCCGATTTTGAAAATTCATTCACAAACACTATGCTATCCCTGTCTGTACAGATTATTTGTCTCGAAACGCGGGTGAAACCGCGGGGTAGCGTGGTAAATTTTACACGAGTTAAATCCATGGTGAAGCCACGCAATTTTCAATGACGAAATGACGCCACAAAGAAAAAAGAAATGACAGCTACATGAAACAGTTTGTATTCTTCAGCCAAAGTGTTCCATTTTCAAATGTTATAATAACTTTTTTAATATTGTTCTGTAACTGGCCAGTGCCGGATACATAAATAGCAGCCCTTGTAGTAACGTTAAACAAAAGATCCAAAAACGGCCTCGCTCACTTCCATAGTGAAATGCCGGGGTTTACACATAGCCTATACAATTAAATAAATTATTGAAGTTCATACGATGATTTTTTGTTAATAAAAAGTCAAATTATCTGGCATGAAATACATGATAAATACTTTCTTAGATCTTATTATTATGCACTTTTGACAATTTACTGATGCTTAGATAATATAATATCTAAAATATAACCTAAATAGTTTATTAATGTTGGCCTAAAATAAGCAAAGTCACCATTTTTAACCGAAGGATGTTCTATGGTCGACTCTGTATGTTTTCCTTTTATGTATGTTCTCAATGAATTCTTCATCAAATATGGACTGATTAAAAAAATATTGAGCATCACCCGTGTCACAAAGTCAATATCAGATGGAAATCCTTAAATTTTTAATATATAATACATTATCAACTCTCAAAATTTAGACGATAAAAATATAGTGAGAAGGTCCAAAAATATTCTTGCCGGTTCTTCTCAGTTGTTGTCTGACTTCAGAACCGGTGGTAACATCTGTAATTCAACCTAGGGCCTAAACTGAATACCTAAATGGTTTTGACTAACTATATTATTAACAATCATCATCGCATGAACTAAACTGACAAATATTCCGCACTCTATCGACTCCACGATTCATGTTCATTCAATCAGCGCAGTCGATACAAGTGGCTTGGAATACGTCACATATACCTGTCTCCCTCGCGCCGCATAGCCCTGTCTCACTCGTCGGGCTCGGTGCCGAAGTAGCGATCGCCGAAGTTGCCGATGCCGGGCAGCACGTAGAACTTCTCGTTTATTTCTGGATCCAGCGCTGATGTTACAATTTTTACCTGGGGATTTATTAAGAATTAGAGGTTATTAATTTGTTTGTTGGCAGCACTTCGACGTCCTTGGAAATATGAGACATTTTGGCGGTATCTTCGGAATTGACGTTGCGTTTACGTTTTATTTTCATTAAATTCGTGTATTTAATAATTTCGGTGGTGTTTTATCCAATCAATCAAGAACAATCTAAGCGCACAAGTGAAATGAAACGAAATCGTTGTATCGTGACTTTTCAGGTAGTCCCAAAAAGTTCATGAAAAGTTTTAGTGGAACCGCCAATTTCACTAAAACCTGACCGGACCTGTACGAACGACTAGACTTTACAGTGAATGAATACACGACAACAACATAAAATTATATTTAAAATAAAGAAACGGCTTAAAGGTTTAGATACCAAGCCAAAAACCTTAACGCAAACTTTGAGTGGTACCTGTGGGAAGGCGTATGCGATGCTGTGGACCCCTATCTCTGCCATGAGGAGGGAGACGAGGCTGATGTGGTGTGGTGGCACGTCGTGGTCAAGAAGCACGCGGATGGCCATGAGTGCGGCGGCGCCGGTCGCGACGGTCGCGTCCATTAGGATCACGCGGTAGTCCTTTATGTCCTTCGGCAGCCGCAGGTAGTATAGCTGACAACCAAGCATTACCATGGTAATTTTTTTAAACTTGAGGATAAGCTTATGTGTTCGCAATCTCACCATGGTAAGTGATGATGTGGCCGAAGGTGGTAAGGGAGCGTTCAAGTATTACGTAACGAATTTGGGGGGTGGGGGGGGTTTTGTAAAACGTTACGATGCGTTACAGGGGCGGGAGGGGGGTTTTGAACTACGCGTTATATAACGAATTGGGGGGGGGGGGGGGGGGGGGGGGGGGTCAAATATCTCCAAAAATTGCGTTACGTAATACTTGAACGCTCCCTAAGCATACGAAGCCGATTTGAAAAATTCTTTCACCATTAGAACGCTACATTATCCCTGATGAACATAGGCTATATTTTATCCCGGGAAAAGAGAAGATGAAACCGCGGGGGACAGCGGTCATAAATAAAATGATAAAATTTTCATGTTTGACCACGTGATTGAAAACGCTCGGTACTGCGTATCTAGCGAATTAAGGAACGATAATTTTGAAAACAAAAATTTTGGAGGTAAAAAAAAAACAATACAACATGCAATTGCTCAAAAACCGTGATAGTATATGATAATTTACCTCAGGCTCATCGGTCTGCTGGTTGGTTTGTATGAGTATCTTCCCGATACGTATATCCTTGCACACATCGCACACGGCTTGCTCCATCGTCTCGCCCGCGCGCAGGATCGACACCCCACAGATCTTCTCCACCTCACACGTACGACCTTATGGGGGAGGTAATAGAGGTCATTTTAGGCTACACTACAGTGCTACAGTAGGTCAATAAGATTTCGGTGAGCTACCGTCTTAATGTTGAAAATCTGTCGCCAGTGACAGTTTAATGTAACTAGTTTTCGCCTTGAATGAATGGTCTAAATAATTTAAAAAAAAATTGTTTTCATTTTTTTTGTTGATAACAATGAAGATTAGTCGTGATTAGAGGAGAAAAAGGAGTACAAAATTTTTCTGCACTCAATTAAAAAAAGCTAAGCTAGGGGTTATGCTAAGCCAATGTATTGGCGATACATTTTTTCATGACAACCTAAGCTTAACACTGGATGAGAGTAGCGCAAGTCTGGTCATCGTGGAGATCCTTAGCGGAGGCCTTTGTCCAGCTATGGACGTCTTCCAGCTTATATGATAAAGCATAACTATTAAAGGACTAAGGAGTTAATGTGATGACACTTCTATGACTGAATATATGGCGACGAGAGAAAAACCGCGGGGTTTTAGTCGGTAGGAGTCCTGCATAACCTTTAAGAATTCCCCACGAAACATAAAAGGAGTTAGGCGTAGGCTAGGGGTTAGGCGTAGGCTAGGGGTTAGGCTTAGCCTAGGGGTTGGGCTATTTACCAGTATAAGTGAACCCCTGTGGCGTATCAACGCAGTGTTCCTTGTAGGGAAGCAAGGAGAGCGCGAACTCGATGACAAGCCGCATCAGCCGCTTGGAGTAGAATATGAACTCGTCGCGAGGCGTGTCCTTGTTACGGATGAACGTGTGGAGACCTTGCACCTGAGATTAAAGCTAGTATTATAGGCATTTATACAGTGTCAACTGTAGGCCTATAAAGCCACTAATCAAATCAAAATGTTTCATTCAATTTTGGGACACTTAAGGAACACTTATTGAACGTCATCTTCATTGATGTCTAATAACTAAAGATAAACAATCCCAAGCAAAAGTTCTGTCAAAACTGTCTCAAATTGTGTTGGGTAATAACTAGTTATTTTTTTAAAGTTTTGTTCACAAAGCTATGTATGTACAAAAGGCAATAAAATTTTACAACTCATACCTGCTAGCCAAAATATTTCTCAAACGAGCACTGAGTCATGTTTACCGTCGGAGCGTTCGAATGTTACTAGATTAAAATACCACCCAAATGTTCGAGTGGGTAGACATTCGGTAAGGCCATTTATTGTCGCTGATTGTGTATCTTTAGTTATTAGATATCAAAGGTCATCTTATTCCTATTGTTACTGTTGCCACCATTTCCAAATAAATACCTGCCAGGAGAAGAAATGGCGAAACAAACTCCCCGGTTTTTTTACAATAGTCCCTCTTTTCTTTTTTAAAAATAATAATGGATACATTGTATGATATCGTTTTAGACTTTTTAAGAGAAGCAAATCATTGCCAGGCTTTGCCATCATAAGCTTTTAAACATAATATGTGTTTGATGACTTTTGAAGGTGTTAATATCAGTTCGGAAGTCAGTCTAAGTGCAAAAATGATAGTCACCTGAGGCGTATCTTTGAGTAGATAAAGTGAGTCGGGAACGGGTTGGCCGATGTGCGCTATAGCTAGCTTTTCACGTACTTTGAAGCCTCGCTGAAACAAATGTATTATAATTAATGATATTGAGTTCATTTGGGGAAGATAAATTAGTGCGTGTGGAGAGAGGTGTAAAGGAGAGTTTTTTGGGACGAATCTTTGAAAGTAAAGCGTCTTTGTGGGAAGAGTATAGTTTTGAGGCGGACGTTTGTGAGATGAGGCTGTTTTACAGCAAGGTGTATTTAAGGGAAGAGTGAATTTAAGATGGGCAAGTTTTAGCTGTTCCGCAGTTTCACCTGCGTTCCCAAGGGATCGTATTATTTAGTAGTATCCTGTTTTATTTCAGGATATAACCTAGGTTATGAGCTTGAGCTTTCGGTGAAGGAAACATCGTGAGGAAACCATAGCATGGTGGTAGGGTACATTGTAGTACCCGACTGGCTGGCTATTGCACTTGAGAGCCAATTCCTATCTAGGCTTTGTGTGCTTACCACCTTCGGCCACATCATCACTTACCATGGTGAGATTGTAGTCAAACACAAGCTTTTTTTTATGTCAATAGGTTGACAAACAGGCAGACGGTCCACCTGATGGTAAGTGGTCACCGCCGCCTATGGACATTTGCAATACCAGGGATTGCCGATGTGTTGCCGACCTTGAAGAGCTCTCTTTACGCCTTTTTTGAAGAACTTCATAGCGCGGAGGGAATTAAAAAAAAACAAAAAACCTGTGTGCCAAGTAACAAACTCTAGAACTCACCAATTGCAACTGCTTGTGCACATGTTGCACGATGAGGTGTATGGCGACCTTGTTCTCGCCGCCGCGCGGCACGATGATGTCCGCGTGCGCCATGCACGGAGCTATGTAGCTCTGGTAGGCAGGCTTCACGTGCGTCATGTACTGTTTGAGAACACCCTCTAGCTCGCGCCCGCGTTGGACTATGTCCCTGCGTCAACAGATAATTAAACAACCTCGCCAAAGTTTTGAGAATTTTTTGAAAAATTTTCGCATTTTTAATACCCGGCCTTTAAAATCTGACTCGACAAAAAAAAACTATATCATAACCAACCTGCTCACTAATTTTCATGAGAATCGGTTGAACACAGACGGACAGATATACGAAAGCATTTTGCCAAAGCTGAAACGGAGACGCTTCGCTCGCTCGGCAAAATATCCTGGGACATTTTTCACCAACGGATTCATTCACTAGACTAATCTAGTAAAAAGATTCTAAAAGCCGGCTGGAGAGTTAGACGATGGTAGATCAGTGGTAGTGACTTCGGATACCGCGGCGAAGGTCTTGGGTTCGATTCCTACAGTGAACTTGAAGAGAACTTAAGCTTAAGCTTTAGGTAGAGGATAACATCGTGAGAAAAAAAATTGCAACTTCCACGACCGCAATTTTTATTTATCTATTAAAGTCGCACTGCAGTGTGCCTGCCAAGTCCCTTACCTCCTCAGTCTTCTAGCAAGTCGTATATCCGCATCTGTATCCACGAACACTTTCATATCAAGCATCTTGGTCACCTCCGCGTTGTAGAACGCAAGTATACCCTCGAATATAATCACGTTTGCGCCGTACATTGTTTTCTAAAAAAAAAACTTTTAACTAATGGGAATATCGGTGGATTAAAAATGTATGGGAACTTTAAATTGTAATCCAAAGGACAGCACATTTAAACACTACACAAGCTCATTATGAATGTAATTGAATTAAATGAAAAATATCCAAATTCTATATTTTGGTCAACAAATTTGATATAGGATTTTGTCAACACGATAGGAGACTTAATAATCGAATTAATTAAATAGCTTTTCGCCCGCTTTTCTTACAGTCAGCCTATTGAGTTGAAATTTAGAAAAGCGCCAAATTAAGCTTAATAACCAATGAAAACACGATGAACATTTGTTCAGTAGTTTCGGGGATTAGCATGTTCAAGCACAGATCAAAAATTCTCTAATTGAAATCCATTAGGGGCTATTATCCAACTCACAGTTCTGTTCTCCCTAGAATGCGTGACGTAGTTATATATGGGAACTTCCACCTTCTTGCCTTCCCTCAACTTCTGCAGCACATCAATTAGCAGTTCCATATCGAACGCATCGGGGTGATCGAAGTTGTATTCATTGCGGTTGGAGAGCTGATGCTGCTTTTCATTCAGAACCTGGGGGTGGGGTTTGCTGTCATATGCCGACACGGGTCGAGATGTAGTTACTTGTTAGTACAAACGCAACCTTAATATAATATATATAAATGTCTCATTCCATTGATGATATTTTATGGGACATGTGGTTTTAGGACATTATTGTCTCTCTGGCTTATTACCAATTTTAGGCTATCGTAATTTCTGAACAATGAATTGTTAGGCCCTTAGCTTTGTACCCAAAACTAATAAAACTAGTGACTACGGTTTCGATCCCATATTCTACCCCCTTCTGGGAAAAAAAATAAAAACCTCACTCTTAGTTACTAAGAAAGAAAGAAAAACATTTATTCTGGGCTCACACAACAAAGACAATTTCATTGACATCACAAATTACCGTAAAACGGGGAAAATAGGAATGGCGGGGTAAATAGGAATAAAAAACTGATTTTCTAAACTGTTCTGTCAGTGTTATTCTGTTGAAGAGATGTCAACACTTTTTTTTATTTTTTAACGAGCTTATATTTTTTGCTACTAGCTACACTGAGCATTTATGACATACATCCTACATTGACTAGCTTTCAGGGATCCCTATCAGCCCCACAATTTCAGGGTTGGTTCCATAGAGAAAGTCCATCTCCAAATCCATCCCGTAAATGTGCTAAAAACTCTAAGATAGACGAAGAATATAAAGTGAAAAGTAAAAAAAAAACTGGTCAAATAAAATTAAAAAATTATACGGATAAAAGTCGCGACACTTGGCTTTAATTTGCATGAATGTATTTGATGGTTCGAATATATTCACCAACCTTGTAAAATGAGTCCATACTGACAATAGTGACCCATGGTATGTTCAGAGATTCTATAATTTTAGCTGCGACTGTTGTTTTACCCGACGCGCTGGCGCCACATATACCTTTAACGAATAAAAAAAACTTAAACATACCAATAAAACAACTCATCATATTTACCTTAAATGTTTATATCAGCTGTCCCCCGCGGTTTCACCCGCAATCCCGTGGGATCTTATCTTTTCCCGGGATAAAAATATAGCCTATGACACTCACAAATAACGTGGCTTTCTATTGGTGAAATAATTTTTAAAATCGGTTCAGTAGATCCAGAGATTACCCCCTACAACCTCACAAACCTGACCTCTTTATAATATTAGTATAGATTCGATTCAATTTAAAAATTTGATTGAAAATAAAAACTAAATGGTGTTATTATTATTAAAACATTGTTAATCGGAGGACTGACTACCCATATCACAGGCTAGTAAACACTGTAAACCTTGTTTTCTGGTACAAAAAAGACGATAAGTATGTTTATGTAACATTGAAAAGACAAATGATTTGATTTGATACGGTAACTTACCAATAAGAAACGGTTCCACCTCCTGCCCTCCAGTGCAGTTGTACCAGGGTGGTCTGCCCGCTGTGTAGATAGTGCGTCGGTCTGCATGGAGGATGCTCTCAGCTGTGGTGCGCTTGTTAGGCTGAGACATTGAAGTGGTGCGCACGCGCCGAGCCCGCGGTGACTTTACTATGTTTGAACCTGAAACAATATGTTATTTATTGAATGTTTCTGCAAACAAGGTTAACAGTTATTTTCATGTATAACAAACAAATATCGAAGTTAGCAGAACAGGCATACACTCCCGATAAAAATACAAGTAGTTGTAGACCAGAACACCCCTAAAAAAAGTTATGGTAATTAAAAGTTCAACTTTTGGCAATTTTTTTAAATTAAAAACGTCTATAAAAATAACCAATAAGGCAAGAAAGGATTAATTGAGCTAGAATACATAGCAAATGACCTTAGCTACTCACCCTTACCTTTTGACTCCCGTTCTTCCGAACAGCGAAACAAAAAAATCATTGATTTTTTTGTTTTAGATATTAAATATCTCGAAAATGGTGTCAATTTTACTAAGGTGATTTTGTATATTTGGTTTGTGATCTATCCCCCTACCTATCTCTCCCTTAAGTTTGTCCTACTACTTAGCTGTAAAAAGAATTACAATAAAAAATGAGGAGTAATCTTTTAGTCGTTTTATGTTTATTCATATTAGTGGTAATTTATGTCGGATCTATGCGCGAACAGACTTGTTTTATCTACCGGGCCGCGTTCCCGGGATAAAAAGTAGCCTATGTTATTCTCCGGCCCATAAACTGTCCCTGTGCAAAAACTCACGTCAATATACTCCGCTGCTGCGTAAATGAAACAAATCAACAACACACTTTCGCGTTTATAATAATTAATTAGTATCGCTTACAAGTATTCTTTGGATATTAAATGGAGAATTTGGTATTTCCAAATTTGGTCATTTGTATTACCTATAAACAGGTATTTCTATAAGATGACCCGCGGCTACTCTCAAGTTTTCGAGGGATCTTATGTTTTCTTAGGATAAAACGTTTGGTTTGTTACTTCTAGATAAACTTGTGTTTGACCGCAATCCCACCATAGTAAGTGATGATGTAGCCGAAGGTGGTAAGCACACAAAGCCTAGATGGGAACTGGCTCTCAAATGCAGCTATCGGAACACACCGATAGGTGCTTGGTTACCACCGTGTTATGGTTTCTTCACGATGGTTTCCTTCACCGAAAGCTTAAGCTCATTGTAGAATTCGAAACCACAACCTTCACCGCTGTATCCGACGTCACTACCACTGAGCTATCATCCACTAATCATAAGTTTTCTAGGGTATATAATAGGTATACTATCTTTGCACCAAGTTTCATCGAAATTCGTTCAGCTATTACAGCGTAATTGATAAACAAACATACATATATACTTTTTCAGTAGTAGACCGCTGTCTACAGATAAAACGGCTGTGAATATATTTATTGTTTATCGCAATGACATCGAACTGTTATCACAAAGGAAATTTTCATTCTTAAAACTGATTTATTTATCGTAACAACATTAGATAAGGATTGAAATTAGTCACGTAGGATGATGATGTCAAAATAAATGATGACATTACGACGATGACGTCTTGACACTGCGTATAGTAACGAGTTCGAATCGTTCTTGAAAATAATTTGTTGTATATTACAACAGTAGATGAAAGTTCCTTAATACCAATATTTGGAGGAAACTTAATAAATAGATAGATTACATTCTTGAATAAAACATAGGTTGCTTTTTATCATGAGATGGAATATTTTTAAGTAATAAGTAGTAATGTTGTTACATATCAACAGTATAAACATATCTTTAAAAACCCTTAAAAATATATCTTTTCCTGGCTTGATTTTATTTTGCGAAAATTTTATTGAATACGTAAAAAAAACAATTTACTCACAATACTAAAAGAACTTGACACTTCACACTACCGTGCACAATTTAACAGTTACATACTAAATACTGTACACCTGTTTCACATAATTTAATTCATAACAGAACGAGAGAACTCTAAGAGAAAAAAAAAGCTGCTATATCCTGCGAACATTTTCAGAGACTGACCGTTTTTAATAATTACTCGTTCACGACGAGGACAAATTAACTTATTTCTTCTTGTCGGTCAATGTCGCTTTATAATTGCGATAAACTATAAAATTACACTCGAGTTTGTAACTCGTGAACCGTTAATTAGCCTCCAATTTGTTGTTGCCATTTGCTACGAAGATACCATCGTTTTGTCACAGCATTGTAAATGAAAATGTTATTTTTATTCAAATAGGCCTTTACAAGCACTTATGAAGACTCTAATGCACGGTTCGGAAGGTTGATTTGCTGAGAAGAGCCGGCAATAAACTCAGCATTTAGGCACTTCGCACGCGGGTCGTAAGCGCTAGTCGTATCGTTACGATGCAATGACAATAAACACCTCCTACGATTCGCTGCAAGACCGCTTTATGTGCGGTTGTTGTTTGAAAATTGATTATGATAAAATGGATTACGATACGCTTACGCTACGACGCCGTGTGCAAAGGGGGTTACTCTTTTCAAAACAACATTACCTATTTCTTGCAAATACTAGGTCTCTAAGCAGGCTCGTGTCGGGACGATCGTTCGAAGACGAAATACGAAAAAGATTTTTTGTTTTTTATATTCGATAGGCTTGTGTTTGACCACAATCTCACCATGGTAAGTGATGATGTGGCCGAAGATGGTAAGCGCACAAAGCCTAGATGGGAACTGGCTCTCAAGTGCAGCTGTCGGAACACACCGATAGGTGTTTGGCGACCGATTTTCAACTTGAGGGTGGTAGCCAGCCAGTCGGGTACTACAAAGTACCCTACCACCGTGCTATGGTTTCCTCACGATGTTTTCCTTCACCGAAAGCTCAAGCTCATCGTAGGATTCGAACCCACGACCTTCGCCGCGGTATTCGACGTCACTTACCACTGAGCTATCATCGCCTTATAACTTATCAACTGAATTCTAGGAATCGCGATTAATTGAAACGTCGCACAAAACTTCAGCGATACAAATATCAAAGCAACCTTGGCCTGCGATCGATTAAAATGAACTAAAGTTTAAGTTCTTGTATGGATTCCCTTGATTGCGGGTACAATTTGCATGGTACCCGGCTAGATGGATAATACGTACCACCGTGCTATGGTTTCCTCACGATGTTTTCCTTCACGGACAGCTCAAGCTTATCGGATTCGAATCTTTACTTCACTATAACTGATATATCATCGCCTTATTGTTTGACTATGAAGGCAGCTATCAATTGCCTTGTTACCATCTTGACAGAGTACCCTACCTCTGTCTGATAGTTTCCTCACAACATAGTGACTCGGAACATTTTGTATACAATGTGTCCGGTAAGTAGAATGACAAACTTCTTACTCCTTTCGATATTTCTGACACTTTTACTAAGGTATTTTTTGCATATTTGGTAAGAAACCATTGATATCTAATAACTAAAGATAAACAATCCCAAGCAAATTTCTCTCAAAACTGTCTCAAGTTGTGTTGGTTAATACTAGTTATTTTTTTTAAGTTTTATTCACAAAGCTATGTACGAAGGCAATAAAATTTTACGACTCATACCTGCTAGCCAAAATATATCTCAAACGAGCACTGAGTCATGTTTACCGTCGGAGCGTTCGAATGCTACTAGATTAAAAGACCACCCAAATGTTCGAGTGGGTAGACATTCGGTAAGGCCATTTTTGGAACGAAGTTCCTTATCGCGCGTTGTGAAAGGGGGCTAGACGGAAAAAAATCTTACGAAATCACCGGTGCCGGCGTGCGCATGTTTCTCTGTCTGTCTCTCTCTTTCTCTCTCTCTTACAGAAAGCAAGCCAGATATTTTAATTTCTATTTCTATATATATATATAATGTTTTTTTTTTATATACTCAATCGACTTATATAACTTATATAACTTCGTTCCACCCGGGTGTCCCTTGACACCTCTCAAGTTTTTTGTCGCTGATTGTGTATCTTTAGTTATTAGATATCAAAGTAGGAAACCGACCCACCTATCTCCCCTTTAAGTTTGTCGTGCTACTAACCGGACACGTACCTAAAAGTAATTTGATACATTACACGTGCAAGCCTTGATGTATTGTTGTACAAATAACAATAAAATATAAATTATAGCGGCGTCAAGTTCATGATTAGGAGTTCACGTGTGGTCTGAGACCTAAGTATCACATTCATGGTCTGTCTATTGAATAACAAACTTTATATGCAAGTAATAAGAGTTGAATTGCATGTTGAATAGGTATAATGCATCCGTAATAATAAATGCGATGGTATTTTAGTTTCTCTGTCACTTGTGGTGGCCATCTTTTAAATTTGGTAACCAGGACAAAAGCATGTACCTATTCAACATATTTAACCTCGCCCGCTGCCCGAACTCCCTCTAAACAGCAATAAATCCGAGAAATACCCGGGCGTATGGCAATTCTAGTCACGGGTAAGCGGCTGAACCGATTTTGTTGGGAATAGAGATACTTTGAACCTTCGAAAGGCATTCTTTTCATTTTAAATCAACGCTTGTTGTGGCTCGTATCTGTTTTGACATTTAAACAGTTGGCAAAAGAATAATAAAATACACCGTACGGTAGGACTTTTTGGCGGGAACTTGCAGTGACGTTGTGTTTTCGTTTTATATTCATTAAATTCGTGTATTTTGAGTTTTATTGAATAATTTCGGTGGTGTTTTATCCAATAAAGGTCAATCTAAGTGCACAAGTGAAGAGAAATTAAATGAAAGCGTGTATCGTGACTTTCCAGGTTGTCCCAAAAAGTCCATGAAATGTTTTAGTGGAATAGCCGCCAATTTCACTAAAATTAGACCGGACTTGTACGGACGAGGACTAGACTTTACAGTGAAAGTGACAATAAAACGTGACTAAACATAAAAGATGAATATTTAAAATAAAGAAATGGCTTAAAGGTCTCGATACCAGGCCAAAAATGTGCTCAAAAAAAAAAACCGTACGGTATGATATAATAATATAACTTATGACGTAATAATATGAAGTAGGTTACTCGGTTATTATAAATACCTACTTGGAAATGTATTTTATTATTTTCAGAGTTAGGCTGTGTAATGAAAAGTTTTATCATCAGAATAAAATGTTCATGGCACATTTTTCACACATGGCTATCTGATCCCAAATTAAGCAAAGCTTGTGCTATATGGAAACCAGTGGGGTTATTACGTAACTTGTTTCAATCGTGAAAACGGTTTATTAAAACAGTTTTTCGCATATACTTACGTGCATATACAAACAGTAGTTCATTGCGAATGGAACCATTTTTGCCTTTGTAATATTTCTATTGATTTTGAGGCTGTTTTCAAGATTGAAACTGATTGAAACATGATACGTAATAGCCCCACTGATTATTTTCACACATTTAAAGAAAAATCCTATCCTACTAATATTGTAAATGTGAAAGTTTGTTGCAGAATTACACAAAAACGGCACAACGGATATTGATGAAACTTGGGATACAGGTAGATCACATCCTTGAACAAATCATTGGATACTTTATATCCCGGGTAAAGATAAAATCCTACAGGAACGCGGGTAAAACCGCGGGGCAAGTAATGACATAAAGTAACCTGTAGAAGGCGGTCTATATGGCCTGACATTGGGCACAGTGGTGGGCGAAGCTGGTGCCCGGCTGGAAAACTCCTCGTCATCCAGGAAAACTTGCTCGCTCAGCTCCAACGCCAGTTCTGTGTCGCTGTGGGGAATATGGTTTCATCAGTTGCTGGTAAGCTTTTTTTTTATTCTGGATAAGCTTGTGTTTGACCACAATCTCACCATGGTAAGTGATGATGTGGCCGAAGGTGGTAAGCACACAAAGCCTACATGGGAACTGGCTCTCAAGTGCAGCTACCGGAACACACCGATAGGTGCTACGCGACAGATTTTCAACTTGAGGGTGGTAGCCAGTCTGGTACTATAAAGTACCCTACCACCGTGCTATCCTGGATTCCTCACGATGTTTTCCTTCACCGAAAGCTCAAGCCCATTGTAGGACTCGAACCCACGACCTTCACCGCGGTATCCGACGTCCCTACCACTGAGCTATTATCGCCTTAAAAAGCTAATGTCTTCCATCATCATGTTAGCTAGAAGACGTCCACAGCTGGACAAGGATCTCCACGATGGCCGGTCATGCACTACTCGCTTCCAGTTACTTCCCGCGACCCTCACAAGATGGTCAGTCTTGTGAAAATAACTCTGTCTGTCTGTTACCTTTTCACGCCTAAACCGCTGAACCAATTTTTATGAAATTTGGTATAGAGATAGATGGAACTTTAGAGAAGGTTATAGGATACGTTTTATCCCGGGACAAGATAAGAAAGGGTGTCTAATGCATGCTTTGTTCACACTCTCACCACTTATGTCATTTTAAAAAAATATCTAAGAGTATTTGCAGTATATCAACTAGTATTAAAAAGTGAAGCACCCAAAGTAAGCCGGCATCTAGAAGCTTAATAGTCGGCTTTCTAGTAAGTAAATAAATATCCCGGGACATTTGTTCACACACGGCGATCTGATCCCAAACTAAGCAGAGCGTTTGCAATGGAAACCAGATAATAGATATATACACTACATACATAAATAGATAATTACACCCAGACAAGACAAACAGACATGTTCATGCACACAAATATCTGTTCTGATAATCGAAAAATGCAACGTTGTGTAAAAAAATCAAGCAATATAGGAAATATAGAGGTAAAACTCTATTGGTTTACGGTTTGGTGTTCCGAAATCATCATCAATCATCGACATTTTTCCAACCAATATACACAAAACCTTTCTCATGAATTACGCCACCAATTGGTGAAAATCCGTGCAGTAGTTTTGAGTTTATGTCGAACGTACAGACAGATAGACGCAGCTAGTGTTGCCAGGTGAAAGCCGGAAATAGATAGGCTTTTTCATTGCGTGTCCAGCCAATAAACAGTGTCCGCCTTGTACGGCTTTTGTTAGATTTCTTACGTTTCGCAAACGAACAAACGCCGAGCGTGGTCAAGCGCAGACGAATCGAGTGTCGGTTACATTAGAATTGAACAAGATTTATGGTAATAATTTTTTTGTCGTACCTTCACAAAATGTCCGGTCAAACCCTAGACGCAGCGGAAGACTTTGTTTTATGACATGTAAGAATAGGTACTTGTAAAAAGATTTACATTAATGATTAGAAATTAACGTTCCAAACGAGCGTTTTCCACCAAACACTAGCGGTTTTTATCGACCCCGTAAGTTGTTGGAGCATATCGATAGAAAGTTGTAAGCATGTTGAATACTATGTAGAAAGCATTATTTATTAAATTTTCTGCTATGTAGTACATACAGTCCAGGCAATGAACTACGTTAGCGTGGCGAATTCCTAAAGCCGTCATCACGTGGGCTCGTGAGTCTCATGACAGATTTCGTTCCGCCATATTGAATAAAAATAATAAATATATTTTGTTCCGGGTAATTACTATCATAAATTTCTGTTGAATGAACTTGGTTTCGTACGTGAATATTTAAAACGCTGCTATTATTTTCCTGTTGATTTTTCTTCACAGAAATAATAAATATGACGCTAGATCGTACGATGACTTGAGTTGGCAATGTGCTAAAGTCAACGACTCGACGTTTGCCAGACGAAATGCAGTCATTCGATATTCAAATTAGGGTCTGTTATAAAAATACGCTCATAGTTTAAATTGATCCTTGACCTAGAGGCGGCTAAAAAACGCTCGTTCACACTTCGTTTATATTTTACAACAACATAATTATTAACTTGTAATAATCTAAAGTGCGTATTAATCCTAAGATAAGATTGAGTACTAATGTATTTATCAATTAAAATTCCTTTTGAGGACCGCATGTTTTTACATGTGACTGCGATTGTTATCAAGTGACGATGATCTGTTTGCTATATCTTTATACTGTGCTGTTTGCGAGTGTCGGGAACAAATGCACTGATAGTCTGATAGTAGTGCATGCGATGAACCGACACACCTCTAAGTTAGGGTTGGCACACATCTATACAAATAATAAAGTTTAAAAAAAACTTGAGAGGTGTCAAGGGACACCCGGATGGAACGAAGTTATATACGTTATATAAGTCGAGAGAGTATATATATAAAAATCTATTTATATATATATACTCTATATATATAAATAGAAATGAAAATATCTGGCTTGCTTTCTATAAGAGAGAGAGAGAGAGAGAGAGAGAGAGAGAGAGAGAGAGAGAGAGAGAGAGACAGAGAAACATGCGCACGCCGCACAGCTTACAATAGAACAAACACCGACACAAAAGTGTCGTAAGAATTTTTTCCGTCTAGCCCCCTTTCACAACGCGCGATAAGGAACTTCGTTCCAATAAAATGTATCTTATGTAGAGCTCTCATCTCAGATCAAATAAAAAAGGTATAGACAGACCTCCGTGCACTTATACTCGTAGTTTGTGTGCGACGCGAGTGACGCGGGCAAGAATTATAATTAGAGTAAAAAATATTTTGTAATATATCTAACTTGTGACGATTAAAAATACTTGCAAAGAGTTTAATTAATAAAGAGATTTTTTAATTTGAATATATGTTCTAAATGGATAGGTAACTCTAAATACTTATTTGAAGCAAATACCTATCAATTGCGAAAAAGAGAAAGATATCAACTACGTTGGGACAATCTCTCTTTCTAACCCTACTTACCCTTAATGAAAGAAAGAGGGATTGTCCCAAGTAGGAGACTATTGATTACGTACGCTCCTTCTACCTTTTTTTATTTGTTCTGTGACAGAGCTAAATACATTGCCAGAGGTATTATAATAAAACTACCTTCTGTCCCACAGTATTACCTGCGTTTTTGAGTCGAATTGTATTCTGAGATAATATGTAGCTACCTAATAGTGAAAGAATTTTCTGAATGGAGAATGTTACTAGGTATGCCAAATCGGTTGAAACTAGTTTTTGTTGTATTCAAAAATACCCATTAGTTTTGATTTTACAGGCATTTAAACTTACGATAAAATCGAGTCCCGCTAACAGTCACGTGACCGAATTTGACGTCAATGTGCAACGCTCCGCTGTGAGCGAGTGTTGCACATTGACGTCACATCGTCACACAAGTACGTCACATCGAGTACGAGTCCGCATCGCACGTTTACTTCTATAAATCGGAAACTAATTGACGTATCGAAGTAATTCTTTCACTCGTATTTTTATTTTTGACAGAGAATATGGAGATAATATTCAAAATTAGGTAACATTCTTCTCGGATTTTACCTCCTACATACAAACGAACTCTTTATAATTATAGATAAAATGTGTCCCTACATGCACCGAAATTATAATAAACACAAGTAAACAAAATATTCATAAATATGATAGATCATACAAACCTGTGGAATTACCTTGCGCAATTAATAATGTCGTCGCTGTTAATTGTTTCTTTAAACTCCATCATCATAAACTTCAACAGGCAGAATCGTCACGAGCTCGGATACAAGAAAACAAACATTCTTACACGATTCGCGAATATTTTATCATTTTACGGGACACATAACCTGCGAACGGTTGTCGTTTCGCGTCAAGACTTGGCGACCTTAGCCAACCAAATCGTTTTAAAGGTTTTTTTACCACGGAATTCTGACAATGGAAAAGTACCGTTTACCGACCTATTCATAGGTCTTTGTGTAACTAAAGACAGTCACAATATTCATATTCGTAGGATTTTGGTACTTCGAGGTATGCACCGTACTATATAGCTTTGAGATTAATTGTTAGGACTCCGTACCTAAAAAGAAAAAAAAGAACTTTTTACTTAAGAACGCGTGGAGGTATCAATTTGAAATTATAGAACGAAATCAAAGGATATGGCTGTTTATGACGCATATTTTGACTCTCGCAAAAACCTAGAACCATTACTTTTGAAGAAGTAATGTCCGAAAACCGTAAAGTTGACTTTACATCTGATAACAACATAATCGAGAAAAAAAACGGATTTCCGTAATGATCGAACTATTTACATACGACTACCTACAACTTTATAGGGTACATTCGGTTCGGTTCGACTAGCACTTTTTAGATCCACAGACCTATTATCTAACTAGACGTCGCGAGCGTAGGTACGTACTTCGCGTGTCTAAATTGGTCAAAAAGCAGTCAATATGACTGCTTTCTATTTGTCTTCATTTAGTCCGCGATCGACCGTTATTGCTTTCGGACGTCAACCGACATCTAGAAAAATGACTGGTTGTTCCGTATTAAGTTGTAATAACTGTACAGGAAAAGCCAAACCCAATTAATGGTAGTTTTTCCTGTAAATTGACACGTTAATTTACACCAAAAAGTGACACGGTTGGTCTTCATACAAATTGAGGTACTTGCGTTATCTAGTTAGATAATAGATCTGTGTTTAGATCACTAGAGCAGCAAAAACCCAATAACAAGAAGAGAGGTTCCAAGTTTTAAGTGAAAAACCTTTAAAATGTATGGAATCATGTTTCTTACACGAAATGCAGTACACTCATACTGCATTTAAATAACACCGGTATTGTTATTGGCAGTCCGCCAGAAGTCGGCAATTGTTTCTGCGAAACACCCATACAGCGATGTACTGCCTATTCACATTTGGGGTTGGGCAGGGCAATTCTTCTGAAGCAGTAATTGCGTTTCCTTACACACATCAAAAAAAGATTGTGATCACTAGCATAAGCTGATATAATTTCTTAGATTGAACTTTATCAAGAAAAAATCTTTGAATGTGTTTTCTTTAAATAGAAATAAGTACCTTGTTTGAAATTAAAAAATAAAACACTTTTGATTTTTTATAAAAAAAAATTGAGTAGGATTAGGATTTCGATTTTTCAAAGTGATCGCAAAATTTTTTTGATGTGTGTATATGCAAAACTAGCTGTCAACGCGGGTCGGTTAGTGGTCGAATTTTCAAAATCTTTTCTTGGTGGTTATCTACTCACTATGACCAATCTAACAACCTTTCCAGGTTGGAGCATTTTTTTTCCCTGAGAATTCGTGATTAATCAATCAGTGAATGGAATGGTATTACACTTTTATATAATAGAAGATAGATTTCAAGTAACTCCAGCATATTAAGTGCCTTTATAGATCATTCAGTCAGAAAAAGTCTTTTAGTATGCGTAAATAAAAAAACTAAGTGTCCACACTTTTGAGTATGATTAGAAAATGACCGACCTCAACACAACCTATTCACTACCTAATCAAAACTTTTGGTTCATTTTAATCTGTTGACTCGCGAGATTAACCTGTCAAAAAACTCGCGCATTGGAGAATGTTACTAGGTATGCCAAATCGGTTGAAAGTGTTGTTACAGTGAAGCTTGTATGTATACCTATTAGTTTTGATTTTATAGGCATTTAAACTTCCGATAAAATCGAGTCCCGCTAACAGTCACGTGACCGCATTTGACGTCAATGTGCAACACTGGCTCATAGCGGAGCGTTGCACATTGACGTCACACCGTCACACAAGTATGGCACATCGAGTACGAGTCCGCATCGCACGTTTACTTCTATAAATCGGAAACTAATTGACGTAGCGAAGTAATTCTTTCACATGTATTTTTTATTTTTGACAGAGAATATGGAGAGCTGATATTCAAAATTAGGTAACATTCTTCGTAAATGTCATCGTCCCGATTGTCCCATTTGAGAGCCAAGTGGTGCGAACTCTGAAACCCCGATTGTCCCAAGAAAGAACTGACAGGTTAATAGATTTTCAGTAATAAAAAACAAATCAAAGAAAGACGTCTGAACGAGTCCCACCCAGTTCAGTCCGAGTTAACTCCGTAGGCGAATTGGCTAGGTCCTCCGTTTAATAAATGTTATTGAGCTAAGAGAAGTTGCCCGTGGGCCGAGTACTGGGCAAACTACGCAAGTGATACTAAACTAGTGACACTCTATGATGGCCGCCTTAACAAGAGGTTGTCTCCCTTTGACGCAATTAGTGTCTCTTTTTGGCACATAGATGAATTTGGGCTGTCAAAATGGTAACCATACAGTACTGCTAGTTTAGTTGTGCTAAAACCGGCACAGTAATTTCGCCTTTAACTACACTAGACTGATGAATCTCAGGACTAAAATTGAATGGTGATTATTGGGGAAAGTCTAAAGTAAACAAGCCGAAGTTAGACTATGAAACAAAACAACATCAATTATTATTTAAAGCACCCTCGCTTTAAATAATAATTGATGTTGTTTTGTCTGCTACAGATTTTTTTATTGGTATTGGGAGACCTTGTGAGTCAAAGATAGTAATCATTATTTATATTCCAGGACATTCTTCAACGGCCCTCTGATTCCAAATTAAGCAGAGCTTACTATAATCGAGGTAGCTGGATATATACTACATACCACCAAAAATATAAATGTGAAAGAAGGTCAAGTTCATACTAAAAGTAATCGCAAAATAAGTACTTGGGCTTTGCTAATAAAAGAAGTGAGATCTAACTGGATACCAAGTTCATTGGAAGGTTCAAGATAGCTTAGTGGTAGTGACGTCGGATACCGCAGCGAAGGTCGTGGGTTCGAATTCTACAATGAGCTTGAGCTTTCGGTGAAGGAAAACATCGTGAGGAAACCATAGCACGGTGGTAGGGTTTGTAGTAACCGACTGGCTGGCTACCACCCTCAAGTTGAAAATCTGTCACCAAGCACCTATCAGTGTGTTCCGACAACTGCACTTGAGAGCCAGTTCCCATTTAGGCTTTGTGTGCTACCACCTTCAACCACATCATCACTTACCATGGTGAAATGGTGGTCAAAAACAAGCTTATCCAAAATAAAAAAAGGTCTCTAAATTATAGATTGCTATAAAAGAAAATTTGTAATGTTCTTTACTTCACAATAGTGAAGCTTGGCAAGTTTTGTTTTAGCCAAATTTATCTACTGCTTATTTTTGACTACTTAGAGGAATAAATGATGATGATGAAAAGAGACTGAATGTGTTTTGGTGTGATATTTTTTTGTGTTATTTGGCGACCTTGGATAGAGATATGATAAGCATTGATTCTTATATTAGCATAATATATTTAACCAACATAATAACAAGTTTATGTTTTTAGTATACAGATTTGCTTTATTCTCTTCATTTATTATTAGACCAAATCTGACCTTGACTTTGAATCAACCCTGACCTTTCACAATCTCTTTCATTTTCGTAAATAGACTGATATATTCTGTGAGTAAGTGTAAGGTCAAATAAACCAGAATTCATGAATAGATTTAACTGATTTTAATAGAGACTTCAATGTCGGTAAGATCTTACAAGGGGTTGCATCTTGTCTGACAGTTGTTTCAATAGTTTTATTACGTTATAGCATTTTAAACCTGAAGTAAATGAGTACTTAAAGGCCAAGCTTTACAAGAGGATATCTCTATCTCTCCTTGATGCACAATGTTTGTCTCTTTTTGGCACTTAGGTGTATTTGGGATACCAAAAGAGAATTATTAGATGACCCAAAGGCCAAACTAGACCCAGTTTGGGTCAAATTTTCATAAATGTAGAGCCCTTCATTCTTCAGGAACATTACCATCTTACAAGTAAAGAGAAATAAATACAAATATATGTAAAAGAGCAACATAATGTAGCTGTCTCAAATAAATAAATCTTGGTCAATGTCACCTGATCATAAATTACTAATAATAATATTATAATAAAGAGGAAAGATTTGATTGTTTGTGCATTGAATAGGCTCTGAAACTACTGGACCGATTTGAAAAATTCTTTCACCATTTGAAAGCTACATCATACCTGATGAACATAGGCTATATTTTGACCCAGGAAAAGATAAGATCCCATGGGAACACGGGTGAAACCGCGGGGGACAGCTAGTAAATTATATTAAGCTTATTTTGTGATAGCATATTTTCTGCCTCACCATTTATGTTTTATTGGAATAAATTACACATGTTTTATTCCCAATTATTAGCTATACATGTGCCAAATTTCATTCAAATAAGCAGTGACAATGATCTGTAACCAACAAATGATTTCACTTTCACATTTATAATATTAAAGTTTAATGTGTAGTTAAGATATGCATGCAAAATGGCAATATATTGCTTTATGTTGAACCTTCAGATTGTTCTGAAGAGAAAACAACATTTGGAAACAAGTTAGAATGTCATAAACACAACAATCCAAACAATTAAATATTATGATCTAAGAATTTATCAGCACCACTCACTGAGATAAGCAAATAATGCATTTTGTGTGTTTTTATTTATTGATGAATATCATTTGAAGGAGAACTGAGCGTACATTAACCAGTTGGGTATAATAGGGAGAGATGTCTCAAGAAAACAATAATATAATAATAGAATCTAGTCAGTATATGTGATTCAAGTCATTAAAACAGCTGCTATACTTGTTTGTAATAGATGAAATTATGTAAAGAATAAATAAAATAAGTGCAGTGCATAAGCAAATTAATATTCTATGCAAATTTCAATTGTGTGCATTTTAAAACAACACATAAACCATCACAAAGCCATCGTCTAGTCACAAAACACGGCCTAATACGTTATTTATGGAATATCTTACGGATTTACGAAGATCAATGAACCTGACTCCATTCTGCTTTTCTGTGACTGTGCGCGTGTGTGCCTGCGTGTCTAGAAACACTACGGCGCGAACACGTGGCTTTATCACACTGCGATTGAGCGACAAGGCTGTCTGAACTAAATGAAAGTCTAAAAATAAAATTCACAATGCGTGCATATAGGTTATGATAAAGACAATGCTGCTTTCCATGAATTAATGATTATTCTTTTTAGCACTAGCACACAACACGTGAAAACACTTCACATTCACGATGATGACTAAGCGAACACTGAAAACGGATCCTCTGCAGTGTTATTTTTTTTAACACTGGCCAGCTGTTTAAATAAACATTTCAAAAGGGCACACTCGTATTACCTATCGGAGCTGGCAGAACTGGGTGTTTCAAAAATGTTCAGCTTTCCTGCCATCACTAATGGACGCGTGAGATGAGTATATTTATTTTTATTCAATGTTATTTTTTATGAAAATCACGACTCATACGTAGCAAAAGCAAGCACCTCTGCCTGCACTGCACAACGATTTTGACACCTTTGTTTGACAGCTTACGTCTTGAATTTACGAATACGATTTGCGTCAAAACTATTTGCTATTGACATATATTTTTCGTACAACTAAAACTTAAACCTTACTAAAATAAACAAAATTCTTTTTACCAAGTGTCAGCATTGTATTTATTTCTGCAGTAAAAACAAAAATCAAATTGGTTTACGTTTATTTGCAGCTTTTTCAGTTTCTGAACGACTTCGGAAAGTCGTCTCGTTCCACGCAGAATATAGCGATTGAAATGGAAATAAAATCAATAAACATTTGAGTTGTTATTTCATACGTTCTATTTCTAGTTTAATGGAAATGTAACTCTATTTTATTTTTGTACCCTTTGTTTTATTTAGAAGCTTCAGCAGAAATTTTAATAGATTTCCTTCTACACTTTATTTATTCCTAAACACGTATGAATAATATTGCTAAATATATAATGTAGGCGCTTTACTCATTAGATTCGTTCGTAGATTGATTTCGATGGCATTAGCGGAGATATTGATTTGATTTGGACGTAAATTATTTGGGATAAACACTTTTTTTTTGTTAGAGTTTTTCAATGGAGACCTTTATGACAAAGGAAGCTTTTTGTGGCCTTTTTGATAGAGCTGAGAATGACGAGATTCGCGCGTACTACCTACTACTACAATGTTTCAAATTAAAATTCAATTTACTATATTTAAAAAGTAGCTTTTCCGAGGAAAGCGGCAATAAACAAAGCTAAAAAAAACTTAAACAATCACCATAATATTGTTTATCAAGTTTCTAACGACAGTGGTTTATGCTGTGCTAAGTCAGACAATCAGAAAATATGAGTTCGTACGCTTTGTTTGTAGACAAAGGAGGCTTTTTTTTAACTCAACTCCTGACGGTGAAACTGCGATACAAAATACTAGTTTGTAATTTGTTTTTAAGTCTGTGCGTTTATGTAGCTTAAGCTTTCGGTGAAGGAAAATATCGTGAGGAAACTATAGCACGGTGGTAGGGTACTTTATAGTAATCGACTGGCTGGCTACCACGTGTGTTGACAAGCACCTGTTGGTGTGTTCCGGCAATTACACTTGAGAGCCAGTTCCCTTTAGGCATTCTAATAAGGTGTACAACACATTGACAATCCCCCTGGTATTGCTAATGTCTATAGGAGCACTATTATTTATTTAGTGCTATAGGCGACAGTAGTCACTTAGGTACTATCAGGTGATCCGCGTATAATTAAAAAGGTATAATTCTGAGACGGACCGCAGACCGCAAACTGCAATCGGCACTAACTATTGTATTGAAAGCGCGGCAAGCATTGGAATCAATTTCATAGAGATTCATACAAACCAGTTTGCGGTCTGCGGTCCGTTTAGAACTTGCACCTTTACTCTATTTGAATACTGACGAAATGGTTAATTGAATGTTCTTTTTATGACATTCCAGAATTTATGACATTTAAAATATTGTAAGACTTATGCTATTGCTATGATTTGTACCATTTAATTTAATACCCATTTAATTGGATTTGTTGTTGTGTAATTTCTATTTGTATAATTTATTATTTCTTTCTTGCATTGTAATAATTTGTATAACTTCTATATTTTGCATGCTATAATTTGTAGCGAAACATGAAGGAAGATCCACCAAAAAACTAAGAACTAAGTATGTATGTAACCGTGTTTCAAGCAAATAAAATATCTTTATCAGATATTTCTTGAGTAAAGAACCCACCAAAAACATAAATGTAAAAAAGGAGAGCCAAGTTCAATACAAAAATTATTCTCTGCTGTGGGCTTCGCCGCAAAAAGAATGGAGATCTGAGATTGACTGCCAAGTTCTATGCAAAATCCAAATATGTAGTCTAAGGGCTAACTTGGCTGGTTTTCCCATACGAATTATTATTAAGTACCTACTTTTACACAGTCATGGAAGAGCCTTATGTTCGATGGGTAGTTTCTACCAGCAAGCCAAATTTTCGGAATAATAAAATAAGAACCGAAAGGTAACAGGTTTAGAATATGCGAAGGCTATATAATTCGTATGGGAAAACCAGCCAAGTTAGCCCTTAGACTACATATTTCGATTTTGCATAGAACTTGGCAGTCAATCTCAGATCTCCATTCTTTTTGCGGCGAAGCCCACAGCAGAGAATAATTTTTGTATTGAACTTGGCTCTCCTTTTTTACATTTATGTTTTTGGTGGGATATCATTACTTTTTGTAGGTAAGTACATATCCTCGTAACGCCGTGGGTCCTTTTAAAAGGATCCTTAAGAAAACTTATAGGTTAGATATCGAGAGACAACCGGACAGCAAGACGGCGCTCGCGCTTATGAGCGCGGCTGCCGCTCGCTCGGCCACGTTCGCGTCAACGGTTCGTTTCGGTTGTCACAGCGACCCACCCACCCCGCCCGCGCCGCTCCAGCGTCACTCGGCGCGCGCGCGTCGTGTATATACCGAAAATCTAAATGCCTATTATTTTATCATTATTTATGAGTAGGTAATGATTTTAAACTATTGATGTGCGCTAAATATAAAAATAATAATTAATCCCAGTTAATAACGTAGGTACCCTAAGTAATATTAGGTATTTATGTTAAGCGTTCATAATAGAATCTAATTATTTAAAAATTGCCAGTTTTTTATTTATTCCTTTGTATTCATCTAATTACCTATCTGCATACCAAATTTTAACTCTCTAGGTCATCTGGAACTGGGTTAGAGTTTTGGTCTATAGGTCAGTCAATGATAAAAATGAGGAGTTTTGGACATTAATATCTAAATAACCGTTTGAGATAAGCTTATGATATTATAATAATTTAGAACACATATGTATCTTGCAAGTCTCAATATATGAGCCAAATTTGATACGTTTATGTAAAATAGTTTTTGATTTATGAGGGGGTCAAAAGTGGCTCCAAATGGTTCGTGTAATATTACACACGGTGCGGCTCGCCAGTTCTGTTTCTTGAACTCGGCTTGACACGCTCCCGCGTGTCTAGATCTCCTACCTAAAGGTATAACCTAAGCTATTTACGAAGAATTTTATACTAGCTGTCCCTCGCGGTTTGACTCGCGTCCCCGTGGGATCTCATCCTTTCCCGGGATAAAAAGTCCTATGTGTTATTCCAGGATATGATCTACTTGTGTGCCAAGTTTCATCAAAATCCGTTCAGCCGTTTTTGCGTGAAAGAGTAACAAACATCCATCCATCTATCCATCGAAACTTTCACATATAATATAATACTAGTGGTACACATATAATATTAGTGGGATTCAAAGTTTCGTTTCAATTTTCGTTCCATTCAACCGTTAAATTTTTCGCAATCTTACATTGAGGTACGGTAAGATTGCAAACGTCCTTTTAATTAACTATGTTTAGCCCCCACTGGAGCCCGTCTTGCGCGCAATTAGCCAAACTTTTCCCATTTGCATGTTATGGGCGAAGTTGCCTGAGGTGCCTCCTGGCCCCAGCCTGCGCGGGAATTTAAAATATCAATTGAGTTCCTTTTTTAATTTTTTCGTCTGCGTGGTTTGAAATGCAATTTTGTTTTTCTTTTCTATTTTCCGGTAAGGAAGTTTGGCTTTTGAGTTTAGCTGAGGTTTTAGTTTGATTTAAAGAATAAAGCCTCTTTGTTGACCGTTTTGTTGCTATTCATTGCTAATGCTGGTTTTAGAATGATTCTCGACCTCAAATATTTTTATTATGGAGGAGTAAGATTCTATCTAGATTATTGTCAATTTATAAAAGAGTACCCAGCCATATTGGATCGTAAAGTAGTATTCTAGGTACAATATTCTCCACCCACAAAGTTTCAAAATAGTCTTCTAGAGGACATACAAAGAATCAATCCAAGTTTTCTACTTTCACAGTGTAGTTTATCAATAGCACGTATTTGTTCCATTCTACTACACAAATGCCTTGGGGCTTTGGATGTTCTGAACTTTGAAGCGAGCACGAGTTGGAAAACAAATGGTTTCCTGATTTTCATAATCACTTGAAAATGTAATGTGTCGATATCTAACAGCTTCTTTCCGCGACCACGTCCGAGTGGAATTCATAATCGTGTCTTTTCACCCATATAGGGGAAAATTTTGGAAAAGATGACGAAAAAAGTAGCCTATGTTAGTTCAAGGTGTCTTTTTAGACTATAATGCCAACAATCTATTCAGTTGATAGCAGTAAAAACGAAGCAGACAGACAGACAGATCCACTTTCGCATGTCAAATATTAGTGTGGATATGATGATGATCGTAATGGATTTAATGGAAATGAAATCTTTACTAAACTTTACTTCAATGGATACCTTTTTTTTTTTTAAGTATTATTAAACAGTGTAGTCTAGTTGGAGTGGTGACGGTTGAAGACTCGTGAAGAATAAAACACTCGGTCGTTATAGTAATAGTAAGTAATTCCTTATAATATCAACACCTCAAGCTACGAATAAGTAATTATTTTTTTTTTTTTTTTTGAGGAGGACTTAAAGGTGGCGGTCTGAAGGACCATAGACACCCTTACGCGGACTATTCGGCGAGCGCTTAGGGCTCTCAGCCGTGTTTGTTTGTGACGACTCACCGCTGAGGGCGCCCCAGTTGGGGCCCGAACCTCGGCTCAGGGCGTCGTCGGGGGACACAAAAAGTGGGACGGACTTCGCCTAAGCGATTTAGAGGAGTTTTTAGGGGACGGTCGGATTGCTGACTGTGGCGGCTCGGGCCGTTAACGACTGACTAACGGGGGGACGAGACTGAATCTGAGTGGGACGTCGCGACGGGCCTCTCCGGCGAGGGCGGAAACGCGGGCGTTGTTTCTCGAGGGCTGCGCGAGCCTCCCTATCCTGAATTTGAGCTAAAGTTATGGGGTCATCCGGCTCGCTGAGGGCGACCTTAGGCCTACGGATTTTTGAGATCTTTGAAGGAGTATAGTTGGCAGTTTTGACTATTAACGGATTCGCGTGGTTTAGGGCACGATCGTAATAACGGCGAGAAGCGCACTTAATGAATTGCTTAACTGTGGGCAGATTGAGGTCTATGTGTAGATCTAGGTTACGCATGTACCACGGGGCGCCCGTGGCTTTGCGCATGAAGCGGTTTTGAACCACTTGGAGGCTATGGATCAGCTTGGGGGATGCATGTGCGAACACAGTGCATGCATAGAGCATAATGGGGCGGATGCACGCGGTGTAAAGTCTGACCTTGCTTTTTAGGGCAAGTTTGGACTTTGAGTTTAGCATGAAGTGAAGGCGACTGGACACAAGGTAGGCGCGTGCACGAACCTTCCTTATGTGGTTGGAAAAGGACAAACGATCATCCAGGGTAACACCGAGATATTTAGCTTGCCTCTCCCAAGGGATCGGCTCGCCAAACATGGTGACTGGAGGGGGGAGAGTGGGAATGTATTTCTTGGCGGGACTGAAGAACAGTACCGCCTGACTTTTGGTGGGATTTATTTCAATTCTCCATTTCCGAAACCAGGGACCTAGGGTGTGAGTTGCGGCTTGGAGGACTTTGGCAATTGCCGTGGGGCATCTGCCTGAATAGTAAATTGCGGTGTCGTCCGCGAAAAGGGCTAGCTGTGCTTTGCCAGCTTTGGGGATGTCACTCGTGTAGAGTGTGAATAGTAAGGGGGACAGCACAGAGCCTTGGGGGACTCCGGCTAAGACGGGATGGGGTGAGGATAGCGCTCCTGTTATTCGGTAGTTGAAATGGCGATTCGACAAGAAGTCTCGTAGGATGGTCACGAGTCTGACTGGCACTCCGAGTTTGTACAGCTTAAAGATTAAGCCGTTGTGCCAGACTTTGTCGAATGCCTTTGCAACATCGAAAAAGAGGACGCCGGTCATT
Source organism: Ochropacha duplaris (assembly GCA_951361185.1). Lineage (NCBI taxonomy): Eukaryota > Metazoa > Arthropoda > Insecta > Lepidoptera > Drepanidae > Ochropacha > Ochropacha duplaris. Next base: position 1,098,763 of record OX592702.1, on the reverse strand, counting down.
TGACCTTTCTGGAAGTTGGCGGAGATGTGTTCAACAATACGATGGACTTGTTGAACGCACGAGTGTCTGGTTCGAAAGCCAAACTGCTCGTCGGGGATGAGTTTATTAGCGTCGGCGTACGCTTTGAGTCGGAGGTAGATTAACCTTTCGTATATTTTGCCCATGACGTTGAGCAAGCTGATAGGTCTGTAACTGGATGGCTCAGATTTAGGTTTGCCGGGTTTGGGGATCCCAATTACGTGGGCTGTTTTCCACTGGTGTGGAAAAATGTTGTTGGAGAGGGCAGCGTTAAAGATCGCTGTCAGGAGCGTGATGAGGGTAGCCGGAAACAGCTTGACCACTCTGTTTGTGATTTTATCCGAGCCAGGGGCTTTTCTCGGGTGAAGGTCCCGGATGATCTGTTTGACCTCGTCCGGGGTCACGGGCGGGACGGGGTCTTCCTCTTCGTTGAGAGGAGGTGGGGGTAACGGGAGTGAAGCTCGCCGTTCTACTTCCGAATTAACTTCCTCCAAATGAACAGGGTCGATTGGGAGGGAACTGGGGGTACATTGGAGCTCCAGGCTTTCGGCCAGGCATTCCGCCTTTTCCTCGTCTTCGAAGGCGAGTGGGAGGTTGGGCCTTTTTAGTGGTGGAATAGGGGCAACCGTGTCCTTGCTTAGGGCACGTGAAAGTTGCCAAAAGGCTAGATGGGAGGGTTGGATGTCTTTCATGGTCTGGTCCCATTGGTTTTCGCGTGCCTCTGCCACTCGCTCCTTGACGGCACGGTGGAGAGTACGCAAGCGGACGCGGTTGTCTTCGGTTGGTTGTCGGTCATGGGCGCGCATGGCTACGTTCTTTTCCCTGATCAGGTCACGTACGTCGTCGGGCAAGCGCCAGCGTCGATTGCTCTCCACTGGTACTGTCCGAGAGCAATCGCTAATAAGCGATTGCACGTGGCTGGTCAGGGAGTCGATTGCGCCGACAGCTTCGTCAGCGGTGACTATGCTGCTAGGGATTTTGTCGAGGTGAACAGATGAGACAGACTTGAGGCTTTCGCCTAGTTTGTCCCAGTTCGTCACGACTTTGGTGAGAGGGGTTTGACCTGAATCTGGGGGACCTGCGTTCGGTGTAAGTTCTAAGATTACAGGTCGGTGGTCGGATACTAACTCGTGGTGCACTGTCACGTCGTGTATGCCTAGGCTTACATTCTTCAACAGTGCCACATCGAGGATGTCGGGTCTGTGGTCAAGTATGTTCGGGTAGTGAGTTGGTTCCAGGGGTGCGACTAAATCGATGTTCAGCGGCCCGAGGAGGGATTCAATTACAATACCTCTGGGATTGTTTGTATGACAGTTCCAGAGGCGGTGCTTCGCGTTTAGGTCGCCCGCCACTATGACGGAGCTTCCCAAGTTGAATAGGGTTTTCAAGTCTCTTCTGAGAGCTAGTTGGAGGTCGCTGGAAGAGCGAGATGGGGAAACGTAGGCTGAGACCAGTATGATTGACTCGTGGCCAGTCATGCCGAGCCTGCAGACCGAAGCTTCAATGTACTCGAGGTTGGGCTGATCCAAGGGGGAGCAGTACAAGGACTTTTTGTAATAAATGAGGGTTCCGCCTTTGGCGGAGTCGAGCCTATCGTTGCGAACTATCTGATAGTTGGCAATCTTGGGGTCCCTATGAAAGGGTTTGAGGAAAGTCTCTTGTACTAGGAGTATGTCAACGTCATGATCACTCAGGAATTGAGCGATTTCATTACGTTGACCCGTAATGCCGTTGGCATTAAAGAAGCCTAACTTAATTGAGCGGGGTTTAACTCTGCACACAGTCGTACTATCCATTATGGATTGACTTTGAATTGAGCTAAGGACGTGAAGAGGCGCTCGAACCTCATGGCAATTTGAGCGAGGGCACGACCGTTGCCTTCGTTCATTCTAATCTGGTGGGCTAATTCCCTAACTTCGCTGGGATTGAATGCCTCAGCGAATCGTTCCACCAAGGCGAGATCCGGATCGACGCCGAGGTGGGGGTTTTGGTCCCGCATGGGCGGGTTTTCGCGGCGGGGTGCCTTCGGCACCGGTTTGGAGACAGCGCGGGGGGTTTGGGTGGGAGGGGAGGGAGGAGGGATGTTGACAGAGGGTAGGGGAGGGGGGTTGGACCCAGCTGAAGGCTGTGGTTGGGAGGGGGGGCTGGCGGTAGGAGTTGTTGGTGCGGCTTGTGCCGCGAAAGGAGGCAAAGGGAAGTGGGTGTTTAAGGCACCCCATGGAGAGGGGCGCTGCGGGGCCAGATGGGCCTGGGTAGCGGCTTCTAGGGGAGGTGGACGGCGTGTCGCATGGTTCGGAGGATTGGATAGGGGGCGGGGACGTGGAGCTTTTGGGCAACCGCGGTAATTAGCGGTGTGGCCCAGCGTGTTGCAGAGGACGCAACCGGGAGGTTCCGTCTCTGCAGTGGGGATTTTGGGGCGGTCGCACTCCTTAGTGGCGTGCGGCTTTAAGCATTTTACGCACCTGGCGGGCGCGTAACAGTTGCGTGCGGAATGGCCGTACAATTGGCAATTGTGGCATTGGGACGGGTAACGTCCCTTTTTGGGGGCCTCCACGGATATGCCGGTGAGGTCGCAAACATGCCTTAGCTTGAAAATAGCCTTTCCGGCTGTGCCTCGTTCGAGGGTGACGAACACCATTCTATAGGGCGCGTGGCCGCGCCCCTTGAACATGCGGTGCACGGATAAAACGGGGAGGTTTTGCTCTTGAAGAGAGCTTTTAATTTCATCCACATCGATCTCGATGGGGATGTTTTTGATGACGACCCTGAGGGATCGTTCATCGGGGAGGGTGTAGGTGTGGAAGGACACCTTACGCTCCCGGAGCATTTTTGAGAGGGCTCTGTGGTCGTCAGACGTTGCCACAGTGACTTTGATCCCGTGTTCTACGGGGCGGGCAGATAAATAATTGACGCGGTGCTCCTTGCACCACGAGGACACGCCAGTCCACTTCCCCGCATCCTGAATGAACAGGGGGGGAGGGGAGTCCTTCTTGGAGGGGACTTGGGCTTGGGACTGGGGTTGGGATTGGGATTGGGTTTGGGTTTGGGTTTGGGCAGGGGGACTCCTTGCCGGAATGGGGGTTGGAGGGCTCACTGGGGTGAGTGGGCGGACTTCGCGAAGCGAACCGGGGGTTGGGGACGAGGGTTTGGCTGCTTTCGCAGCTGCTGCCTCTTCTGGGGCCTTTTTGGCGCGTTTGCGCTTGGCCCGCTTTGACACTAAAGTGTACCCGTCGTCGGGAGAAGCGGGGGAGTCCTCGTGGTGGGACACTAAGATGATGGGAGCGGAAGGCTCCTCTTCTGACTCGGATTGAGCAGACATTGGGGATGGGGAGCGGGTTGGGGATGGAGGGCGGCTAGAGGGGCGGCTGGAGGGGCGGCTTCCAGAAGGGAGGCTACCATATCTTTTAAGGAGGTACTCTACTATCACTTTGTCCTGGAGGAGGTCCTCCAGGGTTTCCGGTTTAAGCTGGCTGGCCATAGTGGCCAGCCAGGGGGGACCTACTAAAAAACACTAATTTTATCTCCCGGGTGGGTGCGCCCGGGGTGTGTATTACTCTCCTGGCCGGGGATAGGCCAGGAGGTGAGTAACGTCGGGGTGTGCCCTAAGCTTGTGCTTCCGCTGTTGAAGCTTTATTAGCAGCGGAGTTCCTAAGTCCCTGCCTAGCGATAGCTGGGGTCGACTAGGGAAGCCCCCAAGGCCGACTGGTCCAGCCCCGTCCGGGTTTACGTTTGCCAAAAGGGCAACCGCGAGCGGCCGGGTCACGCTCGAGCTAGTTTCGTTGGCACCGTGAGGTATCCGCTAGCCCACCACAGAAAGTCGTGGTTTTAACAAGGGTTTTGTGACGTTTTCGTCAAGGCCGCCTCTAGTAATAATACAGTAGTATTATTACTGTCAGCAGCGACAGTGACTAAAAACGGCACAGATGGGTGGTAATGAAAATTACCGTTTGGGTGTCGAATTGAGCACTTAGCCTCTTCCAGTGAAATACGAGAAGTATTAATCACTGGAATTAGCCTAATGGGCAATTCGACGAAATGGCGAGGTAAAAAAAATCACCGGACCAAAATTCCGAGAATGCCGGGTAGCCGAACAATGCCACTATGGAAGCGACCGTCCGGTACGACGGCTCAAACGGAACTATAAGTAATTAATAGTAGCTTGGGGTATTGATATTTCTGTGACAACGAACCCATAGCTCGTTAGAAAAAGGGTAAGCGCCATCTGTTGAACATAATTTGTACTAAAGCTACATGAATTATATAATTGTCTTGTTACAACAGTTATTAAAAATATACTTGTATATTGTATTTCCATATTATATCCATCTAAGGTTGCTATTGTAATAAGAAGTTTCAGTAGTTCAGGACCTGTTCCATAAGATATTTTCGGTGGTGCGTGATATGTTTTCCAGTGGAAAAACATTTTCCATTAGGCTCGGGGGTTGAGGCTTGTAATGTGGTGGTTGCTCAGTGTTTTATTCAAAATTCAAAAAGTACGCCTGTATCAATTTATGCCTTTTGCGGTCCGTGGGGGTCTGAAGCTCGTCGTTTTGCAAATAGTTTATGTAAAAAATTAATCGAGGTCTCGGGTGACCGGCGGGCGGGGAGCTTTTTCCGCCAACGCATCAGCTTGGCCATCCAAAGAGGAAACGCTGCCAGCCTTCTGGGAACCTTGCCGATCGGCAGCAGCGGCAGCCTCGAAGAAGTTTTTTATATATTATAGTTGTAAATTTGTTTGTATATTTTGTACATTTGTTTTAACAAAATAAATGTTATAATAAGATTATTTTAAACATTTCGTCCTTCCTAGTTGTTCCCTGCCGAAAGTTCTGGATTTATTTTCACCTATTCCCTTCTGCGACATTTATTTGCCATTCGGCGCCGAATTTTTAGGTTCTTTTGCGTTACAACTTTGATTGCGACGCGCGACGTTCGAAAGTTGAATAAAATCGTACGCATGTAGAATGTTAAATGGAATACTTTTTTTATTTGAAGTTATCGCGGCCATCGCACTTTTATTGGAGATTGGATGAACGTTTTATTGGCGTTCAATTTGGTTTTAGTGTTCGGCGATAGGCGTCGTCCGTCGATATAAGTATCAAGAGTGAAAGGTCAACGTGGCAAAGTATCAAAGAACTGTGTATGCTGAAATTTGGTGATTTTCTGACTAAGGTTGCCATAAAAAAAGATTAGGATGATTCATATAAATATCATTTTAATATTTTAAGGCGATGATAGCTCAGTGGTAGTGACGTCGGATACCGCGGCGAAGGTCGTGGGTTCGACATCCTATAATGAGCTTGAGCTTTCGGTGAAGGAAAACATCGTGAGGAAACCATAGCACGGTGGTAGGGTACTTTGTAGTACCCGACTGGCTGGCTACCACCCTCAAGTTGAAAATCTGTCGCCAAGCACCTATCGGTGTGTTCCGACAGCTGCACTTGAGAGCCAGTTCCCATCTAAGCTTTGTGTGATTACCACCTTCGGCCACATCATCACTTACCATGGTGAGATTGTGGTCAAACACAAGCTTATCAAGAATAAAAAAAAACGTGATTTTGCTCGAATATTGTAGGCGTTTACCCTTTAGGCTATCATTAAATAAATTTACCCTATTCATAAATAGATGGCGCCACGATTAAAGATTCCAAAGTAATCTATGAATCTATTGAATCTATACGATGACCCCACAGAGGTAGGGATGACCCTGTCTGGAGACCTTGGAGGAGTCTACATCTCTTCAATACTTTAACCTTCTCCTGGGTACTATACCAATTCTGGCCCCAACTACACTGAAGCAAATAATATCTACCTACAGGTGATTTTGAAATCTTCAGCACCACTTGAAGGGAGCTTGTGCAATGGAAACCAGATAATTTAATCAGTTATCTGGATCAGATATTACATAATATGCAGTTGTATAGTATACTAGTTTTCCGCCCCGTGGTTTCACCCGCGATCCCGAGGGATCTTATCTTTTCCCGGGATAAAAAGTAACCTATGTCCTTCTCCAAGGTTCCATCTATCTCTATACCAAATTTCATTTAAATCAGTTTAACGGTTTATGCGTGAAGAGGTAACAGACAGACACTGTCGCATTTATAATATTAAGTATGGATATGGATTATTAAACCAGCATGTATACAGCTCTAGTATCTAATCGTCGGATAACTAAAACCAGGAACATCGAATAAACGGCCAAAAACAAATGGTTGCAAAATGTTAATTTCATTATACAGAGTGAATAAAGCAATTAGTTTAAGAGGATCGATTCTCTTGCAGTTTTCAGCCAATGGTTACTTTTGCGTTGTATCGTACTTATTTAGAAAATGGCGGTATTCCTTATTCAAATAATTAGATATTAAAAGTTTATTTGTTTGTTTATGCTGCACGGCGGGTAATCTGACTGGACACTTCAAGATGCAAATCTTCCGCTAAAGATCTACGTGTGTTTCGGTAGCTGATCTTGACTTAAGTGCTAGTTCTTTTCTAAGCTTTGTATTTTTGTCACATTACGAAATATTGTGAGTGACAAATGCAAGCAAAAGTAAATGGGATTTTTCATTTTTTCATTTTTTCATAAAGCCAAACGTCAGTAATGAAAATAATTACACTGAAAAACGAAGAATAAGTAGCAGAGCTATTCCTATGGAGGCTGATAAAGCAATAAATAACCACGTCTGCCTCCCCTAAATCTGCATTTAAGAGGCGGAGAAAGCACTCCGAGCTAATTGCGGTATTATCCCAATAATATGGGCGATCGGTATCGAATAAAATTTGCTTTCGCGAATAGGGTTGTTGTATCGATTAGGATTATAGTACGAGTTACTGATTCTAAACGCAATGTACATGTATGGTTACATTATGTTTTGGTCTTAGAAGCCACGAGAAAAATCACCCAAGATAGTCATTTATTCAAAGTCAAAGTCAAAACCATTTATTCAGTTTAGGCCCCAGAAGGGCACTTATGTAGGTCGAATTACAGAAGTTACCACCGGTTCGGAAGTCAGCCTTCAACTGAGAAGAATCGGCAAGAAACTCAGCAAGGTTACATTTTTCAAATATTTTTGGACCTATACCTATTGGCTTTTTTTTCAAATGTTTAACAATTTTATTCTTAAACCAATACAACAATACATAAAAAATTATAACCCACATTATATATTATATTTGTATGCAGAATGACTCTGTTTGTATTGTCTGGGTGTAATTATCCATTTATGTAGATCAAGTACAAGCTCTACTTGCCTTAAGATCAGACTGAGTGACTGACTGCTCAGCTTGAAATTGGCGGCAGTAAAATAATTTTAAAGTCTAACCACAGTAATTTAAAATTTCCGGAAAAATTAATGGCAAAAATATTATAAAATAGCATAAATACTCAGAATAAGGGTGCGTTAGCATTCCTCGTATAAATAAGAAAACCGTAGACAGGAAACTGAAGGAGTGTAACTAAGTTCGGCTTCAGACGCGACGTGATATGAAAACTTCAGCAATTTTAATTTCCCCCACGGACTGGACATTTCTATTACGATTTTTCCCTTTTATCAGTCTGCATTCGGCAAAAGTAATTTTGTATGAAACGAACTAGTTGATATTGGAAAAATCTGTTTTGAGATTGATTTTATGCGCGACACGTTTCGTTCAGAAATTGAATTATGGACATCTGATATTACTTATTTCATAAATTTATTTATTTATCATCACAGTGAGAGTTTTCTTCTTGAATGAAGAATCAGACGTTTTCTCACTGGCTCCCGCTGAAAATGAGAGCTCAATCATTTTTACATTTCCAGGAAAGGCAAAGGGTTTTAATATATACAGCCTCGTCGTTCATGACGTTTTCTTTTTTTAACAGACTTCAAAACGGAGGAGGTTTTTAGTTCGTCGGAATCATTTAGTTTTTACGTGTGACGTCAAATCGAAGATAAAAACTGTCAGTCTACTGAACTCGGTCATGACTCGGTCGCACCAGTGCCACCACCTTGTAAAAGCGCGTACCTAGCAAGAATGATAATAAAATTCCTGGATTTATTGTTCTCGGTACACCGAAAATTTCAATTTTCTATCATTCGTTTTTACCCCGGGGTATTTCCGTGTTATAAAAGTCCACTCTCTCCCGCGAGTGTTCAGGTACCTACCGTGTTGTTGCGGAACCTTACAGTTGGTGCTAGAGTCCATAATCATCCTAACATCCTATCTTATTTATGTATTATCTATATTATATAAAAAGAGAAGTCCTGACTGACTCATCAACGCCCAGCCTAAACCCTTAGACCTAGGAAGCTATTTTTTTTCACAGACGTTGTTTTTAAGACGTAGACGAGGAACAAGAAAGGATTTTTCAAAATTCAAACCCTAAAGTGGTAAAAAAGGGGTACGAGGGTTAGGAACATTTCTCTAAAAGTGTTGGACCTCCACGATATTAAATATATGCGGTAAAGAAATTAATGTGTCCTTACCAGTTCCCATCTAGGCTTTTTGTGCTTACCATCTTCGGCCACATCATCACTTACCATGGTGAGATTGTGGTCAAACACAAGCCTATCCAGAATAAAAAATAAAATTAAAAAAAACCATCTTCGGCCACATCATCATTTACCATGGTGAGATTGTGGTCAAACACAAGCCTATACAGAATTTAAAAAAAATGTCTTCAGTTAAGTTTATCAGAAACGCTGCCAACAGCAATCAGATGTTAGACTTGGCTAGCTGTCCCCCGCGGTTTCACCTTTGTTTTCAATTCACCACAAAACTAACGAAAAATATTTAGTTGAAAAACGTGTTACTTAATTTTTTATATAGGTTCCTGGACGAAATATTTGACTGTATATCCAATATTGGACCTATGTTCAAAATTGGGTACCGTTACATCAAAAATTCAAACTCAATTTTACATTAAAAATAATCGAATCATATTCAGCATAGAGTTTTACATTTGTTTCCCGAAGATAGGACCGTATACAGACAAATATCCGATTCGCGACGCGAAAAGCGGATACGTAGGTACCTACTACAAGATAAACCAAGTACGGCCACTAAACTATCGAGATTTCATCACATGTCATTTGGTATCATTATGGTTAATAGATACTTTTGAACTATCGATGTGACGTTGTGTTTTCGTTTTATTTTCTTAAAAATTGTTTATTTTGAGTTTTATTGAATAAAATATCGGTGGTGTTTTGTCCAATAAATATCAATCTAAGTGCACAAGTGAAGTGAATTGAAATGAAAGCGTGTATCGTGATTTGTCGTTGTCCCATAAAGTCAGTGAAAAGTTTTAGTGGATAGAACGGCCACCAATTTCACTAAAACATGACTGGACTTATTCCAACGAGGAAAAATTTACTGTGAATGTGATATAACGAGACTATATCATAAAAGGAGAATATTAAAAATAAAGAAATCCAAAATACATACTTTTAAGATTCAGAAAATACAGCTTGCAGTTGTCAAAGTTAGGTACTTGACAATGAACCTTATTGCCATACAATAAGATTCATTTGTATAACGTATATTATAATACAGAATGTAACTAGATATAAGATATTCGAATTTTGTTGCATATTTTTTTATGTTAGAATGATAGCCTTGATGGAAAGCGAATAATAATAATTCAACCATAATCCAACCATATTTCAACAAACAATAAAGATCTAATAATAACTAGATAGAGAGAATAGAGCTCAAAAGATCACAGATTATTTTCTTTTTACACACACTCTACCTCTGACAAAGCCATTTTCATGGCGGGAAATTCATTGCGAAGGAAAAGGATGAATCCTTTTGATTCGAACCCGCTACGAACGATTTCTTAGCGCGGAAATAAGGAGCTAAAGTTTATTTCACATTTTAAAATGAATCTTGCTCACGATTTATACGATCAATAATAGTGTTATATTATTGGTCTGTATATCTTTAAGCAATATAGGGTAAAACTCAAACTCAAGTATATCTTTATTAGACTTTTTGGCGGGAACTTGCAGAGTGACGTTGCGTTTTCGTTTTATTTTCATTAAATTCGTGTATTTTGAGTTTTATTGAATAATATCGGCGGTGTTTTGTCCAATAATGATCAATCTAAGTGCACAAGTGAAGTGAAATGAAATAAAAGCGTGTATCGTGACTTTCCAGGTTGTCCCAAAAAGTCCGTGAATCTTTTAGTGGAACAACCGCCAATTTCACTAAAGCCTGACTGGACATGTACGGACGAGGACTAAACATTACAGTGAATTTGAGAATATGACTATAACATAAAAGAAAATCAAGAAAATTTATGCGACTGAAAGACTTTGTATTAACTAAAAATTATTAAAAAAATGAGTGACAAATAGACCAAGACCATTTCAAATACTTTGACATTGGCAGAAATATCCTAAAAGGATGATTGCCAGTAACAAAAATATATATATGTTTTAAGTAAAATTATTACAAGTATTTTTAAGTTCGGAAACATTTCAAGGTAAGCTTTGACATGTGGAAAAGCGTTGCCATTATTATTAAACGTTAATGATTAGAAGGAACAATTATGTATATACAATTTATAGTCTCAGTTTTGTATTTGTCTGTCTGTATCGTGGCAGCTCATTACGCTGAAACTACTGGATAAATAATGAAACTTGGCATGATAGTAGCTGATAAATATGGATACTTTTATATGAAAATCGATTGATCGAGTCATCGATTACCGTAGGATTTTCTATGGAAGTTAAGTAGCTAAAAAATCGAGACAATTAAATTAAAATAATAATAACCATCGTCATCGCGACCTGTACTATGTTTAACATTAGCCTTACTAAACGTGCCAGAATTAAAAACAATAAAATTGAAAACTCTAAAGATATTACACGTACCTAAATATAAATGGTTAAAAAGTTCCTTTCTCGTAGAAAATCGTTAAAGACAGGTAAAAAGAGGAGAAAATTCGGAAAACCGCCTTTCATCTCAAAGTTTTGAAACCATCAAGCGCCGGATACTTTGACAGTTTATCCGTTCTTTGACATATTACGTCACGCAGTCATGAGCATCCAATAATTCGATTTTCCGGTCGTTTCATTTTTTTTAAGTTCGCGATCGGCCTCTGAAATCACGCATACAGCCAAGTGATCCTACAAAATTCACTCCAGCACACTATTATTCGAATCAGTGAATCGCGAATTCGCATTCTTATGTAAAACGATTTCAGAACGAGTGGTTGCATTGAGCGCGGTGCGTATTCGCGGCACGCATTCCAATCTCGCGGGCGTTGATTTGGTTCGCGTTTCTGAACGTAACTACCAACCTTACCTACCTATCATCAAGATGGTGGTTAGATTCTCAGTTCAATTTCCGGGCGGGAAAGTCTTAATATTATTTTCGAATAATTTCCGTTACAATAAGAACGTCTTTATTTTATTATCTCATACCAAAGTATAGTAACTTATAGACCAATATTTACAGAGAATGTATTGCAATTTTTTTGCGCTTAGACCTATATCAAAATATTTCGATAAAAAGGTATATTACTAATTTACATGAAAATGGAAAGGAGAAACTAATTTGAGACTTCTCTCTCGGGGCAAAGGGTAAAACACGCCACACCCTCGTCAGACTTTTGTTTCGTATTTTTATCACGTCATATGAATAAAAAGGTAGAGAAAAATATAAAATAAAGTACCCAGTAACAAAGACTCAATTGTGAAATGTGAATTGAAAAATATGAAGCTTTAACTCGATAAGCCAGAAAAAATGGAGAGGTCATAAATTAAAGGTCAAAATCTGTTATCTCTAAATCAATCTAATGAATATAAATCTAAAACAGTACGACATAAGTCACACAATTGATGAAACACTTTTTTCAAAGAAAACTAAATCCAATACAAAGGTTCGTTCCATTTTTAAAAACCCTAGATTTACAAATAAAGAATACACATTTATAACGTACGGCGTACCATAGAGCTTAAACATTTTTATTTTATTTTTAGCTGTATCAACGTAGAGACAGGCCAAAGGTTTGTTCCGAGCAGATGCGTTCAGAAGTTTGCAGCAGTGGACAGTAGCCCGGGGGATGAAAGGGGACAAAGGTCCCGTGGCTGTAAAACATTCAGTTTCAAAGAATACCTACTTTGACGTTTAACAATACCGACGAATGCGACCGTTACTTTGTGAAAAGTTTCATTCAGAGTTTTTATTTTTGTAAGCTTCGGTGTAGACTGCTCTTGAAACTTAATGTGGATTAACTATACATATGAAAATAATTGTATTAACTTATTGATAGACAGACTGACATATCAATGCACAGCCTAAACCACTAGGGTTAGCAATTTTAAACTAGGTTCATTTTGTGTTAAACTGTTTTTATTTTTTATTTATTTGGGTAAACAAACAGATATACACAAAAAATAAATAGTATGATATTGGTGAAACTTCACAAAGTTATGAGTACATCCAACAGCGTTTACCACTTATAATAAATATACATAGTTTGCATTCGTGAAGTTAATCAATTATACCATTAAAATACTAAGAAAAACAACAGATGTGCACATAAAATAATAAATATAAAGAATATAATAAAAAAATAAGAAAGTTATAAAACACTAATCAATTGGGATGATGCCTAACTTGTATATAACATCTAAAAATACTCAAAAATAGCAAATAGCAAACACCTTGTAAAATTCCGCCTTATTTTTGAACTTTTTTTAATTAATTCCCTAAGGGGGTGAAATAAGGTAGCGTGGCTGAAAACACGCAACAAAAGTAAATAAAGGTAGGAGTTATGTCAGTTGAAAGAGATTATTTTCTCTCATTGGCTCTCTTGAATATTCAAGGAGCCAAAGGGCTAATGTAATTTTTCGTGTAAGCCGGTAAGTAAAAGCAATTATTTTAACTAGACAAATATATCCGTGCCATGGGGAAACACAGCGCATGGTCAGCGCGATGAGAAAATTAATCATGGGCCTCTACCATTGTTATACTCGCATGAGGATTTAATATTAAAAATAAATGATCATAACATGTCTTTCGGCGCTGTTTGTCCTCTTTTTTTTATAAAACTTGTATGTCATATAATTATAATGACTGTGAGTTGCCAAAATAAAATAAAATATCTTTTTAGGGTACCTAGGCTTGTGGCTTGATAGGAGCCGAGGCTGGTAATCCTACAAAGTCTAAAATTCTTTCAATGCATCTTTTCGTTGACTATAACAATACAAACTTCCTTTAGTTTTTTAGGGTTCCGTACCCAAAGGGTAAAAACGGGACCCTATTACTAAGACTTCGCTGTCTGTCCGTCTGTCGCGACAGCTAGACAGTTGAAATTTTTACAAATTATGTCGCTATAACAACAAATACTAAAAACAAAATAAAAAAAAATATTTAAGGGGGGCTCCCATACAAAAAACGCATTTTTTTTGCCCTTTTTTGCTCGATATCATCACCAGGCTGTATCTCAAGAACCGCGATAGCTAGACTGTTTAAATTTTAACAAATTATGTATTTCTGTTGCCGCTATAACAAAAAATACTAAAAACGAAATAAAATAAATATTTATGGGGGCTCCCATACAACAAACGCTATTTTTTTGCCCTTTTTTGCTCGATATCAATAATGGCAACAGGTAGGCACTTGAAATATTCACAAAATACTCAGTTGTATTTTTACTTTAATAATAAATTAAAATAAATATTTAAATATTAAAATAAATACAACAAACGTGATTATTTTGCCTTTTTTACGGAAGGAACCCTTTGTCGAAGTCCGATTCGCATTTGACCGGTTTTTTTGTTTTAAATCAACTATCCTAATTAAAAATAGGTGCTAAATTAAAAAGTTAATGTTTCTCATTTCAATGCGACAATCGAGTGAGTAACTTTCAGCCAGGCGTACTTGAAGTAGGGTCCATAGTTTGGCCCACGTAGCGTCTACGCCAGCTATACGTGAGCCAAATTGGCCTCTCCTTGGGGGCCACACGTGGCGGAATTATGGGCCCTCACTGAGTGGTTTATAGGCCCGCTGGCACTTTTATAGGATGGCTGAAAGGACAGTGTGGTTACGCCTGTCATTATTTGGTTTGCGTGACTGGAAGGGAGTGGTGTGATTTTTAGAGGTTTATTAACTTACGTATTTTTTCTGGGAGGGCTTAATAATATTATGATTGTAAAAGATGCAACTTTTGTTCAACCAAAAAAGTATATGAAAATTACTAATAACGAAGGAGGCTTTTATGGGTCTTACTTAAATATTTTTTTTAAACTATTTTGTATTTTTTTTAACACAGTTCTATTTATTCTCAAAATCAGGAAGCCACTCAGAAACATAAACAAAAACTAACGCATTATGGAACTTCCCAATGGCGGAGTGTCCAAAGAGAAACGCACAAAGAAACGCCCAAAGCGAACTTTTTTCATAGAGTACAAAGGTTTAACGTAGCATGTGGAAATAATGAAGAAAACCTCGTGTCAAGTGTTGTTCTTAATAATGAAAATGAGATCACAGATGGTATTTATTGAGAACATTTACAGCATATTGTGTTCTAGCCAATGGTTGGTTAGTTGTTATTAAATGTGTGCCCACAGCTCGAAGTGTTACAGTACATAGAATTGCTGTTTTTATTCTCATTTGTAGATTTTAAATAACTTTGGGAGTCTGGATTCTTGATCTGACGAGTTATCAGTGGGAAAGTCTGATGATTTAACCTGTCAGTTCTTTCTTGGGACAATCGGGGTTTCAGAGTCCGCACCACTTGGTTCTCAAATGGGACAATCGAGATGATGACATTTACTTGAAAATTGGGCGCGAATTTAGAAATTTTGAAAACTGTGCGCGAGTTGACTTGTTGTTTGACAGGTTAATGTCGCGAGTCAACAGATTAAATAAACATCGTGGGACATTCTTGATTCCTGGCCATCTAATCCCGTACTAAGTAAAACTTGTACCTACTACGAGATCACTTATAATCTATATTATACAATTTTTTTATAAAATACATACGTACCTATATATCTCACAATTTTCTCAGTTTAAGTGTATTCCGAACCGGTGGTAGAGTCAATTGTAACGTTCATAACTGCCTTACCAGGGCCTAAACTGAATAAATGAGTTTTGAGTTTGAGTAGAAAAACTGAGTTGCGAGCCTTGGTTTTTTTTACAAGTTATGTTTTTTATGGTATACTAATTTTATAAAAGTAATCTATATATTCATCAATGCATCGAAAAGAGACAAACATAGCGAGAAAAAAAAGGATACCCTCTTGTCCTTTGTCATTTTTTAATCTCGAAGAGTTTAGGAAATAAAGAATTTACCTACAGTTGTAGGGATGGATGTCTTTGCAATTGAACTTCTGCTTACACAGAAATAAATGAAATGAAATGAAATGAAATTGTTTATTCATCCAAATAGGCCTTCACAGGCACTTATGAATAGTCAGACTCTAAATGCTCGGTTCGGAAGGTTGTTTTTGCTGAGAAGAGCCGGCAATAAACTCAGCAATTACTCTTTTCAAAAACAACTTACACCTATTACATTCAATAATTATTATTTATCTAGTCTCTCTGACAATATTTGCGTGTTATGGCGGCAAAAATAGTAATCTATAGAATTTAATTATGACTGACTTAATAAACAACAAACTCTCACAGATCAGCCCCCACAAGCAGCACCTGTTCACAAGTATGACGCAGCCATCGCCCTACTCGCACATTTTATAGGGAAGTGAGCGAGAATATGTGTTACAATACTGCTTTGAGATTAACGTATTCACATAAGAATACGGTAACAAAATAATATAGCTTCATTTAGACATTTTGTTCCGTACTTACGCAAATTTTTTCAGATATAGATAGGTATAGATAGAGACATTTCTAGAAGTGTAAGTGTATAGATAATTATGCAAAAAACATTTTATTTACTTTAACGAGAAGGTACATAATTACTTTTGATTGAAGTAAAATACGTAGCCATTCAAATTAACATAGAGACAGGAAATCTAGTTATGCAATAAGCGTAACGGATCAAATTGATTACTTCTTACACGCGATACCATAATCAATTAAGTTGCTTCATATATTTAATTAAATAATGTTTATAGCGTCGTGTTATAAATCATAGAATTTATTTAAATAAGCTAAAATACACCTTCGTAAGGAATATAAAATGCTGGCTGGCATTCGACACTTCTTATTATGAATAAAATACATTTAATTTTGGAAGAAAAGAAGAGGTACAATATTTTTTTCTGGTCCTGCGTTTTATTCGGCCTCGTCAACTTTTTTTGGAGTCTGTCTATGGTTAAACAATCCTTTTAGATAAAAAAATATAGTTATACTTATTTTTAAATGGTATGGCCAATTTTAAAAGAAGGTATCCAAAGGAAGACGATTATTAATTTATCGTGTCTAGATATTTCTAATAAAATTCATACTAGGTATTTGTTATTGGAATTTTTAGATTAAGTATCGCGTCCAAGCTAAATTCTCCAACTATTCCATTCTCTAATAAAAATTATCTAACAAAGACTAGGAATTTATCGGAAATATCTCGACTTTTTCATGACTCTTTTACAAACGTGCTCTTATAATGTAGAGGGCGCTTCGAGTGGTATACATGCTACCAGTATAAGCAGACCTGCCTCGTTTTCTTTCTATTAAAATAAAATAAGGAAAACATAACGGGAGTATGCAGAGACGGGAGTCAAGCGTGACTGGTTTGGTTAAATGACAAAAGACGCGGGAAAACAATGGCGGCTGTACGCCAGAGAGAATATTCTTTTTGAGTTTTTTTTTCTCCTGTGATGTTTACGAGATTTGATGCGATTTGGATGCAATGCCTTTTAGATGTTAAGTAAGTATGTAGATGATATTAAGAAATTGTGGTTTTCTGTTGGAAATGTTAGGCAATATCCGATCAAATAATTATTCTGATTATTAATTTATACATAGTTAGTCTACACTAAGATTTTACAGAGAAAAACACATAACCAATTAAAAAAAATATTTATCTATAGCTCAGACCAAATAAAAAAGGTAGACAGAGCCCCGCGCACTTAAAGTGAAGCACAGTAAAGGGCGAGGCGAGCCACGCGGGATAACGTACGTGCAGGTCACGCACACAACTTGGTGCACGTTGCGTCACTCATTGGAGACTATTGTTTACGAACGCTCCTTCTACCTTTTTTATTTGTTCTGTGACCTATACAAAGCTACATTATCAGCGGACTTTTTGGCGGGAACTTGCGAAGTGACGTTGTGTTTTCGTTTTATTTTCATTAAATTCATGTATTATGAGTTTTATTGAATAATTTCGGTGGCGTTTTATCCAATAAAGGTCAATCTAAGTGCACAAGTGAAGTGAAATGAAATGAAAGCGTGTATCGTGACTTTCCAGGTTGTCCCAAAAAGTCCATGAAATGTTTTAGTGGAATAGCCGCCAATTTCACTAAAATTAGACCGGACTTGTACGGACGAGGACTAGACTTTACAGTGAAAGTGACAATAAAACGTGACTAAACATAAAAGATGAATATTCAAAATAAAGAAATGGCTTAAAGGTCTCGATACCAGGCCAAAAATGTTCTCAAAAAAAAAAAAAACATTATCAGCGAGTAACATGGGCTGTTTATTTTAATTCCCTCGGGAACACGGGTGAAACCGCGGGGCGGAAAGCAAGTGTTAGATATTTCTTGAATATAGTCATCCCTATTCATGACCTACTTTATCACTTTAAATATGTAACCAAGAAACTCAATGACTAGTAAATAGTAACTGCGAAAAATTCAAAATTTAAAAAATACGCATGTATTGGTCCAAATTATCAATTTATGCCTTTTGCGGTTGAGACCATGGGTCCGTGGGGGACTGAAGGTCGTCGTTTCACAGGTATTTAGCTTAGCAATGTACCATCTACGAGCTGTGTACAGTCAGCAACACATTAGCGGAGATCAATCAGGCGTCACGTGCGCCTGAAGGCGAGCGATACGACCCGACCCGCCCGCTCAGCTTGTGTGCCTCACTGTGCCGGCTAGCTAATAGCTTATATTCTCTTGGTTAATAGTTTTAATAAACAGGACCGGAATTGATGTTGGGGCAACGTGGGCAAAGAAAATATAAGATGACATTTTTACTTATTAGATAAATATTAGTTTACGTAAAAGTCTAAGGCATCATTAAAATACGGGTCTTGCATTAAATAAAATGAACGTTGTTTAATCAAAGTTTCCAACAATTTCGGAATTATTTCCAGAAAAGACACATACTTAATAGCAAACAGTAAAAAGCCTGTAAAATGAAGGCGTAGTGATTCCATTAGGGCGCCGGCTAGCGGTCACAGAAAACGACGGACCCTACGATATTATCCTGAACATACGGAATTAACGACTGTGAAATCGGGGTTGGGCGCTGCTCATTTAGGTAGCATTGTTATAGACAAAAAAGGTTTTCAGGGAAACTTTAAGATTACTAGCTTATGTTTATCGCGGAATTAAACCTCTTCCATAAATATAAGGATTTAAAAAAAAAAAAATCTATACTTTTTTTTTTAACATTTTTTTTCAATTTTCATAGTGACATTTTTGAAGATCGAATGTTGTATGTAGCCTTTACCTTTTTACTTATAGTATCATTTTGGAACGAAGTTCCTTATCGCGCGTTGTGAAAGGGGGCTAGACGGAAAAAAATCTTACGAAAAATTGTCACCGACACTTTTTTTCTATAGTAAGCTATTGTAAGCTGTGCGACGTGCGCATGTTTCTCTGTCTGTCTCTCTCTCTCTCTCTCTTATAGAAAGCAACCCAGATATTTTCATTTCTATTTATATTATATAATAAAAAACTTGAGAGGTGTCTATATTATGAGGTATATATATATATATAAATAGAAGTGTTTTTTTTATATATACTCTCTCGACTTATATAACTTCGTTCCATCCGGGTGTCCCTTGACACCTCTCAAGTTTTATTTTTTACTGATTTGTTTCAAACTTTATGTATGATTCAAACACATGATCCATGTCAGCATTCCATGTCAACTATTAAGCTATATTTCCTTGATTAACTTTTCTATACACATAATGTAGTGCAGCGTTGTTGGTTAAATATTTTGAGAATTAATGCATTTTCTTTATTTCTTTTCAATAATAATAACTCGGGTCATTATTCTCACTAAGCCATTTGATCCCAAACTAAGTGGGACTTTTAATATGTAGATAATTGATACACTTACCTCTTACTTTAAAAAAATATAATTCCACCAAGACATGTTCAAGCACACAACAGTATTTTTTGAATAGGAATATAATCCTTATGACGTGTTATGAAGTATTCTTAGCCAACCACGCCGACGGGTCCTTCTACAATTTCATTAAATAAAGGGTCTCAACCCTTGGTCCGTGGGGTTCTGGCCAGCTCTTTAAAGAGCTGGCTAATAAGTTAAGGTTTTGTACTGGGGGCCGAAGAGCTGGCAGTTTCCTCGCACAACGTATCAGCATTGCGATACAGCGAGGAAACGCTGCCAGCATCTTCGGAACCATGCCGAAGGGGCCTAACTTTTTTAATTTATTTTAGTTTTAGTTTTAAAATGTATTTATTTCATTATTATTAGTATTTTATCTTTATCTGAAAATAAATTTAAGTATTTAGTAAAAAAAAAAATATATTACATGATGTAAAATCCTTTGATGATATGTAAGTGCCTATTATTTCTTACCCTATTTTCTCTTTGTACTTATTTGGCCTTAAAATTCGCTGCTTATTTTATATCTGTTTGCCATTTAAATAACCTTTAAAGTTTTTACACCCTCGAGTCCTATTTTAAATTGAAGTAAACCGTTTCGGTGTTTATTTGATAAAAATCTTACGATTGCGACAACCCGCCGAGTTTAAAGCGATTATATTTGCAGCCACTGAGGGGGCTACGTGGTGTAAACGCACGGATAAATATTGTCAGCGGCAAGATAAATACACTTTGAAAAAGAATTTTTATGTCAGAAGTTTGACAAGGAATCAGGGTTACCTGATGGTAAGTGACCGTCGCCTTTATAAATTAGCATCACCAGGAGCATCGCCAATGCGTTGGCCACATTTTACAATGATTTGAAGGCAACTATTTCTCACTAATACTCTCAATAATTAAACCACTATAAACAGAATACATTTAAATTCCAGGTTACTTATCTGTCACTAAACATGGATCAGTAGCTGCACTTGAGAGCCAGCTCTCTTTAAATTCAGTTCTGTCAGCAACACTTAGACAGATCGTAGGCGTGGGTTGGTAAGAACACTACTTTACACACAACAGGTCGTGCGTTCGTTTCCCATGACAGACATTTGTGTGCATGAATATGGCAGTTTATCTTAAGTCTGGGTGCAATTATCTATTTGAGTATGTTTTTTTTTATTCTGCATAAGCTTGTGTTTGACCGCAATCTTACCATGGTAAGTGTTGATGTGGCCGAAAGTAGTAAGCACACAAAGCCTAGATGGGAACTAGCTCTAGATTTTAAACTTGAGGGACACTAACACTGTCTAACAAAGGTTTTTTAAAATGTAGTTTCCTCTGAAACACGGGTGAAACCACGAGTTTTTTTTTTTTTTTTTTTATGTCACAAGTGACAACGAGGCAGGCGGGTCACCTGATGGTAAGTGACTACCGTCGCCTATAGACATTGGCAATACCAGGGGATTGCTAATGTGTTGTACACCTTATTAAGGCGAACTGGCTCTCAAGTGCAATTGCCGGAACACACCAACAGGTGCTTGGCGACAGAATTTCAACTTGAGGGTGGTAGCCAGCCAGTCGAGTACTACAAAGTACCCTACCACCGTGCTGTGGTTTCCTCACGATGTTTTCCTTCACCGAAAGCTCAAGCTCAATGTAAGGATTCGAACCCACGACCTTCGCCGCGGTATCCGACGTCACTTACCACTGAGCTATCATCGCCTGATGGAAGCTAGTAAAAATATGAATGCATTCGTTACAGTTCCGCCCGTGCTATCCTGCTGTATATTTTCATTTGAAGGGCCATCGCGCCCGGAGGCAATGCGTAGGGAAGGGAATCGTGAAAAATATTGTAGCTTGTTATTCTAGCTCCGGCTGTTTGGGTCGCTTCGCTGGTTATTATGACAGAGGGACTGACTGAACTTATTTATTACTCTATTCTCTATACTTATAAATTGATGAATGCGAAGATTTTTGTTGAAAAATGTTTGTACAGAATGATTTTGATTGGGTTTGTTAGGATAGTGCATATCATCCTACTTGTTACTAATATTATAAATGCTAAAGTATGTTTGGATGTGTAGATGTTTGTTACTCTTTCACGCAAAAACTACTGTATGGATTTTAATGAAACTTGGCACACAGGTAGATCATATACTGGAATAACATATAGGATACTTTTTATCCCGATAAATTATAAGATCCGTCGGGAACGCGGGTGAAACCGCGGGGCGGAAAACTAGTTATCAATAAATCCAAAATCCTCAAGCCTGAGCACTAAATTAATAAGAATTTATTACAAATTTTGCGAACGAAAGGATATTTAGCCATATATAAACATTATATTATATATATAAGTCTACCTACTGTGATCCTACGACAGCTAAGTTGCTAGTTAAAGCGATGATAGCTCAGTGGTAGTGACGTCGGATACCGCGGCGAAGGTCGTGGGTTCGAATCCTACAATGAACTTGAGCTTTCGGTGAAGGAAAACATCGTGAGGAAACCATAGCACGGTGGTAGTGTACTTTGTAGTACCCGACTGGTTGGCTACCACCCTCAAGTTGAAAATCTGTCGCCAAGCACCTATCGGTGTGTTCCGACACTTCCGACAGCTGCACTTAAGAGCAAGTTCCCATCTAGGCTTTGTGTGATTACCACCTTCGGCCACATCAACACTTACCATGGTGAGATTGTGGTCAAACAAGCTTATCCAGAATAAAAAAAAAGCTAAACACATTTCAACAGTCCTCTCCATTGAATTTACTCAATAAAAATATGTTAAAGCACGATCGCAATAACGTTGAGTGAAGTAAATAAATTTGGTGTCCCTACATGCATCGGTGTGCTACGAACAAACAAACGGACAAATTGCACTCGGCAACATTAGGCAATATTGCGATATTGGCCGACAGAGTCAACTTGTGGTCTTGAGGTTTTTGTTTGTTATTCACTTGTTTCTTTACGCACGCAGAGCTGGATCTGGGTTCAGAAAAGGGCATTTTTGTACGTCAATATGTATTGGTTTATATATAATACCTACATTGTATACTGAATGTTTTTGTAGATACTTATATAAAAAAAGTTTAATTTAAAATCCGAATGCGTATTTCCCGTATTATAAACTTATGGTTATATGTATTTATTATATGAGCATAGATTGTGGTTTTCATAGCTCAAATGCCTCGGACAACATTAACTCTTGAATGCGAGTGCATCCATGCAGTGGAAGCTATTCAAGATAAATATTGTAACTGCACTATTTAAACTCGACGATTTTATTTCCCACGTAACAAAATACACCTTCAAAAAGTTGCAAAAATATATCTGGATTTTGAAACAATATTTGCTCTGTTTTTATCCCGTAAAAGTATTCGTTTTTTTGTTTCCGTCTGTAAAACATATAGGCCGACAAAAAAGTACTACTAAAAAAGTATACGGGAAAAAGGACAACCAAAATTGTACTAAAAGCTTTTACAGGTTGGGCATAATATTCGCATTATAAATGACTATATTAGTGAGTACGACGCATTTCATGGGGCATACATCTCTGTACGCAATTACATTGCCTGGCACTAATGGCGCATAATAAATTATAATTATACTTAATAATTGCGTTTAATAATTCGCAATTAGCTCGCGGCAGCCATCTTTAACATGTTTAAATACATGTCTGTTTATTTTGTACCTTAAATCGTGGGAAAATGGCGGATATTTCTTGACAAGTTAATTATGAACAAAATGCCTACATTATAAAGTTATGATAGAAATCGCGTAGATATTATAATAATAATAATTCACGTACTTTGACATGTAACATTTTCCTATTTACAAAATTAATTCTCCTACCAACTGGTTGAATATTGAATATGTAAACTTTAGGAAATATTTAACACTACACAAAATAAATATGCATAAGCCTACTATTGTCTACAGCATAAAACAAAACTCATTATTACACTGCTGTCGTAAAAAAAGCCCAATTCTCAACCCAATTCCCTCCCTGTTCGAATGTCTCATCTTTCAAGTATCAAGTAAACGTAGTACACTATACATCGGGCATTACACAAGTACGTACTGATGATGTAGAAGACAGAAACCAAGATATCATAGCATAGACTAGACTAGACTAGACTACACGTATAAATAGGGTTGTACAATGGACAATGGTTCTCAGCGCAGATTTACTGCGCGCAGTCGCCCGCGCCGACAACGACGACGGTAGAGTCTTAATCGAGGTAGAGATACTAGATGTGGCAGTGGTAGGAAGTGGTAGCGAACGTATAATTATATTGAGGATGATATAAGTATGATTTTACCCTAGAGAAGTTAACTCGGTTAGTTAAATAAGGTCGGCTAGTGACGCCTCTGGTGTTGCACGAGTCAAGTTAGACCTAACACCTTGTTTTACTTGTAAAGCCTAAATCATTTTTTTATACCACAAGTTACAAGTAGCTAAATTATGGGGATTGCCAATGTGTTGTACATCTTATTACAATGCCTTAAAGGCAATCAAATACAGTGCCAAAATCAGATACAACTTAAACAATATTTAGCATCTAATTCCAAACTCCTAGGAATTACTGCGAATCGGGCATCGAACCCGCGCATCGGCAAGAGTCCATACGCTACGGTAACCGCTTACTATCAGGTGGGCTTACGCCACCTTGTTTGCCACCTAGTGGTATAAAAAATAACTTCTCTCTGTTGAATTTTGTACCGCAGTCTTACCTCACAATCTATACTAGATTATGTCAATGTAATAAGGTTTTAAAATACTAAATATCAGACCTAAATGTACAACAGATAAAGACGGAACAGAACAAAAGTATAAGGCAATGCAGCTAATAAGGCGATGATAGCTCAGTGGTAGTGACGTCGGATATCGCGGCGAAGGTCGTGGGTTCGAATCCTACAATGAGTTTGAGCTTTCCTGTGAAAAAATCTGCTGTTTAGGTCTGAGGGTTTAGGCTGGGCGTTGATGAGTCAGTTAGTCAGGACTTCTCTTTTTTTTCATTTAAAATACCACTTCCAGTAAGGTTTATATTTCGGGTAAAATATCCGTGGAATATCATTTACTGTGTCAAAAGCGGACAATGGGCGCGTGCGCCGCGGAACGCGAATAAATATGACAGTTTAAATAGCATAATATAATTTAATATAGAGTTATGTGCTTTGATATTGAAGATAGCAACATATTAGGTATTACTAATATAATACTAGTAAAAAGGGCATTACCAATGTGTTGTACATCTTATTACAATGCCTTAAAGGCAATTAAATACAGTGCCAAAATTCGATAGAACTTAAACAATATTTAGCATCTAATCCATTACCAAACTCCTAGGACCACTTAAGTGTAATTACTGCGAATCGGGCATCGAACCCGCGCATCGGCATCGTAATCCCACTGCGTCTAATCCGGCGGTCGCCAATCGGCTTCGCGTGAACATATAAATCACGGCAAGAATTAGTGGAGCGATAACGTCCCACGAGTTTGCACTTAGGGTTGTCACGAACAAAAATGTCAAAAATCTATCGATGCGTTCTTTTCTAGGCTTCGGCTACATAACTTAACACGATGAGATCGTATTCAAACACATCTTCTGATGCGACATCTATCTACAAATAGAAATAGTTCGCACGACTCCTAGATAGATGGCGCTCCAATAATCTACATCGCGCTTACGAAGTTTTCTATGCGATCTGCATATATACAAGATTCCAACGTACAGTTGGACCGCGGTCCCCAGGCACGATGACCAAGCCTGGCGGAAGATACTCCCTTTTTAATGAAGGAGTCTAACACCTTGCTCCTCCATACTTCTTTGTCGTGGTGACGTCACAGGTCACGTCGAGGCGTCCACATCGATTAGTAGGATTTCCTCGAGAAACTAACACACCTATATAAAATACTAGCTGTTCCACGCGGTTTCACCCGCGTTCCCGTGGGATCTTATCTTATCCCGGGATAAAATAAAGCCTATGTTAATCTGAAATAATGTTGCATTCAAATGGTGATTGGATTTTTAAAATCGGTCCAGTACTTTTTGCGCCAATTCGTTACAAACATACTTACATACAAATCTTTCCTCTTTATAATATTAGTATTGATCACACACCAATACTAAATTTGTGGTATGTATAATAAGTTTTTCACGGTGGTAGGGTACTATGTGGTACTCGACTGGCTGGCACCCTCAAGTTGAAAATCTGTCGCCAAGCAACTGTTGGTTCCAGCAGTTGCACTTGAGAGCCAGTTGCCCTTGCCCTTAAGGCATTGTAATAAGGTGTACAACACGTTGGCTGTCCCCCTGATATTGCTAATGTCTATAGGCGACGGTAGTCACTTACCATCAGGTGACCCGCCTGCCTCGTTGTCACTAGTGACATAAAAAAAAGGTCTTTGTCCAGCAGAGGACGTTTTTCAACCGACATGATGATGGTGATATCGAAATTAATGTTCTTCTTTCTTGATAAAAAACAAGTCTTGATATTCAGTGCCAGCCCTGTAAAAAACGGAAAAGCGTTTAGTAAAAACACTTCGCTAAGCCGAGTGTGAGCTAACGATGCATTAAGACGTCTTCTCGTTTCGTCTGTATTTCTGTTTGTTCGGCCATTTCTCCTTCGTGATTAACACTCTTAATACCTTATGGAATTATATATTAATACAAGTTGTCCCCCGCGGTTTCACTCGCGTTGCCCAGGGAATCCATTAGGGTTGAAGTTTCAAAAATCCTTTCTTCGCGTATACTTCTTATGAGGAATATCGACGGGCCGGTTGGCTTGGTGATGGACCGGTTGGTCGTGGGTTCGATTCCCATCCAGGACAGACATTTGTGTGCATGAACATGTCTGTTTGTCCTGAGTCTGGGAGTAATTATCTCCAGTTTCCATATTACAAGCTCTGCTTAGTTTGGGATCAGATAGCCGTTCGTTAAAATGTCCCAGGATATTTATTTATTTACCAGCAAAAATAAAAAATAAAAGATTGTAGCATTTCTTACAGGATGTCCGGTAGGTAGTACAACAAACTTATGGTGGAGATAAGTGGACGGATCACCAACCAATTATACAAAATTTACCTTACTAAATAAATATTTAAATATTGCTTCGTACATAAGAAAACAAACATCGAAATATCTTGAAAATGGTGACACTTTTACTCGTTTTTTTTTTGTAATTTTGGTAGGTGACCCGCCCACCTGTGTCTTCCTTAAGTTTTTCGTAATTACCGGTCCCTGTACAGATATAGAAAGGAAAGATATAGACATAATATGTAGCCTGGTGATTCCAATGATCATCTTAGTTGAAAACCATCATGATTAATCCAAACATGTAGTCACAAAAAAGCAGCATTATAAGTTTTTTTAAGATAAGCTTGTGTCAATCTCATGGTAATCTTAACACACTATAATAAGGTCTTAAATCGTATGCACATCGCTTCTCGTACTATTCTCAAGGGTATAACGTAATGAACTAGATATATCATCAATGTAATGCTCCCACCACACCCTCGACGCTCCCATCGTCTGATTAACCCCTAACTCCTCACCGTCACGTACATTTGTTAGTCTGGCGTGTATTTACTTAATTAACATCCATGGGGGTTCAATAATTAGCTTCTGGTTTTTAAAAAGTGACCTTTTTCAGCATCATTACATGAGATGGTTTAATCCAAGTCTAATGAAACTTAAGTTTAAATTATCTGTCAGTGTTATAGCGTTATATAATATAAAAACAGGTCAAGTGCGAGTCGCGCACCGAGGGTTCCGTACAAATTTTGTAGTTTTTTTTAATTATATTATTCTGTTTTTACTATTTGTTGTTATAGTAGCAACAGAAATACATCATTTGTAACAGACAGACAGACAGACAGACAGTCCGTCATCCACCGTACTCGCCAGATTTTGCGCCCATGGACTTTTTCCGTAATTTAAACAACTTTACTGCTTGGCAGGGAAAAATATCAATACCCGAGAGGCAGTTCGAAATGCCTTTGAAGAGTTTGTTGTCTCCCGTCCACCTGACTTCTTCAAAAGCGTCGATAAATTGCTACTTTGCCGACAAAGATGCATCGATAACATATTTGAATACTTTGGTACTTAAAAATAAAAAAGGTATAAAAAAATTACTCCAAATTTGTTAAAAGGGTCTAAATAGGTATAATAAAAAAAATTCAAAACAACTACATGGTCCCCTCCCTTCTACTTGTTGTAACGGGGGCTGTACCCGTCAGGGTTCACAAATCACTTACAACACCGTACCAGTGAATTTGTGAACCCTCACACCTATAACGTGTGCCTCTCCTTGCAGAAATCCCTGTTTCTCTCAATTTCAGAAATCTTCCTCCAGTTAAGCAACACTTACTGCTAAAATTATGCTAATTTTCAACGGATTCCACATATTTTATTCACGTTTTCAGAAAACACCTAAAAAGTTGTCCGAAGCGAGCGTTCTATTTTTTATTCTGCAGCGAATCCCACCCTTGCAAATTGAATCTTTAGGGATCTGTGTAAACTGGCCCTTAACGCATGCAATTTATACCTCGCGACCTTTTAACGAAGATGGTGTGAGTTGAATTGTAAACACGCATTACTAGAGGTTGCTAGATGTAGCCTTTTAATGCACGGACTTTTTAACGCATGCTATGTCTGATCTTAAACTACACATTGGTGCAGATTCTGTTGTTTCCAACTAAGCCGACCTATTCCCTGGATAAACTATTCGTATGATAATTCCATACAAAAAAAACTTGAGAGGTGTCAAGGGACACCCGGATGGAACGAAGTTATATAAGTCGAGAGAGTATATATATATATATACAAATAGGAATGAAAATATCTGGCTTGCTTTCTATAAGAGAGAGGGAGAGAGACAGGTCAACGCACTTTTGACACTAAAAGTGTCGGTGACAATTTTTCGTGAGCATTTTTTCCGTCTAGCCCCCTTTCACAACGCGCGATAAGGAACTTCGTTCCAAAACTGTTCTAATTTCAAATTGACAGCCAGATATCGCTTATAATATAGCCATGTAAAAATCAGGCCTTGTAAAAGTAAATATAATAAAAGGATATAGCAAAAGTTCTATGAAATTAGTTTAAGTGTACCTATTCAAAATAAATGTAATTGCCAATAAAACTGGTCACGATATAATGTATATTTTAGTTTTTTTTATATTTAACTAACTTATCTTCAAAATTACTCGGGTGAAATGTTTGCCTCATTTTTTAGGGTTACCGTACCCAAAGGGTAAAAACGGGATCCTATTACTAAGACTTCGCTGTCTGTCCGTCCGTCTTTCTGTCACCAAGCTGTAACTCAAGAACTGCGATAGCTAGACGGTATTTTCATAGATGAGAAACAGAATAAAATAAATATTTAAAGGGGGCTCCCAAATACAACAAACGTGATATTTTTGCCATTATTACGGAACCCTTCGTGCGCGAGTCTGACTCGCACTTGGCCGGTTTTTTAATCATCATGAATATCGTAACAAGATCGTATCGTATGGAGAGAGTAAGCACACGGCCCCCTCCACGTAATGGTTTTATGAGGACAAACGTAAAATATAATAAGGTACGACACGCGTATCCTTAAAGTAACTGGCTTCTACAGGATTTTATACGTTTTAGGGTTCCATACATTAGAGGAAAATAAATAGAGAGAGGGGTCCTTTTAACTGCAGTGCAAGCAAATGCATAGATAGCGTATAGGACTATGGCTTTTTCAGCCCCTTATCTGGGTACGATGTTTTTGAAACGGAGCAAAATCTTGATAGTGGCGCCCCCTCTTACTTCTGCGTTTGAGATAAATTGATAAAAAATGACTCACAAATGTTTAATGAGTGGTATTTTGACCAGGAGAATCAAACAATCAAAATCTGAATCTTTTAATTATGTTTTTTTTTAACATTTTATATCATAATTAATCCTCCCTGAAACTGTCCAATACATTTTTTTATTTTACCCTATTACCTGGTTTCCATACGAACTCTGCTTAGTTCAGATCTGATATCTGTGCGTGAAGAATGTATATATTTATTTTATCTATTTTTATCTTAGGACTTCGAACGATTGAAATTTCTACAAACTGTATTATAATTTCAAAGATTACGTAGCTATTCATTTAAATTCTACAACGTAATAGCTAATTTCGAGTTTTATTTATACCATAAGTATAAAGCCGGGCCACCTGATGACCTGATGGCAACTGGCTCTCAAGTGCAGCTGCCGGAACACACCAACAAGTGCTAGGCGACATAGTTAGTATTTTATATAACAATATTCTTTTTATAATTCATGATAATTTTATAGTAGGTTAATTGGAATGCAACCAATTCCTTATTTAGATCTCATAACATAAACTCTATGTGGCACTGCAATAAATTACCAACATGCTAATAATTACGTAACGTTGCTTCCTGGGGCGATAAGGGCTATTGTAATGTTGGCAAGCTTGGCAAACAAGCCCATTGTGCAGGGAACGTATCCGAACGCAATCGTGCCGTATAAATTATGTTTATGTTTTACACCTGTGAGTTACACTTGTTCATTTGTCATGATAATTAATTTGTTTTGTTAAGTGTTGCCAATTTTTTTTTTTTTATGTCACAAGTGACAACGAGGCAGGCGGGTCACCTGATGGTAAGTGACAACCGTCGCCTATAGACATTGGCAACACCAGGGGATTGCCAACGTGTTGTACACCTTATTACAATGCCTTAAAGGCGAACTGGCTCTCAAGTGCGATTGCCGGAACACACCAACAGGTGCTTGGCGACAGATTTTCAACTTGAGGGTGGTAGCCAGCCAGTCAAGTACTACAAAGTACCCTACCACCGTGCTGTGGTTTCCTCACGATGTTTTCCTTCACCGAAAGCTCAAGTTCATTGTAAGGATTCGAACCCACGACCTTCACCGCGGTATCCGACGTCACTTACCACTGAGCTATCATCGCCTTCTATGGCTGTTATTAATTGTAATAGGGATGTGGCTTGGATGCAAAAAGTAAATGGGAATATCGATTATGTTTTATTCTAGCTATCCATCGCGTTGTCCAGGGATTTTATCATTTCCCAGGATAAAAAGTAACCTTCGTTAAAGTAAAATGTCCTTCTCCAAGGTTCCATCTATCTCTATATGAAAATTCTATAAATTGGTTCTGCGGGACAGGTGAGAAAAGGTAATAGACAGACAGACGTTAGGTTTATAATATTAAGAGTGTTTACGACGTACGGCATTTCATACAAATTTTCAAGCCCTTGTTTTTCGAATTAAATGAACCGATTTTAATGAAACTTCGTACGCAAAAGCAGGATACAGAGGTCTAAAAAGTTAGTTAAGAACAATTTCGAAAAATAGTGTAACAGCCAAAGTAGACCGATTTAAATTTTTCTATAGAAAAAGAGATTTCCAGTTATCCTTTTATAAATAAGACATTTCGAAAATGTTCTTTACTAACTTTTTAGACCTTTGTATTTTGCTTATGCGTACGGAGTTTCATTAAAATCGGTCCATTCATTTCGAAAAATTCGCCAATACATGGCAATTTGGCAAATTCCTCTAAGTAATCTGAAAATGCTTAATCATTAGTTTCAACCTTGTTTTTATATAATCTTACAGCTACGACGATTGCCATCGAATAAATATTACACGGAGCAATAACAAAAATATTGTGTGACAAATGCACAAGTAAATATTTTCCCAAGTCCGTGCACTCGGCCCGTCACAATGGGCCGCCTTGCCAAGTTTGCCAAGTCACGGTGTTGCCACTGCCATCCATGTCGGAGCACGTACTCAGAGGAAAAATAACTTAAAATCACGTCTAAGTAAGTGGTGACGTGTGTGGAGTGTTGAGATTTTAACACGCTTTTTTCAACTTTCGTGGAGTCTTCTCTGAGGCATTAAGTTCTTATAGATTGATATAATATCCTTGGCCATTTTTCACACACGGCTATTTGATCCCAAACTAAAAAGAGCTTGTAATATGGAAACCAGATAACTGATTACTACATAGACTATTTTTTTTGTTGTTGTAAATACATACTTAAATAGATAATTACACAAATTTCAAGTATGTAGCATTTATTAAATACTTTCTGAGATTTAGTGTTTCCCTATTATTTAGGTAAACATAATAAATATGGCGCCTGTTAGAGAGGAATATTGTGTGAATCTGCTTCTTCCGGTTGTTAAGAGTGTCAATTTTTTTTTTATACCACTAGGTGGCAAACAAGCTTACGGCCCATCTGATGGTAAGCGGTTACCGTAGCCTATGGACGCTTGCAACACCAGAGGCGTCACGAGCGCGTTGCCGACCTTGCATAAACCTTCTTACTCCTCTTTTGAAGAACTTCAATGGCTTTGTCTCACAATTTGATAATACAATGCGTATTATCAATTTTTTCACGACATCAAAGCGCAAAAGCCATTCCATTCTCAATTGATTAGTGAATTCAGTGATTGTGGATTGAATTCCTTCCCATTTACTTGTTCGCTTATCAAATGCTGTACTAAAGCCGGACAGGCCGGATTCGGCTGGACACATTCAAATGTGTCCGGACGTGCATTTGAAAAGCCTAACCATGTCCGTATTTATCCGGACGCTTGGCGATGCTTCTCACGGTCATGTCGGGTGACTTGACTATCTAAGCTGAAATATCTCTTGGATCTTTAGCTAGTCTTTTACAGTAAAAGTAAAGTTTGTAACTTTGGATGTTGGAGGTAATCTGCAAAACTTTGAAATTATATCACAATAGGGAGATATATTATCACTGGCTTTTATATCTAAAGCGTTGGTGAAACCACGGAGCGTAAGCTAGTACCTACTTATCTAAAAAATAAAATCCATGAGGGAATTAGGATTGAATGAACATGACGGACCTTCAGACAATGGATATCAGGCGATGATAGCTCAGTGGTAGTGACGTCGGATACCGCGGCGAAGGTCGTGGATTCGAATCCTACAGTGAGCTTGAGCTTTCGGTGAAGGAAAACATCGTGAGAAAACCATAGCTCGGTGGTAGGGTACTTTGTAGTACCCTACTGTCTGGCTACCACCCTCAAGTTGAAAATCTGTCGCCAAGCACCTATCGGTGTGTTCCGACAGCTACACTTGAGAGCCAGTTCCCATCTGGGCTTTGTGTGCTTACCACCTTCGGCCACATCATCACTTACCATGCCAAACACAAGCTTATCCAGAATTTAAAAAAAACATGCGTTCCCATCTAGGTCACATTTCCAAGGCAATAGAGTGTTCCCTTTAACCCATAAACGCGTACAATAAATTACACTTCTCATACCGTTATTATATTATTGTATTACAATCAAATATCATTCATTTCACACAATAGAGCGGAAAATGATCTGCCCACTCGTGCGCCCGCGCCGAAACGTCCGCGTGTTTGTTTACATTGCATTATAGTATAGAGAACAACAATGCGTGATTAAAATGTGCGTACAGTGTATATTTCAACACAAAGAAAGTTATTATAGGCTATTGTTGCATTGGTTATGTTCGTGCTGAGGTTAGGGCTGCTGCATACAGTGCCACCAACTTATCTGTGAACTGAAGGGTGGCGCTAGTGGTCACTGAAATTAATAGGTAACTGACAGTTGTGATATTCGAATGTTCATGACGGCCCTCGGAACAATAAGTTATTGTTCCGAGTGGACTTTTTGGCGGAAACTTGCAGAGTGACGTTGCGTTTTCGTTTTATTTTCATTAAATTCGTGTATTTTGAGTTTTATTGAATAATTTCGGTGGTGTTTTATCCAATAATGATCAATCTAAGTGCACAAGTGAAGTGAAATGAAATGAAAGCGTGTATCGTGACTTTCCTGGTTGTCCCAAAAAGTCCATGAATGTTTTAGTGGAACAACCGCCAATTTCACTAAAGCTTGACTGGACATGTATGGACGAGGACTGGACATTACAGAGTTTGAGAATGTTTTTTTTTTTCTTTTTAACACACATAAGTTTACGTTTGACCACCAACTCGCCTGAAAACTATAACATAAAAGAAGAAATTGAAACTGAAGAAAATGTATGCGATTGAAAGACTTTGTATTGACTAAATACTAAAACTGTGACAAATAGACCAAGACCATTTCAAATACTTTGACATTGGCAACAAAAAAAAAAAAATGTTCCGGCCGTATTTTCGCCATTTCACAGATAAGTTGGTAGGAGTGTACTTTAGACTAGACGATAAATATACTACGATGTCGCTATGTCGTAGAAATTCTGGTCGAAGCGTTTTTGGATAGAAAGTTGACAACGTCTTCTTGATGATCAACTATAACCTAAAATTAGCAATTGGGATGTTGCCTACGTAAGGTTAAGCTGCTAAGTGTAACACCGATTCTCATGGTGAGCAGGTTCGATAATTGTATAGTTTTTTTTGTCGATTTAGGTTTAAAGGGTATTACATACATAAATCTACGTCTATGTCCCAGTGATTTTGTAGTGTTTTTGTTATTATAATATATTATATTTATATATTTTTTTTAACACTTAATCACTTTTTGTTTTTTGTATTTAGGTTTTGGTTTTTTTTTTTCAAAATGGCGGAGTCATGTGGTTTGAGAAATATTATATTTCAGCCACTAGTTAATTACCTATTTTAACGATTAAGAGTGGATCTTTTGATGGTGTATATTTATGACGTCGCATCGCAGTGTTCCATATAAAAGTAAAAAAGAAGCTGATTTCATATGTCAGTCAATATCCCAATTCTATAATAGGGGGATCAAGTTTATGTTTAAAAATTCAGTGCTTGGCGACAGAGTTTCAACTTGATAATATGTAGTTGAGAAAAGCCAAATTTAAATCCATGAAGTACCTATATTATAACAAGTTTTAAATCAAAGTAGCATTTGTGTAGCCGCCCTTATCCGATGTAAGCACAATCGCACAATTGTGCATCGTGATCGGGCATTAGCTGAGAGAAATGTTTGCGTCTTGTCTAGGGATGGGACACAGCTTCGTGGTGCGCATCGATAATATTTTAGATGTATTAATTCGTCTGTGGACTTCCCACTTGTCATTTTCAATAAATGATTCTCTACTAATTATGTCTTGAACTTGACTCTATAATTTAATTGTAGGTAATGTAATTAAATGTCTTTTAGATCAATTTATTATATTTTATTGAGATTATAATTTTATTTACAACAAATGTACCTACAAAATATACAAAAAATGTACAACTATAATATATAAAAAACTTCTTCGAGGCTGCCGCTGCTGCCGATCGGCAAGGATCCCGGCAGGCTGGCAACGTTTCCTCTTTGGATGGCCAAGCTAATGCGTTGGCGGAAAAATCTCCCCGCCCGCCGGTCACCCGAGGCCTCGATTAATTTTTTACATAAAAAAAACTAAATTAATTTCATTCACTTTTGACTCGCGAATGGGACGGTCGTTCCAAAACTACTTAGACATAAAATCTATTTCCAGATATCGTGATTCAAGTAATATATATTTTACGTTGGTACATGAACTACAAAATAAATAGGAAATGTAATATGTAGGTACTACGCATTTATACAGGTCGGATAGTTTGAGAGCATATTTTAAAAACTTATGTTAGGTTTGTCACGTCGTACAACTTTGCGTGATCAAAATTAAATTAAAAGCTCTTCGCTTATTAGGTTTTTTTTTCTCTTTATTGGCTCAACAAACTCTTACACAATATCTTATGCTTAAATAATTAAAATAAACAATAGTACTAATTGTGAAACCCACACCGTTGACCACCAGTTACTATCTGTTTTGAAAATAATAGAATGTAAAATAAAAGAAACAATTTACACTAGACATTCGTATCCAAAATAGGTTGAAAATTGAAGTAGGTATATAAAGTTAAACATCTTTTTTGATATAATATAAAACAGGGTGTATAAAAACAAATATTTATGTAACAGTATTAACATGGGTTAAACAAAGATAAGTGGTATCGCTTAACTTAATAAATTATCACTGATACTTTAAACTATCCATAAAGTATTCAAAGTCAAAGGCCATTTATTCAGTTTAGGCCCTAGAAGGGCACTTACGAAGGTCGAATTACAGAAGTTACCACCGGTTCGGAAGTCAGCCTTCAACTGAGAAGAACTTATATTACTTAGTTTATCGACTTGATAATCGATAGCTCTTTAAATAAATCAGCACTTCACTATTGTTACCTGCGCGCTGCGCCCGCGCCGATCTCGGTCCTATGCGCAGACGAATCTGGAGTTATCGACCCAATGCACAATGCATTTTGTATGAAGCTTTGAATTTTGCTAGCTAGAATAGTGAAACCTAACGTTCAAAATAATAGGTGAGTTGATTCTAAAGGATTTGCCAGTTTTTCGTGAGTGCGAGTGGACAAGACCTCATAAACAACTGAAAACCTGATAAACTTGAGTTTTACCACCATCTCACCATGGTAAGTGTTGATGTGGCCGAAGGTGGTAAGCACACAAAGCCTTGATGGGAACTGGCTCCCAAGTGCAGCTGTCGGAACACACGATTTTCAACTTATACTACAAAGTACCCTTCTACCGTGCTATGATATCCTCACGATGTCTTCCTTCACCGAAAGCTCAAGCTCATTGTAAGGATTCGAACCTTCGCCGCGGTATCCGACCTCACTACCACTGAGCTATCATCGCCTTAAAAAATACTTGGGAATATACCTACTTATTATGATTTCCGTTCAGGCCAGGTTTCTGACGGCGAATCAGCCGGCAACACCAACCGTTCGGGCAGCCCAGCGGGCAACACTTTCCTCCCCGCCCTCTCGATCTATGGCCGACTTCCGCCCTTTTTTTTTCCTTCACGCAAAGCAACACAATGTACTCAAGATATAAAATGTAAAATTTGGAAAATGAAACAATTCAAGAAATAACATCTTTTATTTCAGTACAGCTTTTCTGCTCGCTCGGCATCCTAAGCAACGTAAATCATCAGCACATCCCTAGCTTGCCTCCTCATTCTGAAAAATGTAATACACAACCCCTCAAAAGACATTACATACCCGACAGGTGAGAACAGAATGCGTGGGGCTGCCCCCCCCCCCCACCCCCGGGAAATCATTGCGGAGTGAGGCCGTCGCGCATCGACTCTCTCACGAACTCATTATATTATCTTACTGACTGTATTTTATTGCTGTCTGTACGTGTTAACGATATACGAAAACTATAGACAAAGGCCCTTTTTTGAGCTTTTGTTTAAGATACTTTATTAGGGTTGTGATTTGAATATGTAATTTATTTGTCTATAATAATATTATAAAGAGGAAAGATTTGTATGGATGTAGGTATGTATGTAAGGAATAAACTCAAAAACTACAGGGACGATTTCAAAAAATCTTTCACCATTAGTATGCTACATTATTCCTGATTAAAATAGGCTATTTTGTTATCCCAGGATAAGATAAGATCACACGGGAACGCGGGTGAAACTGCGGAGGACAGCTACTTAGTTATGAATAAAACTTTTGTAATTAATGGGTTCGATTCTAGTTTAGGAATATCTTGAGTAAACTTATACGTAGGTATTTAGGTTGTATATTAATTATTCATCGGCTAAGGTTGTTATTTTGGCGAAACTCAAATATTGACGAACGTTTTTAATTATATGCTTGTGGTGCTTAATCGTTAATGATTGATAATCCGTAGATAGATAAAAGAAAAAACAAATTCGTATATTAATGTACTTTTATTTTTAAATAAATATAACCAATAACATTTATTACATCACAGGAGCTGGGTATCATGAAAACACAATGCTAAAGTTCATCGCGAATGAACAAACTCTTCTATAAGACAAACCATAAACAAATAAAAATGGTTTATCTATGGTCTGCCTTTTGAAACGCGTGCAAAAATCAATTGACATCCCTTAAAATTATAAATAATTATAACTAGAAAAATTATATATTTTTCGTAATTAATATTTATTTGCATTAACAGTACAGTACAGTCGCAAATTAAAGTGTTAAGTTCTTTTTTAATTTATTTCTAGGTTACATTCACGACAGGAAGCATAATAGGCCTTAGTTGTGCGTTAGAAATACATTTTTTTGTTATGAATTATAATCAACATTAAAAATTAATCTAGGGGAGATTCGCCATACGACCCGACCGTCTCGGTCGTAAAAATAAATATTCTAGGAATAAAAGTTATTGAAAGACAATCTATGAATTTAAATCATTAAACATTTTAAGATATAATGACAGCAAATTCATAAAAAATACCGCTAATATTTATAAAACAACATGAAAGTAAAGATTTTCGAAAAAGAAGCTATTATTTTAACCATCCTATCAGTGCGGGCGGGTATAGAAATCTCGAAACCTTGCAATATTTTATCACACCATGTAATAAAGGGATTTCGTAGGCGATGCTTTGAAGTATTTTTATTATTTATAGCTGATAGACTTATTTGTTAGCCTTTGAAAATAATGATTTATATAAAAAAATCTCGGTACAATCGCAAATAAAACTGAAACGTTTATAATAAATATTTATTTCCTCTATTTAATTTTATATTTTTAACGCATCGATTTGTTTTTATATTTTGACGATTGATAAATAGATTTCAATCAATAAATTAATTAGGTAATTAAAGTAGAAAAAAAAACAATATTCACATGATATTATTACATTATTTAAAATACAAACATACTAGAACTATAGGTACAGTTACGTCAGATATTTAGTATATTTATTTATATTGAAATATATTTATGTGCGCTTAAAGTTTAAGCTTAAAAAGACATCCTTTTAAAAAAAACGTAGAAATTGTACGAAATGCAATAATCAGGCGCACAGAAATACATTTCAATCATTGTACAATTTACGAAATCTAAAGATATGCATAACTAGAAACAGGTTAATAGATCAATCTACAACTAAATACACTTTTTACAAACCGTACGAACGATCAAGCGAAACTCCTTACTCATTTTTCATTAAATAAGTATTTTTATCTATAGCTTACGTGAATCCTTCGATTAAAAACATACAACCGTATCAAATAATTTGACCTGCGTTTTTTTAATTCTATGGACGTCATTTACTTATTCTTTTACAATTTATTAAGTGGGTAATGGCAAAACGGCAACGATAAACATAGCTTACGGTTTGCTGTTTGATAAGTAAATAAGCGAGTTGCAAACGTGATACGCCTCTGGCAACCCGCCATTTTTGTATGACCAATAATTGTGAGCGGCAACACTGGATTATTGTGAATTGTTCCATCGTGCGTCAGTTTGATTTATACCATTGTGTACTTAACTGTACTGGCGGGATAATATAAATAACTTTGACAGCTCAATTGTGAACGATCATTATAATCGTTGGATTCTTTGTTGGAATTCTTTGAATAACTTCACTGAATTGAGATGTAAAGTTGTGGGTTTAAGTTCAGAAATATTTCTTTTAAATGTAGCACTATTGAACCAAAAGAAAATGCTTTGGAATGGAAGAAATTTCAGTTTGTATAAATTGTTGAGTTGTAAAATTGCAATGTTGTGGAATTGTGTGTGGTCCTTTTCTGTGGTGTTTCTCTATGGTTGTATATTTTTAATCGAACGAACTATCTTTTATCATTATTTCTTAGTAAAGCTAGTAATACTGTACATACCTAAATTAGGCAACGCACTTTGTTTACGGACACCTTCAAAAAGATCTCCACCATCGAGGGTAGACACAAAAAAATAGTACTCTGTACAAAATAAAAAGATACTTTGGCAAGATCAAAAACATTGAGTAAATCAATTTACAGAAAAGAAAATGTTGCTATGTAAAAAAAAGTTTTTCATTAGCTTAATTATGTAGAAAATCTAAGAGCTAATTTTATAAATTATACATGTAACCCTTAAGTATACGTATTTAATAAATGAGGTACGTTAAACCATTGTGACTATGCTTTCTATGAACGACGAAATACGACCTTATACTAACCGTGTATAAAACCATCACGAAATGATGAAAGTCTTTCAATGGACCTATTAACAGAATCGCTACAAACTGCGACCTTTTTTGTTATCAATAGTTTTTAATTAAAACATTGGTACCTCCATGCGATATGATTGCATTAAAAACAGATGAAAATAAGATAAACGCTTTTTATTTGACATGGTTTTCCGCATGACTATACCGATTGTAGATTTTATATTGAAATGATTAAAATACTGTTGGCAGATTTATTGTATTAACTTTGTTTTTTACAATTTAAAGTAGTTTAAATAGAGCTGGATTGAAAGCTTCAAAATAAGTCGTTCGAGACGGTATCAATCGATTCGTGATGATAATAACAGACGTTTATAAATGTAATACAACCGATGACACATGTCATAACATCTGTCAAAATATAATAAATACGTCACATGAGGTCGAAATCAAACGGCGATCCAGTATAAAAGCGATGTGGAAATCGAATAACTCAAATGACTATTGAGAACTATTACAGATTTTTCGATATTTTAGATGGATTTACCTTCTTTCGTTACATTTCGTTTTCCAAAAAAGTTGTTGTTTTATGACAGATGATATGATATGTTGCCAGGTACACGTAAAAACAATATTAACATGCGCATTTAAAAATAACAATTACACAAAAAATGCAAGAAATGGAACGATATATTTAATTAGCCTTATTCAAAATTAAACTATGCTTTTTATATGAAATAAATAAACAATTTACATACAACGAAATCCTAGGATGTGAAAAATTACAAATAGTGCAATTCATAGTGCTTGATTTCATTTATAGTCCAGGAGACGTATTTTAAGACATGAAAAATAGTATATACTTAGTACTTTTTTATTTAATTTGTGAATTAATTAGATAAGATGTAGGTAAGTATTTATATTCATTACACATTGTTACTAGACTTCCAATATTTTGCCAAAATGAAACCAAGCATCACACGATGGCTTACTTCTCTTGCATTTTTGGCATAAGCGACGCCGTATCAGTAACTGATGAAACACTAAGTTATTATTATTTTATTAAGTAACGTTATCCCTAAACTGGACATGGTAAACGTGGTACATAAGGAACAAATGCTTTTCAAAAATGTTTTGTTGAGGACAAAATAAATTGATTTTTTAAGTAACATCGTGATTATTAAAACGTGTAATTATTTGTTATGAAAAAAAGGTTAGGTCAATATCTGAGTGTCTTTTGTAAATAAAATATTTTACCTTTCGTTTGAGATGCTTGAAATATTTTAAATAGCATTTGTTTCTGATATAATGTATTGTATAATTAATGAAGTTTTATTATAGACAGCACGTATATGGCAGTAACAGTTAAAACAACTACGTTATCAATTCACATCTTGCACGGAACCAACGACGGAATACCTTATAGTCTAAGAGCTGGCCACTTCGGAAAATACAGATTATCAAATATCGATTTAGTTTTTAAGGATGTATTATTTTATCGATTATAAATGGTTGAAGTAGTTAGTCGATTATAGAAACTGTGTTTGAACTATCCTATATTTTCCAAAATCACTTACTCACACAATTACAATCGAATAACAAGAACACGATCGATCGAAGCTTTTCTCACGGATATTTATTTAATTATTGGCTGTACGAGCGGTATCTTTCGGCCTGAGTGTTTTCAACATGGCGGCTAACTAATGACAGTTGATGGCGCGACGCTGCAAGCGGCGTATGCGCCTGTGCCAGTCGTCACGCCATTCCAGGAGTAGGGTTCTCTCGCCCACCGTTAAACCGGGAAGTCCGGATGATAGTCCCTCTTTTTCCACCCCTAGGATTAGGTATGACCTGCGGGGACAATGTCACAATTTTATCTAATATCGAATTTCAAGATGGTGTACGTTTGGGAGGATGTTTGAAATGATAGGCACGGAGTTTGGTATAGAACTGACCGTTTATTGATATACTCTATATTATATTATTGACTACACTACAATGGTTCATTTTTCAGCCTCAATATTGCTAACACTTCAAC
This sequence comes from Ochropacha duplaris, assembly GCA_951361185.1. NCBI lineage: Eukaryota > Metazoa > Arthropoda > Insecta > Lepidoptera > Drepanidae > Ochropacha > Ochropacha duplaris. Next base: position 1,057,569 of record OX592702.1, on the reverse strand, counting down.
ATAACGTATATGATATTCGAATTCATTAGAAGTTCAAGGATTATAAATAGTAATAAAAATTGATTTAAGTACGTACTATAGAAATAGAAACATTTATTTTGTATAAAGTAATCAAGAGGTACTTACTTATGAATCTTGAGCTTAGGGCACTTGCACGCGAGATCCCTGGCGCGCACGTAGAGGGCGGTGGCGCCGCGGCGCAGGCGGCTGCGCGGCGCGCGCTTGTACACCGCCTGCACGCTCAGCGATAGTCGCACCCACTCGTCGCCCGCCGCGCTCGCCTCGCGACCTACCACCTTGCCCATTATGACTGACAAACATACATTTTAATTAGTTCTCTTGCTTTGGTAATGGTTAGTTATGAAGATATTTAGTGTTATATCATATTTTGGAAAGAGATATCATTAGAGAGTTCATTAATTGATTATGGATGATCGTAGTGGCTATCAACTTAGATATATCATCATATCAACAACTAGGATATAAACTTGAATTGCAATTCCTGGAATTCTTATCTTTTTATATGAAGTTTTGATACAATCGACCTATCCGCAAGCCAAAGGCGTAAATTTAAATCTTTCCTATACTAAATTTTCGAAAATACTATTAAAACGAATTTTAATAAGTAATTTTGTATTAACAGAAAATATTTTGAGAAACCAATTTGCTACTGTCGATTAGGATATTTCTTTAAAAAAAATATCGAATAAACGACGATAGTCACTTACCATCAGGTGATCAGTCTGCCTGCTTGTTTGTGTAGTTTTGAAGTTACTTGAAAGAAGGAGTAGTTCGTAAATGGAGACACTATCACTATCAGATGTTAGTTTTTAATAGATATAAAATAACGTCTCACCGTAATCTCGGCTGCAGAACTTGTTGAGATTTAGAGTGCGTGCGCCGGCGCGACACCGGCCGCACTGATCCGCTGCTGTCATACAACATCATACACGTGAGGTTTACACTCATCCATCATTATTATAAACAAATGTAATCAAAGTTGATGATCCTTTTTTATTTGGTTTCAAAATTTATAGGATATTTAAAACAAATACTTTAAAAAATCGAATTTTAAATATAAAATAGACAAAAACAATAAATGAGTTACCTCTCATTCGGCACTGATAAATAACAACAAACAAATAAAATATTATGAGTGTCACAATGTCACAATGAATGATATAAAATAAGCACGAAAATAATCACATTCAGCACATGTTTTGATCACATTATATTCACACATTACGCCTATGTCGCCTCATTAGAATTTAAAATGAATTGATCAATGGTATAAACTTTAAAAAATATTTGAATACAAAAACGGCATAATCTGCGATTATGTAATAGAACTATATACGCTATATTCGAAAAAAAAAAAAAAAAGAACCAAAAGTATTTTAAATTAAACATGACTTATTTTTTAGTATCTGTCTGTGATATACCTAATCTGTTATCCATTTGTGATGTGAGCTCCTAGACTATAAATCGAGATGTATGAATTGATGATAATATTTTTTAAACTTCATAGTATCAATATATATTTTTTAAATTGAATATAGCGTAAGTCCTCGTATTAAATTAAATTACTGTGCAAATTAATAAGGAAATCGGGGAACCGTACATACTATTTTCTGGAAATGCATGCTTTTATCACCACTTTCATTGTCAAAATGTCGTTTTTTTTTTAAATTAATTTTATTATAAAAACATTAAAATGTACAATCCCCCTCAACACGAACATTCGATTACTTATTTTTAAAAAAATGCCAAAAAACACAAATAAAAGACTACTTGATATTTTTTTAATAAATAAAAGATGAGCAAAGGAAATGCAGATAGAGCCAACAGAAAAATTGACGTCAAAAGACAGTGACGATAAAAAAAACATTTCAAGATTTATGATGACGAAAAGGTAAATGACCTTATTCATAACAAACTCGACGGTATGAGTTTCTAAATTCAAATTCTCTATAGAAAATTCGAATAAAGAATCTGATAAACAGTTACTAAAAATCGTCGAAATATTTATGAATAAGGCCATAAGTCCCAACGATTTATTAATCGTAGTATTGTAATCTTAGTAATCGAAAGTCCGAGGGCATGCGGTGGTGATGAGGCGAGAGTGCATGAAGTTCCACTTACTACTTACCGCGGCCCGCCTCGCCCTCTACCGCCTCCATGGCCTGCACTGCTGTCACCACTCGAGGTATACCTGACATAAACAAACATTTAAACATTTTAGAAACAGATTCATCCTCATCTTTTTCATGTGGAATTTACCCATCAAATCTCAATACAAAGATAATGTTATAGAATAATAAACCTTAATTTTGTGATTTGAAGTTGCAAATTCAATTGTTTCAACATGTTTCCAAATGAACTTTGTAAAATTCACATAAGTGACTATATGAAAAAAATGAATTGGAATGGCGATACTTGGTTTTTATTTTGTAGTTTTGGGACGGTCGTCCCTTTAATAGCCAGATGGTTACGTACGTGATAAAACACAACAAATAGGAAGTATTTTTTTATTTAATCTGTTGACTCGCGACATTAACCTGTCAAACAACTCGTCAACTCGCGAACAGTTTTCAAAATTTCAAAATTCGCGCCCAATTTTCAAGTAAATGTCATCGTCCCGATTGTCCCATTTGAGAACCAAGTGGTGCAGACTCTGAAACCCCGATTGTCCCAAGAAAGAACTGACAGGTTAATAAGCTCAACTTTTTCGTCTTGTTGGTCGAGTGGTATAATTTGGCTAGACAAATCGTAGGTTCGATTTCTTCTTCTAGTACTAATTAATGTTTTTATTATTTAGAAATTACCATTTGTTGTATTAAATTTATCTATACTAATATTATAAAGAGGTAAAGTTTGTGAGTTTGTTGCGAGGTTGTGGGGTCATCTCTGGATCTACTGAACCGATTTTGAAAATCACGGGAAAAGATAAGACCCCAGGGGAACGCGGGTGAAACCGCGGGCGACAGCTAGTAATTTATAATAACCATAACATTTTTATGTGGGCATCTGAAATCTATTGGAAAATGTAATTATTGTTGTTAATTAATTTTCCAATAATAAAGGTTTGATTGTTTTCAATAACAAAGGGTCTGCTTTCAATTGCTTTGAAGTAGTTATTATGTACGTATTTAACTTATTCCTGCTTTGTAAATACTTATATTATTAGAAAGAATTAGATTTGATACAAATCAAACCACTGACTTTGTGTACCTCTACGGATATACAACTATGCTAATATTTATTTAATTCCAAACCACTAAATTCCACTAAATGATTGTTCGTAGATTAAAATTAAGAAATCAATTGGAGATATAAATTTTTATCTTTTATTTAATACTATAATTATTTTATTTACAACAAATGTACAAAATATACAAGCAAATGTACAACTATAATATATAAAAAACTTCTTCGAGGCTGCCGCTGCTGCCGATCGGCAAGGTTCCCAGAAGGCTGGCAGCGTTTCCTCTTTGGATGGCCAAGCTGATACGTTGGCGGAAAAAGCTCACCGCCCGCCGGTCACCCGAGGCCTTGATAAATTTTTTACATAAAATATTTGCGAAACGACGAGCTTCATCTTTTATTTTGTATTATTATAATAATTAGCATTTTTTTTATACCACTAGGTGGCAAACAAGCTTACGGCCCACCTGATGGTAAGTGGTTAGCGTACCCTATGGACGCTTGCAACACCAGAGGCGTCACGAGCATGTTGGCCACCTTTATTTATTTAGTATCTATAGTTAGATACCTACTTACTTTACATTTTATACATAATGTAAACGCGATCATCGGTGAAGGAAAACATCGTGAGGAAACCATAGCACGGTGGTAGGGTACTTTGTAGTACCCGACTGGCTGGCTACCACCCTCAAGTTGAAAATCTGTCGCCAAGCACCTATTGGTGTGTTCCGACAGCTGCACTTGAGAGCCAGTTCCCATCTAGGCTTTGTGTGCTTACCACCTTCAGCCACATCATAACTTACCATGGTGAGATTGTGGTCAAACACAAGCTTATTCAGAATAAAAAAAAACTCATGAAATAGTATTTTACACATTAAAAAATACCGATACAGAAAACCTAGTTGAATTTCGTACCGGTTTATCTCAATAGGTTTACTTTTGAACCGTTGGTAAGTTCTGTGACTACCACTGAGCTATCATCACCTTTAAAAAGTTTAGATGACAGTTTACTCCGTAGCTAAGATTCAAGATTAAAAAGCAGTTTAAAAAATGACTTACGAATGCAAGGAGCAATATGACTCCTGGACTGCTGGTAGCCCTTAGCACATCTATTGCAGGTGGTGCCCGTCACTCCGTCCTTGCAGGGGCACTGGCCGCTGGTCTGGTTACAAGTCTTCCCACTCGCTCCCACTGGGTGGCAGTCACATGCTGAGAGAAAGAGAACAAAATGAAAATGCTGTAATGGTTAGGCCAATTTCAATAGGGATGGTGACTGACATATAAAATCAGCTTATTTTTATGAAATGTCACAACGATGTTGTTTATGGAGTTTAGTATGAAATACATACTTGTGACGTCATATGTAAATGTGTTCGCTATTTTAGAGTATTTTTAGATGTTTTATACATTAGTTAGGGTTTGGTATTTTTTCTTGAATAGAGGCATCATCCCTATTAGATTTATGTGACTTTTCGACAGCGTATTGTTTTTATAATTGCATACTTCAGTACGATTGCAGACTCTATTTTTATTACATTTTATATACAGAAGGCAAATGTCCTTGACAAAGACAAGTACAAGCTTTAAGGCACAAAATTAAAGGCAGCTGGCTCTCAAGTGCAACTGCCGGAACACATCAACAGTTGATTTTGAACATTAAGTATGAAATCCTCTCCCATTAAACATGAAAAACAAAACATTTTTCACTATTAAATTTAATAAAATAAAGTAATTATGTAATTTATGTTCATTCTTTATGTAAACAATAAATACTTTGGTAAATATTCCATCGTTTTCCTAGCCATATTTTTAGTATATTAAATCTCGTATTTCACAAAAATAAAACAAAAATGCTATCAAAACAACCACCGAAATCATTTTCAATCAACTCCAATGTACCGATGACAAGAATCGATTCGAATAAATGTAGTTTTCTAATATCATTATTGTACCCAATTCGCCGAGACGCGCCCTCTCACAATAGGACTCGATTCGGTACTCGATTATTCGAATACGAACTCGGGACTCGATTTAACCGCTGACCCGAGACCGTATTTGTTTAGTTGTTCGCCACTTTATGGGGGTCGCGAATTACATTAAGAGTTCGGTCTAGGGAATTGCTGAAGGATATTGGGAAAAGGTTATTTTATTTTGGACTAGCTGTCCCCCGCGGTTTCACCCGCGTTCCCGTGGGATCTTATCTTATCCCGGGACAAAATATAGCCTATGTCCATCAGGGATAATGTAGCTTTCTAATGGTGAAAGAATTTTTCAAATCGGTCCAGTAGTTTTAGAGCCTATTCAATGCAAACAAACAAACAATCAAATCTTTCCTCTTTATAATATTAGTATAGATATGGCTACCTATAGGTAAAAACCCTAGGGTTGAACTCTTGATATGTAGAAAAAGGAATCCCTTTTTAGTATTTAGTAATTTACAAATGTATGTGAAAAGTAATAATTTTATTTGAGTCCATTAAAAACAGTCCATTAAAAAGGTCATTAGTTTCTTATCTTGAGTTATTAAAACTTCGTTTCGACACAGTCGATATGTGTTTGCGATTTCTTTAAGGTGATGATAGCTCAGTGGCGAAGGTCGTTATCGAATTCTACAATGAGCTTGAGCTTTCGGTGAAAGAAAACATCGTGAGGAAACCACAGCGAGGGAACTTTGTAGTACCCGACTGGTTGGCTACCACCCTCAAGTTGAAAATCTGACGCCTAACACTGTTGGCTACACCAGCAATTGAACTTAAGATCCAGTTCGCCTTTAAGGGATTGTAATAAGGTGTACAACACATTGACAATACCCCTGGTATTGCTAATGTCTATGGGCGACGGTAGTCACTTACCATCAGGTGACCCACCTGCCTGGTTGTCACTTCAGTATTCAGTAACAACACACTACCAACACAATACACTTTCAAAGGTAACAAAACAAGCATCTTCACTCAATCAATCCGTCAGCAGAAACCAACATACACCATAAAACGAACCCTCAAGGTCCCAAGGGTGTATTTCACAAAATCCCGTACAATTTCGGGAAATTTTTTATGTGAAAACTATTATTCGAGCAGGCTCCCTCGGTCGCGGAAATGTGCTGTGATCGGATTATATGTTCAGTTTCGGCTTTTATGGTACGCAGTGTGTGTCAACATTTGTTTGAAAAAAAAAAAAAACATTACTCTAAAAATATTCAGCCTGAAAATGAAAATAGGCCTTTTCAAGCACTTATAGGTCTAGACTCTAACGCACGGTGCGGAAGGTTGCTTTTGCTTTATGCTATCTAGAATTCTGTTTTACCTCTAAAACCGTAGCAACAGCATATTTAAAAAGTCTTTATTTAAACAAAGATAGTTAAAAATTCTTGCATCCTGTTTATTTGAACACGACTGTAAACAGGTGTTAACTTTTTTATGAACCATTTCATTTATTTTTAACTTTATACAGCACAGAGTTTACTTGATTCAGCCTTTTCTTAATCGCATAAAAATCTTTCAGGTAGAAAATAATAAGACGTATGTAAAATCTAACTATGAGTTTGACTCTTATATTTTTGCATGAAGCTAATTCTTATTCAAAAACTGGTGTCACTTTTTATGTGTGATATTTGGTGTTATTTTCTAAGAAGTAGGCAGGCGTGTTACCTGATGGTAAGCAACTACCGTCCCCTATGGACACTAGCAATACCAAATGAATTGCCAATATGTTGTCGACCTTTTTACATTGCCTTAAAGGCAGGCTCTCAAGTGCAAGTGCCGGAACACAGCGATAGATTTTCAACTTGAGGGTAGCCCACTACAAAGTACCGTGCTATAATTTCCATCACCAAAACCTCAAGATCAAGTTTTGCAGGATACGTACCCCACTTTTCTCGCAGTGTCCATCGTCACAACCACACCTACCATCGCCATTTAAATGTGCTACAGTTGCAGTGTTTACCTACGCTGGCATCTTAATGGCGGCACTTCACCACCGCCATCCTAGAACTACATGTTATTAGTACTCACGTTTACACGCCTTCTTATGCGTGATGGGTTTAGTGGGGTCTCTGTAGTAACCCTCGCGGCAGTAGTGGCAGTGCCTGCCGGCGGTGTAGTGCCGGCATTTAAGACAAACGCCGCCACTCGCTCGACCAGATAACTTGTATAATTCCATGTTGAATCGGCAGCGACGAGCGTGGCCATTGCAGTTGCATTCTGTAACCAAGGAAAGGGAGATATTCGCTTTATGAAATTAAATGAAAATGTTTTTTATTCAAATAGGCCTTTAAGGTTCGAAAGGTTGCTTTTGCTGAGAAGAGCCGGCAATAAACTCAATTACTCTTTTCAAAAACAACTTACACATATTATATTTAATCATTATTTATTTATCTAGTCTCACTAGGTACTGGAAAGTCAGTAAGATTTGTGGGGGTTTTATAGTTCGCATCTGATCTCCTTACTCCTTAGCGCTTGAATGGATTTTGGGCATTATCAGCGCCACCATCTTGACCCTGGGTTTGTGATGGGGTTGCCGTTGCTAAAATCTCTTAGGGTTTGCTAGCAAACAAAAAAAGATTACCTAGAATAAAATAAGTTTCATCGATATGGCCACCAAAATAGTCACAATTATGTTTTTCTTTGTTTATTTGCTGTGGTTCCGTCAGATTTGTCCTCTTATTTTATACAGCACGTAAAATAAATTTGCTCCTTTCAACCACGCTTTTTCTACTTGAGAGAACTCATAATCCATCAATCATGTCTAACTCTGCAATTACTCAAACCGCAAGTTTTTTTGGGTCACAGTTTTAAGTCAACTAGAAATGATATAACTTTACAGATAGTAAAACGGAACATAATGACATCACAGCCATAACAAAAGTCAGTAAGCCGTAACTGTGCACGCGCCGCCCTAACCACATTAAACTGTCAACGGTTATGATCTGTTACAAAATACACATCGGTTACGTTCTACAGATGCCGCTGACGGCACTGAGAAATATCTATGGTTTCTTTGTGCGTTTACATTTTAAATATGGAATGATTTATTGAGCGATGCTCGTATTGTCAGCGAGATGCGTTCGTTGGGAACTGTGCGTCTTTTCTTGTTTAGGAGTATTTCTCAAATAAACGTTCGAACAGACTGAAAATTAAAAAAAACTTTTTAAAAACAAGCTTTGGATTCAGAGTGACATTACTATATTTTTTGAGTTATTCTCAGCAAGCCCTTTCATTTGATACCCATATTGTAGGATTGCATTAAGAAATAATAGTCCGCTATCTTAGGTGTTCCGCCATATTGGATTTAGAATGACGTCACACAGCTAACCATGCATTGTCATCTAAACTAAACGTGTATACAAAATTTCAGCTCAATCAGTTAAAGATATGTGCTTCAAAATTGAGTTGCAAGATTCACCCCGGAAAAACATACATACATTGCAAGTTAATATAAAGCTTGTAAAAATAGAAAAGGCAATCTTAACTGACTGACAGAGATCAGATAGACATCAGATATAGATATAAAGTTACAGCTCAAGCCACAGAACGGATTGCGCTGAAATTCGACACAGATAGATGACGTAGGTATCCGCTAAGAAAGGATTTTCCAAAATTCACCCAAATGAATCACTCCAATGAAAGAGATGAAACAACACATTGACAATCCCCCTGGTACAGCTAATGTCTATAGGCGACGGTAGTCACTTACCATCAGGTAACCCGCCTGCCTCGTTGTCATTTATGGTATGAAAAAAGATGTCTAGCACAATCAGGTATCTATCGTAAGTACCTACCATAGCTAGTATTTAACTTTGTACTATCAAATCTGATTTATATAGTCAAGCTCTTAGTTTGGGATAAAATAGCCTCGTATTAAGAATATCCCTGAATAGATATTATTATATTTTATCAAGACTTGAACCCGCTCGCAAGCCTGCCGTCGGCAAAGTAATACATCAAAAGGCCTGCACTTGATGTTTCCTTCATCAATTCACTTAATATATGGACCTTCTCAAAAATGGACCGCTGTTTACTTCCCAGTTCATATCGTTATTTAATAACAATATATATTTTATACTTTGAAAAGGTTTGCCAGCATCTTACCCTATAATAATAAGGAGTAAAGCATGTTTAAAAATTTACCTATAGGTATGTGTTGGCAACACCAATGAACGAATGGAGCCCCGTAGACTCGACGGAACTCTTAATCAGGTTTATATGGAACTAACTGTCCTCCGCGGTTTCACCCGCGTTCCCGTGGGATTTTATCTTTTCCCGGGATAAAAATATAGACTTTATTACTCAAGGATAATGTAGCTTTCTAATTGTGAAAGAATTTGTGATATCGATCGAGTAGTTTTCGAACAAACAAACAAAAAATCAAATCTTTCCTTTTTATAGTGTAGACTAGGTCACTCCCGCCTTTGGTTACACCCGCGTACCCCTTTATTACCCCTTTAGGGGATAAATTTTCAAAAATCCTTTCTTAGCGGATACCTGTAGCATTTATGTTTTCTGAGATTTTATTTCGCATTGTAAATATAGATAGTAACAAACCGCTTGAAGGCGATTATTTATCGAACTGTGAAGATTAATTTCAATATTACTTACCTGAGCTTAAATCCTAATCATTTTTTTTATAGTTAAATGTTTGCCTTTGACCACCATCTCTCGATCTTAGGTGATGATGTGGTCTACGGTGGTGCACGCTTATCTAGACGTAACCTATTCACTTGAGCCTTGAAGATTCCCAGGTTGTAACTATCGGGAAACACAGACTCAGGCAAGGATTTGGATGTTATGAAGGCTGAAGCAAATCGCTTTGTGCGTAATTAGATAGAATTAACATAATTATGTGCTTCGTCCAGATTCGTTAACTTATTGCAGTGAGATCGAGTGTAAACAAGCCATTATTTCAGTATTAACAATAGCGAAATCACATCAACTGTACGGTCGGCCAAGAAAGTGGTGTGCCAGTTTTGATTTAGGTTCCTAGTCATCGAAAATTACAACAAGGTTCAAACTAAAAAGATATCACTTGAAAGAGATGCATAATAATGACATGAGTTGTCATAAGTTGTCAGATTGATCTGTAAGCGAAACTAATCTTTATCACATATGAATCTGCAAGCGGCATTCAACCTTAGGGTGGTAAACCACTTTCTTGGCCGACCGTACATACAACGTCATTAGGTAGGTATATAAACAAAAGAAGAGAACGACTCTCATAGCCGGGTTGGGACATGGCATGATTTATGTTATACAGGACTCGGAAACATTAAATAGCGAAATGTTTAAATATGTTGTCTATGCTTTCTTGGTGCACGGATTCATGTTTACGACAGTATTGTACATTTCTTGCATCATACTAGTATTATAAATGCTAAAGTTTATTTGTTAGTTGTCCTAGTTTATGGGCTAGGCTAGTTTTTATCCCAAGAATTCAACGTTTCAACTATTCAAATGCAACGTTGTGTACCATCGACTACTTTTCGAGATTTGCAGACAGTTATTATAAAAAACCGGCCAAGTGCGAGTCGGACTCGTGCACGAAGGGTTCCGTAAAAACGGCAAAAAAATCACGTTTGTGGTATGGGATGCCCCCTTAAATATGTATTTTATTTTAATTTTATTATTTATTATTAAAGTAAAAATACAATACTCAGTATTTTGTGAATATTTCAAGTGCCTACCTGTTGCCATGATTGATATCGAGCAAAGAAGGGCAAAAAAATCGCGTTTGTTGTGTGGGAGCCCCCCTTAAATATTTATTTTATTTTGTTTTTAGCAGCAACAGAAATAAAAATCATCTGTGAAAATTTCAACTGTCTAGCTATCGCGGTTCTTGAGATACAGCCTGGTGACAGATAGACAGACGTACAGACAGCGAAGTCTTAGTAATAGGGTCCCGTTTTTACCCTTTGGGTACGGAACCCTAAAAAAAAACCTAACCAAATCTTTTTACGCTTGACACAGTCGAAAAGACTCGGAACTCTCCATGTATTCTTTTTACCTCCTTATTCGGCGTCACGTTCGTCCGTATTCTGTATTGTGATGTTTGAAAGTAGCGTCGGATGCGGCCAATCACGTTCGTAGGGCAACTGGGCTCACGTGCCCACGTCGCGTCGCCGCCTCGCACGTGGCTGGGAAAGTGGTTGCTCAGCTTTTTGCCGATTAATTTTATTCAGTGCGACGGCCGAGGATAATTAGCTGAGTTAGTTGTGGTGAGGGTATTTACTGTTGTGCATTATGTTGTATTTTAAATATAGAAACGTCAAATAATGGCAGCTATGGTGGCTTTTCAATGCAGTTAACTGCAGGCGAGAGAAAAGGTATGTCCTTTGAGGTGCTCGAGAGATTGGACTAAGCTGCAGCGAGGGATAAACGATTCGAAATGAAGTTTTATTTTTGTCATGATTCATGAACTTTTTTAAACATTGATTGCATGAAAATAATATGATTTAATGTAGGTATATTTTGTGTAGTTAACCTTGAGTAATAATTGAGCTTGTTCCAAAACCAAAATGTATTATCGAACTCAGAGCGGGAAAAGGCGTTTTAAAAAGTTTACCGTTTTGTACCAAATATATAACTATTCGAGTGGCAATGGTAAAGAGTCCAATTACAAAAGTAAATAAATGGCTGGATGCAGATTAAAATAAAAAAATCTACACGATTCAAATATCGAATAGAAGAACAATTTCAAAAAAGGAAACCTTTCGCCGAGCACACGTCAAATACCAAATTAATAATACATTGTCTCGCACAGGCACAGGAGCCGGGAGCCGGGAGCCGGGGTGCTCAACCTTCGCTAGATAGATGTAATTAGCTTGATACACCCATACTGAGTCGGGATTAATCAAATTAATAAAGCCGTTATCTCGAGTGTGGCAATTTGGAGTTCCCCCCACTCGGGTAACACTGTTAAGCGAGGGCTGCCAACGTCTGGCGTTCAGAAGGCACTTTTAACATTCATCAGATAATGTAAATTGTATTAAAGCTCTTAGCTGGAATTTATGTATCGCTATGAATGGATAATATTATGTTTCGGTACGTTTTAAGTTAAAGCCATTAGATTTCATACTTAGAGCTTTGGTTTTACGCATGTGTGTGTGTGTTTTTTTTGTTTTTTAATTTTAGATCCTTAGTTCCTGAACAATCAGCTTTGCTATCCATATAGGCGACGGTAGTTAGTTACTATCATGTAGCTCGCCAGCCTGATGGTCAGAGTTCTGTCATAAAACAAATTACTTATTCTGCATTTATGATCAACCCTTTTTCTCCTCTTTAGATTTCCTTTTTTTTCATTAGTGTTTCCAAAGTGGTTTTTAAATTAATCTTGAAAACACGTAAGTTTCCGCTAAATTTTGAGTTTTGTTGAATAATATCGGTGGTGTTTTGTGAAATAAATATCAATCTAAGTGCACAAGTGAAGTGAAATGAAAGGAAAGCGTGTATCGTGACTTTTCAGGTAGTCCCAAAAAGTCCGTGAAAAGTTTTAGTGGAACAGCCGCCAATTTCACTAAAACCTGACCTGACATTTGAGGACGAGGATTAGACTTTACAGTAACGTGACTGTAACATAAAATAATAATACTATAACGTACTATAACAAAATAGAAGTATATTTAAAATAAAGAAATGGCTTAAAGGTCTAGATACTAAGCCAAATACCTATAAAAATAAAATGTTACCAAAAAAAATATTTGTATTTTTAAATATTAATAACGATTATGGTCGTATTTATTAAAGGTTATAAAATAAAACGAATTAATCGTCTTTACGTCATCACGAGGCGATCACAATTTCATCGACAAGCTATTATTCATCAGGCGACATAGATTGACAGACAGGGGCGTCGATATTACCTAGAATACCTCTCTCGAATGTTTACCGTCCGCGTCGTACCTCTCAGTGATTAATGTCCTCAGTTATTTACCCAAAAATAATGTTTAAAGTTTATTCAGGTTTTGGAATGGATATTCAGAAATATTCGGATTTATTTTATTGTGATTTGCAATACTTATATTTTTAACTTTAGAGCTTAGGGTCTATTTGACTGAGCGATATACTAAACATTTGAATTTAAAAAAGCCAATTAAGTCAGTAACCTTTCTGAGTTTCTTGCCGGTTCCTCTCAGTTGTTGTCTGACTTCCAAACCAGTGGTAACTTCTGTAATTCGACCTTTAAAGTGCCTAACTGAATAAATAGTTTTGACTTTGACTAAACAGTACAGGACGCAATCAAAATAGACACAAAACGGTCGATAATTTATATAAATCACCGGATAATTACACAAATAGCCCATATAACGATCCTATTGTATTTGTGCGTTGGTTTGGATGCGTCTGGCGTGATGCCAAACTAAGATGCATGGGCAGTAGTACTAAGGGGCACCCAGTTGGCTAGGCCGCGGGTTAGTCATTGAGATTACATTAGTCACGAAATTTATGGGCACTGTTTAGGTTATTGATTGGTATATGATTAGCTATTGGCGATGATAGCTAAGTGGTAAGTGATGTCGGATACCGCGGCGAAGGTCGTGGGTTCGAATCCTACAATGAACTTTCGGTGAAGGAAAACATCGTGAGGAAACCACAGCACGGTGGTAGGGTACTTTGTAGTACTCGACTGGCTGGCTACCACCCTCAAGTTGAAAATCGGTCGCCAAGCACCTGTTGGTGTGTTCCGGCAATTGCACTTGAGAGCCAGTTCGCCTTTAAGTCATTGTAATGAGGTGTTCAACACATAAGCGATCCCCTGGTATTGCTAATGTCTATAGGCGACGGTAGTCACTTACCATCAGATGACCCGCCTGCTCGTTGTCACTAGTGACATAAAAAAAAAGATCCATCGGGAGCGCGGGTGAAACCACTGGGAACAGCTGGTTAATAAAAAAAAGTTCCTATTCCATCAATGCACATTCTAGGATACAAAGAAGTTTAAATACCATATCTATGGTTAGGTAGATAAAACCTTCTTTGCTGGACTTTTTGGCGGGAACTTGCGAAGTGACGTTGTGTTTTCGTTTTATTTTCATTAAATTCGTGTATTTTGAGTTTTATTGAATAATTTCGGTGGTGTTTTGTCCAATAAAGGTCAATGTAAGTGCACAAGTGAAGTGAAATGAAATGAAAGCGTGTATCGTGACTTTCCAGGTTGTCCCAAAAAGTCCATGAAATGTTTTAGTGGAATAGCCGCCAATTTCACTAAAATTAGACCGGACTTGTACGGACGAGGACTAGACTTTACAGTGAAAGTGACAATAAAACGTGACTAAACATAAAAGATGAATATTTAAAGTAAAGAAATGGCTTAAAGGTCACGCTACCAGGCCAAAAATCTTCTTAAAAAAAAAAAAACCTTCTTTGCTCTAACCGTAAGGGGACTTTTTGGCGGGAACTTGCAGAGTGACGTTGCGTTTTCGTTTTATTTTCATTAAATTCGTGTATTTTGAGTTTTATTGAATAATTTCGGTGGTGTTTTATCCAATAATGATCAATCTAAGTGCACAAGTGAAGTGAAATGAAATCAAAGCGTGTATCGTGACTTTCCAGGTTGTCCCAAAAAGTCCGTGAATGTTTTAGTGGAACAACCGCCAATTTCACTAAAGCTTGACTGGACATGTATGGACGAGGACTGGACATTACAGTGAGTTTGAGAATGTGGCTATAACATAAAAGAAGAAATTCAAACTGAAGAAAATGTATGCGATTCAAAGACTTTGTATTCACTAAATACTAAAACTTATGTAAAAAAAAATTTGTGACAAATAGACCAAGACCATTTCAAATACTTTGACATTGGCAGAAATATCCTAAAATGATGATTGCCAGCAACAAAAAAAAAGACCGTAAGGAGATCAGGATGCAATTTACGTCAGTATGGAGGAAATTAAAGCTCAAGATCCTACGACCACGTACTAACAGCTATCGAAACTTGATCAATACATCGATTGAACAAGAAAATTACTAGAATGTTGGACAAAATCTCATGAATTTACACTTGAGAGCGAACGATGTCTATGAATAATACATTTTAAATTGTATTTACATTGTAAGATGTTAAGATGACTATCTGAGTGACGCACCAGTTGAGTTACATCAATGCTGAGTACAAATCTTTATGAACACGGTACGGAGACAGTACCGGTACCTATTATTTGACTACAATCTCACCATGGTAAGTGATGATGTGGCCGAAGGTGGTAAGCAAACAAAGCCTAGATGGGTATTGGCTCAGATTGGCTTGGCGATTTTCAACTTGAGAGTGGTAGCCAGCCCGTGCTATGGTTTCCTCACGATGTTTTCCTTCACCGAAAGCTCGAGCTCATTGTAGGATTCGAACCCACGACCTTCGCCGCGGTATTCGACGTCACTTACCACTGAGCTATCATCGCCTTGAGTGAGTGAGCCATGAGTGGCTTAACACGATGATATCCACCCCATTCCACCCATTCGGAGTCTCATTACGGAGGTTGACATTTCACTTGACTGCGAATCAATAATTAAAATTAATAAAAAAAAAGATTTTGGCACAAATAAAGATTATTATTTGTACATTTTAAAAGCAATTATTTAATGATTATGATCTCCGTAGGTTTGGCGACAAATCAAAAACCACAGCCTTTATTACCTACATCCAGACATGGAACAAAAATATGTCCAATACGCAAATATTCTTCAGTTTTATCAGTTAATCTGTTTTCATGGAAGAAACTGTTATAGTTTGAGTCTCTAATTGAGACTTCATAATTGTTTTATGTGAAGAATGTCATAAGATATTATTATTAGATTTCAATATCAGTGTTACCTATATAATTATTTTAGTGTGTCATTCAAGCCAGAGGACATACATCTATAATATTATTATTTAAGTTAAAACTGTATCTCATTGTAAGTGAACTAATGTAGTTCTTATGAGAATAAAGTTCTTTAAACCTAAACCTATTTCTACTGAACAAAGCCACTTTTTCCTCCGGCATAATTTTGCTCACCTAGAGCGATGAATATAGGCTACTTTTTATCCTGGTACCGCGTCTGAAGTTAGATAAGAATATAACTTGTATTGGATTGTGACAAATGTGAAGCGTCCTATGAATGTTGCACTTGTGGTTGGCAGCGACGCGCGACGGCGTCCAGCACAGGGGCGGCGCAAGAGTTGAGATGAATAAAACATTCAGCAATCGAACGCACGGCTCCTGTGGCGAATGTCGTCGGGAGAGGATACAGTGGGGCTCAAACAGCGGAGCGGAGATAGTAGATATAAAGCTCTAAGTACGTACCAGTGATGTCAAGACTTTGACTTAGACGCCCGTTGTGAAATGGGGCTAGACGGAAAAAAATCTTACGAAAAGTTGTCACGACACTTTTTTATGTCACTATGTATGTTTATTAAGCTGTGCGGCGTGCGCGTGCGCATTCTCTGTCTGTCTCTCTCTCTCTCTCTCTCTCTCTTATAGAAAGCAAGCCAGATATTTTCATTTCTATTTATATATATATATACATATATATATGTATAATGTTTTTTATATATATATATACTCTCTCGACTTATATAACTTATATAACTTCGTTCCATCCGGGTGTCCCTTGACACCTCTCAAGTTTTTTACATATAAAACTAGATGTACCCCGCAATTTCACCCAGTTTACGAGGGATCTTAAGCTCGAGTTTTTTTTTTAATACTACTACGAGTAGGTGGCAATCAAGCTTACGGCCCACCTGATGGTAAGCGGTTACTGTAGCCTATGGACGCTTGCAACACCAGAGGCGTCACGAGAGCGTTGCCATTTTTATTCCAGGATATGATCTACTTGTATGCAAAGTTTCATATAAATCCGTGGAGTAGTTTTTGAGTGAAAATATAACAAACTGTCACAAAATACTGTAGTAAGATGAACTTGCGTATGGCAACTGACTCGCCCAAAAAAGACGTTCAGCAGTTGATGCAGTTCGCTTGCCAAACGCAGAAATTGGAACACGGTGCTTGACTGATTTGATTATGGCTATGGTTTCTATTTACCTGTAGTTACCTTTTTCGGCGATTCACCTGATATAAGAGACCGGCATATTAACCGGGGTATATTTCTGAGGGATTGCCGAGTCTACATTGCCTAGAAGGCAATAGGATCTTTAGTACCTTCAAGCTTCTTTCATCCAAAGTGAAGCTCATTGAATTATGAACTCACGGAATACTACGGCAGCTACCGCCTTTTTATCAGCGATTCAAATTAAACGATAATGCTTCTGTAATAGAAAGCTAGATAAATCACATCGATGGATGATGGAGTAGGTATGCTAAATCCAAAACCGTGACATTTATGATAAAGCCGCTCCCGCTCCCGCTCCCGCTCCCGCTTCCGCTCATTACAATACACCTACCCCTCTAGTAAGGAATGCATTGATTTCTCTACAACCCGTGCACAGCACGGGTGATTATCCGACCAAATAAATATTGCATGAGCCAGAATGCATACGTACATACAACTTGTCTCTTTCAATAGAACGGGTTATATTGGCGAGGAAATTTGTCACGGATACCGGTTTTGTTTTCTTTTACTTTGTAATATATTTTTCTTGTGCGTTTTAAATGTTAATTCTTTAACTGTTTATAGGTACGAGGTTTATGTTTTGCTTTTTTGCTGTAAGTTTTCTTTTAAATGTATTATAATATGAAGCAATTCTTTGAATTAACCAGTTGGTTCTTAAGTTATAGGTTATTTCTAGGTAAGCGTGCACCAGCATAGACAACATCGTCACCTACCATCAAGTGAAATAGTGGTCAAACGCGATACCTATATGCAATTTACAAAAAATGTTCAAAGCAATCATTAAAAAAGCGCACTTTCTTTAAGTTGGCCGTATGTCATTATTTCTGAGAATTTGATCCTTATTAGCAACATTATCGAATGGTGTAATAATATAGGCCTTGTATTCTTTTTCAAAGTCATCGGGTTCGATTCCTGGCTTGGGAAATAATTTTTTCGAAAATCTAATGATACAGTTTTAGTTTTAATCAAAATCGGCCTCAAGACTCCTTTCAGCATTTTTCGCTATTCCCTTTAGTTTAGGTTTTAGGCATCCACGCCCAGTTGAAAAATTCCAATCTACCATACAATAAAAACACTTGATTAAAAATTCCTCGCGAGTCTAGTTAATAATAGTTTAATTTTTGGATGGGAGAGTCGTTCCAAAACTACCTATAAAAAATTTACTCCAGTAATTGCGATTCAATTTATAAATAACTGGTTACCCTCCATGTTGAAAATCTGTCGCCAAGGATTTATCGGTGAGCTCCGGCAGATGAACTTGAGAGCTTGCTAACTAGGCATTATAAAAAAAGTAAGTTGTCAATCCCCTGGCATAGCTAATGTCTATAGGCGACGGTAGTCACTACCATCAGGTCCACCGGGCCCACCTCACAGATTTTCAAACTACAGATGTAAAAAAAATACTTTAAAATTATATTTTGGTGAAAATTCATTCCGCCTTTTTGATATATTTTTTTATAATTATACCTACTACGTTTAAGGCGTAAAGGTTCAACGTTTTTATGTTAATAAGATGTAATTGGCATTGTAAATTGAGCTTTATTACAAAGAAATTGAGTTGATAATACTCTCATGGTAAAATTAGGTATTAAATTAAATAATTATAAGGCGGAGTTTAATTTTTAAATGTTATCGGTGTTTAAACTCGTAAAATTTGTATTCATGATCATGCTTTTCTTTATGTACTGTTAATAGCAGAAGTGTATTCTTACATTAGCATTTTAAAAAAGTTTGATCGAAAAAGTTTGTTTAATTATTTGAATAAATGTTTTGTAATTTATTTCTGTACTATTATTATTTTTATGTTTCCAATGTATGTCCATACTATCCATACTAATATTATAAATGTGAAAGTGTGTCTGTCTGTCGGTCTTTCTGTCTTTCTGTTACCTCTTCACGCTTAAACAGCTGAAACGATTCAGATGAAATTTAGTATAGAGATAGATGGGACATTAAGTTAAAATTTTAAAAGTTCTCATGAATATAAATTATGATTACAAAGCAAAAGTTTAGCTATACCTAAAAGGTCTCTAAGTTTTTAAGTACCTATGTAATGTTATAAGATCCATGTATGACACTTAGTAGCAGAATAAATGAATAACAAATAGTACTTTCGTACTCGACTGTACCATTTAAAGAGTGGCCTGTACAACACCTCTCACCGCGCTTAATATCACAAGTTCGATAATTTGAGCGGGCGATAATGCTCCACCGGCCGCCGCGCGCCGCAGAATTCCTAATACAGCCTCATTATACGCCTCGAAAGTGTGAGAAATATAGATAATAATCAACGCATTAACTGCGCGACTGTACCTTTATATTACACAATATTGAAGCTTAAACGGTGATTATGTTTCTTTTAGTGTAATTTTTAGGTTACGTAATTTCATAAAGTTTGTTTAAACGTTCTAAGTGTTGTTTTGCCTTTTAGTTAGGAAAAAATTGAAGATTTTTTTAATGTTAGCAAAATACATGAAGACTCAACAATCCATTAAATCGTAAAATTCAAATGCTTCCTAAAAATGACCGTAATCAAAAGCAAAGCGTATTTTTTCTCGCAAACAAATTGTATTATTTAAATGTTGAAAAATATACGGAACTCTGTCAAAATTGTGTGTAATTCGCGTTAAAATAATTACTCTCTTTGATCGGAGCCCGTGGACTACGAGAATTTAATGTACAACCTCCGCATCAAAGGGAAAACTCCTAAATAGAAATTAAATACACCAGTCTACCCAAGTGATGGGCGGAGAGCGGAAAGTCGATGCCATAAGAATATTTTAAATTATTTTAAATGGTTATTGTAAGATAGATAAATTATCGATGTGCGTTTGTCCAATTCCTGTGCACATATATAATTCATTTTAAATAAATTTATATATATTTTTAATAATATACCAAAAAAAAAATACATTTTGTGATCGATGCAATTAGGGTAGATAGATTATGATAAAAAATATTTAATTTAAAATATGCGACCCATTGCTATTATCCTGCAGCACTACCACATCGAATTCTAAAGAAAATGCATGCAAAGATCTTGTGGGTGGAAATTCTTGAATGGCTAAAAGTAATTCCCTTAAAACCTTGTCAATACACTGGGGATTCCCCTGGTATTGCTATCTAGGTGACGGTAGTAGCTTAGGTACTATTAGGTGATCTATCTGACTGCTTCTCAGACTGACATGAAAATTAAAAATACTTTTTTAAAAACAAGCTTTGGATTCAGAGTGACGTCACTTTATTTTTTGAGTTATTCTCAGCAAGCCCTTTCATTTGATACCCATATTGTAGGATTGCATTAAAAAATAATAGTCCACTATCTTAGGTGTTCCGCCATGTTGGATTTAGAATGACGTCACACAGCTGACCATGCATGTCATCTAAACTAAACGTGTATACAAAATTTCAGCTCAATCGGTTAAAGATATGTGCTTCAAAATTGAGTTGCAAGATTCACCCCGGAAACACATACATACATTGCAAGTTAATATAAAGCTTGTAAAATACACACATTCCCGTTCGGACTAAATAAAAAAGGTAGCCGAATTTGAAAAAGGAAACCGATCGCGTTAATGTGCGACGCGAGTCACGCGGGATAACGTACGTGCAGGTCACGCACACAACTTCATGCACGTTGCTTCACTTCATTGGAGACTATTGTTTACGTACGCTCCTTCTACCTTTTTTATTTGTTCTGTGAATCTACGGTGATATTTTTTTTACTTTGAAAAAGCTTGTGTCTGACCGCAATCTATCTAATCGCCATGGTAAGTGATGATGTGGCCGGTGGTAAGAAAAGCACACAAAGCCTAGAAGGAAAACTACACCTTATCAACAGGTGGTTTATTTTGTGTAATGAAACCCATCACCAATATAATCACCTAATAAACCTTAATAAAGCCATCAGTTTATGGAGCGAGGTGTTAGATTGCTCCATTGAAAAGGGTAGATCTTCCGCCAGGCTTGGGGACCGCAGTCCAACTGTAGACGTTGGAAATGCAGATTGCTTGGAAAACTTCGTAAGCGCGATGTAGATTATTGGAGCGCCATCTATCTAGGAGTCGTGCGAACTATATCTATTTGTAGATAGATGTCGCTACAAGTTCATAACTTAGCCCTCATGTTGGATGAGCAAATATCATTTCACTCACATCCCTGTTTTCATTTTCTTGGTAATTCATAATTAGATTTTTTCAGTGTACACAAGCAGAGGAGTCATAATATATTAATTTTAATTATACGCTTTTATTTGCTAATTATTTATGTACATATACTTACTGTAGCGTTTTGATGTTTGCCTAATAAATAAAATTCCAGTGTCACGATGTTTGTCCGCGATTAACTCTGATATAACTAACCTGATCTTGATGAAACTTGGCACACAAATAAATTATAACCAGGAATAAGAGATAGGATACTTTTTATCCTGGGAAAAGAAAATATACATCAGGAACACGGTTGGAACCGCGGGAGATAGCTAGTCTTTATATAAAAAGATATTTATTGCATCTGTCTATGTATCTGCTTCAGTGCTTTTTATTTTTAACTGAAATAAGTAAGTGTTTTTACAAAAAAAAAATATCGAGGCCTCGGGGTAGGTACCGGTGGGCGGGGAGCATTTTCCGCCAACGCATCAGCCTGGCCATCCAAAGAGGAAACGCTGCCAGCCTGCTGGGAACCTTGCCGATCGGCACCAGCGGCAGCCTCGAAGAAGTAATCGAAGGAAGTTCCTTATCGCGCGTTATGAAATATGAAAGGGGGCGGAGACGGAAAAACAATCACCGACACTTTTATGTCGGTGATTTTTTGTGTCGGTGACAAAAGTCACCGACCGCTGTGCGGCGTGCGCATGTTTCTCTGTCTGTCTCTCTCTCTCTCTCTCTCTCTTATAGAAAGCAAGCCAGATATTTTCATTTCTATTTATATATATATATATTTAAAAAAAAAAAATCTATTTATATATATTGATTTATATATATATATATATACTCTCTCGACTTATAAAACTTATATAACTTCGTTCCATCCGGGTGTCCCTCTCAAGTTTTTTTATGTACATACATACATATAGATTGTACAGTTCAATATTTTTTAAAATTTTTGGATAAGTGTTTGATAGCAATCTCCAAAGCTTAGAACTACTTAACCATTTATTCTGGCAACACAATTCAAATAAATTCCTAAAGTAAACGCAATAAAAAGCAGTGCCAGCAATTCATACTTTCGGAAATGAATTGGTAACGGCATTAGGGCGGTGCTCACTGTTAGGAAATCAAGTCACGGCACGCTTCGTTAGTCTGAGTACATACAGACCGGGAGCGGGTACCTACCGACGTGATACATACAGGTTACATCGTGTGTACCGAGACTTAGATCAAACGGGAATTACCAAACAATTTAATGCGATGATAGCTCAGTGGTAAGTGACGTTGGATACCGTGACGAAGGTCGTGGGTTCGAATCCTACAATGAGCTTGAGCTTTCGGTGAAGGAAAACATCGTGAGGAACCATAACGCGGTGGTAGGGTACTTTGTAGTACCCGACTGGCTGGCTACCACCCTCAAGTTGAAAATCTGTCGCCAAGTACCTATCGGTGTGTTCCGACAGATCACTTACCATGGTGAGATTGTGGTCAAACACAAGCTTATCCAGAATAAAAAAAACAAGATAGTCAAACTATTTTTGTATCTGCCATCACTAAAGATTTGGTATTACATTGACTTGCCGTTCAAGGGAAACCAAGAGACCCCTAAGTCCCCTAAGAGTAGTGATTTCACAGCCTATAAGGCTCAAATATTAGGTAGAGTTTTCATCATCATCATCATTTCAGCCGAATGACGTTCGCTGCTGGACATAGGCGACCCCAAAGATTTCCACATCGATCGATCCTGAGCTGCTCGCATCCAGCGATTACCCGCGAACCTCACTAGGTCGTCGGTCCACCTTGTGGGGGGACTGCCCATGCTGCGTCATCCTACCCATTGACATCGAAACTAAGCAAAGCTCTTACCATCCCTCCTATGCTTACGTAAGCACTGGTATCATTTTTACAAAATATGTTCATGGTATCCATCATAGATAGTTATTAATTCTAAGATTGTGAAAAAAGCAATTCATTAACTATAAACGAATTAAAATTAATTGATGATTATAAATTTTGCTGACGTAATCACCATTCTTCTCCCTTTCGGTGCTTATCTAATACTTATACGGCTCCCATGAGCATTCAGCGAAGAAAAATCGAGAGGAAACTATAGCACGATGGGAGAGCACTTCATATGTACCTATTATTGTTAGTGCTGGAATACCTGCCATCCTATAAAATCTATCGCTAAACGCCGTGAGTTCGACAATTGCACTTAATCTTTAACACCGCACATGTATCACACACATAATCTAAACCTAGCTAAAGAAAAATAATTATCAGATAAAGCACCTGCTCTGTAGTCAGATGGTTCAAAAATATAAAAAAAAATGTAACCTTGCTGAGTTTCTTGCCTGTCCTTCTCAGTTGAAGGCTGACTTCCGAACCGGTGGTCACTTATATAATTCGACATTCATAAGTGGGCACTTAAGAAGGGCTTCTAGTGCCCGTGAATAAATGGTTTTGACTTCTCCCCTGTTCACGCGAGGTTTTATAAAACAGAGGCAAACAGAGGTGGTCTGCGGGTAGCGTTTGGTTTCAATGGTCTATAGTTTATGGATAATTCAGCGGATAAAAAACCAAAGGTCCGTGACCGTTCAGCCACCGCCTGTTTGCCAGTAGCTTAAATATTTCCCTGTTAAACACCGTGGACTTTTACGGCTACAGTCAGACAGCGCTCAATTTATCTAATCGATCTAAAGACAGAGGTGGGCAAACTAAGGAACATTCCGCCTACCAAACAGGTTGATATATGGACATTGTAACAGTTCAACGTGTAATTCGATACTGGCGACGGCGACGGTAACCGTTAGTAGGGTCGCCGGGCGATACAAGAACTGGCCAGCGCGAGCGATGGTTAATGAGTACAAACGTTTTTAGTACCAATTTATTGTACTTGGTAATGATATGTTCTTAAAGATATAGAGGTGGAGCATTCTAAGCTTTATAAAGTTTATCGGTAGCCAAAATGCTTAAGCTTTAAGAGTCTAATTGATTACAGACCCCACATTCACAAAGTATTTGCGAAAATTTTATTTTTTATTTGCCTTGCTGAGTTTCTTGCCGGAGTCTTCTCAGTTTAAGTGTATTCCGAACCGGTGGCAGAGTCAAATTGTAACGTTCATAAGTGCCTTACCAGGGCCTAAACTGAATAAATGAGTTTTGAGTTTGAAAAGCAAATTGTATGAAGAAGAAAATATTGAAAAAATAAACTTTGAATAAAACTCATTTTTTTATGCTGAAGTCAACCAGATAAGCATTAGCAATACCAGGGGATTGCCAAAATCATGTCGACCTTTATAATGCCTTGAAGGCAACTGACTCTCAAGTGCGGGAACATACCGATAGGTGCTTGGCGGGGACAGCAAAGCCACTAGTCAGCGAACACAAAACAGGTACTATATCGGTTACCCTATTTACGCTTAGAGCGTGTCGCCACTCGCCGAACACGGCACAGCTCTACGTAAACACGCGGTCACAACGCAAGCAACAAGCTGCCGTGACATTTACACGACGCGCGACATCGCTCGTGAATGGGAATTTATAGCGTGTAGCGTCCGTGTAGTGGCAGTTGCTGACATGATTCAAGCGCCGGGAAATATGTTATTGGCCATGATTTACAATATGACCAACGTGGAGTAGTAGTAATTATGTTAGTTTGAAGTGAAAACTTCTTTAGGCGCGCTGAGCACTTTATTTTGTGGTGAATGAGACTGAAACGTCACGTTCGGCTATGTAACGCTCACGCTCGTTCGAGTAAAGGCGGCTAGAGTCGAATAGGTGGGCGATCGCCTTGATTTCACTTCTGTTATTAGTCATCTTAAGCACACATCGTTTTTAAGCACACATCGTTTTTAAGCACACACATGTAATCATATATGTATATGTAAGCATATATTATTTATTTTTGGATTAAAACAGATATTATGTAAAATCGAGTGTCATCAAAAAGCTAATTTACCTAGTGACGTTCCTGACAATAGATGGCAGCACACTGGAATTGCACTTCAAAACTAAACTTCAGTCACGCATCGGAACTGTCTCGTTTTTTTTTGTAAGTACATTGTAAGTTTTTAAATTCAAATTCAAAATGTTTTATTCGAATTTGGGACACTTAAGGAACACTTATTGAACGTCATCTTATTGCTATTTTTAATGCTATTGTTACCACCATTTCCAAATAAAGACCTGTGAGGAGAAGAAACGTAGAAGTGAAAGAAATTCAAGGAAACTCCAGTTGTATGTAACTCCAGATTTTATATTAAATTAATAACACCACAAATAATCAGTAACAGACTTTACTGTTTTACACCTTGTAATAATTTCAATCTAAACGAATACTGAATGTCGCTCCCTTTTTATAACAATAACTATACCACTACTCAAGAAATATCCCCACACACAATTTAGTCATTCTCATTGGACGGAGCAACTTCAGTGTCAACACAATTACTTATAACACATTTTTTTATACAAAGTTCGTAATCAAATGTTGTATAAATAATTATTTAATTCTTAAAATATCATAAACAAAATTAAGAAAAGTAAAATTATAATGATTCCTAAAATAAATTAAACATCTCTACTTTTATGATAATTAAGTCAAAACAGTATTATTTTAAATAAATATCTAACAGAAGAAACTAAAATAATTTAGTTTCATATTTTAAATAAATATTTTTGCAAGAATTACCCTTGTAATTTCTTAGAATATAATTTCTTAAAAATACTAAACGCCAGTGCACCCTTCCGCTTCCCACTCGTAACGTGACCACATCTCACAATATTAGTGTTTATTTGTCGGCGCAAACGCAGTATCGCCGGCGTGCGGCGCGCGGCGCGTGGGCAGGTGCTAACGGGCAGTCGCGCGCGAAAGTGTTAACTCGATTATTGCCTCACTCATTACTTAATGGTCTACTCGAACGGAAGGTGGCGCTGCATATGATAATATCATGTTGACGAATGAAATTGTTTTGAGGTTTTGGATTAGTTTGTTTTGGTATTATTAGATAGATGTAGTCGTTCAAGATAAAAATGTTGATGGAAAGTCTGCGTGATATTGTTTTTTTTTGTTAACTAATAAAGGTTTCAATCTGGAATGTCATAAGATTGATTTAGCTATCAAATATTACTTTATTCGTTCATAGATTATTTGCTGTAAAGCAATAGTTATTTGTTATACAAGAGTGTAAAGTTGTTTATTAACCGCGTGCTCAATTTTGATGACCGAGCAAGCGAAGGATTCTAAAATTGAATCATGAGCGCAGCGAGGGATTAAAAAATTAGAATCTTGAGCGTAAGCGAGTGCAACACGTAATTTTTCATCCCACCATTTCATCAGCGAGGAAATGACTAAATGCACCAAAAAATAAAATGGCGTGCGCAAATCAAATTAAAAAAAAGGACACCAAGAAGGTTCCGAGTCTGAGTTTTTGACAAATTAAAAAATGATTCTTTAATTTCATTTTTTAATTTGTCAAAATTATAATTTTTTATGTATTTTTGTATTAGTTTAAGAATAAAATAGTTAAACATTTAAAAAAATAAGTTAATATAGTCAGATGATCCAAAATTTAAAAAAAAAATTAACCTTGCTGCGTTTCTTGCCGGTTCTTCTCAGTTGAAGGCGTAACTTCTGTAATTCGACCTTCATAAGTGCCCTTCTAGGGCCTAAACTAAATAAATGGTTTTGACTTTGGCTTTGACTTTAGCTTTGATAAATTCGGCACCATGGAGGGAGAAGTAAATAGATTTAATGATGATTTGAATTCATAAACATAGTGCACACGATGTTCTATTTACTTTATCCTCTAGTGGATAATAACGGCTTTTACACTCAGATATCGAAGAGCAAAAATACTCTTTCCGAGATGGGGGGATGAAAAATATATTTACATTGGAATGAAAAACAAACATATCACTTGTATAGGTGATGATACATGCGCACACGCAGGTGAACTCGTCGGGGTTTACGAGCTCGTAAAGTACAGGAGAGGAGAAAACTCAAAATAGAATTAGGGACAAAGATGCTGCTCTGTAACTTATACTACAGTTGCGGTTTACTTGACAATAAATGTTTTACTAATCTGCATTTATCGCTGGAAGAATTATGGACTTTCTTGCTTCCCTAAAAAGGGATGGCTTTAAAGTGGGGACATACATGGAGGTTGCAATAAAAAAAAAAACAAAAACAAATATTATGAAGAGGTAAAGTTTGTGAGGTTGTAGGGGGTAATCTCTGGATCGACTGAACCGATTTTGAAAATTCTTTTACCAATACAAAGCCACGTTATTTGTGAGTGTTATAAGCTATAATTTTATCCCGGGAAAAGATAAGATCCCACGGGAACGCTGGTGAAACCGCGGGGGCAGCTAGTTCTCAATTTTAATAGATATCATCTGTCAGTCTATCAATCTGTTTAGATTTCTTTTATCAACCTTGAAATGGGAGAAAAAGGCATGATTTTCTGATAAACTTATTCCACCGGGATATAGTCACGGGCTAAAGCTAGTATTCCTATAAAATGCTCAATAGGTAGCTAAAATATACCGATACCAAAACAAATCAGAACCGAAAAGCCACATCAGCGCGGTGCAATCAATTTCAACAATTTTGGCATTACACGAACCGAGTGTAAACCACAGCGATATCAGCGTCGAATTGATTGATAACCGAAGCCAGCATTGGATTCACATTTAAATGAAATGATTCAAATTGTACAGTCAGCGACAACATTAGAGATCTTTGGTAAAATGTTATAATACATATATTGTCTCTAATGACATTCTCCTGACAGTTTGTATGAAAGAAAATTGTGTGGTAAGTACTAA
Organism: Ochropacha duplaris; assembly: GCA_951361185.1. Lineage (NCBI taxonomy): Eukaryota > Metazoa > Arthropoda > Insecta > Lepidoptera > Drepanidae > Ochropacha > Ochropacha duplaris. The sequence goes on along the minus strand of OX592702.1, from coordinate 1,029,350 downwards.
CTAAAGTTATTTACTTTTGACGCTGGCGGGAATTTGCGAAGTGAAGCTGTATTTTTGATTTTAGGGTTACGTACCCAAAGGGTAAAAACGGGACCCTATTACTGAGACTTCGCTGTCTATCCGTCACCAGTCTGTATCTCAAGAACCGCGATAGCTAGACAGTTGAAATTTTCACAGATGATGTATTTCTGTTGCCGCTATAACAACAAATACTAAAAACAGAATAAAATTTATATTTAAGGCGGGCTCCCATACAACAAACGTGATTTTTTTGCCATTTTTACGGAACCCTTCGTGCGCGAGTCCGACTCGCACTTGTATATTCATAAAATCATGTATTTAAAATACAAGCTTGTGGTCAAACACAAGATTATCCAGAAGTAAAAAAGAGTGACGTCTGAAACTGCGCGGGATCTAGTTTATAAATGTAATTATTCACAGACGGCTCCTCCCGTCACATTAACAGATACATCGCGATATTAAAATGATAAACGATCGATTCCAAGTGATACAGAGCGGAATGTTTCATGCCAGAAACGTCACGTAGAAGTCGTCTCGTCACGTGATCGTCAGCCTCCCGTTACGTGTGTGGTGACCTTAATTTTATTTAGCATACGCATCGCTGCGGCGAAATGCGGCTTGCTGTAACCGGAGTGATCGAGTTTTGATAATATTTAGTTATTATTTACAACGTTGCAGTATATTGTGGACTAGCTGTCCCCCGCGGTTTCACCCGCGTTCCTGTGAGATCTTATCTTTTCCCGGGATAAAATTATAGCTTATAACACTCACAAATAACGTGGCTTTCTATTGGTAAAAGAATTTTCAAGATCGGTTCAGTAGATCTAGAGATTACCCTACAACCTCACAAACTTTACCTCCTTATAATATTTGTTGTGGATAGAGTAGCTACATCATTATCAATAATCCCACATAATATGAGAGGTCTGCGAGACGGATTCAGGATTTAGGTTTGACGGGGCTTGACTTTGCTAAGGCCTACCTTTTATTATGTTATACACTAAAAATCATCCTGTTTTTTTTATGTCACTAGTGACAACGAGGCAGGCGGGTCACCTGATGGTAAGTGACTACCGTCACCTATAGACATTAGCAATACCAGGGGAACTGCCAACGTGTTGTACACCTTATTACAATTCCTTAAGGGCAACTGGCTCTCAAGTGCAACTGCCGGAACACACCAACAGGTGCTTGGCGACAGATTTTCAACTTGAGGGTGGTAGCCAGCCAGTCGAGTACCACCGTGTTGTGGTTTCCTCACGATGTTTTCCTTCGACCTTCGCCACGGTATTCGACGTCACTTACCACTGAGCTATCATCGCCTTAAAATCCTCTATATCTGTCTATCATAGAGAACTCTAGGTTCATTAACCTGTGAATACTAACAAAGGAAGCATAAGTACAACGTAACAATTTCTCAATAAACATATCGCTCATATATCAATATTCCAAAGAGATAAATGGTCAGAAATGATTATGTTAATAAATCCATTTAAAACACTCTCTTAACAACTATCTCGTTCCAGCATCGCACATATCTAATCTTGACATCTCTTTCATTACATTTCATGTTGCGATACAAGCGGTAAACCGGACACTTTCACCAATGCCCGATACGACCTCTCAACTGCAGGTCATTAGTTACAATGCCCAGTTATGTATGTCTCCATTACGACTGCTATTGTTAGAACGACATTTTTTTTTTTTATGTCACAAGTGACAACGAGGCAGGCGGGTCACCTGATGGTAAGTGACAACCGTCGCCTATAGACATTGGCAATACCAGGGGATTGCTAATGTGTTGTACACCTTATTAAGGCGAACTGGCTCTCAAGTGCAATTGCCGGAACACACCAACAGGTGCTTGGCGACAGATTTTCAACTTGAGGGCGACTGGCTAGTCGAGTACTACAAAGTACCCTACCACCGTGCTGTGGTTTCCTCACGATGTTTTCCTTCACCGAAAGCTCAAGCTCATTGTAAGGATTCGAACCCACGACCTTCGCCGCAGTATCCGACGTCGCTTACCACTGAGCTATCATCGACATGTTATGCAGTCTGTAATTACGTGTAATATAACCATAGTCTGTCATTACCAGTTTGGCAGGTAATGATGTATGAGATATCTAACACACTGGTATATTTTGATTGGTTATTTATTTTTAATTTTTCGATATAAATAAATAATAAATAAATATCCTCGGACATTATTTTGTTCACACACGGCTATCTGGTCCCAAACTAAGCAGAGCTTGTAATATGGAAACCGGATGACTGATATACTACATATACTACTTTTTTTTTGTAAATACATACTTTTAAGTATTAAATAATTACACCCAGACTCAGGACAAACAGACATGTTCATGCACACAAATGTCTGTCCTGGATGGGAATCGAACCCACTACCTGCGGCATGATAGGCAGTGTGTTAACCAACCACGCCAACCGGCCCGTCGAGATATGTTAGGTATATTATATTCGATAACTTAGGGATAAGGAAATTAGTAATAATAAAAACCCTGGGATATTCATCACCCACGGCTATCTGATCCCAAACTATTACACCCAGACTCAGGACAAACAGACATGTCCATGCACACAAATGTCTGTCCTGGATGGGAATCGAACCCACGACCTGCGGCATGATAGGCTAACCAACCATTAGATAGATAACAGAGGAGTAACAATGAATTCTTGTTGGTTCATAACTGCTTTAAAAATATTAAAGTTTAGCGATGCCATGACAGCTAGTAAATTTTGAAATAAAACCAAAAAGAAAACATATCCAAGAATTTCATTACCCGTAACTACAAATATCAACAAATTTCCCGACGAGATAACCTTTGTTCCGCGTAGCAATAAGCTTTATCAAAAACAATACAAAACAACCCCATTCCAAAGTTAAACAACATTGGCACACATTTACGATGTTACATGCAGAAATATAACAAGTTGGGTTTAACGACAGCAATATGCAAGATCAGATAGGGGTATTGTTTTGTATAGAGATAGCGGAATGTGTTGTAGATTTAATATGTTACCTACAGATAAGTTTTAAACACCGATCAGTGTGAAATATCCTGTATTTACTCGGTTTGGCAACTATATTCTGGATAGCAAAGTGTCGATAGAAGACAAGTAAACAAGGTTTTTTGTATTTAAAAACAAAATGCAAAAATTATGACTACATCTCTATTTTTTCAAATAGTGCCCTGATAGATAAGTGATTTTGGCGTTGTAAAATTATACAATACTCCTAAGCAAACAACTTTTTGAACGAAGTTCCTTATCGCGCGTTGTGAAAGGGGACGGAAAAAATTCTTACGAAAAATTGTCCCGACACTTTTTTATGTCACTATGTATGTTTATTAAGCTGTGCGGCGTGCGCATGTTTCTCTGTCTGTCTCTCTCTCTCTCTCTCTCTCTTATAGAAAGCAAGCCAGATATTTTCATTTCCATTTATATATACATATATATATATATAAAAATACATATAATGAGACAGTTGTTCATTACTCGGAAGAACCGCGCTTCAGTCGCGTGGCTTACTTTACGCGTCGTTTTAACGAGTTCAACTCAATTACGCGTTTTACGATTATTCTGTTTATTTCAGTGGACCACACGCAATCTTTTTTGTATTTCAATATTATTTGTATAAGAGATATGTTCCGGCCCCGTTGTGATAAAAATCTTGTTGGTTTAAGGTTTTTAATTCACAATTTATTTCACAAATGTTTAAGGCGATGATAGCTCAGTGGTACAATGAGTTTGAGCTTTCTGTGAAGGAAAACATCGTGAGGAAACCATAGCACGGTGGTAGGGTACTTTGTAGTACCCGACTGGCTGGCTACCACCCTCAAGTTGAAAATCTGTCGCCAAGCACCTATCGGTGTGTTCCGACAGTTGCACTTGAGAGCCAGTTCCCATCTAGGCTTTGTGTGCTTACCACCTTTGGCCACATCATCACTTACCATAGTGAGATTGTAGCCAAACACAAGCCTATCCAAATAAACAATAAAAATAAAAAATAAAAACAAATTTCACACTTCAAATGACATGTATCGCAATTTCTGGAATAATTTATTTATTTTATTTTATTTATTTATTTACTTTTAGGAAGATTTACAGCCAAACAATTAATATAGTTAGACAATTAAAATTTTGTTCGATGCCATTATAAACCACCTATAAATTGACACATATTTTGTACAAGAAAAATAAAATAAACAAATTAAGTTAGTCGTGTTAGTATGTAAAATAAGTTAACATAAATATTACATTTGAGTTTGAGTTTTAAAAAGTTAAATAACGGTAACAAATATAAAATACTTAATTACATAATTTCACCAATAATATTTATTTGTAGATAGTTTTGGAACGACCGTTCTACCTGCAAGCCAAGGAGTTTGTGATATAGTAACAACGCAATGAGCGTACAGACTAAACTTAAACCTGGCAACTTTTTAGCAGTTCTACCTGATGGTAAGTGGCCACCATCACCTATGAACATAAGCAACAGGGGTACTGTGCCAAGCTAGTATATAAAGCCTGGCAAGAGTCAAACATGTGACTAATTGAAAACAGTTGAAATGAACTAAGCTCAATAACAATTATTATAATTATCTAAAATCACCAAGTATTCATCGGGCATACGAATTAATTTAATAAACAGTCAATGATAATGTAATGATGTAAAACATGACTGCAAATATATTTGTTCGTCTAATGACCTGTCCGTTGGTAGAATTCTGAAATAACATACATAATAACTGCATAACAATTAATAACTGCTTTGTAAGCTTTGTGGATATTGTCTATATCAAAGTCAAAGTCAAAACCATTTATTCAGTTTAGGCCCTAGAAGGGCACTTATGAAGGTCGAATTACAGAAGTTACCACCGGTTCGGAAGTCATGCTTCAACTGAGAAGAACCGGCAAGAAACTCAGCAAGGTTACATTTTTTAAATATTTTTGGACCATCTGACTATATTGGCTTTTTTTTCAAATGTTTAATAATTTTATCCCTAAAGTAATACCTATATTTATAAAGAAGATTTAGATTCAAGTCCGTTGAGGTAATCTATGAGGAGACATAATATGTATAACTAGTTTTCCACCCCGCGGTTTCACCCGCGTTCCCGAGGAATCTTATATTTTTCCGGGATAAAAAGTATCTTATATGTTATTCCAGTATATGATCTACCTGTGTGCCAAGTTTCATTAAAATCCATTTAGTAGTTTTTGCGTGAAAGAGTAACAAACATCTTCACATTTATAATATTAGTAGTTTTTAACTTTAGATTACTATATCTAAAGTTATATTATAAGGAGGAAAGTTTTTTTTTGTTGTTACGATTTAACTCTAAAACTACTGGACCAATTTTAAAAATTCTTTCACCATTAGAAAGCTACATTATCTCTTAGTAACATAGGCTATATTTTTATCCCGGGAAATGATAAGATCCCACGGGAACACGGGTGAAACCGCGGAGTACAGCTATTGGCCTATGAATGAATAATATTATGATGATTTTTAAGTTTGTTTTTTTTTTTCGAAACGAGCACGTATACCTACGATGTTGATTATGCGTCAATTACCATACATCGGCCAGTGTGAGTCCAGGTTTACGGCGGTCAATTAACTCATAACTATTTTATTATTTACAACAAATGTACAAAATATACATGCAAATGTACAATTACAATACATAAAAAACTTCTTCGAGGCTGCCGCTGCTGCCGATCGGCAAGGTTCCCAGAAGGCTGGCAGCGTTTCCTCTTTGGATGGCCAAGCTGATGCGTTGGCGGAAAAAGCTCCCCGCCCGCCGGTCACCCGAGGCCTCGATTAATTTAAGGCCTCATAACTATGTTTGCAATCGACTGTAATTACGAGTTAGGTTAGATTATGTTCTCAACGGTTATTGTACGAATAATTTGTTCGTTATTGCCTTTGCTATATTATTTGAATCGCTTGTTTCTAATCATTATAATTTAAGTGATTTTTTGTACAGTGTTTTTATTTTGTCTACTGTCTGTTTGCCTACCTGCTTTTATTTTTATTTTTACTGTGTACATTTTGTAAGCGCTGCGCGTTTAACCTTAGATATTACATAGATTTTAATGTTCTCATGTAAGTGAATCTAACCTGTATTCTTATGAGAATAAAGTTCTATAAACAAACAATTATTGGGTTTAACGTCGTGTGCAAATAGAACGTACATTTTAAAAGTTTTTTTGATCACACGCTCTTTTATAAAAACAGAGAAGTTGCTCAGACAAATGATTTTAGACTCAAGACATGATTTTATTATTCTGAATTGTGTTTGACCACAATCTCACCATGGTAAGTGATGATATGGCCGAAGGTGGTAAGCACACTAAGCCTAGATGGGAACTGGCTCTCAAGTACAGCTGCCGAAACACACCGACAGGTGCTTGGCGACAGATTTTCAACTTGAGGGTGGTAGTCAGCCAGTCGGGTACTACAAAGTACCCTACCACCGTACTATGGTTTCCTTACGATGTTTTACATCACCGAAAGCTCAAGCTCCTATTTTAGGATTCGAACCTACGACCTTCGCTGCGGTATCCGACGTCACTACCACTGAGCCTTAAACAGACATTACCCAATATTTACAATTATTTGTCGAATTAACTCATTAATTTAAGAACATATTCCTTAGCCAATTATCCATTAGCGGCGTATGTCGGAAGCGATCAGTCAACCAGTGGACAAGTCGGCAGGCGAGTGGTGAGGCGAGTGGCGAGGCGAGTGGGCGATGCGCCCGCGCCGCTTTCTTTAATAACATTTTAATGTTGTATCATATCACCGTCACTGAAGAAGCGGTTATACTTGTTTAAAAATAAATTAGCATAATTTCTTACATCAATTAATTAATCATTGGTATTCAATTTCTTTAATTTAAAAATGATATATGCATAGTTTATGGATTGTAAATATTACAAAAATTATTGATGACTTGGGAATACGAAGCAAGCAATATGACACTTAAGACACTGCATGATGAGTTAAATAGAAACTTAAAAATTATTAATTTGACTATATTTTTATAGTTAGATTCTAGAGGTTGTAGCGACATCTATCTATGTGTAGGTAACACATAGATATAGTTCGCATGACTCCTAGATAGATGGCGCTCCAATAATCTACATCGCGCTATCGAAGTTTCCTATGCGATCTGCATATACAACAAGATTCCAACATCAACAGATGACCTAGCCTGGCGGAAGATCTTCCCTTTTCAATGGAGGAGTCTAACACCTCGCTCTTAAGGTAATAGAATTAACCACGAGTTCTAATCTCTTTATTGGACCTAGAAATAATTACAAAATTTAAGAGCAGTTCAAACAAATAATACCTTCTCATATTTATATGAAAAACATGATAACCTACTCACAAACGAACGAATACGAAAATATAAATTCATTGTTCATGCCACATCACAGGTCGTTTCAACCCCTCAATTCTACAGGGTCGTTCCAACCGACGAAATGAATTACTTGACCCCCGCGTGTAAGTGCGGTAACGAGCGGTGAGTTGTCACCTGTAAATGATGACAGTTTGACTACAATCTCACTATGGTAATTGATGATGTGGCCGATGGTGGTAAGCACACAAAGCCTAGATGGGAACTGGCTCTCAAGTGCAGCTGTCGGAACACACCGATAGGTGTTTGGCGACAGATTTTCAACTTGAGGGTGGTAGCCAGCCAGTCGGGTACTACAAAGTACCCTACCACCGTGCTATGGTTTCCTCACGATGTTTTCCTTCACCGAAAGCTCAAGCTCATTGTAGGATTCGAACTCACGACCTTCGTCGCGGTATTCGACGTCACTACCACTGTGCTATCATCGAAGTGTGGAAGGAAATGAGGACGATCCGCAATATTTGATGGGGATTTTAATGAAATATAGCTGTACATTTACGCTTCAATAATGATAGGATGCTGAATGAGTAGTATCCTGGCTGACTACCATCTTCATGTTAAAAATCTCTCACAAGTTGACCACCTACCGCTACATCATCTCTTACCATGGTGAGATTGTGATTACTCACAGCAAGCTTAACCTTCTTCATCTTCTTCCCTTCCTTATCCCACGCTAGGTGGGGTCGACACAACATGTTTTTCTCTTCCACTCCGCTCTATCACTAGTCGTCTCAATACTCACACATTTCATACGAATATCATTTTTCACGAATACCTTCTTCGGACTTCCTCTACTTCCTCTTTTCGTTATTGGTTAGCCATTAAAATAAATAATATAATATGAGAGTCTTATAAATCCTATTTTTTATCATCTAATGGTATGTAACTATCGTTGCCATTAGCAATAACAGGGAGATAGTCAATTTATGGTTTCTCAAGGGCGACTGCCGGAACACACCGATAGGTGCTTAGCGATAATCAACTCGAGGGTAGTAGTCTAAGTTTTCCTTCACTGAAAGCTCAAATAATGTAGGATTCGAGCCCACGACCTTCGCCACTGCATCCATCACAGTGTTGCCAGTTAGATTTTTTTTTGCCAAGTCAGGATTTTGGAACTTTTTGAGTGAAAAAAGCGGGATTATTTCATCGAAAGCGGGACATTGTAAAAAACGTAGGTAATCAGAAGTTTTTAAATATTTATCTTATTATTTGAGTTAAAATTGTGTTTACGTGACATTAGATAGCAAAAATATCCATAGAAAATGTATTTTAAAATAAAATATGATATTTTAAATCAGATTTACCCTATCGTTAAATAGTTGAGTCTTATTCGTCTTCTGAATAAAAAAATTCAAATCGAGTTATACCCGAAAAGCAGGACTGAGCCTGTCCCGCACGGGACATTAAATTTTGATTAAAAATCGGGACGTCCCGCCAAAATCGGGACGTCTGGCAATGGTCAGCGGTCATCATCACTACTCCTTAGAGATCATCCTTTCTATATTAGCTTGATATCGCCTTTCATTAAGATAGGCATAACTTATTGATCAACGCATTCTGACATTAAAACTTATACCACAAAAACTTAAATACCGAAATATTAATTGGAACTATCACCGAAAATGGTTTATTTCAAATGCATTGCTCAAAAATTCTATAAAAAAAAACGGTATAAAACTTAACTACTCCACATATGTACAAGTCAATAATAAAACTAATTTAATCATCTGGAACACACCTAAGACTCACAACCCCTTGAAGACTACTCAAACCGCAGGCTTCATCTGCTTCCCCTTCAACCCTCGGGGGTAAAAAGGGGGCATTCCATTCCCCCCTAGCTTTGAATTCGCACCTCGCTGCACCGATTACGGATTCCGAACGCGAATAATTCGATGGTTATTCCACGAATTAGTGCAGACGAATTTCGGGTAACATTCGGTGGTAATGATGTGCCTGAGCTTACAGATTTTCACTTCACGGAGCAAAATGTACGATGAAATATTTATGGGCTCTTATTTTATCAGCTTACCGTTAGGGTTGTCACTTATTTAAATGTATTGTTTGTGTGTAGGATCTTTAATTAATCTTTCAATAATATAGATATGTCAAAACCTTTGATCATGGTCTAAAAAGTAGTTTCATAAAATATTTTATACTGAAGAAAAGAAAGGCGATGATAGCTCAGTGGTATATCTTTATACTGTGGTGGTAGTGACGTCGGATACCGCGGCGAAGGTCGTGGGTTCGAATCCTACAATGAGCTTGAGCTTTCGGTGAAGGAAAACATCGTGAGGAAACCATAGCACGGTGGTAGGGTACTTTGTAGTAAGTACCCGACTGGCTACCACCCTCAAGTTGAAGATCTGTCACCAAGCACCTATCGGTGTGTTCCGACCGCTAGGCTGCACTTGAGAGCCGGTTCCCATCTAGGCTTTGTGTGCTTACCACCTTCGGCCACATCATCGCTTACCATGGTGAGATTATAGTCAAACACAAGCTTATCCAGAATAATAAAAAAAAACAGTACAGCATATTGCGATATTTAAAATACCTGAAAAAAACAAATTTGACTGTGATAAGTATTACAGATCAGGGTTACCACAGTCACGAACGTGAAACAAATCTTTTTTATACGCACTAAAAACGATTAAAATAAAAGATTCTACCGGAAATACCGCCATTAAGTCAATAGTCACGTTAAGACTATAAAATACGAATAACATGGTTTCACGTTATCTTTGAGTGTTACCAGAGATGCTTTTCATTATAATTCCATGAAGCACATTTATTATTAATTTTTTTTTTATTTAAACAACCAGGCACTTGGGCAACACTAAACATATGTACTGAAGAATTAACTGCAATTGAAAGACTAAGTGCAACAGACATCCTAACACAAAAAATGATACCAACACCAGCATAGTACCTTCGCGAAAAAGATACTATGATGAGGTAATTAGGGGTAGATAGACGAAGCATCTTAGGTTCAAAGACAAGTGTTGGAGCGAAGTTCCTTATCGCGCGTTGTGAAAGGGGGCTAGACGGAAAAAAATCTTACGAAAAACCGACACTTTTAGTGTCAGTTGGTCGGGTGACAGTTGTGTGTAGTAACCTATTGTAAGCTGTGCGGCGTGCGCATGTTTCTCTGTCTCTCTCTCTCTCTCTCTCTTATAGAAAGCAAGCCAGATATTTTTATTTCTATATATATATACTCTCTCGACTTATATAACTTATATAACTTGTGTCCCTTGACACCTCTTAAGTTTTTTTAGCTCTGCGTTGGTCTATTAGATGGGAATGGAATTAATTAGTGCTCTGAATATTGCTTTTTAGTTGTAATCTACTTATTTGTCATTTCTAATAATTGGGGAAAGCGTAACTTGAAACAATAATGGGGGCAAAGAACAGTTAGTTCTAAATAGTTTAACATTTATTGCAATTGCTACCTAAGCACCGTGCGTTAGAGTCTAACTAAACTAAAAATCATAAGTGCTTGTAAAGGACTATTTGAATAAAATAGATATTCATTTCAACTAAAGTTTTTCAGTTACCTTGCATCAATAGGATGTTTTTAAGTCAATAAATAGTTGATAAGTAGGCAAACGATTCACCACATGATAAGGTTATTTGATGGGTATCTGGATATATCTGGACAGCTCTTGCAGGACACATCTTATGTACCTAATTAAGTTAATTTTGAAAAGAGTACATAATTGTTGAGTTTATTGCCGGATCTTCTCAGCAAAAGCAACCTTCCGAATAGGGCGTTAGAGTCTGACAAACACAAACTACCAAGAGAACTAACGTTCTGACAAACAAAGTGCAAACAAATTCATATGTGCCTGTGTATCATTTCATATACATGTATTTTTTTATAGAAGCTTTTTGGCTTGGTATCTAGACCTTTCACCCATTTCCGTCTGTACAAATCCGGTCAGGTTTTAGTGAAATTGGCGGCTATATGAATTATAAACTCTTCGAAATTTAAAACCACACTATGGTTATCTCTCTCTGGTTGATTGATCAAGCATACAAAACACTCCAATGCAGTCATTCAGTTTGAGTAACGTAACCCTATCTTAACAGGGTTAATTCAATGTAATTAGCAGAGCAGGGTTGTGCCTGCAGCACGCATCACCCCATGGCAGTGTAGCCCAGCCTGTAACTCGATACACCCTACGTGGATTATAATTAATTATTTAATTACTTATAATATGTTTGTGCGTGCGTGCAAAGGTTGGAGATTAGAGATCCTTTGTTACTGGATTTACGTGCTCGTTTAAGATATTGTGAACATTTGCCGGTATCTTTCTTATACAGGCTGATGGTTTAATTCACTATCATTATCAATAATCAGTTTTATCGGTTTGTATCATTTCCAAGTGAGAGAAGAGATAATGCAGTTTGTTTAAATCTAAAGTCCATGAGAATTTAATTTAATTATTTTTGACATCTCAAAGATAAAATGAGGTACGTATTTACTGATGAGAAATCTATACTAATATTATAAAGAGGAAAGATTTGATTGTTTGTTTGTTTGCATTGAATAGGCTCTGAAACTACTGGACCGATTTGAAAAATTATTTCACCATTAGAAAGCTACATTATCCCTGATAAACATAGGCTATACTTTGTTCCGGGAAAAGATAAGAACTAGCCTTTTAATAAAATTATAATAATAATTCTTCAAACACGGCCATTTGATCCCAAACTAAACAGAACTTGTTCTATGGAAACCAGATAACTGACATACAAGCCGATCGCGTTCCTGTGCGAGGCGAGTCACGCGGGATAACGTACTTGCTGGTCACGCACACAACTTCGTGCACGTTGCTTCACTTCATTGGAGACTATTGTTTACGTACGCTCCTTCTACCTTTTTTTATTTGTGCTGTGGTACTAGGTGGGGGGAAAGTTCACTTAAGTACTAATCATGTCAATCGATTATCAAATGTGGCATCATAAAATAGCATCCTGTATATATATTCGCGCTTCTCTCTCTGTTAGGGTTACCGTTTACAAAGAAGGGCTTAAGATATTAACAGTGTGAATATTTTAAGCTTTATGTTAAGGATATTAAAATTATATTAGGGTACGTACGCCCACTGGTCGAAATTCGTAAACCATAATCTTAATATTTTTGAAAAAAAAAACTATTTCATTTTTTTTATTGATAACACTAAATCTCGTCAACAGCTACAAAAAAAATACGCATAGACAATTACTTTCGCATTAATTGTTGTCAGGTAAATTAGGATATTTATTTTCTTTTGTCTTTCCACAAAGAAGAAGAAGAAGAAGTTTTTTATGTATTGTAATTGTACATTTGCATGTATATTTTGTACATTTGTTGTAAATAAAAACCTTAATAAATTTTTCAGCAATTTGTAAAAATATCCCTGCCGAAAATGATGATATCTCATTTTCGGCAGGGATATTTTGTTGTTGCAATCGATATTATAACTAGATTACCGAAACATGGGGTTGATGAATCGAGCATTGTCTATCGCAATGGAGAATTTTAAGAGCTTCCGGTACAAATGTAAGACGAGACAAATTAAATTGTTATTTAAGGGGATGGAAATAAAAGTTACTTTATTGATTGTATAGTCAACTACCAGTCTACTGCTCGCGGAACCTTTTAGGGGATACGTTTTCCTTTCTTAACTATCTGTTTGTGGCATTTATACTTTGAGATTTCGTGATTGATAAGTAAGTGGTATTTCACTGGCGTACCCTTCAGGGGTTGAGTTTTCAAAAATGCTTTTAACCAGCTGCCACGACTAGATTAGATTCCTAATGTACCAGCGTTACCAGCCTCAAGTTTTTAGCATTTATACTTTTTGAGATTTCGTGATTAATAAGTGATTGCTAATTATGCTAGTTTTGACAATTCTTATCTTAATTTAATTAAAATATGTAACCCAATGTTAGCTTAATGCTTAATATTATATGTCTATCTGTCTGTCTGCCTGTCTGTGTCTGTCTGTCTTTCGAGTATTTCGATTTAAATGTAATATGGATATTTTTGTCTTTTATCCGAGAGAGTTGAGGGTTGAGGTTCTCAGACATATGTTAAAAGCTTCATTGTATTCAAATATTGCTTCTCGTTGTTATTTTTCAAAACCCCAAAAATTCATACAGGATTGATTCAAATGATCCCTGTATGAAATTATGGGATTTTATTTGACTTTAAATAGTGAATATAAAGGAAAAAGAGCTAGATATATCAGATACAGACTTAGAAGCTTACAACTGAATAATTTTATCGCTGATTTTGCAGCACAAAATCCAAAGCGGAAAACCCTGCTGATCGCACCTCAACTCGAATAAATCAAGATGTTCTCCCAAAGGTCCCAGAATCGATTCAGAGGTGCAATATCGATATGAATACAAAAATCGATTGATCAATGTCTCGCGCATATCGGCGAGAATTACTCACAGTGACAGTAATCTTGATAAAGTGTAGGATTCAATGCGCACACGCATCGCTGTTTGCGGCAATAATGCGTTTATGAGTGCGGGTCACATCTTCGCCATCTTGAAGAAGTGATTCTGTCGAAATGTTCTGTCCTCTCCGACTGGTTATTAATGATGATTAGGTACTATTAAATTTGGACGTGTATATTTGATTAATATGAAGATATTATAACTATTTCCAATGATGGAGATTTCGAACAATTAGCTTTCCATAATTTAGGTAATAGGTAACATAATGGTGGATTAAATGCAGGCCAATGTGGATCACGCATATTATAAGTATGAAAATGAAAATCTTTTTATTCAAATAGGCCTTTACAAGCACTTATGAATAGTCTAGACTCTAATGCTCGGTTCGGAAGGTTGCTTTTGCTGAGAAGAGCCGGCAATAAACAGCAATTACTCTTTTCAAAAACAACTTACACTTAGGCTATCACATTTTATCATTTATTTGTCTAGTCTCACTGATAATACGTATCTCTATATGTGTTATTGATTAACTGGTTTATTAACTCATAGCCTAAACTATTGTTGTTAGAAACATGAAATATGCACACGTTTGGGTTAAGTAGTGGGCACTAAATATGCTCACATTGTGACGGAAGTCACCGGTAAGTAATTCCAGAATAAATTAACTAAATGTATTTTATTTCAATAGCAAGTAAAACGATTATTGATCGGACAATATTTTGTAGTTCAGCCTAACGTACCAAGATCATGCTGTATAGACTTTATTCCCGCGCAGCAATTTTACAGTTCAAAATTAGCTTCTGAACAGTGCCTAGAGTCACAATAAGACTAAAACTCCCTACCCTGTCCAGTCCACATAAGTATAACTAATACAATATACCACACAAGTGCGTCTATAGCTTTCATCTCTGCTTGTACCGGGTGCTCGCGCCGTTCGCCCGAGGCGGTACATGTATTTTATTTTAAAGATAAAATATTTTAAATGTACTACGATTCCCTCATTGCGCCCGCGGTTAACTGCAAGGGTTGGCAGGACCGAGAAACGAGTGTAATTAGAAAATACGAGACGGTACAGTTTTAGATGCAGTAAATGCATAAGTACTTTTTTCTTTGGATAAGCTTGTGTTTGACCACAATCTCACCATGTAACTTGTGGCCGTAGGTGGTAAGCACACAAAGCCTAGAAGGAAACTGGCTCTCAAGTGCGGCTGCAATACACCGACCGATTCTTGGGGACAAAATTTCTACTAGAGGCTGGTAGCTAGCCAGGCGAGTACTTTTGTAGTACTCGGCTGGCTAGCTACCACGGTGCTATGGTTTTCTCACGATGTTTTCCTTCACCGAAAGCTCAAGCTTATTGTAGGATTCGAACCTACCTTCGCCGCGGTATCCGAATTCACTACCACTGAACTATCATCGCCTTAGATTCACTTAGCACGGATTCCTAAAGAATCTGCAAAATATGACAGAAAAACCGATGACCTAACTCTTTTCTAGGAGAAGATATCGGCTTTTTGGTATGAAAATCTGTGCCAAAGCAAGGAAATTAAAGAGACGCTAAATAAATCATTAGGTATTTCGGTCATTTAGTCATTCGAACTGTTTATTTAACTCCTCGCTTGACACTTGAAATTTAGTGTAAACATAAAAGTACTTGACTCCATCACTTGAAAGATCCAACTACAATGTGATAACCCTATTGTAGATCCTTGATACTTAACCACTCTCCAATTTGGTAGTCACCGACATACATGGAACTAAGATTACAAATACTTGGGCCCTTGTTAGTAAAACTAAACCTGGGAGGGTTCCAAATAACCAACGGTTGCTATGCTAAGTTTATTTCATTTGTCAGAAGATGATGTGTTCACCACCATAATCATTAGCCATATCAAAATGAATGCCATCCTTTTTATAATGCTTTGAACTGGGTCTCAAGTGTTACTGCTGAAACACTGATAGGTGCTTGCCGAAAGATTTCAATCTTTAAGTACTACAAAATACCCTACCACCTTGCTATAGTTTATCATCAATTAATAGGATCGCTCATCGCCAGAGATAGGGGCGTTGAAAACTTTCAGTGCAGGAAGACATTTTGGAGAAATCCTTTGTGGAACTCGCAACCCTTGAAAGTCTGTTACTAAGCACGTAGGTAGGTACCGGTGTATTTCGATAGTTTTTTTAAGGTGGCAAACAAGCTTACGGCCCATCTGATGGTAAGTGTTTACCGTAACCAATGGACGCTTGCAACACCAGAGGCGTCACGAGCTCGTTGCCTACCTTGCATAGACCTTCTTACTCCTCTTTTTAGCTACTATGGACCCAGTTCCTTTTTCTCTTCTAAGCCGCAGGTTATCCATGATGCTGCCCAATTACTGTTTATGGCAAATCACATGCCTTAGACTTCTGTGGTTAGCAGGTTTCCTCACGCAAGTGAACTTTGAAATGAAATGAAATGTTTATTCATCCAAATAGGCCTTCACAGGCGTTTATGAATAGTCAGAATCTAATGCTCGGTTTGAAAGGTTGCTTTTGCTGAGAATAGCCGGCAATAAACTCAGCAATTACTCTTTTCAAAAAACAACTTACACCTATGACATTCAATAATTATTTATCTAGTCTCACTGACAATATTTCCGTGTTAATTTTTTGGTGAAATAAGGGTATTGTAACTTTTAAATAATTATCAGTAAATCTGATTCGACATTTACACAGTAAATAAAGATAAACCTTAGAATAAAGCTGCAATAACTCCGCTTAATACTGTCATTTGCTTTCCAGTTGCAATTTGAAAGGGCGAAGATAAGCATCGTTACTGCGTGGACCGTTTCCCGCCAAAACGACGCCATTTTGTTACCGCCAGTTTTGGTTGTAAGTAGCAACTGTAAATTCAGTCGATTTATGTGTTATATTTCGGTATTCATCACTTGTAATTTTTATCATTGCATAATGGATACTTATTTGCTGAAATGGTCTTTAAATTATGGCTTTGATGTATGTTAGATTAAGGTACAAACATTGAAATGGCGAAAAACTTAAATACAAATGTATTTCAATTGATTAGATCACTTTTGGTATATTGAAAAAAAAAATTACGTCTATTTCATTAAGTCCCTATTTTTCAATCGCTACATAAACCTCGGATAAACTTTTCGTCTAATAAAACAAAAACTGTTCTGATTTTAAATTAACAGCCAGATATATTGCTTAGTTATTCATTGAGAAATTAAGCCCAAGTATAACAATTATTTCAAATACGATACTCTTTGGTTTTTTTTTTATTCACGATAGGCTTGTGTTCAATCACAATCTCACCATGGTAAGTGATGATGTGGCCGAAGATGGTAAGCACACAAAGCCTAGATGGGAACTGGCTCTCAAGTGCAGCTGTCGGAACACACCGACAGGTGTTTGGCGACAGATTTTCAACTTGAGGGTGGTAGCCAGCCAGTCGGGTACTACAAAGTGCCCTACCACCGTGCTATGGTTTCCTCACGATGTTTTCCTTCACTGAAAGCTCAAGCTCATTGTAGGATTCGAACCCACGACCTTCACCGCGGTATTCGACGTCACTTACCACTGAGCAATCATCGCTTTAATGTTATAATATAATGTTCGTCTTAATATTTTTTATTCAATATAGTAACTCCATGTTATATCTGTTGAAACACTACGACATTTTGTCGTAATGTTTCCGGGATTTAATTAATTCATTTTAAAAACCTCGTATTTATTTTAGTATGTGTTCTGACTCTAATACGATTTTAAAAGCAAATACTTACTCATCGCAAGAAATAAAATAATAAACATACAATAAAAATGGCAACTTATTGGTAATTCGTTTTAAAAAGTTATATTTTTGGCAAAACAATTGTTATTCTTCGCTCCAGGGTAATTGCAAAGCGCGCCAAGTGACGTCAAACAAGCAGGTGGTTTTATTTTTTAAAACGTGAGTCGCTCTGAGAAATCTTTCGTTCAGCCTAAGTTAAAAACATTTACTAAAATAACATTTTAAGCCTTCGTGTACTACATAACCTATGGTAAATTTATTGCTACTACGTTCTTTGCCAAGGCCGAAACGAGGTTCATTGTTTTATTCGTTCCGTTCGGTTCGATTCGCTACACAGACATTTCTGAGCGTAGTTTCAATACTAAATACATTTTTGAAAAGTAAACTTTGACGTTCAAAAATAAAGTTCCATTTCATTGAACGTTCGAAAAGTTCGTGGATTTAGAAAGGATTTGCTCGAACGAAACGCAGTACGCGTAAAAAGACACGTCACGGCATTTTAAATTAAAGATAAAATAAACGTCCTCAAATGTTCTTAAAAAATTACTTTTAAACTCTTGGCTCACTAATGGGGCGGTAATTTTAAAACTTCATACAAATAAAATAGAATTCCAGGAATCACGGTTCCAGTTCCATATGAACAAAACAGAAATAAAGCTTATGCATTTATTATTACACTTATAAGGTCTGACTAATATGAAAGTGATAAATAAAAAGCGCGCGAAATGAGCTCATTAATCGGTGGACGCAGGCGCGCCTCGTAATTTGACCTGTCATTTTTAAGTGGCGCTGAGGTCGTGGGTTCTTATTTTGAATTTTTAAATAGTGATAAATGGCGAGGACAATGCTAACCTGCCAGTGCAGTGACCGTTGCGAACGAAATTAGGTTAGGATGAATGGTGTGATGCTGTGGTCTCATATTTTTTTTAAGGTACGCGTCGCATGAATTAACCGTGGAAATCTCGTTGAGAAAATGAAACGGTTCGTTGGTTTGGTGAATTGCCAGCCGCCACGGACTATTAAGAATGAGTGAACGTTCCCAATAGTGAGGAGAATGGAGATGAGCAACTTGATTCCATTCAGTTACAGAATACCCTGGTAAGGCCCCCTTATTTAGTTTTTAAGCCTTGAAACAAAATGGCCGATGTGGATCGTGTAATAGAGCTTTAAATTATCTACCCACACCATAGCCATCTTTAGCTAAGTAATTTAAAATGTAATACGATACTGATACAAAAAGACTACTGCAAATTACAGCGAGATATCTTCAATTTATAAAATATTTCAGATAAAATAAGAGGTATAATATTTAAATTGTGTGGGAGTTCTAAGATTTATTAACGTACGCTTACGGAGAACAGGCAGATTGAAGATTGCACACTGATGGATGGAATTGAGACCCTCAGGTACTGAATTATATTCTAAATAAATTACGAAGAGAAATGGACGAGATCTATGTAGCTACTAGAGATTCTACAGAGCTGCCAGTAAGAGCTTACAAGTAATTATAAAATTACTGATTAGAATTTAAATTCATCCTAAATAAAGATTATATGCCCATCCAAATGTATTAGGTGACCTACCACTTACCATCAGGTGACCCGCCTGCCTCGTTGTCACTTGTGACATAAAAAAAAAAAAAAAAAAAAAAATGTTCTTAGCATCTATAGTACTTTGGCAATGTCCAATTTTTTGTTCTTACTATACAAAGTATGGTAACCGCTTACCATCAGTTATTCCCTAGTGGTAAAAAAAAGCTGAAGATCTATCGAGGACCTTTTGGTGTGTTCGCACAAAGCTCTGAGTCTTGAAGGCACTGTAAAAGGTCGAAAACACATTGGCAATCTCTAATGGTAGGAGCAACACGGTATCACCTTACGACGGTTTACCTTTATACAACTTTGGTTATAAAAATATATCTATAATATAAAAATTAATCGCAAAATGTGTTGGTAAGCGCATAACTCAACAACGCCTGGACCAATTCGGCCAATTCTTTTTTTAAAATGTTTGTTGAAGTCCAAGGATGGTTTTTACGGCGAGAAAAATTCGAATAATTGCCGGGAAAACCCTAAAAACAGCCCTTTTCTTTTTCCCATACAAACACCCAGCTGTCAAACATTTGACGTCAATCGAAACAAAACAAAGACGCGTTTTAGAGAAATAGGGCAGAACAAGGTCTGCCGGGACAGCTAGTATTAGATAAAATCATAGCAACAGACAGAGAGAGTAGAGCTTGACTCAAAGGATTTATCAGATCTAGACAGGATCTTATCACAATTTGCGAGCTAAATATGTTGACTTAATTTAGTATTTTAGCACAAGAGTATGTAATATGTAGATCTATGTCAAATTATTTTCCACCTCAAAACTATTTTTGAAGATAAAAAGGAAATGATACTGTGGACGTTCACCAAAATAAAATCCCATAGATCTGGGCTACATTTAAAAAAATCTTTCTCTAAAACTTCATACATATCGAAATAACTTCTCAAGTAATGCAGATAACAACGATCGTTGTTAACATATTATTTTAGCTTAATAATGCTTCAATAGTTAGTTAAAATATAAGTTTAATATTCAGTATTTAAAAACAGACAATCAAAGGATAAATAAATCTAAATAAAAAAGTCGTTGTCAGTAGGCAACGTACCCAGAATGCTGGCAGCATTGCCACGTTGGATTAATGCTGATTCGTTGAGCGAGGTATATGCCAGCATTCTGGTCACGAGATGCGTCGACCAGTCGTCGCTTCAATTATATAAACAAAATCATCATCATCTATCTTCCCTGTTCTCAATTATTTGTGGTCGGCGCAATGTGTACTCTCCCATTCAGTCCTTCTATCCGTCATATCGGTATCCACTCCTTTCTTACTCCTATCATCTCTCACACAATCCATCCATCTCCTTTTCAGTCTTCCTCTAAATCCAGTAAACCGGAAACATAATGAAATGCACCTGAATACACTCAACATATTGTTTTACTTCTCTGCAATAACGTCGGTTGCAACACGGTAGTATTTACTCGCGATGATTAATACCTCCAATTATTGTACAAATGTTTAATTTAAACAATGTGCGTGATTTAAATAATAAATACGATATGGAGGTGATTGCAATATATTGCCAGCGCCCAGTGCCTGATACGTCGGGTAATTAGCGTTGCCCGGGGACTAATGTTTGGTACCAGCACGAATTATATCAGGTTTAATGGTTATTAATATATGGTCGACAGCGTTTTTATGTGCTGCAAGTGGAATGATCACTAGTGAGACTCAGTCTTTATGTACAATGATAAATTGTTACAGTGTTAAAATAGCCTCATTCTTTTCTATATGTTCATTAATTTTAATTTAGATTCTCGGTTTTCTCATTCGTCGGATATCTTTTTATGAACTTACATTGAGTCTGCTTAACAAGCTTATTGAATAAGTAATATGAAAAGCCCTACAAATCTACTCCCATTAAATTAAAACCAAAATATTTAAAACATGAACGAAAAAAGAAATATCGGGAAAAGGGCGAAAATATTGTATTCGAACAAACTCGACACAAGTTTTAACAAACCTTCGAAGAATTACAGCTTCGGTAACTTTTTAACAATTCCCCATTCATCGAGCGAAGAGTTCAAAATGAAGTCTCCAAACTTGCTCAATAAGTTTATTTTGGAAATAAAACTGTTTTCTTTCGCAAACTGCTTGCGTTTTTTCCAATAATTTATCTGAAAGTGGTATTTTTGTCTACATATTATTATTAAAAAAAAACGTGAGTTCAATACGTACCTAACTTCTGAATTTTACATTACTTCAACTATTTCATTCGTTTCATTTTGCTTTGACGAGCAGAGATGATTTTTGAAGCTTTATAAAGTTAAACCTATGAATATCATAAATTATTTGGACCGTTAAAAGCATTGGAATAAAACCTGTTAAAAGCTTTTTGTGCTATCAATAAAAATAGTGTATTTTAGCTGACAGAACAAAATCGTAATACTAGTTGTGCGGAAGAATTCGACGCCATTCCTAATGTATAAATATGAATATAGCTAATATTCCCCCGCGGTTTCATCTGCATTCCCGTAAGATCTTATTTTTTCCCGGTATACTGTCTCTTATTTCAGGATAGAACCTATTTGTGTGCCAAGTTTCATCAAGATCGGTTTAGTAGTTTCGGAGTTCATCGCGGTAAAACACCGTAATATGAAAGTTTGATATAAGCTATATTAGCAATGGCAATGTTTTGTCAAATGGAAGATTTAGAAGATCTTTAGGTATTTTTTGTGGAATGGCATAAAAATAATTAAAACACCTAATTCCTATCAGATACATTTGTATCACAGCAGTAACATTTCACAAAATCACTGTATTTTATTAAAATCACGGATAAACTCCCCTTAAAATTAATCCATTCGACAATAATCTTTACAAACGTATAGAAGCAGAAAATCTCAAGAATCACAACAAAATGTTCCCACAATTTTATTTCCGACCTTTCCACGCATAATGGGTATTGTAAAACATTTTTCTGATGTTCGAAAATACGTAATTATCGTTAAAAATATACAAAGCGAGTGTACGCACTTCGCTTCCCATATCGCTGTAACCCGCAGGCAACAGGCTTGACGGCGAGTTATTCTTTACGAGGCTCAATGGGAAAAATCGATGGGAAAATACTGGGAAACGAATTATTATTCTGAGAATGGTTGGGTTCACAATGTGGTTAGTTGAGATGTGATTTTGCTACTTGAGGTGATTGTTGAGTTAAAATCTAACAAAATAAAATATGTGGTCAGGTTACACCATCTACTGCATTGTATGTTCTGTGTTGATTATTGTTTTTTTTATCTATGGTATTAAGAAATAAATTTCAGTTCGTTCCCAGCAAAATCTCGTTTTATTGCTATAGGTTATGGGCATCGCGTTTTATAAGTTTTAAATAATAAAAAATCGTGATTATCGGTGAAATATGTCAGGAAACGTTATTACAAGTATCACAAAACTGAAAGGGCGAGAAAACTATGAAGAGTGGGCGTTTGCGGTCGAAAATTACCTCATACTTGAAGGCATGGAACAATGCATCAAGAAAAATGGCGAGACAACCGACGCCAAAGCGCGTGCAAAAATCATTCTTACCATAGAACCAGGACTATTCGTGCATATTAAGAATGAGAAAACCGCTTTGGATTTGTGGACGAAGCTGCAAAAAATGTTTGACGACGCGGGCTATTCACGGAGAATTGGATTGTTGCGAAACTTAATTTCTATCAGACGTGAAAATTGCGAGTCCATGGCGAAATATGTGACTGCAATAGTAGAAACAAGCCAACGGTTAAATAATACCGGTTTTAATATCAGTGAAGAATGGGTTGGGTCGCTACTCCTAGCGGGATTACCTGAGAAATTCTCACCCATGATTATGGCTATAGAGCATTCCGGCATGGATATTACAACCGACGCCATTAAGTCGAAACTCATAGACATGGAAGAATCAAATGAAGTTAGCACCGGAAATAGTCAGAGTGCGTTTGTTTCTAGAAATTGGCAACGTCAAAAACACGACCGAGAACGAATGAATCGAAACGCAGCTAACGTCAGTTCAGCCGAAACGTCAAAATCAAATATAAAATGCTACAAGTGTAAAAAGCAAGGGCACTACAAGAATCAGTGTAGATATATAGAAAATAAAAAGGCATCGAATGCTTTTAGTGCTATTTTTCTAAGCAGAAGATTTAAAAGTACTGACTGGTACATCGATTCAGGCGCCAGCATGCATATGACAAATAAAAAAGAATGGTTGAAGAACGTGTCAAATCAGCCGCTTGCTGACGAGATTGTTATTGCCGACAAGTCAATGATTCCTGTGGATTGTTTTGGTGAAACCCAGATAACAACAATAGTGAATATTAAAGAATTCGATATATCGGTCAAAGAAGTGTTGTACGTGCCCAGTCTTGCTACAAACTTACTTTCAGTTAGCCAACTTATCAAAAAGGGAAATCAAGTAAACTTTACTGATAATCACTGCATGATTTATAACCAAACAAGTGAATTAATCGCGACAGCAGATTGTGTGGACGGTGTTTACAAGTTAAATGTGAAACAAGCTGAATGTTTGTTTACACCAGTTTCGGGGCGTGTGTGGCATCGACGATTTGCACACTTGAACAGCACTGATCTAGACAAAATGAGAGATGGTGCAGTTATTGGTATGTCTTATACAGACAAACCCCAAGTGAGTCAAACAAACTGTGTTGTGTGTTGCGAAGGGAAACAAGCAAGGTTACCATTCTCACATGTTAGCAACAGAAGTGAAGAATTGCTCCATACAGTGCACGCAGATATTTGTGGTCCCATGGAAACTAAGTCAATCGGGGGATCAAAATATTTTTTGTTGTTCGCAGATGATAAAAGCAAAATGGTCTTTGTTTATTTTCTAAAGACAAAAGATCAAGCTTTAGACAAATTTAAAACTTTCAAGAACATTGCAGAGAACCAGACAGGGAAACGAATCAAAGTTTTAAGAACTGACAATGGGTTGGAATTTTGCAATAAGCAGTTTGACAAATATTTAGAGGAAGCAGGAATATTGCATCAAAAGACAAACCCATATACTCCACAGCAAAATGGAATGTGCGAGAGGCTTAACCGTACCGTGGTAGAGAAAGCCAAGTGCCTGTTGTTTGATGCTGCCTTAACCAAGCGATATTGGGCAGAAGCAGTCAATACTGCAGTTTATCTGAGAAATCGCTCAATAGCATCAGGATTAAACAACAAAACACCATTTGAAGTGTGGACAGGAGAGAAGCCAGATGTCAGTCACTTTCGCATATTTGGAAGTAAAGTTATGGTACACATACCTAAGGAAAAAAGGCTCAAGTGGGATAAGAAAGCAACCCAATGCATCTTGGTTGGCTACCCCGATAATGTGAAAGGGTATAGAGTATACAATCCCAACAAAAATACAATAACTACTAGTCGAGATATTGTTGTGATTGAGGAGGGGAATTGCGCAACTGACGTCCCAGTGGACATATCTGAATCAAGCCTGGAGTTTGTGGTCAAGACGGAGGAACCAGATACAGTGGGAGATACATATGAGGTTCCAGAAATAGATGTCAAACCTGAAACTAGTTCCAGTGCAGTTGAGAATGCAGTCAGCGAAAATCCAGGCAGTGCTAGCCCTGAGAAAGATGAATTTTTTGATGTTCAAGAAAATCTAATAGATGTCCCTACTGTAAACCCGGAGCAGCAGCTTGAGACTCCAGATGAAGCAGCTGTGGTAGAAGATACGTCTAGGGAGTGTCGTGTGCGTAAAAAGCCAAAGCGGTATGGCTTTGCTAATGTGAGTGCGGTTAGTGAAATTAACTTTTGTGAAATAACACTTCAAGAAGCTCTAAAAGGACCAGAAAGTGCTCAGTGGACACAGGCTATGAATGATGAACTCAAATCATTTGAAGAAAATGAAGCCTGGGAAGTCGTGGACTTACCTGTGAACAGTACCGTTGTGCCATGTAAATGGGTGTTCAAACGTAAGATAGACAGTGACAATAACATAAGATATCGTGCAAGATTGGTGGCAAAAGGATTTGTTCAAAAACCAGGTATTGACTTTGATGAAACTTTTTCTCCTGTGTTAAGACATTCATCCTTAAGATTACTTTTTGCTTTGGCAGCTCAGATGAAACTTGATGTCACTCATCTAGATGTCAAAACTGCCTTCTTAAATGGATTTTTAAAGGAAATGGTATATATGAGGATGCCAGTAGGTTTTGAATATGAAAACTGTAATAATAAAGTATTAAAACTTAAGAAAGCAATTTATGGCTTAAAACAATCTTCAAGAGCATGGTATCAAAGAGTTGATACATTACTAGAGACAATCGGTTTTAAAAGATCTCAGCTTGAACCATGTTTGTTTACAAAAATTAATTGTTCTGATACAATATTTATAGCTCTGTATGTCGATGACTTTTTAGTTTTTTCAAATAATGTATCTGAAACTGAAAAAGTTAAGA
Source organism: Ochropacha duplaris (assembly GCA_951361185.1). NCBI lineage: Eukaryota > Metazoa > Arthropoda > Insecta > Lepidoptera > Drepanidae > Ochropacha > Ochropacha duplaris. The sequence continues at coordinate 1,003,622 of OX592702.1, read as the reverse complement.
GAGAATTGTCATCCATTTTTAAGATAAAAGATATGGGTAGAGTTAAGCAGTGTCTAGGTATGAGAGTTCATGTAGATCAGCAAAATGGTATTGTAACATTAGATCAAGAACAATATATTGAAAAGTTGTCTCAAAAATTCAATATTCAGGACTGTAAAGCTATATATACACCTATTGAATCTAAATTAAATTTAAATAAAAGTGAACATTGTAATACTCAATTACCTTACCAACAGTTGATTGGTTGTATGATGTATTTGGCAGTACTCACTAGACCAGATATTGTTTTCTCTGTTAATTATTTAAGTCAGTTTAACAACTGCTATAGTCATGAACATTGGGCTTATGCTAAGAGGGTGTTAAAATATTTAAAAACAACAAAAAGTTTTCACTTGAAATACACTGCCAGTGGTAATTCTAAATTACTAGCTTATGTTGATGCCGACTGGGCAAGTAATGTATTGGATAGGCGTTCATATACAGGTTTTTTCTTTACTCTCTCTGGCGGCGCTGTTTCATGGGAAACTAGGAAACAAGTCACTGTTGCCCTGTCCAGCACAGAGGCAGAATACATGGGTATATCTGATTGTTGTAAGGAAGCCATATATCTAAGAAATTTACAAAGTGTGATTACAAATGAGTTGTATGTAATAACAGTTTTTAATGACAATCAGTCAGCACAAAAATTGGCAAATAATAACTGTTTACAAAATAAGAGATCAAAACATATTGATATACGTTTCCATTTCTTTAGGGAATATTTAAATAATAATGTTATTAAATTAGTTTATGTACCAACTGCAGACATGCCTGCCGACTTGTTTACTAAAGGGTTAAATACAGTTAAGCATTACAAGTTTTTGGAGATGTTGGGCTTAAACAAATAAAACACATAATATGTAATAAAATATAATTTTGTTTTGTTAAGTGGGAGTGTTGAGTTAAAATCTAACAAAATAAAATATGTGGTCAGGTTACACCATCTACTGCATTGTATGTTCTGTGTTGATTATTGTTTTTTTTATCTATGGTATTAAGAAATAAATTTCAGTTCGTTCCCAGCAAAATCTCGTTTTATTGCTTATGAGAATTACTTTCAAAGTTAGCACTCACGTACTTGAATCTTATTTGTAAATTGAAGTTGAACTATTGGTTTAAAATTTACGTAATTTGAGTCCTTTTGATGAAGATCTTTTAACATTACAGTTTTATTAAAATACGAAGAAAATAGTTCGATATTTTTTGTGGATTTGGTTACTCTTTTACGTTTACTACTGAATCCGATTTTGTTAATTGGCTAATAAAGAGCTACATTAAAAAAGTTTCTTGGAGTGTTCTCAGTTTAAGTGTAGGTATTCCGAACCGGTGCAGTGGTAGAGTCAATTGTAAACATTCATAAGTGCTTTATCAGAGCCTAAACTGAATAAATGAGTTTCGATTTAGATTTTTTTATTTTGATAGTCTTTTATCTCAACAATGAGGTTTTAATCGCGGGGTAAAAACAAATTGATAAACAAAATATAAGAAGTTCATGTATAGAATCCTAACTGATAATTCGGTGGAAACAAAAACCCTGCGGCCTCTACTGGCGTAAGTTTACAACAAACAAAACAACGCAGTGATTGCTAGCTGAGATGATATGATTGCATGAGCTACAGGCATCGCGGACATGCACCACTTAGAGTTGTGAGCCTAGGATAGCGCCTTGAGGCACCCCCGGCTTGAAAACTTAGTTACACTAATATAAGCTTTATACTGATACATTGTAATACGATACAGGAAGTGCAAAGGTTTGATTAAACAACAGTGTTTGAAGTCTCAGTGAGGAACAAATAGTAGTTTCGCATTTTAGTCGTATTATAATCATGTATGGGCACTAAGGCACTGTAGAATATTTATAGGAAATATAGTACTGAATCCTTACTTGTTCATTCATTATTACTAATATTATAAATGCTGTCCGTTACCTTTTGACATCTAACTTGCAGAACCGATTTTTATGATTTTTGGTATAGAGATAGATGGGATCTTCGAGGATATAGAATACTGTTTATCCCGGTAAAAAGATAAGATGGGGACGTGGGGGGCAGCTACTATATTATAAGATAGAAAAGAGTACGCTATTCTATTATATTTCCAAGAAAATACATAGAAATTTACAATACTTAAGAATAAATCTTTGATTCTTGACCCTTAAGAAGACGTAAATCTTTTTTGAATACTTAGGTATAATATCTAAATACTTTCTACAATTTAGTCTTTTGAGTATAGGACCTCCCCTCCATAAAGTAGTAAGTTTTAGATTCAAGCATTGTCGTATAGATGATGAAACATTTTATGCGGTAGAAAAAATTATTTTACGACTCCCAAGGAAATATTTTAATGACAAAGACCTATTACATAAACAACAATATCTGTTTAAAACAATGAACCATGTCGTAAATTATAAAGCTTACTGATACTTAGCGTAAACTGTTACTGTATAGGAAGTACAAAATGGCATGAAAATCTTAGATAAGCTAATACCACAGTATAAATATCTTTATACTGTGCTAATACGCAGCGTGGGCAGGCCTCCAACACGGTAGACCGATGATCTTGTGAGGGTCGCGAAAAGCCAGTGGATGCGAAGACCGGACATCGTGGAGATCCTTGGGAAGGCCTTTTGTCCAGCAATGGACGTTTTCTAGCTGGCGTGGGCAGGCCTCCAACACGGTAAACCGATGATCTTGTGAGGGTCGCGAAAAGCCAGTGGATGCGAAGACCGGACATCGTGGAGATCCTTGGGGGAGGCCTTTTGTCCAGCAATGGACGTTTTCTAGCTGACATGATGATAAGAAGATATAGATTTCCATTAGCTCTAAACACAGCTACAAAAGCTTGACTATTCTATAAACTTATTAGCTAGCTTAATTAGGAATGTTTGTGCAATTTCACGCAAAATTCAGACTAAAATGCGGATTGCAGTCGTGGATGCAAGTGAAAATCTTCTATGTTGTTTTTTGCAAATTTATCAATTTTATATATGAAAATTTGTATGTTTGGATAGTTTTCTGCCCAGCCGTTTCACCTGGGTATAAAGGACAACCAAAAATTTCTAATTGATATGGAAGTCTAAGTAAAGTGAAAAACGTATGTCATTATTCTTGCCGGAGACTTCACAGTTTAAGTTTACCAAATCGGTGGTAGACAATTGTTAGTTCATAAGTGCCTTATCAGTGCCAAAACTGAATTGGAGTTTGTTTAGCGGAGTAAATGATGTAATTCTTTTACAAAGTAAACCTCATTAGTATTCTTCATAGAAACAATGAGTTGAAATAAAAAAGTTAATAGCTAATAAATGACTGCTTTAGCAAAAAAAAATCCTCACTTTTTAAGATCGCTTTTCAAGAATAATGGAGTTAAGATTAAAACAATTCCCTCTGTACTAAAGGTTGCTAATCAAAAACGCCGCCGTACAAAATTTAATTACGTCCGATATAACTCTTATTATGAAGTCATTAAAGACAAAATTCCAATAAACTTTTATAAAAGCAAGGGTATTAAACTGTAGGGTCTATTAAGGAACAGCCGTAAAAATGTTCAGTGCGAAGTCGATGTTCTAACAGTAAATGTTAATTTTTGATTAAAAATGGTAGATTAACAATCGTAAGGTTGGGCCATAAGGTTGGTTATTCAATGGAATTCTTTGTCAGATGCCACAAAGAGTATTGTGGAAACTGATTCTTTGACCAGTACTGTACCTAAGTATTTTTTCTGAAGAATTCTAACAACACTTTTACCTTTTATAGTCAAACGCTATTTCAAAAAGGGAATCCTAAAATCACTTGAACGACAGTTGATGGTAATTGCTAAAAGGTACAAAAGGAAAGAGGTTTCATAAGAATAAAACTATTTGGATTTTGGACATAAACAAACAGTCTCATGATAGGTATTGTCTAAACTAAAGCAGTTTTTTTTTCGAGTTCCTTTCGGCCTCTTCGCCCCCTTCGGCTCTGATAAGTGTGCGGTCACTCTTATCTGGTATATGTACTGGCGTATCGTCTTGAGTGCAGTCTTCAGTCGTACCTACTGCTGAGATTCTTAAATCTATACATCATCATACAAAATTGAAGAGTCTGTTTTAATGTTAAAATACTTTTACCAAGTGCATTAGAAAGTATACATAGATATGACAAAGACTATTTTTACTATCCGACTATGTTTGTTCCAGCTAGTCTTTGAAATGGCTGGACCAATTTTGACGGGACTTTCACTGGCAGATAGCTAATTTTATAAGAATAGTTTAAAAGGTGAGGCTTTTAGAACGTAAGGCAGGGTGGTAACAGTCGGTAACAACAAAGCATCTTACCCAAACCTGACCTACGAAATATCTTAACCGAGAGGAAAACTAGGGCGATGATAGCTCAGATGATAGATGGTGGTGACACTGGTGACGTCAGATACCACGGTGAAGGTCATGGGTTCGAATCCTACAATGCGCTTTCGGTGAAGGAAAATATAACATGGTGGTAGGGTACTTTGTAGTACCCGACTGGCTGGCTACCACCCTCAAGTTGAAAATCTGTCGCCAAGTACCTGTTGGTGTGTTCCGGCAGCCACACTTGGGAGCCGGTTCCCATCTAGGCTTTGTGTGCTTACCACCTTCGGCCACATCATCGCTTACCATGGTGAGATTGTGGTCAAACACAAGCTTATCCAAAAACTAAATATCAGGGAACATTCCAAACACAAAGTCAATGCCTAAAGATATTCAATGACAGTTTACGTAGCTCCCAAGTGAACATAAACCGAGCTAGACTAAGATCAAGGTCAGGCGAGGCGGGGTCGTGAAACAATACTTGGATGCCGGATGCTAATATCTTTACTTCTTGTTCGACTTTAATTTTCAGTCACGCATTACTAGTATACTCACGCAAAATGTCTCTTGTCACAGACTCCTTAGCTTGGCCTCAAAATAGGGCCTAGACTGGATATGGCTTTGAGTAAAACTAGTAAACACATTTCTATATTATTGTGTTTGAAACAGGAACGCTATCGGCTTCCTCTTTCAAATTCGGCTTCCTTTTTCAAATTCGGCTTCCTTTACTGTACTTCACTTGAAATTCATGGGCTCTGTCTACCTTTTTTATTTTACCTGAGGTGCCAATACATTCTGCCCAATAAATAAATATTTGCATTCTCTCTTATTCCAGTGTTACAACATTACTTACTCAATCTTTTTTTGGTCAAAGATACGATCTAAATAAAACGTTAAATGTAAATGGAGAAATTCTTCACGCGTCCGTACAGAGATCGAGAGACAAAAATCGAATGAAACAAAACAAAATCGAATGTATCGAGACAATCGAATGCGAATCGAGTTGACTCTTCGCAATTCCGCTGTCTCGGTTAATGTTGTTTCTTTTTAAGGTAACATCTTGAATGGATATTGAGATATGTGAACAATGAACCAGAGTTGAAGTATTGAACAATTTTGCTGTATTCTTGCAAGGGTTGCATAAACAGAAACGCAGTAGTAGGTAGCAAGATACATGAAGACGAAATATAGTTACGTTTGTGAAACTGTTCAGTAAACTGAATCGACAAACTAAAATAAGATAATCTCACTACATCTTTTTCTAATAAAGAACATGAGAAAAGGAAATAAGAATTTTAGTCGAGTAGAGTCAATTGTAACGTTCATAAGTGCCTTACCAGGGCCTAAACTGAGTAAATGAGTTTTGAGTTTGAGTCCTGTCAAAGACCAAAATTGCTTCTTTTCGAAAATACCGTCGCCATCAGAATTGCTCATGGCAATTTTCTTTCTATAATGCGTGTAAGAAAGAGATATAATACTATTAAACAATAGAATCAACATAATTGTTGTTTATGATGGAATTTACTGTAAAAATTGCTCTCAATGTGGTGTTTTCACACGCAAATACCCGACTACTTGACTACAATAGGTCCCGCAGGTCACATACTGAAACTTTATAAGTGCTTTTATGACCGCTCTTTAGTACCGAATGGAATAACATCTTCAGAATTTGTCTTTGAACACATTCAGCGGAATTGTCTTTATCGTTCAACTCCTTTATCGGCTTTTAGGTTCTATATTTCTTTGATGTCAGTGAGACTAGATACGGCAATACGCGAGTTTTTTTTACACCTGGTGCGTTTATAGGCAATGGTAACCGCTTCATTAGGTGACCGACTTGTAGGTCAACGTGTGGTAAAAACAAATCATTTTAATGATAAATCTTAAGGTTAAAAAAATCAAAATCATTTATTCAGTTTAGGCCCTGGTAAGGCACTTATGAACGTTACAATTGACTCTACCACTGCACCGGTTTGAAATACACTTAAACTAATTATTTTCAGCAGTGGATCTGTCAGTTGGTTTTGATAAGAACTCTACTCAGCAAAAACATTATTTCGAGCCGATACAAGTATTCTTGTAAAGGCCTATATGAATAAATATTTATATAATCAATATAAGAACTATTATATCAATAACTTTGTCCCATCAACAGGATGTACAAATTGTTCAAACAAGCTAACAATACAATCACAAAAAGTTATTTTACGATCAAGAAACATTTACCGATTACCGATGATAAATATCGATAAAAATTCTCATCCCGAATACATAATGTATCGATATTCGGAACATTTTAATTGGAGTCGTTTAGCCGATTCGTGATCGGTTATGGGATCACAAAAAGTCGTCCCACAGTTTATTGGGCTTCCCTTATCGATATAAGTTTTTGGTCCAAGTAATAAGAGTTTAATGTCTCTATTTGGGACATAAAACGATGTATTCTGTGATAAAAAGGAAGATAAGCTATTAATTTTTTGTTCTCTTTTCTAAATAAGGTTTGAGATTTGAAAGGATGGTAACTCAGGGATAGTGACTTCGAATGCTGTGATCAAGTTCGTGGGTTCAAATTCAACAATGAGCTTAAGCTTTAGGTGAAAGAAATCATAGAATGGTAGGGTACTATGTGGTGAATTTTGGTAATTGTAGTACCTACCTGTTGGTGAGTGCAAAACTCACCAACAGGTACTTTGAGGTATTGATATAAATCTACAACACATTGGCAATCCCCCCGGTATTGCTAATGTTTACCGTAGTCGCTTACCGTCACGTGACGCGCCTACCTGTCAGACCTATGACATAAAAAAGGTTTGATCGCAGACCTGATGGAAAATGGCCTTATGATGAATTATCTATACTAAATACTTTTAATATTATAAATAGGTAAAGTTTTTGATTTTGAGAGCTTGTAATCTCTAGATCTACTGAACCGATTTTGAAAATTCTTTTACCAATAGAAAGCCACGTTATTTGTGAGTGTCATAGGATATATTTTCATCCCAGAAAAGATAAGATCCCACGAAACGCGGGTGAAACCGCGGGGGACAGCTAGTATTCCATAAATTCGCCATAGTGTTACATATTGTACAGGCCAAATACTCGCGTGAAGTCGCAAAACACGGAGGCATCACGTTACGGGCTATCTGCGATCTTTGCCCGCCACCGCGTGCGCGCGCGTCGCTCCGGACCTTTTTGTCTGGATCAATCCCGTTATTATTGCGATGCAAACGATTCGATGGATTAATGTATTTATTTTGTATTTCCTGGAACACTGAGACGTCCTTTTTGGAAGTGATTGTAGGTGACTGTTGAATTAATGTCTTTAATTATACTTTTTTTTTTAGTTTACAAGTTGCTCTTGCAAATTAACGCGTACAAGTTATATCTGATAGATTACTTGATAAACCGTCTTTATAAAATGTATGTTCGTTTTGTCATGATTAACTTTTATTATGCGACCAGCTCTGAAATCACGAAAGATAACAGTTTTTGATATTTTGATGAAAGACGGTAGTTAAGGTAGGTAAGGTACCTATACGTAGGTACTTAAATTATGAAATATTTTCAAAACCGAGTTAGTCACATAGTAAAAGTTGTTCATCAGTCGAAAACATGTATATCCACCACAAAGTATATCCAGCTAATATTATAAATATGAAAGTATGTTTGGATGTGTGTGAAGATATTTGTTACTCTTTCACGCAAAAAAGGCTGAACGGATTATGATGAAACTTGGCACCCAACCCCGGGAAAAGATAAGCTTCCTCGGGAACGTGGGTGAAACCGCGGGGCAGAAAACTAGTTAGATAATGAAACAAAAAACAATCGTATGAGAAATCAAACGACGCGCGAAGTGACAAAATATGTAACCCAATGTTAACTTAAGAACCAGTCCTAATGTTAAACTATTTTCTTTTCCAGCAATCAGACGAGGATCCGACCGACGGCGGCGCGGGCGGCTTCTAAGATAAGGGTTTAAATTACGGAAAACATGACAAGACAATTTGTTATGGAGATCTTACTAGCCGACCGAACGTGCACTAGTTGAAGACTGGATAGGAAATGTTGAACGAAAAGCTGATGTAGATAAGTAAAGTAAAATAGTAATAAAAACTTTTGCTCTCCCCTAAGGGGGTGAATTTCCTAAAACTGAAACCTAAGACACAATTTAATGGATTAATACAAGTTTTCATGGATTAATCATTGTTGAACACTAGATTTACTTATTATCTAATTTTATTTATTTATTTATCTACGAAAAAAAATTATAAAAAACCCACATTAACCGAAGTAGCAAGGGACTAAACTGACTCGACAGACGGACATTTAACCAAAATCAATCCTATCAACCCATCATTTCCTAACAACATTTGACAACACCCACAAACAGGTCATTGCTTAGTATTCTTATCCATACGTTACCTAGTCCCGGTACCCTCGCCTCCCGAGCCGGTTTCTAATTGCAGGGAGCTCCTTAATTGAATGTTATTGAATTAGGATCACGCCCCTAACTACCTATACATCTGCAGTATTTCACTATATTGGTACTCTAAGCTCTTTATGCCTTACATTTAAAAGTAGGCACGATAGCATATTTGTCCAAAAAAATATTTATCTTTTCATTTTGACAGCTGTCCGCCTTGATTTCCAATGGATGTCAAATACGTCGCACCAGATAAGTTAAGATAAAGATAGACCGGTAGGAGATTAAGAGATAGACCGGTTAGGGCGATTGTGAATCCTAATCAAAATCAGTTTAAGATTGATATTTGAATTGAAGCCTAGATAAACCTTTTCATATAATCTCTTACAGGTTATTTTTATCAAGCGGCCGCACGCAACCATTTTTAAAATAATAAACCGTTCCATTTTCAAAACGCTTTTCATTCAATTTCCAATAAAACCGCGAAACAATAACATGGAGCATCGATAAATACCGGTTGTTTGTGATACGCGGACGTTTCACCACATTCGACCACACTCAATATTGTTGTGACTGTCGCAGGCATGCCGGTAATCCCGCCATATTATACGACTCTGACGTTTTTTTTCTTTTCAATCGTCCTTCATATTTTTAAGGCGATGATAGCTCAGTGGTAAGTGACGTCGGATACCGCGGCGAAGGTCGTGGGTTACAGCACGGTGGTAGGGTACTTTGTAGTACTCGACTGGCTGGCTACCACCCTCAAGTTGAAAATCTGTCGCCAAGCACCTGTTGGTGTGTTCCGGCAATTGCACTTGAGAGCCAGTTCGCCTTAATAAGGTGTACAACACATTAGCAATCCCCTGGTATTGCCAATGTCTATAGGCGACGGTTGTCACTTACCATCAGGTGACCCGCCTGCCTCGTTGTCACTTAGGACATATCTTCCAATGTCAAGTTATTAATTTTCATCTTTTATGTTATTTTCTCGTTATGCATTCACAGTATAGTAAGTCATCGTCTGTACAAGTCAGGTCAGGTTTTTGTGAAATTGGTGGCCGTTCCACTAAATCTTTTCACAGACTTTTTGGGATAATAGCGATACACTTTTAATTTCTCTCTTTCACTCTAACTTTACTGGTGCAATTAGATTGAACTTTATTAGACAAAATGCCATAAATATTTAAAAAAGTACTCAACTTACACGATCATGAAACCAAATGAAAACGCAATGTAACTTTGCAAGTTCCCGTCACAAAGTCCTTGACGAATATATTTCTTTTGAACAATATGACTTGGCATGCAATTGGGCTAAGAATATTTAAAAAGAGGTAAAGTTTGTGAGTTTGTGAGGTTGTAGGGGGTAATCTTTGGATCTACTGAACCGATTTTGAAAATTATTTTACCAATAGAAAGCCGCGTTATTTGTGAGTATCATAGGCTATATTTTTAATCCGGAAATTCGGGTAAAACCGCAGGGGACAGCTCAAACTCAAACTCAAAACTCATTTATTCAGTTGAGGCCCTAGTAAAGGCGCTTATGAACGTTACAATTGACTATACCACAGCTAGTACAGCTATTTTTCCATACATACCCACCCCTGTTTAAAGCCGGTCTTATATCTAGGGTTACCGCTCGCAGATTGGATTTAGGTATAGCATGATACATTTAAAGGGCTTCAATTGTAGGAATTGACATACTTTTGTTTTATTATGCTTTGTGAAAAGGAACGACTCTCAGTCTGTTTATCCGTTAGTGTGTCTATAACTCGAGAACTATACGTCGATTGTAGCGATTTTGAAGGTTTACTTGAAACAGGTTCCTTTAGAAGAATCCATAGCAGGTGGTAGTAGCCGACTGGCTACCACCCTCAAGGCCAAGCACTGTTCAGTAATCCACTGAACTTTTGGAAAAATCAAGTCTATCCATGTGAAATAGATCTAGTCTTTGCTACGAATGTTAAAGTTTGTTAGGATGTGACGATGTTTGTTACTCTTTCACGCTAAAACTGCTGAACGGATTTTGATGAAACTTGGCACACAGGTAGATCAGATCCTAGAGTAAAACATATGATCTTTATCCCAGATTTTTATCACAGGAAAAGATAAGATACTGGCAAAACCACGGGAGACAGCTAGTGTAAGAATAAGCGAGTAGTCTAAACTAATATTATAAAGACGAAAGATTATATTTTTTGTGCTTGTTTATTACGATTTAACTCTAAAACTACTTGATCAATTTTAAAAATTCTTTCACCATTAGAAAGCTACATTATCCCTAAGTGGTATAAGCTATTATTTTAATCCCGGGAAAAGATAAGATCCCAAGGGAATGCGGGTGAAACCGCTTTTTAAATATTTTAGGCGATGATAGCTCAGTGGTAAGTGACGCCGGATACCGCGGCGAAGGTCGTGGGTTCGAATCCTACAACGAGCTTGAGCTTTCGGTGAAGAAAACCATCGTGAGGAAACCATAGCATGGTGGTGGGGTACATTGTAGTACCCGACTGGCTGGCTACCACCCTCAAGTTGAAAATCTGTCGCCAAGCACCTATCGGTGTGTTCCGACAGTTGCACTTGAGAGCCAGTTCCCATCTAGGCTTTATGTGCTTTCCACCTTCGGTCACATCATCACTTACCTACCATAGTGAGATTGTAGTCAAACACAAGCCTATCCAGAATTAAAAAAAAAACTTAAGAGGTGTCAAGGGACACCCGGATGGAACGAAATTGTTCACTAATATTTCAACACTTACTATAATTCGGCACCGGACAATATGCGTAACGACTAGAATATTAATGTTGCAGTCGAATGTTGTACCAACTTAATTGTGTTACATGAATAATTCCGATTCAGGATATTTATGAAACAACTGCTGAATATTTATAAACTGTTTATGAGCGGCGATTAACGGTCACCCATCCAGTATGAGGGTCGTGAAGGGTAACTTAACGTAGTATTGATAATGTTTTTTAAGTGAAGTTACGGCCAATCTTCTTAGTATTAGAATAGGTAATTATGAATTTTGTATTTGAATGAAAATAGATCATATCTGGAATACTAATAATAATTATCTAAGATCCCTTGACGGCAAAAGCTAAAAAAACAAAAGTTTGAATCTAAAACCTAGTTCTTTTGGGTATTTCAAAAGCCATATATATTAAGAATACATAAAATATAAAAAAATAACTAGCCCATCTAACTATACGCATCAGCTTGGCCATCCAAAGAGGAAACGCTGCCAGCCTTCTGCGAACCTTGCCGATCGGCAGCAGCGGCAGCCTCGAAGAAGTTTTTTATATATTATAGTTGTACATTTGTTTGTATATTTTGTACATTTCTTGTAAATAAAATAATTATATTTGTTATTACTAGCCCATAGAAACTAAATCGACATTGTAATCAATTAAAAAATTTTTTTTTTAACCAAGTAGGTATTACTTACAATTTAATCGTTTTGCATTGCGTAAAAACAATTACAAAGTCAGTGAGGATTTAAAAAAAAAAGAACATTTAAAAATGGAATCACTTATGCTATCCACGATTTGTAACGTCCTCGAGATACAAACAAGGTTGCAACTCTGTTGTATTGTCTTTTTTTTATGTCACAAGTGACAACGAGGCAGGCGGGTCACCTGATGGCAAGTGACTACCGTCGCCTATAGACATTGGCAATACCAGGGGATTGTTAATGTGTTGTACACCGTATTACAATGCCTTAAAGGCGAACTGGCTCTCAAGTGCAATTGCCGGAACACACCAACAGGTGCTTGGCGACAGATTTTCAACTTGAGGGTGGTAGCCACCCAGTCGAGTACTACAAAGTACCCTACCACCGCGCTGTGGTTTCCTCACGATGTTTTCCATCACCAAAAAAAGCTCAAGATTGTAAGGATTCGAACCCACGACCTTCACCGCGGTATCCGACGTCACTTACCACTGAGCTATCATCGCCTTAGATTGTATATTACCGCCGTATATTATGTGAGTATACAATAGTATATTAAAGTTGGGCCATGTCATCGAGTGGACATTCTACCTGTCATTTTCGTTACGACTACACGTCCAGGGGGAATGAGGGCGTTTGGTACAAGTTATAATATGTTAGAGGTTTACAGAGGTTCATGTAAATCCTCATTGAATACCTGACTGCTCCGGTTAGTGCCAGGTTATGCCAGACTCGGACTGGCTTACACCTTCTGGTTGTCATCTGATGCATTATTTTCAGTTAGTAATAGTGACATAATCCAGCCGTCTCCCCCCGGGGTGGCTGGTGATTCGTGAGTCAACTGGGTTAAAAAAAACATGTGCCGATACAGCTCTCTGTCTACATCAGTATCAATAAATAACACTAAAAATGTATTTTTTTTCTTTTTATACCACTAGGTGGCAAACAAGCTTACGGCCCACCTGATGGTAAGCGGTTACCGTAGCCTATGGACGCTTGCAACACCAGAGGCGTCACGAGCGCGTTGCCGACCTTGCATAAAACTTCTTACTCCTCCTTTGAAGAACCCCATGCTGTAGCGAACCCCATGTCTCTAGGGAAAACCTCTACAGGGAGCTCATTCCACAACCTGATCCAATTCCTGTATTTGAATTAACCGCAAAATACTTTATAACTAGCTAAAGAAAAGTGTATCATAAAAAAGAACAAAGCTTGAGGTGAATAAAACTCGCTACCTCGTCCGCTTCATCTCATCCCTCGCCCCATACGCAATAAAAGCAATGACAGCTTGACAAATTAATACAGTGACACGCGCGTGCTTCGCATTAGTTTGGATTATAATTCGAGACGTTAATTCGAGAGGTGCGTACATTTGTGTACAGCCCTACCGGCTGGACACAAGTACAATGTGGCTGATCGTCGACGTAGAATATGAATGAGCTTAATTAATCGCGAGGGAAGTATACAGAATACAAGTTCTCTATTTAAATTATTTAAAAAGAAACAACGTTCCAATTTGTTTAAATGAAATAGCGTTTCAAATTCATTTGTCTTTATACACGTAACGTCACTGTTTAAATTATTTGAAAAGAAACGTTCCAAAAAAATTTAAATTATTTATAGCGTTCCAAATTCAATTGACGTTTTTTTTAATTCGCAGCGAGCCTCTCTCATTGACTCGCATGCGTAAGTGTTTTATTAGAAATGTCTAAATGATTAAATAAACAACTAAATATAACATTAGACTCAAGTAAAATTGCGGCAACTATTCATAAACATTTCCAGGAAAAGAAGCGTCTAAAAACAGTTCTTCAACCAAATGTCCATGTTCAATATCAATCAGCCATATTTAGGTGAAAATCACGGTGTTTTCCATAAAAATAATAACAAGCCGCTGAGTAAATAACTGGAAATACTCGTCGAGATAACGTCGTCTCCAATTACAGCGTCCATCGTGTTCAATTGCTCGGAACAGACAAATGAGAGAGTAATTGTGGTCTTCAGGTTGGTTTAATATTTTTTTGTTTTCCGCCTCTCATTACATTTGGTAAGTGGTCCACGGAAATGAGAAAACCGTGTACACAAATACATAAATAAATAATAAATAAAATAAAAAAGCCTTTTATTTCTTGATTTTTACAGTAGATTTACAATTTAAAACAAATAAAATAATAAAAATTAGATAATAGACATTGTTGATTATTTTTGTAAATATAATAATTAATTAATTGATTTAGTGTAATTAGTTTGATAGTTATTTAAATAAAGTAATAAATTTTCCATTTCCAGTAAATAATTGCAATTAAATTTCTTTCATATATTTCAGTTGCAAGAACCCCTCTCAGTGGAAGGTAAAGGCCTCCTCCAGAGATAGCCATTGTTTCCTATCTTCTGCTACTCGCATCCAGTGGGTACCTGCTATTTTTATGACATCGTCTGTCCAGCGTGTATTTGGTCTACCCCTTTTTCTTTGGCCTGGTGGTCCTAACCATGAGACGAGATAATAAAAATGTGATAAATATTTTAACACTAATTCCGTCCTTGTTTTACTATTTTTTGCTTATATTTTGGTTTATATTTGAACGCAATCTTACTATAGGAAGTGATTATTTGCTTTTTACTACAAAGTATACCACCGTGATGTGGTTTCCTCACGATTTTTTCTTTCACCGAAAGCTCAAGCTCATTGTAGGATTCGAACCCACGTCCTTGGCCGCGGTCGCGGGACATCATCGCCTAAAACTAAAATAACCCTTCACCATTTTATACGGTAAACCAACAATTAGTGAATATGAAAACAAAACAAAAGGTCTCGCTCACTCTCAATTCAAACCGCTTAATTTCTCCGACGATTTGTAAAATCACGCCAATTAGTCGGAGCGTTTGGACATCAAAAACTGCTAATTGCGACACAGTCAACAAGTTGGTTTATTCGTCCAGAATGAATCACATTTGGATATTACGCTCAAACTGTTGTCCAGTTCGAAGGTTTACAAAACTGTGATCAAATGTTGCTTTGGTCCAGACAACCAGAGTTAGTGCTGGTGGCGACGAGACATTTAAAAAAATTACAGGTTCTTTTTATAAAGGACCATATTTTTGAAAAAAACTGGCCAAGTGCGTGTCGGACTCGCGCACGAAGGGTTCCGTAAAAACGGCAAAAAATCACGTTTGTTGTATGGGAGCCCCTTAAATATTTATTTTATTTAGTTTTTAGTATTTGTTGTTATAGCGGCAACAGAAATACATAATTTGTGAAAATTTCAACTATCTAGCTATCGCGGTTCTTGAGATACAGCCTGGTCACAGACAGCGAAGTCTTAGTAATAGGGTCCCGTTTTAACCCTAAAAAAAACATACGTAACAAAAAAGTCTATACCCGAGGTCCCCAATATTTTTTGTCTCGTAGATTATTGCTTACTATATTTTTCGGTTTTAGATAGACCCCTGTTTCATCAACATGTCAGCCAGAAGACGTCCATTGCTGGACAAAGGCCTCCCCCAAGGATCTCCACGATGGCCGGTCTTGCGCTAATCGCATCCAGTGGCTTCCCGACCCTTAACTTAACCCTTAACTTTGTGACCCCTGTTTACCTAATATTATTTTCATGCATTCATCGACAATATTTCCCAGCGCAAAACCGACGTCCTCTTTTTTTTCTGAGCAAAAAGTCTTCTAATGGTCAATCAAAAATAATAAATAAAATTAAATAACAGTAATAGTTTGTCAACAAGAACAAGAACGCTTTTTGTGATTAAACTGACCCCTATTTTGACCCTATTTACATCTCATGAACACAATATTTTTTCGCTGACCCCTTTTTTTAACCTCTTTAGTCCATGGTTTAGACTCTGAAAGTTCAGGCTAGTAAACTTACTGCATACGGGCAAAAATGCTCATACACGTCAAACCTAAAAAGAACTAAAACGAAATTACACGCGCGGTTTAATATGCATGTAAAATTACAAACAGCGTGTGTGGAGGGTCTTACAGGACTTATAATAAATAATGTCAGACACCTGTTGACAGCGATCGCCACATTAAATCTCATGTTTGTGAACTGGTTTATTTTAAACGTGTATTACATGGCTGGCTTTATTTTAAATTATTACAAATATTCATGTTTGATCTTGTATTTATGAATTTAATTTATTGTGTAATAAAAACTTTAAATGAAGATTCTACGTCATAAATATCTATTACAGAAACATGAAAAAAATATTGCCTTGCTTAGTTTCTTGCCAGAGTCTTCTCAGTTTAAGCCTGATAGAGTCAATTGTAACGTTCATAAGTGCCTAAACTTAAATGAGTTTTGATTTTGATATTATAAGTTACCTATCATCTCCCTGATCTGTTTCGAATTATTTCTGGACAACGCAATGTGTACTTTTCGGCCCTTCTATCCGTACTTTCTCACACAATCCATCCATCCCGTGTATCCATCCATCCACTTCCATATTCACAATCTCTTATAAAAAATACCTATATTTTCAACAAAAAAAACAACATTACTCTATACTAATATCTGGTTCCACGTAAACCTTTCTCCTTTGAAGTTATTATCAGAACTTTTCACTCAAACATGCACTAAAGTGTCAAAGAACGTCGAATCAGCTAAATGAAATCATAAAACTGGTGCGTAAGCGGCGCTCACACAAACAGATTAGTCGCGCGATAGTCCGCAGTCGCCGCTCCGTGATAAATTGCCGCGATAGTGCGTCACGTGTAGACTACCCTTTAGGAATTTGGAAATTTTATTATTCGTGTCATATTTACGATTGTTTTTTTACAAAAGTGGCATGTTTGCTAGAAGAATTTGATAGCTTCAAGTGAGATACTCACTCTAATCAAATCAAATTCCGTAACAAAAAAAATGCTTTGCTAAGTTTCTTGCCGAAGTCTTCGTCAGTTTAAGTGTATTCCAAACCGGTGGTAGAGTCAATTGTTTTGAAATGAGTTTTGAGTTTGACTTTCTGATTAGTACAGTATCTGATTCTTCACTAGCTGACACTTACTCAATTATTTTCTCACGTTTCTATTGAATTAAAATCGACTCGAGCAAATCAGTTTACAAGCATGTCCGTCCATCTCACAGTGTCGGTAGCAGTTCAATTTAAAACCAGTAAATTATAAGAAAGTCAATAAAACATGTCGTGTCGAAGCGGTCAGCAACAAACGGACATACGCACGTTTTATATGTACTGCTTTGATCAAATCACACCAGTCGACACTTCAAAGGCACGCCTATTTATAATCTGTATCGATTGATCGATTCCGCGATTAAACAGAACTCTCGATTCTATTTTTGTAATCGATTTTCTTCGGAAGCATGTCAAATTCTTGGGGTTTAGTTCGGAAGGAGTTTTTTGGGTAATTTTATGCATTTTTTTCTAGTTTATAAGTATACGTTAAAAAAACTATCTCTGCACATAAATCCTATATAAGACGCATGGAAAAACAGGTTCAACCAATGTAAAATTTGTCATAGTGAAAAATTGTTATTTAATGCACAGTTTTTGTACGATGCACTCTTTTGCATACGGGTCTGTGTCATCAATCATGACATGAAAAATAACCTTTTAAAAACTAACAAAGCAACATTGAAATTCGAACGCATATCCCATTACATACTCTTTGGCATATCCGTTCGAAATTTGAACGTTGCTTAATGTTTGACTTTTAAATATGTTATTTCTCTTTCGATTAAAGCGTTTTGTTACTCGAAATGTAATTGATTGAAATTCTACCGATTTACTCTGGCAAATTAGTTTAGGATAAAACAGTGAAGCTTCTTCAAATTATTGAGATGGAGTGATTTCGTGAAAAGAGATTTGTGTAACAGGAAGTCACATGGTAGAGTTGGCTGTCAGATAGGGACACATTCCTCTAATGTAGTGCAGGCAAAGGGTTTTAGCCCATACAGCCTCAAAGTCAAAGAGGTTGGTACATCTATGGTAATTACCAAGGGGAGATGTTATACATCATATGCGACTTCTGTAAGGCTAGCTAGGTTTTTTTATTACATTTGATCTTTATTGTTTGTTTAATCAAATATTTTAATTTTAAAGCGAAATTTTAATTTTACGTAAAAAACCAACTCAAAAATGATAAGCCACAGATAATTTTAGAACATAAAACAGTAACATTATCCCCACTTAAAAAAGAACTGAATAAAGTTGACAAATAGCGTTTAGAGTTAACAAACTAGTGTTAAATCAAGTCGGATGATGGGCGACGGATTTAGCCCCAACTAGAGGGCGTCGTGATCGCATTTAGACCCATGTTTACAGTTTGGGGTTCTTTATAGGGTGCTACTGACATGTCGCACGCCACGCTTACATACCTACTGTTCTGTTTGAAGCGTACACATTGAAATATAGAGCTTGCATCGCTTTGAACAGCAGATTTTAGTTAGTGCATACCTACCTATATCAATCGCACGGTGGTAGGGTACTTTGTAGTACCCGACTGGCTGGCTACCACCCTCAAGTTGAAAATCTGTCGCCAAGCACCTATCGGTGTGTTCCGACAGTTGCACTTGAGAGCCAGTTCCCATCTAAGCTTTGTGTGCTTACCACCTTCGGCCACATCATCACTTACCATAGTGAGATTGTAGTCAAACACAAGCCTATCCAGAATAAAAAAAAAACCTTATCCTACCAATGTATAGATGTGAATTTCTTTTTTTTATTCTGGCTTAAGCTTATGTTTGTCTCACTATGGTAAGTGATGATGAGAATTAACAATTAGTTCGGTTCCCAAGATAAATTCAAATAATAGTTTAAATAACAATGTCCAGCTGTGTAAACGTAATAAACTAGCTTTCGCCCCGCATTCACCCGTGTTTTTTTTATGTAAAGTAGCCTATTGCACTCCGGGATAATGCTGCTTCCTATTTGTGAAAGAATTATCAAAATCGGATCCGTAGTTTCGGAGATTACCTCCTACATACAAACTTACAAACTTTACTTCTTTATATATAAGTATAAATAACACTAACAGCTTTTTTAATTCAAATTTAATTAAAAAATCAAGGATATTTAACGGCAAAAAAATTTTTTTTTAAAGGCAACGCGCTCGTGATGCCTCTGGTGTTGCAAGCGTCCATAGGCTACGGTAACCGCTTACCATCAGGTGGGCTGTAAGCTAGTTTGCCACCTAGTGGTATAAAAAAAAAATTACTGTCGTAGTTTCCCGTGGGATCTTACCTTATCCCAAGATAAAAAGTATCCTATGTTTTATTCGAGGATATGACCTACCTGTGTGCCAAGTTTCATCAAAATCCGTTCTGTAGTTTTTGCGTGAAAGAGTAACAACTTAGTAACAAACATTTTGACATCCATCCTCACCCAGAATTTTCTATTAGCAACACGATTTTTTTGAGCTCGTAACGGACAGTAATTTACCCTCCTAATTTACCCTTTCAACCCTCCAACCTATCATTCAATAACTCAATCCATTACCACCATTTGAGGACATTCCATAACCACAAGAAAACCGTAGGGTGTGAAAGGAATTTGTTTCATAAAAAAAACGGTTAAGTACGAGTCGGACTCGCGCACCGAAGGTTCCGTACAGCTTTTTTTTTATTTTATTCTGTTTTTAGTTGTTGTTATAGCGGCAACAGAAATATATCATCTGTGAAAATTTCAACTGTCTAGCTAACACGGTTCATGAGATATAGCCTGGTGACAGACAGATTGACGGACAGTAAAGTCTTAGTAACAGGTTTTCCGTTTTTACCTTTTGGGTAGGGAACCCTAAAACGCAAGTCGTTTGCTCAGTTTACGAGCCTACCATGTCTACCTGGGGTAACTTAAATCTTACGTCTGTGATATAAAAACTCTGGTTGAACAACCTGTAGGTATTTGTTATGCAATACGTTCTATGTTTGCGGCTGTGAAGCTAAGTCGCACTTTGCTCGAAATGGGACGGTCGTCTCCTACTACCTACTTACAAAGTCGCGATTCAAGTTATTTATTCCTTTTTCGGTAAGTAAGGAAATGTAGTGGGTTACTGCCGTGTCTCTTATTACTAATATTTCATGCTAAAGTCTTGTCGGTTTGTACGTCTGTCTTTATTTTGCTCAGCAACAGAGCGTCGGATTGACGTGATTTTTTGCATAGAGATAGTCTATGGACAGGAGAGCGTCATAGGCAAGAATTATGTATACTATCTGGATAGGTAACTCTCCATACCTAGTTGAAGCAAATACGTATCTATTGCGAAAAAGAGAAAGATAACAACTACGTTGGGACAACCTCTGTTTCTAAGCAGGGTTACCCTATAATGAACTTACAACCGCAACCATATTAGTAAATAATTATAAAACATTATTATAAACACGAACGGCACAGTAATCTATGAATACCTACCTCAAATAGAAGCTTCATGAAATTATATAGTTGCATTTAATACCTTCTTCTTCTCTTCCTTATCCCACGCTAGGTGAGGTCGGCACAACATGTTTTCCTCTTCCACTCCGCTCTATCATTAGTTGTCTTCGTACTCACACCTTTCATATGCATATCATTCTTCACGCAGTCCATCCATACCTTCTTCGGCCTTCCTCTACCTCTATATCCATCCACACTCATGCTCAATACTCTTTTTGTTACATGCCTTTCATCCCTCCTTATGACATGCCCATACCAAGCCAATCTATTTCCTTTCATCTTTTCAGTCACTGGTGCTACTTTCAAGCTTCCTCTGATATACTCATTCCTTATCTTATCCATTCTTTCGTTTTCATTTTCATTCATTTCGTTGCATTTAATATCAACAAACTATAAAATACCATAAGTGCCTTTAATAGGAAAATAACTTCACAAATGCAACGAGTTCAGAGTTCAAAAATAATTAAAATTACCTTTTGTAAATCCGCAACAAGCATTCAGTCCTGAACGTTAACATACCTGCAACAATACAATACATCGTTATTTATTAAACAATTCACTGAAGCTCGACGAATACCAAAGTTCGATAGCCCATACGCCACGAACACGATCTACCGCGTGTAAAACAAAAATAAAGTAAAAAACATGAGGTCCAATTCGGCATATTATGCGTGAAATGACACCTGTCAAAATACGAAGGCTGTTGTGAGCGATGAGAGGTAGCGAGAGCGGGGTTTGAAAAAAATAATATTTTTTTTTGCAAATTCGCAAAGTACCTACCGGTGTTTTTTGTAT
The DNA here is from genome assembly GCA_951361185.1 of Ochropacha duplaris. NCBI lineage: Eukaryota > Metazoa > Arthropoda > Insecta > Lepidoptera > Drepanidae > Ochropacha > Ochropacha duplaris. Next base: position 982,198 of record OX592702.1, on the reverse strand, counting down.
CTTTTTTTGAGTCTCTAGACATCGAAAAGTAATTATTTTAGTATTTCAATTAAATGCCTTATCCTGTGAGCCATTATAAACAAACCTGTAAAAGACTAGCTTATTGCGCCAATTTGAACTGTCAAACGAACACGCGCGCCTACTTTGAAATTTTCGCTTAGTGCTCCCAAGCCACTAATCCGTTTAAAAAACAAAAGATACCATTAGAACCATAGATAAATTGCCTATGGGAACAATGCTACCAACTGTAACATTCTAATAAGACCGGAACACAATCTTATTGGAAATATCGTTGTTCGAAAAAAAATATACTTTTTATTGAACATTTTATGTACATTTTTAAATATCTTGCTTTTTCGATGTAAAACTAATTATTTACAGTGAAGGTATCATTAGACCATGTGATTTTTTAGTTTTATTTGATCACATACTAAATGAATAAGAAATTCGAATGCGAAAATGACAAGGCATTTTTTGCCAACTTGCAAAAAAATCGGGTAAGTTTAAAAAAAATAATTTGACGTCTTGACCACGGATATTAGATATTGGATCATTGGATAGGGAATTTAAAGACCCTTTCACAAATACCATTAGATTTACAAACGTCAGTGTCCACGAAAAGTTATCGTGGTTGTGTGCAGGGGCCCGATATGACTCAGATTTCCGTAATTATGAGCCACTATAGTGGCTTGTGATGCTCAAGTGGTACTTGATGGATGCTAGTTTTGGGCCGATCGGCCCATCAATGGCTGACAAGATTTAACATTTTCAATAAAATGCCTCTGGGTCTGTTAATATCCATTGGCGACGGTACCCACTTACCATCAAGTGGTTGGACTGGCGCCTGCTTGTCTGTATGCTTTCTAACTTTAAATAAAAATAAAAAATAATAATATTACAGCAAAAACAGATAAAAAGTCTACGACATAATCCCCTTTATTCACATTTTTATAACAGAAACATTTAATTCGCTAACGCTAAATACTCACACCACAACCCAAAAAAACTTTAGCAAGCCTTCAGTATGACACCGGCTCCCAGCGAACGTCAGAGCTGACGTATATCTGTTCGTCTGTCAGAGGCGTTCTCGAGAACCAACTGTCAATATTACGTGAAGCTTAATTTTGAGAGGTATTCAAACTGAGCTTGATAGATATATTTATAACATTTTATATTTAGTATTTTCTATTTTAACACATTGGTGGAAAAAAACCGGCCAAGTGCGAGTCGGACTCGCGCACGAAGGGTTCCGTAAAAACGGCATAAAATCACGCTTGTTATATGGGAGCCCCCTTAAATATTCATTTTATTCTGTTTTTAGTATTTGTTGATATAGCGGCAACAGAAATACATAATTTGTGAACTGTCTACTGTCTAGTTATCGCAATTCTTGAGATACAGTCTGGTGACAGACAGACGAACGGACGGACGGACAGACAGCGAAGTCTTAGTAATAGGATCCCGTTTTTACCCTTTGGGTGCAGAACCCTAAAAAATCGAGTTAAATATATATAGAATATCGAGTTTCTGACCTGGTATCATATTAATTGGCCCCAGTTGTACTAACCTCTCGGAAAATGGGTTAGTGTCATCTGACAGCTCTACCACCGCGCGCGCTCATAGCTCAATAAATGAGTTTCTAGTTTTAGGCTGTATGGGCTAAAACCCTTTGCCTGCACTACAATAGAGCAAATAAAATTACACACTTCCGTCCCTATTCACGAAATCACTCCCAAAAATTGAAGGAAAGCGAGCGGAAAGATGTTACATTAAAAAGATCGGTGTGAATTGAAACAACTTCTAGAACTCTTTTGTCATGTATTTTTGGGTTAGACATGATAATTTGATCATTCAGAAACCTATAAAAGGCAGATTGATTATATATACAGCTCGCGACAGACGATAATCAACAAGTCATTAATCATAATGTGCCAGTTCGAATTATCGTTGATTTGCTAAAGTGTCAAATCACCATAAGGGTGCTTTTACAGTCGTGCGGAAGTTAAAGATAGTCCTTAGATGAGATGTGTGACGAGATGAGTAAGAAAAAGGTGTCGGTATATCTTAAATCAACCTTAATATTATTGCAAATCACTAGCTTTGACTCACGATTTTAGCCGCTTTAGCCTAATGATAGTGTTAAACCATTAGCTAAATACATCCACACAAACAAAGACTAGGGGATTGACCAGATGTTTCGTGAGGAAACCACAGCACGGTAGTAGAGTGGTAGCCTACCACCCTCAAGTTTAATCTGTCGCCAAGCACCGGTTGGTGTGGGTAGTTGCACTTGAAAGCCAGTTACCTTTAAGGCATTGTATATTAAGGTGTACAACACATTGGCAACCCCCCTGATATTGCTAATGTCTAATAGGCGACGGTAGTCACTATCAGGGGGCCCGCCGACCACATAATAGTTGTAAGTACTGAAGCTTATGGAGGAGCGAGGTGTTAGACGCCTCTTTTGAATTGGGAAGATCTTCCGTGAGGCTAAGTCATCGTACCTGGGGACCGCGGTCTAACTGTAGATGTTGGATGCTTGTATATAGCAGATCGCTTGGAAAACTTCGATAGTGCGATGTAGATTATTGGAGCGCCATCTATCTAGGAGTCGTGCGAACTATATCTATTTGTAGATAGATGTCGCTACAAGCTAAAGCCCGGTCTGAATGAAGATTAGAAGCGGATAAAACAGTTACTGATGACTAAGTGCATTTGAAATCGTTTCGTTTTGACCATGAAGATCCCTGCAATCTCCAAAATTAGCTCCACATCAAATTACAACGTGGGGCATTATAAAAAATGTGATTTCCGACGGGATCGCAGCGATTGTTCCACGACGGTCGCAAAACAATGGGTTATTACGGTTTTTGCCGATACAATAATGACGACGATTGTCGGCCGTTGCAACCGACCGAGCGGAAAGTGAGCTTTGCGACGGAGCGTCGGAGCAAACGATCCGGCTTCTACTTTTTTTAAATCCCCAGTAACATCTGTTCTGAATCTCGGTACTATTACAAATGGGTGTGAAGCTGTTCGTTACTCTTTCACGCAAAAATTACGTTACGGATTTTGATGAAACTTGGCACACGGTAGATCGGGAAGTGGCGGACGGGATCATCTCATAGGCTACTTTTATCCCGATAAAAGTCAAGATTCCTCGAGGAACGAAAGTATTTCGAGTGAAACAGGGGACAGCAAGTTGCAAATAACAGAATAGAAAAGAAAGTGTATTTCAATGTATCTTCATCAGCTTGGCAAATTGCATTTGGACTTTGAATTTGGCATTTTACCTAAAGTAGTTCCCTAAAGTTTTTTTTCTATTGAAATGGCATTTCATTGGTACATGGTATCCCTACCATATAATATAACCATACCTTTATAAGTATTTAGTAGAAATTTCTTCGCCAAAACATCTAATCCTTTCCCAACCAGCCTAACAAAAAGCTTATCAAAAAGTAAAACAAAAAACCAACTTTTTATATTATGAAATATTTATTCATTCAAATAGGCCTTCACAGGCACTTATGAATAGTTCGACTCTAAGGTTGCTTTTGCTGAGAAGAGCCGGCAATAAACTTAGCATAATTACATAACATGTGTCCTGTAAGTGCGAGCGCTACACCCAATACTGTCGTCATTTACCAATGTGAACCAGTAAGCAGCTCAAGACTTAACCTTTTGAAATTCACGTGTAGCTTATTTCCAGTGGACATTTCTAGATAATTATTCAGACAGTTGTTCTGCAGTCTGTACAATGACAAGTCAAGGCGCGGTCGCGGAGACCCATGTCATTACATCAAGTTGGAATGCCGCCGGTGATTATTATGATACTGTATTATTGCTATAAATACATAGATAGCTTACTGCTGTGCCGTCTGGCTCCAGGTCTGTTATATTGAACCAGATTTTAGAGTTGACAGTTACGGATTTGACCTAAAATTAGATTGTTTAAATGTCAATATGACGGATAGAAGAGCCGAAAGAAACAGGCTTTGAGGCGATGAGTTGTCAAAGGACTTAACCACAAATATTTCTGAAGTTAATATTTAGAAGGAACATTAAAACTTATAGCTAAAACGAATGATTGAAACATGACTTTGTAAGTCAATGACTAGTTCAAAATTGGTGATGATAATTTAATAAGTGAATGACGAGTCACTCTAGCTAGAACATACCAAGTTCGAAATAATAGTAGATTAACGCATTAGAATACGATATTGATATTGATTCTGTCACTTTTTCTAAACTAGATGGTCATATCTTTCTTACAAACATTAACGAAAGAAGACAGAAAATATTTTTAAAATAACATTCTCCCAGTAAAAAAGTAGAGACCACTTTAAAAACAAGTAACTGAACTAATTTGACAAGATTTAATATCCTTTTCTTATTTTCATTGTAAGACAGACATAAAGAAAAACTAATTAGTATAATTTATAAACAACAGAATCAGCGACAGAAAAGAGTCAGAACTACACACTTATTATCCAATATAAACGAAACTAATTTACAAGGAACATGACTATAGTAGACATGACATGAAGTATGATGTGTTTACAACCAAAACTAAAACAAGGCACTAGATTAAAGCTGATTTTCCACCAGAGATGTGCTATGCAGATATGATGCGAGGGTTTAAAAGCTACGGAACTATTTGACAGTTTCTACTGACGCTAAGCTAAGCTGTTTTAAGGCCATGATAGCTCAGTGGTAAGTGACGTCGGATAATGCGGCGAAGGTCATGGGTTCGAATCCTACAATGAGCTTGAGCTGCGCTGGTAGGTTGCTTTGTACCTAGTACTCGACTGGCTGGCTACCTCCCTCAAGTTGAAAATCTGTATCCAAACACCTATCGGTGTGTTCCGACAGCTGCATTCGAGAGCCAGTTCCCATCTAGGCTTTGTGTGCTGACCACCTTCGGCCACATAATGACTTACCATGGTGAGATTCAAACACAAGCTTATCCAGAAGTAAAAAAACAAAGCTATGTGCCACCATCCATATAAAAAACATTGCTTAGTAGAACCCGTTTCCACCAGTGCTGCAGGACCAATGAATATGAATGGTGGATATAGCACATCTCTTGTGGAAAGGCAGCCTTAAAGTCCCTTCACTGATATTCCCATTTTGTTTCACACAAAAATACATAAGCACGATAAACAGATGTTTCACAACGGTACCATAGTCAACGACAAAATTATGACTATAATTACGAAATGATCCTCCATTGTGCAAAGGTAACATCACGACTTGCAGGCTGCGACCAACAATTATAAAGCCATTTGTCTTTGCCATTGAACATTATATTTTATGTAGATCATTTTGTTCTTTATTCTAAAGGAATAGGAGCGAATATGACAAGTCAATTGTGGCCTATAGGGGTTACATTTATTTACATAATTAATCGGATGATAGATAATGTTGTTTGCTTAGTTTTATTAATTTAATGGGGCATTTAGGAAATTAAAATTACCGTGGTAGACCCCTCCAGTCAGTTTACTATAATAATAAAAATTAAGACGTGAAAGAATAACAAACAACCGATTGTCAGATAATGTTGTTACGCACCGCTGCCTACCACCTTACGAGATGCGTAGATTTATACTCTGTGGAGAGGAGCGATTGACAAATGCTGGTGGCAACTCGTCGGTACTCTGTGACGGTCGGGAACCTGTGATGTGTTGTACAAGAAGAAAAGGAATAATGATTCTAATTAATTAAAATGTTACGTTATTTTTACTGTTTTCTGTACAATCTAAGCTTGATTGTAACAATATTTTATGAGAAAAGATTATGTAGTCAGTCGGTCTATGGTTTGCACATAACAATAATAACAAATTATATTTCGAATTATTATGATGTTTGCGTCGAAAGTCGCGCAAATAAAACGTTTTCGGTTATTTTATTTCTTTCTTTAGCGTTATCTTATTTCCACTTCTTTATGAAATGAAGTATGATATTTAAATGTCGTTTCAACATATTTTGTACAAAGGAGGACACGACATAAAATCCCTTTTAAATCTAACAAAAAATGTTGGACTAACTAGCCGTCGTAGATCTCGATTATCGGAAGATATTCGTCGTCCACCATTTTATGGGATCTATTTAAATCCTATGAATATCTTCTCTTAGTTGACGGTGATAGACATATCTTGAATCACTTGATATTTCTGATGAAAGTAGTGCTGATTTTATCATTTGTTTTTTATTTCATTACTGACTTGGGTAACAGTTTGTTCATCTACACTAAACTAAGTTTGTATGTAGGAGGTAATCTCCGTAGCTACAAATCCGTTTTTTTTTTCACTAATGGACATTTACCTACATTATCCCTGAGCGATATAGAGGTAGAAGCTACATGTAGAACACAGTCATTTCTCTCACCCCACGTTTATATTTAGATCAGCTTTTGACCAAATGTTTGCCACCTTTTCTGCCAATGTCCTTTAATGTTAAAAAATATCTAGATACTTCCCAGAATTACAATAAGTTACGGCAAGTTCTACTTCAAAATAATTAAGCGAATCTCCAAATTCAGGACCGTATCAATAAATGAAATGAAATGAAATGTTTAATGAAATGAAATGTTTATTCATCCAAATAGGCCTTCACAGGCGCTTATGAATTGTCAGATTCTAATGACTCTATGACTCTAGTGCACGGTTCGGAAGGTTGCTTTTGGTAGGGGAGGCGAATAGGGGATTTCGGGATTTACTCGAGCGCGTCAGATTAACATAAGGGGGGCAACCTTGCACCTTGTGAAGTACTCTCACCAAATCTGAGCCTTCTATGTAGTGTCGAACGCCTAGGGTAGCCCGTCAGATTAGTAAAAAAAAAACGATGGTTTGAAATACTCGAGCGCGTCAGATTAAGGTAAGGTAAGTTAGTTACATGCAAAATAGTGTACATTTCAATAATCTGACAAATTGGGCGTGACGAAAGAAAATTGGAGACTCGCAAAGTTGCAAAAAAAAAACGTCACCTGGATTTTCTCGAGCGCGATTGGTTTTTTTTTATTTTGAAGGAAATTAGTCACGAATCACGGAAATATCTTAATCTGCCGATTTGCACAAGCCGAAGTGGCTAAAATCATTATTAAGTGTATAGTCCAGGAATATTATGAGTTTCACCTCAGAATGAGAAATAGTCAGCTATTAACTTGTATAAACCTTTATTTTGACACCCTAAAACTTGTCTCAAAAGCAATTTATCTTAGGGTGCCCGCGACTACTGATTTTTCAAGGTCAAAGGTCAAAAAATCATTTATTGCAAATATCTCGTTTCCTATGGGTTTTTTGGTATATGTATTCATAATAAATATTGTAGAAGGTTAAATTCTCTACAGCTTTTGTACAAAAATTTTTTCGATATCTTGAACCATTTTCGAGATTTCGATATTTTTTACATATTTTTTTTTTCAAACCGTCAGATTAAGGAAATCCCTCAACATAATTGTCAGATTATGGGTCAGTACAACAAGGCCATCAAGAAGAACCGCCTGTATAAAAATCTGACGCGCTCGAGTAAATCAAGGTCACGATTTTTTTTTGCATTTTCAAAAATCGGCCCTAACTGATGGTCGCGTCCAAATCGTCAGTCTTTAAAATAGGAGCTACTGGAGGGTTCACTTAACATCCCTTATCAATGTCTGACGCGCTCGAGTAAATTTTTTTTTTAAATATTTTCGACCCCTTCGTACGGCCACCCCCACCACGCAAAACGGCAGATTATTATTTTTCCGTTATCAGACAGACGTGGCGCGACTACCCTATTAATATCTGACGCGCTCGAGTATTTCTTGGTGACTGTTTTTTTTTACATTTGTGAAACCCTGTAGACGCTCCCCCCACCGCTGAAGGGGAAAATATCACATAACCTTTTTTTCTTTATTCCACCTAATCTTCAAATTCCAGTAGGTCCCAAAGACGCTCGAGTAACTACAAATTTAGCATCAATGCCTCCCCTACCATTTGCTGAGAAGAGCCGGCAATAAACTCAACAATTACTCTTTTCAAAACAATCTTAGAATATATCTTAGAATAACATTTGGTGCCTTCGCAAATTATATTTGTTGATAATTTATTGTCTTCACTTAGGTGCGTGATATGAAGGTACAGAACTTAGACGTGTGTAAGTGAACACATTGCTAATTTCCCCGCGAACATGCATTAGTAATGCAAATATTTGTACTGTAAATACGCTTGAAACTGTAATGTATCTTCGAGTTATAATTGTATAAATGTTGTTGATTTATGAATGTATCCTGAATGATTTGCAGGTTGAGTATAAGATAAAGTTTTATGCTCTGCTTTCGCTCTCGACTTCGTTTGAGTGGATTTTGTTTATTGCAGAAAAGATGTCCTTTTGCCTATGCTACTCCATATATTGAACCAACTTCCAAGTACGCTTGTCGAATCTTTAAGCGATAAAAAAAACCGGTCAAGTGCGAGTCGGACTCGTGCACCGAGGGTTCCGTACAAACTTGTAAATACTTCGTTCATCACGGTAATGGAGTCTTGAGGATTTTTGCAATTTTTTTCGATTACCTCTTTTGAGGTTTGTTCCAATTAAGCTAGACCTCTAAATTGTACCAGCGCCAATACAACTCAGAGGTCAACTTAATTGGTGGTACTATGTATGTATGGGGACACCCTTAAATTTTCAACTTTTTTTATTTTTTGGAATTTTTCCTTTATTTGTGCTGTAATACCTTGCTTTTTGCCAAATTTCGTGATTCTAGGTCAAGGTCTTAAAGCACAAGTAAAGAGTAAAAAACCGAAAAATTAAAAAAGTTGAAAATTAAGGTAAATTTTGGTACTTACAAGTTTTCCCAAAAATCTAAATTTGCCCATATCTTTTTATCATGTCGACTCAGGACCTTGATTTTTATACACCTAATAGGGACTATACACCTCAGTATCTGGTATAAATTTCAATATGCTAGGTCTACTCGTTCCTGAGATAATCGGTGGTGACACACGGACAGACAGACGGACAGACGGACAGACAGACGGACAAGAAATTGATCTTATAAGGGTTCCTTTTTTTACCTTTTGAGGTACGGAACCCTAAAAAACATAGGCATATCAAAAATGTACTCAAAAGATACTTTGTGGAGGGGAAGTATGTGATGCCAGACTCTTCAGCCCAAAATTAAATAAAACCATATGCATGTATTTTATATTTAAAAACGCTGTATGACTCCTTGGGGGTCAACAATCTTAATACAAGATTTTAGAATCCCTAAGAATTATAATTATGTATGTATTTTAATTGCAATAAATAGTTTCAAATTAAAAAAAAAAATTTTTCTACACGCGTGATTTATACATTGGATTGGATTACATCACCAGCTACAGTAGCGGATCTAGGAGTGGGGGCTAAGGGGCTCAAGCCCTCTCCCCTCGCCCCCATTCATCGGTGTCCTCCAAATATTACACGTACCTACCTAAAGTACAATTAAAAATGAATAAAATCTGATTTTTAGTACTACTGACTGACCAGCCACATTAATGTTTATTATTAAAACCTTACAATTAATATATTCCATGGCCAATCCAATTCTCGTTTCACCTATACCTATGGTACATATAAAAGACTTGTCCTGACTGATTGATTGACTGATTGACCAACTAACTGACCAAAGGCACTGCCTAAATCACTGGTGGTAAAAAATTATGCACACAAGAGTTTCCCAATTCGACCGTATATTTTTTTATGTGTGTTCGCGGATAACTTCGTCGTTTATGAACCGATTTTGAGTATTCCTTTTTTAATGGCTGAAAGAATAGATTCTGGCTGCTGGCTATAGATTCTTGGAATATCATCTTTCTATTATATGAGTTTTGGACCGAATGCTCATTGCCCCATTTTAATGAGGATATTATGGCTTTTCCAATTATTTATAACTATTCCACTTTACCTAATTGTCCTGGCCAAGATAAATCGAAAGCGTTGTAAAATAAACATCCTCAAGAAGAACAGATGCTTTCTCTATGGTTTATATCTGCTGGAAGTGTCTGACCCAAACTTGATTTGGAAGAGCTTCATATTACTCGTAGTATAGAATCTTACATAAAATAAACGATCGGATACAAAACAGATTATAAACATCGGAGAAACGACATCTAACGGTGCATAAGAGAAACAATCGGTGATGGTGCGCAGGAGTCCAGAACAGAAATGGCAGTTAGCAAAATGTGTATATTTACGATCCTTTGTTTTAATCTCGGCAACGTTCGAGACGACTGTTTGTTTGTCTGTGCGATGCATACTCGGAAATAACTTTGAAGATTAACGTGGCACTGGCATTGGTAAGTATTGTTCGCTTTATGTCACATTTGAAGGATTCTTTGGGACAAGATAAGTCGTTTGTGAATAATAGGGATTAATTTGACGTTTACTAAGTGCAGTTGCACATGTGGCTGAGGAACAAGATATGATTACTAAGATCTCGCTACTTTGAAACAGGTCGTGGGTTCGACTCCTACATAGGACAAACATTTGTGTATGAAAATGTTGGAGATAGTTGGACGGGTAATTTTTAGATACATATTTCGATATTTTTATGTACTGATTTTATAATTTAAGATATTAAATATCTCGAAAATGGTGATACCTTTACTGAGGTCATTTTTGTATATTTGGTTGGTGAATCACCCACCTACCTCCCCTCTAAGTCTGTCGTAATTATACTGCTCTGTAATGACGTAGATCAGATAAAATTGTTGGTACATGGCCATATTCTCAATAACGCATAATCTTTCAGAGCTAATTTTGTCATATTTCTCGCCCCTACGCAATATGCGCCGGCCCTGGCGACATTCTTCGTATGCAGTTTCCAATCCCAGGCCATAATGGAAATTTTCTAGCCATAGCGAATTCCAATTACACCGGTCGGGAGTCGAACCCGTTACGTATCGCGACCATGTACGTATATCTATGTACCCTTTTTGGTATCTCGTAAAGTCGTAGCGAAGTTAATGATTTTTTAGCCAGGGCCGAATTTAGGACAGTTGAGTTTTGGGCAAATATGTCTTGCTAGTCTTTTAAAACAAAATTGGTAATTCTACTATATTATCCTATAAATGAGAAAGGTTGTATGTTTGATATTTGGATGTTTGTTGCTCAATCACGCAAAAACGGCTGAACAGATTTTGATGAAACTTGGCGCACAGGTATGTCATATCCTGGAAAAAAATAGGATACTTATTATCCGGGGAAACGATAAGATCCCTTGGGAACGCGGGTGAAACCGTGGGGAATGATTATAAAAATCTAAAAAAGTATCAAATCGTTTAATTCCCAATATAGATACAACAAACTCGGGTGTGATGTAGACGCACCCTCAAACAAACAGACAGACGGACAAATATTTACATTGTTACAACGTTTATACTTTACGTACTGAAACACCGGTGTGTTTACAGAAAAACGTCGTAAAACATTGTTAGCTTGTAATTAACGTGTCGGATTGTGTTCTAACTGCATTTACAACCTTTATTTTTATATTTTCAAGTTACGTTCTATCATCCTACTAAATCTGACATTTAATAAAAAAAAAGTTTTAACACAATCGATAAATTTAACAATACTTTACAGGGTATTCAAACGCAACAAAACAAATAAAGTAAACATTAATTCATCCAAACGTAATTCTATAAAATATTTTTAAACGTTTACATTGTTAATTTGAGACCGCAAATAATTTTACGCGCTAAAATCACTCGTGTTCCAAAGCCAAGAAAATTAAAAAAATAAACAAGCGTTTAGGCGCAGAAAAAAAAAGAAAGAACAGCAGTGAATACAAAATAAAAGCAATTCTCTGCCGCAACATTTTAAAGTATAAATTCATTTGTATAAAAACATGAATGACTTAACTAAGCTTTATGAATGGCCGGGTTCGAATTTTGAAAAAATAAAATAAGAATACGGTTCTTTTTGTTGCCACCATGTCTGCCGTAAATCGTCATCCATTGAAGAGCGGAGATTGGAAGAAAACTAAAAAAAGTTGTCTACCTGCTTTTGAGAATGTCGTACCTACGAACGAACAGTGAATTGCCGAGTCAGCGTTGTCAAGAAATCTTTGGTAATTTAACTATAAAGTTTCAATAAAGCGGATTGGAAAATTATTAATAGTAAATCCATTAAATTTTGTGCTATTCTAAATGTTAAAAATATTGGTAAAATTTGCATGGTCTCACAATTCCCGACGCAAAAATAAACAGCAAAAGTGGGAAATATTAATTTATAACCTGGCTACCCTGGGGAAGGCGGGAAAATAATAGATTTTATTACCCCAGTAAATTTAGTTTCGAAACTGCTGGGAGCGTCTTGTAAATTATAAAATAAACGAGATCTTTATACAAGGATACTTTTATATTGTTTATGGTAATATTTTTTTCATAATGCCACATTAATTCCGAAAAAGTTACATAAGATCTTTAAAGTCGGTAATCAACAACTTTTGTTAAAAAAGAAGTTTATTCCTGGCTCAATAATTGATGATAAATAACTACAACGAAGCTACCAGTTACCAGCCCACCTATCTGTCATGCTTAACAAATGCTCTGTCATAGTTTAATTAATTGGCAGATAATTAATTAAATGTAATAGGTTACGTATCGTTTCGCACGGTGCATGCGATCCACTGTGTATTTATGTTCTTGGCCGCCCACTCCATAGAAACCATAATTAAATAAAATCTATAGAAGTAGGATAGTCAAAGACATTGGAGTCACAAAACTATGGAGTAGAAATCGTCGTTTTTATTAAGTATATACAAACAACCTCTTTCTTTGGAGATTTTTAAAGAAAGCAATGATTAATAAGTAAATAAGTTACTAAACAAAAATAAGCAATGAGGCCGTTTGGTCTTTACTGCTACCCAGAAATTGGTAGACATACCACAACCTGCAGCAGGATTATTTGCGATTATTGCGATACCCTGTTTTATTTCTTAACAACCATAATGCCTGTTTCTCCTGCAAAGATTTCCTACATTAAAATTGACACCACGCAGTTTCTTTTAATCAAAACTAAATTATGCATAGCTAAAATCCAACATTGAGAAGTTACTTTAAATCCATATGTCATAAGGACACAAACAGAGGGACCTTTAATTTAGTAAGGATAAGATAGGTCACGTAAGGATTCAAATAAAAGTAATCCTTTGAATCAATATAATCCATAGCACAGGCTAGCTTAGTTTGGGGGCCAGTAAACATCAAACACATGTTTTTTTTTTACCAGATTATAATGTGTAAAAACTGTGTACATTTTGGGCAGTAAAAATATTATTATTAATCCAAAATCAATAAATCTATCAGTGCCCAGCATGTAAGAATAGACACTACAATAAACAGTACCATGAAGTTTTCTAGTAACAGAAAGAAGGTAGTTCTACACTAAGGTATGTTTTCTACGACCGCCCAATCGCACGCGACGGCTTGTATATAATGTAAGTTAGCTTATAGGCACTCTTTTTACAAGACTGGCTCGCATTGAGTAATTATAGAGCCGGTCCAAGTGTCGATAAAGTCTATTTATTCAGTTTAGGCCGTATCAAGACTCTTATTAAGGTCTTTACTGCTTACCATCGGTTGGGAAACCAGCATTTAGCTGAGAGGACTGAGATGATAGATTTTGGGGATTTGGTTTGGGGCTGCTGAGAGCTGCGGGTTAACCCCTATTGATCGTATGTTCAGAGATTATGGGCTGATACACTAGTCGCGATTCCTGGAATTCTATTCTTTATTTAGGTGGTTTTAGGTCGTCCGTCTGATCCGCGATTCAAAGGGACCTGTAGAGATACTGGTTTTCTTGCGCGCTTTACATGAATTTCTACAATGAGAGATCTATAACGTACATATATAAAAGGGAATACCACTCACTGATTTTGTTTTTATTCTGGACAAGCTTGTGTTTGGCCACAATCTCACCATGGTAAGTGATGATGTGGCCGAAGGTGGTAAGCACACAAAGCCTAGATGGGAACTGGCTCACAAGTGCAGCTGTCGGAACACACTGATAGGTGCTTGGTGACAGATTTTCAACTTGAGGGTGGTAGCCAGCCTGTCGGGTACTACAAAGTACCCTACCAATGTGCGATTATGATGATGATTAATCTCATAGGGTCCGCTAAGAAAGGATTTTTGAAAATACGAAATTCCCTCGAGAATGTGGGTGAAACCGCGGAAGACAGCTAGTAAAATAGGTATGTTTTCTCTGTGGTCGAATACCTTAAATTTTTCATTTAATAGGTTTGGTAGTTTAGCTTTGTGGCAGGGTGGGTGGTTGGTGGTGGGTGGGTACTAGATATTATTTTAATTATATTTTTAATTTAGTATGACACTGGTACCTACCCACCATAAACTTAAATGACCCACCTTGTGTCCACATCACGTCGAACATCTCCGGGAACTTGGGTAAGTTGAAAACCAGCGCTGCGGACGCATCAACATGTGTCCGCAGCACAAGCTGAACTTACCCCTTTTGCCCTACGCGTTAAATGTACTGTGTGTTTTCTTTTTATGTTTTATGTAATCAGGCAATAAATATTTTTTCATTTCATTTCATTTTAAATATTTGTATTGTACAAATATTATTTCACGTCAAAAGTTTAACAAGAAGGCAGTCTACTTTATTTTAAAAACCATCGCCAATGTGTTACCTTTTCGGCCGACTATTAAGTACAAATTAGTCATTTATTATTCAAATTTCTCGATATTCATTAAACGAAATGGGAGTCTTCGAAAAGTATGAGGCATCTTTTCCATTAACGGCCATACGAACGAGCGAGTAGGCGTTTGTATCGAGATGACTCGGGTTACATAGGTTTTTGTGCCACTTCTCACACTCAATTTCACTGCGGTACAAGTGTTTTTGTCGATGGACATGACTCACATTGACACATTGTCTAATCATTGAACTGGGTGTCTCTACATGTAATATCTATACATGGATAATCTACCCGGCGTTCTTTACCCCTCTCTAGTCTATGGTCAACGATTTAGTTTAACATTTACGATATAGGCCCCATGACAATTTAAAATCTTTTTATTTTTTCAAATTGATGTAATTTTTTTCAAAAACAAATAGCAGTATTCGTTATTCTGGAGGATTCAAGCCGATAATGTAAAATTTCTATTTACGGCATAAACTCTGGATCAATTCACACTATTATATAAAAGCCACTTGCTTTGTAAGCTTTATATTAATTTGACCTTGATGCCAAATATCAAAATTTTAATGCCTAGAAGTAGGTTAAATAGATAAGTGAGTGACTTACCTCAGCAGTTTTTTTTAAATTTGCGAAGCTAGGAGTTGATAGGCTAGGTTTTGAACAACGCGTGCTGTAAATCTCGAAATTGTTTGTGTAAACACACTACTAATGCGTCGCCCATTTTCTGATCTTGGCGGCCATTGCCGTGAAGCTTTTACAATAGCACAATAACTAAAGAAAGGCAACCATCATAAAACGATTTACTATATCACTCCTACAATAGTATAGATAGACTCTGTACACGGAGTTAGTTATAAATCAAGACACGAACAATTAATTGCTGAGCCCCATAATTGGAGTATTGATGTATTACAAAGGGGAATGTAACCAATGTTGCGGATGTAAATTATTATGTTTCTATCTTGACGGGCCGGTTGGCGTGGTTGGTTAAGACACTACCTATCACGCCGCAGGTCGTGGGTTCGATTCCCATCCAGGACACACATGTGTGTGCATGAACATGTCTGTTTGTCCTGAGTCTGGGTGTAATTATCTATTTAAGTATGTATTTACAAAAAAAAAGTAGTCTATGTATTATATCAGTCATCTGGTTTCCATATTACAAGCTCTGCTTAGTTTGGGATCAGGTAGCCGTGTGTGAACAAATGTCCGAGGATATTTATTTATTTATCTATGTTAGGTTATGTTGAAATATTTGCCATTGTGAAATGAAAATTTGAATACAGTTTGATCTAGAGAGATGATTTGGAAACGAGAAAGTGAATGGAGCTGATCAGCAAAAACCTTTTACGGTGTTACGCGCATGGGTATCTGAAACCTCAAGTAGAAAATCTATTACCAAGCACTTAATGATTTGTTGGCAGTTGCACTTGAGAGGCAGGAGCCAGCCAGCCTTCAATGATCGAAAACACAAAGTTGGCTAATGTATTTTTTGCTAATTACAATAAATAAAAACCTGCTTAAGGCGTCAATGACAGACTAACATAAAAAAAACATACATAACAAAATCACTATCATAGAATTCTATACGTTGTAATTTTTTTTGTTACTTTTTAAGAGCAAATAAAAAAATATAATTATTATTATTAATATTAACTTTTTTTTTTTATGTCACAAGTGACAACGAGGCAGGCGGGTCACCTGATGGTAAGTGACAACCGTCGCCTATAGACATTGGCAATACCAGGGGATTGCTAATGTGTTGTACACCTTATTAAGGCGAACTGGCTCTCAAGTGCAATTGCCGGAACACACCAACAGGTGCTTGGCGACAGATTTTCAACTTGAGGGTGGTAGCCAGCCAGTCGGGTACTACTAAGTACCCTACCACCGTGCATAATAAAACATACACTCAGTAACACATGGATTTATTAACTTTTACGTAGATTTAAAGCTAAACACACTGCCATAAGAATCTTCACCTATAGGAAACGAAAGGCACCAACGCGGAAGACCACCTAAAATAATTTTAATTGCCTATGTACCATTTAAAGTTTAAATAGGTACTTTCCCTACCTGTTGTTTATCTTGTCCTTTGTAAATGCCACGGCATAATGTTAACTAAGTCTTAGAGATGACGTTACAAAGCCCTCGTTAAGTTAATATTCCTATAGTTTAAACAGAGAACAAAGGCCATTCCGCCTAAGAAATTGACCTCTTCGATTACTCTGACCTAATTCCGTGATATTTTTGTTTTGTTGGTATGAAATAATTTTATTTATGAGGCATGGTGATTGCTTTAAAGGTTTGTTGTGGAAATGGATGGATTTGAGACAAAGATTGGATACGTTTTGAAGTAAAAAGTTACTGAGCACGTAAAATGTATCACTATTTGGTATCAACCTATGTGATTCTGTCTATCAAAGTTTTTTTTATTTTTTATGTCAATAGGTTGACAAACAGGCAGATGGTCCACCTGATGGTAAGTGGTCACCGCCGCCTATGGACATTTGCAATACCAGGGTGATTGCCGATGTGTTGCCGACCTTGAAGAGCTCTCTTTACGCCCTTTTTGAAGAACCCCATATCATAGCGCGGAGGGAATACCGTATTGGGGAGCTGATTCCACATCCGAATGGTCCGCAGAAGGAACGTCCGGCTGAATCGTTCAGTGGACGAACGAGGCGGCTCGAGATATGAGGATGAGCTCCACATCGCCGGCGAGCAGTGCGATGGTAGAATGGATGGTAGAAAGTCTTCTCAAACAGGCGTAAGAAGATCTTTCATTTTACAAATATAAACCTTTTTTTCGTATTTTAATTCGTCTATGAGCTTGTGAGTCTTGGCTGAGAATTTTACATGAAATGTTTTTAGTGGGATCCTGTTTCTGCGTATTGATTAGTACATATATGACCAACCATTAGCGTTTTCTTTGAGTTAATAAAGAATATTATAATTAAAACTAGATGTCCCCCGCGGTTCCGACGGATCTTATCTTTTCCCGGGATAAAATGTATCCTATCTCTTATTCCAGGATATAATCTATTTGTGTGCCAAGTTTCATCAAGATCGGTTCAGTTGTTTCGGAGTCCATCGCCGACCAACATCGTGACACGAGATTTTTGATATAAAGTTTAAAAATGAAATGAAAATGTCCTTAATTGGTTTTGCTCGACTCGTGTCATTAAACACCTTAATTAGTCTTCTCAAAAAGAACATAATAAAATAAAAAGCCTTTATTACTGTCTTAATTTACATTTCTAAGTAGTAAGTATGCCTAAACATTTAAAAAAAAAATTAAATGGAAAATTAACTTATCGGCAAACGGTCGTTATTCTGGCACAGCTTGTCTCCCGACAAAGACCTCCTCCATAGATTTCCACATAGTCCTGTCCTTTGCTATACGGATCCATATTGGGCCCGCTATTTTCGCTATTTCATCCTCCCATCTCTTAGCCTGTCTACCTCTATTCCTTGTACTGTCTCGTGGGTACCATTCTGTTACAATTCGTGTCCATTTTTCATTCTTCTCTCTTATCATATGCCCTGTCCATCGCCATTTTAGTTGTTTGTAAGTTGTGTATGCATTTTTAAACTTCTCAAAAAGAACATATACCTAATTAATAAACTGTATGTATATATGCATTCAAGTCTGCCGGGTACTTTACCCACTCAATGTAACTTCTGGAGCGACTATAATGGGGCTATAACATAATTAAGTTGAGATTTCCGTGCGTTCAATATGGACGCCCCATCGTAACGTCATAAAATTAATTGCGACTAAGTAATTTATTTGGTTAATTTATGGACCACTTTCGCGATACCCAAGCTCAAAAGAAACTCTCGGCTCTCGGGTATTTAATGAGGAAATGTTAATGAACGCCGCTCATGTTGTGGATGCAGTAAAAAGTGATGGAACAGGTGGTACCCCGGGTATCAGGCATATCCTGTAGAGTAGATGTTCTAGGGTAACAAAGGTGTCATATTTTAGGGTTTCTGTTTAATGAGACTGGTTGGTATGGAAGTCAGTACAGTCAGCCCCAAATTAAGTAAATATAGTTCATAAGTTAATTAATTTTGGATAAACCTAATGATTGTTGAGTTTAACTTATTGATTCGACCATATTATCTGACATGGAAAACATATAATGGAACGAATATGTATTTTTTTAATTATTTTATGTTACCATTCTATCCACGAACAGTAAATCTTTTGACGATCCATATTTATGACGTCACAAACTAGTATTTCATATAAAACTCCATAAAATGATGAGATAGATTTTGATGAAATTTGGCACACAGATAGATCATATCCTGGAATATTTTTTATCTTCAGAAAAAATAAGATCCCTCGGGTACGCGGGTGAAACTGCGAGGCGGGAAACTAGTTATCTATAATTTTGACAATTAATTAAATGAATGAATTAAATTTGATATGTCAGTCCACAAACTATCAAAACCAGTTGATCAAAATCTGCATGTAGACCATAAACACTTTTTTTATCGTAATAGAAAGTGAAGCAA
This sequence comes from Ochropacha duplaris, assembly GCA_951361185.1. Taxonomy (NCBI): domain Eukaryota; kingdom Metazoa; phylum Arthropoda; class Insecta; order Lepidoptera; family Drepanidae; genus Ochropacha; species Ochropacha duplaris. Next base: position 962,985 of record OX592702.1, on the reverse strand, counting down.
CTGTCGGTGCAATTCGCGATGCGAGTGCGCAGTGCAGAACACACGGTGAGTGGGTCCCAACCAGTCGGTGTTGGGTTTCGGACCCCACACAGTTTACGAACTGGAAGAAAGTCATACGTCTAATATTATTTAATACAAGCTGTCCCCCGCGGTTTCACCCGCGTTACCGAGGGATCTTATCCTTCCTTAAAAAAGTATCCTATGTGCTATTCCAGGATATGATCTACCTGTGTGTCAAATTTCATGCAGATCCATTCAACCGTTCTGGCGTGATTGAGTAACAAACATCCATACATCCATCCATCTATCCATCCAAACTTTCACATTTATAATACTTACTACTACAGCTTTTACTGTGCTTCACTTTAATTGTGCGGGGCTCTGTCTACCATTTTTATTTGGTATGAGATACTTTCCTGTATTTTTTTTGGGGCAGGAACTTCGCAGTCGTAATTACTTAGAGTTCCTTTCAGTCGGATGAATAGTTTAGAAATAAAAAAAACATTTATATATATATATAATGAAAATATCTGGCTTGCTTTCTATAAGAGAGAGAGACAGAGAAACATGCGCACGCCGTACAGCTTACAATAGCTTACTACACACAACTGTCACCGACAGTGACAGTGACAGTGACACTAAAAGTGTCGTAAGATTTTTTTCCGTCTAGCCCCCTTTCACAACGCGCGATAAGGAACTTCGTACCAATAAGAAACATTAAAAGTAACATTCATTTTAATTTTGTATGCATAAATCAGTTCTGAGACGTTAGTTAACTTTATGAACATCCACTGTTCTGCACTGTACGCAGATATAATGGCGAGATCTGACCGCAAATCTAACAATGGCCGAAACCCACATGTACCGTATGAAAAATGTTATTTAGCGCCTCTTGACGTTAATCCTCTGGTAATGCTTTATGCTCGTTTCCAATGACATTTCTAGCGCTAGTGGGTAGACTATAAAGGCTGATTCACATTTACAGACACAGACGTGGCTTCTTGTACCTAGTAGACATAAAAATATTCTTACATACATTATCTATGGGCATACTTTTTGGCGGGATCTTGCCTAGATTAATATGGTCGTTAAGTTTTCTTAAATGTTCTAAGTTTCTGCGCAATTATCTTTGTTTTTTAATGTTCTACGTAGTAATCGTAGTAGAAACCTTCTACGTAGTATTAGAAAATATTTAAAAAATATGAACGAAATCGGTAAAGTCGTTCTCAAGTTATAGCGTGACCAGGAGAAATAATAGATTTTAAGGCGATGATAGCTCAGTGGTAAGTGACGTCGGATACCGCGGTGAAGGTCGTGGGTTCGAATCCTTACAATGAGCTTGAGCTTTCGGTGAAGGAAAACATCGTGAGGAAACCACAGCACGGTGGTAGGGTACTTTGTAGTACTTGACTGGCTGGCTACCACCCTCAAGTTGAAAATCTGTCGCCAAGCACCTGTTGGTGTGTTCCGGCAATCGCACTTGAGAGCCAGTTCGCCTTTAAGGCATTGTAATAAGGTGTACAACACGTCGGCAATCCCCTGGTATTGCCAATGTCTATAGGCGACGGTAGTCACTTACCATCAGGTGACCCGCCTGCCTCGTTGTCACTTGTGACATAAAAAAATAATAATAATAATAGATATCGGTGGTGTTTTGTTCAATAAACATCAATCTAAGTGTACAAGTGAAGTAAAATTAAATGAAAGCCTGTATCGTGTGTGACTTTTCAGATTGTCCCAAAAAGTCAGTGAAAAGTTTTAGCGGAACGGTGATGATATTAGGTACCTTCTGGCCTTCATCACCCCTTTTTTAAGCTTAAAAGTTAATACAAAACATTTCGGATCCTCGTCCAATTAATCCCAACCCTCAACCCAAATAAAATATCGAACGTTAAATAAACAAAGCCGGGGCTACTAACTATGCAAATTCTGTCAAACAAACTGACAGCCTCAACTAGTGTAGAATTACAGGACTTTATGACCAATCAGCGTGGAGCTGCCTCTGCCCCCGCGTTATACAGAGTGGGGGATAAAAAGGGTTGGCCGATTAGCTGTTATGGGTCTGATTATAGTGGGCGGTAGTGTTAGACACGTAATGAAACGTCTGGATCAGTGGACGCCGCGGGCTCTACTGTACAGTCGTAAACTAAAGATTTACCTCAATTTCTAACAAGATAAACTTATTAATTAATCAAAGTTTAAGGATTCATTGAATTGTAAGTTATAGAGAATTTGTATGTTTGGATGATGATATTGGTTGTGTTGCAAATTGAATAAAATGTTTCACATTTCTTTCTTACAAGTATTATTGAAAAAGGATATAAATTAAAGCTGTCAAATTAGTTGTTGTGACCAATTTTGATGGCGAATACCTTCACGTTAAAATTATTCAATACGATGTTAAGTGACATAACAAATCACCATTTTTGAATTAAATATTAAAACGATATAGTAGTAATAGCTGTCCCCCTCGGTTTCACCCGCGTTCCCGAGGGATCTTATCTTTTCCCGGGATGAAAAGTAGCCTATGTGCTATTCCAGACTATAATCTATCTCTATGCCAAATGTCATCCAGATCCGTTCAGCCGTTCTGGCGTCATTGAGTAACAAACATACCTACATCCATCCATCCTTCCAAACTTTCACATTTATAATATTAGTAGGATATAGTGGGATTGTATGAAATACTTTCTGAGTTGTGACGTCATACGTCGCACCATCAAAATATCTCTTAGACCAATAAACCACTTAGTATAAAAGATCTACATTATAATGGTGAAATGAAAAAATCATCAGAAAGATGTTTTTTATAACGAAAATAAGACAAAGGTTAGTATTTAAAACGAATATTCAAGTAATTTCACGGGACACGTTGTTGTTACAATGTCTGACTATAGTAGATAGTCTGTTTCAAATGCGAAAACCAAACCATAAATCAAATAAATATTACAACCCTAAAAATTTAATAAAATGTTAAAGCTGTCAAATTAGTTGTTGTGACCAATTTTGAAAGAATAAAGAGCTATCGGCGCGCCTTATAGAAACTTCCGGCAACCAAAGGGCTGGCTCGTACTTTGGACAACGAATAAGCCTCGCTATACAGCGAGGTAACGTAGCCAGTCTTTTGGGCACGTTACCCATAGACAGCGATCTAAATTCTGTGTTTTATTTATAACTAGTGGACCCGGCAGACGTTGTCCTGCCCTGAAATTAAAACAAAACTTAGAACCCGATTCCAGCGCCATCTACCGGGTCCAATTTTGTTTTCAAATCATCGAGGAACCCATTGAAATACACACACAAAATTTCATCCAAATCGGTCCTGTTACCATACTCCTCCGAAACGGCTTAACCGATTTTGATGAAACCCCTTACATTTAGGGGGATGAAAAATAGATGTTGGCCGATTCTCATAGATACCGGATAAGCACAAAAAATTTCATCAAAATCGGTTAAGCCGTTTCGGAGGAGTATGGCAACGAAAACTGTGACACGAGAATTTTATATATTAGATTTAGTTTTATTTATAGGTATTTTAGTTTTATTTCTAATTTAAGATGATCTGTATAATCCTACTTACCCTAAAATCCCAGATTACAAACAAGCACTACACAATCGCTTGAACATAAAACTCAAACTCAAAACTCATTTATTCAGTTTAGGCCCTGGTAAGGCACTTATGAACGTTACAGTTGACTCTACCACCGGTTCGGAATACACTTACAGCAAGCGCTTGAACATCACACAAGAGTATCATGTTGAAGCGCTTGTGTTTGCGACAGTACTCGCATGTTAGTTGCGCAAAGCTCAAAGCTCGGAATCATTTAAGTTGCTCTCCCCGCCTGTACTTGTGCTCCGATAACTTTCCATGGGTCCGTGATACATGAGCTCGGAATTAGGATTTAAAAGGGGTTCATTATACAAGGTTTTTGTTTGATACAATTTACATTTTATAACAATAGTACTCCGCCGTGTCTGTCTGTTTGTTCGCTATAAACTTAATTAATAATTAATGGGTGGACATACGGTTTTCACCATTGGATGGAGTGATTCATGAGGGAGGTTTTGGTGTATAATTCATTAAGGTTTTGTGTATATTGGCTGAAATATTACGATGATTGTTGAAGAAGAGGTCACGTAAACCAGTAGAGTTATAGGTACATATGTATCTCCTAATATGATACTACAAAAGAAAAAACAAATGGTGTATACCCGTGCGAAGCCGGGGAAGGTTGCTAGTCTATACCAATATTATAAAGAGGAAAGATTTGATTGTTTGTTAGTTTGTTTGCATTGATGAACATAGGCTATATTTTGTCCCGGGAAAAGATAAAATCCCACGGGAACGCGGGTGAAACCGCGGGGGACAGCTAGTCCTAAATAAAAAACTTGAGAGGTGTCAAGGGACACCCGGATGGAACGAAGTTATATAAGTCGAGAGAGTATATATATATTTAATAAATTAGAGAGAGAGAGAGAGAGAGAGACAGACAGAGAAACATGCGCACGCCGCACAGCTTACAATAAAGTGACACTGACACTAAAAGTGTCGTGACAATTTTTCGTAAGATTTATTTCCGTCTAGCCCCCTTTCACAACGCGCGATAAGGAACTTCGTTCCAAAATGAAATGCTGCTCATTGGTGACTATTTTTAGTCTTAATATGTTTGTAATAGTCCAAACGAGGTTCTTATGAAAATAATCACCTTCCAAATTATTCTCCTCTACACCCATTAACTGTCCTATTACGTGTTTCTTTTAAACTCAGTTTCGACACCATCTCTTTTAGCCACGTAACGTTAGAGAGTGACGGATATGTTTCACTACACTTAAATGTACTAATGCCAGTAGGTACTTGCTACGTAACCTGCAGAAGCTACCGAGGAACATGCATTATACAACGATTATCGATTAGCCGTCCCTTAGTCATTATATCGATTACTTCACATGACCGCTCGTAACTCGATACTCTTCGCGATTAACTTGATCACAACACAGGTGACTAATAACTTCCCCTCTCTACTGTTTATGACCTTAGAAGTAGGGGAGTAATGACGTCATTTGCTTGTTTGAGCAGGCGAGTCATCTGATGGTAAGTGACTGCGGCAGCCTTTAGACAATAGCAATCGCCAGTGTTCAACTGCCGGAACACACCGACAGGTGCTTGACGACAGATTTGAAAAGAGTTTTTAAACAAGATTATACAGAAGTTAAATAAAGGGACACCCGGATGGAACGAAGTTATATAAGTCGAGAGAGTATATATATATATATAGAAATGAAAATATCTGGCTTGCTTTCTATAAGAGAGAGAGAGAGAGACAGAGAGAGAAACATGCGCACGCCGCACAGCTTTTAGTGTCAGTTGGTCGGGTGACAGCAACTGTCACCCGACCCTACCCAACCCGACCCGACCCGACAACTGACACTAAAAGTGTCGTGACAAATTTTCCGTCTAGCACTTTCACATTCACAACGCACGATAAGGAACTTCGTTCCAAAAACTGCAATAATTACTTTGTGTATGTAAGAACAATTAAACGTACGTCCGATTTTCATACATTACTATTCTGACCACCAAGCCTAGAGTAACTGCAAAAGTGAGGACCAACCTGCTTTGTGCGAAACTCAACTTCATTAGTTTATCCTTATTATGTTTCGCTGACTCAACTTACTCAGCAAATATCCATATAAACCGCAACAATGACGCTATCTCAATGAATAATTCCACTGATTGTGAGAATCAGGCCACAACTCCAATAATCAACTTCCATAGAGCAAGGTAAAGGTTGTCAAAAACGGGTAGATATGGCACCAGACTACAGCACGTGGGACAACAAAACTACGTCTAGGTGACACGGTATTTTTTCAATGAATGAAATGAAATGAAATTGTTTATTCATCCAAATAGGCCTTCACAGGCACTTATGAATAGTCAGACTCTAAATGATCAGTTCGGAAGGTTGCTTTTGCAGAGAAGAGCCGGCAATAAACTCAGCAAATACTCTTTTCAAAAAACAACATACACCTATTACATTCAATAATTATTTATCTAGTCTCACTGACAATATTTGCGTGTTATGGCGGCAAAAATAGTAATCTATAGAATTTAATTATGACTGACTTAATAAACAAAAAACTCAAGCAGACCAGCCCCCACAAGTAGCACCAATGGAGCAGAGCTCCTCTCGTGAACTGGCGTTCTGACTCGCAGTTGCACTTGAGAGCCAGTGCCCCTGGTATTCCTACATACCAACAGATAAGCTTGCTAAAACATTTTATTTACAACAAATGTACAAAATATACAAGCAAATGTACAATTATAATATATAAAAAACTTCTTCGAGGCTGCCGCTGCCGCCGATCGGCAAGGTTCCCAGAAGGCTGGCAGCGTTTCCTCTTTGGATGGCCAAGCTGATGCGTTGGCGGAAAAAGCTCCCCGCCCGCCGGTCACCCGAGGCCTCGATTAATTTAATTTTAGCTTGCTTATCAGACTTCTGACTAAAATTACTTATGCGGACGCTGGTGCAGATTCTGTTGTTTACAAGCTAAACTAATTTAATCTCACTATAAATATATTTCTTTCTAACAAGATGCTAATGTCATTTACAGGAATAGTTGTAACACATTTTATCGCCTACTACATTTACGATGAAAATATTATTATTTGACAATACCTCTTTCTACCTTTTTTTGTTTTTTTTTTTTTTGTTAGAAATAGATTAAGTGAGATTTTGACGGGCCGGTTAGCGTGGTTGGTTAACACACTGCCTATCACGCCGCAGGTCGTGGGTTCGATTCCCATCCAGGACACACATTTGTGTGCATGAACATGTCTGTTTGTCCTGAGTCTGGGTGTAATTATCTATTTGAGCATGTATTTACAAAAAAAAAGTAGTATATGTAGTAAATCAGTCATCTGGTTTCCATATTACAAGCTCTGCTTAGTTTGGGATCAGATAGCCGTGTGTGAAAAATGTCCGAGGATATTTTTTTTTATTCAAGATTAGTTTTTAAAGAATATAATTGATGTCATTGTTGTAGTAACATCTCGACGTAGTTCAGTCGTTACGCGCTGTGGACTAGTTATCCGTTAATACCGTATCTTCCCTTTTTAATTCAATCTAAGGGTAAACGATATTTTCACGCCTAAACACCATTTATATAGGTACAAAATGAGGGCCCACTCGCTCTCAGTACATGTCAGAATGTTGGAATACATTATAGATAAGCGTGAGATGAATCGCTCGGTTATTGAGTGATCGTGGGCCCGGGCCGTAGTACGTGGGCCCATCATTCATTCCAGATAGCATTATCAACGCCTTGATAACGTTCGATTGTATTGTGATCCACGGTTACGTAATCTATGGGTTACTTATCTGTTAGATAACTAAGTTTAGTATGGTCGTTAACTTTTATGACTTATTTTGAAACGGACTAAGTATTCTCGTTTGTTATTAGGGGTCTACTGGATGTGTACCACCCTCATGTTGAAAATTATTTTTAAAAATAAAAAACAAAAACCGACTTCAAAACTACAGTTTTGAAGTCGGTTTTTGTTTTTTATTTTTTTTATTTTTTTATTTTTTTTATTTTAGTTTATGTTTGTACATAGGTATAGGTTACAACCTATACCTATGTACAAACATAAACTAAAAAGTAAAGAATAATATTTTAATTTCAAAGCAAGAGCCTTAAAGGACAATCAACAAAATTATTGATATTTATATATCTATTTAATATTTATAAACAGTTCTTTTTGGAGTCGGTGCCAGTCAAGAAGTAGGACAGTTTTGAACTGGACACGAAGTGTTCATACGAGAAAACGTCTTACGACACCTCTCCTTACGGTAATGTTCCTTAGGTCTGCGCCGTCGCTCCCCTACTTTTCGAAAATTTGTTACAAAGGCAGAATTAAACTGTCCTTCTTGGCTGGCACCGACTCCAAAAATAACTGTTTATAAATATTAAATAGATATATAAATATCAATAATTTTGTTGATTGTCCTTTAAGGCTCTTGCTTTGAAATTAAAATATTATTCTTTACTTTTTAGTTTATGTTTGTACATAGGTATAGGTTGTAACCTATACCTATGTACAAACATAAACTAAAATAAAAAAAATAAAAAAATAAAAAAAATAAAAAACAAAAACCGACTTCAAAACTGTAGTTTTGAAGTCGGTTTTTGTTTTTTATTTTTAAAAATAATTTTCAACATGAGGGTGGTACACATCCAGTAGACCCCTAATAACAAACGAGAATACTTAGTCCGTTTCAAAATAAGTCATAAAAGTTAACGACCATACTAAACTTAGTGATTGTCCTTTAAGGCTCTTGCTTTGAAATTAAAATATTATTCTTTACTTTTTAGTTTATGTTTGTACATAGGTATAGGTTACAGTTTTGAAGTCGGTTTTTGTTTTTTATTTTTAAAAATAATTTTATTTTTTAATTTTTAAAGTTTATTCCTTATTATATGTTATCCTAGGCAAAACTAGTTTGTCCTGAAATCGGGTCTGGCCGGTAAAATATAATATATAACTAGCGGGCCCGGCAGACGTCGTCCTGCCCTGAAATTAAAACAAATCTTGGAACTCGATTCCAGCGCCACCTACCGGGTCCAATTGTATTTTAAAACCATCGAAGAACCCATTGAAGTATACACACGAAATTTCATCCAAATCCAAAAAGTCATGCTCAACGACTCATTTTGATTCACTAAGGTTTATCAAACGAGACATAATTTTTTTCGTTTTTGTTGATTTTCTCAAAAAGTGCTTAATCAATTTCGACAAAATTTAAATGCGACCACCTCTGAAGTATGATCTACCAAACAAAAAAAGAATCATCAAAATCTATTCATAATTGGCAGAGAAATCGAGCAACAAACATACAAAAAAAAAAAAAAACATACAGACGAATTGAGAACCTCCTCCTTTTTTTGAAGTCGGTTAAAAATTAGACAGGTTGCCTACTAATTCAGTATTTTAAGCTTTGTAAAGGGGCTCATTGGCAATCACAATACGTAAGGCGATGATAGCTCAGTGGTAAGTGACGTCGAATACCGCGGCGAAGGTCGTGGGTTCGAATCCTACAATGAGCTTGAGCTTTCGGTGAAGTAAAACATCGTGAGGAAACCACAGCATGGTGGTAGGGTACTAGGTGGTACTCGACTGGCTGGCTACCACCCTCAAGTTGAAAATCTGTCGCCAAGCACCTGTTGGTGTGTTCCGGCAGTTGCACTTGAGAGCCAGTTGCCCTTGCCCTTGAGGCATTGTAATATGGTGTACAACACGTTGGCAGTCCACCTGGTAATGCTTATGTCTATAGGCGACGGTAGTCACTTACCATCAAGTGACCCGCCTGACTCGTTGTCACTAGTGACATAAAAAAAAATAGATACTATTGCTAAGATGCATTTAGGTATGCGTGGATTAGAATATAATGTAGATCAATACCTCATTTGGTTCTGAAGTGGTTGTCCTACTTAAACAATAAGATAACAATTCAATCAAAAATTCCGCGTGATAACTTATTTCAATGTATTTAATTTCTTTGTGAAGATTAATATGTTCTAACATCAATATTTGGTTTTGATCAGATTAGTTATTTGTAAAATGCGTATGAAAATATCAAGGTAACTTACCTACTACAATAACAGTGAGGAACCCTTTGGATTTGCTGGCAGGATTGGCTGGCTACCACCCTCAAGTTGAAAATCTGTCGCCAAGCACCTATCGGTGTATTCCGACAACTGCAATAGGGAGCCAGTTCCCTTCTAGGCTTTGTGTGCTTACCACCTTCGGCCACATCATCACTTACCATGGTGAGATTGTGGTCAAACACAAGATTATCCAGAATAAAAAAACAATATCACGGGTTAGGGTAAAAAACAGGCAAAAGTTATGACTAGAAAATAATTTTAATCGCGATACTTGAACTTTTATCCTTAATATATTTGGGACGGACGTCCCATCCTCAAACCAAGGGGTGACAAAGTGATGATATCACTCACAATCTGATTATTCATAAAACAAAATAGTGATGTGACAGACAACGGCGGTCACAAAATGGCGACTAATAAAAAAGCTATTTGTCCCGCTTACAGAAGGGCAATGAAATCAATTTGTCCGACTGTGTGGCCAGCAGACTAACAAAATCACTGTTCGTCTTATTTATGCGATATTAATTCACTCTTTACTTTATGGTGTCTGACCTGATTTGAAACAATTGGGTCTAATGCAATTAGGTTGCTTGAAAAGTATTAATTAACGACGCAATATTTTCGGAAAATTACACGTCTCTTCGAAATTACCTAAGATTCCGGCTCAATAAATTATTCCCTCGGGGACGCGGGTGAAACCGCGGGGGACAACTAGTATTGTATAAAAATCACGCAACTGTATATGCGTAACATCTGACATCTAATCTTGGTATATAAGTTTTGAGTTCAAGTTTGAGGCTGTATGGACTAAAACACATAGCCGGCCCTAGAATAAAGAAAAAATGTTACTCATCAGAAACAAAAGTGCACTTTATCACCTTCAATGAACATTAGAAATAAAATGGCCGCCAGCGACGCCGCAGCAAATTTCAACGCCGCGGTATTGTGTCGCGAAGTCAGTTTCAGGTCTATAAACAATGAGCAATTCATTACGATGTTACAGCGCATTAATCTTAACTTCGACGGGGAATTAATACTAAGGGCCTATACCTATGCACTCATGCGTGGTTTCGCGGTAATTGCATTAGAATTTAGAAACTGTTCCTATGCGGAAGTAGTTTGGGTCAAGTGCATTGTTTATGAAGGAAACTAAGACATGTGTAGGAAAAAAAGCTCTAATATGTTTTTTGATTCGATTGGGATGTTAAGTGACATCAAATCAGCATCTTTTGTATCGATAGTTTATACGAAGTTTTGTCGGAAATATTGAAATATACACCATCAAAAGATCTAATCATTATCATTAAATTGGTAATTAAAAATCATAAAACAGATGAATTTAAGACGTACTCGCTATTTTCGAGTATTTTAAGATGTTTTATATTCTGGTTAGTGTTAGATATTTTTTTAATACAGGCAACATTTTCGTACAATTTACCTAGTTGCATATTAAAATAATAAAACAATTCGTGCAATATCAAATTACATAAAATTTATTAGTCGAATTTCGATTTACATTTTACGATATAAATAAACAATCGACTATGCACACAAGCAATAATAATGACAACACCGCACAGCTTCGTGATTATTAAAATGGACATAAATTCTAATACTTAATTAGGGACCACTAACCACGTAACTGTCTGAGAGAGTAAGTAAGCCGCTCACTCGTTAAAGTAATTAGAAACAAATGCAGCCTAACAATGTTGTTTGAAATTATTCAGCGTAATAAACTAATACTGTTTATTCGTGAAAGTGTTGACGTGCCTTTAAATTGACATTTTATTAGCTGAAGGAGCGAGATGGACAGAAATCGATATTTAATTGCAGGAACCGCTACTCGACTAAAAGTTGTGTTATTCTTTTCACTACTCGTTTGAAACCTCTGCTTCACAATGTTCAATCGATACTATCCTCTGACTACATCAATTCGTTTAAAAATTATGTTGTTAAGTTAAGACTATAATTGTCTCTATAGTCAGAATCGTAGTTTAATTACTTTAACGCAATAAATTTTAGAATGAAACACACTCGTGAAAAAAGTACGAATAGTAAATACAGCATGCAAAGGCTTGGGGCATGTGAATTTGCGCAAGAGTCCTACCCAGTGCATTCTATAAACACGAAGGCATTTGAAAGGAATTTTCATTATATTCTAAATAATGCGTGTTTGTACCTGATTAAAATTCATTGCAAATCTATTGCGACAGTAATAACAGCAAACACGCTGAAGATGCTGGATTACAAATTAAAACGAAGATTGTTGAAGAAGGTCGTTTGTTTTACCTATATATTTAAATTAATGTGATAAGTAAAATTTATATAAAATAAATAAATATCCTGGGACATTACTCACAGACTGCCAACTGATCCCAAACCAAGCAGAGCTTGCAATACCTATGAAAAGCTAGACAATTGATGTACTACATATAATACTGTTTTTATTGCGAAATAAGATCTGTTTTATATATTACCAACCAACGAGCAACGTTATACCTATTAAAAACAAACAACAAATGTTGTAAATCTAAATAACTCTACAGTTCTTTCAAAAGAATCTTAGTCGTGTTGAAACGAGGTGCGAAAGCGATGCAAAGGGATCGGGTTTTAATTCGAAACACACGTAGGAAACTCGACTAAAACAACTCCAATCGAATAACAAAAGTGCCACGGACACCACTAGTTTTTCAGACGTTCTATTTTCAAAATTACTTCACATCGGACGTATTCCGAATGCTCCGATTAATTTGTCATTGTATCATCGCAGCGCGTTCCAGTGCCGTGGTATCTGTTTATTTTTATTTATACAGCCTAATCTACATCTCGCCGAAAGATTTATTACGCATAGTGGTTAGTGAGGAGGGCAATTATAACTCCGACTGCTACGGAGATGTGGAATGTGACGAATTTGTTGCGATGACGGTTACGAATTATGCTTTACGATTTCTGAGACACTGTTATGTATTGAGGATATTAATTGTTAGTTTACGCTCGCCTGAAGTTGGCTGGCGCTTTCAGAAATTCAAAATAAAAACGAAAATGTTGCGTTATTTAGATGATGTTTTTAAAAGGCGCTCCTGCGTGTGTTATCGTTCTACGGTCTACCTAAAAGGAACTCCAGCACATAATGTTTTTGTTCTAGCTAGAACAATTGGTTTATGTTGTAGGTACCTGTTTTATAGATACGTAACTTACATAGTAGTGTATCTATAAAACAGTCAACATATTTTAAAATAAAAACCGGCCAAGTGTGAGTCGGACTCGCGCACGAAGGGTTCCGTAAAAAAGGCTTTATTTTAATTTTATTATTTATTATTAAAGTAAAAATACAACTGAGTATTTTGTAAATATTTCAAGTGCCTACTGTCTGCCTGTTGCCATTATTGATATTGAGCAAAAAAGGGCAAAAAAATAGCGTTTGTTGTATGGGAGCCCCCCTTAACTATTTATTTTATTTTGTTTTTAGTATTTGTCGTTATAGCGGCAAACAAAAGACATAATTTGTGAAAATTTCAACTGTCTAGCTAACGCGGTTCTTGAGACACAGCCTGGTGATGATATCGAGCAAAAAAGGGCAAAAAAAAATAGACGGACAGACAGACGGACAGACGGCGAAGTCTTAGTAATATGGTCCCGTTTTTACCCTTTGGGTACGGAACCCAAAAAACCAAATCATATTGGTAACTAAATCTGTATTAATAAGAGGTAAAATTTCTGAGTTTATGAGGTTGTAGGGGGTAATCTCTGGATCTACTGAACCGATTTCAAAAATTCTTTTACCAATAGAAAGCCATATTATTTGTGAGTGTCATAGGATATATTTTAATCCCGGGAAAAGATAAGATCCCATGGGAACGGGCGTGAAACCGTGGAGGACAGTCACAAATATAATTGAGATAGTGTAGTTATAGTCAGGTAGTGTTAGTTAATACCAAATAATATAAAGTTGTGCGTTTTAGCAGTTTACTAACATGATTACTTATGTGGGTGGCTATAAGAGAGTTCATTAAACTATATGTTATGGAAAACCCACGTTTTAAGATAATATGTTATTTATTCGTTTTGTTAATTAAAAAAAACTTGAGAGGTGTCATGGGACACCCGGATGGAACGAAGTTATATAAGTCGAGAGAGTATATACATATACTATATATATATATATAAATAGAAATGAAAATATCTGGCTTGCTTTCTATAAGAGAGAGAGAGAGACAGACAGAGAAACATGCGCACGCCGCACAGCTTACAATAAAGTGACAGTGACACTAAAAGTGTCGTAAGAATATTTTCCGTCTAGCCCCCTTTCACAACGCGCGATAAGGAACTTCGTTTATAACTTAGTATATTTAAGCGTTTAGACTTGCTTTAAAACTATATTTGTTTAATTCATACATACAATCCCACTAATATTATAAATGTGAAAGTTTCGATGAAAGGATGTTTGTTACTCAATCACGCGAGAACGACTGAATGGATCTGGATTAAATTTGGCACAGAGATAGATTATAGTCTGGAATAGCACTGGAGGTTAATTTTTATCCCGGGATAAGATAAGATCCCACGAGAACGCGGGTGAAACCGCGGCGGACAGCTAGTCATACAATAAAAACACGAGCCGCCAAAGGTCACAATGACTGTTTAGTTAGTGTTTTAAAATAAGTATTTTTTTTTTCTATAATATATTTAAATATTTGAAAATGGAATGAACTCCAAATCACAACACAAATGTAACCAAAGACAATCACCAGGCATGTAACGTATAATAAAATTATCGATACATGTTATAATAAGCATCGTTAGTAGATGGCGTGTCGATAATTCGTCGGCTATCGACTATCGATGGTACGAGGTGTGATATTGCCTGGAGGTGCACTTAGCGCCCTACGTCCAAGTTGAGAGAGGAAGCGAGCTGCCAAATAATCCCACTGAAATTGTGACTTACTATCTGCCTGCTTGGGAGCTGCCTGCTCTGCTGCTTTTCGGTCGGAAAATTGGGTATTTTTTTATCGCAGTTTATTTTTATTTAATAGGGGGCAAGAGAGCATGAGGGTCACCTGATGTTAAGTGATCCCTACCGCCCAGCCTACCCGTAACACCCAAGGGATCACAGGTATGTTGCCGGCCTTTTAAATGGGAATACGCTCTTTTCTTGTTCCCTAAGTAAGTCGTACCCGTTCGGAAACACTGCCGCTGGAAGAATTTCTGACAGTACGTAATTGATTGACGACAATGGACCTTAGAATTAGGTAAATAATGTCGTAATTTGCTTGTCTGACAAACAGGATGATAGATAGATAGATGGTACGAGCTATAGGCATTAGCAATGCAACGGATTACCGAATTTTGCTTTACAGAAAGAAAGCATGCAGCTGTCAGAACACACTGATAGGCGCTTGGCAAACCGTTTTTTTATTTTATATTTTAGTTAAGATAGAAGCTTAAGGATTAGAAAGAAAGAAAGAAAGAAAGAAAAAACATTTATTGACCCACGAGTATTCTGGTAGAGCCTTATGAGACAAACAAATATAATATATGTATATAGTTATAAATTGTATAATGCAAAATAAAATAAAAGTTAAAGTAAATAATACAAGGATGCCTTCTAATTACATGACAATTACAATAAAATCACCCAATACAGAGAGATGCCACATGCGTTGATACATTTGCCTATTTCACTTACCGACGACTTGTAAAGCCGCGGGGTGGCCGCGAAAGGTGCGAAAAATCGAATTTATACAAAAAACAAAAAGCCGGATTACAAAGTACACGTGCTATGGTTTCCAGCTTGCTATACCTATATCTACGGTTTCCAGTAAACTTTTTATTATTATTATTCAAAGACAAAACCATTTATTCAGTTTAGGCCCTAGTAGGGCACTTATGAAGGACGAATTACAGAAGTTACCACTGGTTTGAAAGTCAGCCTTTAAATGAGAAGAACCGGTAAGAAACTCAGCAAGGTTACATTTTTTAAATATTTTTAGACCATCTGACTATATTGGCTTTTGTTTTCAAATGTTTAACAATTTAATACTTACCTAAACTAATACAAAATTATAACCTGCATTATTATAGAGAAACACATAAACACAAATAATATAATTATCTCGTTTCAAAGTGTCTTGCAGTGACCGTATCTCATAGTGTCCACGATAAAGTGACAAATAAAAGATGTTGTTTGTTGAATTGTTTCATTTTCCAAATTTTACATTTTATCTTGCATTTACATTGCGATGCATTGCGTGAAAAAAAAATGGGCTGGGCGGAAGTCGGCCATAGATCGAGAGGGAGGGGAGGAAAGTGTTGCCCGCTGGGCTGTCCGAACGGTTGGTGTTGCCGGCTGATTCGCCGTCACAAACCTGGCCTGAACCCATAGGTACTTGAAACCAGTTTCAGACTAAGGAAGTTCGTTTATAACTTGTACCAAATATAAAAATGCATAATTTGTACAATCCAGTCACGAATGATGACTTTTAATAGTTATATGATGGGATCAGACGAACTTAACCTGTGGTTAATGCGTTCGTGCGCCGGCGCATTAAATAGATACCTACTTAATGTGTTTGAGATACCATCTGCTGAAACGTAATTATCTTCACATGGGTGATGAAGATATTGTTATGTAGCATTCTAGGTGTCTTTTATTTATCTAAAGGGTGTCATTAGGTTCACAAACAAGCAGACGGTCCAAATGATGGTAAGTGGTCACCGCCGCCAATGGCCATTTGCAATACCAGGGTGATTGCCGATGTGTTACCGACCTTTTAGAAAGAAACCGATATCATACTGGGGAACACCGTAATGGGGAGCTCATTCCACATCCTAATGGTCAGCAGAAGTAACGTCCGGCTGAATCGTTCGGTGGACGATCGAGGCGGCTCGAGGATGTGAGGATGAGCTCATCGCCGGCGAGCAGTGCGTTGGTAGAATGGTGACGATGGCACCAAGTCAAGAAGTTCCCATTATACAGACGGTAGAACACTGTTATATGTTACAGGCTAGTAATGAAATGTTTTAATAATGTTGATAGAGTTGAAGTTTAGAGTTTTAATTCTTTAGATTTATGCATGCGACGTCACGAAGCTTATAACCCCACCCTGTCGCACCTTGTTGACCTTTCCCTTAACGTATGACGTAAGACGTAATTCATGGATGCCTCCTAATGAGGTATTATTTGAAGAACTGAGCTATCTCCTCTATGTGCCTAGAAATCATGAACCTCATTATAATTCTGATTGAAAAATAATTACTACTAAAATATTGTCGAGTTAGTTTTTACAATTTGTGGGTAAGAGCCTAGAATCGTAATAATTAGGAGTTTACTTATCTAAAATACTGTTTACGAGTAAACACTCACTTAAGGCGACGATATACGTGAAATGACGATTTTCGATACAATATTTCTCTGCATTCTTTATTGCAAGTGATTTATTAAAAATATATGTTAAACTAGAGGATACACGACATAAAATGACTTTTTTCAAATTTTAATTTTATCATCGAGAACATCAGAAAAAAATCGCGAATATGAGCCTTTTTGAAATTTCAAACATATTTCTCTCCTATATTACGGATTCAAATAACATGAAATTAATTACAGATATTCTTACACCTAAAACAAATAGCACTGTCTTGTTGTTTTTTCAAAAAAAGTTACTGTTATTTTTTAATTAAATTTATACTCGATTTTTAACTCGGTGACAGCTTTGGTCCCCTCGTTCGCCCGTCATTTCAGTGCGGGACGGGACGTTGTGCTGATCGGACCTGTGCTACTTTTTTCTCCACTCGATACAATATCATAAATGGTGTTATTAAAGCAGTGTTGTATATTTTAGCTATACATCGCGATGCGGTTGCTAGGGCTCGTCCATTAATTAAGCGATGTTTTTTAGAAACTTTTAAAAATGTTTCATGGTATTTTAGCTGAGGCGTCGAAAGCTCGTTAGTTTGTAGAACTACTCATATAGTTGATTATAGTATTAGTACGTAACTACCTTTAGAAAAAATATGAATTCATCAAGTTACACAACTTACTTTTTTTTTGCAGTATTCGACATCCACACGGATGAAAACATATTATAGCGAATGCTAATAATTAAAAAAACCTATATATATATTACATAATAAAAATAAATAAAGACATTTTTTAAATTATTACTTCGAAAAATATTATACATATACTAGCGGGACCGGCAGACGTCCTGCGCTGAAATTGAAACAAAACTTAGAACCCGTTTCCAGCGCCACCTACCGGGTCCAAATGTCAGACCATCGAGGAACCCATTGAAATATACACACAAAATTTCATCCATATCGGTCCAGCCGTTAGGTGACAAACACACGTACAGAAGAATTATATTTAATAAGATAATAAAAATAGATTTTTTGATAACCAACAAACTTGAAATTGTTGTTGGACTCACCCTAAGTTTTATGCGGCACCATAGCTTGTACAATTCGTCAAATATACTTTGAAACCTGTGATACTTGAAATTGGACCTTATCTTATAGAAATAAGGTTCATTGTCACGTAACTCCTATAACTATTACGTTTCAAGCTGTATTATGAACTTTTAAAATATCTGTTTTGTCTTGTTTCGAGTTGCGAGGGAGAGCGTTGCGCGTTCTTTGTTAGGGCGCGCGGGGGGTGCAGCGCCAATCGAGCAAGGTCATTCGCGTATATCGTCACCTTAAACAGTATCCTATGTTTTATTCCAGGATATGATCTACATGTGTGCCAAGTTTCATCGAAATCCGTTCATTAGTTTTTGCGTGATTGAGCAACAAACATCGAAACATACAAACTTTCCCATTTATAATATTACTAGCTGTTCCGCGCGGTTTCATCCGCGTTCCCGTGGGAACTTATCTTTTCCGGAATAAAAGTAGCCTATGTGCTATTCCAGACTATAATCAATCTCTATGCCAAATTTCATCCACATCCATTCAGCCGTTCTGGTGTAAATGAGTAACAAACATACATACATCCATCCAAACTATCACATTTATAATATTAGTAAGATAGTGAGATAGTAGGATAGGACACACACTGATTACTCCCACCCATCCCAGTAATCAGTATTGTTCCTACCATTATACCCAGAATACTTAGAAAATATCCCCACATTGTCCCTTGTGCCGTTATCTGGAACACACAGAAATACACAAACAATGGGGCCCACTTACCATGACTTATCTGCCGATAGATCCGACTTATCTGCCGATCGGTCGACAGATAGCGGCGATAACAACCGTTGACTTGTGAATGGAATTTAATTGAATAATTTACTTGAAACGTTAAAAGCTTTGAATGTAAAGCGTAGACTCCTTAATTTATTACGTGTTTAACATAAATTATTATACTGATAGATATTTAATTACCTTTGATCTAGATTGAAAGATGTGATTGATTTTCAATATGAGGGAGCTCAGCTGTATAACAAATTACCTAAAATAATTAAAGATTCTTTGACCATTAACACTTTTAAAACTAGATTAAAAATGTACCTCATAAATAATAATAACCGTTAACCATAATACCGGCAGATCGAATAATAAATGTAACTCTTATATTTTGCAATTGTATAAA
Organism: Ochropacha duplaris; assembly: GCA_951361185.1. Classification (NCBI taxonomy): domain Eukaryota; kingdom Metazoa; phylum Arthropoda; class Insecta; order Lepidoptera; family Drepanidae; genus Ochropacha; species Ochropacha duplaris. The sequence continues at coordinate 943,724 of OX592702.1, read as the reverse complement.
TTTTCTCATATTAAGTGAATATGTAAATGTTATTTGAGAAATAAATTCTTTAAACCGATGTTTTGTAAGGTTTGTCATTACAAAAATAATTACTTATGAATGTCAAAGCGAAATGTGGTTATTTTTCTTTTATTTATTACTGCTATCTGTCCCACGAGTTTCACAGGTGATCAAGGATCTTATCTTTCCCCGGAATCAAAGGCGATGATAGCTCAGTGGTAAGTGACGTCGAATACCGCGACGAAGGTCGTGGGTTCGAATCCTACAATGAGCTTGAGCTTTCGGTGAAGGAAAACATCGTGAGGAAACCATAGCACGGTGGTAGGGTACTTTGAAGTACCCGACTGGCTGGCTACCACCCTCAAGTTGAAAACCTGTCGCCAAGCACCTATTGGTGTGTTCCGACAGCTGCACTTGAGAGCCAGTTCCCATCTAAGCTTTGTGTGCTTACCACCTTCGGCCACATCATCACTTACCATGGTGAGATTGTGGTCAAACACAAGCTTATCCAGAATTTAAAAAAAAAAAAAAAAGTATTCTATATTTGAATCCATAATAAAGATCAACTTGTATGTCAAATTTCATCAAAATCCGTTCAATAGTTTTTGCATGATTGAATGATTGATGGCTGCATTTTTGGCTGGGGCATGTGCACCGAATGGATACCACTCGTTTACCATGACGTGCCCTATTGAGCGAAGTTGCTTTCGCCAAGAGAAAGGTGGGAAGACGCATGTTACGTTTCAAGGACTGCACTAAACGCGACATGGTGGCTTTCGGGATCAGCCCTGGGAAGTGGGAGGACCTGGCTGGCAACCGCAGCGGGTGGAGGAGGTCTCTGGTTGAGGGTTGTGGGACCCACGATAGGTGCTGGTTTCAGAATTTAGCGGACAAGCGTGAGAAGAGACACATGAGTACGAGAGTCGCTTCACCAACTCAGCCATCAAGTGGCCCTCAGTTTAGGTGCCAAAAATGTGGACGCTGCTGTCGCTCCCGTATCGGACTGTACAGTCACTCTAAGGCCTGCCGGACACTGTTTAGATCATCTGTTTAAGATGTATAAGGCCTTTATGTATGTATGAATGTCAAACATACAAACAAACAAACTTTCACATTTATTATATTAGTAGGATTATTTTAAGGTGGACAGTAAGATGTAAGAGATGATACCTACTTCTCTAACTATAATTCTATTGCTATAATAAACGTTAGAAACGAGATGTGTGAAAACTATGGACCCAGTGAAAGTACGATTAAATCTAAGGCATTACAACCTTACTAGGAGCTTACAACCATATTTCACAAGACTGGTATCAAGAGGACGTTACCACGAGACATTTCCTCGGTAAAACTTCGATTAAACTTTGTAATCACAAAGTTTAAAAATTAGGGTTTAAAATTTCGCATTTTTTTGATCAAAAAGGACTCACGTTAACTTGCCACGAGTCTAGGAAATATAATTAATTATATATAATAACTAGCTGGCCCCCGCGGTTTTACCCGCCGTTCTTATTTTTCCCGGGATCAAAAGGTTCCAGAGATTACCCCCTACAACCTTACAAACTCACAAACTTTACCTCTTTTTAATATTATACTAGTATAGATATGTTTTATTTAGGTTATTTGGGGTAGATAGAGTACGAAACATGAAAATAACGCACTAACCTATAGCCGTCTCTCGAAGCACCCGGAGGGATGCCAAGTGCGAAAGAGATAGCGGCCTGTCGATGTCCTCTTATGATTTTCAGTTAGGTCCGTAAAACTGAATTACCCATTAATAAGCGTCAATCAACACCAATCGATCTGGAAATCTCTGAGCGAACTTTCATTGCAAATGGCAGCTAGGGCAATAAATACGACGTTTATTGATGGGCAGTTAACAGGCGTGTCCGACTGTCCAGCCAACTTTACTGTCCTCTTACAGATATTTACAAGTGTCGTAAAGAGAGCCGAGTTACGAGCACACTTCGACCGATCTGATATTACAAATGAGAATATTGAAGTCCAGTTTTAAGTACAGCAAATTGCAATTACTTGGAATTTGATACAGTGAATATTTTGACGCCGGTTAGCTTGGTTGGTTAACACACCATCTACGTCGTGGGTTCAATCCCATCCAAGACAAAAATTGTTTGCACAGTGGTAGGGTACATTGTAGTACTCGACTGGCTGGCTACCACCCTCATGTTGAAAAGCTCAAACTCAACTCAAAAATCTCTTTATTAAGTAAACTGATTATTTTTAATCGTCACATCACAAAATATTTTTTACTCTAATGCACGGTTCTTAAGGTTGCTTTTGCTGAGAAGAAAGAAAGAAGCAAGAAACTCAGCAAGGCAATACTAAATTCATAGCCACACTTAAAATACGTAATGATGGCTCATTTAATGAGCGCAGTCATTTTGTACTATAATAATAGTGAGGGGCTATTACAGGGGAAGTACAACGTAGGAACAACCTAACAAGAGCTTGTAATAAATATAAAAGTAATTGATAATATTTCCTCATGTTTCCCTATTATTTAGCTAGGTTCTATCTTTAATCTAGAATTATTTCCTTTAGGAATTTGGGAAAATTCTAACTTCAATACAGTCTACGCTACGGTATAAGAAGAAAAAACGCCTAAATGGCAAGACTCTAGAATAGAAACCATAATAATATAAAAAAAATACATAGGTACAGTCGAACATATAACCTCCTCCTTTTTTGAAGTCGTTTAATGAAAAAATATGGTCGAATTTCTACCAGTGGGCGAATAGTTTATAATTTTACTAAAAAAATTAAACCTTTTTATGGACCTACATAAGCATTAAACCTTGAAATAAAAAAGTATCCAATTAAAATATATTAATCATTTATTAATTGACCAAATCCAGTACAGCATCAGATCTAACAGTAACTGAGAAGTTCATCGATGGTGCAGGCTTTAAAACAGCATTCGTTGACAATACCACCACCCTGCCGCTTGCTTGCAGTCATGGCCCTGGCTGCACGAGCATCCAAAACAGGCCAGTCTTCTAACCCAAATAAAGCGTTACCAGATCTCTTCACAGGTTCTGTTGCTGCGCAGTAAAACGCCAAAGTATTCGCTAATGTTCTTCCGCAATATATTTGACCTGGTGCATCTCCTGATGATGAAGCCAAGATAGCAATGATGACCAGGATGAACAGATGCATCTTCATGATTGGCCGTGTTGTGGTTTGAAGCGATGGGATTGTAATGTGATGAAATGTAGTAAGACTTGCTTTTTATACAGTTGTGCTCATTAATATTAAAATTTGCTGGGATCAGGTATTACCTCATTAGTATATTATGGGGGTGTGTGGGCAGGTTTAAATTTAGCTCCAGCAAAAACCAAGGTTCTTTTTCGGGCGGTACATCCAATGAGTTTGGAGATCGCTCATCATATGAAAATGGTGGCCTAAGTTGCAGAAAATTTCCTAAAGTTTTTGGTCAAGCCAATCGAGAACTTTAAAGTACCTTCATCTCCACTTGCTGCTCAACGTCACTGTAGGATGACCACCAACTTGGGGTTTGAGAACAAATACCAATCAATGCTGGTGTATTTGGACTATTTTTGACCATTGGAAGAACACTGAAATGCTTTATGCTTTATGGTACCATTGATAAAAGCAAATTATCATATGTGAGCCTATTCATAAATAATACTAGTAATCTGAAAATAACATCGATTTACCTAAATATAGAAGAGATTGAACTTTTCCTACAGGGTAGCCAGAAGTCCAGACAAATACCGTCAAAATGCCCACCGAACTGAAAACTAACGTCACCTGCGACCTACAAGAACATGTCAAGATATCAACATCTTATTACATCTCATACACACCGCTGAATATTCATTAACCACCCCAGGTATAAAACTGGGAGAAAATCCACCATTAATCACATTCGAGCCTCGTGCTTCATCGTAACAAGTTCCACCTTCAACCAGTAAGTAGACTACAGAAGAGCATGAAGGTGCAGGTGTGTTTCCTGGTGGTCGTCATCAGTTTGGTGTCGCTGACGTCGAGCGAGGACCCTGGCCGCGTGTACTGCGGCAGAATGCTGTCGGAGAAGCTGGCGCTGCTGTGCTATGGCGACGCCAACCTGGTGAAGCGAGGTGCGTACGGCGCGGAGTCACAGTACGGTGCGGGGTCACAGTACGGCGCGGGCGGCGAGTACGCGTGGTGGTTGTCGCCGGCGCAGGCTCGGGAGATGCGCGCGCGCGGCAAGCGACAAGTTGTGGCCGAGTGTTGCGACAAGCCCTGCACCATATCAGAACTGCTCAGCTACTGCTAGAACAACTAACGCCGATTAAAGGATGGGCTTGATATCGAATAAAGAATCATACTGAAATAAGATTATTGTTTTATTTGATTTCCGTTGACTATAGTTTATGTTAGTGACTGTACAAAACAACAATACGGTTAATGCTGGTGACTGTACGAAACACAATAAACTTTTTTATTATCAGCCATAATAAGCTCAAGTCACGAAAACATTTTTATTCACACGAAAAATATTATTTTCAAACTATTTTGTCATAAAAGTAACTCGTCTAGCACTCAAACAAACGTGGGCGGGAAAGTGTGCCTACAAATAAGAAATATCAACAGAAATCTAACGAAATAATACAGTAAGAATCTACCCACACGTTTATGAAATAGCCAGAAAGAATCCATAGCCAATCATAGATGGAGTGATTCAATATCCATTATAAAAGCGAAATTGGAAATAGTTTTCTGCATTCCAATAAATCGATATGTAAATGTGGGTAGGTTAAAGAAAAGTATAAATAAAATGGCTATCAGACCAGTTCTGTTGGTAACTAACTAGTAAAAGAGGCTTCAAATAAATTAGAGGACCCCTGCGGTGTTGGGGGTTAAGTTGAGAGCGGGTAGCGGGAGTATACACTTATAAGTTTTGAGTATTTTTTTAACGTAAAATGACTATTGATAAAGATAATTATCTTATTAATTATAATCCATACTAATATTATAAATAAGAAAGTGTCTCTGTCTGTCTGTTACCTACCGCTGAACCAATTTAGATGAAATTGGATGGTATGGAGATAGATGGAACCTTGGTGAAGGACATAGGATACTTTTTATACCAGGAAAAGATAAGATCCCTCGGGAACGCGGGTAAAACCGCGCGGTGGAAAACTAGTTAAACATAATGATAAAAATAATTTTAAATTTTATTAATTAAAAAGAAATACTTTTTGTGATTAGACTGGAAATCATCAGGAAGACACATTTTAATACGTTTTCGATGTTATGTAGATGGGCAACATCCTATTGTAAATATTGAATTATTAAGTAAAACTAAACATGAGAGTATCATTCAACTTAATTAAATAACCGGACATCATGGAGATCTATGTGGGAGGCCTTTGTCCAGCAGTGGACGTCTTCTGGCTGACATGATGATGATGAAATAACCATGAATTCATTATGATTTATAATTTAAATCGCTCAAGCGTCACGCTTTCGCTTCTCGCTCCTTTTGTGGCTCAAACCTAAATACACAGAGAGTGTTGGGAAAAAATATCGAATCTTTTATTTGTCGACATCATTTATCGACCGTGTGTTCCAACTCTAATGGAGATAATAGTGTAGTGTGAAAAATACGTTTTGTTTGCATATGTAATTTTACGTTATTTTTTAATTTAGAATTTTACTATTTGTCAGTCGTATCGAATGGTCGTTTATCATTCGTTAGTTGCGATAAGAGATGGCTGCATAGTTTATGAGAGGTTTAGTTGCGTAAAACTACTTCTAATCTCTGTTTTTTTAAGAGAATTAGAAGCTATTTTACACGCTCTTACTAGATAGACTATCTGTCAATGTATCGCAATCTTTTAATGTAATTTTCACCAACTTCATGACGTCTTTGGATAAGCTTGTGTTTGATCGCAATAAATGCGCATGATAAGTGATGAAGTGGTTGTAGGTGATAAGCACACAAAGCCTAGAAGGAATCTGGCTTTCAAGTACAGCTGTCGGAACGCACCGATAGGTGCTTGGCGACGGAATTTCAACTTGAGGGTGTTAGCCAGCCAATCGAGTACTACAAAGTACTCTATCACCGTGCTCCTCACGACGTTGTACTTCACCGAAAGCTCAATCATCATAGGATTCGAACCAAAGACCTCGCCACGTCGTTCGACGTGGCTACCACTGAGCTATCATTGCCTTTTTTTATTATTCATGATTATACACGATCATAAGTCATATGGTCGAAGTTGAGTCCACAAGGCGAAGGAACTTTTAAAAAACACATTAAAAATAAAAACAAATTTTACTATCAACACGCTGCACATAATAACCGTAATAACTTTGCTAATAATGTTTTCATTAAAACAACTTAACAAGTCATAACCTTAGCACAGTATTGTTAAAGTGATTAAACTATTTTAGTATTTAGTCATATACTTAACTTAAGAATTGTAGCAACAATAAAAGTTAACGACAACTGTTGGAAACACTTTTACGTTTAATAAATGACGTGTTAAATTCCGATTATTGTAACACAACCTATTTTATCCTCTCTCGGACATTTGTTCACACACGGCTATCTGATCCCAAACTAAGCAGAGCTTGTAATATGGAAACCAGATGACTGATATACTTCATTATACTAATGTAGCGGTAGTGAGGCGATGATAGCTCAGTGGTAACGGTAAGTGACGTCGAATACCGCGGCGAAGGTCGTGGGTTCGAATCCTACAATGAGCTTGAGCTTTCGGTGAAGGAAAACATCGTGAGGAAACCATAGCACGGTGGTAGGGTACTTTGTAGTACCCGACTGGCTGGCTACCACCCTCAAGTTGAAAATCTGTCGCCAAAACACCTATCGGTGTGTTCCGACAGCTGCACTTGAGAGCCAGTTCCCATCTAGGCTATGTGTGCTTACCATCTTCGGCCACATCCTCGCTTACCATGGTGAGATTGTGGTCAAACACAAGCCTATCCAGAATAAAAAAAAAAAAAAAGTGAGAAGCCACTGGATGCGGATAGCGAAAGACCGGCCATTGTGGATATGTTTGGGGGAGGCCTCACTCCAGCAGTGGACGGCTGATATGATAATACGACAATCTGAAGGGGTATAATAACTGTCACCATTTTCGAGATATTTAATATCAGAAATTCAAAAATTGATATATAAATATCTCGAAAATGGTGACCTTTTTACTGAGGTCATTTTTGTGTATTTGGTAGGTGACCTACCCACCTATCTCCCCCTTAAGTTTGTCGTAAGACTTATTGGACACTGTTGTTATAAATCATCGAAATCCAAAATCATTCTGTATACCTATACCTAGAAATTAACCAAAACCAGAAGTCCAAAAACATCACTGGCTAATTTATAGCTCCATAATTTATGGGCACAGACCACCCAGACAGTTGCAAACAAACGAACAAAACAAGCATATCTAAACACAAAAACATTTCCACATAATACAATATTGAATGGCCAAGGTTCGTTTCCATTTATTTCTTTTATTCCGTAATTATTTTACCATAAAACGAGAATATAGTTTAGAAACAGGCTTAAACTAAACATAGCTATTATAGAATTTCATGCCTTACTTAACTGTAATAGAGATTACTTTAGCTAGTATTTGAATGGTTTTTAAGCCGGTTATGTTGTAGGTGTAATTAGCAATGGAACATAAGATATATTGCGCAATTCCTTTAAAGAGTTGACTGATTGTTTGTGAGGAAATACATAGGTAATATTTTGTTTTTAGCTGTTAGATAACACGCGAAGGGCCGTGGCATTATCTGGTTGACCAGTAATTAATGTCTTTTGATTATTAAATTGTAAATTTTGATATTGATAAATTATCTGCTTGTTTTTTTTTTTTTATTCTGGATAGGCTTGTGTTTGACCACAATCTCACCATGGTAAGTGATGATGTGGCCGAAGATGGTAAGCACACAAAGCCTAGATAGGAACTGGTTCTCAAGTGCAGCTGTCGGAACACACCGATAGGTGTTTGGCGACAGATTTTCAATTTGAGGGTGGTAGCCAGCCAGTCGGGTACTACAAAGTACCCTACCACCGTGCTATGGTTTCCTCACGATGTTTTCCTTCACCGAAAGCTCAAGCTCATTGTAGGATTCGAACCCACGACCTTCGACGCGGTATTCGACGTCACTTACCACTGAGCTATCATCGCTTGTGAAAATATTATGTATTTTGTTAAATTATTATTGATGTTAATATGTTTAGTGATTAAGATAAAACATATGTTATAAACATATACAAAGAGGAAACGCTGCCAGCCTTCTGGGAACCTTGCCGATCGGCAGCAGCGGCAGCCTCGAAGAAGTTTTTTATGTATTATAATTGTACATTTGCTTGTATATTTTGTAATTTTTTTTGTAAATAAATAAAAAGACTACACTTAAAACATATGTTATACTAGTTTTCCGTTCCGTGGTTTCACCCATGTTCCCGACGGATCTTATCTTTTCCCGGGATAAAATGTATCCTTTGTTTTAGTCCAGGCTATGATGTACCTGTGTGCCAAGTTTCATCAACATCCGTTCAGCCGTTTTTGCGTGATTGAGGATGTATACTTTTATCTCTGACAATAGTCCTGTAGGACATTACTACCAATATCTATTTTGTATTATTATTTTTTTATGATATCTCATTGACAGTAAAGTTAGTCATCGCCCGTACAATGCAGGTCGAATTTTAGTTACATTGGTGGCCATTCCACTAAAACTTTTCACAGAATTTTTGAGACAAGTTGAAAAGTCACGATTCGTATTTAATTTCCCTGTGCACTTAGAATGAAATTTATTAGACAAATTCCCACCGATACTCGATAAAATTCAAAACTCATTTATTCAGTTAAGGCCCTTATAAGGCACTTATGAACGTGAACAATTGACTCTATCACTGCACCGGTTCGGAAAGAATCTGGCAAGAAACGCAGCAAGGCAATTTCCTTTTACAGTTTCTATGGTTAAGGAAAGCTTTTAAATATATAACATTAATATGCAAGTGATGCACCTTTTAACCTGGTGATCAAAGAACAAAATGCTCACCAAACTCCTTTTCAGTATTATTCTCTAAAGGTTTTCATGTAACTGTACCTGAAACAAAAAAAGCAACTTTATAACAATAATACATTTAAAAAAAACATTATAAAAGAGAAAAAGAAATGTAGTGCATGTGCTGCAGATTACAGCGCTTTAATATACGGGATTGACATTCGAAAGTCGAATTGTCACGTGATATTTATTTTATTCTGTTTTTATTATTTGTTGTTATAGCGGCAACAGAAATACATCATCTGTGAAAATTTCAACTGTTTAGCTATCGCTATTCTTGAGATACAGCCTGGTGACAGACAGACGGACGGACAGACGGATGGACAGACAGCGAAGTCTTAGTAATAGGGTCCCGTTTTTACCCTTTGGGTACGGAACCCTAAAAAGGATATATTTACAAAAACTTTAATTTATAGTAAAAGATTTTTCTTTTTCAATAAAAGCTTTTTTAACCCCCGAAAAAAAGAGGGGTCATACAAGTCTGTAGTCTGTCTATTCTACTTATATTAAACGTAAAGGAACAATATTTAGTTATAATTCTATCCTTTAAGGTTTTTGAGTCCGGTTTTTTTTTTACTTTTAATTTTACTAGATTATATTGTCACCAAGACCATAAGTATGAATCTGGCTGGTTTCAATTGAATTGCAAGATTCGACCCAAACATAGTAAAAACAACTACATAGTTAAAAAGCGACGTCAAATAAAAGCATGTAAACGTTCAACTAGTCAAGTTGACATGCGTACGCGCAGATACAATCATAACAAACGTGTGGGCGCCAACTTATAGTATCCTTACTTTAATAATACTTAAATACCTTTTTACTTCCATTCTGTTAAACGCAAAGTACGCTAAGAGATGTTATCAAGTGTTCGTAGTGCTGGCAGCTTATTTTTTTATTAAAAATTAACACTGCAATCAGATCTGGATACGATTTTTCTCAAGGCCTTTACAAGGGCTTATACAGGACGACGTTTATTACTAAACAACTTTTACTGTGACCAAATCTAAAAGTGCGATACAAATTGTCCCATTTTTTTTTGATTCTCGATAAGCTTGTTTGACCACAATCTCACCATGGTAAGTGATGATGTGGTCGAAGGTGGTAAGCACACAAAGCCTAGTTGGGAACTGGCTCCCAAGTGCAGCTGTCGGAACACACCGATAGGTGCTTGGCGACAGATTTTCAATTTGAGGGTGGTAGCCAAGCCAGTCGGGTACTACAAAGGTTCATCACGATGTTTTCCTTCACCGAAAGCTCAAGCTCATTGTAGGATTCGAACCTACGACCTTCGTTGCGGTATCCGACGTCACTATCATCACATTAAAACCTCTGAATGTTAGCTTACTACACTTACCTCACACAGTGGTACAAATAACAGCACCTATATTTCTGTGAGCTCTATTTCCTATTATTCTACTGCGTCGGTCGTGAATATGTATGCTAACTTTCCAAAGGACATGAAAAGAAATTGTATTGCTAGCCAGATGTTTTGTTTGCGACAAAATGGTTTTAATTTCTACTTAGAAAGCGGTTAGCGTTGCGCACTAAATAAAAGAGGTAGACAGAGCCCCGCGCACTTAAAGTGAAGTACAGTAAAGGAAGCCGAATTTGAAAAAGGAAGGCGAGAGATAACGTACGTGCAGGTCACGCACACGACTTCATGCACGTTGCTTCACTTCATTGGAGATTACTGTTTACGTACGCTCCTTTTACGTTTTTAATTTTTCTGTGGCTTTGAATTACTTGTGTATCAGCAAAAGCAACCTTCCGAACCGAGCATTAGAGTCTGACTATATTCATTCCTAATTTCATTTCAATGAATAGTTACCTAACTATTCAGGTGAAGTTTCTAAGTCAGAAAATCCAAGCTAATCTTTTAAACCTGTCAAATAAATTATAATTCTGTCACATCCTAAGTACGCAATATAACTTGTACAACGTCTAGTTCATTCAATATACATTTGTATCATAAACTATAGACATCAACGCTCGCAGACTCGTTGCGGCTAAATATCTCATCTACATAACTGAATTTAACTAGATGCTGATATTGTCTGTGGTCCAAGAATAATAAATGACAGACTTTTTGGCGGGAACTTGCGAAGTGACGTTGCGTTTTCGCTTTATTTTCATTGAAATCGTGTATTTTGAGTTTAATTGAATAATATCGGTGGTATTTTGTCCAATAAAGAATAAACTAAGTGCACTAGTGAAGTGAAATGAAATGAAAGCCTGTATCGTGGCTTTTCAGGTTGTCCCAAAAAGTCCGTGAAAAGTTTTAGTTTAATGGCCACCATTTTCACTATAACTTTACTGTGAATGTGATATGACGAAGAATATTGAAAATAAATAAATGGTTTAGGCTTGATAGTCTTGTAACTAAAGCCATTAAATAAATAAATAATAATAAATGACAGGGACTTTTTGGCGGAAACTTGCGAAGGACCGTGGTGTTTTTTATTGAATAATATCGGTGGTGTTTTGTCCAATAATGATCAAAGTGCACCAGTGAAGTGAAGTGAAGTGAAACGTGTGTCGTTTAATTTTCAGCCGCTCATTTCCCATGAGTTGAGACACAAACAAACATGTCCGCCTAACATGCAGTCGTAAAACAGAGTAAAAGACACGTCGTATCCGCAGCTAATGTCAAGCTACATTTTACTATACAGACTTCGATCTGGGGTACAAATAGTATTAGTTAACTCTTAGAACAGGATGTAAATAAATTATATCCTCGAATAAGGGACAAAGTACTTTTAATCCCGGAAAAAGGAAATATCCCTCATTTCATATTTCATTAAAAATAACCGGTGGGCGAGCAATTCATTCAAATGTGTTCTTGTCGTCTACAAAATCAGAAACTTTATAACCCTTTCAAACATAACATTCTAACTAACTTTTTGGTTCCTGTTAGATTTTTTATGTCTACCCACCAAAAACATAAATGTAAAAAAGGAGAGCCAAGTTCAATAAAAAATTATTCTCTGCTGTGGGCTTCGCCGCAAAAAGAATCGAGATCTGAGATTGAGTGCTAAGTTCTATGCAAAATCCAAATATGTAGTCTAAGGGCTGACTTGGCTGGTTTTCCCATACGAATTATATAGCCTTCGCATGTTCTAAACCTGTTACCTTTCGGTTCTTATTTTATTATTCCGAAAATTTGGCTTGCTGGTAGAAACTACCCATCGAACATAAGGCTCTTCCATGACTGTGTAAAAGTAGGTACTTAATAATAATTCGTATGGGAAAACCAGCCAATTCAGCCCTTAGACTACATATTTGGATTTTGCATAGAACTTGGCACTCAATCTCAGATCTCCATTCTTTTTGCGGCGAAGCCCACAGTAGAGAATAATTTTTGTGTTGAACTTGGCTCTCCTTTTTTACATTTATGTTTTTGGTGGGATATCATTACTTTTTGTAGGTAAGTTAAGTATATACACCTACCTACTTATAACTATAAAATTATTATTTATTTAAACTATTGCCTATACTATAATACTATACGTACGTACCTACTTATTAAAGAAATTGTAATAATAATATTACTACAAATTATAAGTTTTCTTTAAGAAAACTTAGCAATTTCGCAGCATAAATCGCAACCTTATAGGTCAGATATCGAGAGACAACCGGACAGCAAGACGGCGCTCGCGCTTATGAGCGCGGCTGCCGCTCGCTCGGCGACGTTCGCGTCAACGGTTCGATTCGGTTGTCACAGCGCCCCACCGGCCCCGCCCCGCCCGCGCCGCTCCGGCGTCACTCGGCGCGCGCGCGTCGTGTATATACCGAAAATCTAAATGCCTATTATTTTATCATTATTTATGAGTAGGTAATGATTTTACACTATTGATGTGCGCTAAATATAAAAATAATAATTAATCCCAGTTAATAACGTAGGTACCCTAAGTAATATTAGGTATTTATGTTAAGCGTTCATAATAGAATCTAATTATTTAAAAATTGACAGTTTTTTATTTATTCCTTTGTATTCATCTAATTACCTATCTGCATACCAAATTTTAACTCTCTAGGTCATCTGGAACTGGGTTAGAGTTTTGGTCTATAAGTCAGTCAGTGATAAAAATGAGGAATTTTGGACATTAATATCTAAATAACCGTTTGAGATAAGCTTATGAAATTTAGAACACATATGTATCTCGCAAGTCTCAATATATGAGCCAAATTTGATACGTTTATGTAAAATAGTTTTTGATTTATGAGGGGGTCAAAAGTGGCTCCAAATGGTTCGTGTAATATACACACGGTGCGGCTTGCCAGTTCTGTTTCTTGAACTTGGCTTGACACGCTCCCGCGTGTCTAGATACAAACAAATATAGGTACTAATCGAGTTTATTACTGTCAGGAAAAAAAAACAAGTTCCAAAAGCCAAAATTCTTTAACATTGCAAAAGTGTAACACCAAAAAAATCTCAACCACATCTGTTATCATTTACATATTTACATAATCTGCGAATGAACCCGAAACTACAAAAAATGCTATCAAACGAAAAGTCGACCTATCGTCAAATCTTAGTCGCAAATCTGCCGCGCAACCTTGCCCTGTTTGGGCAAAGCGACATGTTTGGGCAATAAGATTATATCGACGCGCGAGAGCGACGGTACACATGCAACATGAACATGTAAACAGTGTAATAACACCAAATAGTGCTCGCTACTGTTACTGTGGAAACTCGAAACTATGTCGCTTCTGGTAAGGACTTCAAATTGTGACAGCGGACTTGGAAATGGACACGCGTCATACTTGTGAACAGGTGCTGCTTGTGGGGGCTGGTCTGCTTGAGTTTGTTGTTTATTAAGTCAGTCATAATTAAATTATATAGATAACTATTTTTGCCACCATAACACGCAAATATTGTCAGTGAGACTAGATAAATAATTATTGAAGGTAATAGGTGTAAGTTGTTTTTGTAAGGAGTAATTGCTGAGTTTATTGCCGGCTCTTTTCAGCTAAAGCAACCTTCCGAACCGTGCATTAGAGTCCGACTATTCATAAGTGCCTGTGAAGGCCTATTTGGATGAATAAACAAACATTTCATTTCATTTCAACCATATATTTTTCGGAGATGAGCATGTATTGGTTTGAACTAAAGCTGGAGTTCATTACAATAATCCCGTTTATCTTCGATTTCAACTGTCAAATCAATTGCGATCTTGACGGCTTTACGGCTGTACGGATTTTGCTGAAACTTAGCACACAGATATATCATATCCTGGAATAAAACATAGGATACTTTTTATCCCAGGAAAAGATAAGATTCCTCGGGGACGCGGGTGAAACCGCGTGGCGGAAAACTAGTAAATAATAAAAGCTTTACTAAATTAATAACTTCTCGATCAATGTTTCATGGTAGGGCCAGTGAGGTTTTTTTTTTTTTTTTTTTTTTTTTTTTTTTTTTTTTTTTTTTTTTTTTTTTTTTTACTGGCAATCATCCTTTTAGGATATTTCTGCCAATGTCTAAGTATTAAAAACGGGGAAACGAAATATGGTATATAAAAAATGCCTATCTTCGGGAATTTGGAAGGAATAAGGAGATCAGGAAAGTACGGAAGGGATATAGGATGAGATTAAGTGAAAATAGAATTGTCACTTTTATAGTTTAATATTATTACTTAAAATAAAACAGGATAGAATATTATAAATATCGTAACAGTTATAAGAAAGTAGAGAAGAAATATTTATTGGGAATGGGACACGGAGGGATATTAAGCTGTCCAGGAAAGTGGAGCGGTCATAAAGTTGACAAGCAAAGAAAAAATGATTAAGGTCACCCACATCGTCACCACACACACAATTAAAGTTGTCTACAATATTAAGTCTAGCAAGATGAGCTGGAGTACATACATGACCCAAACGCATACGAATAATAATTGATGTTGAAATTTTACATAGGTTCACTTTGAAGAACCAAGGTTTTAGAGGAATATGTGGTTGAATATTACGATAGTATTGACCTTTAGATTGTTCGCCACTTGTCCAAAGCTTGTTCCACGAATCGTGGAGATAAACTCTAGGCAAAGCAGCAAGGTCATGGCAATAATTTTTATAAGGGTATAGGTCCCCACACTCCACAGCCTGATTAGCAAGCTCATCAGCTTTTTCATTGCCTTTAATATTACTATGGCCAGGTATCCAAATGAGATTAACCAAAAAACCTTTTTCAGAGCATTTGTACAGAAGATCTCTAACTTGAAGGATTACAGGATATTGATATTTTGATTTAAATGGAAATCGATCTATAGTTTGTAGGACGCTAAAGGCATCCGTAAAAATTACTGTATTTTTAAGTTTCATGAGAAGGATATACTCTATAGCCTTAAGGATACCAAAACATTCACCTGTAAATACTGATGTTTCAGGTGGTAATTTAATTTTTTGGACTATCTTATACTGGCTATGATATACACCTACACCAACATACCCACTAGATGCATGCTTGGAAGCGTCACTATAAATATAGTGCGATCCGGGAAATTTGTTATATAATTCAAAATTAAAATTAACATTTGCATTACTGTCATTTTTCTGAATATTTAAGTTATAGCAGATATTGGGCGACGAAATTAAAGCTTCGTATTGATAGTTAAATATAGGGAGACGGCTTGTACGATGAATAGGTGCTTCAAATGCAATAGCTTTTTTATAGCTAGTTACGAGACATGGGGGAGATTTATGTTTCCAATATGATGAAGAAGTTAATGATTCAGCAAGAGATTGAAGTTTGGGAATAAGAGGATGGTTTGCAAACTGTAAAATACGAAATATGAATTTATCGGCTAAAAATTGGCGCCTTAAAAATAAAGGAGGATCACAGCATTCGACCTGTAACGCATTGATAGGGCTAGATTTCATTGCACCAGTTATGATTCTTAGAGCTTTTGCCTGAATACCATCAATTTTTTTTAAGCCTGCCATGCTACCAGGAATCAATAAGAAGGTTCCATAATCAAGAACACTTCTTATTAGAGCATTATAAATAAGCTTTAGGGACAAAGGATGGGCACCCCACCAAACGCCAGAAAGACATCTGAGCATATTAAGAATTCGTTCACATTTGGACACTACATAATCACAATGTGGAAGGCCAGTGAGTTTTGAATCTAGAACTAATCCTAAAAATTTTACTTGGGTTTTGACTGGAATAGATTCTTCATTATATGAAATATTTAATGGAGGTAGCATCCGCTTTCTTGTAAATAAAACTGCAGTAGGTACTCTTGGATGTCGATAAGTCTAAACCATTTTTATCCATCCAGATTTTTAAATGTTTCAGTGCTAGAGATATGTGTGAATTGGCATTATTGACTGATGGATCAGAAAAGTATAAAAGTAAATCGTCAGCATATTGTAATACGCTCACCGTATGGTTTAGAGAAGATTCTAGGTCATATGTGTAAATGTTGTAAAGAAGCGGACTTAATACTGATCCTTGAGGTAGACCTTTCCATAGTAACCTTTGAGTTCTACAAGGATTATTAATTGAAGAATCTAAAGTAATTATTCTTCCTGACAGAATATTCATGATGAAGTTTGTGATCATCTCTGGAATCATTAATTTACGTAATTTGTCTCTCAGGACAAGTAAATGAACAGAATCATAAGCTGAACTAATATCTAAAAATACTGCAAGAATTGACTCATTACGAGAAAAAGCCAACCGTATATCAGTAGTAAATATACTGAGACTGTCAAATGTGCTTTTTCCTTTTCTGAAACCATACTGACTACCAGCTAGCAAATCCTTACTTTCTAGAAACCATTCCAATCGGTTTTTTATGAGATATTCCGTAATTTTAAGTAACACTGAAGATAATGCTATTGGTCGATATGATGATACCTCAGATGGTATTTTGTTTGGTTTAAGGATTGGCAACACTATTTGGGTCTTCCATGCTGTAGGTACTTTACCGGAAGACATTACAGAATTAATAATATTTAAGTAATAAAAAAGAGCCTCATCGCCTAAGTTGGTAAAAAAAGAATATGGAATACCATCTACTCCTGGAGCCGAATCCTTAACAACTGAAAGTACTCCTTTCAATTCAGATATTGAAAATAAAGAGTTGAGATCTGTGTGTATACTTTCAGAAAATGATGAAGACGTTACCATATCTTTTTGTGGGGCATACTGAGGAGCCAGATGGTCAAAAAATTCATCAGCAAGTGAAGGAGGAATAAAAGGAGCACTACAATTATTTCGTGAGGATTTGAATCTACGTATATTATTCCAGACAGCAGATGCTTTTGTATCAGGAGAAATGGAGGAACAGAATCTTCTCCAACTATCAAATTTCTTTTTTTTAAATAATTTTTTCGTGTTACTTATTGTGTCTGAAAGTGCTTGAAAATTCTGTGGGGTCATACAATTACAATAAGTACTTTCGGCTAGCTTTCTGCTTTTAATGGCTTCTGTACATTCACTATCCCACCATGGTGGAGAAGGAATATTATTTTTAAGTGCATTTTTCAAGGGGAAAATCTCCTCAGCTGATTTGACAATTGCATTTGTCAAAGCATCTGAACAAACTGTTTCACCATGTAAAATACTTGGTAGTGATGAGATCTTATTCTCTACGCAGATTTTAAATTTATCCCAATCAACATCAGAAAGTCTAAATTTTAATCGTGGAGTTCTTTGTGATTTTTTTTGTTTGCTAATACTGAAAGGAAATGAAATAATTATAGGAAAATGGTCACTACCTAATGTTGAAGACATTGTATACCAAGACAAGGAGGATGCTAAATTTGGGGTGCAAATTGACAAATCAATAGCACTTATGCCCTCATTCGGTTCTGTGCGACGAGTTGCAGAACCATCATTTAATATGCACAGGTTATTTGAGTCTATTAAGTCTAACAACTCTTCTCCATGACAATTATTTTTAGAGCTTCCCCATGAACAATGCTGAGAGTTGAAATCTCCCAATAGCATAAAAGGTTTTGGAAGAGAAGAAATAATTTGATTGATTTCAGTAAAAATAGAAGGGCAGGGATGAGGAATGTAAATTGAAACTATACAAATATTATTAATGATGGCAGCAATAATTGAAAAGTTATCACTATGAGAAGGAAGGGCAAAGGAAGTATATGAAAATATATTTTTGATGAGTATAGCTACCCCACCATACCCATCCGATCTGTCTTCTCTGAGACAGCTATATCCAGGAATTTTAAAATAATAATCACATTTGAGCCATGTTTCAGATAAAACAATAACAAATGGCTCAAATTTATTAATAAGGTAAATTAAGTCACTTTTTTTATTCATTATGCTTCGGCAGTTCCATTGAATTACATGTCTGTGATCCATTGCGAAGTAGATTTTTAAAAATTTCAAGTATTGGGGCAACGTTGGTCGGTATAATGGAAGATTGGGATAGTACATTAATTAGGGATATGATTATTTCGATAATGGAGGGTTCAGTAGAATTGATGTCTTTTGTAAGTGCACATCCATTATTAATAGGAGAAGGAACATTATATTCTTTGGTTAATTGATCATGAGCAGTACGATCATACCCATGTGATGAGGGAGAATGTGACCGTGGTTTCAGAAAAACAGTTTTTTTATAAGATGTTTTTAAATGTTGACTGGGCTGAGAAGCGAAATTTTGAGGTTTGTTAGGATCAGAAATTAAGACATCAGCATATGATTTAGAAACTGGAGGGTGAAACTTGAGCGCTTCAGAGTATGATATGCAACTTTCAGCCATTGACGATTTAATTCTTTTCTGCCTTTCAAATTCCGGGCATGACTTGCTTATAGCATAGTGAAGACCCTCACACATGCAACAGGATGGATTTTCAATAGTGCATGAGTCACCCGAGTGATCTTTTCCACATTTAAAACATTTAGGTTTGGATCTACATTGAGCTCTGGTGTGACCGTATTTGCAGCAATTATAACACTGTATTGTAGGATAAGAGTAAAGTTCTACAGTCAGAGAGTTGTAACACATAAAAATTCGCTTAGGCAAAACTTGTCCATCAAAAGTTAGTACAACTGTTTGGGAAGGCTTCCATACTGGAGAACCCTCTACCATAACTTTATAGTTAAGACGTCTTACTTTTAGGATCTTGCCACAACCTATTGGTACAGAAATATTATCAATCACCTCTTCAGGTGACCATTCAGATGGAACACCACGAACAATTCCCATTCTTGTTACATTAAATGATGGAATAAAAGCCTTAAGTTTATTTAAATCTAAACTATTATGAGTAAGAAATGAGTTAGCATCTGTGAAATCCGAAAAAGAAAGAGATACTCTGTTCCGGCCAATTCTTTTTACACTACCATTAATTATGTTATTAATTTTATGTTTTTTAAGATAATTACCAAATGTGATAGGGTGGAGTGTGGTACCATCATTAAGAGACACCTGAATTTTTTGAACATGTATAACAAATGGAGCCACATCTGTAGTTGTATATAATGACCTACTAACTGAAATTGTTTGTGAAGTTGCTGTGGAATCTATTGACATTTTTAAGGCAGAACCGGACTGTGGTGGTGCCATAGGGGGAGTTGAATCTATTGTAGATGGTTGTAAGCTTTCAATTTGCTTGTCTTTTGTTTCAATAAATGTGCATTGACAGTCAGATTTATTTAAAACCGAACCACTTTTGCTGTTCTTTTTACGTTTATTGCAATGCTTGCATACCTTATAAGCTCTACTGCGTTTTAAAGAACGCTGAGAATTTTCGGATACAGATCCATCCGTGTCCATACCAGATGAATTTCTAATAGTAACATAGTAACCCGCTGCCGGGGGGACTAAGCCCCCCGGGTCGGGAGGCTCAGTCATGAGAAGTCAATAAGTAGCTTGAAACTTACCTATATAGCAGCAAATAAACACTTAAAGTAAATATATACACACAATTAAGGATAAAACTACACTATATACTACTTATCTGATCCCAGAATTAATAAAAGTTATAAAATAATCAGAGAAAATTAAAAACGATCCCGCCAGTTCGACCGTTTCCCGCGCTTTCATGTAGCTGATTTTCCCAGTGAGGTTTATCAGACAATCCGGAGTTGTTTGTCATTGTGTCTGTTTGTCTATCACTCAATGTTGACTGCGTCAAGTATACTATGGAGTACTGAGGACATCTGCAGACCTGTCACCTCGACTCGCCTGTCATGCGGATTGGTAAACAGTATTCAGCTTTGACGTATTATAGATGCCATCTTCTATTTTCATCTTCTATACAAGGTGTCTGGAAAGTGTAACGACAAACTTATAGGGGAGATAGATTTTTCTTTATTATTACACACACACAACCCTTAGAGACAATATTTGGAATTTCTTTTTTATAATCATTGTTTGTACACTTTTTGTTTTTTTTCTTTTCATTTTTTATTGTGTTGCTGTTAATGTAAGATTGAAAGGGTGGGTGGGTACTAGATATTATTTTAATTATATTTTTAATTTTGTATGACACTGGTACTTACCCACCATAAACTTAAATGACCCGCTTTGTGTCCACATCACCCGTCGAACATCTTCGGGAACTGGGGTAAGTCGAAAACCAGCGCTGCGGACGCATCAACATGTATCCGCAGCATAAGCTGAACTTACCCCTTTTGCCCTACGCGTTAAATGTACTGTGTGTTTTCTTTTTATGTTTTATGTAAGGCAATAAATATTTTTCATTTCATTTTTCATTTTCATTTCATTTCATTTCATTACAAGCTAACTCCATAATTCTAAAGAAACAAGTTCTTTAAATCCGTTTAAAAGAACTACAACATCCAATCGCCTGTCTCCAATAAAAACCAAACGCCGAACATTAGCCAAAAAGGTGCGATCATATCCTAAATATCAATAAAACGTATCATTACAACCACATAAATGCAGGATAAGGTGACGATGTATTTTACCCGATTATGATGACAAAAGACTCCCATTTTGTCTTTTTTATTGTCGCGACAAATTGGGACCTGAAAATGTATGTAATAATGATCCCACGCCATTATTAAAATGTTGTCACAGTAGCATTCGGAAATAATGTCAATTGAAGTTCAATAAGATGTGATGTTTTACCTCATTCTAATAGCCAGTCGTTAAATGACGCACATTTTAGGTACTCCAGTGGATGACTTGAGACTGATGACTTTAAGGCGATGATAGCTCAGTGGTAAGTGACGTCGAATACCGCGGCGAAGGTCGTGGGTTCGAATCCTACAATGAGCTTGAGCTTTCGGTGAAGGAAAACATCGTGAGGAAACCATAGCACGGTGGTAGGGTACTTTGTAGTACCCGACTGGCTGGCTACCACCCTCAAGTTGAAAATCTGTCGCCAAACACCTATCGGTGTGTTCCGACAGCTGCACTTGAGAGCCAGTTCCCATCTAGGCTTTGTGTGCTTACCATCTTCGGCCACATCATCACTTACCATGGTGAGATTGTGGTCAAACACAAGCCTATCGAGAATAAAAAAAAAATGAAGAAAAATATAGTTATTGCTATAATAGAAAGAAAGAAAGAAAGAAAACATAATCTATCTAAATAAACGCATTAGCTTCCTCCGCGTCGTGCAGTTGGGTAAAAATGTTGTTCATTGGTAAAGGTTCTTATAGAAAAAACAAGTAAGCATAAAGTTGCCCGGAAAAATAGAAAATTTGGGAAAACTGAAACCGCTTTTTCTATGGGTTTTTTTAACAGTACAACTTCTTTTGGCTCAGCTATACGTAATATTATATGTTCTACGTATTCCATTTATAATTTCATTTTAAACTTAAATTAA
This sequence comes from Ochropacha duplaris, assembly GCA_951361185.1. NCBI lineage: Eukaryota > Metazoa > Arthropoda > Insecta > Lepidoptera > Drepanidae > Ochropacha > Ochropacha duplaris. Next base: position 921,872 of record OX592702.1, on the reverse strand, counting down.
ATTCTGGACTGAAAAAATGTATCCAATTTAATTAAAATATTTTCCACGTTTTCCCACGTTTGGAATTCCTGGAAAAGTAATTTATTATCCTATTTGTATTAAATCCGCATTGTAGGAAACACAGTTTTGTTTGTTTATTCTGTTGTGTATCTTTTACTTCAGCCGATTAAAAAATCTCTTATATTCCATTAAGCGCTGTGTGCATGGATGGAATGGAAATCGCTATGATGGAACCTTGATGGAACGCATCTTATCATAGAGCTAATAATATATCCGCGGATATGACTTGAAGCCTAGAGAAGAAGACAAGACACCTATTACCCTCAACAAATCAAAAGATTCCACGAGAACAAACAGGAAATTCCATGTAAACCAAAAAAATATTAAAAAACATTCGAACAATTTTTCAAGAACAGCATTTATTCGATAACAAGCTCATCCTTTAATCAGCGTTAGTGTTTCTAGCAGTAGCTGAGCAGTTCTGATATGGTGCAGGGCTTGTCGCAACACTCGGCCACAACTTGTCGCTTGCCACGCGCGCGCAGCTGCCGAGCCTGCGCCGGCGACAACCACCACGCGTACTCGCCGCCCGCGCCGTACTGTGACCCCGGACCGTACTGTGACCCCGCGCCGTACTGCACCCCCGCGCCGTACGCACCTCGCTTCACCAGGTTGGCGTCGCCATAGCACAGCAGCGCCAGCTTCTCCGACAGCATCCTGCCGCAGTACACGCGGCCAGGGTCCTCGCTCGACGTCAGCGACACCAAACTGATGACGACCACCAGGAAACACACCTGCACCTTCATGCTCTTCTGTGGTCTACTTACTGGTTGAAGGTGGAACTTGTTACGATGAAGCACGAGGCTCGAATGTGATTAATGGTGGATTTTCTCCCAGTTTTATACCTGGGGTGGTTAATGAATATTCAGCGGTGTTTGTTGAGCTATATGAATTTGACTAATCAGACCTAAATGTTTTGACATGTTCATTATGTGTTGGTTGATTATGACGTCACTTGTAGCCGTCTTTAGTTCCTTTAGCACGACATTCAATATAATTTTTTTTTAATAAGGGCAAGAGAGCATGCGGGTCACCTGGTGTTAAGTGATGCATACCCGCAACCATCACCCCAACACCCAAGGGGTCACAGGTACGTTGCCGGCCTTTTAAATGGGAATACGCTCTTTTCTTGAAGGTCCCCAAGTCGTATCCGTTCGGAAACACCGCTGCTGGAAGGCGATTGTCGAATTGATGGTAATATTATACATATACACGTGGTTTTCTTCAAAATTCACCTCTTCAGCAAATTATCCTTACATATTATAAAGAAAAGGCCCCCCGCCGCGTCTGTCTGTCTCTATTATGTTCTCAAAAATCTCAAAAACTACTGAACTACAATTCATGCGGTTTTCACCAATGAATGGAGTGATCCGGTGCGGATCACTAGTTTTAATATAAAACACTAGCCTAATACTTTTTACAAAAAACACAGAATTATCATTTTAACATAATTTAATTTAAAGAGATTACGAGAGCAGAAAAGTATCTCTTTTTGGTCCTTCGAGCCGGATCTGAACCAGCTATGGACCTATGGATTATTGATAGAGATATATTAAACATAGAGAATAGATATTGTTCAAACTATATCTGAACAACTTACACCTATTACATTCAATAATTATTTATCTAGTCTCACTGACAATATCTGCGTGTTATGGCGGCAAAAATAGTAATCTATTGAATTTAATTATGACCGACTTAATAAACAACAAACTCGCACAGACCAGCCCCCACAAGCAGCACCTGTTCACAAGTATGACGCGTGGACAAGTATGAAGGAAAGACTGTGGACCGGTGTATCCTGGGCTTCGACTAGTAACCTTCGGGAACATCCCGACCCTTGCTAGTCGAAGGCAAAAATCGCTCGTCCCGCCGAACATCAGGCGGCGGTCATCAAACCTGACACGCGGGCCTAACAAGCCTGCCTAGTTGGAGATAGGAAATGAGCTCCACAACCCGTAACCAGGCGGCCGGGGGTCTTGGCTTAACCACCAGGGCTGCGAGGAAGAAAACCTCTCTAAAAAATTACCCCAATCCCAAGGTGGGAACGTGCCGAAGGGATGAATGGCTGAAGGGAGTTTCAGTTTTTAGCGCCAACTCTGATGCGTCGGGCAGCATCACCGTACTTGTGCCTTCTCGTGGGGGAAGGGCGTCACCTCATGAGCGACTTTTAATACGACCCTAATCGTGGGAACAAAAATGGAAAACACAAAAGAAACAAAAGAAACAAAGGAAAAAAACACCATGGACCTTTCAGGCCTCGCAGAGGCCATACCAGCCACAGTCGACACCACAATTGTGTCACAGTGGACGACCGTAGCCGCTCATAAGCGTCCCCTGAAGAGGGCGACTGCAGAAGCAGCGGCAAACAAAATTAAAACCCGTCCTGAGGACCAACCAGAACGCAGTCGCCCTAACGGGCGCGCGAGAAGGGAGGTTCCTCAGGCACAACTTAAAAAGACACCACACCCTGCAACAGTCGCAGCAGCGGAAACGCAGCGCGAACCTGCAGCAGGCGCAGCAGCGGAAACGCAGCGCGAACCTGCTGCAGCCGCAGCAGCGGAAACGCAGCGCGAACCTGCACCGTCCACCAGCAAGGAGACGGCAACAGCAGAGACAGCCAAAGAGACACCACCTCTACCACCGCCAGCCAACACGCAAGTCAAGAGACGGAAACCGAGAGGTTATCGCGGTCGGCGGATCGCAGCGAAGGCTCCAACTGCTCCTGGAAAGGAGCAGCCTGGGAATGGGAGGAGCTCGGATGAGCGCGCTTCATCGAAGCGAGCACGTCTGAACGAGACCCAATCTCCCAGGGGGGAAGCCAAACGCGCGAAAACCGACGCGAAACCGAAGCGAACGGTGAGCTACGCAGATGCGAGTCAGTCGCACCTGAGAGTAGCGGTCATCACCGTCCCGCCGAGGGACCTCTCGCAGGAGAAGGCAGACCAGCTCAGGGAAGCCATAGATGACAGCATCCTGGAAGCGGTACTGTCTCCACCATCTCCGGGCACTCGGGCTCCATCTTTCCGCGGACGCCCCTTTCTGATGGAGGGGGTACTAGCGATGTGGTGCGAAGACGAGAACGCTCTCAGGTGGTTGGAGAGAGCCGTGAAAACCCTGGCATCGCCTATACCGGACACCACCCTGACCGTCATCCGAAAATCGGAGATGAAGAAGAGGCTCAAAGCAGGGCTTCTCATTCACACCCGCATCACGGACGCTGCCACTTTGAACAAAGTCCTGTGTGCCCAAAATCCGTGGTACAAAGTGGACTCCTGGCAGTGCTATGACATGACGGTGGACGACAAACCACATGAGGCTGATTCCAAGGAGAAGGTGGTCCACCTAATCTTAGGAATCCCCGAAGACCAAAAGAAGACCATCCTAGACAGAGACCGCCGGGTAGCCCACATGTCTGGAAGTGGGTACATCCGCTTCTTCTCCTCGGAAGAAGAAGCAACGGCCAGGACCAGACCAGCGGAGAAGGAGACGTCAACTCCGGAGCCGTCCACCTCAGCTCCCCCTCGGGGTTTGAGCGAGGTAGAGAAGAGCTCGCCGCTGGAGACGGAGGGAGGCACGGACGAGGAAGACAACGTCCTTCGCAGCCCCTAGCCCCCTCAACACCAACGTCATACAGACCAACCTCCAGCACAAACAGATAGCGACGGCCACCCTACGCAGAGTGCTGGAGGTTAACACCAAGACCATCGCACTGATCCAGGAACCCTGGATCAGGAAAAACAAAATCTGTGGTCTAAACAACACCAGCGGTAAGTTACTGGTAGACACTTCAGTCGACAAACCAAGAACCTGCATTTATATGCCTAATACCATACCGAACACCTTGCTTAACCAATTCTGTTCTAGAGACCTTACTGCGGTGAAAATTTTAACAGAAGACCAAACAGCCCTGGTAATGGCGTCAGCGTACATGCCGAGTGAAGGTGAAGTACCCCCAAGGGAACTTGCCGACCTGGTACAGTACTGTGAAACGCAAGCCTGGGACCTGATTATCTCCGCAGACAGCAACGCACATCATCCGCTGTGGGGAAGTAAGGATACAAATAAAAGGGGTGAGTTACTAACTGAATATTTATTCCAAACAAACCTGAACATTATAAACAGAGGTACGGAACCAACATTTGTAAGCACCAGGTATCAAACTATTATAGACATTACTTTGGCAACGCACGGGGCGACAAAACTGATCGATGGGTGGCACGTATCAAACGAGCCATCCTTCGCAGACCACCGCCGCGTATGTTTCCAAATACAACATAAGACAACAGACCCTGTTCCATACCGCAACCCCCGTAAAACGGACATAACAAGGTATACAAATTTAATAACCGAGGGGCTAAGTGACACACAACCGACCGATTTAACCCTTACCGTAGACAATATAGAATCAAACTTACAATTTCTAACCACAACTATAATAGATAGTTACGAACAAGCGTGCCCTGTTGTAACACCTAAAAACGAGGTCAGAAGTTCTTGGTGGGGGCCAGAACTTGAACGACTTCGTACACGACTTAGGATGCTCTTTAACCGAGCAAAAAACACCAGGGCCACCGAGGACTGGGGCAAATTTAAAGCAGCTCAAAAACACTATAAGAAGCGGATCAGATTCCGGGAAACGGAAGCCTGGCATAACTTCTGTAGTAGCATAAACTCAACCAACCAAGCCGCAAAAATAAAGAAAATTTTGGCCAAAGGAGACTTAAATCTCTTGGGCTCCCTCAAAAAGGAAGACGGTACTTACACAAACACGGATGAGGAAACCAGAACAGTACTGCTGAAAACTCACTTCCCAGGATGTCAAATCGTGACAGACTTAGCGTGGATAGGTGAGCACCACAGTATACCAACACCCCAAGAATGGGAAGTAGCAAACAAGATTGTAACCGAGGACAGAATTGAATGGGCCTTAAAGAGCTTCAAACCATTCAAATCTGCAGGACTGGATGGGATATTCCCCGCACTACTCCAATGGCAATCCAATCAAGCAACAAAATATCTGCTACCAATCTACAGGGCCTGTTTAGCTTTTAAATACGTACCTAAAGCGTGGAGGGAGGCGAAAGTAGTCTTTCTGCCCAAACCAGGAAAGGAAGATTACACACACGCCAAGTCATTCAGGCCCATCAGTCTAACATCATTTCTTCTGAAAACGCTGGAAAGACTAGTAGATCGACACCTAAGGGACGGAGTTTTAAAAAACAAACCACTCCATCATCAACAACATGCATACAGGAAAGGCAGATCTACAGAGTCAGCACTACATATGGTAGTGCAAAAAATAGAGTCGGCCATCACAAACAACTCCTCAACACTCGCCACCTTCATAGACATAGAAGGGGCTTTCGACAAAACTATGCACAATAGTATCAACCACGCTCTTCAAAAATTTAAAGTAGAACCAGTCTTGAGGAAATGGATCACTGAGCTGGTTAGCAAGAGGGCAGTGCAAATAGCGGTGAATACCACAAGAGTTAAGGTAGTTAAAGGATGCCCTCAGGGGGGAGTCCTATCACCACTCCTATGGAACATAGTCGTGGATAGCCTCTTAAAAAAACTAAATGAAAGAGGATACACCACCATCGGCTATGCAGATGACCTAGCAATACTGATAAATGGGAACGCTGAAAATGTACTTTGCAAAGTAATGCGTTCAGCCCTTCAGATCGTAGAAGAATGGTGCGACGAACATCAGCTGTCGGTCAACCCAAAAAAGACAGAACTGATACTCTTCACCAACAAGAGGAAGTTACCAGAACTTGAACTACCAACACTATTTAACACCAAACTCACCCTAGCAACACAAGTAAAATATCTAGGCATCACCCTCGATAACAAACTTAATTGGGCGAGTCATATCGATGCTAAAACAAAGAGGGCCTGTATAACCTTCAGCCAATGTAGGAGATTAGTTGGTAAGAGATGGGGCCTCACCCCAAAAATAACACTTTGGCTGTACACATCAGTTATCAGACCCTCACTCACCTACGGTTCAGTTGTATGGTGGCCAAGAACACAACTGACCACAGTTAAAGCAAAACTCCAGAGCTTGCAACGCTTAGCAAGTATGGCCGCTACTGGATGTATGAAAACCACTCCATCGGCTGCTTTAGAGTATCTTCTGCAGCTGAGACCTCTGGATCTCATCATACAAGAGGAGGCCAAAGCAGCTGCCTTAAGATTAAAAGCAAACGGATTATGGAAAAACAACACGCTAACAACACATACGAAAATTCTGCAGGAAACCTTAAAGGAAATACCGCTCCTGGAGGCACCCCTAGACGGAATACCGTATCACCATGTTTTTGATCGAAGATACAATATCCAACTTACCGAAGAACAAAAAGATAGCTCTGGCATCCATGAAGTTAGGATATATACTGATGGCTCCAAAACCACTCACGGCACTGGAGCTGGTGTCTTCTCAAATGACCTAAATATCAAAATATCAACCACACTAGACAAACTAAACACAATCTTCCAAGCGGAATGCATTGGAATCACCAAAGCAGCTCAAGTGATTGCAGCCAGAGATGTCAGAGACTTCAATATAAAAATCATCTCAGACAGTGCATCAGTACTTCAAGCACTACAAAATAACACCATAACCTCTGTCCTTGTACTGGAATGTCACAACGCACTCCAATCCATTGCAAACACAAACAAAGTAACCCTGCAATGGATCAAAGGACATAGCAACTCACTAGGCAATGACGCAGCCGATGAACTGGCCAAAAGAGGATCGGAGACAATAGTATATGGACCGGAACCATTACTACCCATACCTAAGGCCCAAATAAAATCATGGCTACGTCAAAAAACTGAAGAAACCCACTTGACGCAATGGAAAAACAAAGAAGGGTGCAGACAAACAAAGAATGCAGTTCCGGTAGCATCAAAAAAGTTTTCTCGCAACCTCATCAGATTAAAAAGGGACAGAATCCGCAAAGTTATAGGAGTTATAACCGGCCACTGTCTACTGAACAAACACCTATTTACCATAGGCGTGACAGACAGCCCCCTATGCAGAGGATGCATGGAGGCGGAAGAAACGCCACAGCACGTGCTTATGGAATGCAGGAGCGTGGCAGACAAACGGGCACAAATCCTCCTCTCACCAGCGTCACTTCCGGAAGCCTTCGGCAGTCTACAAAGGCTGCTAGCCTTCTGGGATGACCTGGGCTGGTTGGAGTGAGAAGTCACAAGCTTAAATACGTACAATGGCCCAATCAAGAGGCTAAGTGCGGAAACAGCCCTGCCAAAACAAACAAACAAACAAACAAGTATGACGCGTGTGGCAGCCACCGCCCTCCTCGCACACAATAGAAGGATAAACCAACAAACACTTACGTAGCAGAAAGGTCAGTTGAAATACTCTATCGAAAATGATTATCTTCATCGACACTAGTGAATTCAAGTCTTACCGCCGATTACGCGCGAGCACATAATTCCTGTTCACTTATAATAAGCTCGTACAACAATCACACCACGCACTGCCATCATATTAAACAATAAACATCATCTATAGATACATTTATTGCGTCTAACTTTACGATATCGTTTCTGAGAATTAAAGGCTTAGAATTGCGAATGGACGCGTTGTTTACATTATTAATCAGATAATTTGGTATTCATGTGTTTACAATTTATTTACAACACATGTACAAAATATTTCAAACTATAATATATATAAAAAAAACTTCTTCGAGGCTGCGGCTGCTGCCGATCGGCAAGGTGCCTAGCAAAAAAAATGTGTAAAAAAATCACATTGACAATCCTCCTGGTATTGCTAGTACTATACGTCCTCTTATAATATTATTGTTGAATTGTTTAGAAAAATAAAATTATTTTTAAAAATAAAAAACAAAAACCGACTTCAAAACTGTAACCTATACCTATGTACAAACATAAACTAAAAAGTAAAGAATAATATTTTAATTTCAAAGCAAGAGCCTTAAAGGACAATCAACAAAATTATTGATATTTATATATCTATTTAATATTTATAAACAGTTCTTTTTGGAGTCGGTGCCAGTCAAGAAGAAGGACAGTTTTGAACTGGACACGAAGTGTTCATACGAGAAAACGTCTTACGACACCTCTCCTTACGGTAATGTTCCTTAGGTCTGCGCCGTCGCTCCCCTACTTTTCGAAAATTTGTTACAAAGGCAGAATTAAACTGTCCTTCTTGGTTAACCTATACCAGGTTACAGTTTTGAAGTCGGTTTTTGTTTTTTATTTTTAAAACTATTTTATTTTTTAATTTTTAAAGTTTATTCCTTATTATATGTTATCCTAGGCAAAACTAGTTTGTCCTGAAATCGGGTCTGGCCGGTAAAATATAATATATAACTAGCGGGCCCGGCAGACGTCGTCCTGCCCTGAAATTAAAACAAATCTTGGAACTCGATTCCAGCGCCACCTACCGGGTCCAATTGTATTTTAAAACCATCGAAGAACCCATTGAACTATACACACGAAATTTCATCCAAATCCAAAAAGTCATGCTCAACGACTCAGTTTGATTCACTAAGGTTTATCAAACGAGACATAATTTTTTTCGTTTTTGTTGATTTTCTCAAAAAGTGCTTAATCAATTTCGACAAAATTTAAATGGGACCACCTCTGAAGTATGATCTACCAAACAAAAAAAGAATCATCAAAATCTATTCATAATTGGCAGAGAAATCGAGTAACAAACATACAAAAAAAAAAAAAAAAAAAAAAAAAACATACAGACGAATTGAGAACCTCCTCCTTTTTTTTGAAGTCGGTTAATAAAAGAGGGACTAGTATAAAAAACTGAGGAGTTTGTTTATCCATGTTATTATTAGGAAATGAAATTCACTCAGTATTCCATAAGTGTCCCTAAATTTAATTAAAAAAACTTGAGAGGTGTCAAGGGACACCCGGATGAAACGAAGTTATATAAGTCGAGAGAGTAGGTATATATATATATAAAAAAAAAAAAAAAAACATTTTTATATATATATAAATAGAAATGAAAATATCTGGCTTGCTTTCTATAAGAGAGAGAGAGAGAGAGAGTATCGGTGACATTTTTCGTGAGATTTTTTTCCGTCTAGCCCCCTTTCACAACGCGCGATAAGGAACTTCGTTCCAAAATTGAATTTGACTTAATGGAGAAAGAAAATGAAGTATAGGTATTAAGATACTTTTCCAAACACATTCCAATTAAGATGAAGACAATGACAAATTAGGTAATTCCATCTAAGAGCAACAACAGACACCCGGATGAGAACCGTCGGTAGAAATCTGCTACAAAAATGAACGTTAACGATTCGCCCCGGAAGTGACGTCATGATTTATTCATGCCGGATTCTTTTCAGGCGGATTAACGAGATGTATTCATTGGGGAAAATAAAAGGTGCCATTTTGCAAGGCGAGTAAATTAAGGTGGATGTAAGAAAGTACTTACACACAAATGTCGATTTTAGGGTTCCGTACCCAAAGGGTAAAAACGGGACCCTATTACTAAAACTTCGCTCTCAAGAACCGCGATAGCTATACAGTTGAAATTTCCACAGATGATGTATTTCTGTTGCCGCTATAACAACAAATACTAAAAACAGAATCAAATAAATATTTAAGGGGGGCTCCCATACAACAAACATAATTTTTTTACCATTTTTACGGAACGCACTTGGCCGGTTTTTACTCGATCTTGTTACCTACGCTTTGGTTACCTAAATAAATAAAATGTGTGAAAGTTGTTTAATTTTTGTTTGTGATTCTTGCCTGGATGAAGTGTCATCGCGCGTTGTGAAAGGGGGCTAGACGGAAAAAAATCTTACGAAAAATTTACACGACACTTTTAGTGTCAGTGTCACTTTATTGTAAGCTGTGCGGCGTGCGCATGTTTCTCTGTCTGTCTTTCTCTCTCTCTCTCTCTCTCTTATAGAAAGCAAGCCAGATATTTTTTTCATTTCTATTTATATATATATATATATATAAATAGAAATATATATATATATAAATAGAAATGTTTTTTTTTTAATATATATATACTCTCTCGACTTATATAACTTCGTTCCATCCGGGTGTCCCTTGACACCTCTCAAGTTTTTTTGTTTACTATAAGGTCGGGTTAAAAATAAATGTCGGTAAAAAATGATTTATGATTTATGCTTTAACAATGTCTCAAAGCGTATTTTTTATGTGATTTCTTTGATGTTGATTGACTTGTGTTTACTGTTTACCCACTGGCCACTATATCACCAATGTGGTAGGCCGAGAGGTGAACTGTCTTGATTAAACCCTAGATGGAACGATCGTCCCAAGACTACCTAAAAAATCAGTATTCCTGATTTCAGTTATTCATTTATTCCCCATAAAAATTGTATGTACATAGAAACCAAAACCTTTATTAAATTTTTTTCAGACATATTTTTTTCTATTCTGCCTGTGATGGAGTACATAATAATAATATCCATGTCATATTGCCAAGTTCAACGCGTAAAGATCTTAAAAAATATATTTTTAAAAAAAGAAAATATTCATCATTTTCATATACAACTCTAACGCAAAGAAATGGAATCGAAAATAGAACGCATCGATCAAAGTTGACAAATCATCACCCAAGAGCTCCCAAGAGTGTGTGCCAATGATATTATGCGTAGACACGCGTACGAAACCATCCACCGATATTTGTTTACAGAACAAACAAACTTAAACCGTATGTACCGAAGGCAAATGATCGATTTTCAAATGAATAAACGAGGACCAAATTTTTAAGCCCTGTTCGTTCATAACATTCTAAATTCAAAAACGAAATTAACTTTTAAAATACCAGAAATACGAGTCGTTATTGAACTTAGTTACCAATAAAATAAGGTTGCAATTCCAATGTCAAGGTGGCTCATTAAGGGGAAGTTGGTTTGTTTGCTCGCTTCCGTGGCATTGTGAGACAGGCGATAATCCGCAAGTGGCATGCGTGAGCGCGACGTCTGACGTGCCCTTAAAGCGAGCCATAGATTAAAAGGATATTTTTTTAATAAAAGGCGACGATTGATCGATGAAAGTGATTGGTAATATAAAAATAATAGATACTGGTACAAAACCTCGTGTTTTATAGGTTGTTGACCATAGTCCATGACACGGTTATTTTATGTTCATACAAATGTGTAGGTTGGTCGAGTACAGATCATAATGAATGCCGCCTTCTATGTTTTATTAATAAATAAAATCTTGTTTTTATACCTAAATGAGGGCTGACTGATGTTTATTTTATTATTATAAATGGATTTACTGCATAGTAAAGCCTGTCAGAATAGAAATGAACTAAAACAGATGTTTTCTGTTTGACGTTCCGGCATTTATTAATAATTTAATTAGGTTTAAGTTATACTAACGGATGGATTTAAATTTTCACTTTATTAAACGCTTTCTATACATTTCCTCAAGGGTTCAAACACCTCAAAAGGTAGACTATTATATTGTCTTTGCCTAACCTTCTTATTGCATGATTATAAAAATCATTTATCAAGTATAGTTAAACTATTGACCTATAAAATAAATATAAATAACAACCCATAGATGCATATTACGCGTGCGTTCATAAAATTCCACCTATCAATAAAATAGACACGGCCATTAATAAAAACAATAAACAACCGCAATTCCCACGAGTTTTCCAATTAAAAGTACTTAACTCTACCATTATATTGAGTTAAACGTCCGTCCTTGTTTCTATCATCCATCACCGTCATACACGATCATTTGTACTTACGCCGCCATTTTGCTTCGAGCAATCCCGGTATTGAATCCCGGGACGCTCTGTTTGACTAATGGCAGTCCCCGGTATCGTCCAAACTGATTTATTAAATAAATTAACGTCCGCTTGATAAACGAGCTTATCAGCCTTAGCTTTTTAAGCGAAAATCTTCTTGTGAATTAGCTTTGAGATACTTCGCCTTAACTAAAACTTATTTCAAAAGAATTGGCTCCTTTTTTCTGCACAAGTTAATCCCTCTTAACATTCAACGAACTTACAGTTAACTTGTTTGTTGTATACAATAGGTATTTTCGCTAATTGAAAACGGACCTAACCTTAATAATGCAACCTCCTTTTACTGATCCTTTGTACGGATCATAGACAAAAAATATTGTTTTCACGTCGCAAAAGAAATAAATCAACATGCCCGAACTCACCCCAATGTAAACCATAAAGTTTAGGGCGGGTTTCGCTAATAAAAACGGGGGTGGCAGCCAACCCCAGTGAGCAGTGAAACGGATACAATAAATAAATGTCGTAATTAACTCTATTCATACATCAAAATTATGTCGTATTTTACGGTCGAGTTCACGTAAAGTTTGACAATGAAGAATGCGCGCGAATTCGTTTGACAGTTGGCGTCGGCCATTTTGTATTGTTGTCGATATAAACAGGCCGGACATGGCTGCATCTGTAACTTTTGTGTGGGCAATTTAAATAGTTTTAATTACAGTTCAAGATAACATCTGTTGTTAAATGAACGCGATTCATCTGGCACTGGAGCAAAGAGACATAATTCCTCTCCTGTAAGATTTACGAAAAATCGAACGCACTGTAACTACTAACGTGTCCAAGTAGGCTTGTTTTGACTCGTATCTTAGTCAACTAGGATTTTCGTGATTTAGATTTTTTTCTAAGGCATTTAAGGCAGAAATTTGCTCTTTTGGACAGGTAAAGTAATTAAGTGCACTCTAAATCAAAAATATAGGTAATTTTATGAACAGACTCAATGTGCACTCTGGGAGCCTAATTTCGAAAATATTGCTATTTATTTTATAAAAACTTTCGTATAAAATGAGATGACTCCGGCAAGGCAACATTTTTACTGTGCATATTGGACTACGGTGGACCACATCACATAGCATCTTCATACAAACTTAAAAATCAACGTGAAATACGATTTGAATTTTTACTTATTTCGTGACATGTTTTTTTAGACAAATTTAGGCAATTTTTATAATCTTATCAAATCTCTGTAACTATTATTTCTGTAACAAACTGACCCTAAATCCTTAATTATTTATAGAATGGAGTCTAGAATCCAAATGACATTTATCCGAAGTAACAATCTTTATTTTTATGATCAGTAAAACCAGAATAGAATCGAATTGGAACTTTAACATAATCATAATGATTGGAATTGGCACAATATTGTCATTCAGTACTAAACTCCTTATCTAGCATAAATTACTATTAATTTGAACATTTATTACTGACTAGCTGTACCCCGTGGTTTCACCCACGTTCCAGAGGGATCTTATCTTTTTCCGGGATAAAAAATATCCTATATAAGTTTTGTTTTAGGATGTACCAAGTTTCATCAAAACTATTTTGTCTGAGTACAAATTTCTAAACATACAAACATTCTTATTTCGAATACTTTAGGTACCTTCTATACATAATATTGATAATATTACGGATTGAAGTAAGTACTTGCCTACTTATTATTGCTTTCCCTTGCGAAGTGTCAAATATTTAAGGAAAAATAAATATAATAAAATAAAATCCTACAGTCAATCAATCCTAATCAAAACTCATTTATTAAGTTTAGGCCCTGGTAAGGCACTTATGAACGTTACAGTTGACTCTACCACCAGTTCTGACGAAGACTCCGGCAAGAAACTCAGCTAGGCAATTTTTTTTCAGCAGTGGATCTTTTTTAGGGTTCCATACCCAAAGGGTAAAAACGGGACCCTATTACTAAGACTTCGCTGTCTGTCCGTATGTCCGTCCGCCTGTCTGTTACCAGGCTGTATCTCAAGAACCACGATAGCTAGACAGTTGAAATTTTCACAAATTATTTATTTCTGTTGCCGCTATAACAACAAATACTAAAAACAAAATAAAATAAATATTTAAGGGGGGCTCCCATTCAACAAACGTGATTTTTTTGCCTTTTTTACGGAACCCTTCGTGCGCGAATCCGACTCTCATTTGGCCGGTTTTTTTTTATTTACATCGTAAAAAAAATTGTGAGTTTTACGGAGTTTTACAAAACTGAACAAATTACATTACAGTTTTAAATTACAGTTATTTTGACATCTAACTTATTTTTAGTCGAAATGTTCGCACTAAAAATGCTCTACGTAGAAAAGTTAAAAATACACTATTTGTTATAAATACAGATCGGGTCGATTTCTGATCACATAGAAACTCTTGTGACATAAATAGTTCTGGTTAATTGCCAAATAAAAATAGATCTCACGTTAGTACCTTTTTGTTCTATATTACACTGCACTTGTTGCTTTGGATTTAGTTAACACTTTTAGGGTATTCGTTCAGACAGAATGCTAATCTGAAGTTTATGTCGGTTGAGAGCCCTAGGATCAGGTCTCCACCTTATTGTCCTCCAAAAACATATTGTCGCTTGTCGATATAAAATGAGTATAATCTATACTAATACCACAGTATAAAGATATATGTCTTTATACTGTGCTAATACTTTCAGTTTCACCCGCGTTCCCGAGGGATCTTATCTTTTCCCGGGATAAAAAGTGTTATATGTCCTTCTCCAAGGTTCCATCTATCTCTATACCAAATTTAAACTAAATCGGTTTAGCGGTATAAGCTTGAAGAGGTAACAGAGAGACAGACACACTTTCGCATTTATCATATTCCATACTGGATTAGTATGGATATGGATTTTGAAAATTCTTTTACCAATAGAAAGCAACGTTATTTATGAGTGTGTATCCCGGGAAATGATAAGATCGCACGGTACGCGGGTGAAACCGCGGGGGACAGCTAGTAATAATAATAAAATTCAAACATAGGCTATATTTTATTTTAATTTCATTTCCGCAGGCGAAACCGCGGGCGGAAAGTTAGTTTTATCATCATCATATCAGCTGGAAGATGTCCACTAGGACGGTACAAAGGCCTCTCCCAAGGATCGCCACTACGACCAGAAAAAAATGCTTGTTTAAGAAGAAGCCGATGATAGTTGAGTGGTAGTGACGTCGAATACCGCTGCGAAGGTCGTGGGTTCGAATCCTACAATGAGCTTGAGCTTTCGGTGAAGGAAAACATCGTTAGGAAACCATAGCACGGTGGTCTACCACCCTCAAGTTGAAAATCTGTCGTCAAGCACCTATTTTTTTGTGATTACCACCTTCGGCCACATCATCACTTACCATGGTGAGATTTTCGTCAAACACAAGCTTATCCAGAAAAAAATGAATCAACTTAAAACACCAATTTTAAAGACATCCAAAATAACAGGAAGCAATGAAACCGAATCGTTATCGTTTATAGTCGCATTTGTTTAAAATAACGATACAATATTCAGTTCAAATATCAGTCATAAAGCCGTCCGCGTCGCTGTATTAATAACTAAAGGTTTAACTATAACTGGCGGTTTATTTGGAACCGGCGCCGCGACAGTTAGCCGCGCGGTAGTGTGATTTACAACACGTTCTGTAACGCGGTGTCGTTTACAAAACGCTTCTGAGTGACATGAATGAAAAATGTTTTATGATTAGCTATTATATGATTTACTTTAGTTATTAGGGGTCGTCCAGTAATCACGTATTTTTTTATGCCTCAAGTGATACCGAGCAGGTCATCTGATGGTAAGTGACTACCGTCGCCTATAGATATTAGGAATACCAGGGGATTGCCAATGTGTTGTACAAATGTACACCATATTACAATGCCTTAAAGGCAACTGGCAGCAATTTTCTCAGAAGCCTTAGAGAATGCAGACGAAGGAATCCTCGTTAATGGCCACGCAATAAATAATATAAGGTATGCTGATGATATTATTCTACTGGCGTCAAATTTTGAAGAATTACAAAGCTTGTTTCAACGTGTAAATAGCATTGGTGCAAGTTATGGTTTGAACATAAACTTGAAGAAAACTAAGATCATGATAGTTGGAAAAACGCAATCTTCTACAACAGCAGATCTAGTTGTAAGAAATCAGATAGTGCAAGTTCATTCTTACAAATACTTGGGCTGCATCATTGACGACCAAAGCGATCACAGCGTAGAGATCAAGTGCCGAATAGAGCAAGCGCGTAATGCATTTATGAAACTGAGCCACCTACTCTGCAACCGTTCTTTGAAAATCTCTACCAGGGTGCGTCTGGCACGGTGCTACGTGTTCTCGGTTCTTCTGTATGGCGTAGAGTCATGGACCTTAACTCAGAATATCAGTAAACGCTTAGAGGCATTTGAAATGTGGGTATACAGAAAAATCTTGAAAATATCGTGGACGGATAGAGTGACAAATGAAAGAGTTTTGCAAATAATGAACGAGAAGGTGGAGGTGTTAAATACAATCAAGAGACGTAAGCTCCAGTATTTGGGTCATATAATGCGAAATAACAAAAATGAAATGCTCCAGCTGCTTATACAGGGGAAAATACAGGGAAAGCGACCACCTGGAAGAAGGCGTATCTCGTGGCTCAAAAACCTCAGAACGTGGTTTAACTTGAGCACCAGATCCTTATTCCGCGCAGCTGTGTGCAAGATCAAGATAGCGTTAATGATAGCCGACCTCCGGTAGGAGATGGCACCTAAAGATGAAGAAAGGCAACTGGCTCTCAAGCCTCCGCCCGCGACCTCCGCCGCGGTATCCGACGTCACTTCCACTGAGCTACCATCGCCTTTTTAAACCCCTGATGAGAAACAGAAAAAATAAAAACATGTGACATATCACTACACCCCCCCTTCACCCTGCTTTCGAGCCCCACGTAATTAATGGATGATCCCTTAGTTTGAATAGATAAAAACAATAGCGTTATTCATAAAAATCTCGACGGTGTTTAGCAAGTGCTTAGCAGATTCTTAATTCAGATTCTGTATAGAAAACTTGAAACAAATCCACAGCGCGTGAGACATCAAAACTTCAGCTTTCACAATTAGTTAGGTACTGGTTTTCACACAGTCCTTCAAAATTAAATCTTACTGGTATTATTAGGGCGATGATAGCTCAGTGGTAGTGACGTTGGATACCACTGCGAAGGTCGTGGGTGGTAGGGTACTTTGTAGTACCCGTCTGGCTGGCTACCACCCTCAAAGTTGAAAATCTGTCGCCAAGCACCTATCGGTGTGTTCCGACAGCTGCACTTGAGAGCCAGTTCCCATCTAGGCTTTGTGTGCTTACCACCTTCGGCCACATCATCACTTGTTAGGAAACGAGGATGGATGTGACTCTTTCACGCAAGAACTTGGCGCACAGGTGGATCATATCCTGGTATACAACGAGATACATTTTCGCTTATGAAAATAAGGCCGATAGGAGACGCGGTTGAAATAAAAACTCATTTAACAGGTTAAATGAGTTCGAAGAAGTATTTTTACACGACTTCAAAAAAGGAGGAGGTTATATGTTCGACTGTATGTATTTTTTTTTTTTTTATGTATGTTCATCGATTTTTTCGCCAATTGTCAACCGATTTTCAAAATTTTTTTTTTGTTTGAAAGAGTATTCTTCGGCGGTGGTCCCATTATCACCAAGTCAGGATCTGATGATGGGATCCTGGGGGAAAACGAGGGTAACCCTCAAATTTTATAAGAAATGTCAACTGATTTTCAAAATTCTTTTTTCATTTGAAAGAGTATACTTCGGCGGTAGTCCCACTGTCACCAAGTCAGGATCTCATGATGGGATCCTGGGGAAAATGAGAGCAACCCTCAAATTTTATAAGAATTTACAGTATTTTTCATTCATATACGTACTTATCAAAGCTATTTCCATCTGGTAGTCATCATCTTATGTTGCAGAGCTGATGATGGAAGGTACAACTCCTTAAAGGTTAGGAGTTAGGGGATATTTCTTTAAATATTATAGTCACGTTTAGACTCGTATCGTCGTCTCTTTGTATATTAAAATGAGCTAATGATAGAAGGTAATATCTTTATCGGTTAGGAGTTAGAATATACGTTGTCCTAGATATGAAATGAAACGCAATATCAAGTAGCTGCTGAGAAAGAAGCCTTAATCATTTAGGATATATATTCTTTATTTTCTTTAAAAGTTTATCTATTTATGTATTCCCTCATCTAATAGCGTGATGTTATTTAACTTATAGGCTTTTTTAGTTTCTGAGATAAGTGCGTTCAAACAAACTCTTCAGCTTTCTAATATTAGTATAGATAATGTAAATTAATAATAGGCTTAATTTGCTCGAAAACAATTAAATATTTCTTGAAAACATTGAAATATAAAAAATGGAAAAATAAAACTTTTTATAAAAAAATAACAACGACTTCAAAAACCGAAAAATAAACTGAATAAGACATTAAATAAAATAGACAAAAAATATTTCAATAACTAAATAGACCAAAAACTTTACTTATGTAAACTACCTACGCACCTATTCAAATTATTATTCTATAAATACCTTATGATCTGTTTGAAGTCGGTGCCAAGCCCAAAAATACAATGAAAGAAATAATAAATGCCTTCACTAGCATCGCCAGATGGCAGTTCAGCCTCCCAGGGAGGAGATTAAGTAATCCCTGGGTTCGGGAACTCACTCTATCTGCGGGCGGCCAGCGGTCAACCGTTTCACCGAATTTCCCTAACCGCACGCCAACATGCTGCGCCTGCACTACTCAATAGCGACTCTATAATACCGCCGGTCCCTCCGCCGTCAGCACAGTGCCTCCTCTAAGGAGCTCTGGCAACCTTACTCACCGCAGGAACACAACACCACTTGGCAGTGTTATTTGGCTGCGATATTCTGTAAGGTGGAGGTACTTCCTCAATCAGACGGCCCCAATTATGAGCAGATGTTATGCTATGTCCTACCTCCTCAAACCGTACGAAACCTATTAAACCTATTAGGCTTGGCACCGACTTCAAACAGATCAAAAGGTATTTATAGAATAATAATTTGAATAGGTGCGTAGGTAGTTTACATAAGTAAAGTTTTTGGTCTATTTAGTTATTGAAATATTTTTTGTCTATTTTATTTAATGTCTTATTCAGTTTATTTTTCGGTTTTTAGTGCAACATTTGCCTTTTATATATTACTAGTGGACCCAGCAGACGTTGTCCTGCCCTGAAATTAAAACAAAACTTAGAACCCGATTCCAGCGCCATCTACCGGGTCCAATTTTGTTTTCAAATCATCGAGGAACCCATTGAAATACACACACAAAATTTCATCCAAATCGGTCCTGTTACCATACTCCTCCGAAACGGCTTGACCGATTACTCAAATTACTAAAATGGCTATTAAAAAATAAGGGTTGATCGTAGAAGGGTGAAAATTGGGGATTGTATGTATTTTTGTATGTTGTATCATAAAAAAATAGAAATTAGAAATTTTGTCTCAAAAATAAAATTTAGGGGTGGACTACCCCTAACATTTAGGGGGATGAAAAATAGATGTTGGCCGATTCTCATAGATACCGGATAAGCACAAAAAATTTCATCAAAATCGGTTAAGCCGTTTCGGAGGAGTATGGCAACGAAAACTGTGACACGAGAATTTTATATATTAGATAGTTGTACATTTGCTTATATATATTGTGCATTTGTTGTAAATATAATATTATAATAATTTACTTATAGGTTTTTAATAAGTATTAAAATAATATCAAAAACCCATAACGCATATACAATCAATATTATTTTTAAACGTAGGCATTTTTTAAAACCCATCACCATAATGTTACCTTTTACTAACCAGCTTAATAAGACCCTTTTAAAATACAATTTACTCCAATTCTTTAATGAAAACACGTATAGATAGGTAATTGTAGTTTGGCATTGATTAATTTACGTATTGCATGACAAAATCTATTAAATTGTAAAGGGAACTAGTTAAATGCTTTAGTAAAAAAGTTGAAATCGTTTGTAATGTTACTTTCAATTGTTAAGTTGAAACAATTGACATGAAATTAAAAGTAAAATGCTTTGCGTGGATCCGAGTCACAATGAATTCTTATTTTGATAGGATTCCGTGGCTAAAAGGCGAAAAACGGTTGGTATTTCGTTTTATTTAGACACTAAACATAGAGTGGCACTACAAAGATGACATTTGGAAGGTATTCTATGAAGCAAGACAAAAGTGTACAGAAATTGCCAAAAATGTTACTGAGGGATGATAAAATCTAATGCCCGCCCTATAAGTTGTATGGAGGTTTCTAAGTTACCTACTTTTGGAACGAAGTTCCTTATCGCGCGTTGTGAAAGGGGGCTAGACGGAAAAAAATCTTACGAAAAGTTGTCACGACACTTTTTGCTATTGTAAGCTGTGCGGCGTGCGCATGTTTCTCAGTCTGTCTCTCTCTCTCTCTCTCTCTCTTATAGAATATATATATATAAATAAATAGAAATGTTTATATATATATACTCTCTGACTTATATAACTTCGTTCCATCCGGGTGTCCCTTGACACCTCTCCAGTTTTTTTTATTTTAGTTTGTGAGATTACGCTTCTAATGCCGTAAAATCTGTACAATCTATTTACAGAGAACGTAAATATTTAATATGTATTACATGTATATTTATAAGTTATCTGGTTTTCAGGGTTCGCGAATAATCTCTAAAGATATTTATTTATGTTGAAAAGCAGTTGCACTTGAGATGATGCTTTCTGAGCATTGTGTAATGCATTTAGGAGACATAGTCGCTTACCATCAAGTGACCCGCCTGCGTGTTTGTTAAACTTCCTAGACATATAAATTCCATGAAGCAGATATCTTTTTTTTTATTGGGTTATCTTGTGCCCCCTGTCGGTTCAAACAAAGTGTTGTGGTTGCAGTGGTATCACCACCACACCAAACCACACCATGAGGTAATCTCCTACACAATATCGTTCGAGTAATTGTGAGAAAAAACCGGCCAAGTGCGAGTCGGCCTCGCGCACGAAGGGTTCCGTAAAAACGGCACGTTTGTTGTATGGGAGCCCCCCTTAAGTAAAAATACAACTGAGTATTTTGTGAATATTTCAAGTGCCTACCTGATGCCATTATTGATATCGAGCAAAAAAGGGAAATAAATCGCGTTTGTTGTATGGTAAACCCCTTAAATAATTTTTTTTATTTTGTTTTTAGTATTTGTTCTTATAGCGGCAACAGAAATACATAATTTGTGAAAATTTCAACTGTCTAACTATCGCGGTTTTTGAGATACAGCCTGGTGACAGACAGACGGACAGACAGCGAAGTCTTAGTAATAGGGTCCCGTTTTTACCCTTTGGGTACGGAACCCTAAAAATTAATAGCCCAACGGTTTCGTCTTACTAAGTGGGCGGTCATTCTAAACGTGCACATCGATTGTGTTGCCACTTGGAAAAAATGTATTACCAACTTAAAAAAAAGTGTCAATAAAAAATACACAAGCTATTTTAAACCATAAAATTTCATGCACAAGGTCTTAGAAGTACTCTGAGATGATAAATAAATTGTTTTCGTACACAAGTTTGACACAAAAGGACAAACTGTCAAGTTCTCTGTGTAAAAACGTCATTTGTATAAACAAATGAATGAGTTATTACTTCCTTGGGATAACCCAACCGATTTTGAAATGTTGCCAAAGTGAATTAATGTTTTTGACATTAGTCAACTTTCGTTTAGACACGTAACTTATTAGTTTTTGTTGTGATGACTTAACAAACTAGAATCTATTCTGACATTGTTTTTTTTACTAGCGCAGATGGTCTTGTACAATAATAATAAAATCAAGCTAATTTAGTAGATTTCTAACTCAAATGCACAATGTAGCTATGACGTTGTTATTTTTTTTCACCGTTGCTTATGGATATTACCAAGAATTATATATTCTAAATGGATAGGTAACTCTAAATACCTATTTGAAGCAAATACCTATCAATTGCGAAAAAGAGAAAGATAACAACTACGTTGGGACAATCTCTCTTTCTAACCCTACTTATCCTTAATCCGGGGATTGCCAACATGTTGCTAACCTACAAATAGTTTAGAAGACAACTGGTACTTGTGACGTTACAATTCCAAACAAAATTGCAATAATTTAAAAACAGCAACGAAAACAACAACAAAAAATCCTACTAAAACTCCAAGTACCGTGCAAAAACGACATATCTACAAACACGATAATAATTAGCGACACACAAACGAACAGTTTGAAACTAGTTCAGTGTGGACGGTCGTTTAGCGCAGTTTGGTGGGCAGCCAACAATGGCACAACTTTAGCTTTTATAAGCTTTGAAAGCTCATCGAACTGTATTATGATGATTATATATTTGGAACTTGAAATGAGAAGTTATATATAATGCTTGAAGTATGTAACATACAGTAATGAAGCTTTTATTGAATAAACTGTTCATAAGGCGCAAGAAGATTATGTACTTTAATAATATTTTTATATGTAACTTTATAAACCATCGTGTTTCTTTAATTTGAATAAAAAATATAAATACAAATAAATAAAAATATTAACAGACAATCAAAGGATAAATAAATAAAAAAAGTCGTTGTCAGTAGGCAACGTGCCCAGAATGCTGGCAGCATTGCCAAGTTGGATGGCAATGCTGATTCGTTGAGCGAGGTATATGCCAGTATTCTGGTCACGAGATGCGTCGACCAGTCGTTTTGACATTTCTCGGAAAAGGTGGTGTGCACTCGGCCCCCACGGACCCAGAGTTTCATCCCCAAACGACTCAAATATGTAACTTGTATCTAAGTTACTGTATTTGCGCCGCTTGAGGCTCTCTCTCTCTCTCAAATATAAATTGGTAAATCCTGAAAGTTTTCTAAAATATTTGAATCGAAACTATTCGTATTTCAGGCCGCACAAAACATCGCTTACACCAAGCCAACCAGCTAGCGCCAGTAACTTGCACCACAGCGAGTGAGATAGTCGCTCGGTAGACAGTTGACTCGGTGCCAAGTTGACTAGCCCGAGATAACTCCGGATAAACATTCAACTGAGAATACTACCACTTATCTGTATTTTTTTTCGCAGAGACCAAATTAGTCGTTATGTAATTTTCTCTACATATTTGGTAAATCGGAGGATTGTATAAATAATGCCTAGATTTAATATTGCGCGTGTTTTGAGTTATGTCACAAATTGTTGGACAGTCTTTTTCTGTGTTAACCAAATTTCCAGAGACAGTTCGAATGGTGATCAGGATAATGACCTCTAGATCACCATGACAATATCTATTATATAACTAGCTAATGCCATAAAGTTTTATAATGTGGGTCCCTACTAAGACACTACTACTTTCACATTATTGTATTTATTATTTTATCAAATTAGTCTCGTATTAAATAAAATTGTTCCAAAATATGTGCATAATGTTTGTAAAGGTGAGTTAGCCTGATTAATAATTAAATAAAGCATGTCTGGTTTACATTTAGAA
The DNA here is from genome assembly GCA_951361185.1 of Ochropacha duplaris. Taxonomy (NCBI): domain Eukaryota; kingdom Metazoa; phylum Arthropoda; class Insecta; order Lepidoptera; family Drepanidae; genus Ochropacha; species Ochropacha duplaris. Next base: position 898,469 of record OX592702.1, on the reverse strand, counting down.
TAAGATCATCTGTAAGCAACTTTGTATAAACTTATTTCAATAAAGAATTTTAAAATCAATCAATCAATGCCATAAAGTAGGTTGCATTTTTATATTTGTGACATTTTAACACTTAACGATAATTTTACATTTTAAGTAATTTTTAGTAGTGTTTATCCATGGACGAATAAAGCACAGTTTATCGCAGTACTAGCTCGTCTTTAGGATCAGTGTGTCCCAGCACTAATGACAGTTCAATCGGCGACGGTTTCGCGCGTTTTTTTATTGAATTAAAAGCGTGATAATATTACGAGCACGTTTGAAAACGCAGTAACATGTGATATGACATTATCACATACTTCAAAATACAATCTTTTTTAATACCGTGTAAAACAAACACGATCACATATGTAATCAAATACGATATGTTTTAAAGGTATCTTTACGACTTCCTCCGCTCATAAAACAAAGTTATCCGCTCATTTCTCAACTAATATCACAATATTATCAATCCCACTGGACATGGTAATAAAAATAAATCTCAAGATCACTACAAAACACCGTTTTTAACACTAAACTGGTGTAATAAAACAATATTATCGGTTGAATCGAGATCAGTGTGGCTTATTGTAATGGTATAATCTATGGCCGGTTTGTCCTGAACTCTATGGTCACTGCAGTCAATACACAACTGTATTGACTAATATAATAATTATATGCTGATAAATAAATTCAGATTTTAGATTGTAATTTGTTAAATTTCAATAAATTCTTCTAAAATTATAAAAAAATATGCTAAGTATAAATATTTCGTATTTATACTGTATGGCAACATTTTGATAGGGACGTTGCCTATGTAAATGAAAAAATATCTAACGCTAACCAGTAGTGTATTTATAAAACAACAAAAAATACTCGAAAATAACGAATAAATTGTATATAATACTAGCGGACCCGGCAGACGTTGTCCTGCTCTGAAATTAAAACACATTCCAGCTACCGGGTCCAATTTTGTTTTCAAATCTTCGAGGAAGCCATTGAAATATGTACAAAATTCCATCCAAATCGGACCTTTGTTACCATACTCCTCCGAAACGGCTTGACCGATTTTGATGAAACTTTATATAAGTTGTCATTTATGTTTTATAACGCTAGATCCCACGGGAACTCGGACCCCACGGAAACGCAGGTGAAACCGCGGGGGACAGCTAGTAAAAAATAGATAACAACCTATTCTCAGACTTACTGAATGTAAATATTAAGTTTCATCAAAATCGGTCAAGCCGTTTCGGAGGAGTACGGTAACTAAAACTGTGACATAATATATAGAGATAATTATTTTTATGGTATATTTTATGAAGTCACAAGTCAGTATTTCATAGAAAACTCCATAGAGCTATTATTTTGACCTTAAATAAAAAGTTGCGGATTTGATATGTCAGTCAAAATTCTTAACGGCTCGGCTGCCTCAATTACAGCCAACAGCTTAAACACAGCTAGCAATAAATAGTGATTAAATTATATAAGTAACAAATTGTTATTTGTTTCACAATAAAGTAAATAAATAAAAAACATCACACAACGAAATCCTTTAATTTAAAACGTCCATGTAAGAGTATTTTCTATATCTTCGCCTTAAAACATTTATTTGCGAACATCTGCAATTTGTAAAATCCCTTGCAATTACACTAGGAGCTTACGCAATTTATTCCCTAAGCTTTTATAAGCTTGAGGCGTCTGTTTGAACTCTCGGCACGTTCATGTGTCGACAATTGATTGATTTATGCGATTTTACATTTTGCGAATTGTCGTTTCATTTTTTACCGGCTTACGTGATCGTAATATACGATCGATACAGTTTGTTTAATCATGTCGATAAATTAAGTCGTCGATGTAATTTAACATTCATCTTTAACTAACATTCCCCCGCGGTTTCACCCGCGTTCCCCGGGGAATAAAATAAAATATAGCCTCAAACTCAAAACTCATTTATTCAGTTTAGGCCCTGGTAAGGCACTTATGAACGTTACAATTGACTCTACCACCGGTTCGGAATACACTTAAACTGAGAAGACTCCGGCAAGAAACTCAGGGTGCTCAACCTACTTGTACGGAAAGCTACTGATTTTCAATTAGGCATTTATTCAATTAGGTCTTCTTAAGTCTTCTAATACCGTTTCGGAAGGCTGTATTTGGTGAAGAACTGGAAATTACTGGTTACAAAACCAACTTACATACAACTACTTAGTCTCTCTCTGAATCCCTCTAAAAAAAACTTCCAAACCAAAATATTGATTTCTAAAGACATTATAAAGAGGATTATTTTTTTCTTTTTTACGATTGAACTCTAAAACTACTCGACCGATTTTAAATATTCTTTCATCATTAGAAAGCTACATTATCCCCGAGTAACATTGGCCATATTTTTATCCCGGGAAAAAATAAGATACCTCGGGAACGCGAGCGAAACCGCGGGGGACAGCTAGTATTCCAATAATGAAACAACATTCAAAATTATCTGGTAGGCTACACCCAAAGATCAAGTTAGACTGGTCAATAGTATTCAATAATCACATCAAACGGCTATACATTAGGATGGGTGTCAACCGAGTAACAATACAAATAGTTTTTTCTCACATCATCCCATTTTTTATTGCGATGTTGCCAGATTTAGATGTATATTCTATTACACCGCTTGAGGTGTGGCCTTAAAATATTTATTTAATAAAAATTATTGGTAACTTTAAATTACATATTAATTGTTATCTATGGTATAACATGTTTAATTATAGACTTAGTATTATCGTTTTTTGCTTTATCATGAAATAAATTGTGATGTTTTTTTAGCATTTTTAGTCAAGGGTCACCCGGATGGAACGAAGTTATATAAGTCGAGAGAGTATATATATATATATATAAACATTTCTATTTCTATTATATTTCTATTTATATATACATAGATATAATTGAATATATATATATATAGAAATGAAAATATCTGGCTTGCTTTCTATAAGAGAGAGAGAGAAAGAGAGAGAGACAGACAGAGAAACATGCGCACGCCGCACAACTAAATAAACATACATAGTGACATAAAAAGTTTCGTAAGATTTTTTTCCGTCTAGCCCCCTTTCACAACGCGCGATACGGAATTTCGTTCCAAAACTTCGTTCCAACAAGTTATCTATTATCTTTTTTCTTTACTAAACAAGAGTAATAAAAGTACGCTAAGAGTATTATACATTCCTGTTTTATTTAGGTACGCATAAGATACACATTCTACATGAAAGCAAGAAACATCTCAGGATGCGTGAAGAAGTTTTCAAACAGCCGGTTAGCTGTAAACTTTATTGGTCAGTAAAAACTTATGCTACGAAACTGGATATTACATGCAAGTTGGAAATTAAAGGCGCAATTCGTGCCAAAACATGTCAGTATATAGCTTGTTTAATAAAGGAATAACAACCATCCTGAATAGCTAAGAACATGGAAGAAGAAAAGAAGATTTTATACAAATTCAAATTCAAAAATACAAGTATTTTTAATCGTCACATGTTTGATATATTGTTAAAAAAAATTATTACTGTAATACACGGTTCGAAAGGTTGCTTTTGCTGAAAAGAGCTGGCAAGAAACTCAGCAATTACTCTTTTTAAAAAAGCAACTTAGACCTATTACATTTAATTCTTAAATCCAAAAACCAATTCGCTAATTCTAAATACCGCAAATAAATACCAGATTAATCTTTAAATCTTTAATTTATCTGTTATTTCTAAAGACAAGTTAAGAAAAATATTGGATTTCAAAACCTTAAGAAATGTTAGTCTAGAAGTAAAGAAATAATTAAATATAAAAGGCGTTTAATACCTACCGTAGGTACCATACAAGATATCATCAATAAAACTCCAAATAGAACCTTAACGATCCTCATAAAGATCTAAATAAGTATTCAGCCATTACTCGAGGGGGATATAATAATAGTAAATTACACAAAAAAATCCTTGAGACGTCTTTTAAAAAGTATAGTTTGTAAATTTATGATAATACGAGAACGTCGACCACAAATCATAGAGCGGACGATGCGTAGGCGCTGCTATTATCGCCGTAGAGTTTGTAACTCTACATTATGGTATAGATTGGTTATAATTGAGTTTATGGTTTAAATAACATTAGAGACAATTATATAATTACAATGACTAATGGTAGTAGAATAAGTAGGAGAAGAGTGGGTAGACTAGATAGAAGGTTTGACAATATTGAGATGTTTGAACAAAAGATAAAAATGAGCTGTGAATACTAAAGGAACTTTCAAAGTCGATGACGAATTAACTACGATTAGATCCATAGACAATTAATGTTTTGTTTTAAAAGAGGTTGGAAACGCGCGTGATTTGATTTACGAGTTGTGTTTGAATTAAGCTAATTTAAAAAGGTTAGTGCAATTTACACTCCAGTAATCTTATTTTAGTCTTTATTTCTATGTATGTCATTGATATTTTCCTTTTCATGTAGATGTATCAGTCTATTGGTGTCCCAAATGTTTTGACAGAAGACATTATCGGGATTCAAAGACAATACGTCTTCTTCGTATTTCACTCAAGGGAGGTCTAAAGCCTTGATGAAGGAAATTCAATACCACTTTGTCACCAAGTCAAGAAAACCCATAATTTATTTAAAACTCGTGAAACACAACATTAAAGAGGAATCTATCTTCTAGACATAATGTCAGAAGTAACCACTAACCGCTAGTTAACGCAATTGATTTATTACCACTTAAAACTATCACTTAATTAAGTTTTATAGCGCAAGTGATAAATTTTTACACTTCACTTACGCTATCAATTACTCTTTAATTATATTCTGTGTCGTGCGTAAAATTGTTTATTTATGTCGCGTATTTTTTATCTGATTTCGAAAGGAAACAAGTGAAAGATGTGTTGAACTTTCGATGATGGAAAACATAGCACGTTGAGTACTTTGTAGTACTCGACTGGCTGGCTACCACCCTCAAGTTGAAATTCTATCGCCAACCACCTATCTGTGTGTTCCGACAGTTGCACTTGAGAGTCAGTTTACTTCTAAGCTTTGTGTGCTTACCATCTACGACCACATCTTCATTTACCATGCGGTTGCGGTCAAACAGAAACTTATTCAAGGTGAAAAAAGTGTGTTTAGTGTGAATCAAAATTATGTCAAGTTTTAGCTTTTTAAGCAGTTTTTCTTTGGCAACAAGAGAAATCACAGTAGAAAATCGTATTATCAATAAGGAATGCTGTATCTAATTTTTCATCTCTATTTACATTAAGTGCTTTGTTTTATTGATTCTCCGAATCAATTCAAAGGGAAATTTAAATACAATACGAAGAAAGTCGTGGCCAAATGGCAGCTTAATAATATATTCATGTATATGTAGTAAATCATTTCCTAGAAATTATACGAATCTAGAATATATTGCGTCCTGGACTTGTTTGAATAAATACGCAAGTTTAACTTCTTCTCCGAAATCGTTTTGGTGTGCAATTAACTTAATGCAACTTGTGTAATAATCTTTCAGAAAAGTTTCCGAATTGAAACAAAAGTTCTAGTTAATTGGATAGAAAACGTCAACACTTTATATAAAGTTCATATTTCATTCGAAGTTAAGTAATTAACTAAAAATTCTAGGCGTCCAATTTAATAAGATTGCAAAGTTAAAAGTTTGCATTTCAAAGGGGATTCCATTTCTTACATTATGAAATCAAAAATCTATGAAAAGCAGAGAAATGAACATTTTTGCGTTTTTAGTTTGGAATCTATTGAAATTCTGAATTAACCACATATTTAGCAAGCAATAGAAGATCTAGAAGAGAACAATATAGAACTAAAAAATAAACAAACAATGGTAACTTATACTTCGCGTTAGCAAAATTAAGAAACGAACACTCGTAACACAATAGAACCCAAATAGCTGTAACCAAAACAATGGACCCGACGGGGTCTATGAACTAAAACAAGGCATTTACTGACCTTTGCATTCGTTGGCGTCCCTGGCGGTGGCTCGTCCCCAGGGTCGGTCGAAATGGAACGGCTTGCATCTCTCGCAGTCCCTGCCTGCAGTGTTGTGCTTGCAGTCACAAGTGAGCTGCTGCACTCCTCCAGAAGTAGCCGCATCCCCAGTCTTCATCGGCACACAACGTGACGCGTGCCCGTTACATTTGCACCGACCACCCACCGCAAAATCAGACACGGCGTAATTCTGACTTCCAGGAGCCGCCTGCTTCTTAACATCCACCTCATCCCCTTCGATGACCATATGTAGACGATTAAAAACAACCCTCACATCGGTCGCCGTCACCCAGTCTTGTAGCACGGGGGATACGTCGAAATTCGCAGCGCTAGGTCGACCTTCTAAAGTACTGAACGCGAGTCTCGCTCCACCAGCATTTTCCCCGGCTAATCTATGACTGTCGGAGCATCTAGCTTCCTGCTCATTAGCTGCAGTTACAGTAGCTTTATTAGGTCTCCCGTACACCCTTCTACACTGGCTAGAATAAAACTGAAAGGGCTGCCAGGTGACACCGTAATCAGCGCTTTTGTAGATGGCTACAGAATCCGGGCGTGCTGCTTTAGGACAGAACTGTAAACTAACGTACGTAAGTTCGTATTTCTTTCCAAGAGATAGGGTGAGCGATACGTTATCCGGTGGTGAATCGTAGGATGCTGGAGGTAGCGGAGCGGATCTCCAACAGGTAAACTCGAGAGGGTTGTTCAGGTCAGTAAGATGGGTCGGGGGATGTCGTCTATCAGATCTGGCCGCGTCACAGACGCTGCAAGCGTTCTCCGGGGTCTGATCCCCGGGAGGATCACAGAGTCGCTCAGGCCCTCGTCGGCCGCAGATAGAAGAGGCTACGACGGGAGCCCCGAAGGCGGCGTTGACGAAATCAGGGATGCACCGTCTTGGGCGTCCGTCCTCGTAGCACGGATCGGGCGGGGAGGCTGCGAGCGCTAGAGCCGCGGTGGCGAGGAGGGCCACGGCGCGGGCGGGCATGTTCACTCACTATCACAATCACTCGCGTAAAGTTTCCTCGTTGTACGGTGGAGGGCGGCACGTGCGCGCCGGTCGAATGCCGCCGGCGAACTGGCGGGGCGCGGAGCTTTCCTTCCTCGCGGACGGACGCGGACGCGGACGCGGACGCTGAGCTTTTGTGACCGCGCGTATTGGGCGACTGTTGTTATGGTGAAAGTTCATTTATGTACTGAACGGCATTCTTTATTGATAAATTTGCGTTTTTGAACGTTTTTATTGTTAGTGGCTGTTTTAATTGTGATTGTTTGTTTATTGATGGAATTGTTTTTATTGAACGTGAAAATTAAATGTCTGTATTTAAGTTTAACTTGTTTATAATTGGCACGTGTACTTAAGTATTTATTTATAATCATTACCAGACTAATTTGTGCATAAAATTGATCGATAGGTATGATTGATTGGACATCACTGAGACGTATGACAGACGCTACATAATTAGTAAAATCATTAGACATGATCGTAATTAATGCGTCTTCTTCTCATAAATCAATAACACATTCAAATAAATGCATCAACAATTTAACAAACCGCATTTTACAACACTAGAAAAAAGGCCAGAACCAACATTGGGTACAAAATAAAAAAAAACATACGTCACTCAATCGGTCCCCTAATATAAACATCTCCGTGTCCCCAGACGAAGTGCTTTTATTCGGTGCATTGAAGGAATGCGCAGTACGCACCCATCGACTCTACCTGGACTGAGCGTGGCTGAGCGTGGCTGAGCGTGGCTGAGCGTGGCTGAGCGTGGCTGAGCGTGGCTGAGTGAGACTGAGTGAGACTGAGCTAGTAGACACAAATTCATGAACTACCCTTCCGGACCCCTCGTACTCAATAGTCTGCATAGGGCACCAATTTAATTAAACAAACCATTTATTTATTACCGCGCTGTCTGACTGCAAACGTCTTTAGGAATAATATCGTTTGAATAAAGGCTGTAATTATTTTTGCTCACGTAAACTTATCGATATCTATACTATAATATTATAAAGAGGTAAAGTTTGTGAGTATGTGAGGTTGTAGGGGGTAATCTCTAGATCTACTGAACCGATTTTGAAAATTCTATTACCAATAGAAAGCCACTTTATTTGTGAGTGTCATCTATAGAAATAAAAACAGCTCTTCGAAAAGTATGTAGGTACGCTCATAACTTTCGAATGACTGCACCAAATTGGATGATTCTTTGTTTTATGTATTCGATATTGTTAGGACATAGTTTGTATAAAATAAAAATTTCCACGGGAACGCGGATCCCACGTGAAAGCGGGTGAAACCGCGGAGCACAGCGAATTTTTTAATAGTTTCCATTTACGTTCAGTTATGCTAAATGTTAAGTAATTAATGTTGCTAGTTGTTGCATAAATAAATTAGATAATATTAATGCAATATTCTCACTTGTAATCCTGATTCTTAAGCAATTTCCGTATATCTTGGTAAATATGAATTTATTTAAGTTATTGTACAATACTGGCCGGTTGGTATCGTTATTAAACAAATTACCTATGTCGCTACAAGTCGTGGGTTCGATTCCCATCTAAGAAAGACATTTGTGTGCTTTGGGGCAAAGTAAGCAAAAAATGGCGGTGCGAGCTATTTACTTAGAATTTGAGTTCTCGAACATCTCTCAGAGATTAGTTTAAAGAAGTAGTATTCTCACAGTATATTTATGCAAACATGATAGTTTTACATATAAATATTAACAAAGAATAACAAAACTAAATAAAAAAGTGGTTGTCAGTAGGCAACGTGCCCAGAATGCTGGCAGCATTGCCACGTTGGATGGCAATGCTGATTCGTTGAGCGAGGTATATAATAACCTTTTTATAAAAATAAAGTCTATCAATACCTACTAGAAGTAAGCAAAAACTTATGACCTCTGCTTTTAGACTCCAAAAAGTGCAACGTTCATTTTTAGTACTGCAAAAAAACTGAAGAAATATCCACTGCAAAAAAAAATGCCTTGCTGAGTTTCTTGCCGATTTGTTCTCAGTTTAAGTGTATTCCGAACCGATGGTAGAGTCAATTGTAACGTTCATAAGTGCCTTACCAGGGCCTAAACTGAATAAATGATTTTGGATTTGAATTTTTTTATTTACTCTCTTCTAAAAATCAATAGGAGAAATGGTACATGATGCAGTATCCATAGATATAGGCATACGATGAAAAAGCAGTATTTTCCATCGGCACCGATAAATATAATAATTTATACGGATATACCGTATATTATGATCATAACACGGCCCATCAATATGTAACTCGTAAAAGCTAACGCATACCCGGCATACAACCCGCTCGTTGTAGTAAGTGCCGACGCACACGATACACTTTCCACGGGGAAGCCACAAGCGATGTTGAAGTCAAAGTCAATGATTTATTAAGATTACGCCTTTATTACTGAGATTCACCATTGAATCGCAATACAGTATATTGCGGTGTCGTCCGCGAAAAGGGCTAGCTGTGCTTTGCCAGCTTTGGGGATGTCACTCGTGTAGAGTGTGAACAGTAAGGGGGACAGCACAGAGCCTTGGGGGACTCCGGCTAAGACGGGATTGTACTAGTAAGCTTGCCATATAACCTATATAAAACGGCAACGGCGTGGTCGAGACGTGGATTGAAGATGCGAACCCTATGTCGTAGCGCGACACGATGGTAAGGTATTATGAAATACTTGCATGGTGGTAATTATCAAGGATGTAGTTGTTTTGATAGGCAGTTCCCTTCTAAAGCATATCCACCACATTTGGCCATATCAGCACACTCCAAAAATTTGTAGACAAATACTGGATTTAGAAAAAGCAACAGTATCTAAAATAACTATCCTACAATCGTAAAAACATTACTTATGTAGCAAAGAAAAAACCTTTAATTATTATTATTAGTAAGTATATTTTCTCTAACATCCATCCACTATTAAGGAAAGGCCTTTTCTCAAACAGCTTACTACTGTAAATGTCTGCAGTAGTGGCAGCCACTAGTGGCTTGAGTCACCAAACCCATGAGCGGGTGGCCTTATAACTCGTCTTTTGCACATCGTAGAAATAGCCGAGGGTTACAAGTTTACAACTTTGGCGAAATATTACTAATCATGTACATACGAGTACACAAGTGTTAGACTAGCTGACTCACGCGGCATCGTACCAAACATTTAATTTTGTTAATTAATACAATATGTTATAGGTATGTTACCGGTCAGACCCGATTTCAGGACAAACTAGTTTTGCCTAGGCTAAACTAGTTCTTCCTACACCCGGTCACTCACAGTCTCTTTCTATTCAAAATCGACATGGCTTGATTAGGTTAAAATTAGGTTAATGAAAAGGCTCGCTGCGCTTCGCAATCGGCGTACACTTTACAAATTCAAAGATTTTGAGTGAACAAAGATGAAGCGACCGCGTATAGGATGAACTAGTTTAGCCTAGGCAAATCTAGTTTGTCCTGAAATCGGGTTTAGCCGAACTTATATACTTTTCCAAATAAAAATGATATCAATTTGTCAGTCTTATTAACAACCCAATATTGGCTGAAGTTGATACATAAAATATACAAAATATGAGTCAATTATAATTTTACATTTACATCAACTGGTATATTATTCGATGTAGCGAACATTACTCGGTTAATAAATGAATAAAATTTCATCAACTCGACGCCATTTGCAATTTATGAGCACTGGTTGCTATTGCAAATAAAAATATTGGTAACGTAAATAGAACAGACTTAAAACTAACTAAAATGAGTAAAATATAGCGTAACGTAGCGAATGGGCGAAGAATTAATTATATAAATGGATCAGAAATCCAATTCACACTAAGATTTTCACGTCTGTAGAAGCTACGTCGGATAATAACCTCGACTTGATCATGTTTAAACAACCATAGAATATAAATATCAGGGGGATTCCTTCATCATCATCATCTTTTTACCAACTAGTACCACGAGATATAGACTTTTCTTTTCAAATATATTTCCTCAGATATAATATCAGTTACTAGATAGAAGTTACTAAAGGTTCAGAAATCAGCTGTTAACTAAAAAGTGCCAGAAAAACTCAACAAGGTTACATCTTTTATATATTTGCTGTTTTTAACCAATTTTATAAATAAATAAAAAATATTATCATTATCAGTTTCCTTTCACATAAATCCATCTTTATCGGTATTCCTATACTTGATCGACATCTCTACCAATCTCTACATAATTATGAAAATAAATTTCAATTCACCCGCTAAAGATTTCATAAGTATGTAACCACAAAATCAAAGTAATTAAGCATTATGTATCATTCACGTAAAATTATATACTGCACGAGAAAAATGAAACAGCAAAGATCCGGTAATCACAATCTAAGTAATACATTAATGAAACTCTTTTTACTGACTAACGTTGATGACTGTACGATAAACCTTAAAAAAAAGATTGCAAGTCAACCCTCGAAGCTTACGGGCGGAGACGCGTGATGGTATCTAGGAGACAGATTGTGGGCGACAAAAACTGGTGGTCGAATGACTGCTAATCGGCGCCATTATCCCTACATGGAAGCAGGCCGTGGGCACAGAGTACGGTGCAGGTACAGAGGGTTTCATGTTTTGGATGTCATAGAAGATTGTTTTGCGGAAAAATGTGCCAAGAAGTTTGGGTTGGGGAAAATTATGACATGTTTTTTGGGATTTTTTTTGTATATTATAGCGTGTACATTAGTACTAAAAGACGATCTTAATATACATATTTGTTTAAGCTATACTTTTATTAGCAAAGTGATTCATGAACAATAAACCCACAACCCGTGAAGTGAGAATATAAGAGTATGAGAATATGAGATAGTGAAGTAGTAGGTAGAGAATATTACCAAATAATAGGAATGGTGACTGACATATCAAATCAGCTTATTTTTATTAAATGTCAAAACGATGATTTATATGGAGTTTATGACGTCACATATATACCATCAAAATAACTTCTCTTTATCGTTAAATTGGTTATTAAAAATAATAGAAAGTCAGAATTTAACAACGTGTTCGCTATTTTGGAGTATTTTTAGATGTTTTTTACACTAGTTAGTGATAGGTATTTTTAGATGTTTTTTACACTAGTTAGTGATAGGTATTTTTAGATGTTTTTTTACACTAGTTAGTGATAGGTATTTTTAGATGTTTTTTACACAAGTTAGTGATAGGTATTTTTAGATGTTTTTTACACTAGTTAGTGATAGGTATTTTTAGATGTTTTTTACACTAGTTAGTGATAGGTATTTTTAGATGTTTTTTACACTAGTTAGTGATAGGTATTTTTACATGTTTTTTACACTAGTTAGTGATAGGTATTTTTAGATGTTTTTTACACAAGTTAGTGATAGGTATTTTTAGATGTATTTTACACAAGTTAGTAATAGGTATTTTTAGATGTTTTTTACACTAGTTAGTGATAGGTATTTTTAGATGTTTTTTACACTAGTTAGTGATAGGTATTTTTTCTTGAATATAGGCATCATCCCTATTCTACAAATTCGTTAAAAATAAACGTTTATTTACATTAATTTTTTTTTTATTCTGGATAAGCTTGTGTTTGACCACAATCTCACCATGGTAAGTGATGATGTGGCCGAAGGTGGTAAGCACATAAAGCCTAGATGGGAACTGGCTCTCAAGTGCAGCTGTCGGAACACACCGATAGGTGCTTGGCGACAGATTTTCAACTTAAGGGTGGTAGCCAGCCAGTCGGGTACTACAAAGTACCCTACCACTGTGCTATGGTTTCCTCACGATGTTTTCCTTCACCGAAGGCTCAAGCTCATTGTAGGATTCGAACCCACGACCTTCGACGCGGTATTCGACGTCACTTACCACTGAGCTATCATCGCCTATTATTATTTCGCCTAAAATATTATTCATTACGACAGATCCCACCTAAGGAAACAAAGAGCTTCATCCACAAAAAACAGATCCCTCACTCCAACAGTTACAATAAAAACATAATACACATTACTCTGTGTAAACCACAGTACATTTATGGTTCCGCAGCTGTATGGTTACAAAAACGGACGTCGCCGCCTGTTTTGTCGACAATTACTTATCGACGCCGCGGCCGGAGACATGTCCATCTTACTTTACTGTCCATTCCAGATACTGTCTTCATGTCTTGGTGTTGCGGCCAAAATTATCTTTACTTACAATAAAAATAAATGATATAAATTAAAACCGGGTGACCGTCGGGCGGGCGGGGTGCTTTTTCCGCCAACGCATCAGCTTGGCCATCCAAAGAGGAAACGCTGCCAGCCTGCTGGGAACCTTGCCGATCGGCAGCAGCGGCAGCCTCGAAGAAGTTTTTTATATATCTATATAAAGAAAAAAAAACTTCTTCGAGGCTGCCAGTAGTTTTTGCGTGAAAGAGTAACAAACATCTACACACACATCCAAACATACTTTCGCATTTATAATATTACTAGCTTTTCCGCGCGGTTTCACCCGCGTTCCCGAGGGATCTTATCTTTTCCCGGGATAAAATGTAGCCTATGTGCTATTCCAGACTTTAATCTATCTCCATGCCAAATTTCATTCAGATCCATTCAGCCGTTCTGGCGTAAATGAGTAACATCCATCCATACATCCATCCATCCATCCAAACTTTCACATTTATAATATTAGTAAGATTAGTAAAATAAGATAGTTGTACATTTTTATGTATATTTCGTACATATGTCGTTAATAAAACAATTTAAAAAATACCGTTTCGATTTTTATAATTACCTATGTAGGATCTTTTTAAACTACAGCTAGTGTTGCTGAAATTACGGACAAGAAACTCATTTTATGTTTAAATGTATTTTTAATGATATTAGAATCCTACTAATGTTATAAATGTGAAAGTTTGGATGGATGGATGGATCAATGGATGTTTGTTACTCTTTCACGGAAATATTGTTGGACGGATTTTGATGAAATTTGGCACACATGTAGACAATAACCTGGAATAACAGACACCGCGGGGTACAGCTAGTATTGTCATATTTAATTGACTCTACATAACAAATCGCATCACAATCGCTGGAATGTCGGACGTCTTGTATCGTGAGTCTCTTTCTTTTAAAATTCCAGAATAGTGCTCATATATTTGACTGTCCCAAATGTGATAATCGACTATGGGTGAAGGAATGTTATAAAAAAAAACCGAAACAGTAATGCGAAAGTCACAGTTACGTCATACCCTTTTTGGACACGATTTTAGGCTTGCATCGAGGAAGAAATAGTTTAATTAATTAACTAAAAACGTATTTCCATCTATTATATTTATGTTAAAAAGTATATGTTGTCCATTTTTAGTAACAGGAAAGCCTTTCTGTAATTCAAGCAGAAACTAAGCCTAACAAGCTTTCACAGTATTAAGCGTGTATTCTAATAAATGTACTTCAAATTCTCATTATTGTATTGGTACAAATGATTGCATGACCGAATCACTAGCTCGTATGTGTGTCTGAGTGCAATATTCTCCATAAATACAACCGACTTTGTTTTAGATTTGCATTTTTAATCCTACTTCCTACTAATATTAGATATAAATGTGAAAGTATGTTTGGATGGATGTGTGTAAAGAAAGATGTTTGTTACTCTTTCACGCAAAAACGGCTGAACGGATTTTGCTGAAACTTGGCACACAGGTAGATCATATCCTGGAATAAAACATAGGATACTTTTTATCCCGGGAAAAGATAAAACCCCTTGGGAACGCGGGTGAATCCGCATTCAACTATAAATGAACTAGTTGCCCACTGGTCGAGATTCCAAAATTTTAGGAAAAAATATATGAATAGGTATTACCCAACAGTAAAAGGTGGAAAAATAACTGTTTCCTTTTTTTTTATTGATCGTCAAAAGGTTTTGTAAAGGAGATAAAGGGGTACAACGTTTTTCTTCACGTAAGAATGATTGGTAATTATCATAAATTGTCAACACTTATAGCTTAGGTACATGTATCCCTCCCCAGACCTCCCCTACACGAACGTAAACACGATAATTATGAAGTTATCCGCGAAGGTACCGGCCCGTCCGTCCGTCTGTCTGCACTTATCTACGTAATGAACACAAAGAGCTGCGCTAACGAGTCAGGGGCATGCCTACATGAATCGACGTAGCACGTAAATGCAACCGTTTCTTTGACAGATGTGGATTGAAAGTTCCGTTGTGGGTTGCCAGATGGCGGTGAGAACGCTTGAGGTTAAGTACTCGTAGAAGCTATAAGTAATGTCAGTTTCGATGGGACTTTATCGAAGCTGGAGCACCTACATATTTCTGGTAAAGATTTATTTTTGTTAAATATTCACAGTGTATTTTTGTTTCTTTGTCATAGGTCAAACAACAGGCAGGCATGCTACTCTATTGTAAGTGACTATAAGAATAAAATTGTTAAACATTTGAAAAAAAAAAAGCCAATATAGTCAGATGGTCCAAAGATATTTAAAAATGTAACCTTGCTGAGTTACTTGCCGGTTCTTCTCAGTTGAAGGCTGACTTCCGAACCGGTGGTAACTTCTGTAATTCGACCTTCATAAGTGCCCTTCTAGGGCACTACACTTTGACTTTGACTTTGACTACTGTCGCCTATAGACATTAGCAATCACCCTACCAAAATATGGACGACCTTTTACGACGATAGTTTGAAGGCAACTAGCAATTAACACACCAATGAGTGTTTGGCAAGAGATTTTCAGCTTGAGGGTGTTAACCAGCCAGTCAAGTACTACAAACTAACTTACTACCGATAATTATTATTTATTCTCACAATGCTTCCTTAGACTAAAACCTCGAACTCGACTGATGCATCGAAATCAATTTAGCCATTTCCGTAGTACCTAAAGCTATTATTTAGACGTGTCAGAAATGCACTTGAGAACCAGTTCTCATCTAGGCTTTGTGTGCTTACCACCTTCGGCCACATCATCCACAATAAAAATAAAAAAATAAAAATCTCAATGGCTCAGACTTGTCCTGACTGATTTATCAACGCACAGCCTCAATCTGTGGTTAGAAACTTGAAATTGTGCACACGTGATATAAAAACATGCACACACAAACAACACAAACAAACATTTTTTTTTAAATCCATCAACATTTTACATTCAGCTAATCTTTTGCCCACAGCTGGGCAATGATGCCTGAAACCCAAACAGTTTACGTGCTACGTCTGTGACTCTCGCTAAGTCAACCGTGTCGCTCGTAATGACGCTGCGAGCATAGTTGGCTGAATAACGCCATATTTGTATTAACAGATATTACTCACTGTTTCAAATTATTTTACTATATTACAGGTAGATACGGCGCATTACCAGCAGATTTGCTGAACTGAAGTCTTAAAGGTTAGTTCTTAAGAAGGTAATTTTAAACTTATTTATTTCAGGCCTTTTGTCGAAAAAGCATTTTTTTTTAATACTTTGGATAAACTTGTGTTTGACCGCCATCCCACCATGGTGTACAACACGTTGGCAGTCCCCCTGGTATTGCTAATGTCTATAGGCGACGGTAGTCGCTTACCATCAGGTGACCCACCTGCCTCGTTGTCACTAGTGACATAAAAATAAAAAAAATGGTAAGAGATGGTGTGGCAATAGGTGGTAAGCACACAAAGCCTAGAAGGAAATTGGCTCTCAAGTGCAGCTGTCGGAACACACCACGATTGGTGCTTGGCGACAGACATTCAACTCGATAGTGGTACCTAGCTAGTCCAGTACTACAAAGTACCCAACTACCGTGCTCACGATGTTTTCCTTCACCGAAAGCTCTAGCTCATTATAGTATTCGAACCTGCGACTTTCGCCGCGGCATCCAACGTCTTTACCGCTGAGCTATCATCACCTATTTAGCATCGTAGGCGTCCTACATAAAATATTAAAACGGAACTGAAATAAAGCGTCCCATTCAGAAATAAGCTGCACTGATATCGGATTACAAAAATAGCCAGTTAAATAACATCGTTATAATAGGTAGTTATTTATTGCATAACAGTGACAATAATCTATCAGCGCACGTCAAATGGCGGGCGGCGAGCTCCACGATAATTGGCTATTAGCCGCCGAGGTGTTTTCAGTGTACGCTGGCCAAGTTTTGGCAGCAAGCCAAGAAAACTAGAGATCAGGTGGACAATGTGCTTGTGACGGAAATATGTATGTAAAATAACGGTTTTTTTATTTAAAAAATTAGAGAGGTATTTTAAGAATGGCAACTTTTGTAGAAGGCTTCTGATCAAATTGAAGATGAAACTAAAACTTCAATGATTGAGGACTATGAAAGCGAGTTTGGTTTGTTGGTACCTATAGTACATAACTACCTAGTTAGTTATCCAGTTTATTTTGAATAAATAAAATATACTCTATACTTGATTTTGGAACATTATTTTTTAATTTGTTTGTTGCAGTGGCGCCAAAAATAAAATTGTTTTTTATTACATTAATTTAACTTCAGAACTTATGATTTAAATAAGGAATCGCATCGACTGAATTCACTAGAATAGCTTCAGTCGTTTTATTTAATAGCAGTTCATAGACTATATGTGCTATTTTTACACGTTTTTTATTAGAACCGTCAACATATTTTAGAACCATATTCTCAAAGAAATATGGGCCATTTTGTGGGCATATATTTTTAGACGAAGTGCAAGTGTAAATCATTAAATACCCCACATGATTGACATTGCTGGTAAATTCTCGATCTATTAGCGGCACTCGCAGGTATGCGCATATATCCCGAGCCTATTATTACGCGCAGTTTACGTTCGCAAATAGACGGCCATTACACTTGTTTGTCATGTTTACAACACTTAAATGTTGTTCTGCAGTCTATGACACTTTGTCCAGAAGTGTGGACTTTGAAATCATTCGACAATGCTCTTAAAAGCCAGTTGCCTTCAAAATCTCGACAACATATTGTCATGTATTGCTAATGCGTATAGGCGACGGTAGTCACTTACCATCAGGTGACCCGCCTGCCTGCTTGTCAGTCTTCTGACATACCTATGAAAGGTGCAAGACAACCAATATAAGAAATCAGATACAACGAAACACAATGTCAAGAAGTTGATATATTTATACTTTACAGTCTTTCAGGAGAGCATACTTTGGAAATTTTACATTATTTCTGAGTAAACAGTAGTAAAGCTTGGGACAACCCATCTATTTTTGAAACACAAAATACTTTGCTGCCTTTTTCATGCTACATATCGACAACATCATTGCAAATAATTGCATCCCATTCTTCTAATATAAACTACCCTTCGCACTTTCGCACCCTCTGTTGATTATCTCGCTGTAACAATAACAAGAGCACGGTGATATTCGTAGGATCAGACACGCTCAACAATATTAAACTTATACAAGGCCCGGACTTTTTGGCGGGAACTTGCAGAGTGACGTTGCTTTTTCGTTTTATTTTCATTAAATTCGTGTATTTTGAGTTTTATTGAATAATCTCGGTGGTGTTTTATCCAATAATGATCAATCTAAGTGCACAAGTGAAGTGAAATGAAATGAAAGCGTGTATCGTGACTTTCCAGGTTGTCCCAAAAAGTCCGTGAATGTTTTAGTGGAACAACCGCCAATTTCACTAAAGCTTGACTGGACATGTATGGACGAGGACTGGACATTACAGTGAGTTTGATAATGTGACTATAACATAAAAGAAGAAATTGAAACTGAAGAAAATGTATGCGATTGAAAGACTTTGTATTGACTAAATACTAAAACTGTGAGAAATAGACCAAGACCATTTCAAATACTTTGACATTGGCAGAAATATCCTAAAAGGATGATTGCCAGCAACAAAAAACATATATATATATACAAGGCCCACCAAGCCTTTATCTCCACTCCTGGAAATTATAACGTAGCTAAAAGATGACTCTATTTGACTACTATAAAGTATGAGACTTTTTGGATGACCGAAGTCTTTCTACCCGAGTGCTGGCGAAGCCAAAAAAGGGGGCTTGTGTTTGACCTGTATGTATGTCTGTCTCCATGTTCCCTCGTAACTACTAAACGGCTGAACCGATTTTGTTATGTCTTTAGATTCGTCTTTATTGAGCGAGTGTCACTAAAGACATGAAGATTTATTAGTTTTTAAGAAGATGCCTCCGACTGCATGAGATTGCTTACAGAATGTATTGGAAATAGTTCAACTTGTTTTCACCTTTTTTAATTAAGCAGTCGGGTTTTAAAATTTTTTGAATTAACTTTTTTTACTTTTGGATAAGCTTGTATTTGACTCACAATCTCACCATGGTAAGTTTTTATTTTTTATGTCACAAGTGAGAACGAGGCAGGCGGGTCACCTGATGGTAAGTGACAACCGTCGCCTATAGACATTGGCAATACCAGGGGATTGCTAATGTGTTGTACACCTTATTAAGGCGAACTGGCTCTCAAGTGCAATTGCCGGAACACACCAACAGGTGCTTGGCGACAGATTTTCAACTTGAGGGTGGTAGCCAGCCAGTCGAGTACTACAAAGTACCCTACCACCGTGATGTGGTTTCCTCACGATGTTTTCCTTCACCGAAAGCTCAAGCTCATTGTAAGGATTCGAACCCACGACCTTCGCCGCGGTATCCGACGTCACTTACCACTGAGCTATCATCGCCTTTAAGTAATGATGTAGCCGTTGGTGGTAGGTACACAAACCCTAAAAGGAAAGTGGCTCTCAAGTGCAGTTATCATTATATCATAGACTTTTAACTTGAGGGAGGTAGCCCGACAGTCAAGTACAACAAAGTCCCCTACCACCGTGCTAAGTTTCATCACAATGTTTTCATTCACCGAATGCTCAAGCTCATTGTAGGATTCGAAACCAAGACCTAGCATCGCCTTAACATGACATAGGACGATTGACGTATCCTGAGATAAAATATAGGATACTTATTACCCCGGGAAAAGAATTTACAACCGTTGGGAACAACTTCTGGACTGTTGAGAGTTTCACCACTTATACCCGTGACTCCCGTAACAGTTACAATGAGCAAAAGCATATAACTAAGGAGAATTGAGGACAAATCCTACACACAACGTATCAAGATCGAGTAACTACGTCATTGGTAAAGTCAATAAAATAAATTTCTTACAGGGTCATCAAGTCAAGCGCTCTCAAAGATCTCTGATTTGACAGGCGTTTGCAATGTATACCATCGCCAAGTTATATATACCGTTGAAATCTTTAATATTCAACCTTATTGAGTAACAGTTAAGGTGTTTCAAATGCCGGCGGGTGTTTGAGTATTTGGTATATCTGTCAGTCGGCTTCTCAAAGCTTTGCAAATGATACGCTGTGCTTATAATGTTGATGAGTCGATGGGTCTCGGTAACTTTAGGTTTGAATTTGAAGTTATTGGAGAGTACGTTGTTAATGGTTGTAAGATTGCATTTTGTTTGAATCATAGAGAATGCTAGAGGTAACATATTATTACCTATTTTTCTGATAATCCTTACAAAACATAAACTTGCAAGGTGTTTCGATTTTTCTTTTGAGAAGTGTAGTTTTTAGGCGCAGATTACTAATATTACAATATATATACAATATAACTTTATTTACAACAAATGTACAACAAATAATATATAAAAATACAATACATTATATTATATTCTATCGTTACTATCTTAATTAAATCGTATGTATAAATACGTAATCGGTGTAATAAATACTTGCAAAAATGAGGCCATTGCATGACTTTCTTTAAGGCGATGATAGCTCAGTGGTAGAGCCAAGCTTTCGGTGAAGGAAAACATCGTGAGGAAACCAAACCACGGTAGTAGGATACCTATCAGCCTCAAGTTGAAATTCTGTCGCCAACCTATAGGTGTTGGTGTGTTCCGGCAGTTGCACTTGAGACCCAGTTGCCTTTAAGGTACTGTAAAAAGGTGTACAAGACATTGACGACCCCCCTGATATTGCTAATGTCCATAGGTATTCACTTACCATCAGGTGACCTGTCTGCCTAGTTTTCACTTGTGGTACACAATAAAGCTGTTCCATAAATACTTTAAATACGTGATACTACAGATTTATAACCGATGAAAGATAAGCAATATTAATAGTGGAAAAAAGCCCTGTTTGTAAACATACTTCAAATTGAAATTGTATTAAGAATATCCCAGTGACCACAAATCGCCAGCCCGCCAGGAAAACACAGATTAAGCAAGGAATGCGTATACGCATCTCGTCATTTTGTCACATCGTTGCGCCTGCGCCGGGATCCATCGACACTAAATATATACTTGACTAAAACACTTGGTCGGTGAAAACGTCATAAATCATTTTAGTTGGAATTCCACCTCTATTTATAGAGCTCATCGATATATAGAATGCTAAATGATATCGTTCAAAAGATATGGAATGTTCTACGCCTATGATGGAATGCACCGCACCATTTCAATGTGAAATCTGTTTTTTACCGAGATAGTAATTTGACATTAAAGTGTTACAAGTTTTTTCCACTTCTTAAATAGTACCTGAAATATATGAAACAAAAACAATAATAATTTAAATGAACTAAACTAATATCATAATAATTCTTTCACCATTAGAAAGCTACATTATCCCTAGTTTGACATTGACACCTGTCAATGTCAGTTGAGTTCCTTTTTGCAACGCCATCAAATCAATTAAAGATGGCCTACTGAATATGTGTAGAGTTTTGAAAACTGTATCATTTTAAGGCTTATTAAATACCACTTTGAATATTTAGGTCAGTACAACTCTGACATCTTAATAAATACAATCTATGACAGACATGCGTAGGTCTCAAACAGCAAATACAATTACCTCTTTTTCACCCAAGAAAATATTTTTTCACACCAGCTTCTTTGGAAATTGAAACGATGAACCGCAAAGTTAACTTTGTACAACCGACGATAAAATAAAGTAAAAATTATAAAGTGTTATGTTTATTTATGAGATGATAAATTTAACGGCAACAAACAAGGTTTGTTTGTCTGTTTGTCTGGTGCCGTGGGGCGTCCGCGGTATGTCTTATCGGGACAGGTTGTAAATTTTATCGGTCTTAAAACACACTCCAAATGAAGTGGTCGAATAAAATGGTTAACGGAACGTTGTGTTACACAGTTTTAGTGGTTCCGACAACAAAACGATTTTTAATTCAAAGCTCTGACTTGTATAGTTCCGGAGAGTTGGGCTGATGCCTGTATTCATCTAAAAATAGTCGAAAATACCGAACACATTGTAAAATTCGACCTTTTTATGATTTTTAATTAGGTACCAATTTAAAGACCAATTTAATTAGGTATCATTTTGAGGCGATGATAGCTCAGTGGTAAGTGACGTCGAATACCGCGGCGAAGGTCGTGGGTTCGAATCCTACAATGAGCTTGAGCTTTCGGTGAAGGAAAACATCGTGAGGAAACCATAGCACGGTGGTAGGGTACTTTGTAATACCCGACTGGCTGGCTACCACCCTCATGTTGAAAATCTGTCGCCAAACACCTATCGGTGTGTTCCGACAGCTGCACTTGAGAGCCAGTTCCCATCTAGGCTTTGTGTGCTTACCATCTTGGGCCACATCATCACTTACCATGGTGAGATAGTGGTCAAACACAAGCCTATCCAGAATTAAAAAAAAAAAGACAAAGAGTAGGTCTTTTGATGGTGTATATTTATGACGTCACAAGTATGTATTTCATACAAAACTCCATATAGAAGATCGTTTTGACATTTAATATGAAGAAGCTAATTTGATATATTTTATGTCAGCCACCACTCACCATACCTATTGCAATTTGAAAAGAGTGGTGCTCATTTTTGAAGGCCAATGTATACTACTTCTAATACCGGGGAAAATTAGCTAGGTATATAGCTCAGTGGTGACGTCGAATACCGCGCCGAAGGTCGTGGGTTCGAATCCTACAATGAGCCTTTTTTTATTATTTTATTCTGTTTTTAGCATTTCTTGATAGCGGCAACAGAAATACATCCATCATCTGTGAAAATTTCATCTGTCTAGCTATCACGGTTTATCAGATACAGCCTGTGACAGACAGACCACTATAAATCTACAATATACCTACAGAATAAGTACACATACCAATAATTGTTTTATGTCAGTCAATATGTTATGATCGTAATAATTTGAAGATGAATCGTTTCGTGACGTGTAAATGCATATGTGAGAGAGAACGTTATTCAAGGCGTGTATGTGATTGAGTTTTTACTGCATTCCGGTAAATTGTTGTCTAATTGTCTAACTGTGCCCTCAAATATACATTTAATTGTGTGGACCAATTTATAGATTACCTTTAATATACCTACTATCGTTTTTAATACAAATGTCACCGTAAAATTGTAAATACCTTTAGATTATAATCTATCTCGCGAGATTGTGAACTGTCGAAAGATTATGAACCGTAACATACCTACTGCTTACAATTTAACGCATTATTTTTTCGGTAGTTTAATACCAATCAGAATCGACATGGCTTGATTATGTTAGAAGTGTGAGCGATCTTCAGAAGGAAGAAATATGTTCACAAACATAATATAGGTACAGTCAAAGTCAAAACCATTTATTCAGTTTATACCCTAAGAGGGCACTTATGAAGGTCGACCCATACAAGTTACCACAGGTTCAGAAATCACCCTTCATTCAACCGAGAAAAACCGGTAAGAAACACAGCAAGGTTACATCACAGTATAAAGATATTGTGGTTTAAGAACTTTATTTTCTCACAAAGAATAACAGATTCGCTTACGGAGAAAACATTTTTATATTAATATTAATGTTAATGATATACTGTGGTTACATAATAATTTTGAAATATTAATTTTTGAATAATAATTAACCATCTGACATTAACAATTTTATGCATAAATTAAAACAAAAAAAACTTGAGAGGTGTCAAGGGACACCCGGATGGAACGAAGTTATATAAGATATATAAGTCGAGAGAGTATATATATATATATATATATAAATAAAAAAACATTTCTATTATATATATATAAATAGAAAATGAAAATATCTGGCTTGCTTTCTATAAGAGAGAGAGAGAGAGACAGACAGATAGAGAAACATGCGCACGCCGCACAGCTTACAATAGCTTACTACACACAACTGTCACCGACAGTGACAGTGACACTAAAAGTGTCGTAAGAATTTTTCCCCTCTAGCCCCCTTTCACAACGCGCGATAAGGAATTTCGTTCCAAAACTTCGTTCCAATAGATTATAAATTTTAACCTACATTAGTTACATACTACAGTAACAAATAATAGCACAGAAATAAATATAGAAACAATAATTAATAACGATGTCACGCAGTAAGTAACATACTGTCGAAAAAACCTAAAAAAATAACTTGAATTCCTCCACACGCGCAATACAAGAATTTCAATCACAAATGCGTAGAATTTCAAAGGGTCACAAAATGCTCTCTTCTCTACTAATTAAATGTGCCCCGTTATTAACTGAGGGTTAAGGGAGAGGGTAGTTTACAATTTATATCAGAGTTGTGACATATGATACGGTGTTGCCAGCTTTTGATAACCGCCCGCGGCGTTCGAACTAATATAGTTGAGTGAAGTTGTATTTGCTGTTTTTTAGACAACTGGTTGACATCAAAGGCATAGGAAACTCAATTATAAGTAGGTTTATTAGTTTTGATTGATTTCCTGTTGGCTAGACGGATAATTCTGCAAATAGAATCAAATATAGTTAGCTAGTTTATTGGAAAGCTTGATTTTAGACTAAAAAAGTTTTCAGTAACGAAATTTTTATTTTTATATTTAACATTTTCTCAAAGCATAATTGTATCGAAATACTGTGTTAAAGGCACCTGACAATAATTATCAAGAACTTTACGAATAAATGAAAACGGTTTTTTTTTGCATTATTCAATTACTTGCCAAAAATGTATATCATAAATTCTTGTTCGTATCTATATAGTTGTATTAGTATATTTCATTACAAGTGCGGAAAGGCTGAAGGCGAGGGTTGACAGTCGGAACAAATTGCAATGACGGTTCCGCAAGTGTACTGAACGACTATTTTTAATACAGTTGCGAAAAAATGAAGCAATTTCATAAAATAATAAAAACACAATAAACTCAACTAACTAATCATTTATTTCTTATAAAAGTTATAGTACACATGTACATTGAAATTGGTACAGTTTTTTAAATTAACTGGGGAAGTTTTAGGTTGCATATTTACTGTTTGAGACAAACTATTATTAATTTCGTATGATTGTTCATGTATATTTGTCATACAATGTTTGTGCAATTATAGTGAGTTCCGGTGGTGTTAATTTTAAAAAAAATAGGGTCGAAATTACTCATTTTGTGCAACAAACAACTAAACTCGCAAAGAAAATTTCTGGAAAATGGCGCCAACCGTAGAATATATGCAGAGTTTTTTTTTCTTCACCCAAAGGGAATCCATACAGCTTAGTCTTCAGTATATTTTTTTTATTGATATGAAATGAAAATGAAATTTAATGAGATGAAATGAAATGAAACCTTACCTAACTCATTCAATTAAATTATTAAATCTGATATTGAAATAAATTAGTAGCTTCTTTTTAGAAATATACGTATTTGTATGAATCACAAAAACTCTTTAGTAAAAAATTCATGGATGGTTTTTCTTTTTAATATTTGACAGTTGGGAAAGAGACGCACGAGTTCGGGAAAGGTAAAAAAAAAACACTAGTATGTAATAGCCCACTTCCCGAACGCTATACGTCCCTGCAATACACCACTTTTTGAGCAACTGTATTAAAAAAATATTTATAAGTGTTCCAAAGAGCGACATCAACCTTATAGCACAGTAGAAATTTATAGTTTACAAGTTAATTGGCTGTGACATACGGACGGACATGAAACTGTAAGGGTTCCTTGTTTGACCGAAACATCCTTTTTAATGACCTTTTTTTACGATACTAAATAATAGAAAATGTTTAGATTTATTGACATAGTGTTCGCATTTTTGTACTATAAAACCCAGACAGATTACACCTATCTACATCTTTAACAATAACACACAAGTGATTCCTAACTATAAACTAAAGTGAATAGGACACACCGCTTGAACACATCTGCCCAGACAATACCTTCATTATGGAAGTAGCAATTTTCCGGTGTATAATTCGATATTAATAGTTTAATTCGCAGAGGGCGCTGCGAGCGACGGCCGGAAATTGCAGCACGGCAGCACTTCCCGTTGTCTGAGGCTCTTCTCTTAAGTTTTGTATATAATTTTCATTATTATACCCGTAGATAGTAAATTGTGTTTACCTACATTGTATCTTTATTGTACTTTAGAAGTTGCTTGCTAGTTTATCTTGAAGTTCAGTCATGCCTCTGAAGGAATAACGTAATACATATTTTTTTTATTAAAGGAGTTGTTTCAGATTTGTATGGAGTCTTGGACTGCACATTGTACACTTGACTAAAAGTCGTGGAAAAATAAATAAAACATGAGAAAAATACTAATTTCTAATAATTTTACGTTGTTTTCTTGCACAAGGCGTGTTTCGACATTTTTAATGGCAATTTCATTGCATGTTTTTTTAATGGCGACGACGATTACAATTACGTCAAACTGTCAAACTGACATTAAATACAGCAAAGAGAATATATATTAGATAGATAAATTGATTTAACTGACAAAAGGTACAATTGATTTATTGACTTATCCACACAACCACCCAGTTTTACTTTTATAATAAATACTATACTACCAAGTTACTGAATTAGAATATTTAAATTATTGATTTTGAGAAGAAATTGCATATGTGAAAGTCGAATCTGTTTTGTACATCTTGCTGGACACAAAGTTCAAATACTCAAAAAACATTCTATTATTGAGCAATCTAGAACTCAAGCGCATCAAAATACAAGCAAGTTATACACGTTAAAAACAATAAATGAGAGCTAAAGTTGTGGCTTTCGAGTTTCGCACTGTCCATAGAACACTATTACTCTAGCGTGGCGCTGTCTGTCACATCCAAGAATTATGTATACTAAATGGATAGGTAACTCTAAAAACATACTTGAAGCCTATCAATTGCGAAAAACAATTGCGAAAAAGAGAAAGATAACAACTACGTTGGGACGGTTAGTAGGGTTAGAAAGAGAGATTTGTCCTAACGTAGTTGTTATCTTTCTCTTTTTCGCAATTGATAGGTAGGTATGGAGAGCTTTCTATCCAGGTAGTATAGATAATTCTTGCGTTTGTGCAATATGGCGGTCTATGTTGCCCTGTGAAATATTTGATAGTAATAAAAAAATATTTTGTACAGCGTATGTCGACAACAAAAATAAAATTAGATATTTTTTATCAGTTTGAATAATTATTTAGCTTATTTTTAATATGTGTACAATGTCCAGTCCAAAAATGAAACATCTCCTTTACTTAATATAAGTAATGTCACTTATTTCGTATCTTTTAGAATTAAAAATTATATTAAAATAGGAATTTGCCCACGACTTCGATTATCCAAAAAATATAACCTTGCTGAGTTTCTCGCCGGTTCTTCTCAGTTGAAGGATGACTTCCGAACCGGTGGTAGCTTCTGTAATTCGACATTCATAAGTGCTGGTGCCACCCTAAGTTCTAAACTGAATAAATGGTTTTGACTTTACTTTATACTTCAAAAATTGACAGCAGCTACTATAACAAAAAAAAATATCATATGACCGTCCCAAGCGTTCAAGATATCATAATTCAAATGTTTAAGAGTGAAAGCCACGCAGACAGGGTTAATTACACATTCTTACTGAAATTCTGTTTTATTCCTAAGCTTTATTATCCCATAAATAATGAAGCTCCACTCCTGCAAATTGCCCGAGACGAAATCTAAAAACGAGTAATTAGCGTAGTTCTGTAGATATAGTAGCTTTATAAAAACTGTAACTTTTGTTTTATATACTACTAGGTGGCAAACAAGCTTAGGGCCCACCTGATGGTAAGGAGTTACCGTAGACGCTAAAAACTTCATGACTAAGTTACTCTACAACAAACACTACAAGTATTTGTCTTGAAATGCGAAAATTTAGACTCTAATGAAAAGTATTACATTTAGATATCACAGAGGCTTCTAACAAGCTGAAGAAACACAAACACAGCCTGGTATTTTCTCAAATTCACTTCTATAATTAAGTGACTCATTTTATTCCATAGGTTCATCTTCTGTAATAATGCTGAATCGTTTCCCCTGCACAAGTTCATAATAATTTATAACACGAAGTTATTCAATTCTTGAGATGTATCAAACTCTCAGTAGAAAGCTATAACTGTCCAATATCTACATAACGATATTTCTCAAATGGCTCAATGATGGCTGTTCTCTGTTCCTTGTACCCGCAGCCGCAGCCGCAGCCGCAGCCGCAGCGGCAGGTTGCACTTTGCATTATTCATTCGGACGGACGCAAGTCGCATGACATTCTGTCTAGTGCAGTGTCTTGTCTATTACATACAATATTGTACATATGATAATATCTAGGTTTTACATTATTTAAATGACAGATTTGTTCCGGTTACGTACTTTTGATTATTTTATTTTTTATTTTTTTTCTTTTAGGAAGATTTACAGCCAAATGATTGATATAGGTAGACATGTAAAATTTTTACATTATATTTGATTTGTGAGCTAGTTTTGTACTAGGTATAGATAATGTTTTTAAACAAGGATGTTGCATATGTTGTTAAATTCATGCCTTATATAATTTACTGTCACTCGAGTTCATCCGAGTTCCCGTGGGATCTTATCTTTTCCCGGGATAAATCGGTTTATTTTATACCCCCCACCCAGGACCTATATTTAATCTATGCCCCCCAATGCAAACCTATGTAAATCTAGGTAGTACTAGGTACTTACTTTCGAAAGAAACGCTTCCAATAGCTTAGCACTGGTTGTATAGTACTGCATTTACATTGAGCACCTCAAACCATAATTCAACGATAATTAAATATCTTCAGAGCTTCCTTACTCCGTCCGTGGTACATACCTACATGTATTATGCTTTTGCTTTAACAAATTAGTATACTTAATCAATATGTAATGTAATACATATTTTTGTGCAACATCAATAAAAATATTTTTAAACCGTTTTAGTAGTCGTGACACGGGGCTATTAAAATAATGTCGACCAGTCATTGCATAATATATCAGGAAGCAAACTGAAACTCTGAAAACAAAGTCGTTAAATAAAATGGGACGTTATTTAAAAGAAATTGTATACAATGCGATGATAGCTCAGTCGACTCAGTGGAGCGAAGATTCGAAACCTACAGTGAGCTTGAGTTTTCAGTGAGTGAAAACATCGTGTGGAAACCAACCACGGTGGTAGGGTACTTTGTGGTATTTGACTAAGATGAAAATCATCGCCACCTATCAGTGTATTCTGATAATCCCCTTACTTAATGTCTATAGGCGCCGGTAGGTGACCTGACTAGTCTACTTGTGATTACAATGCGATATTTCAAATATATTTTAGTGAACATTTTTAAGCTACTAAAATACATGGATTCCGCTATAAAGTTCAGTCAAACCTAGTTCAGTACATACTTTGCTTTATTTGCTTGCTTATTTAATTAATGTGTTGCAGTATTTAGATAGTTGATAGATGGATCTGCTTGAGTTTGTTGTTTATGAAGTCAGTCATAATTAAATTCTATAGATTACTAATTTTGCCGCCATAACACGCAAATATTGTCAGTGAGACTAGATAAATAATTATTGAATGTAATAGATGTACCTAAGTTTTTTTTGAAAAGAGTAATTGCTGAGTTTATTGCCGGCTCTTCTCAGCAAAAGCAATCTTCCGAACCGAGCATTTAGAGTCTGACTATTCATAAGTGCCTGTGAAGGCCTATTTGGGTGAATAAACAATTTCATTTTATTTCATTTCATTTCTGGCTGGCTACCACCCTCAAGTTGAAAATCTGTCGCCAAAACACCTATCGGTGTGTTCCGACAGCTGCACTTGAGAGCCAGTTTCCATCTAGGCTTTGTGTGCTTACCATCTTCGGCCACATCATCACTTACCATGGTGAGATTGTGGTCAAAACACAAGCCTATCCAGAATTTAAAAAAAAAACGATATTTGGACACTGGTAGGTAAATTGTGGAAAGTGTGCATTACAGTAGGTGAAGTAGCGAACTATAAATTATAAGAATGAGCGCTGCCCGCCACCAGCCCACCATGGTCCATGGAAGCGAGCTAGCGTAATGAATTTACAACCAGCCGGTAGGTACACAAGATTTATAGTGTTATCTGAACGTTTCTTTGTTGCTGGATCTGTGTGGCCATTTTGTTTTTGGATTTAATATAAATTTTGTTTGGTTTTATCGTCTTCTGTTTTTTATTTATGTCACTATTATTTTTCTATGATTGATTTTTAATTACTAACACCAAACAAACGTTCAACTGACTCTACCACTGGTTCGGTTTTTTATTTTTTTTATGTCACAAGTGACAACGAGCCAGGCGGGTCACCTGATGGTAAGTGACAACCGTCGCCTATAGACATTGGCAACACCAGGGGATTGCCAACGTGTTGTACACTTCATTACAATGCCTTAAAGGCGAACTGGCTCTCAAGTGCAATTGCCGGAACACACCAACAGGTGCTTGGCGACAGATTTTCAACTTGAGGGGGGTAGCCACCCAGTCGAGTACTACAAAGTACCCTACCACCGTGCTGTGGTTTCCTCACGATGTTTTCCTTCACCGAAAGCTCAAGCTCATTGTAAGGATTTGAACCGTCACTTACCACTGAGCTATCATCGCCTTAAAATGAATACGCTTGAAATGAGAAAACTCCGGCAAGAAACTCTGTAAGACATTTATTTTCTTCATTAACGTAAGTAAAACTCATGTAAATGAGTGATGTATTACATGTACTTTTTTTTAAATATTTACTTAAATAAATAATTATACCCAGGCGCAAAACTGACATGTTTGACAACAACACAAATGTCTGTCCTGGGTAGGCATCAAACCCACGACCTGTGGGTTGATAGGTAGTGTGAAGCTATTTTAGTTAATAGCGATATAAAAGCCTTAAATTATTTAAAAAAACAAATTTACGCCAAAAAGTTTCGTATCTATATTACGCTTTTATTTATTGAGCACTAATTTCTGCAAATAGTTTTTAAGGTGAACGATATTATAATGGTGTTTTTGTGTTATGTATTTAATGTTTATTATTCTGGCTACATGTTTTATTGTTTTGCTGATTGATTGATTGATTTCCCGTATATTTTATTTTATTTTAGGCACCTCTCTGAGCTTTTCACTTGTTATTTGTAAGCAATCGATTCCTATGATTTGCAGAAACGATTTAAACAGTAAAAGCTTGCTATTCCTGTAAAATTGTTATTTCATATTTTGTCTCTACAACATATTCAGGAGAATAGGAATTTGACGTCATCAATTCGATATCACCCAATCGTACAAAATCCAAGGATCTGTCAAAACCGCTAAAGCATTTTTTTTATGAATTTTGGTATGGAGATGGAACTTGTGGACTGAGCATGAGGAGGCAGTCACTTCTGAGGCTAAAGAGACTTTAAACTTGTGAGCTGAACCGTGGCAAAAGGATGGCTCGGATAACTATAATTACATTTACAGTTAACAGCAATATTGCACGTCAGCACGAGACGACAGCTCCGCTGCAACAAGGGGTGCCATCCGTCGGGGTTTCCCCGGATTTGTCTTAATTTAGAGGGCGTCTGAGGAATATCTGTCAATTTATAACAATTACAACTATTTTTTTTACTGAGTAATTAAAAAATAACAATGTTGACATGTCCGGGTTCTAAGCTCCAAAATCCGAGGTTTTCACGTTCCTGATTGCCATCAAGAGAGAGAGTTGCCATTAAGAGATGGCAACTCCATCTGCAACTGATATAATATTAGCACGTTAGTTAGACTTTTGTTTGTTCTCCCATTTACTGTGAACTTGGCATCGAATCCCGAAGAGCCGGTTTTAAAATCAGCAATAACTCTTAAAAACTGATGCAGCTTATTTTGTTTTTGTCAATAAGATTGAGAAACATTAAGATTCAGATCCAATAATTCAATCAGCTCTCAGCCTCTCAGGGAACGCAAGATCTGGTGGCACGCGACATGTCTAGACTTCTCACAATATACCGTTCACGTAATGGTTCCGACCAGGATTCTGGTCACGTGTCTCTAATGCGCCGCGTCTCACTACATTCTGTATACGTTATATTGAAATATTTCACAGAATTCTCCCCCATGTTTGCGGCGACGTGAATTGAAATCATACAGTTACGAGAGACTGGAATTTTTCGCTGTTTTCCGATGGAAATATTGCTGTCGATTTTTTTTGTACATTCGTGCTTCATTTATATATGTAGAGGTACCCGATAAGTCGATATAAAAAGAGAAATAAAGGCTGACCGTATCGTAGATGGGAAGATGATATTAAAAAACCGGCCAAGTGCGAGTCGGACTCGCGCACGAAGGGTTCCGTAAAAAAGGCAAAAAAATCACGTTTGTTGTATGGGAGCCCCCCTCAAATTTTTATTTTATTATTTATTATTAAAGTAAAAATGCAAATGAGTATTTTGTGAATATTTCAAGTGCCTACCTGTTGCCATTATTGATATCGAGCAAAAAAGGGCAAAAAATAGCGTTTGTTGTATGGGAGCCCCCCTTAAATATTTATTTTATTTTGTTTTTAGTATTTGTTGTTACAGCGGCAACAGAAATACATAATTTGTGAAAATTTCAACTGTCTAGCTATCGCGATTCTTGAGATACAGCCTGGTAACAGATAGCTCAGTGGTAAGTGACGTCGAATACCGCGGCGAAGGTCGTGGGTTCGAATCCTACAATGAGCTTGAGCTTTCGGTGAAGGAAAAACATCGTGAGGAAACCATAGCACGGTGGTAGGGTACTTGTAGTACTCGACTGGCTGGCTACCACCCTCAAGTTGAAAATCTGTCGCCAAACACCTATCGGTGTGTTCCGACAGCTGCACTTGAGAGCCAGTTCCCATCTAGGCTTTGCGTGCTTACCATCTTCGGCCACATCATCTCTTACCATGGTGAGATTGTGGTCAAACACAAGCCTATCGAGAATAAAAAAAAAAAAAGACGGACAGACAGCGATGTCTTAGTAATAGGGTCCCGTTTTTACCCTTTGGGTACGGAACCCTAAAAAGTAGCGGGAACGACTTGGACGAGAAAAGCAAGAGACAGATCTTTATGGAGAACACTTCCGGTGTCTAATAGGAAATAATTGTTTACATATACATTAAATTAAAAAAAAAAAAAACTTTGTAGTACTAACTAAGATGAAATAAGATTTATGTATTTATTTATTATGATTGTTTTATATAGGCTATCATAATCCGATAAGTATTAGTCCAAGGTAGTACGACTAAATTAAGGGGGAGATAGAAGGATCTCACCTACCAATTAGTACCAATATACAAAAATCGTCGCAGTTACTACTTACCAGACATTCTGTATAATTATTTTGTTCGTGTATGACCTATAACAATAATAATAATAATATTTTTAGTGCCCAAAATGTACACAGTTTTTACACATGATAATCTGGTAAAAAAGAAAAACATGTGTTTGATGTTTCCTGGCCCCCAAACTAGGCTAGCCTGTGCTATGGGTGGCCAGTCTTCCGTCTAACAATGTAACTGAACTTCTAAACCTGGACGGATTTTGATGAAATTTTGTGTATGTGATCAAGTTGATTCGAAAATGGTTTAGATTCACTATTGGACCCGTATGTGGCGCTGCAATCGGGTTCTACGTTTTTTTTTTTCGGGGAAGGTCAACAGGAAGATGTCTGTAAGGTTGACGAAAGTATTTTTAGGGACATGAAGCTAGATGCCTCTGTCTATATAGCGTAGCATAGCTTGCAGTAGGTTGAGAGCCGCGACTCTACGGGGTGCAGCGCTCCGTTCATTGTCACAGAGTGCAGCGGTGGCGCCACTTACCGCTACATAATAGAGCGGAGGCGAGCGACAACTAGCGGTCAATAGCCATTATCATACGTAGGTACTTATTTGTATGGAAATTCTCAGTATTCGTATGGGAATAAGGAGCATGTAGAATTATGTATATATGAGTTAAAAGGATATTTTTATGTAAGATGTATGATCGATCTTTTAAAAAAGCTTAATAAAATTGGGTGTACCGACCCAATTTTATTAAGCTTTTTGGTATAAATCATTTATTAAGTACCCAAAACCATGAAAGAGAAGAAAACAAAAATATAACCTAATTCCATTTTTCTTATTTTTTTCTTACATAGGTTTCAAAAACTGGCAAAAATCTCTTCTAGTCTTACATAATAAATGAATGTCTATATTGCTAATGTCTATATGCGACGGTAGTCACTTACCATCAGGTGACCCGCCTGCCTCGTTGTCACTAGTGACATAAAAAAAAATGAATGAATGGTATCTATAGATAACAGAGAATATTTCAACAACGAAACAATTGTCTTATAACTTCCGCGACATTTATTCTTATATTCCTATATACTTGATACTCCAATTTGATCTTAAATCCGAAACTCGTGTTAAAGAAAATCCAATTCCAATCGGTTCCAGGAAACCATGTCTATTCGGAACTGAAATCCGCCCATCAAAGATACGTCGAACCCTTGATACCACCTTGATACCCTGTCAATGGTTCCGAAACATGGGACTCGGGAGTTTTCTCTATATACAAAATCATCTGTTTGTTACTAGGTATTTATTTATTTAAGTTTGATATTAGGTACAATTGAGTTGTTAGGAATATACAATTAAATATCTATTAGGTACAATTGAGTTGTTAGGAATATACAATTAAATATCTATTAGGTACAATAGAGTTGTTAGGAATATACAATTAAATATCTATTAGGTACAATAGAGTTGTTAGGAATATACAATTAAATATCTATTAGGTACAATTGAGTTGTTAGGAATATACAATTAAATATCTATTAGGTACAATTGAGTTGTTAGGAATATACAATTAAATTATAAACTAAGACTAACTAATATATTACAGATAATCTAATTACACAAATAAAAATAAAAAACTTAAAATTTTACTACACTAAATAGGCCAACTGGTCCAGATCGCTGTCAGGTGGTAGCGTGCCCAGAACACTGGCAGCATTGCCTCTTTGGATGGCAATGCTAATACGTTGGGCAAAGTATTCACCAGCCCTCCGGTCACGTGACGCTTCGATGAGGCGTTTCGCGATGACACGGTAAACGCGGTGAGCAGCTGGTCCCCACGGCCCCATTGTCTCAACCCCAAACGGCTCAAATATGTATGTTTGTCCATTAAATTCTCAAAAGGCTAAGCTTGAAATATGAAGCACTTATGTTCTAGAGTCTAATAATAATAATCATTTATTTGCTAAAAACATGGTATACATTGGTCTTAAAAAAAATATATAAACAGGTCGTGCATGTTTTGCCATGATGGCGTGCAAATAGTAACTACATTTAATTATTCAGATTTAATTCAATTCAATTAATCACACATTTAATACAATTACTAAGTCAACTACAAATTAAATTATATTACAAATTGTTTTGTCATTTTTTATATTTCTAACAGTCTAGAGTCTAACGCGCGGCTTATTAACCTTTTCATATAATGACTAGCTGTCCCCGCGGTTTCACCCGCGTTCCCGAGGGATCTCGTCTTTAAAAAGTATCCTATATTTTAAACCTGGATATGATCTACCTGTGTGCCAAGTTTCATCAAAATCCGTTGTTTAGTTGTTGCATGAAAGAGTAACAAACATCTTCACAACCAAAACTTTCACCAAAAAATATTGCCTTTTACATATTGTATTCAATAATTTCCAAGGATTTCCTCGAAAAGTAAACTAAATGAAATTATTTATTGGTCTGAAACTGATTACAAATATAATGGTTCAAAATGTTTCACCAATATAATAGGGATGTTACATTGTTGACTGACTTATCAAATCAGCTTCTTTGTATCAAATGCGATGGTAGCTTCAAGGCGATGATAGCTCAGTGGTAAGTGACGTCGAATACCGCGGCGAAGGTCGTGGGTTCGAATCCTACAATGAGCTTGAGCTTTCGGTGAAGGAAAACATCGTGAGGAAACCATAGCACGGTGGTAGGGTACTTTGTAGTACCCGACTGGCTGGCTACCACCCTCAAGTTGAAAATCTGTCGCCAAAACACCTATCGGTGTGTTCCGACAGCTGCACTTGAGAGCCAGTTCCCATCTAGGCTATGTGTGCTTACCATCTTCGGCCACATCATCACTTACCATGGTGAGATTGTGGTCAAACACAAGCCTATCCAGAATTTAAAAAAAAATGTCAAAACGTTTATTTATATGGAGTTTTGTATGAAATACATACTTGTGACGTCATAAGTATACGCCATCAAAAAACCTACTCTTTATCGTTCAATTGGTTATTAAAAATAATAGAAAGTCGGAATTTAACAACGTGTTCGCTATTTTGGAGTATTTTTAGATGTTTTTTACACTAGTTAGTGATAGGTATTTTTTACACTAGTTAGTGATAGGTATTTTTACACTAGTTAGTGATAGGTATTTTTACACTAGTTAGTGATAGGTATTTTTACACTAGTTAGTGATAGGTATTTTTACACTAGTTAGTGATAGGTATTTTTACACTAGTTAGTGATAGGTATTTTTACACTAGTTAGTGATAGGTATTTTTACACTAGTTAGTGATAGGTATTTTTACACTAGTTAGTGTTTGGTATTTTTTCTTGAATATAGGCATCGTCTCTATTCCCTGGCTTACAAAATATTTGATTATAGTACATTATGGTATAAGTGTGCAAAGTTGGTCGTTACGGCTGACATAGAGGACGAATGAGGCGCAATTGAGAGCCGAGCCGCTAGGTGAGGGTCATAAGAGAGCGGAGGACGGTAATCATCAATACTCACGAGTATCATACGACGTTTTTCAACACACTTGTGAAGAAAATAATACTAAAAAATATCGGATCGGCCATTTCATATCGGATAGTTTTTTTTTTTTTTGCACGGTTGACGTACTTTGAATCCCTCACTTAAAAATATTATTTTGCTGCCTTATGATACTATCTACTTTACCTTATTATAACTCACTTCGTGAATAATAGTAATGAAAAAGTCACAGTTTGATTATAGGTGTCATTACGTGCCTAATTGCGGTGAAATTAGAGCCACTTTATGAGCAAGTGTGTTGAAAAAATTATAATTTGACGATTATATTATTTTATCAACATTGAATAAACATTAAAGAAAAACAAATTTAAATACAATCTGGATACAATTAAATTGTATGACAATTAATATTTGAAATTTACAAAAAAAAACATGCTATAAAAACAATTTTCTATTAACCAGTCAATTAACTTGATTTTAAATGTATTTATTCGTAAAATTCTCTTATACTTACATTTTGGAATATTATTAAAACATTTGAGTGCCATAAACACCCCGCACGGAGTCTCAGCGCGAGTCTATAGTCTCGTATAGCACACAGGTAGGTAATTCCCGTAGATTTGATCTATTTACGAGATGTATAGGCCAGGAGGACTTTTACGGCTTTTTTACGCCTCTCAATCCGATGGCACCCCTTTTCAAACGTCAGACTAAACGGGTGATTTATATATTATTGAATAGATAACTTTACGCTATTCACAGGAATCAGGATGTTGAGATGGAATCCCACTAATATTATAAAATGTGAAAGTTTGGATGGACGGATGGATGGATGTTTGTTACTCAATCACGCCAGAACGGCTGAACGGATCTGAATTAAATTTGACACAGAGATAGATTATAGTCTAACTTTTTATCCCGGGAAAAGATAAGATCCCTCGGGAACGCGGGTGAAGCCGCTGGGCGGAAAGCTAGTATTTTAAATGGTTTAAGTCGATGCTTAGAGAGTAGTAGTGTCTTTAAATACCGCAGCTACGATTGTAATTACCATAGAGCAGGGACACCATCATCGATGATAGCTCAGTGGTAGTGACGTCGGATACCGCCGTGGAGGTCGTGGGTTCGAATCCTACAATGAGCATGAGCTTTCGGTGATGGAAAACATCGTGAGGAAACCACAGCACGGTGGTTTACAGTACCTACTTGACTGACTGACCTACTCGAAGAGCAGCTGTCGGAACACACCGCCAGAGCCATCTTTAGAGCCAGTTCATACACTAGGCTTTGTGTGCTTCCCACAACGACGAATCTAATGACACCTATATTCTTTTTATTAAAACATAGATTAGCATGTACTGCAATGGAGCAGCTACCTCACTAAACTAACTAAAAATGTATATAATAGTAATACCTTGCCGATCGGCAGCAGCGGCAGCCTCGAAGAAAGTTTTTATATATTATAGTTGTACATTTGTTTGTATATTTTGTACATTTGTTGTAAATAAAATGATTAATTGGTTTCACATTTAAAAATTGTAAATCCGTTATTGGCTGTAAATTTTATTTATATAAGTATATAAAAAATTAATCGAGGCCTCGGGTGACCGGCGGGCGGGGAGCTTTTTCCGCGAACGCATCAGCTTGGCCATCCAAAGAGGAAACGCTGCCAGCCTTCTGGGAACCTTGCCGATCGGCAGCAGCGGCAGGCTCGAAGAAGTTTTTTATATATTATAGTTGTACATTTGTTTGTATATTTTGTACATTTGTTGTAAATAAAGTTAAACTTTTAGTATATACCTAAGCTACACTTATAAGAGCTGTGGATTTTGTAATATAAATAAATATGTTGAAATCTTTATAAAGGTTTCGGTTGTAGAGCGTGCCAAAGAATTAAACATACATCCGTCAACCGATCCGTCAAAAATGCTTTTTGTTTTGATGTTGTAGATCTTGTTTTATTCTAACCTAGTCACATTCGTTGCAAGTCAGCACTCGGCAGCGACTTATACCCATAATATAAATTACCAAGTGCCTTACCCTAAATAAATACAAAAGGAAGCTTTAAATGTAGTGTTTACTGGTTTGTAAAGAAATAGTCGTAAACCACTCGAGAGCTGGAGGTAACTTAATCCTCACATAAATACAGCACATCGCGCAGGAGCGAATAAAACAAGCCAGATGCGAGACTCGCGGACGAATGATTAAACCAATTTAATTTTGAGGTTCGCTATAGGTTTTAGGTTATGTTAGTTCAACCGATTTATTTTTTATTACAAAATACAGAGGTAAGGTTTAGGAGGTTTTTTCTTACATTGGATTGTGTTTGACCGCAATCTCACCATGGTAAGTGATGATGTGGCCGAAGGTGATGAGCACACAAAGTCTACATGGAAACTGGCGTTAGCAAGAAACAGTAAGATAGGAGACTCTCAAGTATATAAAAAGCCGATGATAGCTCAGTGGTAGTGTAGTGACGTCGGATACCGCGGCGAAGGTCGTGGGTTCGAATCCTACAGTCAGCTTGAGGTTTTGGTAAAGGTAAACATCGTGAGGAAACCACAGCACGGTGGTGGTGAGGTACTTTGTAGTACTCGACTGGCTGGCTACCATAGTTGATAATCACTTTTTGATGTGTTCCGGCAGTTGCACTTGAGAGCCAGTTGAAAATTGGCGAAGCGATTACTAATATCTTAGGCGACAGTATTCACTTACCATCAAGTGACCCTCTTGCCTGGTTGTCACTTGTGATATAAAAAAAAACCGGTCAAGTGTTTTTTAGTATTTGTTGTTTAAAATTTCAACGTTATCATGGTTCATGAGATACAGACTGGTGATAGACAGGCAGACAGACGGACAGTAGAGTCTTAGTAATAGGGTTTCCTTTTTTACCCTTTGGATACAGAACCCTAAAATAAGCAGAGCTTGTGCTATGGAAGCCATATATAACAGATATAGGTAGATGCTATTTTTCTTTAAATACATAATTACACCCAGACTGAGGACAAACAGACATTCATTCACACAAATGTCTGTCCTGGATGGGAATCGACAATCCGATAGGTGCTTGGCGACCACCGAGCTATGTTTTCTACCTTCGCCGCGATTACCTTCACAAGTTCTTTTTCACTCCTCTTGCTCAAAAAGACCGTCATTGTGGCGTACCAGAGCGAAGAAAAAATAGCAATTCTTCCTTTAGGGGAAAAAGTTTTTTTTTTTAATTTTGTGTGTCAAATGACAATGACGAAAAAGGGACTTTTTGGCGGGAACTTGCAGAGTGACGTTGCGTTTTCGTTTTATTTTCATTAAATTCGTGTATTTTGAGTTTTATTGAATAATTTCGGTGGTGTTTTATCCAATAATGATCAATCTAAGTGCACAAGTGAAGTGAAATGAAATGAAAGCGTGTATCCTGACTTTCCAGGTTGTCCCAAAAAGTACATGAATGTTTTAGTGGAATAGCCGCCAATTTCACTGAAGCTTGACTGGACATGTATGGACGAGGACTGGACATTACAGTGAGTTTGTGAATGTGATGTGAATTATGACTATAACATAAAAGAAGAAATTGAAACTGAAGAAAATGTATGCGATTGAAAGACTTTGTATTGACTAAATACTAAAACTGTGACAAATAGACCAAGACCATTTCAAATACTTTGACATTGGCAGAAATATATCCTAAAATGATGATTGCCAGCAACAAAAAAAAACGTTGTATAATCATGAATAAAGACTCGTCATCATTATATATATATAAAAAAGAAAGTGAAAAATATAGTGTAACACACGTCGCTAAAAGTTGAAAATCTGTCGCCAAGCACCTATCGGTGTGTTCCGACAGTTGCACTTGAGAGCCAGTTCCCATCTAGGCTTTGTGTGCTTACCACCTTCGGCCACATGATCACTTACCATAGTGAGATTGTAGTCAAACACAAGCCTATCATGAATTAAAAAAAAAAAAAACCTCAACTACAATGGGTCATTTTAGCTCCTTGTATAACAATCTACTATTTAAACAAAGAACAGCATTTAATCAAACAGACATCTGCACATAGCATTCTTATGTATTACTTACTCACCCTTCTACGGATAATTGTGTTATTTAGTTGCGCAACTTGTTGTTAACTTGTCGAGCAACCGTGTTGTTCATTAACAAAGGTTACTTACGCTTTTGTAACAAAACTACATCGTTGCTATTCCTTTGCAGCCAGTTCTTCCTTTAGTTTGTATCAAGAAGTTTGGGTCGAACGGCTTTTTAATATGAATTAGCTTGAGTGTAATCACAAAACCTAGAAGGAAGTTATGAGTTATGCCAGAACACTTTAGTAAGTGCTTAGCAACAGATTTTCAATCAGTTTGGGCCCTAACAGGGCTCTTATTTAGGTCGAGCTATAGGTACAGAAGTTACCACCGGTTCGGAAGTTAGCCTTCAACTGAGAAGAACCTGCAGGAAACACTGCAAGGTTAGATTTTTTAATATGGACCATCTGACTTTATTTGGCTTCTTTTTTAAACAATTTTAAACTGAAACTACTCCCTATCAGGAATCAGCCTGCGCAAGTTTGTACCTTCTCTGATTTCGTAATTAATCAGTCAGTGGTATTTCGCTTTTATATTGTATAGCTAGAGTATTGTTCATAGCCAAATTCTTGGCGACTTTTAGAACGGCAGGTACATTAACGGACGCTGCACTAGTCTTCAAATTATAATGAACGACATTTGTGTAACAATTGGCGCGAGGCGGCCCACTCTTCCAAGAACAACGCATTTACTCTAAGAGTATATTTAGAGGTGTGGAGGCCCTGGGCCAGCAAAAGAGTGGAGGCCCCTAATTATTTTGCGAATATGATAAATAACAGATATTTTTCTTGCAAGTGTTTCATCTTATATAGCGGAAAGAAACCTTTGTTCCAACCGCATGTCCGACGACACTTCTAGAGCTTTATGAATATATAGAATTTATGTGGGGGCCCCTCTCTTGTGGTGGCCCCGGGCAGTTGCCCCGGTTGCCCTCCCTTAAGTCCGGCCCTGGTGAGAAGACACTATAGTTCATTGATATTTAATATATGGTGATTGGCACTACTTGTACTATTGAGACATTAAAATCAGTACGATATTTCGACCTAAAGTAAAATAAAACGTAACTTCCTACTATTCCCCTGCTTGACATGAAAACTATGCTTACCATACAGAGATTGACTAGTGTTTATATATTTATATTTGTCAAAGGGATACTGTTTAGGCTAGTTCTCGACTATATGACACCCCCCATGGACTGGAAAGTTGGATTCGCCCTTCGTGTCCCCCCTCCGCGCTATTAGTATGAGTAAAAACAAAGACTTAGAAGAGCCTAGAATCTAAGCAATCACCTCTCCCTTTCTGATGTGAATAATTTAAAACGACTAATAACGGTATCTGATATTGAATACATTTCAATATACATCCCCGTTGTCTTATTGTAATTTATATTATTGAGCTTTGACACGCTGCCGCTGTAGGTACAACTACAAGTTATAAGATATGAGCGTTAAAATAAAATTGAATTTCAAGTAAAATTAATATTTATACACTTTTTTACTTCTATAGGGGTTTTTTGATAAGTGTCCTATGTTTTCCAGGGTTCAAGGTAAACCCATACCAAATTTCATCAAAATATTACTACAATAATATTATGGATAAAAGACTTTTTGAGACAACCTGAAAAGTCAGGCACGATAAAAACAAAAAAAAACAACACTTTTTTTTATACCACTTCATCATACATAATCATGTGCTTATACTCATTTAGCCTGAACGCTCGCAGGTGGCGCTGAAATAATTGAAAATATATGGCTAGTTGAAAAAATCCATCAAACATAGAAATGATCATATCAAAAATAGATCACCAAACAGACGGTTATTAAGTTTAAAGTTTTTTTTCTACTGAGCCCTAAATCTAAGGAGATGATCTCTTATAACTTGTACCAAACACAATTGAATCGTCAGACTGATGTAGAAATAGATCCATCCGCTCCGCTCCCGACACCGATACAAACACAAAGTGTTGCGCTTTGTTTGTTTCACGTCTATGGTGACCATAGAGTAAGGAACATCATAGGGTAAAAGAACATAGTAGAAAAAAGTATCTACTTTCTATCCCACATGGATATTTTATATCGGGAGTGTC
This sequence comes from Ochropacha duplaris, assembly GCA_951361185.1. Taxonomy (NCBI): domain Eukaryota; kingdom Metazoa; phylum Arthropoda; class Insecta; order Lepidoptera; family Drepanidae; genus Ochropacha; species Ochropacha duplaris. Next base: position 855,333 of record OX592702.1, on the reverse strand, counting down.
AACGTAAAAAAAATCATTGGCTACCTATAGATAGAGTTGCCATACGTCCCATATATATGGAAATGTCACCCTATTTGTATGACGTGTCCCGTACTGCTCCTTGTCCCGTATTTGTCCCGTTTTCTTGAAAATACGCGTGAATCGCCGCCGCGGCGCTCTTGGGGCGGTGCGGAAGCAAGAAATAATGTGCACAGAAGACGCGGGGGTGCGCGTTAGCTTAAAAACACAGATTCAGCATGCTTCTAGCTTCAAAAAATGACGGACGTCCATACAAACTTTCAAACCCCGTTTCACCGCTTCAGGCGTGGAATTAAAAAAAAAATGATGAAACACGTGTATCTTTATTTTTAATTGTTAGCCTAAAAACAAAGTTTCATGCTTCTAGCTTCAAAAAATGACGAACTTCCATACAAACTTTCAACCCCCGTTTCACCCTTTCAGGGGTGGAATTTATAAGCCCATCATTTTCATTATTATCACCCACGTAATTCAGATTTTTACTAAATTTAAAAAAAATGTCCCGTATCAGTGCCGAACAATTATGGCAACCCTACCTATAGAACCAACTCAAAAAGCGCGAAATAAAAATGTTTTTCATAGATTACTATCTATTCATATATTATACAGGTGTCCGGTAAGTAAGAGTAGTAGGAACGGCAAACTTAAAGTCACCATTTTCTCGATATTTTGATATATCTTTTTTTATGTTTTGATTTTTGAATTTTAGATATTAAATGTCTCTAAAATGGTGACACTTTTACTAAGATCATTTTTGTAAATTTGGTAGGTGACCCGCCCACCTATCTCCCTTACTCTAACTTTTAAGTTTGTCGTAATTCCTATTACTATGGAAATTATGATTTTTATTTCATTTTTTAATTTAATTTTCATTTACAGGTTTTACTTAAAAATAGAATAAACTAAGTGACTAAAAACCTTATGTGTCAAAGTCTATTCAAATAGGCCTTTGCAAGCACTTATTAATAGTCTAGAGTCTAGAATCATTCTCTCAGATCTCATCACCAGAACTGTGTTCTTAATAGAAAAGTTATTTTTATCAGTACATATTATATACTGTTTGAACTGGTAGCGACTTTGTTTTAAAATATGTATTACTATCTGTCCTTAGCCGGGATAAAAAGTATCCTATCTCTTATTCCAGGATACTACATATATTTTAGTGCCAAGCTTATGACATTCGACCAACATTATGACATAGGAATTTTATAATTTATGATATGATTATACATTATCGTAACAATAAAAAATATTTTGAATAAACGCAATTTCCATAACATAATTAGAAGTATAGTGATGAGAATTAGAACCGCTAAAGCCGAAATAATGAGAAGCATGGAACCAGGCGGGAGCTTGTCTAAGCGATTGGTAACGCTGCGCGATGCGCGGGCGCACGTCGCGCAGTGACTGTGCGATTCGAGATGGAGACCACCCGCCCGAGTCGACGGCCCGGCGCTTGAGAATTGATCGAGAATTCACGTCAAAGTTAAGGTACTGACTGTAAAGTGAAATACTTTATTTGAAAGTTGTTTTTTTTTTACTTCCGGATAAGCTTGTGTTTGACCGTAATCTCACCAGAGTAAATGATGTTGTGGTCGAAGGTGGTAAGCACACAAAGCCTAGATGGGAACTGGCTCTCAAGTGCAGCTATCGGTGTGTTGTGCAGCTGCTTGGAGACAGTACCGTACCTACCACCGTTCTATGGTTTCCTCACGATGTTTTCCTTCACCGATAGCTCAAACTCAGCGTAGGATTCGAATCCACGACCTTCACCGCGGTATCTGATGTCGCTACCACTGATCATTTATTCTAGACTCCAGAGAGAAGAACTTACTCATTATTTCTCCAGGAGTTCTTTCTAATACTTAAATATACCTAACGGTTTTTACTTGAACTGTGATTCCTGTTTTTAGGGTTCCGTACCCAAAGGGTAAAAACGGAAACCCTGTCACTAAGACTCTACTGTCCGTCTATCACCAGGCTGACCAGCTCATGAACCGTGATAGCTAGACAGTTGAAATGATGTATTTCTGTTGCGGCTATAACAACAAATACTTAATTTTTTTTAAATACAAAAGACCCCTCGGTACGCGAGTCCGACTAACACTTAACCGGTTTTTGTTTATTTTTTATACATAAGCTATGTATTTTAGCTTAGATTAAAATATAACCAACATTTTAAACAATATCAACATTGTGAAACCTATAAACAAAACGCCGCGCACAAGATTTTCAACAAAATTAATCGTCAGTAGGTAGGCACCAGTACCGGCGGGCAATGCGGCGGCAAACAAACACACTTCATTATAACTATCCCTTCGAAGGGCTGGGGGTGAGCTGAGAGCTAAATCCCTGAAAAATGTCAGTTATATTTTACGTTGACGTGCGGAGCCGGGGGGTGGATACAAACTGGATTATACAACTTTGTATCCAATTTGCAAAATTTGTATTCTATATACCTACCGTTTGGGTATTCGAACGTTTTATTTAATTAGCTACTTTTGCCTGAGCCTCCTTGCATTACCTGCTAGCTACTTAGCTTACAGGATTTAGGTAGCGAATTGTTCCACAAGGAATTAGGATGCGGTATCAAAGGCTCGATATTTATTCAACAATGTTCTTAATATAATTTCGTCACATCGAAGCTCTATTATTTGCTTCATATCCGAAAAAAAACCGGCCAAGTGCGAGTCGGACTCGCACGAAGGGTTCCGTAAAAAAGGCAAAAAAATCACGTTTGTTGTTTGGGAGCCCCCTTACATTTATTTAATTCTGTTTTTAGAAAATAGAAATAGAAAATAATTTAATATTTGTTGTTATAGCGGCAATAGAAATACATCATCTGTGAAAATTTCAACTGTCTAGCTATCACGGTTTTTGAGATACAGCCTGGTGACAGACCGACGGACGGACAGACAGAGAAGTCTTAGTAATAGGGTCCCGTTTTCCGTCCCTTTGGGTACGGAACCCTAAAAATGATAGAACTGTCTCTAAGCTTAGCTTAGTAATATGCGATAACATTTTTTTTTTTTAATAAAATGATTAATATAAATAATTTGTTTTGTAAATGTATTATAAATTAATTTGTATGGACCCCCTTCGGGTAAAAGCCTCCTCCAAGGAATGCCAGCTGATCCTATCCGTGGCTATGGATAACCAATTTTTACCTGCCGTCGCAACTATTTCGTCTGTCCATCTAGTACAAGGTCGGCCTCTCGCTCTAGTACCTGGTGGTCCAGTCCATTTTACTGACCTTATAGTCCACCTGTCATCACTATATCTGGCCACATGTCCTGCCCACTTCCATTTTCTTTGTAATGAGAAGTTTAGGGCGTCAATAAAATTTGTTTTCGCGCGAATATCCACATTTGTCACCTTGTCTTTTAGTTTTATACTTAGGCAACTTCTTTCCATTCTTTTCTGAGTTGTTTGAATTTTTGTTCTTGTTTTATGGTCAAATGACCAAGATTGACAGCCGTAAGTAAGACATGGGAGTATATCTGAGTCCATAACTAATCTCTTAGTCCACATCGGTAGTTTCGACTTAAATACTTCTTTATGTGCCCAGTACTTCTTCCAGGTGATCGCTATTCTTCTGTTTACTTCTTCTGCGTTTCTTTCTTTATTAAACGATATCTCTTTACCTAAGTAAACATATTTTTGTACATATTCGAGAGGAATATTATTTACCAAAATAGGTGTCTTGTGGTGGTTTGTCATAGCTTTCGTTTTGTCCAGGTTCATTTCCAATCCTACTTTTGTACTCGCTTGATGTAGTTCATTCAACATATTATTTAATTGCTGAGGGTTATTCGAGAACAAGATAATGTCATCAGCAAACCTGAGGTTACTTAGGAAAATCCCATTTATGTTAATGCCTTTTTTTGACCATGGTAAGGTTTCCATTACATGTTGGAGGACGGCTATAAACAGTTTTGGAGAAATTGGGTCGCCTTGTCTCACGCCTCTCTTTATGTCAATCTTCCTTAGGTAGTCCAACAGCGTACATACACAATATAGTATTAAAACAATAATTTTAAGCAGTAAGGCCATGACAGGGTTACACAAGTTAGACAAAATTATATTTTTTAACACACAAAGGTTATGTAAGCAAGCAAGTATGTAGCAAGAATTTTAATAAAGGTAAACACAAATCTGAAAAATGTATGTGTGTATGTGTGTGTGTGTGTGTGTGTGTGTGTGTGTGTGTGTGTGTGTGTGTGTGTGTGTGTGTGTGTGTGTGTGTGTGTGTGTGTGTGTGTGTGTGTGTGTGTGTGTGTGTGTGTGAAGGAAAAACATATTTATTAATTTTATTCATCTACACTAAAAGCCCTCTCTTAATCTCTTAAAGCCCTCTCTAAAAAAAAAAAAAATATTTCTCATTTATATTTTGTGTTCTCAGTGCTGTCCATATACTGTCGTGTGATATAGAGTCAAATGCTTTTTTGTAGTCGATGAAAGCTACATATAATGGTTTCGAAAATTCTACATATTTCTCTATCACCTGCTAATACCTAAGTACCTACTTAATAAATAAATATTCTATGACATTCCTCACAAGGCCATCTGATCTCGAACTTAAATAGATAATCACACTCTCAGGCAAAGACTGTTAACTTATCCATCTTTAAATCTCTCTGCTCTCAGGACAAACAGAAATGTGTCACACAAATGTCTTTCCTGGATGGGAATCGAACCAAGAACGGTTGCATGGTAGGTAGTGTGTTTAACCAGCCACGCCTCAATTCTATATAATACTAGCACAAATCTTGTTCCCTCTTAAGAAGTTTGCAATAAAGGTAAATAATGTTCGGTGGTTATAGTCTAATAAAAAAGCGTAAAAATTCCCCCATATTACATTAGAAAACTCGGTCCATTCATAAAATTATAATAAAATATAATAATGTAACTGTAAGGGGTCGCCCCGCCTATGCGAAGTAAATCCAATTTTTAATAAACTTGCGGGTTACTGTGGTCGAATAGGGTGCGCATATTGCCCTAAATATTTAGGACAGTACCTTTTTTTTTTAATTCTGGATATGCTTGTGTTTGACTACAATCTCTCTATGGTCAGTGATGATGTGGCCGAAGGTGGTAAGCACACAAAGCCTAGATGGGAACTGGCTCTCAAGTGCAACTGTCGGAACACACTGATAGGTGCTTGGCGACAGATTTTTCAACTTGAGGGTGGTAGCCAGCCAGTCGGGTACTACAAAGTACCCTACCACCGTGCTGTGGTTTCCTCACGATGTTTTACTTCACCGAAAGCTCAAGCTCATTGTAGGATTCAAACCCACGATCTTCGCCGCGGTATCCGACGCCACTTACCACTGAGCACCCAATGCGGGCGCCTCTCCTTCCAAATACCATTCTTCCTTCCCACCTTTCCTCTCCTTCGTGTAACCAGCATGATTGTTTACCCATAGATTATAATCAATCGGACGCATATAATTAAAATAAAAGACCTTTTAGCTAGCTGGTGAATAGAATGTTCACTCAGACAAGAGCAATCATGCGAATCTATGTCTAGGGTTACCAATAATCTTCTTATTTAGAAATGTCAAGTCTGTCCCCATATTCTCAGATCACATAGCCACCCTCAACCCTCACCCCATTGGATCTAATGTTTGCATTACTATGTACTGTAGAGGATTATTGGCATCGTGTAGGGTGAGCTTACTTTACTTCACTTTACTCTGCTATTCTGCATCTTTTTACTGCTTACAACGTGGAAAATGTAGCTTTAGTTGATGAGCATAATTTACATTTATTCACGGACATCCGTCTGATGCTAAACTAAGCAGTACTTGATAAGGCGATGATAGCTCAGGGGTAAGTGACGTCGGATACCGCGGCGAAGGTTGTGCGTGGGTTCGAATCGTGAGGAAACCATAGTACAGTTGTAGGGTACTTTGTAGTACCCGACTGGCAAGCACCTATCGGTGTGTTCCGACAGTTGCACTTGAGAGCCAGATCCCATCTAAGCTTTGTGTGCTTACCGCCTTCGGCCACATCATCACTTACCATAGTGAGATTGTAGTCAAACACAAACCTATCTAGAATTTAAAAAAAAAACTTGAGAGGTGTCAAGGGACACCCGGATGGAACGAAGTTATATAAGTCGAGAGAGTATATATATAAAAAAAACATTTCTATATATATATATATAGAAATGAAAATATCTGGCTTGCTTTCTATAAGAGAGAGAGAGACAGACGGAGAAACATGCGCACGCCGCACAGCGATCGGTGAATTTTGTCACCGACACAAAAAATCACCGACAGTTTTATGTCGGTGATTTCGTAAGAATTTTTTCCGTCTTTCACAACGCGCGATAAGGAACTTCGTTCCAAAAAATGTGCTTCGGAAACCAGATAGTTGTTGGTTTGTTTCAACTGGGCTGTTTCCGCACTTAGCCTCTCTATTGGGCCATTGTACGTATGAACTTCTGTCTTCACACTCCAACCAACCCAGGTCATCCCGGAAAGCTAGCAGCCTTTTTAGGCTGCTGAAGGCCTCAGGAAGTGACGCTGGTGATAGGAGGATCCGTGCCTGTTTATCTGCCACGCAGATAATCCATCAGCACGTGCTGTGGCGTTACGGAAACCAGATAACTGATATTACACTCAAATCTGAAAAGATTTAGTGTGTGATATAGAACAAATGTCACGTAGTGATGTTTCAATACGTTGCTATTTGGTTATCTGACGTGGTCGGAAGGAAGATCATCTAAATGGCACGTATAGATTAATATATTTTAGTATATAAGCTGAACATTATTGTCATTTAGTTAGAGAGAGTAGAGTAGAGAGAGGAGAGTAGAGTAGGGAGAGAATAATAAGAGGTGAACTGTGAATAAACATGTGATTTAATCATCGTTGGTTGTTTCTCTCCATCGCCACATCATTCCATTATTGCAAGTGCAACGGCTACCAATTTCACTAAAACTTGAGCTCTATCTGTAGGTACTGTGGAAAAACGTACTATATTTACTAATATGTTGCTTCATATAACTTATAATATGTTGCTTTTAGGTAAGCGAGCACCATCGTAGATCGCATCGTCACCTAACATCAAGTGAGATAGCGGTCAAACTCGAACCAATACTCAATAATGAAAAAAAAAGTTAAAGGAAGAATCCTACAAACTGAACATTGGCAGAAATGTCCTAAAGGACGAGGATAAACCTGTAACAGTTGTCAGTTGTCAATGAACTTTATTTCCATGATATAAGGTTCATTTGTACGGTCTTTTTTTTAATTCTGGATAAGCTTGTATTTGACCACAATCTCACCATAGTAAGTGATGATGTGGCCGAAGGTGGTAAGCACACAAAGCCTAGATGGGAACACACCGATAGTTGCTTGGCGACAGATTTTCAACTTGAGGTACACAGTACAATGTACCCCACCACCGTGCTATGGTTTCTTTATACCTTTATACTTTTTTATACCACAAGTGACAACGAAGCTGACGGGTCACCTGGTGTTAAGTGACTACCGTCGCCTATAGACATTAGCAATACCAAGGGGATTGCCAATGTGTTGTACACCTTATTACAATGCCTTAAAGGAAACTGGCTCTCAAGTGCAATTGCCGGAACACACCAACAGGTGCTTGGCGACAGATTTTCAACTTGAGGGTGGTAGCCAGCCAGTCGAGTACTACAAAGTACCCTACCACCGTGCTATGGTTTCCTCACGATTTTTTCATTCACCGAAAGCTCAAGCTCATTGTAGGATTCGAACCCACGACCTTCGTCGCGGTATCCGACGTCACTTACCACTGAGCTATCATCGCCTTCTATTGTATGATAATACTGATGGACAATATCGTAGATAAAAAGGTTAATTTTCATGTACCTCTGACTACTATCACAGCTATTAATTAAGGTATATTTTACGAACCTAGTTGTATTATTATAGGTAGTATATTTGTTAAGCTATAACAAGTAAACATTTTAATAGATTAATTTAAACAATGAAATTGATCAAATTGATCCGCTGATTACGTCTTGTCCTGTCCGTGATTTATTATGTCAAAAATTATTTTCGCGCGCTCCCGATCCCGCCATTTAAGAGGTTGCCAGCGTCGAGTCCAAATTACCCCCTATTACAGACTCGGTTTCGCCGTACCAAGTTGAATTTGCATAGATTTAAGTAATCTGACCCGGGTGTTATCTCCGCTTAAACAACGGGCAAGTTCTCTTAATTGTTATTATTATGGGAGGCTCGACTGCCATTTTTAATTGCCCTTTTAATTACGTAGCTCTTGAAACGTCAAAAGTGGCGGGAAATTGTGATGAATAAATTCTGTTTCGCTTGTTAAAATTAGAGATACCATTGATGAGAAATGTTGACTAACTTACACTTCTCAGCATTTTCTTGTTGAGTTTGTGATTCATTAATAACAATATATAGGTATTAGGTAGGTAGGAAAGTTCTTCGGTAATATTTTATTTTTAATCCATTAAAATGTTAAATGACAAAGTAATTGCATTGTATGTAAATTGCTACTTCTAACTTCAGCAACTGTGGAATCAAGTGGAATTAGTGCGTAGCATACTGCTAGTTGAGTTGGCTACCATCCAAACTGCACGTACCTTAGAACTACCAACCAACTAAAACAAATCTTAGGAAGTGTCCCATCGTATTTTCGATGTTTTAAAACTTATCTAAAAATTATGGATTTATGTAAATATTTGCATCATTGCAGAATTGACTTTCAACGTAGGTAATAACATTATTACTTTCAAAATTAACTTTAATCCTAACCTAAATGAGGCCTAAATAGCTAAACCTCAAGAAGGCGGTTGGTTTATACTAAAATAATAAGAAAATAATCGACTTGAAAAATTTCATGTTGATTCATTAAAACCTTATTAGCCGCGTCCAGACCGACCGAGCACGGCTCGCGAGCGCGATCCGATATCTGAAAGTTACACGCTCGGTCGGTGTGGACGCGGCTATTGAAACGGAAGAAAAAATCCATAATTAATTTATAAAAAAATAACATAAATTCCCGCCAAACGCTAACACCCCACATAAATATAAACTTATTTCATTTTCATAACGTACACGGTACCTAGACCTACCCTGCTATTGCTTCATAATGGAAATAACAATTTGGCACAGCACAAAATGGGTCACAGACTCACAGTGCAGCCCAAAGGATATCCTATCCGGAGAGTTAGTTACGGAACTTGGCTGGCGTCGAGCTCTGCTCAAAATTTACTCTTTTGTTCCCATCACCTATAAAAGTTCGCTGTATTACCGACTAGCTACCGCCTCGCGGACTTGCCAGCTTTCGGATAATAATTATGTACGCCAATGTGTAGGTACAATATTGTCAATATATTGACAGTAAAAAAAGTTAGAGACTATTGTTTACGTACGCTCCTTCTACCTTTTTAGGGTTCCGAGGGTAAAAACGGGACCCTATTAGTAAGACTTCGCTGTCTGTCACCCGGCTGTATTTATTTGTTCTGTCTCTCTATTTCATAAAACCTATAATACAGACTTTTTGGCGGGAACTTGCGTTTTCGTTTTAATTTCATTAAATTCGTGTATTTTGAGTTTTATTGAATAGTTTCGGTGGTGTTTTGTCCAATAAAGGTCAATCTAAGTGCACAAGTGATGTGAAATGAAATGAAAGCGTGTATCGTGACTTTCCAGGTTGTCAAAAAGTCCGTGAAAAGTTATTGTGGAATAGCCGCCATTTTCATTTAAACTAGACCGGACTTGTTCGGACGAGGACTAGACTTTACAGTGAAAGTGACAATAAAACGTGACTAACAATAGATGAATATATTTAAAATAGACAAATGGATTAAAGGTAAAAACCTAAAACAATCCAGTAATACAATTTATTGCACAGTAGACAAAATTGGACAAAATTAGCATAAGTAATTCCATTATCTTATTAGTGAGAAATAGGTAATAAAAAGGTTGAATGAAGATAATGTTATGTTAATCGAAGATCCGCATATCTACTCTGCCTTCAGTTCCCAGGCATAAACGAGACAGATTGTTTTCAAAGGCACATCTTTTTTTTTCACTGGGATAATAACAATTGAGTTTAGAAGCTACAAGGATATAGGAGCGAAATAAATAGATATTTGCCTATAATTGCAGTTTTTTATTACTTGACACACACATACACATTATAATTACTAATTAGGCACTCATCATCACAATATTTGGTTTATTTTCTAAACCTACATTATAAATCATGATTTTTATTTATTGTTAATAAACAACATTACAATATTAAATCAGTTCAGTTAAAATTAAGATTCTATTCAATATACATTCGAGATAATTAAAATTAAAAAAAGTCTATTGAGTCCTATATTCCGTTCCATATGGATTGGCAATAAAGGTCATTGACTTTCCTTTACCATGTTTACCTAAACTGGTACCGGAACCTGTACCATGATAATCAATTACTATGTAGGTAACTAATGCGGGTTATAATTTTTGATGTATTTTTGTATTACTTTAAGAATAAAAAAATGTAACCTAGCTGAGTTTCTTGCCGGTTCTTCTCAGTTGAAGGCTGACTTCCGAACCGGTGGTAACTTCTGTAATTCGACCTTCATAAGTGTCCTTCTAGGGCCTAAACTGAATAAATGGTTTTGACTTTGACTTTGACAAGCGATAGCAGTTTTGCGATAAGTTTGTATGGCGAGCGACAGGTTTAGGTGAACATGGTAAAGGACAGTCAATGACCATTATTGCCAATCCATATGGACGACTATAGTAAATATCAATAAATCAGGACCTAGTAAATACAAATAATTAACATTTTCGGTCTAAAATCTATTCTACAATTAAGTCATAGAAGAATTAACCTTATTGGTTGATAATAAGATTCGATAATAACCATGATTCCAATGATATTTACTGAAGAACCTTATTGTCAGTGGATACGATTCATTTTCCTATAACATATAAGACTTAACTCTGCCGTCCACTCTTTCGTCTTCTCGAAGATCTCTTTGGAGTTTCACCTGTCTCCGTAACATCAGTTCCCTGCAAAACCTTTCTTCCAGATCTCTTTGTACTATTAACTTCTGCATCTACAATCGGTGTTTGCAAACTCTTTCTCCTACCTCTGGTCATTATAGGGCTCAATTCAATAGCATCCTGTCTTCTCAATTTAGCCTTAGTTCCAGGATTTTCTTTATTCTCAGGATCTACGTCCATGGATGATAGGCCACTGTCAGTTTCTTTCATCATTTCTTTGTTCTGTGAATTTGGGGAGAGTGGTGACTGATCAGCAGATTGGTTAAACAGTACCATTTTTATATTCTTCTTCCCGGATTGTGATGTGGCTTTCGATTTGAGTATGCTACGAGCGGGGGTCGCGTCCAGGTTTACGGGCGTCATTTGGGGTGATTGCTGAAATAAATAGAGATTATGACTCGTGTTTCATTAATCTATACTAATATTATAAAGAAGTAAAGTTTGTGAGGTTGTAGTGGGTAATTTCTGGATCTACTGAACCGATTTTAAAAATTCTTTTGCCAATAGAAAGCCACGTTATTTGTGAGTGTCATAGGCTATATTTTATCCCGGGAAAAGATAAAATCCCATGGGAACGCGGGTGAAACCGCGGGGGACAGCTAGTCTTGAATACAGGCGACTTACTATAATAAACATAGGCATGTAGCGACATTTATCTACAAATAGATATAGTTCACACGACTCCTAGATAGATGGCGCTCCAATAACCTACATCGCGCTTACGAAGTTTTCTATGCGATCTGCATATATATTTGAATACGCCCATAAATAATGTACGCGTCCGCTTGCGTACTCTCCACCGTGCCGTCAAGGAGCGAGTGGCAGAGGCACGCGAAAACCAATGGGACCAGACTATGAAAGACATCCAACCCTCCCATCTAGCCTTTTGGCAACTTTCACGTGCCCTAACCAAGGACACGGTTGCCCCTATTCCACCACTAAAAAGGCCCAACCTCCCACTCGCCTTCGAAGACGAGGAAAAGGCGGAATGCCTGGCCGAAAGCCTGGAGCTCCAATGTACCCCCAGTTCCCTCCCAATCGACCCTGTTCATTTGGAGGAAGTTAATTCGGAAGTAGAACGGCGAGCTTCACTCCCGTTACCCCCACCTCCTCTCAACGAAGAGGAAGACCCCGTCCCTCCCGTGACCCCGGACGAGGTCAAACAGATCATCCGGAATCTTCACCCGAGAAAAGCCCCGGGCTCGGATAAAATCACAAACAGAGTGGTCAAGCTGTTTCCGGCTACCCTCATCACGCTCCTGACAGCAATCTTTAACGCTGCCCTCTCCAACAACATTTTTCCACACCAGTGGAAAAAAGTCCACGTTATTGGGATCCCCAAACCCGGCAAACCTAAATCCGAGCCCTCCAGTTACAGACCCATCAGCTTGCTCAATGTCATGGGCAAAATATACGAAAGGTTAATCTACCTACGTCTCAAAGCGTACGCCGACGCTAATAAACTCATCCCCGACGAGCAGTTTGGCTTTCGAACTAGACACTCGTGCGTTCAACAAGTCCATCGTATAGTTGAACACATCTCCGCTAACTTCCAGAAAGGTCAAATGACCGGCGTCCTCTTTTTCGATGTTGCAAAGGCATTCGACAAAGTCTGGCACAACGGCTTAATCTTTAAGCTGTACAAACTCGGAGTGCCAGTCAGACTCGTGACCATCCTACGAGACTTCTTGTCGAATCGCTATTTCAACTACCGAATAACAGGAGCGCTATCCTCACCCCATCCCGTCTTAGCCGGAGTCCCCCAAGGCTCTGTGCTGTCCCCCTTACTGTTTACACTCTACACGAGTGACATCCCCAAAGCTGGCAAAGCACAGCTAGCCCTTTTCGCGGACGACACCGCAATATACTATTCAGGCAGATGCCCCACGGCAATTGCCAAAGTTCTCCAAGCCGCAACTCACACCCTAGGTCCCTGGTTTCGGAAATGGAGAATTGAAATAAATCCCACCAAGAGTCAGGCGGTGCTGTTCTTCAGTCCCGCCAAGAAATACATTCCCACTCTCCCCCCTCCAGTCACCATGTTTGGCGAGCCGATCCCTTGGGAGAGGCAAGCTAAATATCTCGGTGTTACCCTGGATGATCGTTTGTCCTTTTCCAACCACATAAGGAAGGTTCGTGCACGCGCCTACCTTGTGTCCAGTCGCCTTCACTTCATGCTAAACTCAAAGTCCAAACTTGCCCTAAAAAGCAAGGTCAGACTTTACACCGCGTGCATCCGCCCCATTATGCTCTATGCATGCACTGTGTTCGCACAGGCATCCCCCAAGCTGATCCATAGCCTCCAAGTGGTTCAAAACCGCTTCATACGCAAAGCCACGGGCGCCCCGTGGTACATGCGTAACCTAGATCTACACATAGACCTCAATCTGCCCACAGTTAAGCAATTCATTAAGTGCGCTTCTCGCCGTTATTACGATCGTGCCCTAAACCACGCGAACCCGTTAATAGTCAAAACTGCCAACTATACTCCTTCAAAGATCTCAAAAATCCGTAGGCCTAAAATCGCCCTCAGCGAGCCGGATGACCCCATAACTTTAGCTCAAATTCAGGATAGGGAGGCTCGCGCAGCCCTCGAGAAACAACGCCCGCGTTTCCGCCCTCGCCGGAGAGGCCCGTCGCGACGTCCCACTCAGATTCAGTCTCGTCCCCCCGTTAGTCAGTCGTTAACGGCCCGAGCCGCCACAGTCAGCAATCCGACCGTCCCCTAAAAAAAAAACTCCTCTAAATCGCTTAGGCGAAGTCCGTCCCACTTTTTGTGTCCCCCGACGACGCCCTGAGCCGAGGTTCGGGCCCCAACTGGGGCGCCCTCAGCGGTGAGTCGTCACAAACAAACACGGCTGAGAGCCCTAAGCGCTCGCCGAATAGTCCGCGTAAGGGTGTCTATGGTCCTTCAGACCGCCACCTTTAAGTCCTCCTCAAAAAAAAAAATTATAATAATAATGTATGTAAGAATATTGTATGTTTGTGCTGTTACGATACTGCCAGGTAGTGTCTGTAAATATGAACGAACCCATAAACCTTGTCAGTATCATTTTTGGAGAAGAAAAAGGGGTACAAAGTTTTTCGGAAAAAAATACTGTTTTCAACAATTTTTTTAATGACTAAACCTTGTCAATAGCTGTCAAAAAAGAAAGATTCTCTTTTTTGACGCACCGAGGGAGATAATGTAATGAATGTGTGTGTGTGTGTGTGTGTGTTTCAAACGCATTTATTTTTAATTAATTCTAATTCCCCCTCCCTATAAAAATTAATATTGCCAAAATTTCATACTCCTCCGCCCGGGTAGTTGTCGTAAAAAGGGATACAAAGATAAATATATGGATTATGTAAAATCAATGAGTAGACTTACTGGTAAATGCGCAATGCCGTCAAACTCGACAGCTTTACCTAACACCGACGCACGCAACATCGCGAATGACGCACAGTTCTGAAACAAAACAAGCATTACAATATTCATTATAATATTTCTTATTCATTTAGTACTCGATTATGCTTTTAGGGCTGCAAGGTTATTTTTACCTTATACAAAAGCGTAGAAAAAATAGCAATAACATCTGATAATGTTATGGCTAGTTCTACTCTGGTAATCCAATACATTTTCAGTACAAAATTATGGTTCAGCATAAATAAAAATTTTAGGCAATTTTTTTTTTCTTAATTCTGGATAGGCTTGTGTTTGACCACAATGTGGCCGAAGATGGTAAGCACACAAAGCCTAGATGGAAATTGGCTCTCAAGTGCAGCTGTCGGAACACACCGATAGGTGTTTTGGCGACTGATTTTCAACTTGAGGGTGGTAGCCAGCCAGTCAGGTACTACAAAGTACCCTACCACCGTGCTATGGTTTCCTCACGATGTTTTCCTTCACCGAAAGCTCAAGCTCATTGTAGGATTTGAACCCACGACCTAAACAAAGTACCTACTGCTACTAAACAAAAACTTTCTACTGATTTTTAACTTGTGTGTGGTAGCCAGCCAGGCTTAGCACCAGCTACAATTAATATCATTTCATTCATCATCATCAGCCCGTATCAGTCCACAGCTGGACATTGGCCTCTCCTAAGGCGCGCCACTGAGCCCGGTCTCCAGCTATTCTTTTCCAACCGCCACCATTTTGCTTATGTCGTCGTATTATATTTATCATTATCCTACTATTTATAATTAATGTGAATGTAACTTTCACCGCGGTCTCCGACTTCACTACCACTGAGCTATCATCGCTTTAATAATGTTTATTACCTTGGAGGCAGAAGCTTTTTTAGCTTCGCTGGAGAGTACAGCCTTCAGCAAACTTTTGTTCTTTGGCGTGCCAATAATTGGGGATCGAACCGGAGACTTGACGCAGAAAAACCCGGCCTCAAATGTCTTACTGGCAGGCTCTACTGTCAACTGAGCGGGACTCTTAGGAGCCGGTGATTTGGCTTGGTCTTCCTCTTCTTTCTTCGCCTTACGTGCCGCTGGAAATAAATTAGGTTTTTTTATGATTTCAACAGACTATGAACAATAGGGTAGACATTTATTTTGTTCCGTAAACGAATAATGACGAGGATACAGTGCGTTGAAATTTCGTGTGACGTCACGCCGTGGTGCAAATTTTACCACGAAGTGACGTCACATGCCCCACTCCTATACTTTGATGTGCTACTGTGCTATAACTTTGTATATTTTTATTGATTTGATAAAGCAAAAAATACGTGTCCAATATTTTTTTGATAACCTTACCGACGATGAAATTCTTTCACCATTAGAAAGTTACATAATCCCTGACGAAGATAGGCTATATTTTATTCCGGGAAAAGATAAAATCCCACGGGAACGCGGGTGAAACAGCGGGGGACAGCTAGTCTTGAATACAGGCGAAATTCTATAATAAACATAGGCATGTAGCGACATCTATCTACAAATAGATATAGTTCGCGCGACTCCTAGATAGATGGCGCTCCAATAACCTACATCGCGCTTACGAAGTTTTCTATGCGATCTGCATATATACATGATTCCAACATGTACAGTTGTGGTGCGGTCCCCAGGCACGATGACCTAGCCTGGCGGAAGATCTTCCCTTTTCAATGGAGGAGCCTAACACCTCGCTCCTCCATAAGCATATAAAAACCATACAAATGACATACCGGCAATCATCTCTCGAAGCTTGCTATTACCCCCGGCAGGTTTAACGACTTTCTTCGCAGCAGGTTTGGAGACCTTCCTCTTGACCTCCACCTGCTCGTCGGTCCAGTTGCGAGCTCGCATCTCTTCCAGCTTCCTGAACCTCATGTCCACATTCACCACCTGGAATTACACTTGGTTTCATAAGTATACTAGTCAATGGAAGACTTCTCTATTTAAAAGGGGAGAGCTTTAGGCAGGGAAATATTCAGATATATTTTTCGGTGTGTCCTATCGGTGTGTTCCGACAGCTGCACTTGAGAGGCAGCTACCATCTAGGCTTTGTGTGCTTACCACCTTTGGCCACAGGAAACAAGATTACTTACCAACATCTAATACTGTTAACAATCTCATGCATTCGGAGGCAATAGGTATTTATATTTATACTAGTGGGCCCAGCAGACGTTGTCCTGCCCTGAAAATAAAACTTAGAACCCAATTTCAGCGTCCCCAATTGTGAAACTAAACCATCTGTCAGTCCGATCTCGAGACATGTCAAAACGTCGTTCTATACAAAATGTATGACAAAAATAATTTTCTTCATTAATATTTTTTTGTGAATTTTTCGTATTTTTTTATCCTAAGTGTTATTCCTGGTTCTAAGCTACCTCCCCATCAATTTTCAGCCAAATCGGTTCAGCCGTTCTTGAGTTATAAATAGTGTAACTAACACGACTTTCTTTTATATATATAGATTGAAGATACCTCCGGCATGGCTTCTGGGACATGGTGTTCATGCAGAGCCATCATCTGCCTGAACACCATGCCCCAGAAAACGTGCCGGAGGTATCTTCAATCTATTAGTATAAGTTCGCAATGTCCTGTCTATTAGTATAACTTAAGTCTTTGTATACGTACATAAGTCTTTGTATACATAAGAACCATGCATTAGAGTAAAAAATATTTTGTAATATATCTTATTAATATATTTTGTAATATTTAAGGCTATTTATTTTATAGCTCAGTGGTAAGTGACGTCGGATACCGCGGCGAAGGTCGTGGGTTCGAATCCTTACAATGAGCTTGAGCTTTCGGTGAAGGAAAACATCGTGAGGAAACCACAGCACGGTGGTAGGGTACTTTGTAGTACTCGACTGGCTGGCTACCACCCTCAAGTTGAAAATCTGTCGTCAAGCACCTGTTGGTGTGTTCCGACAATTGCACTTGAGAGCCAGTTCGCCTTTATGGCATTGTAATAAGGTGTACAACAAATTAGCAATCCCCTGGTATTGCCAATGTCTATAGGCGACGGTTGTCACTTACCATCAGGTGACCCGCCTGCCTCGTTGTAACTTGGGACATAAAAAAAAATAAAAAAATCTAACTTGTGACGATTAAAAATACTTGTAATGAGTTTACTTAATAAAGAGATTTTTTAATTTGAATATATCACGTAAACAAACATAATATCCACTACACATCTGCTGTTGTCATAATGCTCACTCGATGTAAAATAGCTATGTTTTTATTATAGCTTTTTTTAATACGCTGTTATTAGCTGGGTATTTTTTGTTTTAGTTTACTATGTAGGTAACTAATGCGAGTTATAATTTTTGATGTATTTTTGTATTACTTTAAGAATAAAATTGTAAAACATTTGAAAAAAAAAGCCAATATAGTCAGATGGTCCAAAAATATTTAAAAAATGTAACCTTGCTGAGTTTCTTGCCGGTTCTTCTCAGTTGAAGGCTGACTTCCAAACCGGTGGTAACTTCTGTAATTCGACCTTCATAAGTGCCCTTCTAGGGCCTAAACTGAATAAATGGTTTTGACTTTTATGTTTACATACTGGATGAACGCTGGTCCCTAAGATACAGGTCTTTATACTTAGTTTAGGGATCAGAAGTCTGACAATATCTGTTGACATTCATGTACAACTTGTTCATCACAGTTGGTAAATTACCTACTAAAATATGTAATGTACAAAATAAACTTTTTATAATTAACTAGTGGGCCCGGCAGACGTTGTCCTGCCATGAAATGAAACTAAACAGAAACTTGGAACCATCAGTTTTAAACAATATTTAGAAAATTGAACATGGTCGTTAAATTTTCTTAAACTTTCGAAGTTTCTGAGCAATTTTCTTATTTTTTTTAATGTAAGAACCTTCTCCTTACAATAACAAACACAACAAAAATAGAATTAGCGAAATTGGTCCAGCCGTTCACGCGTGATGCCGTGACCGAGGAAATAGGGATTCATTTTTATATAATAGATTATTATTAGTAAGATCACCTGTAGGAACACCATGTCCCAGAAACCATGCAGGTCTGCGCAGGTGACCAGCGCTTGTGTGGTGTCGTCCTCGGGCCGCGCGCACCGCTCCACCAGCTGGGAGAACTGCGCCAACTTCTGCGACATCAGCAGCCGCGCCTGCCCCACCGCGCCCAGGATGCACTCCTGGAAGTAACAGTTCAGTAACTGATTGATCGACACAATACTATAACCCGGCGATGATAGCTCAGTGGTAGTGACGTCGAAAACCGCGGCGAAGGTCGTGGGTTCGAATCCTACAATGAGCTTGAGCTTTCGGTGAAGGAAAACATCGTGAGGAAACCATAGCACGGTGGTAGAGTACTTTGTAGTACCCGACTGGCTAGCTACCACCCTCAAGTTGAAAATCTGTCGCCAAGCACCTATCGGTGTTCCGACTGTTGCACTTGAGAGCCAGTCACCATCTAGGCTTTGTGTGCTTACCACCTTCAGCCACATCATCACTTACCATGGTGTGTAGTCAAACACAAGCTTATCCAGAATAAATAAAAATAAAAAAAGCTGGATAGGTTAGTTAAACATTTATCCAAACCAATTTAGCCATCGTAATATTATGTGAAAATATGTATGTATGATGTTTATAAGAATCATAAATAACATAAATTTTTCATGTTTGACCACGTGATTGAAAACGCTCGGAACTGGTCGATTCTGAGTGTGACGTCACCTGCTTGTAAACATTAGTTATGAAAGATATTTTGACAGATAAAAGTTTACTAGCAGATGACGTCATGATATCACGTGACTTGGGCTTGGCGTTTTAGCGTTTTGTTGGTAATTTTTAAAGAAAATAGAAAAATTCACAATGAATTAAGCAAATTGCAAATATATTATGCTATAATGAACAATTTTAGCTTTTCTAAAACCCTAATGTGTCTCTTTCCCACTGTATGAAGAAGAGATTTAGATCAAATTGGTTCAGTAATCAAATGAACTGAAATGAATGAAGACTGACTTCGGAACCGGTGGTAACTTCTGTAATTCGACCTTCATAAGTGCCCTTCTAGGGCCTAAACTGAATAAATGGTTTTGACTTTGAACACCTTGGTCAATAAAAACGAATAGACATTGGTTTACCTGGACAGCGTCAGGCAGCAGGTTGTTATTAATGTCGTCCCAGTGTCGACACAGGCTGCTGATGCGCTCCGTCTCGGAGGCGAGCTGACGGCGGAACTGCGCGACCACCGCCGCAGGCTCGCTCGCCTCGCCATCTTCGTCTAGCAGACCTGCACACAATACTTCATATGTTATTTATATTATAACTAGCTGTTCCGCGCGGTTTCACCCGCGTTCCCGTGGGATCTTATCTTATCCCGGGATAAAATATAGCCTATGTTCATCAGGGATAGTGTAGCTTCCCAACAGTGAAAGAATTTTTGAAATCGGTCCAGTAGTTTCGGAGCCTATTCAATGCAAACAAACAAATAAATCTTTCTTCTTCATAATATTAGTATAGACAAGGTGTCCCCCACGATTTTATTTATAGATTAGCATTTAAATAATAATAGTTTCCTGGGATATTCATCACACGCGGCTCTGATCCTAAACTAATTGGAGCTTGTTTGTACTATGGTAACCAGATAATTAAATACTACTACATTAATGTTACATACCAAACAAGACAAATAAATAATGTGTATAAAAATGAATTACTGTTTCTTACTCTCGCTAAAACTCAATAACGGCTTGACCGACCGATTCGAATAATTCTTTTTTGTTTTGTTCGCCCAAATACGGGGCTGGTTTAAAAGAAAAAAAAATATCTAAATTGGTAATTTTCTACGAGAATCGCCTGAATCAGCTACTGTCATTATTTTCGTGCGGTTGATGTCTCCGCCCGAGAATAATTATTGGAAAAAAATATTATCATGAAAAAAATAAAAACGACTTCAAAAACCGAAAAATAAACTGAATAAGACATTAAATAAAATGGACAAAAAATATTTCAATAACTAAATAGACCAAAAACTTTACCTATGTAAACTACCTACGCACCTATTCAAATTATTATTCTATAAATACCTTTTGATCTGTTTGAAGTCGGTGCCAAGCCTAATAGGTTTAATAGGCTTCGTACGGTTTGAGGAGGTAGGACATAGCATAACATCTGCTCATAATTGGGGCCGTCTGACTGGGCTAGTACCTCAACCTTACAGAATATCGCAGCCAAATAACACTGCCCTCAAGTGGTGTTGTGTTCCTGCGGTGAGTAAGGTTGCCAGAGTTCCTTAGAGGAGGCACTGTGCTGACGGCGGAGGGACCGGCGGTATTGTGGGTATTGTGGAGTCGCTATTGAGTAGTGCAGGCACAGCATGTTGGCGTGCGGTTAGGGAGACCCGGTGAAACGGTTGACCGCTGGCCGCCCGCAGATAGAATGAGTTCCCGAACCCAGGGATTAATTAATTTCCACCCTGGGAGGCTGAACTGCCATCTGGCGAAAGTAGGTAATCTTACAATTCATAAGTGCTTGTGAAGGCATTTATTATTTCTTTCATTGTATTTTTGGGCTTGGCACCGACTTCAAACAGATCAAAAGGTATTTATAGAATAATAATTTGAATAGGTGCGTAGGTAGTTTACATAAGTAAAGTTTTTGGTCTATTTAGTTATTGAAATATTTTTTGTCCATTTTATTTAATGTCTTATTCAGTTTATTTTTCGGTTTTTGAAGTCGTTTTTATTTTTTTATAAAAAGTTTTATTTTTTCATTTTTTATATTTCAATGTTTTCAAGAAATATTTAATTGTTTTCGAGCAAATTAAGCCTATTATTAATTTACATTATCTATACTAATATGAGAAAGCTGAAGAGTTTGTTTGTTTGTTTGAACGCACTAATCTCAGTAACTACATAAAATATATTATTGTTGGATAGCCCATTTATCGAGAAAGCCTATAAGTTAAATAACATCACGCTATTGGATGAGGGAATACATAAATAGATTAACTTTTAATGAAAATAAAGAATATTTGTCCTAAATGATTAAGGCTTCTTTCTCAGCAGCTGCTTGATATTGCGTTTCATTTCATATCTAGGACAACGTATATTCTAACTCCTAACCGATAAAGAGTTTACCTTCTATCATCAGCTCATTTGAATATACAAAGAGACGACGATAAGAGTCTAAACGTGACTATAATATTTAAAGAAATATCCCCTAACTCCTAGCCGTTAAGGAGTTTGACCTACCATCATCAGCTCAGCAACATGAGATGATGATTACCAGATGCAAATATCTGAATAGCTTTAGAAAGTATATGAATTATAAATATTAGCCCATAATATTTACAGATTTTTGCCTAAATCCTAACCTTTAAGGAGTTGTACCTTCCATCATCAGCTCTGCAACATAAGATGATGACTACCAGATAGAAATAGCTTTGATAAGTACGTATATGAATGAAAAATACTGTAAATTCTTATAAAATTTGAGGGTTGCCCTCATTTTCCCCAGGATCCCATCATGAGATCCTGACTTGGTGACAGTGGGTCTACCGCCGAAGTATACTCTTTCAAATAAAAAAAGAATTTTGAAAATCGGTTGACAATTCTTATAAAATTTGAGGGTTGCCCTCGTTTTCCGCCAGGATCCCATCATCAGATCCTGACTTGGTGATAATGGGACCACCGCCGAAGTATACTCTTTCAAACAAAAAAAAATTTTGAAAATCGCTTGACAATTGGCGAAAAAATCGATGAACATACATAAAAAATAAAAAACAAACAACACAGCATCATCTTCTAATTATGAAATACTAGCATCTGCCCGTGGTTTCTCAAGGATAAAAATCCATGTTTTATTCCAACATATCATCTAGTTCATTGCAAAATTTCATCCAAATCCGTTCAGACATTATGGGGCGGTAACAAACAAATATTCAGTTATATAAATGTGATTATAGTAAGATAATTACCCTCGTCCATTTTCTTCTTCATTTCTTTCCTAGCATTATCCTTTCCTCTGGACATAGTGATACAAGGACTAAACTTCTTTGCTTCGGCTATTATCTGCTCTGGTGTTCTCTGTTCTTCCACTGGCGACTTCGGAGACCTCAGCCTCTCCTCGGAGCTAGATTCACTCTTTGGTACTCTGTTTTTAGGTGTAAATTGCTTTGATCCCTGAATAGATTTTCTTGGTGTTTTATTTCTAACTGGTTTGTTTAATGTACATATGGGTTTTCTTGTACTTTTTAGTACCGGAGACAGTTGCTGATCACTTTCACTCAAAGACGTACTGCTCTGTGAGTTACTGCTAGAAGAACTTGGTGCTACATATTTTATTATTTTCGGTATTTTATTATTTTGTTTCGAAGTTTTCCCCCTTGCTTCCTTTTCAGGCTGTTTTGTGTGTGAAGTTTTAGATCTAGTCAGCCTTACATCTTTCTGTTGTACAGGCAAGATAGGATCAAATGTTATGTTCATTTTAGTTTTTTTCTTAGGCTTGTTCAAAGCTAGTGGTGGTGGATTGGTCTTCAACTGTGGTGGTTTAAATATAGCATTCTTAGGTGCAAAAGATTGGGTTGGAATCTGTTTTTGTTCCTTCTCCTGTTTTTTAGATCTCGAGACTTTGTTTTGTGATGTTTGTGACCGTGTTACTCTGCCTGAAGTACTTGGCATGGGTATTGGAGGTGGTGGAACGTATTTCAGGGGATTGTGGGGAACACCAGTAAGGAACGGCTTTTTTTTCTGTGTATTCTGTTCCTTCTTTTGTTTGTCTTTTTCGGACTTCCATTTTTCAAGTTGCTGCCGTCTGTGTTCAGCCTTCTCCTGTGCCTTGGAGAGTGGGGCAGGACTTGCACAGCTTGGTAAGTTACGAAAATTATCAAAATCTGTCAAGCGAGTGCTTTTTCTACGATTCAAGTTATTCTGCAGACGGTTTTTAACCTGAAAATGAACATTATTGATTAATTGATGACAGAGCTACAAGACAATAGCACCAATAATATTGGAGGATAAAAGACATTCTACCTACATGAAACAAGAAAATATTTTTAATCACTGGATAAAGTTTGGATAAGCTATTTGTCTGAAAGTCCATATAAACCAATTCTAATTTCAAATTAACAGCCAGATATTGCTCATCTAGTCATTGAAAAATCAGGCGTACAGACCAATAGAAAATATGCTACAGCCTTGGGGAAGTAGGCATTATGAGAGGTGACAGACTTCTGAAGCAAGTGGTTAGTTATAAATCTATTAAAAGCTAATATGCATTACTTATTAGTTAATATGCATATGCAATGAGGAAGAATGGCAGCAGGCAAGTTGTATAAAAAGGGTGTTTGTATAAAACCCTTGTCGGAAGTAGTAATTTTGGGAATTGGGTGTTTTTTTTGGCTTGACCATTGATTTAACTTTTCAATATCCTATTCCTTGCTTCTATTTTATTGAATAATTTTCCTACCTACTCACTTATGGGTACCCTATTATAGAGTCCTCCCGGGACAGCCCAGAGGATACCTTGTACTGGGATAATTGAAAATATTGGATATTAAAAGGAAAAAAAATATAGTTAAAAGAAATTACCCCGCCAGCGACACTAGAGAATTGTGTTGGCTTCCTTTTGTGCCGCTTCTCATGGATCTTCAGCAAAGCGCTGAAGTCGAACTTCTCTGTAATAAATGATGACGGTAAGTGACGCTAAACTAAAAACAAACATCAAAATCCTACTTAGTGAGACATCGTTCAAATAAATAAAGACTGTGTTGGCTATTAGACTACTCGATCTTTATAATATAGTTAATTAGTTTTTAGAATTTCAAAAGAAAATTTTACCCATTAGTTACACCTGAAACAAAAAAAAACAACAAAATAAAAACTTAGAAATGACAAGCTAAATTTAAAATTTAACTGACAAAATCATTCCAGAGATAAATTCATTTTTATTTTCGCCCCTTCTAAGGCAAAAACAGGTTTTTTTTTTTAAAGGTTTTTAGCTTGGTATGTAGACCTTTAAGCCACTTCATTATTTTTAATATTCTTCTTTTATGTATATATTGTCACATTCACTGTAAATTCTAGTCCTTATCCGTACAAGTCCAGTAAGGTTTTAGTGAAATTGGTGGCTGTTCCACCAAAACTTTTCACGGACTTTTTGGGACAACCTGAAGTCACGCTTACGTTCAATTTCATTTCACATATGCACCTATCTTGATCTTTATTGGACAAAACGCCACCAATTTTATTCAATTTTACTTAAAATCACGAATTTAATGAAAATAAAACGAAACGCAACGTGCTTCACAAATTCCCGCCAAAAAGTCCCTAAGGTCTTTATAATATCTTTGATAGTCTATGACCATACTGCCTAGTCTAGCCTGGCGCGACTGCCAAGTAAACTTTCAAATGTATGAAACAGGTGCGAAATAAAATGGCAGCGTTTTCTGAACTGCTCTGAGATAAAAACTGGTTTCTTCAGTGGAATAAAGTCATCCGCCAATATTGTATGCCATAAGTGGCCTTAAAAATTCTTTATTCCGCAGGCGCCGGAGCATAGATAATACATGCGCTGGAGTGTAATAGGAACAAGTGCATTTTAATTAAATAACCACTTATATCTACAGTACAACCAAATATGATAAAATTTTCTTTTATTTTATCTAATGCATTATATATTTTACAGATGTAAACTATTGGAAAGGCAGTCGGTAAGAAAGACTTAGCATTTGTTATTAAGAAATGAATGTAAAATGATATATATAAAAAAATGCTTTATGTGAAGAAACAACGCAGATTCTGTAAAAAAGGTAAATAATATGCTTTGACCGCACCATTACATAGGTGTGGCAAATGAAACAAAAAAAATATAATGAGACTTGTACATATATCCACTTGTTATATTCGTAACTAGTACCTGGGTGACCGAGCTTTGCTCGTTTTTTTTTTGGTAAAACATTAAAAGTTTTTCTCACAAAAGAAGGAACTTGAAAAAAAAAGGGGAAAAAAAATAATTCGTGTAGTCTCGATCCGGGGTCTTCTGATTTCGTATCCACTCCATTTCCCCCTGAGCTATCATAAACTGTCAGTTAGTAGTGAAATTTACCTACGTATTCTTATGATAATGTAGCAGTTTTTCATTGCCTGAAAACACGGATAAAACGACGTTTTCTAGAAATGAAACCTAGCTAGATCAATTTTTCGCCCCCGAAACCCCCTGCATACTAAATTTCATGAAAATCGTTGCAGCCGTTTCTGAGATTCAGATTATATACATATACAGGATGAATTTCGAAAATCGAATGATGCAATTTTAGTTTTAATCAAAATCGGCCTCGAAACTCCTTTCAGCATTTTTCGATATTCCCTTTAGTTTAGGATTTGGCCATCCACGCCCACTTGAAATTATTCATTCTGTATACAAGAATTGCTCATTTAAAGGTATAAGATGCAACAGACTCGCAAAGATTGCATATAAGCGAGTCAAGTATTAAAATTGGTGTAGTTTAAATACTTGACTCGATTATAAATATTCGTAACAATAGGACCGGCTTCTAACTGGCTTTATACGTTTGGAACATTAACACAAAGTCCTAAAAGACATAATGTCTCTAAATTGATTTGTCTAAATACTCAATCGTCAATGGTTTCTATCCTGTGACAGAAATCTGTAATATATCCGAAATAGGGGACTAAAACCTCGGAACAATAACTAACATGTTCCGAGACTAAAACCTTACTAAAACATACTTAAGTGGCAATACTCTTAGTTTCCGATTTCCGGCTGTCAGCTGATAGACAGACTCCCTTTTGTTTGCTTCCCAAAACCTATTTCGATTTTCGCAAAGAAAGAAAACGTCAGGCACCATTCAACATGGGCTTGAAATACGCGATCAAAAGCTAGTTAAAGCTGAAATATTGCTCTAATTGTAGCGTTATTGTAGTTTCATTTTACATGTACGTTGTGTAACTTTATTAGTCGAAAATGGATACGTTTATCATAGGATACCTCGGTTATGGCGTTTGTTGATCATTAATAAATTACGTTCGGTTGATAGTTTTTCTTTTAGATTTGATGTCCGCTTTTAGTTCGTGATTGTCTGTTTCGTTCGTGTTTAAGTGTTTTCACTAAAATGGTGAAAGAGAAGCCTAATTCTATTCGGATTTATGACGACCAGGGATTTAGACGCCGTGCGGCATGTATCTGCGTTCGTTCGGACGCCGAAACGGAGGTTAGTGTTGCGTTTCTCTGTTATTTTCTTCGCGTAACACTTACAAGATGTGTAAACGTGTCATATTCTCGTGTAGGTGCTATTGGTGACGTCCTCGCGACGTCCTGACAACTGGATAGTACCGGGGGGTGGCGTTGAGCCGGAAGAGGAGCCGTCGGTGACAGCGATGCGGGAGGTGCTAGAGGAGGCCGGCGTCATCGGGAAATTGGGCCGGTGCCTTGGTGTCTTTGAGGTCAGGGACCTTTATTTTATTTAACCTAAAATCCTATGGTTGACGGCTATGGTGAAATGATAAAAGGTGTTTTCATACTTCAGTGTTTCTTTCTAACCTTGATATGAGCCTACTAAACCATTTTGTTATTATTTTTATTGTATAATGAAACATATGGTGGCATAACTGACAGATGGAAAAGCCAATGACCCTTGAATTAAATAAAACTACAAGGTTTTATTTTTCTTTTTCATATTTGCTTTTATTTAGTTTTGTAATTAAATTGCCCATGACAACAATGATTAGACTATTGTTGAATATAAAAGTTAACCTATTAAAAATTGTAGAGATTGCATTAAAACTATTTGATAGCAAGCATTTTTTGCATTGTGAATACAATAATTTATTGTTTTATGTGCACAATTGCAAACTGACTAAAACTATAATTAATGGATTGATAATGTATGTAATATTTGTTTATAGTAATTTATTACCAGAATTAATATTTTATTAGTATGTAAAATATTATCTTATTATTTACAACAAATGTACAAAATATACATGCAAATGTACAATTACAATACATAAAAAACTTGTTCGAGGCTGCCGCTGCTGCCGATCGGCAAGGTTCCCAGAAGGCTGGCAGCGTTTCCTCTTTGGATGGCCAAGCTGATGTAATAATAATAATAATATAATTTAAATGTTATTAATTTATTCATGATAACAGTGAAATTTATTGATTGATAATGAAATATTGTATACTAACTGTCCCCTGTAGTTTCACGCATATTCACGAGTTATCTTATCTTTTCCCAGGATATAAAGTAAAAATTCATAAAAATTGGTTCAGCAGTTAAGGCATACAAAGGTAGCAGACATTTACAATACATAACCATCCCCCGTGGTTTCACTTGCATTCCCATGGAATCTTATCTTTTCCCAGGATAAAAATATAGCCTATTTTACTCAGGGATATGTAGCATTCTAATTATGAAATACTTTTTGTAATTGGTCCGGTAGTTTTATTTTATTTGGGACAGCAACAGTCTTAACTAGAAAAAAATACATGGTTTGAACTTAAGTTTAGGAGACCAATTACAGCTATCCACATACTATAGAAAAAAAATAACAATAATAAGTAAGTAGGTACTAGGTTTTTGAGTATCTCTTTCCTCTTTATAATATTAGTAAGGATTATGATCAAATAAGCGAGAGGTTTGCCATATGCCATCTGTCATCATACCCTTTTATACCTAAAGGTGTAAATGTTTCTGTTAAAAAAATATCATCTACTTTCTGATTGGTTACATATGAGAGAGAGATGAGGACATTCACTTTATGTATGCAAAACGTATGTCCAGAAGTGAGCTTGTAGCTAAATTCCTTTCAAAAAGAATTTCTTCCTTCTTCAAAAAGAGTCCCAAAATTATACAATAGGCCATTAGGAATGGAGCCAAAATAAAAAAGTTACACTTCGTAACCAATTTCATGTATGAGTTATGACTACTATACATGTTGAGACCACTTCTTAAATTACTAGCCAAGTTTGTTTATTTGTACATATGTACATGAAATATTATTTTTGATTTAATATAAGAATTATTGATATAATTTTGTAAAATGCAATGAAATTTAATTACCAGGACAAAGTGGATAAACCTTATTTGTAGAATTATTTATAAATCAAATTCTAATCAATAAAAATTACAATCATTAGCTCTCTATTACACTAATTTGCCCCAGCATTGCTTTCTTTTGCGAAAAAAAAACATTTTATGTTTTACAATAAGGTTTTGGTTCAGCTAGTTCTTCTTTATCATGATATAAAAAATATGGTTTATGTCTTAAAATATTGTACTTTTATACCTTGTAATTTTTAAAGGAGCATAGGAACATTTTAATACTTACATAAATAGTCAAAAACAGACCTAAATGCCGTTAAATGAACATAACTTCCAATGGGTTTCATTATAAATTATTAAAATAGCATTAAGATTAATCCATAGAGATTAGCGGATACTTACAAGACGTCTCCACACATTTGTCCAAATGTCCTTTCAAAGTCAAAGTCAAAACCATTTATTCAGTTTAGGCCCTAGGAGGGCACTTATGAAGGTCGAATTACAGAAGTTACCACCTTTAAAAGTCATTAGCCTTACAACTGGGCTGTAGTGAATGGAATAATGATAATAATACTATTGTTACAGTGTCCCCTGTTACCCTGTCCCCTGTTACCCTGTCCCTGACCCCTGTGTACCCTGTTAGATATTTCGTAGGTACCGCGAAAAGGGAAGATCTTCCACCGGGCCAGGTATCAATGCCCTGCACTTCAACGTTTCTTGATGACAATTCGTATATAATATGCAAAGTGCCGAGAAAACTTTGCTAGCGCGATGTAGGAATTCCTGTGTGATATTTAATTACGTCCATGTTGTGATGACGCGCTTCTGTTACTTTTCGCTGACTCGACTCACAGTAGCTCTGTTACTTTTCGCTGACTCGACTCACAGTAGCTCTGTTACTTTTCGCTGACTCGACTCACAGTAGCTCTGTTACTTTTCGCTGACTCGACTCACAGTAGCTCTGTTACTTTTAGCTGACTCGACTCACAGTAGCTCTGTTACTATAGCCGCTATTTACCCCACCCACATAATTATTGTTCACCCATTACTTCTTGAAATCTTTTTTATTTTTTATTCTCGATAAACTTGTGCTTGACCACAATCTCACCATGGTCCTAAGTGATGATGTGGCCGAAGGTGGTAAGTACACAAAGCCTAGACGGGAACTGGCTCTCAAGTGCAGCTGTCGCAACACACCGATTGGTGCTTGGCGCCAGATTTTCAACTTGAGGATGGTAGCCAGCCTTTTTTTTATTTTGTTTCGTAAACGAAAAATTACGAGGGTACAGTGCGTTGAAATTTCGCGTGACGTCACGCTGTGGTACAAATCTTACCACGAAGTGACGTCACAAGCCGCTTCCACCCACTTCTATACTTTGATGCGCTATAAGTATATTTTTATTGATTTGATAAAGCAAGAAATACGTGTCCAATATTTTTCGATAATCTTTCTGACGTACTAGACTAGAATTCATTTTAATTGACCGAGGACACTACACTATTGACAATCAAATCACTATTGGTAATCTAATGACGAGGATTAGCGTCATTCTTATTACACTTTGTCACGTTCGCGCTCGCTCGATAATTAGTCACTCGGTATAGCTATTATAGAATAGAATAGAAAATCTTTTATTCAGCTCAATACAGGAAATTACATAAGAGATTTAATAACAACAGAAGACTTATTATATCTAAGGAGCTGAAAAGGTATCCCACTCAGCATAAGGGTAGACCTGTTGCTACGACGCTGGTTTTCAGTGGGAACCAGATAATTAAGACTACTTTAGCACACACAATACTTATTCATAATAATAATTATACAAAGATTTACTAAATAGATAACATGTTACAAA
This sequence comes from Ochropacha duplaris, assembly GCA_951361185.1. Classification (NCBI taxonomy): domain Eukaryota; kingdom Metazoa; phylum Arthropoda; class Insecta; order Lepidoptera; family Drepanidae; genus Ochropacha; species Ochropacha duplaris. The sequence continues at coordinate 824,969 of OX592702.1, read as the reverse complement.
ATATATATATACTCATATATAAATAACAAACATATTATTTTATAATAACAATAAACATATATTTATATAATAAATGCGTTCTAAATATATCAAACTAATATATATTATACAAAAATAAAACTACATAGAAAATGCTCAAATAAGAAAAAAAAAATTAAAAAAAAAACATATTGCCACACAAAACCAAGAACAGAAATCTAGAAAAAGAAGGAGAAAGAGAATTAGGTATTAGTTAAACTTATTTCACGTTAAACATGAAGGAAACAACTATAAATAACTTTTGTATCGAATGCATTTCCTCTAACAAGAAACATTTCAAATGGAATGACGTGTTTTCTTAGTCATGATGATAAAATACAGTTGGTATTGTAAATTACACTTTATTTGTTACGACATAGAGCTCATTCTTGTCACGGTGGTCCATCTACGATCTTGAATGGGCGGTTTGTTTTAATCTGGTGTTGCGGTAAAATATATCAAAGGACAAATTGTATATTAAATAGCCAGGGTTGCGTATATAAAAAAAAATAACTCTAACCAGATACCTACATCTAAAAATACTAAAATAGTGAATAAGTTATAAAATAAATTCCTTTTATATTAATGACCAATTTAACATACTTACTAAGAAAATATTTAAGGTGTATAATGTTTAGTTTTCCGCTCCGTGGTTTCACCCGCGTTCCCGAGGGATCTTATCCTTTCCTGGGATAAAAAGTATCCTATGTGTTATTCCAGGATATAATCTACCTGTATGCCAAGTTTCATTGAAATCTGTTCAGTAGTTTTTGCGTGAAAGAGTAACAAACATCCATCCAAACTTTCATTTATACTATTAGTGGGAAATCTAAAACTTCACAAGCCAGCATTTCATATAAAGCTTCAAAAAACAAAAAAACTGGCCTGTCAAAATCTATCCTAATATTATAAAGAGAAAAGATTAGATTTTAAATTCAAGAAAAACTTGATCTGTTAAAAAATTATTTCACCTATAGAAAGCTAAATTACCTATCAGCGAGTAACATGGTATATATAATTTGCAGAACGTGGAGCACAAACACCGCACGGAGGTGTACGTGATGACGGTGACGCAGGAGCTACCGGAGTGGGAAGACTCCCGGCTGATGGGACGCAAGCGGCAGTGGTTCTCCATAGACGACGCGCTGGCACAACTCGCACTGCACAAGCCCATCCAGCGGCATTACCTGCAGCAGCTGCGACGCTCCAAACAGAACAAACCAGACGACCTGGCCAGCTAAACCTATACCGAACTAATTAAGCCCTCAATACGCCTCACTACGCTTCAAACAACCGCTGCGTCCAACTGTCCTCTTTTCTATTTTTACGTATATTTTTATACTACGATGGATAAATGTTAATTTTATTTTGTTAATGTTAGCATTAAAACGAAAAGACATACAATCTCTATTTATTTTATTTTGAACGTTTTTAATTTGGATATCGATTAAATATTCCTGATGAGTTTGGAAATAAATTTTGTATTGCTCTTCTACGTTTTTGTTTGGATGTTGGCGGCCGTTCCCTTGTCTATGGGCATTGAAATTATTAATGAAGCTGTAGATTTAACATTTGACGCATAGATAAAAAAAAAGATAATAGACTAACTATTTGACGAATGCAGTTTGCTCTGTTCGCTTGATAACTCAATTTGCTTAAATTTTGATTCAATTGTTATATGATTATTTAAGTGGCATACAGGTTAGTATAAATTATTTATTGCCCGCAATATGTCTGCGTGGTATTAGTTTATATTCACTCACTTACACGTGGAAAAATAATAAACATATATCATTCCACTCAAGAGTTCCTATCTCCGTGCCAAATTTCACCAAAATCTGTTCAGCCGTTTCAGAAATGATCTGGAACAGACAGCCAAAATAAAAATAAAATATTTTGTGTCATGAGTGCCGTATATATACTTTCATATTTAGTCAAAATATATTTTTACATTACAGGCTTCAATTTTATTTATTAGTTTAAACCATAATTGATTAAAAATATTACTTATACAGATATTTATTCAGTCTTAATATTAAATTAAGTTTACATTCTAGTGATGCTCGCTAAAAACACCCAAACGCTGATGACATTGTTAGGGTAAGCGAACACTTCCACGGCGAGTGCAAACTCCACATTAGGGTCATCGCTCACGTGCAGAGAGGTCGATTTCACAGCTGACAACACCGACTTAGTACTTACATACGGCATGTTTAGTGGGAAACCAAATATCTGGAACATAGACAATATTTTTTTTACAGGTAGTTTAATTAATTAGCGCCAGATCTAAAAATTCGGGAAGTGTAAAATGGCAACTTAACACTTAAAATTAACTGACAATATTTTTACAAGATGATTATTAAATGAAACAAAAAAATATTTTTCAGTTAAATGTTCGAGACTTTGTTATTTTTTTTTCATTTGAATGGTAAGTGATTATAGTTATTTATGTGCCAGAGCGACAGATATGGCTGGCAAGAAAATAAGCTGCGACATGCAGACGTACAGACTTACATGTCGAAACTATAAGAGTTAATTGTTTGACTTCAGAAACCTAAAAATATGATGCTATAAACCCCACAAGATTTTCGAGGTCACAAATTGCATTGGTAATAGACCGGGCGGTATTCTCTCAGGAATTTGCTCCAGAGTGCAGCCGTCCTAACACAACAGTGGGTCAATTTCTTATTGCAATCAGTTTCAATCGTAACATGTAGGTAGTCGTAACTGCAATATTTTTATAGCCTACACTGCGGAATGTAAGAAATGAATACAACACTTGCCTTGTACGTAACCATCAACTGTTTTAGCTTGTGGCTGAACCCCGGCCGTGGGTCTGAGGAATTGAAGGCCCAGTACTCCCACTGCGGGAGCACTTCCCGTAGGAGACCGCTGCAGTATCTATCAAATGTGAGTAAGTAGGGATTTTACAATCTCACAAATTGCCTTCATGAAAAATTTGCGAATAACCTACTTATTCGCTGTACGTTGTAAAATTCATCCTTTTTAAAGAGTAGATCTTTTGATTGGGTTTTGACATTTAATAAAAAGAAGCTGATTTGATGTCACTCAACATTCCTATCATCACTTTCAACTGTACCGTCCGCCTCTGTCCGTGCTACCGTGCTACCTACGTGTGGGAATCGTACCCACATCCCAATATCATAGATATTAAGTTGTGTTGATAACTAGGAACGTCGGACTTGCACACAACAGCTTTATTGTTAAGCCGGGTTTACATTACGAAACTAGTTTCATGCATGATTCAATTAATTTCATGACACTACTTTCAGTACCTGAGAAACTAGTTTCATGCATGATTCAATTAATTTCATGACACTACTTTCAGTACCTGAGAAACTAGTTTCATGCATGATTCAATTAATTTCATGACACTACTTTCAGTACCTGAGAAACTAGTTTCATGCATGATTCAATTAATTTCATGACATTACTTTCAGTACCTGAGAAACTAGTTTCCTTAAAAATAATAGTGTCGTGAAATCCACAGTATGTCTGTGTTCGTGGCTCCGCCAACATCAAAGCATTGCATAATGTATTGCAAAATGTTGTCATACAGATGTTATTGTATAAAATTAAGAAAAGGTTGTCTCGAAAGAAAAGACGTTGGTTTGACATTTATAAACTTTTTTTCAATTAACACTGCCCACACCCCGACTACAAAACACACGTCCTATGAAAACGTAGTGTTTTGATCCTCTTTGGTCCTATGAATGAGCGCAGGCGCTTTCGCGACACTAGTTTCACGTCGCGTTTATACGATGACATTAGTTGCATGACACTAGTTTTATCCAAAAAACGCGCGCGACACGAAACTGTTTCAGTGTCGTGAAATGGATGCATGCATTGTAAAACTGGACGTTTACATGTGAAATTGTTGATGAAATTAATGTCACGGAACTACTTTCATGCCACTAGTTTCGTAATGTAAATCCGGCTTTATGGTTCCGTAGCTAGAAAAAAACGCTAAACACGTATTTTATATGCGTCCTCCTTTGCTAAAGAAAGTGTACATCATGATGGCATCCATTACTAATTTTTAAATAATAGTTCCATATTTCAAAGTAATTATTTTTAACTTAATTATTTGCCAACAAACCTTTGAGAATTATAGGTACATTTATCTATTACCTACCTACAATTTGTCCAAAAAATGCATTCATACATTTCATCTACTTCATTCTAAAAGCCGAACCGTTACTTGGATGTATTACAAAAGAGACAAATTAGGTACCTATTCCAAATGGTCTTCATATGCGTCCGCCATTTTTGCACCTTTCCTCTTATCTTGGTCTCCAGGGTATGACGTAATGCTTCTACGCTTAGTGGTGCTGTGTAAAAGCTTATATCTGACACTATAGGCTGCTTCATCACGAATATTGATTTGTGAAAAACCTGACAAAAATGACATTGAAATTGGTCCTTACTTTTATAGTTAAAGCATTTCTAATTATTAAAAATTTACTTACCGGTGTCCAGTTGGAGGATTTTGAAAAATCGAAGGACATGCTTTCGCAATCTTGTGAGGACTGTGCGTTTACCCAAATCTGAAAAAGTTTTGATGGGTATAAAACATAGACAAACCACAGTTTGTAAGCTTATCTGATTTAAATTAGCTTCGGACCGCGGTTTCCTCCGCGTTTTCAAGTTTGAACGTACACAGGTATTATAATTATAGCTTTCTATTGGTGAAATAATTTTTCTAAATCGGTCGTAGTTTCGAATATCCTATATCCAAACTGGTTAAGTTTAGTTCTTTATAATATTTGTATAGATACTTTCTTTCTTATGTTTTAGGGAAAACAACGCAATTTATCTATTCTATTTCCTTCAAGCTACGTATTGTAACAATTGCCTTTCTCTTAGAAAATTAGGTAAGATTATATTAAAAATACATACGTTTTCATTATCAAAAACATAATCAACAGCCTTCAAAGGGCAGCCAACATCTCTTAAATCATATCTCTCCCCACTAGTTGCATCACATACGAACCACGTATAACCATCTGATTTGTTAAGAAACCCTCTAGTCTTAAATAATTGGTCGTTCATTTGTACTACCCTTCGAGTAGACAGTTCGTATTTTATTAATACGTAACTACTTTGGCCTCGGGGCAGACCTAGGCCTATGATAACCCAGCATTTGATGCCGAGGTATAGAAAATAGCTTGCCAGTAAAATTGTATGGTCTAAGGGAGAGCCATGTAGAATTTTTAAGAGTTCCTGAAAGAAGCAATGAACTGCTATTATCAAAAATAATATGAAGTTAATAAGTCCGTTGATGATAATCTGGAATGCTTACCATTCCCATCAATGTAACAACACGAGATTCTGTCACTTCATAAGTGGGTATCAACGCCACGTATCGTAGACAAGCATTCATTACCCTGGATAACTCATTATCCCCTTTCCTCCAACTTCCGTCTTGTGTACTAAATCCTGACTCTTCCGTATGAATCGACCCTTTTTCCACATCTCTCCTTCCACTACTTTTGGAAGACGAACTTCGTGAAAGCCCTGAACTTTTTGACACTGCTGATTCGCATCGACCTTTAGGATTCTTTGGAAGAACATCATCCGATAAAATAATAGGTTGCAAAAACTGTGTAACACATTTGTTCCTACCAGCGCTATCTATAAAAGTTAACGATATATTCCTTTGAGGGAAATCGTTCAAATAATCAGTCACAAACATGTTTAAATGTTTGATTAGATAATCGTCTTCTATGCTGCTAGGTAGCGGTTGGTTGTATGCTTGCAATCCACCTAAATGTGAAAGATTCGTCGTTATGTTTAATGTTATGTATGAAATGTCTTTTGTCATCAATTGAGTTATTTCTGGTATAAGGGACGTGGTTTCCTTATTTTGTAGGGTTTCATAACCAAATAATAGTGGCGGTGTCGTTATTTTGAATGTTCCGCGCAGCTAAAATAAAAATAATTTTATGATCTCAAAGTTTTAGATGGTATCTAAGCTGCATTGAAACAAAAATTACTTACTGCTCCTAAAGTCATAACAGTATACAGCGGTACCTTTAATGTCCCAAGCCATTTGTTGTAATACCTGTAGTGAACAGTTTTGCTCGAAGAATGTTCTTCTTCTGTGTAATCCTCTGTGATATTAGCCTTGTATTCGTCGTATAAGTTTATATTTATTGAAGATAGCGGTTCTAATCTGTAAGATTTATGTATTAAGAGTGGATTTTATTTTATGGGTACCACTCCTGATTAGAATTTGATTTAAATAAAATAAACAAATGAAAAAATAAAGACCTTAACAACGCAGAGATTTAACCAAGGCAGAAGACCTTTTATACCAACAGAAAGATCATCCTGAGATAGTCCATAGACGATTGGCCCAAATATTGGTGATTGAAATAGGTAAATTCGCAGGTCTACTTACTTGTTTGTAATTTTGAGAGTATGATTCCATGTGGGATGGCAGCCTATGGCCGTGACGGTCTGACCAGTCACTCCACGGTAACTGACCCGCACGAATGGTCGTAAAGGACGAACTTTAAATCCTAAGACAAAACAAAATGAATGAGTTAATTGTAATATCAACCTGCTAATGGCCCATAGTCTAGGCAAGTAGGTACGTCAGGAAATGAAATACAGTTCTCACCAGCAATTCTGTCGTCGTCTTCGTTATCCTCCAGAATTGTTGTACTTCTATCCAATAAGTTAAATGCTCGTATGACCGTTACGTGTATCTCCTGCTCCTTACGCAACGATTCATTTAACATGTCTTGTTTAGTACTGCTCGAAATTGTTGCTAGACTCGCCAAATTAGATTGATTCGAAAATATACCTCTGTAATTGTTTTCAACTTCTTAAATACATACAAATTTAACTAAAATATTTTGCAATCGAGAGGGTTACCTTAAACTTAAATCCTTGAAATCCCTCACAACGTCTTTATGTGTTTTTTTCAATAGATGTTCGTTTAAGTTTCTCAACATGTTTTTATTCAGTTTCTGCGAAAATTTTGCACCGATAAATCTCTGTAATTCTATAGGATCCATCTCTAATTGTTTATCGTGTAAATAGTTCATGTCGAATTCTTTTTCTTTAGTATTTTGTAAGCAGCTCAACAGTTCAGTTGATATTTGACTTGCATGCACAGGAATTAACTTATTATCTATGTTTGTGAATCCACCAACATTTCTTAAATGTAACAGTTTGAATCTTATGAACTCTGGACTGTTTTCATCGATCGTGAAAATATCATCATGGGTTTTATTAGTTTTACATAAATCACTCAGAGTTTTGATCATATCTTCGTCACAACTAACGTCTTTACCATATACTTTACCGATAATATCAGAAAATATTTCTATATTTGGGGTATCGATACCATGTAACAATCTCTTTAACTTCCTTCCTGTGTACATTGATGACTTTATGGATTCGCTATGATTTTGGTACAAATTTTCATTCCATTCTATCTTTACTTTTATTTTACACGATGTATATAAATTTCCTTTAAAAATGTTGCTACTTTTAAGTCTTACTTTATTCGCTCCAGCAATTTCTTTTATACTATGGCCACTACCGACGTATTTAAGAGTCGGGGTGATTGTATCTTCAAAAACGAATGTATGTTCAATAAAGTCTGCATTGGCATTACTTTTGTTTATCTCAGATAATTTTAATTTAAGATGCGATACTTTATCGTTGTTCTCTAATAATACTATAGTCAATTTGGTATTACTAGGCAATATTTCAACAGAAAATGTTTCAGTAAAATCTACATTAAAAAATTCATTATCTATACTTGTATAACTGTCAGATTTACAAACGAAAACATCATTGACATATATTTCAAACGAGTATTCGTTTTTAATTATGTTTTTTCCTGTTTTAGACAAGTCTGTAATCAAATTTTCATCTTTTTCTAATACAATATGTATTTTTTCTTTCAAAACTATTCTGTTCACCAATTTCTCAACATCTTCTTTCAAAAATTCTTCGTCAATTTGTAATTTCGGCTTTGTAACTCTTTTATTCGTATCATCTTCAAATTTGTTATTACTTTTAACTTCTTTATATTCAATATATTCACTTACGAAGTCATATTCTAATTTATCAAGCATATCTGTGAATTCAATGTTGAAAATCTCAGACCATGTAGTCTCAAATTCATCTTGATCGATGGTTTTCTTTACTATATCTAAATGAATTGGTGTTTCTGTACCACCTGTCCTTTCCCTAATCATTTCTATATCCGACCACAGTGATATAATTTTATGAATTGTTTCTTTTTCCATAACTAATGTATTCGTATATTTTTCTTTTAATTGCAACATATTTCCTGTATACGTTCTTATTGTCTCATCAAATCTCAAATCTTGTTTTTTATTTGGGCTTATCTTTAAAAGATCTTGCTTTAAGTTGTTCTTAGTATCCCTGTTAACTTTAATATCCCTTAAAAGATCTTTCAATAATCTCCGTATACTATCATAATCAGAATATACATTGATAAGTTTAACACACAGTAATTTCTCCAAAGAGAATGAATGATGGTGGTAGAATTGAATATTTTGAATATCAATATCTAAAAACTTTGCGTTTCGGTTTTGATCGTCTTCTTTGAAATCAAATATTATATCACTAAATATACCTGCATTTTCATAATGGACTGGTATATAATGGGTATCTAATACAGCATTTTCCAGAACTCTCGGAAAAATTGGACTTAAATGCACTATTTGTGCTTTCCTTCTCAATCTATAACAACAAATAGTTTAAAATAAAATTTTAAACATTGAGATTGTTAGGTTAGCAAAAGTAGTGATTAGCAAAATTTAATTAAGAATATACCTACCTATCTACAGAAATTATTATGATACCTAAAAATAAGTTATTAAAATCTCGTGTCACGATGTTTGTCCGGGCTAATTTCCGATACTACTAGGTACTCCAATCTTGATAAAACTTGGCACACAGGTTGTAGGCGACGCTTTGATATTATTAATTTATTGTTTACTATTTACACATATACCTTTGTTATTGTTTTATATGTATACCTATGTTATCAACTATCAAAATTAAACTAAAATCAAAATTGTAACTTTGATTCAAATCATGTAGCGCCCTCTATCAAAGTAATGTGGAAGTAAAATAAATATAATTTTTGAGGGTACGTGTGGGAAGCAGCATATAATTTTTATGTAGGTACTTTAATCTGTTGACTCGCGACATTAACCTGTCAAACAACTCGTCAACTCGCGCACAGTTTTCTAAATTTCAAAATTCGCGCCCAATTTTCAAGTAAATGTCATCGTCCCGATTGTCCCATTTGAGAACCAAGTAGTGCGGACTCTGAAACCCCGATTGTCCCAAGAAAGAACTGACAGGTTAATAAATTGTCAGTCGCCCTTTGATTCTCTGTAACGACATGTTGTTTTCTACGCACTCTCTAATTTAATCGCAGTCTGGTGTTTTATTTGTATATCCTACACAGGTAGATCATATCCTGGAATAAAATATAGGATACGTTTATCCCGGAAAAAGATAAAATCCCACGGGAACGCGGGTGAAACCGTGTTGGACAGCTAATAAAAATATAAGTTAAAAGACTGTGATGAAGAAAGACTACACGAAGATTTATGCATAATCCGATTTTACAGCATATTTATTAAAATGCAAAAAATAACAGCAAAATATTTTATACCGGGTGATTTTTTTTACCGTCTTGATAATAACATGGTGTGTTATGTTTGTGGAATAGAATCTATGGACGTTAATATTTGTGTACTAGCATTTCGGTTATTAAAGTTCAGAAAATCCAATAAAATACATAAAAAGATAACATTCTTCACGGCGCGGCGGCGCGTGCGTAATAGTAAATAAAATAGGTGCCTACACTGCCTATTACTACCAAGAACGGGATCGCGCATGAATGAAGTGCGAGCGAAATAGATAGCGTCAGTACCTACGCATTTCTACCGTTGCGGTTTAACAAACTGTTATTTTAGAGATTTCGATCTTCCCTTCATACTTTTAAGGGCTTAGGACCATCTAACATGCTGTAGTTGTGTTACATGTTAAACTTTATCATTACCTACTCATAACATTATTTGTCGGAACGAATAAAATAGTTGATACCTACAAGATTATACGTTAACTACAACTACAACATACTAGGCGTATTTAAAAGATTGAAATCAACTTATTTACAAATTACACTGATAATGACAAAATAATTAAGTACCTTTTAGCGATATCGCAGTAATTGTTCAAAGTGTCCACCGTTTCTCTCGTTTGTTAAACTACGAAGGGTGTTTCTATCACTTTTTAAAATATTAAAAGCGTCTATTATGCGATGTTTTAACACACTGACACTGCGAGCTTCTTCAGTGTACACCAACCGTTTTAGTTCGGCCCACAAATAAGTCCAAAGGGGTTAGGTCTGGCAGTTCACAGGTCCCACGCGACCTATCCACCTGCCACTGAACTGACTGTCCAGATACTCGCGCACCGATCTTTTATAAAGGGCTGGACAGTTGATACGTATTCAAAATCAAAGTAGTGCTGGGAATTTGCGGATCTATAACCTGCCGGCGAAGAGATTGAAGATGTTGTGGTTCTGTATACATTCGCCTTGCACCATCTAAGCTTTCACCAGACATGATATAACACTGCACCATTGCTAAATACTCTACATTGTTGTATTCCTACATGTTTACGGTAATATCACAGCGAGCGCGAGCGACCGAAGGTAATGTAAACAATGCGAATAGATGACGTAGGTACCACGTCACAAACACGACGTCACGGAATGCCTAATTGCAGGCGACTGCGCGGGCGGCGGGCGGTGGATGGTTGGCGGGCGGCCGGGCGGGGGGTGGGGAATGGCGGAATTCGGGATGCCTGTGCCTACCTGCGCCGACGGCGGCAGGCGAGAAGGGGCGCCCGGCGGGTGCGAGTGTGCTTGAGAGAGAGTTGTAGGCAATTGTAGCGAAATCATTCATAAAATTTGTCGCGCGTTTATTAGGGTAACTATGTTTACGGTTTTGGATTATTTTAATTTTTTTTTTTCGAATTTATATTTTAAATCTTTTAATGTGCAAAATAGAGTGTAAATGAGTAGTGTATATTGGTAGAATAATTTCAGACTATGTTAGTAAAATAATTAAATAAATAAAGTAACTATGCCATAGGCTTCTATTCCATTTACCTATCACGCCCAATTTTTTTCAAGACGGTAAAAAAAGTCACCCGGTATATTTTTAAAGTAATATGGGGGCCCTGCTGCGTAAACGCACCTACCTAATCTACTTATACAAGTTATCTTACCCGTATTCCGAATCAAATCTAGCTTTGAAAAGACTTCGTGTAGAAACAGTTTCTAGATAGCTAGTCCCATATTCTTTATCGTGGTCAATCACTGATATTATATTATCAGAAGTCGTTGGTGCGGCAGCGGCAGACAGTTCACTTGCGATTATATCCATCAAATTCGATGGTTTCTCCCTCTTTTTCGTTTTTTTCTTCTTCACGTTCACTTTTGGGGTAGTCTTTACATCGAATTGTGTAAAAAAATCATTCATATTTTCTAGTTTCAAATGTGAAATGGTCTGAAACTCAGTCTCATTTTGGGTTTCAATGGAACCGAAAATAGTTTCCTGGTTTATTTCATGATACTCTTGGATATCGTCTTCGTTTATTTTATGACGGGCGTTTAATGAATATAACTCCATATTTTCAGTCATAATAGTTTTATAAAGAAATAAATGATGTAAGTGATTTTATTGTTGCCGCCGAAAGTTGTCATGGTAATATCATACTTAGTCGCGTTCTTTTATAATTTAAAGAGCGTTCCATTTTAAATACAAATGAAACAATATATTGATCATTCGTCATTATACAATATATTAAAACGTTTCTTCATCCAAGTTTAAAACAATTTAATAATTTTAAATTTCATTTTTATTGGTTCGCTGGTCAAACGAGACGTTCTTTTTTAAACCATCTACGACGAATGCTTTGCGTCGACTCGCGCGCCACTGTTAGGACTGCTTTGAGCTCGGAACAATAACTATTGTTCCGAGGCTTTAAGTATTAAGCCAGGTAGGACTGTGACCACTAAGCTTATGTTAGTAATTCGAGATATATCATCATAATCAAATGATTCATTAGTATATCTCATAATCACCCACCGCTAATAATGTGATATCATTATCAGATGATTACCATGCAAATTGACTTTTTGTCGGAAACTTGTGAAGTGACGTTGCGTTTTCGTTTTATTTTCATTAAATTCGTGTATTTTGAGTTTTATTCAATAATATCGGTGGTGTTTTGACCAATAAAGATCAATCTAAGTATGTATCATGACTTTTCAGAAGAATATATAAAATTAAGAAATGACTTAAAGGTCTAGATACCAAGCCAAAATCTTTAAAAAAACATGCAAATTTATTTGTCATTCAATGCAATACGCATGCATGTCAGTCATGTCAATCGTGCGTCAGTCAATCCATATCAATCACTCAAAGAGGATAAAATCACTCAAAGCGAGTGGGCGACCAACCCACTACATATCAGTAATCTGTGGACCAACCCAAAACAAATTACAATGAACTCTCCGACTAGTATATAGTTATCTGGGAATGAAATGTGGAGTTTTGGTGTAATTAATTCAGAAAATTTATGTTGAAACCATGGTTAAGTTCAGTTTAAAAGACAGTGATGAGTACTACTTATGTCTCTCCGAGCAACCAAAGAGGTTCGATGCCGACAGCCCTGTGACTAATGTATTTTTTGATGACACAAATGGGCAGGTAAATAAACACAAAATTTTGGTTGGGGACCATAAACATATTATTAATATTTTATGTTATTTATCAGCCATATATGAAATATTTATGTGTAGAGGTACCTATCGTATCAAATTACTTCTACTGATATAAATAAAAAAAAATTGAATGTTGGTATTTTAGTGCGTAATCAAATAAATATGTCGTGTGTTTGATTTGATAGTGTAGTTCTTTGAATAAAATATTTAGGCTGTTCTTGTATGTCTTCTGTTCCAAGTATCAGTATTATTTAGTTTTGACAATATCTAATAAACAAAGCCATAGATATCTCAACATTGTACCAAGTTGAAGTGAAATTACTCTTTTTTTAACCACAAGATTGACACAGATAAGAGACTCAATGGTCACAATTAAGAAACTGGAATTCCACATTTGAAATTCAGTTATCTCTCTTTGTCTTGCTGTTTTTCTTTTATTGGATAAATACATGCTGATTACAAATATTATTTCAAGGTATTCACGGTTCGGTCTGGAGGAGTCACAGGTGTAACAGTCACAGGAATGGATGACACAAAATCCACATCATTCCGAATGGAAGACCGAGGACCAATAATATCAATCAAATTCTCTCCAGACCACAATATTTTAGCTATACAACGTAACCAGGACAATCAAAATGCTACCGTAGAGTTTGTGAACTTCAAAGACTTGGCTCCAACTAATGTGGAATATTCACACACCTGTAAATGGAAGAATGCAAAGATATTAGGATTTGTATGGCCCAAAGTAAACGAGATAGCATTTGTTACTGATCATGGTGTTGAGTTATTGCAAGTTTTACCTGACAAGAAGCAGTTGAAAAGTTTGAAGAGCACATCATTCAGGTACTAAATATTTTATTTTTATAATTGGATAGTTTGACCCGCAGTACTATTTATATATACACATTCTTACTTAACCTCTTTAACCCCTTTACTAATGGAAGGAACAGTTTTCCTAAAACTAAATATAAAAACTGGAAAAGTGTTGTGTCCAAACTTCTTTGTATATAGTTTAGACCTTGCTTCTTGACAAATTTCATGATTTTTAATAAACAAAGTATTGTGGTAGAGTCAATTATAATGTTTTGAGTTTGATTACCATATTTTTGGTTTGATTTATTTAATAGTGTCAAAATATGCAGTAGAAATAGAATAATTCGTTTTCCAAAACTAAAAGGCAAATGCACACTGCACATCATATTATTAAACTAATTACACAAATAATATTATCTCTAATGAAGCTAGTAATTTTTAGACATCAATAATTGCTTTCTTGGTGCCGGAAAAATATAATGTTCATTATACGACTTGTGACGTCAATTCTAGTGGTGCCTGGTTCTCATGGTGTCCTCAAAGCAACACGGTCCTCCTCGCTGGCAACAATGGTGCTCTCCTGCAGCCGTTCTCACTGAATAACTCCAGTGTCAGCAAAATGCAGAAATTGGAGTGTAAGTCTTCAGTTTTATAGTCATATTTTATTGGAAACACTGTTAATAAAAGCAGAGGTATAGTCAGCCCCAAAAGTATATGATAACTTTAGTACCATAGCTTGGTGGTAGGGTACTTTGTAGTACTCAACCTGCTGGCTACTACTCTCAAGTTGTAAATCTGTTGCCATCACCTATTGGTGTAATTACACTTCAGAGCTAGTTGCCTTTAAGGCATCATAAAAAGATTGACTACACATTGGCCATCCCCCTGGTATTGCTAATGTCTATAGGCAACGGTAGTCACTTACCATCAGGTTTCATCTGTCAAAAGATTGCCCAACTCAGCCATCTAACAACCCTCAGTTTAGGTTCCAAAAATGTGGATGCTACTGTCGCTCCCTTATCGGGCTATAGGTGGGCAGGGCCGCATTTAGTGGAGGCCCTGGGTCAACCGTTTGTCTGACGACACCTCTAGCTCTTTTTTTAATAAGTACAATTTATGTGGTGGTTCCTCTCTCGTGGAGGCCCTGGGCAGTTCTTTTTATTCTGTATAATCTTGTGTTTGACCACAATCCCACCATGGTAAGTAATGATGTGGCCGAAAGGGGTAAGCACACAAAGCCTAGATGGGACTGATTCTCAGTACAGCTGCCGGAACTCACTGATAGGTGCTTGGCGACAGATTTTCAACTTGAGGGTGGTAGCCAGCCAGTCGGGTACTACAAAGTACCCTATCACCGTGCTATGGTTTCCTCACTATGTTTTGCTTCACTGAAAGTTCAAGCTCATTGTAGGATTCGAACCCACGACCATCGCCGCGGTATCCGACGTCACTACCATCGCCTCGAAAGTTGCCCCTTTTTGCCCTCCCCTAAATTCGGTCCTGCACACGGGTACTGTTTAGATCATCTATTTAAGATGTAGAAGCCTTTATAATGAGCTAAAACATTGAGGTTTTTAGACTTAGTAGAGATTATCGTTGTAGTGGATGCAGCAAGACCAGTGGTGGAACGCGACGTGTTTTTGCTGCGACTGTGTGATGCGACCTGGTGCGCGGTGTTCCGACATGGAAACATCGCCACTGTCTCCTCTCCTGGGCCCACCGAGGTATGCTTCATTGACATCTGTTCACTATACACTCATCATTTCTAATGCCTATACTTTCTTTATACCAAAAGTGACAACCAGAGAGCCGGGTAACCAGATGGTAAGTGACTACTGTCGCCTACTAGACATTAGCAATACCAGGGGAATTGTCAATGTGCCTTAAAAGCAACGGGCTCTCAAATGCAACTGCTGGAACACACTAGCAGGTGGATGGCGACAGATTTTCAACTTGAGGTTGGTAGCCAGCCATTCGAGTATTACAAGGTACGTCGAATACCGCGGCGGTGAAGGAAAACATCGTGAGGAAACCATAGGACAGTGGTAGGGTACTTTGTAGTACCCGACTTCCTTTGAAGTTCCCATCTAGGCTTTGTGTGCTTACCACCTTCGACCACATCATCACTTACCATGGTGATATTGTGGTCAAACACAAGCTTATCCAGAATGCCTGCCCTCTACCACCATGCTGTGGTTTCCACATAATGTATTATCCTGTGTATTTAGGTGTGGCTGATGCCAGTGCTAGGCACTAGCGGAGTGCATTACACGCACGTGTTGAAGACTGGGCTCTCGGGCAGGTTCGCGATCAGCGTACTCGATGACCTCGTCGTGGTGCATCATCAGGTCAGCACTTATACATATTGTTTGAAGTTCACGCTAACATCTAGGCAGGGTCGGCTCTAGCTCATGTAGCAATCAATGAGTTGCCAACAGAATTAAAAACAGTTATTATTAGAACCACTTTTAAAAAACAAGTCAAAAACTACCAACTACAGTTTTTTTGGTAGAAGGGTGTTTTACAATGTGAACAACATTCAGTTGAAATGTATGAATAAATAATAGTACCTTCCTGTTATCTGTTAATAGATATACATAATAATGATTCAAGTAAGTACTTACTATTAGAGCGAACTTTCTCTCACAGTCAAACCAGAAATACTGGTTTAGTGGGTTTCATATATTTTCTTTTGTAAAATTATGTAATAAATAAATAAATACCCAGGCGCCCTCTTAAAGGCGAGCAAAAAAAAGTCAAGATCTAGACCAATAGATCTTGGGTAGATAATATGGGCGCAGTGTCTATTCGTTTAAGGTATAATATTTTTTCTAACTTCCATCTGTAAGTACAATAATCAATTGAATCTATGATGGCAGTCGAGTCAAACGTCTCAAGTGTTCGACATAATGGAAGAATCCAAGCTGGAGAACAGTTCGGTGATACACTTACCTGTGGTAGCTGGCAGCAGCATGAGGCCAGCCGTACTCAATGACCAAATGTGTCCATTATGTATCCTTTATAAAATACTAGTTACCCCTCGCGGTTTCACCCGCGCACCCGAGGGATCTTATCTTTTCCCGGGATAAAGCGTATCCAATTTTTTATTCCTTGATGTGATCTACCTGTGTACCAAGTTTCATCAAAATCCGTTCAGCCGTTTTTGTGTGATCGAGGACCAAACATACAAACTTTCACATTTATGATATTAGTAGGACTAGTTGCCCCCCGCGGTTTCACACGCGTTCCCGAGGGATCCAAAATTATCCTATGTCCTTCTCCAAGGTTCTATATATCTCTATACCAAATTTCATCTAAATCGGTTCAGCGGTTTAAGCGTGAAAAGGTAACAGACAGACAGACTTACTTTCGCGTTTATAATATTACCCGCGTACCCGAGGGATCTCATCTTATCCCGGGATAGAAAGTAGGTATCCTATGTTTTATTCCAGAACATAATCTACCTGTGTACCAAGTTTCATCAAAATCCGTTCAGCCGTTTTTGTGTGATCGAGGACCAAACATACAAACTTTCACATTTATGATATTAGTAGGACTAGTTGCCCCCCGCGGTTTCACACGCGTTCCCGAGGGATCCAAAATTATCCTATGTCCTTCTCCAAGGTTCTATATATCTCTATACCAAATTTCATCTAAATCGGTTCAGCGGTTTAAGCGTGAAAAGGTAACAGACAGACAGACTTACTTTCGCGTTTATAATATTACCCGCGTACCCGAGGGATCTCATCTTATCCCGGGATAGAAAGTAGGTATCCTATGTTTTATTCCAGAACATAATCTACCTGTGTGCCAAGTTTCATCGAAATCCGTTCAGCCGGAGAGCTAGTATTTAACATTTTTCCCATTCTCCGAAACAGTTTCTTTAACAGTTAAATTGAACAACAGATTCAGGTACATGGGTAGTATTTCAGCCTGATTACATAATAGACGCGCGGCTCGGATGTCTGTGGCGAGTCAACTTGCTGCCGTCAGGACTCGCTTATTCGGTAAGCATTATCTAACTAATCCCATCCCAGATAGACCTCAATTTTGCTTGGCAGAACTTCAACTTGAAGATGGCTGCCGGCAAGTCGAGTAGGCCTTTTGCATTTCTAGACTCTAATGCACGGTTCGGAAGGTTGCTTTTGCATAAAACTCTTTTAAAAAAAACTTAGACCTACCTTATTACATGCAATATTTATTTATCTAGCCTCACTGATAATATTTGCTTGTTATGGCGGCATAAACAAAAAAAAAAAAAAAAAAAACGTTTTATGAGCACTGCAAAGTAACCCAATATAACTCAAGATTATTATTAAAAGAAGCTCTATAATAATATATGTAACTTTACTAACATTTATATTATAGTTAGTTAAATACTAACTGTCCCCCGCGGTTAAAAAATACATAACAATCTATTCTCAGCCCTACTGAATATACATCAAGTTTCATCAAAATAGGTCAAGCCGTTTCGCCGGAGTAAGGTAACTAAAACTGTGACACGAGAATGTTGTATATTAGATTATTGAGCTGGAAAAACATTATCCTTCTTCGGCAGTCGGGTAATAAAAACACTTAACATTCGCCAGGTACCAAAGGAGGATATACCCAAGATAGTGGCGGTGCTGCTCCGTCGTACTGATGGTAAGGAGACCATCTACAGGATACTGAACCAGCTGGTGAGCGACGCCGGCAAGTATCTCGTCGAGGTGTCGCAGGTGTTCGATGAGATCAACACTGTTTATAGGTGACCACTTTGTTCATTACCATCTATACAAAGTAAACTCTAGTCTTAAATAGTATTTTTAGTCCCCAGAGTGAGGGTGAGGAGGGTATGAGTTAAGGTCATAGCCCACTTATACAACTCCGCTCCCACCTGATAAATAATCATCATTCAAATATGGGCTTCAGGTCGTGCTCTTTAGATATAGTTTATATTGGCAACATAAATTAGCAGACAGCTCGCAGTCAGCGAGGTTACCGCCATCAGACTGCTCGGTAGTTGACTTTTAGTTTAGGGCGGTGTTGGAGCAGAGTCGTGTAAGTGGGCTATGAGCTTATAGCTGAAATAATTTAAAAATATTTTTTTCTGTTCAGAGTTCAAAACATTCTTTATTAATTTATCCACACACACACAAGTAAATAAGACAACCACCACAATAGACCATAGATACTGCTTGTGAATAGAAATGTCTTCCAGCAGCCCTGCGACTGGACATTTTTTCACTGAAGCTATCAATAACTAGTGAACTGTTGGGTGGCACATTACCCAACAGCTCACTAGTTATTGAAAACTCGATCAAATTAACTTTGGGTACGTAACCCTAATAAAAAGTATCGGATCGAGATAAATATTACTCTTAATATAGATATTCATTTAATAATATGAAGTGGTGTGGATCACCAGGAGATGGGCAGACCTGGAGGTGGCCCGCAACACAGCCGGCCTGCCCCCCGAGCCGCCCGCGCCGCGCCCCTCGCAACCCCCACGAACCCCACGAACCCACACCTTCAGGGTACTCATCTCGCAGTCAGACTTCTGCACACACGTGCTACAGCATCACGCCGACGCGACATACTTAGTGCAGGTGAGGGCAGAGGGGACTGCTGGCTTTTTGAACATGCTGGCTCTTAAGTGTAGCTGTCGGAACCCACCGATAGGTGCTTGGCCACAGATTTTCAACTTGAGGGTGGTAGCCAGCCAGTCGGTTACTACAAAGTACCCTACCGCCGTGCTATGGTTTCCTCACGATGTTTTCCTTCACTGAAAGCTCAAGCTCATTGTAGGATTCGAACGACCTTGACGACCTTCGCCGCGGTATCCGACGTCACTACCACAGCTATCATCACCTTCTAAATAAGTGTATATGTGTAGGTGGTGACAGCGTACATAGCGTCAGTGTGCCGCAGCAGCCTGGTGGTGCAGCACGCGGCGGCGGAGGCGTGCGTGAGGGCCCTCGTGACGCGTGGCGCGGGGGGCCGGCTGAGGGCCCTGGCGCGGCGAGGGGCCCTGGGTGAGGGGCGGGCCCTGGCGTGCGCGCTGCTCTCCCTGCAGGCGCTCGACCCCGCCGCGCACCAGCTCGCGCTCGACATGATGTGGCGCCTCGGGGCTCATCAGGTAAAACAAAACACACTACACGCGTCATACTTGTGAACGGGTGCTGCTTGTGGGGGCTGGTCTGTGCGAGTTTGTTGTTTACTAAGTCAGTCATAATTAAATTCTATAGATTACTATCTTTGCCGCCATAACACGCAAATATTGTCAGTGAGACTCATTGATATCTAATAACTAAAGATAAACAATCCCAAGCAAAAGTTCTCTCAAAACTGTCTCAAATTGTAATGGGTAATGCTAGTTACTTTTTTTAAGTTTTATTCACAAAGCTATGTACAAAAGGCAATACAATTTTACAACTCATACCTGTGTTGCTAGCCAAAATATATCTCAAACGAGCCCTGAGGCATGTTTACCGTCGGAGTGTTCGAATGCTACTAGATTAAAAGACCACCCAAATGTTCGAGTGGGTAGACATTCGGTAAGGCCATTTTTTGTCGCTGATTGTGTATCTTTAGTTATTAGATATCAAAGGTGAGACTAGATAAATAATTATTGAATGTAATAGGTGTAAGTTGTTTTTTGAAAAGATTAATTGCTGAGTTTATTGCCGGCTCTTCTCAGCAAAAGCAACCTTCCAAACCGAACATTAGAGTCTGACTATTCATAAGTGCCTGTGAAGGCCTATTTGGATGAATAAACATTTCATTTCATTACACCATATGTTCGGTCTGAGAAGCGCAGGCAGGTCACAAAACATGTTTTCAGGGAATTAATTATAGACCCATGTTGTGATGTTACCGTCTCAACTTGATTTAAGGACATACTCTTTTTTCCTAATTTTTGTTATAGCCTACACTCATAAATAAAGTGGCTTTCTATTGGTAAAATTATTTTCAAAATCCGTTCAGTAGATCTAGAGATTACCCTCTCCAAAATCTGTGTGTTCCGACAGCTGCACTTGAGAGCTAGTTCCCATCTAGGCTTTGTGTGCTTACCACCTTCGGCCACATGATCACTTACCATGGTGAGATTGTGGTCAAACACAAGCTTATCCAGAATAAAAAAACAGGCTTTACTAGTGACTATTCTAACCGTCCCACACTACAGGAGATAGTAGAAGTGTTGTTGAGTTGCAACGAGCCGGTGAGCGCGGTGGGGGCAGCCAGGCAGTCTGGTGGGGGCACGTGGGGCACCATCCCCGCCCGCAAGCTGCTGGCGGCCGCGCAGGGGGCCACGGGGGGCCGACCGGGGGCCTTTGTCGCCATCTACCACGCGCTGCTCGCGAGAAATGAGAGGATGAGGGGGTCGCCGCATTTCTTGAAAGGTAATGTTGTTGCAGATCTAGCTTTTGTCCGCGGCTACCTATTTATACACTTTTCACCCACGTAAAGTTTTAGTTTAGGTGTGAAACCGCTGAAAAATAAACACAGATTAACTTTTGCATTTACTAGCTGTCCCCCGTGGGGGGATCTTATCTTTTTTCGGGATAAAAATGAACTTATGTCCATCTCCAAGGTTCCATCTGTCTCTATACCAAAATTTCATCTAAATCGGTTCAGCGGTTTAAGTGTGAAGAGGTAACAGACAGACACAGTTTTGCATTTATAATATTAGTATGGATGGATGAAAGGTTGAACGGAATCGTTGTTGGGGTTTAATGTACTAACTTTAAAAAAACTTTATTATATTTTATTTCCATAATTATGTCCATTACTATTTATTTCTTTAGCTTGTAACACACTGTGTCCACATTTTCTCTTCAAACTTTCCAGTGATAGCTCAGTGGTAAGTGACGTCGGATACCGCGGTGAAGGTCGTGGGTTCGATTCCTACAATGAGCTTGAGCTTTCGGTGAAGGAAAACATCGTGAGGAAACCATAGCACGGTGGTAGAGTACTTTGTAGTACCCAACTGGCTGGCTACCACCCTCAAGTTGAAAATCTGTCGCCAAGCACCTATCGGTGTGTTCCGACAGCTGGACTTAAGAGCCAGTTCCCATCTAGGCTTTTTGTGCTTACCACCTTCGGCCACATCATCACTTACCATAGTGAGATTGTAGTCAAACACAAGCTTATCCAGGGTAAAAATAGTTCCAAATACCCAATAAATTCCTAATTTCCTCCTTTCATACATATCCGGTTAGAACTAGTTTAAAAATACATCACACGTTTATCATTTATATTATCACTCATTATCACATAGTTATATTCAAGAAAAATATCGTCATTATAAATTATGGTTGGTCTAAGGTCACAGTTATCTATAAAATATTATTGACGCATTCAAAACTATCATATCATGGTGTCATTGTTTTGATAGTAAGAACATAAAAATAACATTAAAATTGCAGTAAAATACATATAAAAGCTTATCAGAAGTTTTTATGGTCGTACATGAAATTGATTACTAGCTTAAAGAACATTAAAAATATGTTTTTTAGGGAATAAATACGGATGTATCAATATCAATAGGTTATCTATATTACAGGATATTTTACTGTCGAAAATTCTTTCTTTATGTAATGTCAAAGGCGATGATAGCTCAGTGGTCGTGCGTTCGAAGCCAACAATAAGCTAGAGCTTTCGATGAAGGAAACCATAGCACGGTGGTAGGGTACTTTTGACGGGCCGGTTGGCGTGTTTGGTTAAGACACTACCTATCACGCCGCAGGTCGTGGGTTCGATTCCCATCCAGGACACACATTTGTGTGCATGAACATGTCTGTTTGTCCTGAGTCTGGGTGTAATTATCTATTTAAGTATGTATTTACAAAAAAAAAGTAGTCTATGTATTATATCAGTCATCTGGTTTCCATATTACAAGCTCTGCTTAGTTTGGGATCAGATAGCCGTGTGTGAAAAATGTCCGAGGATATTTATTTATTTACTCGACTGGGTGGCTACCACCCTCAAGTTGTAAGTCTGTCGCAGTTGCACACCTGTTGGTGTGTTCTGGCAGTTGCACTTGAGAGCATTGTAAAAAAGTGTACTTACAATATCTTGGCAACCCCCCTGGTATTGATAATGTCGCCTATAGATATTAGAAATACAGCAGGATTGCCAATGTGTTGTCGACTTGCTCTCAAGTGCAACTGCCGCAGATTTTCAACTTGTGTGTGGAAGCCAGCTAGTCGAGTACTACAAAATTATTTTTAAAAATAAAAAACAAAAACCGACTTCAAAACTGTAACCTATACCTATGTACAAACATAAACTAAAAAGTAAAGAATAATATTTTAATTTCAAAGCAAGAGCCTTAAAGGACAATCAACAAAATTATTGATATTTATATATCTATTTAATATTTATAAACAGTTCTTTTTGGAGTCGGTGCCAGCCAAGAAGAAGGACAGTTTTGAACTGGACACGAAGTGTTCATACGAGAAAACGTCTTACGACACCTCTCCTTACGGTAATGTTCCTTAGGTCTGCGCCGTCGCTCCCCTACTTTTCGAAAGTTTGTTACAAAGGCAGAATTAAACTGTCCTTCTTGGCTGGCACCGACTCCAAAAAGAACTGTTTATAAATATTAAATAGATATATAAATATCAATAATTTTGTTGATTGTCCTTTAAGGCTCTTGCTTTGAAATTAAAAAAATATTCTTTACTTTTTAGTTTATGTTTGTACATAGGTATAGGTTACAGTTTTGAAGTCGGTTTTTGTTTTTTATTTTTAAAAATAATTTTATTTTTTAATTTTTAAAGTTTATTCCTTATTATATGTTATCCTAGGCAAAACTAGTTTGTCCTGAAATCGGGTCTGGCCGGTAAAATATAATATATAACTAGCGGGCCCGGCAGACGTCGTCCTGCCCTGAAATTAAAACAAATCTTGGAACTCGATTCCAGCGCCACCTACCGGGTCCAATTGTATTTTAAAACCATCGAAGAACCCATTGAAGTATACACACGAAATTTCATCCAAATCCAAAAAGTCACGCTCAACGACTCAGTTTGATTCACTAAGGTTTATCAAACGAGATAGAATTTTTTTCGTTTTTGTTGATTTTCTCAAAAAGTGCTTAATCAATTTCGACAAAATTTAAATGGGACCACCTCTGAAGTAAGATCTACCAAACAAAAAAAGAATCATCAAAATCTATTCATAATTGGCAGAGAAATCGAGTAACAAACATACAAAAAAAAAAAAAAAAAACATACTGACGAATTGAGAACCTCCTCCTTTTTTTTGAAGTCGGTTAAAAACAAACTACCCTACCACCGTGCTGTGGTTCATCAAGATGTTTAGAATTTAATTTAATTTTTATACGGGTAACATCCATATTGCTAACTGAATATTTAATATTGTTTCAGGTGAACAATGTGACAGTTTCGTGGAATATTACAAACAATTGACATCAGAAAAATAGATATTATTAAATGTTGTTTCTGAAACACTTGTACCTCGATTGTCCATCGCATGCAGAACTTGGGCAATTAAAAATAATACTTTATTCAATGATATAAGTAAAAACCGGCCAAGTGCGAGTTGAACTCGCGTGGAGAGGGTTCCGTACAATGCCAAAGTCAGTAAACGTATTATATTGAGTTTACCACTTTATTTTCAATTGAGATAATAAGTTTTCCTGTAAGTTACAAGCAACAAACTATATTTAGTATTTTTCCTTCAAAATTGTAGGCTCAGTAGTTTCGGAGATCAGGGAGGGATGGTCAATTTTCGTCTTCTTTCATGAAAAATTCAAAACTATTTATTTTACAGTTAATTAAAATATATTTGAGATCCTCATAACGAGCCCTTTCATTTCATATATGACACAGTAAGGTTTACAAATCTATTTTTTTTAATTCTCTAATTTTATTCCTCGAAAAAAATATATTTACTTTGTACATCTGTGTTTGGCCCATAGAATTACACCATCCTACCAAAATTCACCTGATTTGGTCCAGTAGATCCGGAGCAAATGTCTGTGACATGACCGGACAGACAGACGCACGAGTGATCCTATAAGGGTTCCTTTTTGTACGGAACCCTAAAAAGGTGTAGATAGGATATCTTCCCAACATTCGATTTCCAAAAATGCCCGAGAAATGGCACTCTATTAATAACTAAACTCGCGAGGAATTTCTAATCAATTCTTGATATTGCAATATCATAACACGATGGCATTTTTGGTTAATTGCACTCGGTACGTAAAGTGCATCCGTTGATGCCGGCGACGCGACACCGGTCAAAGTAGGCTAAAGGTCGTAGCTCACTTACACGACTCCGCTCCCACCCGACAAATAAAATATCATTCAAATATGGGCTTCAGGTCGTGCTCTTTAGATATAGTTTATATTGGCAACGTAAATTAGCAGACAGCTCGCTGTCAGCGAGTTTACCACCATCAGACTGCTCGGTAGTAGACGTTTAGTACAGGGCGGTGTTGGAGCAGTGTCGTTTAAATGGGCTATGACCTTAATCAGCTTTCAGAGCGCTTATAACTTGTCTACATCTTTTTAATTACCATATCATTGGCTTTATTAAACAAAGAAATA
The DNA here is from genome assembly GCA_951361185.1 of Ochropacha duplaris. Taxonomy (NCBI): domain Eukaryota; kingdom Metazoa; phylum Arthropoda; class Insecta; order Lepidoptera; family Drepanidae; genus Ochropacha; species Ochropacha duplaris. The sequence goes on along the minus strand of OX592702.1, from coordinate 799,754 downwards.
TGTAAACATTGATCTGTGACTGTCCATATTGTTTTATCATAAGATTTTAACTCATATAAGTAATAATGCATAATATAATTAATCGACATATAAAATGTATTGTAAATAATATTCGTGTAAATGAATGTATATTTTGTTAAAAAATATAGACATGTTACTATTTTATGAGTATAGTTTTATTCTTGTTCGACTTATCCCCCAGTTTATCCCTTTAGGATTGGAATTAGATTTTACTATCCCTTGGGAGGTAAAAAGATGAGCAATAATTTTACTTTTTAACTCCAGCAGTATAGTTAAAGTAGGTACGGTCGGCCAAGAAAGTGGTGTGACAGTTTTGATTTAGTTTCCTAGTCATCGAAAATTATAACAATGCATAATAATGACATGAATTGTCATAGACAACTTATGACAATTCATGTCATTATTATGCATTGTTATAAGATTGATCTGCAAGCGAAACTAATCTTTATCACCTATGAATCTGCAAGCGGCATTCAACCTTAGGGTGGTACACCACTTTCTTGGCCGACCGTACCTATGTCGGGATATTTTGAGTTTGAATAATGTCAATCAGGACAACATTTATAATATTATTAGCCTGCCACCCTGCGGTTTCGCCCGCGATCTCGTTTGTCCATGCAAACCGTTTCATCCCTTAGCGGACCTACAGTCATAATAAATGTCTGCGTGCCGAATTGCGCAATCCGTTCAGTGGTTTGAGCTGTGAGTTGATAGATCAGTCAGTCAGTAATGATTACCTTTTATAGAAGTATATACAGATGTACTGAAATCCATTTTCTATAGAATGGAAGTTTTACCAAAAATAAACTAAACTAAACCTATGTGTTAAATCCTTTCTTACAAACAAAGAATTTATCAAAGTGGTTAGGTTTTGTTTCTCAATTAATTTTAGGAGCTAAAACAAATAGGAATAAAAGAAAATAATATTATAAATAAGGTTTTATTAAACGTAACAGTAGATACAATGTTTTCTTAAAAAAATACCCAGGGTCATGAAAGAATACCATGAATTCAATTTAAATGCGTAGAAAAGTTGTAATCTCTCACAGATTAAAAGTGCACCACACCACGGATTGATTGTCCCGTGTGCATCAAATGGAATGCTTCATTGATTTCCTTCAACTGTACATTATGAGTTACAAACTCATCCAGTGGCAGAACTTTCTTCATGTACTCATCAACAAGTTTAGGGACACTGTCACGGCTCTTGTAGCCTCCAAAAGCGGTTCCCTTCCATGTGCGTCCTGTGACAAGCTGGAATGGACGAGTGCTGATCTCCTCACCAGCACCAGCCACTCCGATGATGACGGAAACTCCCCAGCCCTTATGACATGCTTCCAAAGCTGCTCTCATTGTGTTAACATTACCAATACATTCAAAGGTATAATCCAAACCACCGTCGGTTAATTCTACAAGAACCTGTTGGATAGGTTTGTCATAGTCTTTCGGATTGATAAATTCATTAACACCAAATTTCTTAGCCACCTCATATTTAGTAGGGTTAATATCTACTCCAATAATGCGTTTAGCTCCAGCCACTTTGCATCCTAAAGCCACAGCAAGGCCAACTGCTCCAAGACCAAATATAGCACAGTTTGAACCTTCTTCCACTTTAGCTGTGTTGAGAACTGCACCATAACCTGTAGGTACTCCACATCCTAGCAGGCATACTTTGTCCAATGGTGCAGCATCATCTACTTTGCAGAGTGAAATCTCTGCAACAACTGTGTATTCACTGAAGGTTGAACATCCCATAAAATGGTACAGCTCTTGTCCTTTGCAGCGGAAGCGCTTGGTGCCGTCGGGCATCACGCCCTGGCCTTGAGTTACACGCACCTTCTGGCAAAGGTTAGTTTTCGGACTTAGGCAGAATTTACAAGATCTGCACTGTGGTACATACAAGGGTATGACATGGTCACCTGGCTTGACAGTTGTGACGCCTTCGCCGATACTTTCGACGATGCCGCCGCCTTCATGTCCCAAAACTACAGGAAATGCACCTTCGGGATCCTTTCCAGAAAGGGTGTAGGAGTCTGTGTGACAGACGCCAGTAGCGGTGATCTTGACTCGTACTTCTCCAGCTTTGGGCGGATCGACTTCGATTTCTTCGATGGATAATGGCTTGCCGGCCTCCCAGGCAACAGCCGCGAGACATTTAATAACTTTACCGGCTGTCGACATGACGTGAATATCGGACGAATGTCAACTGTAAAATGACGAGATCCAAGACGAAATTAGATCACCTTGACACTGAACTGAACGGGAATTGAATACATGCACTAAGAAAGAAGATAACAACGAGTGAGCGTTTATATGCTCGGTGATGTAATAAAATATCACAATGAATGATAGATAACAACACTATAACCTTGAACTTTGTTACACTATGTTACATGAATTAGTAGCACAGATTACTGATATGTAGCCTATTCGTTTTTTACGAGAAACGGATGTGAAGTTACAAAAGTAGGTAGAATGTCTTGAAAAAGACTTTTCAAGATAGTTATCTAAAGCTTATCTTGAAAAGTCTTTTTCAAGATGGTGTTAACCATACATAGTAAAATAAATTACTTATTAAAATTATTTTGGAAAGAATGTCAACCAAATTTATAGGTAGATAATACCAATTTCTGAACAAAGCAAAATCTGTCACTGTCAAAAATATTGTTCCAAGACTCCAATCAATTCCGTTCATTGTAGTAATAGCATCGAGAGAGAGAGAGATAACGTTAAAGGGCTCACGACCGAATCACAAGCGTTAAAAAAGGACAGGTTTCAAACTAAAATGCTATATAATGTTGAGGCTAAAACGAATTGTAAGTAAATCTGGAGTGCCACAATTCAAATTAAAAAAAAACTTAATTCGTAATTTCGTAAATACTAAATACAAGCACGAGGTTGGTTTTTCTGTTGATTTATGCATTTGTTTGCATTTCATAATGGCTAAATTACACAACTATTACGTGCTATGTCCGCTTATAGACCAGAAAAGTTTTCTTGGAGTTTCACAAGATATAGAACCAGATTGTGTCCTCGTTACATTAGGCCGTAATGTTGTCAACAAATACAGGGTAAATACAGTTTATTTTTGAAATATTTCCTAATGATTGGTTAATTAACATATTTTTCTTTGCTTTAGGGAATAAGAACAGTTAGATCATTATTTTATTACAACTTTTAATTATTCTTTAGGTTATGATGCTTTGATTTTTATTTCTACCCAAGTTCACCAAACTAAATTAATTTTCTATTTATCTCAGCTTTCAGATCAGAAACAACTCGGGGGCTGGACCTCGAAGGACCACATAACGTCTACTGTCATATATGATAAAGATCAGGGCAGCTATGTGGGTGTATTTAATAAAAACACAATTAAAATGTGGAAGGAAGACTCGCACAACTTGGATAAAATAAAAAAACATAAGGTAACTATTTTAATGGTAATATGGGTGTAAAGAATAACATCCACATATGTTTACCAAGTTGTAACAACCACACATTATAACTTAATTAATTACTGTTTCAGTTCCCGCTAAACATTCACAATTTAATACCAAGAGAAGATCAATCTCCACTAATTATATTCTCTAATGGTAATTGTGCATCACTCACATACGCACTAGAGAATCGGAAAACCTATGAAACCATATCTTTAATCAAAGACACTGAAACTATAATTGACATAGCTTATTATACGGTCCATAAAACAAATCACATTTGTTACGTAACAAAGAATAATAAAGATGGTTATGAAATAGTTATGTGTCCCCTGCGAGAAGAGTTGGGAGATATGGAGAAGGCCAAACTGACCAGGGAGAAGATTACAAGAGCAGAAGATGTTACTGTAATCGGACAGCTTGTTAACACTACACAGAGAAATGTGATCTATGTTTTGTGTATGTATTAACCTCTTTACATTTGTTTCTGTGTTATTTTAGATGCTTCATTAAATATCTATAAAATCTTCCTAATTTTAGTGGAGAATATTAAAGAGTATACAATCTCTTGAAGGTTTGTCATAATGGTGTGTGTGTATGTAAAAACATTTTTGTTTCATTCAAATAGACAAAGTGATTATTATTTTACATTTACACATGTTTAAAACAAGAGTAAATTTCAAATACATGCTATTTGACTTAGAAACATGATCATATTGGGAAAGGTACACTAAAAATCAATGCATTTAAGTGCAGTTGTGTTCACGTTTGACTTTTATTTTTATTACAAAATGAACTTAACTTTTTTCAGGGAGTGACTCAAAAATGACAGTTTATGATCTAGTAAATAAATCATGGAAGACAATTGGAGCAGTCCCATGGATATCCACTCGCACAAGTGTTTCCATGGCTTGGATGGGGAAGAACCACTTGATTCTGTTTGGAAGCAACATAGACCAAGACGGAGCCATTATTGTTGCATATAACATCATTCTAGGTGTTGGCTCGGTTAGATATCCTATGAAAATGTACTCAGAAAATGCCAAACTGACATGTCTCAACAATAGAATCATACTGGAGGCTTCCAACCACATTGGTATGCTACCGTATGTTTTGGAAACTAAGAGGAACCTATCCCGTCTACTGGGATCACATGACATTGTTCAAGATGAAAGCACAGTTGTTGCAGATTGGGCCGTACCAACAATACCAAATTTCAAAGTTAGCAATGAAGTCAAAGAATTGTTAAAAGTGGGACAAACTGAAAGAAGTGTTTGTGCTCAAGTTATACCACCGTTAATAGAGAAGAATGACTTCCGACGTGTATTTGAAGTCGTTAAAGACTTCAGAGATGTGCCAGAATCAATTCTAGTGCTAATGCTAAACTATGCAGTGAAGTTACTGAATTGTGAAAATATTGATGTAACTAATACTGAGGAGTTTGCTAAACTTTGCTCACTTGAAGGTAGAACTAAAAAAGCAAAAATATCACAAAGGGGAAAGCTGGAATTTCTCAATTACATATTCCAAATACCATTTAGTGATGCCTTAGTTATACCACATTTGAGAAATGGCTTGGCACTCAATGATACACTATTTATATTGACTTATATTTCACATGTGCTTGTTGATCAAGAAAGTTATTTAAGCACAGACTACGAGAGCAAATTGTTTGATTGGTGTACTTTAATCATAGATGCTTTTTACCAACAATATTTGATGACGAAGGATGAAAAAGTTGCGTATGTTTTAGAAAATACGACAAATACAATTATGAATTTAATAAATCAATTGAAATCGGTCAGTGAGGTACTGCCTCTGTTAGATTTGTTGGTTTCAGGTAAAGGAGTACAGAGTAATGAAGATTCATTGTCTTATACTATTGAATTAATGCAAATATAATTTTTTCAGCAACAAATATTTTTTCAACTAATCCTAAAACCCATCTAGAAATCAACAAAGTTACTGCAGCAATGGCTACATAAGACGTTTGTAGGTGGCGCTGGAATCGGGTTCTAAGTTTTGTTTTAATTAATTTCAGGGCAGGACGACGTTTGCCGGGCCCGCTAGTATATGTATGTAAAATAACTAGCTAAGTGTTTGTTGGACCTTGTATACTTACAAAAGGGTTCTGTAGTAAGAGAACAGATTTGAATTTTGTATGTTTTTTTGTAATGGATGAACTCAAAAACTACTTAATCGATTTTAAAAATTATTTCACATATAGAAAGCTACATTATCAGCGAGTTAAGGGTCGTCCAGTAATCATGTGATGTTTTTTTGGCAACTTTTTAAAACTGAACACAGAAATACAATTTTAGCTTAAGAGATTGGAGACTCATGCTAAATGATCCTGGCCGTACCCAAGCGAGTCCAAGGCGACCGCGAGTAACGCCACGCGCATGATATTGCATTGCTATTTCACTGCATAGATCAAAGAGAATATAAATACTACGTAAAGCATCGATCGAGTTGAGTGAGGTACAATACAATCATGCAATGCATGCACGTGCGCAGGGTGTGACTCGTGAGATATAACGTAACGATGTGCAGTGGTCTTGAGTATTAAAGACTAAAGGCAGCAGTTGATCGCGTTCGATCGACGGTGCTTTATTTATCGAATAAAGTTCAATCTAAGTGCACAAATGAAGTGAAATGAAAGCGTGTATCGTGACTTTTCAGTTTGTCTAAAAAAGTCCGTGAAAAGTTTTAGTGGAACAGAACAAGTAGACTTTACCGTTAATATGATTACCTCAATAGACCTGGGGCCCGATTGTGTAACTTTACTGAAACATTGCAATACGAATCCACTGATGAGGACTGAAATATACTTCTATCGATAATTTGCGATTGCGTAACTTAGGTTGCAGTGATCCTCATCGACAACTTGCGGAGTGAAGTTGCTGCAAGTCATAAGCTTTTCCGACCAATTTAAAAGTACTTTTTATGTATGAAATTTCTCAAAACGAAATGCATTTTATAATCAACCGTATAATATATGAATTTATGTTATTGCAATCGTAATTTTTATATACTTAGAAGGGCTATTGCGTATCTTTTGATACAATCAAATTATCATTGAAGTCACTTGAAACCGAATAAAATGGCGGATTTGCGATTGCGTAAGTCCATTTTGACAGCAGTGATTGTATCACAAATGCCATTGCAACCTCAACCATTTTAGGTATAACGATTTCTATCGATAAACGTAAAATGCGATCACGTAACTCGACTTCAATCTAAATGACAGCTTGGTATTTCAAGAACTTCAATTGTTCATTGAAACAAGTCTTGCGTTGTTTCATCAAGCAATAAAGGTTGTTTTTTATTGAGTTTATATTGATTATCCATTCATAATCAGTGATTTGAAAGTTAATATAGATATAGGTATGCGATTACGTCGTTTATTATAAGTATATCGATGACCAATGTTGTTTTAGTTCGAAGTTAATGTTATGTTGTTATGAAGGAACGTGGATGAGGAATGTCCCAAAAACAATAGAACTATTAAAATTGTGAGACGTGTATTATAAAAAAATATATATATTATTACTTTCGCAATTAGGTACTAAAGCTATTTTAAAGCCAACAAAAATGCGTGAAATTACTAGCAAATACAATTTGACTTCAATAAAAACAAATAACTATAGGTAGGTTCCTAAGTATATAAAAATGACGATTGCAATCACATAAATTCATATATTATACGGTTGATTATAAAATGCATTTCGTTTTGAGAAATTTCATACATAAAAAGTACTTTTGTAAATTGGTCGGATAAGCTTATGACTTGCAGCAACTTCACTCCGCAAGTTATCGATGAGGATCACTGCAACCTAAGTTACGCAATCGCAAATTATCGATAGAAGTATACTTCAGTCCTCATCAGTGGATTCGTATTGCAATATTTCAGTAAAGTTACGCTATAGGTAGTTATCTAGGTACAGTTTAGTTAGTTGCGTTGCGTCTAGTGAATGTACTGTAACTGTAACTGTATGTCCAAGTAATTGTACCTACCTATTTCTTTAATTTTCTTTGAAATTGAAAGTAAGTATAATTCATTGAAGTGACAATAGCCCTTAAGCTCATTCGTGAGCTTTCGTATTTATTCATGGTGGAATTTCTGCTTTTTCTAATGTTAATTTGTTTTAAAGCTATGGCACCCTCGAGGATGATATCACACCGCCAAATGGAATTATTAATTGAGTTCGCGGAGCAAAATTGTTCCGTGGCCCTGAATAAACATAGGAATGGTCCACATGGCCACCAAGACTCCCTAAAGGCCTGGGATGAGTTGGCCAAAACACTCAATTGTCTCGGCGAAGGGACAACTAAAACAGGCGACAAATGGAGGCGAGTGAGTACCTATCTTTCTGAATGTAATTTTTTGCATGTTTTGTTGGTATGGCTCTATCGTAATTCATTTCTAACTGTGTTCCTATACTCACATAAATTAGAGATAATTTAGATTAAAAATATTTGTTTAATATTATGAGTACAAGTTTGATACATAGGATAATTATGTTTTACTAATAAAATAACCTTTCATCTCAGCAGCATTACTCTTTTTTTATTGCTTTGAATGTGATTAATTTTTTGGAGATGTGCATGTTATGTTTTTTTTTATATAATCTTCATCACCAAGTATTGGCATTTACTGAAGTGTCGCACCAAAGCAAAGGCTGCAGACAACAGGAGGAACAGAGTAGGTACTGGGGGTGGACCTAACAAAATATGTCCACTCACAGACATTGAACAAAGAATTGTATGTTTGATTGGGAAGGTGGCCATTGAGGGAAATCCAAATGTGCAAATTCCCATGAATGTTAGTGCTTTCCATATTTTTATTTTAATACTTATTTTATTTAAAGTATGTATATTATTAAAATGGTTTTCATGAGTTACAAAGAAATAGAGACAGTTACCTTTTGGTGACTCTCAATTTTAATCAATTCTTATGTCTTTCACAGCTTTCTGATCAGAATCAGATGCCTTTGCAACCTGCTGTTCAGTCTGATGCACAACTAGCTCCTGCTGTGTCATGCACAAGTAAGTTTTGGTTAATATTTATTTTATTTAACCAATTTAATATCCCACTATGTGTGGATATGTTTGTTACTGAAATCATTTTAAAATGTATAGCTGAATGGATTATGATTAAATTTGTCCAGAGATAGGTTACATTCAGAATTGCATAGCTTTTACACCTCAAAAGCCTATTAAAATGTACCATAAGGTGATATACCATGTTATATATATGTAACATGGTACCACCTCATGGCTTTCACTAGAAAGGCAGTTTAAAAGGTTTATTATATTTAATTTAAGTATTTTTGATTTTAATCTTAATTTACGATTAAAAATGTGAAAAGTTGTTAAGATATGAAGCTGGATGATGTTTGATACTCTTTCACCCTAAAACTACTGAATGAATTTGAATGAAACTTAGCACACAGTTAGATCATATCCTGGAAAAACCATAGGATAATTTAGCTACACACAAAGGCTACTTTGTATATAATGTTGTTTAATCATTAAACTTCACATGTGTTTCAGGTACACAAGTATTGGAGGAACCATTTGAATATGTGGTTCCTTATGAGGTCAATGTTTCTGGGTCTAGTAAGTACCTAACTAATGTTTTATAAACACACTTTACACATTCTTAGTGTCATTAGGGAGGTATATTAAGCTTTTATTTGATTGATTATATTATTTTTTCAGTTTCAAATACACATATACAGGATCACACTTATGTAACTGGCGAGGAAACACTACAAGGTAACTGTTAACTGCACATCATTATTCAGTTGATTTCTAGTTTTTTTTTATATTCCTTCATATTAAGCTAACAATTTATAGTTCCAGATTTTCCAGAACAATCCGAAACCCGCAGCCCCGGCGCTCATCAGCTTTCTAATTCAACGCCCAGAGTTCGCAATCCCATGCGTGGCCGAAGACAGAGTCGAACTAGTGAGTGTAATCTATTATTATACTTTCCAACTAACAATGAAGGATGGCTACAGCATGGTGGTAGGGTACTTTGTAGCACTCGACTAGCTGATTACCACCCTTAAGTTGAAAATATTTCGCTAATCACCTGTTGGCATGTTCCGGCAATTGCAGTTGAGAGCCAGTTGCCTTTAAGGTATTGTAAGAAGGTGTACAAAACATTGGCAATCCCTCTGGTATTGGTAATGTGTACAGGCGACGGTAGTCACTTACTATCATATGACCCGCGTTGTCTGTAGGTGTATAAAAAAAACAGCTTTGTACAAGATTTTGTATTTTAATCCAAATTTATTCATTAGGTGTGTAGTCTGAATATTAAATTTCCAGTCATGTATTACAATTTTTCACAGCTGCGGTATCCTTTGTCAATAAAGGTTTTCTTTTTTCAGATCATGATGATAATGTTCCGCGCTGGGCGTATGAAATTGAAGAGAGGCGCATCGCAGCTGAGGAACGTTTGGCGGACGCTGTGGTCGGGTTGTCAGCTCACGTGCAGCAGTTGGCAGCCACCCATCAACAAATTTTGGAGCTGTTGCACAATCTTAACAGACATTTTAACCCGCCACAGTAGTTGTGTAAATATTATGGGGAGGCCTATTTTCAGCAGGAGACAATTTTGGGTTGAACGTCAAAACCATTTATTCAGTTTTGGCCCTAGGAGGGCAATTCAAGAGCTTGAGCTTTCGGTGAAGGAAAACATCGTGAGGAAACCATAGCACGGTGGTAGGGTACTCTGTAGTATCAGACTGGCTGGCTGAATAAAAAAAATATGAAGATAGAATTACAGAAGTTACCACCGGTTCGGAAGTCAGACAAAAACTGAGAAGAACCAGCAAGGTTACATTTTTAAAATATTTTTGGACCATCTTGGCTTTTTTTATTCAAATGGTTAACAAATTTGTACTTTAACTAGTATATAAAAAGATACAACCCACACTAGTTACATTGTAATTATAGTACCTACAAAATATACTGAATTTTTAACAAGATATTATTAGCAGTAAAATTAACTAATTACTGAAACTGTTTTTTTTTAATCAAAAAATCTCTCTTCCTGCCCACAGTCTTTGTACAAGAATACTTCTTGTATCCGATTGAGCATTGCCACCAAATTCAAAATTATGCTGACTTCGTCTGATTGCATCTTGATCAGCATCAGAGAGTTGGGGTACCGGCACGTTGTGCGCATTAGCTAAGTTGTGTAGCACAGCACATGCATTGACTATTTTCCCAGCCTTAGTTGGGTGATAGTGAAGCACGCGATGTGCCAACAAACACCGCCAACGTGCTTTCAGAACCCCAAAACACCTTTCTACGACATTGCGGGCGCTACAATGTAGATTTGTGTAGTGCTCTTCTGGGGATCCTTCTGCTGCCCGGAGAATTGGGGTCATCATATATGGCCTTTGTGCAAATCCCGAATCTCCTATAAGCAATGAAATATGTATCCATATCAATATTATAATTGCTAAATTCATTATTATCATAATAGCATGAAACAGCGGGTCAATTAGGTATCTTGTTGCAATCAGTTTCAATAATAAGTATCTTGTTGCAATCAGTTTCAATCTTGAAACAAGTTACGTAATGAATGCGTCGATGATCTACCTCCGTGCCAATTTTCATTCAAATCCATTCGCCAATTTTGCGTGAATGAGCTACAAACATCTTGATAAAAACCTTTCCCATATATTATAGCATCAACGATAACGGGTTAATTGCGTGGAATCAGTTTCTATATAAGTATCTTGTTGCAATCAATTTCAATATTAATTAACAAGTTTGTTATAATTGAAATTGATTGCAACAAGATAGTTATGATTGAAACTGATTGCAACAAGACTTTTTACTGAAACTAATTGCAAAGATGTTTGATGCTCATTCACGCAAAAGGATCACGCTAATGGATTTCAACGTAACTTAATTTTTATGCTAACATACCTAAGAGCCAGCATCTCTCTCCTTGTGAGATGAGATTCTCTAAATGAGTTTTAATTGGGCTTTGAGCCCAAATAAAACTATCATGAGCAGCACCACCATATGAGGCATCTAAATATGTAATATTTAAGTGTAAGTCACAAATCTGGAAGAAAATAAATTATTTTTATTATACCTATTGACTTGATGTTTTATTATTTTTACTTGTATTTAACAGATGCAAGCCAAGGGGTTTAAACACTTACAGCTAAAACATTCAGAGAGTGGTAACCTTTCCTATTAAAAAACGCCTCTTCATGCTCAACCGGTCTGACTATGGCAACATGAGTACCATCAATGCACCCGATAATCTCAGGAATTCCATGCTTATCCATAAAACTGAAATTTAAAATAATATGATTGTGCTATACTGATATACCTACTGCATACTACTTTTTTAAATATAATTATATAAGTATAACATAGGGTTATTGGTAACAACCTTTCAGAACTGTATTACTAACATCATAAATAGCAATTTTTGTTCTAGACTTTTTACAAGACATAATTATATTTACTAAAAACAAACCTTCAAGATTCCATTGTTCTATCTAACACTGTAGGTATGTATGTATTTATCATCATAAATAGCAATTTTTGGTTCTAGTCTTTTTACAAAACATTATTTACTAAAATCAAACCTTCAAGATTTCATTGTTCTATCTAACACTGAAATATTTTATTTTAGTATGATGAATTACTAAAAGTTATAGAAAAAAGTTGTTGTTTTATGATTTTAGTACCTAATATAGTCCTAAGAGGTTGTTAGTGTTTTACCAATAACCCAGTGTACTATATAGATTGACAAACAGACAAGTTCATGCACACATATATCAGCTTTCCTGTAGGAATCAAGTCCACAATCTGTGATATTATGAATGCTGAAAACACACTAATCTGGCAATCACTCAACTAGTTCAACCTGCAGATTCATAATTCTGCATTTTCCCGGTTAAAATAATCTAACTACTTCTATCTCCAGAATAAGAACTGGCACAACCTACTTACAAAGTTTAAGGATAAATTATATGTTAAACCTATAATAACATAAAAAGTTATTTGTGCTACTTACTCTGCCATTACAGATTCCCTTCTCTCTGTGTGTGATGGAAATTTTATAAATTGGTTTAGAATTTCCTGGGAATTCAATGTATTGGTGACTTCATCTAGGCAAGTAGAGAGACTGGATTGAGACATGTTGTGGAGGTAGGAAGCACCTACCCCACGTTGGTATGACCCATGACTATAGAAAGCCAAAGCTGCTAGTACCTAAGTAAGTAAATAAGAAACATTTACAAATGGACCATAAAATACAATGAAATATTCATACTTTAACTATGAAATAAAGACATAATCTGCAGACTACTGAGTTCGGAACATACTTTGAGTTCATCGCGAATGGCAGTAGATCGTCTGCCGGCTGGAAGTTTTGGAATGACTTCCCGACATAGTTCATCAAAGGCATCTTTACTAAGCCTAAACATCACCATGAATTCCTTATTGGGCAGCGACATTGGGTTACTGGAATCTCTCATCACACGCCTCATAATCTTTAACTGGTTTTTACGTCGTTCCTCCTCCGCATAGGCGAGTAAAAATGCTCGTGACATTATGAACTAAAATAAGATAGTTTATCAATAATTGATTTAAATGTAAGCTATACGTAATCGCCAAGTAACTTAGGATTAATTGATGTTCATAACAATTTAACTTTCAAATCACTGATTATGAATGGTTAATCAACATAAACTCAATAAAAAACAACCTTTATTGCTTGATGAAACAACGTAAGACTTCTTTCAATGAACAATTGAAGTTCTTGAAATACCAAGCTGTCATTTAGATTGAAGTCGAGTTACGTGATCGCATTTTACGTTTATCGATAGAAATCGTTATACCTAAAATGGTTGAGGTTGCAATGGCATTTGTGATACAATCACTGCTGTCAAAATGGACTTACGCAATCGCAAATCCGCCATTTTATTCGGTTTCAAGTGACTTCAATGATAATTTGATTGTATCAAGAGATACGCAATAGCCCTGCTCTGATTGAATGGTCGAAAAAACCCCGAAAAAAAAAACTTGAGAGGTGTCAAGGGACACCCGGATGGAACGAAGTTATATAAGTCGAGAGTGTATATATATATATAAAAAAAAACATTTCTATTTGTAAATATATATATATAAATAGAAATGAAAATATCTGGCTTGCTTTCTATAAGAGAGAGAGAGACAGTCAGAGAAACATGCGCACGCCGCACAGCGGTCGGTGACTTTCGTCACCGACACAAAAAATCACCGACACTAAAGTGTCGGTTTTTTTTTTTCCGTCTAGCCCCCTTTCATATTTCATAACGCGCGATAAGGAACTTCGTTCCAAAAACGATGCCGACGGATTTTCCGTCACTTCTGGCGGAATGAACTACTGGAAAACGGGAAAAAATATAGTCTGACTGACGGCTGACGGATTTTTTGACGGATCCTTGTTATCCTCGTATTATAGTAAATTGATAAAAAATCTTTGATCCAAAATTTATTTATACACAATGAAATATAAACAGTATTTGAAACGAGTAGTATTTTGGTAATTGCACTGGATTTTTTGATCCTTTCAGGTTTACTAATAAATGAGTTGATCAGTTGACTAAAAAAGTCTATTAGTATTAATCTCGGAACAATAACTAGATTAATCTTTAGTCATGAGCATAGAAAACTACTTTTTCGGCCAACGCATCAGCTTGGCCATCCAAAGAGGAAACGCTGCCAGCCTGTACTAGGAACCTTGCCGATCGGCAGCAGGCAGCGCAGCGACAGTTTTGCGGCAAGATCTGGTGCTGTGGTGTTAGTGTGTCTCTGCCAAGGAATTTATATACAAATGCCTCTCCATGTTTGACGGAATTTCGTAGTTAAGTTGTAGCATCTCTCATTAGTTTGTTTGTGGTTAAGTTGACGGAATTGAAAAATTATTGCTTGCAACACTGTCTGCTGTCCGTCAGTCAGGGGGGTGACAGCTCTATTTCCAATCTTACAGTTCTGGCGCTGCTGTAGCTTGCTACATATTATTAATCTGTGCTCTGCTTATAGTGTTCAATTTTGTGTCAATGTGTGTGAACCTACGTCATTGGTAGTTTTACACCTCTGACAGTTTGAAAGGTAAATAATGTAAATAGGCCATTGTTTTTTTCATATCACATCGAATCGAGCAGTTTATCTTGTGTTTTCCTCCGTTTACAATACAATTCCACGCTTTGCTGTACTCCGTACAGTGATCAGTGATATTTATTTCTTTTACTGTGCTCCATACTTTCTCGTCATGGCGTTGTGCATATAAGTGTTGTGTTGGTGGTTGTGATTCAACAAGTAAAACTCGCAGACTATTTTGCATACTCATGAACGATAAATTACTTGGTTTGACAAAGAACCTATTGATGACTAAACGTGTTTATGAAAAACATTTTGATCAAATTTGACCAGTCTGGTGTTCGAACCCGTTATTCCTATCATTGCTGGTTTACGGAACAGGAAATTGCTCATGGCTTACCACTTGCTAAAGGTATGAATGTAAACTTTTAATGTAACCTATACTTTAGCTTGCAACTAACTTTCGCCTAGAGCAACAGTTAGTTGTCATCTTAGGGCTCCTTCAGATACACATCTTGTCCAACTTAATCTGTATCCTTCCACTTTCTGTAGCTTTATGTTTACAATATTCTATAGATTTTTTTAATTCAAAATATTTTTAATATGAAATTATAACAGTAAAGTTATTTAAATTAACTATTCAAGAAATTACTTTAGTTGTTCAACTTACAATTGTATGTCTGCGGGAGCTCTTACGCACAATTATAAACTTTAGTTGATTAAATTATAAAATGCAAATAAGTTATTCAATAGTTGGCCCACTTACAATATTTTATGTCTGCGGGTGTCTTAAAGCCCTCTGTCCTACACGTTTGTTGCCCTTCTCACTACACCAAACCTACACAAATCATCTTCAGTTCTATCGAATCTACTTATACTACTAGGCATTAATGCTTTAATGTTTTTAATAATTCCAGGGTATCATATACAACATGAAAATAATTATTGTCAGAGCCGAGAACAAAATTATAACAACTCAACAGGAGAAAAAATTACCATCACAGGTATGAATAAATTGATCTTACTTGATAAATTAATTACACAGAGGCTATGACAGAATCAGACAGTAATGTCAACCCTATAAAGCTTAAATTACTAGCTCACTCAACAGACATTGTCCTGTCCAAATTCCATGGAAAGAAACACTATCTGTCTATTCATCCAACTTTCCAATGTTTCCACTATCTATTTGTTCTATTTTATTCTGTTGTAATGTTTATTTAAACAAATTCAATACTTCAGATAAGCGGTTCAACACTCCAATGGAGACAATGGAGACTACAGCAGTAGTGGTGACCATCTATTCGACAGCGTCAATGGATCGCCAGATCAACCAAGGGCAAACTTAGAGGCACAGTGAAACCAAATTCTCCTCGTCAAGAATTTTGACAAAAATCTATAAAATCCTCAAAACATATTAAATATATTGACACAACCAGTCTAGATGTAATTGAATATTACATAGCACTCATAATCGACTGCAATGCTACAATTGATGCAATATAATAAATAAAATTTTAAGTGGAAAAATAGAATCATGCAATATCTAGCGCTAAGAAAATATAAAACTCATAGGTAAAAGAAAGCAAATAAATGACCACAAAATAGATAATTTGTTTTATTTGATTATCTACCTAAATAAAAGGATAAATACCCTAAACCCTAGTAGATTTTGTCGATATCGGGTACATCACTACACTACACAAAAATTATCGATAACAGCCATATTGAATAAATAATAGATGGACAGCACTATTCGATTTTGTATGTGTGTGTGTCGCGCCATTATAGATAAAGCGACAACAGCGCCATAACTGCAAATGTAGAAACTAGGCAAATTCGACTGTCACATCTGTAGCTAGCTACATATCAGTAATCTGTGCCGTCAGTCTCAAAGAGAAGTCAGTCTTAGGGATGGGCAAAGGGATAAAAAATATCGATATATATCGTATCGATATTTCTCAAATATATCGATATAAATTTACAAAATATATCGATATTTCGATATATCGATATTTTTTCCCGAAGCGGTTACTTATAATACACTGTGGAAAATTTGATATTAAATAAATTTAATACACAATCTGCCATATTAATTATTTATTAAAAAAAATTATATGAACAAGTTATTTATTCGAACCAGTATTTATCTGAAATGGACATCAGCAGCACTCTTTGTTTAATGTGCTCCCCAGTTAGTCTGCTTCTGTTGTCCGGCACTGTTAATTTAACAACCGAAGCAACCCTTTCGGATGATACTGATGAAGCTTGACATATCAAATATTTCAGAGCAATTTCTGAAAGAACCGGCGTGAAATGTCGGCAATTTACCCAAAATTTTATTGGATCTGACTTCCTCTCTAGAAGTGGTTGGTCTAGATACTGCTTAAGCTCATTGGGGACAGAGCCAGAGCTTGGGACCTCTTGTGTAGCTGTGCTCAGATTTAATAATTTTTCATGTCTGCACCAGATAGAAGACTGATTTGCTTGTTCGGATTCTACTGTGTTAGACCTTACATCTGGAGAACGTTGTCCTCTACGCCTGTGTTCTGAGCGAATATCGTTACTTAGTTTCGATATAGCATTTGATACGGCAATTGGAGAATTGAAGTGGATACGCTTGAAACGAGGGTCCAAAATGGTAGCTACTGAGAGAAAAGTATTCATTTCTAAAGCACTTAGTTTCTCTTCAATTTTGTTTAGTAAAGCCTGTTTTACATTTATCCCTACAGTGGTCGATGGAACTGCTTGATCGGTTACTTGGCGAACTAAATTTAATATAGGAATGGCTAAACTTGCCGTCACATAATTTTCACCACTTATTTCTTCAGTTGCTTCTTTGAAAGGGCCAAGAAGAACAATAAGGTCGCGTATTATATTAAGTTGCAAAGTTGTAACCATGTCTGGGGTATTCTTATTTGTTTGGCTTTTGATAGCTAAAATTTTAGCTACTAGTGCAGACAATTTGACGAATCTTTCACACACGCAATCGAAATGCAAGCGCACCAATAACCAAACACACACCTACTATTAGACACAATAAGGATACACAGTGACACCAACCAAATCAACTGATTGTCAGTCAGTGTTGTCCTCATTGGTTGTCCTAGTTCAAGTTGGCTCCTCAGGTTGGTTGCACTGCACAAACAGTCATAGATTATAGATATTTTTTTTTATTTATGTCGAGTCCAGGCGATTGAGACTCATAAAGTCTACTAAGCCTTTTCGTTAGATAGATACATGACGCGAAGCTTGATTAGAGCTGTTGAAAAAATATCGGTTCTGATATCAGGAAATAAATATCGAAAATCGATATATCGAAAAAAATAAAATCGCCGATATATATCGATTATTTTCTGAAAAAATATCGATATTTTGATATATCGATTTTTTTTACCCAAGCCTAGTCAGTCTTACTCGCGCTAAAATTATTAAAACCGTCTCACTATTTTTGTTCAAAGAATATTTACGTTTTTGGGACATATATCTCATATAACGGAGTTTGAATTCTTTACTTCCTCCAAGTATAATTTTTTACTTGAGTTCCTCAGTGAAGCGAGAAATCGCCGAGAGGTTGAATTTTAAATCAACGCTCGGATTCCAATCAACATGGTAAGTAACACGTGCATCTTATTATATTTATTTATAAAAATCTCTTAACCTGTCAGTTCTTTCTTGGTTTTAGATTGGAATTAGAAAGGTTTTTAATTATTTCATGCATACACATGGATAGGGTATTTTATAGGTTATGTTTACCATCGTGTTTATTTCTAGCTTACTACTAAAACACATGCGAAGGAAGGCTCAATTTGAGCATAGAATAACTTAAATAATACACGAAATTTATTCCTTCCTTACTATTTAAAACAATATGTTTGAATCATGCATTGTTATAATTGCAGAGTGAAGCAGAAGCCGCAGTTAACCCCAAGGCGTATCCCCTTGCGGATGCAGCCTTAACTGCCAAGATTCTCAACTTGGTGCAGCAGGCAGCTAACTACAAGCAGCTCCGTAAAGGTGCTAATGAAGCAACCAAGACCCTGAACCGTGGTCTCTCTGAATTCATTATTATGTCAGCAGATGCCGAACCTTTGGAAATTGTTCTACACATTCCGATACTTTGTGAAGATAAGAATGTGCCTTATGTATTTGTGAGGTCAAAGCAAGC
This sequence comes from Ochropacha duplaris, assembly GCA_951361185.1. Lineage (NCBI taxonomy): Eukaryota > Metazoa > Arthropoda > Insecta > Lepidoptera > Drepanidae > Ochropacha > Ochropacha duplaris. The sequence goes on along the minus strand of OX592702.1, from coordinate 780,998 downwards.
GCTAGGTCGTGCCTGTGGTGTTTCCAGACCTATAATAGCTTGTTCTATTACTATTAATGAAGGTTCTCAGTTAAAACCTCAGATTCAGAGCATTCAGCAAGAAATTGAAAGACTCTTAGTTTAATTGATAAGTGTGTGAATGTGTGAGAGTTATGGGAATACAAATTGTATTTTGAATATAATTATTGTATTTTATTAACAAAATCTCCTGTGTTTTATTTATGATATAATGTGAAAACTCTTACTAATAATAAACAACCAGATTATAAAATTATTCATAAACAGTTTATTAGAATTAACTTCATTATTAAATAATCAATACTCAAATTATCTTATTAAACTACATAATGCAATATCACATTTCGAAGAACTTCTTAGCCCGTAGTTGCCAGTTTTCCTCCCATCTTGTTTGTTGAAATCTGGCTAGTTCTTTACGCATCATATCTGCTACTCTGTTTTGTTTTTCATTATGTGGAAAGTCTTCGAACCAACTCACTATTTGCTTCGAGAGTTCATCGTTGTTTTTAAATGTATATCCATTTACACCATTCTCTACTAATTCATCAAGGCTGAAATAAATAAAAAATATTTTGAAATAAAGTTATAGTATTATTTTTAGTAGATGATTCTTGGGTATCACAAAATGGATTGTATGGAGGCCTACTACTAATATGCATAGTGCTGTTAATATAAAAGTAAATGGGAAAGCTACTTTGTTCTACGTTGACATAGTGTTTGACAAAGCTGGATAATAAATAAAGACCCCAGCTTTACTTACCAAAGAAAATCATAAGCACATACAGGCAAACCAGCTCCAAACATATCCACCACCTTCATTGGAAGGTCCAGCCCTGATGAACTAGTATGTAAACACACTCCCAAATCTGCGCTCGCCACCATAGTGGGGTAGTCCTGTGCTTCCAACCATGGAGTGACCACTCTCACGTTCTGCCAGTTCTTTGAAGCTATCAGGTCTGTGTATCGCTGTTTCATAGGACCTTTTCCTGTTATTACGCATATGAGTTTTGGAAGTTTATTTGTGAGGGTGAATGTTGTTTCGTATACTGAAAGTTAAGTTAATTTAAGAATAAGCATGTTGAACATTGTTTTAAGTAATGGCTAAGTTCTATTACAACCATTGTTTATTGAACTGGATTTATTTATAGCAGAGGCTCCCAAAGTGTTCAGGTGTCCCCCAGGGTTCCACGGGAGATTCAACAGGGGCAGAAATGTATCTGCCCTGCTCTGTCCACTATAACCAGCTAAATTTTAAAAGTGGTCTATGAGAAAAAAAAAAGTCTGAGACCTCTGGTTTATAGTATATATAGCTTAAAATTTCACCTTGCAACGCCTCCATCAAGACAGCGAAATCTTCATCAGGAGTCCAACTTGTACTACTGAACAGCAATCCGGGACGATCAGTTCTGGCTTGGACATTATTATCAACAACTTTTGTAAATGCTGTTCTTGGTTCCTCAGATGGATGGTTCAGTTGCTCTTGTTCTGCAGACCCAAACTCAGGGTATTGGTGGCTTATTTTCATGAACCAATCATGTTTTTCCTCTAACGTTATAGGATGGAATATTTTTGGGGGTTTGTCATAGAGTACTGTGGATCTGAAAATGAATAGTTGAATCAATAGCTTGGGTTGCGATTCCTGGAATTCTATTTTTTTTGTAGGTAGTTTTCGTCTGATCTATGATCCAAAGGGTTTTATGATTAATATTAAGCTCTTTAGTAGAATCACAATATTTTTTTTTGTATCAACTCAAACCTGTGTTGTAAATATTATATAGTTGGTGTGTTCCGGCAGTTGCACTTGAGAGCCAGTTGCCCTTGCCTTTAAGGCATTGTAATAAGGTGTACAACACGTTGGCAGTCCCCCTGGTATTGCTAATGTCTATAGGCGACGGTAGTCACTTACCATCAGGTGACCCGCCTGCCTCGTTGTCACTAGTGACATTAAAAAAAAATGTAAATCATCACAATTAAACAAAAAGATTATAGTAAAGTACATACACAATATTCCAATTCTGTATCAAATCTTCTTTCATCGCATAAGTGACACATAGATTGTTGTCAGCCGACTGCCCAAACACTTGCTCTATCCATCTTGATATTTTAACTAAAATGTGGTCGGGTGGCAGAGACATCGCCATTATGGTGTAAGCGTAGTTATGCCAATCAATTATAAAACGTGTCCTAGTAACTAAGCAGTAAAACCGACATACCGGCAATGTGGGTATCGCCGGCGGGTTCTGACACAGCAGGTAATCCGATTTCCCAGAAATAAATAATGTTAACAGCAGACTTATTGTTTGCCATATCGCTTTAGCGGCATATTGTAGTAACTTCGGCCCTTTAGTGAAAACCAAAGGATGTAACTTAGTTACGGTAATGTTCGGGTTTTCTGCAATATCTGGAAGCGGTGTGGAGTCCACATAACCGATTATGTTTACTTTGAGTCCATTGTTGGCTAGAGATAACGCGTGATATTGCATACGTGGACTTCTTCCGATATCACCTAATACTATCACTTTAACGCTCTTCTGTGTACGTTCTTCAGCCATGATATCTAGTCTACACGGGCAACTTCCTCAATGCGAATTATTGCGAATAAACGAACGATACGCACGTTTGTCATAAAAGGTATTATATTTTTTTATGCCGGTAAATTTTCGGGTTGTTATCAAACAACTTACAGTGTAAAATGAAACGTCAAATTCACAAAGTACTGTCAAAAACAGCTGACATTTCAGAATTCGTTCAAGAATTCATGTATCTTTTTATATACGCATCCAACTTTTACTTCACAATAAATCAAATCTAAATATTATTTTGGTAGAATGCTTAGTTAAAATTTAATTTCTTATTAATAAATTTCTAATTTAATCATCCAAATACATAATACATGTTATTTCATCAACCAAATCGCACTTAGAAAAGGCTTGAATACTAAATCAAATTCTTTTCTTTACATTTTAGAGGAAATAGATTTACAGACAGGCCAAACAGCTGTCAAACAAAAATCTGTCTATTCTGTAAATTATTGTGTCTCCGAAAAAGCTTCACAATTATTCACAATAATAAAAAAGTAATATACCTATTTTACTTTGTATATTCTTATAAAACGCATTAGCATGTCGACAACTCTCATGATCAGGCACTTGCCCACCGAACTCTCATTCAAAGAAAAGGAGAAACTCCTTAAACACTTCGGGGCTGAAAGAGTTTGGGAGACATCATCCAAACGCAACTACATTTTTGCTGATTTCGCCAGCATTGAGAAAGCAAAGGCATCTCTCGCACGTCTTCATCAGCTTGAAATAGCACACAGAAGGTTGGTCGTTGAATATTCTTCTGAAAAAGGACCAGTCAAAGATACAAAATCTGATTTAGAACGAACTTCAGCAACCACCAAACTTGTAAAAGACTTTCTTAGAGCATTAAATGCTTGGAATCTATCTGTGGACTTCTATCAGCCACCTCCGCCGTATTTAAAGTATAAATATCCTGATCCGAGCCCCGAAGTACTGATCAATTTGATTCATGCTGTTTTTACGCATAAACAGCTCTATGTACAAATGTTACATTTAATGAATAAGATGTCTTTGGATGTTCCATTTGATGAAAACCCTAAAGCTTTTCAATTTTTCAAGGAGACATTCAGACATTTCTTTTTTGATGACATACCACCACCATTGCCTCCAGAAAGTGAAGCTGAATCTGAAATATCTAGTGATGAGGATGAACATAAGAAAGATAAGGTCCCAACACAGGTTAAAAGGAAACCAAAACTAGCTAGAAAAAGACGAGCTGTTGTAATACAAGCACCTACTGTTCCAAAAGTAAAGAAAGTTCCTGTAAGTCAAGAAGAAGTATTTGAAACAGTAACACCAATACATGAAATAAAGAAAATATCAGTGAATGTTACACAGGATGCTCTACAGAAACCTACAGAGGAACCAGAAGTTATAGGAGAACTTGGAAAGTTCCAGAAAGAAAACCAACCTGTACTAGCAGAAGAGGCACCCGAAGAGCCTGAACAACCAACAATCAGCAAAAAAGAGTTATTACGTAACAGAATATCATATAAAGACATGAAAATGCTGCCTGTATTCAAAAACTATCACCCAGGGCAGCCATCAATGCGACTGTATATTAAAAATCTTGCTAAAGGAGTTTCAGAACAAGATGTGAAGAGAATTTATAAGCGATATGTTGAGGGATTGACAGATGATGAGCAAATAGGCTTTGACGTAAGAGTGATGCAAGAAGGCAGGATGAAGGGGCAAGCATTTGTGACATTTCCATCTATAAGAGTGGCAGAAACAGCTTTGAATGAAACAAACGGTTATATGTTGAAAGAAAGACCTATGGTGGTACAATTTGCTAGAGCTGCTAATAAAAAGACTATTGAGTGAAAATTGTTGTGATTTTAATAATATTTGCCCCACGGTCTCATGAACTAAGGCCTCAGGGGAACTGGCTCTAGTGCAGCTGGAACAAAGACACTGCCAAAACCATTTATTCAGTTTGAGGCCCTAGTAGGGCAGTCAAGTAACCAGGCTGTTACTGCAAAGTATCTTATATGATATAGTTCCCTCTCAATGTTTTTGTTAATCAATTTCTTCTAGGATTACATACAAGTTACATTTGGTACCATCACCCTATACTTTGCTATTACTACTTAACCATACTTCTGCACCCTGTCTCCTACTATTGGGCTGTGATCAGACTTGAATTAATCAACAACTATTCTAATATGCTAAAAACACTTTGATGTATTGATAGTCAGTTTGGCACTGCCTGTCTCAATCAATAGAATTGAAGGTTTTCTCATAGCTCAATTGGACCACACCACAATAAAACAATAAAGACTGTAAACTTCCTTTGAAATTTATTACATAGGAAATCTGCTTTTCCTTCAAACAGCATCAACAGTTCATTAACATGAATTTGGCATCATTTTCACAACTTACATTCATGCTTTCAGTTCTATAAAAAGTGTTATTGTTTAATTATTATTTACAAGCAAACAAATTCACTATAGGACTAGTGTAGTTAGCTATTATGATTTACCAGCACATTACGAAGAAGTAAACTTTGTTTTCTCCGCATAATAATGTCACATCCAGGTTGTTTTGAGTGATAATCAGTGATAAATACCAATTTAATTTGAAAACAGTCTTTCATTTATACTTTTAAAACTACCTTAATTTTACTGTACACTTATGTACAATTTCATTTTTAATAATTTTATCATCACTTAAAATTATTTCATTGAAAGTCTTTATGAAGCCCCAGTTGTGGCTTCACATATTTATACTAGTTGGGTTTTTTGAATTGATTGTTATTGTTCTGGCTAGCCTGACTGGAGAGGAAGGCCAAGTGGCCCTTAGGGCATTTGTTAGCATAGTGTCCCTTAGTGCCGCACTTGAAACAGGTAACTTCTTCAAGAGGTTTGTGGACTCCTCGCTGGCCCATACGTTGCTGGTTCATTGCTACAGCCTCTTCATTATCACTGGCAGGTTTCACATACCCGAGGGCTCTGTATCTAGCTTCCTCTTGTCTCTGTGCTGCTTCTCTTTGCTGGAATTATGAATGGATAGATTATTTATTTATTAAAAGTTCAGCATTCTGCTTAATTACTTTATGGTAATTTTTAGGCATTTTGAAGCTAAAGGAAAGTTCAAAACTAACCTCTGGTGGAATCTTATTGCATGTAGATGCTTTATGTCCAACTTCAGAGCAGTAGTGACAGACAGGCAGACGTTTAGCATCCTTTGTTTGTTCTGGTGGTGCTGGGAGCTCAAACCGTGGATGCATGTACTTGCAAGAACTGCCTTCGGGACAGAAGCCAGAGAGGTAGTTTATACAGAGGACGCGTCTCACGTGGCGGTGTCGGCAATGTGGTCCGTGTCGGCAGAAACCCCGGTCATACCTGTTAAGAGAAATAAGTTAGTTTAAAATGTTTTTGAAATTTGTCAAGGGTTTATTACAATTATAGTCTTAATCAGGAGGTGATAATAGCTCACGATTAGTTTTCAATTCTAAAGTGAGCATGAGCTTTCAGAGAAGGAAATCATATTTTTTTTTTATTGTTAAATAGGTTTGCGTTTGACCATAATCTAACTTGATCATTGTGGACTTAATCATTGATTCTTTGTAGTGCTTGTTTGGCTACCATTTTCTAGTTGAAAAACGATTGCCTACTACCACCAATATGTTCCAGCAGTTGTACTTGTAAGCCTGTACTCTTTAAATGGAGTCTATGGTATGTTCATGCTTTTAAAAAACTAACTTTGGCTATGGTTCTTTTGTAATCCCTTGTTTCTCCACCATGGGAATTTAGTTCTGTAAAATGCTTACAAAGTACATCTACGCTATAAAAAGACTAGCAGTTAAAAAATAAAAAAAATGTTTGAAGTTAACAGTACCTAATCATAAGATTAATACAAGGAACAAAATAAAATGGTGATACCTAGATTCAGGCTAGCTAAAATCAATAAATTGGTTAATTGGTGGTAGACTCATTTCAAACGTTCATAAGTCTCTTACCAGGGCCTAAACTATAAATAAATTTTGATTTGAGTATGAAAGTGATAGTTCTTTAATCATATCACACACTAACTGAACCCTTACATTGATGATTAAAAATACTTGTAATAAGTTTAGGCTTAATAAATATATTTGAGTTTGAGTTGTGTACATTCTCACTTTAGCTATTTACAATGACATTCACACTTACCATGGACAATCTTTGATCTTGCTCTCAGGATCAATATGCAAAAATGGACATTCCTTATTATGACATGCATTAAATCGAGCATAGAAGTAGCATTCGGGCATTTTTGACATGTCATATTCATGTAAGAACTCGCACTGGTCCCCTTTCTTACAGAGGCCTCTGAGCCAATGTTTGCAGACTACAGTGCGGTCTCCACGGACATGTCTGTATGGGCATTGCGGTCCGTTGGCACAACCTCCTGGCTGGCTGTAAAATTCACAGACAGCTGCAGTTGATTCTGAAAACAAAATAACAACTAATTAGTTAGAAGCAAATTACTGTTTATTTTATGTCATTTCTAGTCTTCATGGTCTAATTGATGTGAAAACCGTTTCTAAGGGACATACTAGAGCATTTTTATATACATATTCATTCAAGTGAATTCGAATAGTATTATAAAATATTAGAAAAAATCTTACTATCCATTCCGGGGAATGGTAACGGTAGTGCTCCATATTGTTCTTCCAAAGCATAGTCGATATCGAATTTTAAGTGATCCACGTTAGCAACGATGACCTCCATGTTAATAGATCCTTATTATTTTTAACAAATTGAAAAATATAGTAGAAAGACCGAATAATTAATGACGCGAAACAGCAGCAGCAATATTTTTAAAATTTATTTAAATGGATGGCTATAGTTACAAGACTATCAGCCTAACCATTTTATTATTTCTTCTTTTATGTCATAGTAATCAAAGATAATGTAACCGCTTGCATGTATTTGCTATACTATTTGAACCTCGTCCGTACAAGTTACGTATCATGAAAAAGTCTGTGAAAAGTTTTAGTGGAACGGCCACCAATTTTACAAAATCCTGACCTGACTTGTACGGACGAGGATTGTTACTGGGAAGTGACATAACGTGAAATAAACATAAGAGAAGAATATTTTAAAACTGAAGAAATGGCTTTAAGGTATAAATACACTGTTTGACATTGTTCTGGCAGTAATATAAACTGTATTAATGTGACAGACTGTCATTATATTACTTTCCTTCCTCTATGGTGTCTGTATTTGAGTTGAGCGACTTTTTGGTGGGAATTTGCGATGCGCGTCAGCGAAATGGTGTTTTATTGACATTAAATCCATGTATTTTGAGTTTTATTGAATTTCCCGTGGGATCTTATCTTTTCCCAGGATAAAAAGTATTCTATTTGCTATTCCAGACTATAATCTGTGTGCCAAATTTCATCCAGATCTATTCTTGCGTGATTGAGTAACAATCATCCATCCATTCATCTATCCACCCAAACTTTCACATCTATATCATTAGTGGGACATCGGCGGTTTTTGGTCCAATAAAGATCAATCATAGTGTGTGAAGTGAAGTGACGTGAAATATAAGCGTGTATCGTGACTTTTCAGGTTGTCCCAAAAAGTTCGTGAAAAGTTTTAGAGGAATAGCCGTCTATTTCACTAAATCCTGACAGGAATTGTACGGACGAGAGAGGACTAGGCTTAGAGTGAATTTGACAATATAAAGTGACTGTATAGTTTAACATAAAGAAAGAATATTGAAAATGGTTTCGGCTTGATAGTCTAGTATCTAAAGCCTTTAAATAAACTAATAATATATTTTTTTTAAATATGAATTGAGTGACATATATACCTACGTTTTGTAGCTAGCTACATATCAGTAATCTGTGGTTTTGTTGAGCGAGCCTACGTTTCCCCAACTCGCTCTTCAAGCGACCTCCAACTATCACTCAGAAGAGATTTGAAAACCCTTTTCGAACTAGGAAGCTCTGTCATAGTGGCGGGCGACCTAAACGCGAAACACCGCCTCTGGAATTGTCATACGAACAACTCCAGAGGTATTGTACTAGAATCCCTCCTCGGGCCGCTGAACATCGATTTAGTCGCGCCCCTGGAACCGACTCACTACCCCAACGTACTTGACCACAGACCCGACATCCTCGATGTGGCACTGTTGAAGAATGTAAGCCTAGGCATACACGACTTGACAGTGCACCACGAGTTAGTCTCCGATCATCGACCTGTAATCTTAGAACTTACACCGAACTCAGGCCCCCCTGATTCAGGTCGGACCCCTCTCACTAAAGTCGTGACGAACTGGGACAAACTGGGCGAAAGCCTCAAGTCTGCCTCATCCGTTCACCTCGACCAAATCCCTAGCAGCATTGTCACCGCTGACGAAGCTGTAGGCGCAATCGACTCCCTGACCAGCCACGTGCAATCGCTTATTAGCGATTGCTCTCGGACAGTTCCGGTGGAGAGCAATCGACACTGGCGCTTGCCCGACGACGTACGTAACCTGATTAGGGTAAAGAACGCAGCCATGCGCGAATACGATAGACGTCCGACCGAGGACAACCGAATCCGCTTACGCACTCTCCACCGCGCCGTCAAGGAGCGAGTGGCCGAGGCCCGCGAAAAAAGCTGGGATCAGAAACTGATCGACATAAAGCCCTCCCATCGAGCCTTTTGGCAACTCTCACGTGCCCTAACCAAGGACACGGTTGCCCATATTCCACCTCTCAAAAGGCCCAACCTTCCACTCGCCTTCGAAGACGAGGAAAAAGCCGAATGCCTGGCCGAAAGCCTGGAGCTTCAGTGTACACCCAGTTCCCTCCCTATCGACCCTGTTCATATGGAGGAAGTAAATTCGGAAGTAGAACGGCGAGCTTCTCTCCCGCTACCCCCACCTCCTCTCAACGAAGAGGATGACCCCGTCCCTCCCGTGACCCCGGACGAGGTCAAGCAGATCATCCGGGATCTCCACCCGAGAAAAGCCCCGGGCTCGGATAAAATCACCAACAAAGTGGTAAAGCTGTTCCCGGCTACCCTTATCATGCTCCTGACAGCGATCTTTAACGCTGCCTTATCCAATAACATTTTTCCACATCAGTGGAAAAAAGCCCATGTAATTGGGATCCATAAGCCCGGCAAACCCAAATCCGAGCCCTCCAGTTACCGACCCATCAGCTTGCTCAACGTCATGGGCAAGATGTATGAAAGGTTAATATACCTCCGCCTGAAAGCGTATGCCGACGCTAATAAACTCATTCCCGACGAGCAGTTCGGCTTTCGAACTAGACACTCGTGCGTCCAACAAGTTCACCGTATAGTTGAACACATCGCCTCCAACTATCAGAAAGGTCAGATGACCGGAGTCCTGTTCTTCGATGTTGCAAAGGCATTCGACAAAGTCTGGCACAACGGCTTAATTTATAAGCTGTACAAACTCGGAGTGCCAGTCAGACTCGTGACCATCCTACGAGACTTCTTGTCAAATCGCCAATTCAACTACCGAATTACAGGAGCGCTATCCTCAGCCCACCCCGTTTTAGCCGGTGTCCCTCAAGGCTCTGTGCTGTCCCCCTTATTGTTTACACTCTACACGAGTGACATCCCAAAAACTAGCAAAGCGCAGCTAGCTCTATTCGCGGACGATACCGCAATATATTATTCTGGCAGGAGCCCCACGGCAATTGCCAAAGTTCTCCAAGCCGCGACTCACACCCTAGGTCCCTGGTTTCGGAAATGGAGAATCGAAATTAACCCCACCAAGAGTCAGGCGGTGCTGTTCTTCAGTCCCGCCAAGAAACTCATCCCCACTCCCCCCCCTCCAGTCACCATGTTCGGCGAGCCGATCCCTTGGGAGAGGCGAGCCAAATATCTCGGTGTTACCCTGGATGATCGTTTGTCCTTTGCCGACCACATAAAACAGGTACGTGCACGCGCCTGTTTTGTGTCCGGTCGCCTTCACTTCTTGTTAAATAAAAAGTCTAAACTTGCCCTAAAAAGCAAGGTGAGACTCTACACCGCGTGCATCCGCCCCGTTCTCTCTTCAGAGATTTCAAAAATCCGTAGGCCTAAACTCGCCCTCAGCGAGCCGGATGACCCTACAACTCTAGCTCAGATTAAGGATAGGGAGGCTCGCGCAGCCCTGAAGAAACAAATACAACACCGCCCGCGTTTTCGCCCTCGCCGGAGAGGCCCGTCGCGACGTCCCACTCAGTCAGTCTCGTCCCCAGTAGTTGGCCCGAGCCGTACCAGAAATCCGACCGTCCCTTAAAACTCCTCTAAATCGCTTAGGCGAAGTCCGTCCCACTATTTTGTGCCCCCCGACGACGCCCTGAGCCGAGGTTCGTGCCCCAACTGGGGCGCCCTCAGCGGTCAGTCGTCTAAAAATTGTAAACTCGGTTGAGAGCCCTAAGCGCTCACCGAAAAGTCCGCGTAAGGGTGTCTATGGTCCCTCAGACCTCCACCTTTAAGTCCTCCCCAAAAAAAAAAAAAAAAAAAAATTTGTTGAGCGACATGGCTAGCTACATATCAGTAATCTGTGGCGACATGAGCGAATGAGCGTGTGTGTGTTTACATTTCAAGTTTCTATTTATGTTATTACATAAAAATTAGAATAAAAAAGCTTTCCCGATATGTCTCTATCAGATCTAAAACACACTCTTAGAAAATATGAGTTTCCCGTTAGTGCTAGAGAGGCACTTATTCGAATCGGCAAGTTGATATTTATTTTTGTTATACTTGAAACCTGCGTATAATACTAAATAACGAGCACTCTTACGTTATTACTAACAATATATCAATGTTTTGATATTTGAACTAAATGATTATTACGAAACAGTACGACGAAAATCTTTTTTCCATAGTGATAACACCTTTATTTTCCATTACAGAGCAAGTCCTAGTAGGTAGAACAGGAGGATCAAGCAAACAATTGGATATAGCTATGGATGTAATATCAGAATTCGTGTTTTGTGAGTCGGACCGACGCAGTGGGCGCCGAGGTGGGGGCCTTAGCCCTCTCCAGGAGTTACAGCTTATTGACATCATCTGTGACTACCTCTCAACATGTGCTAATGAGACTACGAAGAATACTGTGTTTCTGTCTCTCTTTGGTGGCATGGACAGCTCTAGGAGGTTGAAGATATTGAGTATATTGGCCAGTATGGCTGTGTCTGCTTCAAGTACTTCAGTTAGTATTTTATTGTATTCTTTAAATTTAAAATAATGTTACCGACACGCTCACTGCCTCACTAGAAAGCTGAAATTTTGCACAGAGGGTCATTGTTATGTGATAGGATTTAACATATGAGATTAAAGGTGCAACTATGACACAGAAATCTAGTAGAATAATAATATTTCCTTAAATTTTTCACTCAAATTTCAATTACCTTTCAAATAGTGTCTTATTTAAAAAAAAAAGAGTCATTTAATATCACAATAGTATGGTTATAAACATACTAAAATTAAAATTTTAAAAAAGAATACCTTGTCCAATCATTACTTCAAAGTTATTTGAAAAAATATAAATTATTTTGATGTAATTTCAAATTCCAGGTTCTTCTAGCTGTAGGTGTTTGGCTCCAGCAGATGGGCTGTTCCTCACCACAGTCCCTCCAGCTTGTTGAAAATGTTATTCGTGATCACTTCTACTTGAACACATCCAACCAGCTAGCCCTAAAGTCCCTAGCCAACACGGCACCACAATTTGTTGCCAACTTCATCACAGCAGTTACAGAGTTGTATATGCATGATGTGCAGGGTAATAAGACACTGCCACCCAAGAATCTGTTGGAAATTATCACTTCATGGGTTTGTATTAATCATCAGTACCGACTTTAATTCAGTCATGAGGGTGACAAAAACTTTATGGTCCATAACATGCTGATCTATAAGAAAACAAAATTACTTATATACTGTATTGTTTATTATTATTATTGTTTTTTATTTTATTTTTATTATTATTTATTGACCAATGTTTTAATATTCAGGTATATGCAAACCCAACATTGTGCATGTCTGCTCAACTAAACCCACTGGCATTGCCAAGTGGCTCTATCCCGATGGCTGCTGTGACACCACTTGCGGGGCTGATTCGCTGGTGCGCTCTTGCGCCGATTTACATAGATAGTGGTATGTTGGATTGACCTATATTTAATTTTAGAGGTGTTACACTTTTTAAAAATTTACCTATACATTACTGAGTTGTTGTTGTTCACAGTTTCCAGATAAAAATATTCCAGGACCTACCAAATTTCACAAAATTGATATTTTAGATCTATTAGTGTTATGAAATCACATAATATTACTACCATTTGAATGAAACATGTGTATTTGTTTCTTTCCAGACACAGAGATGACAGAAGCACCTCCAGTCAAGAAAATAAAGCTGGAAACTGACATACAGCAGTCAATAATCAAAATGGTTAAGCTGAAAACACTAACAGAGTCGGAGTTATACATAAAGCTGCATTTGGGTGTACTACACAGCCTGCGAGCGGGACGTAGGCCGCTCGGGGCACCCACTGCTGTAAATGCGCAGCTTCTGGCTGCCTTGACACCAATTGTACAAGCATATGCGCATCAACTGGCCAAGATGGGTGTAAATTTGCTCAAGGATGAAAAGTTACAGGTGAGGTTATTTTTGAAGGTTAAGCCATTTGTTTTGGCAGGGCCGTTTCCGCACTTAGACTCATGATTGGGCCATTGTACGTATTTAAGCTTCTGTGTCTTCTCACTCCAACCAGCCCAGGTCATCCCAGAAGGCTAGCAGCCTTTGTAGAGTGCTAAATGAACTAAAAAATATTGTATTAATTCAGTATTTTGCTTACAGGACTGTCTCGACAGAATAGGGCAAGCAGTACAAGTAGCCCTTGCAAATGGCTGTGTATATGGTAATATTAGCAACTTACTGGCTTCCCTCGACACCCTGCCAGAGAACAGACTCCTCCAGATCATCATCAAGACACATCAGCAGACCATCTGACAAATGTTGTGATTGCACGATGAGTAAATAGTGTTTTATGTGTTGTCTCTTTGAGAAAGTACACAAGATGTATAGGGATGCTGTTTAACTGAGATGGACTGTTGTATAAGATACACTTATATTAATAGATTGTACATAATGTATTATTTGTATTTTATGTAATAATTGTTATAATATTCAAGGCCTTTAAGGGTTGTTATACTATGGGATGCTTTGTACATCCCAAGGCATAAGAATGTAATAATGTATATTACTATTACACCAAGAGATATGGCAAGAATAGGAATATAAGTATTTGATATTAGGAAAAAAATACAGTAAATATGTAAATAACAATAATAAGTTAAAAATGTTTATTTTAAAACGGCTTAAATCTACGACTCTGTTTTATTTCTGCTATTTTCTTTTTGTCCTCTTCAAATTTTTGTCTCAAAGCTACAATGTGTTTCATTTTGGACTCTCTTATTTGAAATGTGTAGAAGTTCTTTAACTCTTTTCGTTTCTTGTTTTTCTCTTCCTTGGCCATTATTTTGTTTTCAACTTTCTCTGTTCGTGCAAAGCTTTGGACTTTTCCACGTTTGGTGACTGTTACCCAGCCTTCGTCATCCTCTTCCCCCAGTTCTTTTTCTTTTTTCTCCGTCTTTGCTTTCTGAGTATCATGATTCTTCATAAATGTTTCCACTTGTTCTTTCAATGTTTTAGTCAGTAATATTGAATTATTATACTCATCGATCCATTTCTTCATACCCAGTTTAATTTGATAATCCTTAGTATTCATTGGACGTAATTCTTTCAATTTTAAAGCATTATCTAACTCGGCTACTTTTTCAAAGACGACATAGGCCACTTTGAATGATGGTTTGTCTAAATCTGGTATGAATTTATTGATAGACTTTGATTCAGTTACACCAGGCTTGAGTGAGAATAGAACAGATTGTACTTTACCAGCATCTTGAAATGCATTTGCAATACCTTTTTCGTCTGCATAAGGTGGTATATTTACAAGGAACAGTGTTCTTCCTGAAGGTTTGTCTTTATGGTGATCTCTGACTGAATGTTCCTTGAAGTATATAGTGTGAGGAGATACAGCATCTTCCGTGAGTTTTAATTCCAGAGCTGCAATAAAAGTACAATATGTAAACTAAGTTCATACACAAAGTACATTCAACAGCATGCAATCTGTTTTAGTGATCTTAATTTACCTTTGAAATCATGAACGCGTTTATTAGACATCATGGTAATATTTCCTTACTTTTAATGTCCAACATAAATTGTACTAAATACATTTATAAAAAGAAATCTTAACGAAATCATACAGCGTTACTAAATATTTTGAGGTTATGTTATTCTAAGAGCATATTCTTTTTTTTTTAATTTTCTTTTCGCCCCTTCATGGCTGGCTATAGTCTATTGACCATACTGCCTAGTCTTACTTACGACGTATTCATTTCATTTCTTTATTTTCAGTTATTCTTATTTTATGTTAGTCACGTCATATCACATACATTCACAGTAAAGTTTAGTCCTCGACCGTACAAGGCCAGTCAGATTTTAATTAAATTGATGGCTGTTCCACTAAAACTTTTCACGGACATTTTGAGTCAAACTAAAAAGTCACGATCGATATACGCTTTAATTCACGTTTATTCACTTGTGCACTTAGATTGATCCTTATTAGACATAAAAGCACCGACATTATTCAATAAAACTCAAAATACACGAATTTAATGAAAATAAAACGAAAACGCAACTTCACTTCGCAAGTTCCCGCTAAAAAGTTCCTTATGTTATTGTCTATTGAACAGACGTTGAACAGTCAAGTTTCAAAATAATATTAATTAGCTTTTTGATTTTAAATTCTGTGAATAATTTTTTTGTCAATACAACTGTAGAAAGATACATAGTTTCATTATTTATAAAATAATTTCCCTATATGGTTTTCCTCTACGTTTCGTTCCGAAATCACTACTAGTTATGGTTAATGCCATCATGACAGTTTGTTAGACAGTTCTATTTTTGTCTCTGACACTATATAGTAACTGTTGGCGGAGAACGTCTGTTTTGTCCGTATTTTGTCGTAATTTTACTGCCATGTGTGGTTATATTTACGTCGTATACCAAATTTCTAGTGATGTTATCCACCACTGTAAATAGTAAACTAAAAAACCCCAGAAGTACAGAGGGTTCCGACGTTCTTGACAGGGACGAAATTGGTCATGAAAACACAACGGAAGATAAGGTCAGAGGTTATGTTGCTTCATACGAACCTTCTTCCTCGTTCGGAGGACCGTCCAACGCGAGATTCCGGTCCCGTGGACGCGTCACCGAGTTCCGCCCGTCACGCGGTGGCGGCCGCGGTGGCGGCAGAGGTAGGGGTGGATTCCCGCCCAGAAGCGATCGTGATCCACACGAAAATTCCTATAAATATCACGAACCGCTAGGACAAAGCGCCAACGATACCTGGCCTCAAGGAAACAGCGGCAATAAGTTCTATGAACGGTCAGAGCTCGCAGTAAATCTGCCAGAGGATCCGCGTATATCGAAGCTGTTGCGTAGACTCTGCGCCGAGGTGGATGTGGAGAAGTCACTCATCATCTGCAGTAAGCTACAGGATGCCGTAATGTTGCCCGAAAACGCGCGATATATCCGTCGATCTTATGAAATTCTAGTAGAATCACTGCTGGATGTGTTTTATGATGCTCCAGGCCCTGAAACAAAGGAAGGTGCAGCCATTGTGCTTGGAAGGATCGGGTATGTGATGGGCCCTGACTTTCAGAGGCATCTAGATTGGGTTGCATCCACTTATGCTGGTCACACTAGTTCTATTAAACATTTGCTTACACACTCCTTTACTGAAACATTCCAACTAGACTATCAGACTCCAAACCTGAAGGATTTTGCCGAAATAACACTGGACAGGTTACAAGTGATCATAGAAGCCACAGATTCTGCTGATGTGTTCATGGCTGCTATAAATGCCATGATAGTGATGTCCAATTCATACCCGGGATACTTTGCTAAATACTTTGTGGATACTGTGGACATATTGGTGGGGTGGCATGTGGACAATGCCCAACCAAAGAAGATAAAAGACTTTGCTCTTCAATCACTGTTCAAACTTAGCCGCCACTGGCAAGCTGATGTTGGATTCTCTGTTGATTTGCTTTACCAGTTTGTGGAAGACATGGTGGCTTACTCCACCTATTTAGATGGAGAGAATACCGAAAATGAAGAACAAAATTCACCCGAGGAGTGTATGCAGAAAATAACTTCATTTCTCAATGTTTTCAATACTGTACTCAAGAGCTTGGGAATCCTGCTGAATTCTGATACGCAAGTAGTGTGCCACTCTGCTCCAAAGAGCTTCTTGAATGAAGCCATTACAAAGATTTTGCAAGTTCTAACAAAGACTATGAAAGAAGATGCAGAACCTGATTTAATATTGGCAGGTAATGAATGCATTTCTTTACTATTAAAATGTTTGCAGGCAAAGTCATCATGTTGTGCATCAGCGCTGTTTGCTTTGATCTCAATGGAGATGATGAATTATTTGACAGGAGATGAGAATGTATGCCTCAGTGTAGTCAATCTTATATCAGTTACCATAAAAGAGATAGCCGCAAACTTACCTCTGGAGTTTATCACACAGACTATTGGTCCAGACTCTCTGCTTCGCTCTCTGAGATATTCTGAAAGTTCAATCATCATGCAAAGTGTACTTTCAGTATACAGCAACTTACTCAATTTAAAAAACATTCCGCTTTTGCAAGATACTTACAAATATGTTCTAACTGATATGCAGAATTCATATTTGGCAATAATTCCTGATGTACACATAATAAAACCAGAATATTTTGAGGTAATAAGCAAAGATGATGCTGAGAAAAATATAATATTTTATTTGCAATGTTTATCTGAACTTGCTAATGCTAGTAACTCTATAATTGGGATGTGGGCTTTACAGCCAAGTATTCTTGAACTGTTGGCCATAAAAATGTGTCCTCATGATGATAAGTTGATAAAACAGAGGCCAGCACTACAGTACTCCATACTATATCTGCTTTATTCCCATTGTAAAAAGAATAACCACTTTGTTGCTTCAAGTGATCTTGTAACAAACACTCAACAAAGAGCCAGTGACATATTTGGATTATCAAAACTGAATTTAGGTGAAGTTTCTGGTTCCAGCCCCACATCTGGACATCTTGCTGTAATTATCAACACATTAAGCATGGTACTGCATGATGAGGTACCAAAAGAGACATTACTGCTTGTCCTACATTGGATATCTGATATATTTTGTCAACTGGATAAATATTTACACATAGTTAGTCTGTCGAAAGGATTTCTTGTTTTAGTAACAAACATGTTGTCATTAGCTCAAAGTTTTGAAGACGATGTTGTCTTGATTGTGATGAAAAATTGTCAACACCTATTGAAGAACAAGAATTTAACATGGAATATCATGATATTGAAGACAATTGTGATTCTATGCATTTTACATATTGATAACCAGAATAGAACACTGTCAAAAGTATGTAAAGAAGTACTGTTTGAACTTCCCTGGGATGTAGTGCAGCTAGAGCTTGATAAGCAATTAGTAAAGATATTCACAAGTCGAAAAATGAGTCTGAATGTACTCAGTAGTGATACAAAAGCTAACTCATTCAAAGAGTATCTTATGAGGGGATCATTCACAAGTTTGTCCAACCAACATTTCAAACTAGTAATGAATTGCCTATTGCATTTGTCCCTAGGTGAAAAAACCTATCTTATAGATGCCTTTTTAACATCATGGCCTATTCAAAGTACAGATAGTGATGAAAATAATCTACTCTTTTTCCGGCAATGTGCCACCAACTTCAAGTCTATTTGCATTGGTTGGGCACTCTCTGAATTAGCCCAAACATGTGTGACATTAAAACTAAGAACCATACTAGGAAAGCCGCAAGAAACTTTCATGAAAATTGAAGGTGCTTTGAAAGGTATAGCTAGAGAAATCTCATCTCCAGATTCCAAGTATGTTGGCAATGACCAGCATAAGCTATTGGATGTGTTAATAGCGGAGCAAATGCGTACTCGTTGGATTACTGATTTCATGATGTTCCTAGAGAAATATATATACAATGCGGCGGAGGGAACGGCAATCGTTTTGCCGTCGGTCGCAAAACCAGTAAGAACGTTTTTCCATACAAACTGGTCGACATGTCGCGAATGGTTGAACAGGGTGCGCCCAGCGGCACTTGCTGTCAGTCTATATGCCGGACATTTCGGAGCTGCTATTTACCACGCTTTTATGATATTACAAACTGCAGCTAATTCAAATACTAACATCGATATCGAAGCTATTACGATTAGCGTAGCACGAGCCCTGATAAAAATTGAAGAGCCGGAAGTGATACGCGGTCTCTACGTCTGGATCAAACAAACATTTGATAAGAAATTGCTCTGGTTGAAGGGTGCAGCAGAGCAAGCTAATTCAAAACACGAATTGGCAGTCGAATTATACAAAAAAGTTACCAATATGAAGACACAAAATGATAAGAATACCGAAACGAATACCCAAATAGACACAAGAAGCAGCCGATTCATCGATGAACAAATAATGGAGAGCTACAAGCATATTCAGAATTGGGAAGATATGCAGGAGTGGAAAGAAAATAATCAACAAAGTATGCATAACTCTCAGTGGGATTCTTTCTCAACTCTAAAAATGTTTGAGGAAGGTATAGAATTTCCTGACGAACTATGTAATTGGGATGTACTCAATATAGAATCAAACGAAATATCAAAGAACACCTGTTCTTACCAGGGTCTGTTGAATAAGATCGAATCAACATTAGTATGTACAGCTGTTAACCTACACTATAATGATTACTCGGAGAAATACGAGAATGTGTTAAACGATTGTGATATATTACTGAATTCTACTACAGAAGAATTTTCACGATCTAATGCAGTGCACTTCTTGAAAGAAATTGCTGTGTTGCAATTAGCTAACTATGGATTGAGACATATTATGAAGAACGGGAAAGCAATATCAAATCCTTTCAAGCCTTCAACTATTAAGGAACATAAATATGGCACAGAATTCAAGAATTTATGCAGAATATTATGGTGGAACCAATACTTTACCAAGCTAAATATGTCAGAAGAGAATATTTTCTATGCTGAATGTCTGCGGTTAGATGTTATAAAGAGTGCAAGAAAAAATGCTAATGTTTTAATGGCTAGGAGAGAGCTTTTGAAACATTTCAAACAGAATCCTGTTTTCCAAATGTATTTAGGAAATGTGAGTAATTTGGATGAATTGAGCGACGTACTGTTAATGTCTACCAACACTTATGATTTAGATATTTGGACCCTGAATAATGCCACTGCTTTGGTAGAACTCTGCAAATTAACATACGCTAATGAAGAAACAAAGATGCATGCCATTAACTTATGTGCTAGTATTTCACTCGGGTTTTCACAAAGGTTGGCAATGGGAGAACAAAATTATGAGCTACGTGAAAAGGGTACTAGGATGTTGTTGACCCTCTCCAAATGGGTACAAAACGAGAATGAAGACGTATTGGAAAGTGATTCACCATTACTGAAGTTGATATCAGCTCTACCAGAAATTGGATTAGTGGATAATAATATATCAGAGAATGTCATTCCTCTATCTGACTCTGCAGTGGGTAAGTTATTACAATTCGGCGTTAACCAATGCCCAGGGCTGGCAAAAGCTTGGGCAAGCTTTGCAACTTGGTGTTTTAGATGGGGACGAAAAATGGTGGAGTTTAGTTCTAAAACACGCGAACAGTTGACAGAAAATGATAAATTACAAATAGAAAGCGTAATGATCGGTTGCTCGCCACAGGATTTTGAAGCAGTATGCGAAATTTTATCTAAAACTAAAGCAACATGTGATGATGAAGACATAGACTGGAATGAAATTAACACTTCTGAAATGATTGAGAGCCAGCTGCGAACAGTTCCATCGCTGAGTAGCGCTTTCCCTGAGCACCTTGCTTTGTTAGTTGATATCTGGCGACAAGCTCAGAAACGAGTATTTTCTTATTTTGAACTGTCAGCCGATGCTTATTTCAAATTCCTGCAGCTTATATGCGCATCTGACTACATTAATCATAGCGGCGAAAATGCTGTTGTCAATGCGACATTGCGTCTTCTGCGTCTGATAGTGAAGCACGCCATGGAGCTACAGACTGTGCTCGAGTCCGGTCTAGCCAACACGCCCACACAACCATGGAAAGTTATCATTCCACAACTTTTCTCACGGTTAAATCATCCCGAAACCTATGTAAGAAAATGTGTATCGGACTTGTTGTGTAGATTGGCGGAAGATACTCCTCATCTGATTACATTTCCCGCTGTCGTTGGAGCCGTTGAAAATGAACAAAATGACTTGGTCGAGCTCAATGTTGGCAGATGTTGTTTGTCAAATGATTCAAAAAGCTGTGAAGATAATCTTGACTTGGAAGACGCCGCAAGTGACAAAGAAATTAACAACGAGCTGAACTCATGTTTCTTAGATATGGTGGAGACACTGGCCAAACAGGCGCCGACTACGATACTCCAAGTAAAGTTACTGGTGAAAGAGCTGCAAAGAATTAATTTACTGTGGGACGAATTATGTCTCGGTACATTAGTTCAACATCATTCCGATTTTACAAAGAGGCTGTCGCAGCTAGAAGTTGAAGTAACGAAAGTAAAAAATAACTCAAATCTATCTTCAGAAGATAAAGAAAACCTTATAAAGGAAAAACATCGCATTATTTTTGAACCCGTGGTCTTCGTATTAGAACAGCTGAGCCACGTTACTTCTGTAAAACCAGAAACGCCACATGAAAATTCATTTCAGACCAAATTCCAGGCCCTTATTAACGATGTTATTGATAAACTGAAAAATCCTGTAAATCCTGAAAAGCCTCAAGAATCGTGGGCACCGCTCAAACAACTACAGATTAAGCTGCAACAGAAAGTCAATAAGAGGACTTCTTACATTTTGAAGATGGCAGACATAAGCCCCGTGTTGGCCGAGTTGAAAAATACCGTAATAACAATGCCCGGAGTACACACTAATCAAAGAGCGGTCCGTATCACAATAAAGTCAGTGGAAAATAACGTAGCTATTTTACCTACTAAAACGAGACCCAAGAAACTTGTCTTCTACGGATCGGATGGTAAAGCATATACATACTTATTCAAAGGCCTGGAAGATTTGCACTTGGACGAGAGAATAATGCAGCTGCTATCAATAACAAATACCATGATGGCTCGAGACTCTGAAAACAACGACAACCAGACATACAGAGCTCGTCACTATTCCGTCATTCCCTTGGGACCGCGATCTGGCTTGATCAGTTGGGTTGACAATGTTACTCCATTGTTCGCTCTCTATAAGCGCTGGCAGAATCGTGAAGCTGCTATTTTGTCGGCCAAATCTAACAAAACAATTAACGTGTTACGTCCGTCAGAATTATTTTACAATAAATTGAACCCTTTGCTGAAAGAGGCTGGAGTATCGACTGAAAATAGAAAAGAGTGGCCTGTATCGATTTTGAAGCAAGTTCTCCAGGAGCTATCGGCAGAGA
The DNA here is from genome assembly GCA_951361185.1 of Ochropacha duplaris. NCBI lineage: Eukaryota > Metazoa > Arthropoda > Insecta > Lepidoptera > Drepanidae > Ochropacha > Ochropacha duplaris. The sequence goes on along the minus strand of OX592702.1, from coordinate 758,854 downwards.
CGCCTCGTGATTTGCTATGGAGGGAACTGTGGTGTGGTAGCGTAACTCCAGAGCAGTGGTGGCAGATGACGCGTCGATACAGTTACTCTGTGGCCGTGATGAGTACTATCGGGTATATAATCGGTTTGGGTGATAGACATTTGGACAATGTGCTGGTGGACTTGACGTCTGGTGAAGTGGTGCATATAGACTATAACGTGTGCTTCGAGAAGGGTAAGACGCTGCGTGTTCCGGAGAAGGTGCCCTTCAGGATGACGCCGAACCTAGTAGCAGCCCTCGGAGTAACCGGAGTAGAGGTAAGTGAACACAAAATGTTTTAAAATACTGTATGACAGCAGCATTTAAATCTCATTCCATACTGAATTTATTGGATAACATTTTTTTTTTTGTGATTTACTATGAATTTACAATATTTTCAATATCCGTGTTAAGTCCTTTTTAGCTTTATTTCGCATCATTATTGGTTTATTCATGAAGGGTAGGAAAAGGGTTGGTTTGCGTGAGTTTTACCCTTGGTGTTGCAAAGGTTTATTGGCTTTGATAACAACTATTGGGCTATTAAAAAAATGTTCTGTTGACTCTTTGTTTGACGTAAATATGTATCTGCTCACACCTAAAACGAAGGATCAAACGCTCACAAGTTATTAGATGATGATATTGTTATCAGAGAGAGACGTATAGATCTTAATCTCAATTATTAGTACCTATAATGACTATTACTGCTTATTGCACAATGTTGTAGAATAATTTTCATATCTCGATTATATTTATTGAATACTAGCTTTCCGCCCCGCGGTTTCACCCGCGTTCCCGAGGGAATTAGAATAAAATTGCCCATGTGCTTTCTGTTGGTGAAAGTATTTTTTAAATCGGTTAAATATTTTTTATGTTTATCCATTACAAATGCACATACAAAAATCTTTTATTATATTAATTTCAACTTAGTGGTAGGTGATATTGACATTAATTTCCTTTAAAAAGATAAATAATATCTTTAAAAATTGTGTCTTAAAAGTATCTCGTATTTAAAATTAACTCCAACTTTTTAGGTCAACGGTTATGTGTGATGTGTGATTGATAAAATACAGTTCGTTGACCTCAATATATTATTCTATTTGGAAATTATGAATAAAATAATGATTTATTTTATAGCATTGTTTAAATAATTGTGTGTGAACGGGCTATCTTGACAAACTTTGTTTGTGTAGGTACTAAGTATGGTGTATGGTAATTGAATGTACTTCATTGAAACTAAATGTTGATTAAAATATTTGTTACTTTCATATTTTAGGTTTAAAGACTATTTCTATCTTTTACATTAATTTAATTATTGCCACCAGGTCATACGTGAATTAATTTTATAAGCTAGTTATCTTACTTACACGTTATTTTAACGCCATCTATAATTTTATTTAAGAACCAAGCTTACGAAATAAAGTACCAACCGGCACATGTTAAGGTTTCCTACAGTTGGTCATAGATGGCGCAACTAGTCTAAAAGGTTGAAATAAAATCTGACGACTGTTTATATATTTTAATATTACATAGAACATTTTAATTATTTGATTTAAACATTTCATATATCTTTTTTTATTTATCATGATAGAGAACCTCCTTACATTAAAATCTTCATTATGGCAGGGAACTCATTAAAATCTCTCAATAAAAATTCAACAATAAAGCTTTTAAAAACTTGAGCGTAGATTCGAACAGGTACCTAAATGCAGAGGGTAGGGTAATGCAGTAGGGTACCTACAGTCACTAACAACTTTATGAACTAGAAGCGTTTCACGTTTCCCACACAACGTCTATTGTTCATTGTTAACACTACACTACGTCTGGGGGGCGAGTGTCGCGGGTGGTAGCGCGGTGCACTGGGGTCGGTCCGTCCGGAGCGTACGAGGGGTTAGCGTCGCCGCGCTCCTGCTCTACATACCCTGCGTTCTCAATGATGCGACACCGCGCCGTGTCTGGCTCCCTCTCCACGTACAGCAGCCGAGCCGGCCTGCCCCCCAAGCTGGACAGCCCGCTCGGTGCGCTCGACCGCGTTATGGAACCTTCTCGAAGCGCGACCGATCCCCGCTTCCTCTCCGGTGCTGGGGACCCTCTGTACTCCGACGTGTCGGGTCTCTTGCACCGCAGTAGCTTCGCGAAGGCGGCTCGGAAGCCGGCGTTCTTCCACGCGTATATCAGTGGGTTGATGCCCGAGTTGGACATGGCGAGCGATGACGTCAGCCGGTACGCTATGTGGTTATGTAGAGGCATCATGGGCAATGTTTGTGCGCATGCCACCACCACGAACGGCATCCAGCATATGGAGAATGAGCCCAGGACTAGGAGTACCACCTGTAATTGAAAAAAAGATGTTAATATTTTGTAGTAACTAAACAATATTAGAACAATTAGCCTTGTGAGATTTCAAAGCATGCTCGAGAGTTTCATGTAATGTATTATGCGGTCAAGCCTACCCTTCATCACATTTAACTAAAGTAGTAACTCTAAAATCACCTGTATACTCTTCCAATCATTAGCTCCAGTTGGATAGCAGGTGTTGGCCCTCATTCGCCTGGCGTGGCAGGTGGCCTCTCGCCATATCCTCCAGTAGAGTATGAACATCACCATCCAGATAAGCGAGAACATCGGCGCCAGGATACTTGTTGTATAAGATTTTGGGATCACCTGAAACAGAAAAATCATAATTATGCTTTAGATGCTTGAACATCGTAGATAAATAACTCTTTATTTGTACATCACATGAGAAAATAATGAATACGAGTAACTGTCACAATGGGAGGTCCTATTACTAATAGCGATCAATGATGCTTTGGATTATGGCATCAGTAATTTAGTTTGATTAACTAATGATAGTTTAGAATATTGTTTTTTTTCTGAGTAGTTTGGGGTTTCTGTTTTTTTTAGGTCTATCATATAAGTCTATCTATGCATAAGCCTCCATTCAAAAATTGAACAACACAGGCCTAGAACTAATGGGTGATGTACATAATGTAGGTGATGGGAAAACTGATTTCCCAAAATTCTGGCTTTCCAATTAAATTACAAAATAAAGACTGTTTGAAATGGAGTTAATAAAACATGCAAGAAGGGTTAAAAGGGCTCTCCTGACTGCACAGCATATATAATGCGCAGCCTTATGAATATTGAAGATATGTCTAGTAGGTTATGAGATCATTGTTTACTCTCCGATTAAAAGGCATGTTGATCATTGGAATGAGGTTGTATATGATTATTTTTGTGATTACAGAGATTTTAGTTGAAATAACTTTAGTTAGATTCCATCTTAATTTACACAGGGAAAAGGATCTTACAAATATCCCTCCCAAATTTCCATCCTGTAATACTTAGATATTTAGAAGTACAGAGCCTAAGAAACTTAGGAAAATACCGAGGGTTACAGGATAGAATTATGAATACATCAACTGTATTTGGTTACTTAAACAAATACCTTTATCTTTCGAATTAACGTATCACAATGTTTGGTAAATATATGCTGAATTTTATAAAAGATTTGTCTATCTAATTTATATGCCATCTGGAAATCTTTACGTAAACAACAAGGATAAACAAAAAACAGAAATTATGTGATGTAATGCCGGATTCATAAATGATCGATGACATTACATTAGGTAGACAGTAGGCAGTATACATAACCTCAGGGGTACAGGGAACAGACAGGTATCTCCTACGATATTTTCCCTTTACGTATTTCCCCTTTGTTTATACACGAAGGTCTCTGTCGAGGGGAACGTGTAGGTTTAATATCTGGAAACCTGCATGGTAAATAAAGTTCGGTCAAATCTTGGATTAATTTTCAATTAGAGGTAGTTAACATACCATGTTCATTTCGCACGCGACACCTTCGTGCCAGTCGTTCCAGAACATGGGGATGCAGCTGATGCAGACGGCCACCGACCATGTGGTGCTCATGAGGAGTCTCGTCACCAACTTGGTCATATATCTGCTGTAGTGGAGGGGATGCACTATCGCTATGTACCTGGAATTTAAGACATTTTTTTATTATAATTCAAAAACTCCAGACTTTATTCAAATCTGATTACGTTCGCATCGCGTGAGTGGCGTGACACTGAGGTCTGAACTCGCTATTTATAGCATGAAATTTCTTTGAAATATTCGTGAGATCTGAAGGTTGTACTCATATAAAACAGTAATGGTGACGTGAGTTGAGTAGACGACGCCGACTCACCTGTCTACAGCTATCGCTATAATGTTGTAAATGGACGCGAGACACGCCAGTATTATGAGGATGAACCTCATCAAGCAGGACCATTTCATCTTGCCGAATTGGTCGTCGACGTAGAAGACGAGGTGGTAGGGCAGCGTGAGGCCCACCATGAGGTCGGAGATGGCCAGGTTGAGCACGAACTGGTTGGAGACGAGCGAGGACAGCCGCCTGCTCAGCGTCACGGCGAGGATGGTGAGCGTGTTGCCGCTCACGATGAGCAGCATGAGCGACCCGTCCACGATGCTCCACGCCCAGTAGTTGTAGAGGTTCGCGCCCGCACTCTGCCCCTCTTCGGTCGCGTTCCACCACGCCTGGCTCTCATTCCCGAGCGCAACGTCCATACCATCGCTGGCCGCGGTCGCCAGCGCCAGCGCCTCCCACTCGGACAGATTAGACGTCGTGTCCTCACTCCACCTCAGCGCATCACTTCAATTGTTCACGTCACACGACACTCGCTACAAGTTACACGCGCGCGTATTACTATGGTCTCTTGCCGATCGCACAGTTGGCACATTTTCTTTTCACTTTGAGTGGCGCTGCTCTCGACACCTGCAACGTAGACGAATGGTCGTTAGTAAAGTTTGTATTTAGCACATAAGCTGAGTGCGGCGAACGTGCCCGGCGAATGCAGCGCGGCGTGTGCAAATACCGGGGGCTGTAAGGTGCGATTTTGTATGCAGGGTCGCGTCGCCCCCACAAATTACTTCGCAGCAGTCGTCGTGCTTGCTCGCTCGAGTCCCCGCGACGCGTCTAAATCACATTAAGAACTTTTTCAAGGGATATCGCGCGACGAAGTGGTACGGAAGTTGCCGGCTCCTTACGTGCATTCCCTCGCGCCCGCTTTCAATGAATTATTTAACTACGATATGAGACGAGCTCTGTCTGTCTGTCTATAATCGATTGCCGTACCGTTATAAATGTATTATTTCGAGACGTCGAAGGCCATGTGGCGGTTCATAAAGTTTCTTCGATTGTGTTTTGTACGAAATTATTTATGTTTCAGGGTGGTGTCCTTGAGTATCGGTTATTTATTTGTTGTTTTTGGAAGTTTGTTACAGTTAATCACAAAAGGTTTCCATGTTGAATTACTCGGAAACATTTTATGATGTGGTTTTTGTTTGAGTGATTTTTTTGCTGTACTTTGTTTACTTAGGTTATACTAGCATTCCGCCGCGGTTTCACCCGCGTTCCCGTGCCTTATCTTATCTTTTTCCGGAATAAAAATATAGCCTATGTTACTCTGGGATAGTGTAGATTTCTAATGGTGAATGAATTTTTAAAATCTTTTGAGTTAAATAAAAAAAAATCAAATCTTTCCTCTTTATAATATTGGTATACCATTTTGTGTAGATCATTTTATAAGGACAATTGTTCTTGGCAAAGTATTTATAGAAACCCCACAGGAAGTTTTATAATTTACTAGCTGTCCCGACAGACCTTGTTCTGCCCTATTTCTCTAAAACGCGTCTTTGTTTTGTTTCGATTGACGTCAAATGTTTGACAGCTGGGTGTTTGTATGGGAAAAAGAAAAGGGCTATTTTTAGGGTTTTCCCGGCAATTATTCGAATTTTTCTCGCCGTAAAAACTATCTTTGGACTTCAACGAACATTTAAAAAAAAAGAATTGGCCAAATTGGTCCAGGCGTTGTTGAGTTATGCGCTTACCAACACATTTTGCGATTCATTTTTATATTATAGATTATTAGCGAAATAAATCCTATATAATATATTTAGATATAGATAGTGGTTATTTCATTTCCTGGATAAGTACATGTACCATAATAAAGTGTTGACTAATAGATATGTACTATCTTATTTTATTAAATGTTAATTTTAATTGTTCTTAAAAATGTATATCCCCAAACATCCTACTTACAGAACATCAGGATCGTTCGAACGTATAAGGAATAAAATCGAAATGATTACGGCTACATGGAACCTCCAAAATTTACGACCCATTTCAGGAGTCTCCAAATCTCGGGGGTGATATTTTTAACGGCTGGACTCTCTCCCCATCACATTTAGTGATCCCCCATGTTAATTTATTCCGCAGGCGTACTGTTTGTCAATGAAATATGAAGTTGTGCTGGAACTGACTACCCAATTTAGTACATTCAGCACCGGCTGCCGTCGGTCATTGAATTTCAAATGGGGGCAGTTATGTCTTAGCATGCATTAATTTTAATTTATTAATACAACTTTAGCGATCTTTTTAACACTAATTTACCCGCCGCGGCCTTTCGCGGAACTTTTAATAATTAACATAAATAAAAGCCTAACTTGTCGTTTGGAATGCCTATATACAGAGTCTCTGGGTTAATGAGCTATAAAATTATCGCCGCTCCATTTATTTTGTACAAATGTGATTGTATCCATTATAGCGCAATTTATGATGGACGAAGTAGATTTCCGATCTCGTAAATTAAATAACCGGAAGATTATTGAGTTTTTGTGATTCAATAGCAACAGTTACCCTGATCGGGTTCCACGGCACGATTATGTTAATCCCTTTTCAGTAAATATGTGACACCTTTATGGAAGGATACGTGCTTCTACGAAAATAGCTACATCCACAGTGGCCTTACGTTATGTCTATCTGTAAGGGAGCGTTCAAGTATTACGTAACGCAATTTTTGGAGATATTTGACCCCCCCTCTCCCCCAAGTAACGCGCCGTCACGTTTTTCTGTATATGTATATCTATAAGTGTAGAGTAATCGTTTATCATTTGTAATTCTATAGCGCTGAACATGGTGTTATTTGTTACACTTTTAAACGTACGTATCGAATGAATTAACTGTAAAACAGCGTTTATATGACTCCTGTTACATTGCGAATTAAAAAGTCTCATTATACCTACTGAATGAATTATTATTATTATATATCTGTTCTAAATAATGGCTTCAATATCTCTAAATTAGTTTCCAGTGATAAAATATTTATGCTTCTGTTTGGGATAGATATATCGCTTTAAGTTCTTCAATGATTTCTATCCATTTACGCAACAGCATTTCTGCCAATGACTATTAATCTAAAAGATTTATTGTCTTGAAAAGAAAACTAGGCTCCTTTGGAAATGTTCCCGCAGTACCGCCATTTTTTTTTATTTTTTATTCTGGATAGGCTTGTGTTTGACTACAATCTCACAATGATAAGTGATGATGTGGCCGAAAGTGGTAAGCACACAAAGTCTAGATGGGAACTGGCTCCCAAGTGCAACTGTCGGAACACACTGATAGGTGCTTGGCGAAAGATTTTCAACTTGAGGGTGGTAGCCAGCCAGTCGGGTACTACAAAAATATGTAGAAATCAACCCGGGACCTTAATAACGCTTGCAATTCAACTCGCCCTGAACTATTTGGACGTGTCTTTAACAACAAAAGGGGGAATCGTCAAGGTTTTATTTCATTTAAAGGGAATAAATATCTATTAGTGTCGTGCACTCGTGCCTAATTCATATAAATGCAGCGCTGCAAGCTGCATCGTACAATGAAGACCTATTATTCGAGTCACAAACACAACGATTGCACACACGAATGCAATGCCCTTTACAAACCAATGACAACATTGATATGCCACGTCGCCACTGTACACTGTACCCAATCACCATCGCTAATATTATTTGACATTTGTGGGTCGAACTAGCTAGATTGAACCATTTGTTCGCTCTAATAGCGCACAATTAAATTTGTCACCGACAATGCACAGATAATTTTCCAAATGAATAACTTTTAACTTTGATATCTTATAACTAAAGATACACAATCGGCGACAAAAAATGGCCTTACCGAATGTCTACCCACTCGAACATTTAGGTGGTCTTTTAATCTAGTAGCATTCGAACGCTACGACGGTAAACATGCCTCAGTGCTCGTTTAAGATATATTTTGGCTAGCAGGTATGAGTCGTAAAATTTTATTGCCTTTGTGAATAAAACTTTAAAAAAGTAACTAGCATTACCCAACACAATTTGAGACAGTTTTGAGAGAACTTTTGCTTGGGATTGTTTATCTTTAGTTATTAGATATCAATGACTTTTAATCAAAGAATTACTGTGCGAGACAAAAGACGACCGAAGTTCGATGACAAAAGATTAATTTCTATTCAAATTTTCTCAGTTAAAAGTCATAATGTTTACTGCACAGCCGTTGAAAATATCTTGTTCTGCATCGAGTGAATTTTATTTGTCTTCTTTGGGTATATTACGAGGGACTTATGAAAGGATCTTTATGCTCAGTTATGGAGTTTTACGATCTCATCGAGTTTGTTCTACAAATATATTGTCGATTGTCCTTCACGTAACGTGCTTGAGGCGACGTGTCGCGTGTTACTGTGACCTCTAATATTCAGTTAGGAACAGGCACAACAATTTTGATTGTCCCTTTATTCGTGTTTTGTTATTAATCATAATAGATTTTATATGTAGGCATGCTGTTAATGTTTAAATAGTGAATCTTTGGAATTATGACATAGATGTCAAATTCTAAGCCATTCGTATTGTTTATGTCCACAAATTCTAATCACGGTATTTTTGTGGGACCCAGAAGTTCAAATTATTGTTATTAACAACCTAGTGCTATCAAGTGTAATTGGATTAGTACCGAAGACGCAAAGTGGAAGAAACAAAGACGTTTGTAACTACAAAAGGGATATTCGATAATCTCTGAACTAATCAGTAAGCCTAACATTTAGGAAAGACGCTGAAAAAACTACTAGTAAATCTGGGTCACTAGATGGAGTACAAAATGGTTACTCCATCTTTCGAGTGATGCATCGTGCATACTAAAATAGCAATATTACTTAAATGTTGAACAAATTATTATCTTGTATTAATGAACGATGCGATAAAATATTCTATTATGTATCGAAATCCCCCAATCTATCCGTATCGATCCATTTTATCAGGCCCGACGCTACTGTTTTTGTACAATGTATCTGAAAGTAATAACAACAGTAATTATGTGTTATTATTTGATTCCCTTATCGATTCATCCAAGGGCTCAATTATTTGTTGTAGTAGGGAAGCGCGTCCGTTGGTCACGTACGGATATGTGCTCTTTATCCGATCCTGCCGACAGCAATCGCTAGCTGAGCAAAAGATCGGCAAATATTGACACGAGAGTAAATATCGTCGAGCATCGTATGAACTTCTGTTCGCTTTCCAGTTAGAACCGGATGTTTGACTTAGAATGTACTACAAGAATTTAAATTAAAACTGACCGCAGAAGTATAATTTTGCGAGCCTGTTGAAATTCTCACGAAAATAGATGGTATCATCTTGTCGGTTGTAATTGGGTAAACTTTTAAGATAACCCCGAAAGTATGAACTCATTAGTTCGTTGCCAGTTAGGAAATAACATTACAAAGTTGCGGGACGGCTGCTGTGAAGTGGAGTATCTCACGGAGATGCTGTGGACGAGGAAAAGTTTCATCCAATTTTCATTAATGTTTCTACCGAATTAAGTTTTTGCTCACTACCCCTATAAAAGGAGTTGCGAAGATAAACATTAAATTAAAATAATACAACAATATCTCTAGAAGGTTGAAAGAGGAACAAATAAGACCAGACTTGACCTGTAATTTAAAATTGAAACTTTGCGAAATATCAACACAACAACATACAACAGTGCGGCCCGATACTTCGTCTTCGTGTTGATTTCACGGCGAGAATATTAAACTTTGATAAGATGCTAAGGAACGCAAATTAATATTTTAATTCATGGCAGACAAAGGAATACGACCTAAGTAAATTAATTCCAAGTAATAATACCATTACACACAAAAGAACACAGAGTTCAGATAAATTAAATTTTAAGGAATATTATTTTCTAAGAATTTATCGATTTTGCTAACTCGTGTAATTACATGATTATATAAAGAATTGGTCAACTAAAACGTGAAATCCGCATCGCATGATATCACTATGCCCTTAAAAGCACAAGAAGGTTGTTGACACATGCGAGGTGTAGTGCTGAGGACGTACGCACGTACCTTTCAAAAATATTCAATGAAGATCAAATTTTAAAGTCAATATTACCAATAACATACACAACAAAATAATGAAGAATTTGCTGTATTGCAAAAAGAAATACTAAAAATACATCGAGTACATTCAAAACGCGAGGAAGTAGTTCCCAATAGTCTTGAGTTCATGGATGAAATGTGTAGACGCCACGTGCAAACAATGTGAATGTAATTCTTCCATACCCTTCCTAAGGCCTGTTTTATATAAACGATTGAACTTAGGGTGATCAAACGTTGTTGACATAATTAAGCCTAATGGGTAACCTGATCGTTTATAATATTGGACGAAGAAAGGACTTATAATGTTGATAAATAGAGGAACGGTTGGAATTAAACGATAAAGAAAGGAAATAGTTCCTTTACACAGCAAATATAATCAGACGTGGATGAGGCGTTAAGCGTTCATTAATCATAACTATTACGCCATTTGTCAGATGCTTCACGCATATTAGCACACGTCACGTCGCGTTTTATAGATTTAGTTGTAAACGCGTTACGGAAATTTTCGAAAACGAATTGGACTATTATGCAATGCCCTAATTTCTAACCAGGTTTGTGCCAAAATCACTTAAATTTTACGATTTCACTTCTGATGATAAAGTTTCATGTGATTCATCGAGATATTGATGTCTTTGTCAAGGAATCAACGCAAATGCATGTGAGTTTGCAACTAGTATACGTTCACTTATTTAGAGCAATAAACTTTTACGTTGCAATAATCCAGGAAACTTTGTACCGAGATTAAAGTTTCCTGATAGATCTTTTACGCTGGGGCTTAATGAAGACAAATCCCCAATCCTAATTGCCCGGTCGGTTATAACTCTGCCGCTTTACGAGGTACATGCATCTTGACAGCCGTGATCTCACACTCGGTGGGAAACGTTAGGCCAGCGGTCCTTTTCATTCCGGCAGTTTAATTGATGGATGCGACCCGCTTGTATCAATCGGAGATACGTTTGCTGTTACTACGGCTCCATTTAGCGAAGTGTCGTGTTTAGATACAATTTAGTTGCTTATATTGCTTTGATCTTGATCATGAATACAATGATGTATCTTGTGTTTAGATCTTGGTATCTGATTACTTGACTCAATTCTTTTCTCGACTTGGTGTATCTCCGTCAGATATATCGAATATTCTATCACTTATAGCTTGCATTGAACTTTATCACGCAAACAGCTTTCAATCCAATGTCTGCTATTCCATCATAAAACTAAAATGTTTTTGCGAAATTGATTTTGTCTGACTGAAGAGAAACTATTCCATAGGGTTGCAATTTATTTCGTTTTAAAATGAAGAACTAATACGCTAGTTCAGGTAACATGCGATAGGTCCATTTGGAGAGTGGGTGACGTCATAACCCGCTATTTTATCAGCGTCTCCGAGGCAGTGGCTATCTATTATGGTTAGGGTGGAGATATGGTTAAGTTTAGCCGACATTATCTCAAAGGCGCTTCGCGTTCTGACGCCCAGTTCATAAGTTCAGTCATAATTTGTGATTGATGTACTGGGTGGGTTCTCCGTTGGATTATCTGTTCACGGTGGGTGGTTAATTAAATCTAGCGGCTAATACTGTTTCAAGTGAATTAATTTAGTTTTAAAACAAATATATTGTCCAAAATACATCAGAAAGTATTCATTGAATAGATTTTTGCTAGAGGCAACTTTTGCACCATCTGTTACTTTCTACTTTGAAACAAAATGTTTGGGCAAACTTTACCCGTTCGAATACGTAACAAACTGATATTGGTGTCAAATGTTATTACAAGTTTGTTTTATTTCGGAAAGATGTATAAAGCAATTTACAAGAGATATATTGGCAGTATTCCTCTCGCGGGTCCGTCGTTGAATTGCGTTAACTCCCCGGCGACTCAAGAGCCTGATTCTTAACTTTATTTGTTAGTTCTTTCATACACTTGTTTAGGAGAACTGAACAATATTCAGTTCTCTTCAGTCTTAAAAAAGTTCTCTTCTGCCCCGATATTGTTACCTTTTTACCTATCTCATATGAATCGCTTGAAAAAAGGACCTGATCTATTATATATTTTTACAAGCTATTTTTAGAAGCTTGGACAATTTTCTCCATTCGGTCATTGTGTCCGTTAGACTACCCTCCACTTCATTGTAGTAATAAAGACTTACATTATATGCTTAAGGGCGCGCCAGACTATTGGTACTATACCAAAAAACAAATGGCCTCTGTTATATGTGGGGACGTCTTTATGTGAAATATTTCTTGTGTTTATATTTACCTACTTAGATTTTTTTTATGAGTTAACATTAAATTTTATCTTTCATTGTTGCTACCTTTGTAACTAATACGTTAACTATTATATCATTGGGTTCCAGGAGTTCCATCCAATTGTTTCATTTTAATCCCTTCTTCTCTTTTGTAATTATGTTTAAAATTGAATTTAAATTTACAAATGTGTGCAATCTTTTGAGAACTTTACTGTACGTTATTGCCCATTATATTTTTATATACCGTAGCCTTATATAGTCTGTCTATCACATGTCTTTAGAGCTGCCCGTAATGTGACTATAGAACTTTTATGGACGGCCCTTTTCAAATATGGAATAACTATTATTATAGTCCTTTCATCTTCACCCGTTTTGTTACCCTGCGGCCTTTGTTCGGGTACAATTTCTCAAATTGTCGCGCTCCTGAACTTTTTTATAGTAGTCAATCTATAGGTAGGTAAAGGTCCATGCGTTCTAATTACAAAAAAAATACAATTTCTTATTATATTTTTACGATGGTTTATGTAAAATTTTACAGTAAAATGTTCTTCTAATATTTTATTTATGAAATTTCTAGCTAACTTAGGTTAATGTATTAAATATGCATTTCTTCAAGTTTGTTGTTTTGTTACTTTTATTATTTGTTGCGGTGAACTCTGATACATTTATGATTCCTGCTGCATCAGTAAAATCTTCTACAAAAGACAAGGTTTATTCAAGTCTAATTAGTTTATTAAATTTACTTTTTCTTTAAAAATAAGAAGCTTCCACTAAACATAATTTAATTTGTAAACGTCTTTAGAGATCTAATTATTTGGTAACATAGTTAATAATGTTTTCAAGTCTTATCAATGGTTAATTATTGGACCTCTGACTTTACACGTCTGACTCTCACGATAAAAGATCAGCTAATTATCCGACACTTAAGTGTACGTTAAGATTATTAAGTCTAAAGTTAGTATTACAAAAACAATTGATGCTGGAAATCATCAATCTAAAACTGTTAAAATAAGGACTGACGTCGCCTGTACTGTTTATAATTTTCATTCGTAATTGGCTGTCTTCATTTACGGATAATTAGATACGTTTACATTACAAATTCTCATTGGACGTCGCGTGTCATCGAACACCGGCTGTGGAGCTAATTTAATGACCCCCTGCCAAATTACACGTATTGTTCAGAATTGTTTCCATTTATTGAATATTTAGATTATAATGTGACAACTGTTAATGATGGGTTTAATATCTATTAACATGTAATTTATTTCACTCTTGCAGTATGAATGACAAAGCTCTTTGGTATCTTATTGAATATTTTTGAGGCAAGCCAAAAAACAAAACAAAAAGTAGTACAGATTTAGATAGGAGAAAAAGAAAAGCCTAATTTGATTACATGACACGCAAGTTACTTAAACCAGATTGTATGGCCGAGAAGACTTTAGCTGAAATATGTATCTCGCTCGCATAGTCGCTCCCTATTCACAATTTGTAGAAGTTGGTGGAAATAATAAATGAAATTTTCCATATTTTCCCGTTATTTAAATTGACTTTAATTTCTGTAGAAGTTCCAGTGAAGGATCCTGTTATGGAATTCATGAGAAACGAAGATACATAAATATTAGAAACTTCAATATTTACTCATGTGAAGATGTAATTTCAAGATATTTTCAAAAGGTCTTTGATTACGTCGTTAATAGTAGATATCCAATTCAGATATTGTTTGCCTCGATTCGTTCTTTTTTATTTTCTCCTAAATAGTCTTTGTGACTAATGTAGGTGAAAATCTAATGCTGGCTTCGCTATATTGTATTTTATAGCAGTGCGAGTATCTTAGTTTATCCAACTTAGTCTTGAAATTTTCATTAACTTTCTACAGTTGATTAATATCTATTATTTATCCAACCACGACCAATTTAAACTCCAGAACCAATCTCTTAAAATGATTATTCAAAACGTTCAGATTGCCCGCAATCAAAATATTAGACTAGGGTTCCTACAAATTTGTGGTTAGCGCTTATTATAGTGTAATAAAATCGAAACTTAATCCCATATTTAGTGTATTCATTGTACTAAAGTCTCCTGAAAGCTCTTGTGTGGACTTAGAATTATGCGGGGTCATTTTACAGGGACAGCGCTCGGGAAATATTGATACAGGCTATTCCGTATAATGGAATAGATAATACAGTTTTTATCGTCTTCAATACCCTACCTACCTAACTTAACTGGTTTCAGATTAAATACTCTGTTTTTGATGAAATTTCGTTTAGCGGTAACCTTACATAAATATAAAGTCTAGCTAAAGATTTCAAGTCGTATCTCTGCATAGTTGAATATCTTGTGCTTAACTTGAAGATTAAACACAACCGCGATAATGTTTATTAAAAATTTCTACCGTCAGTAACTAAACTGTTAATTACGATGAACTCAAATTTAAAGTCAGTCGTAAATGTTTTACTAGCAACTGGTCTGTTACACAAAATCCACAAGATTAGTCGTTAATAGCACATCAAACTCCAAACTGTCGGCAGTAACTTCCACCAGTCGGATTACGTAAAGACAAGTAAATTGTAAGTTATCACATAGCCATTGGAATACTATTCAATTACCATTAGTTAGGTCCGTAGTGCACCTAATCCGGCTTTATTCCTCACCATCTTAATTGATAATGCCTGAGGAATACGATCAAGGGCGTAATACGATTGCATTAGGTCCATTAGATCGCGTGCATCGAATCTCGACCAACACAAGCAGATGCTACCGTGCGCGTACAATTGGACAGTTACCAGGTTTCATCGAACTGTGTATTTATTCATTGTCTAAGATTGTCTTTTTACTCTCGGAGATTCAGTTCAGCGTCCTTTCAAACGAGTTTTTTTTAAAAGAATCAAGTAAATATTAAAATAATTGTTTCAGTGTTGTTTAGTAACATATATCGCATCTACACAAATAGATATGTGCCTTCGTATAACGAATTCAATACTCCCTAAAATTGAATCCCGAAAGATAAAATTGCGACCAAATCGGCCAGTTACATAAGAGGGGGTGGGGAGCCCAATGAAAGCTTACGTAAGGCCGCCTGGAACTTAACGGTGGAGTGTAAAAGAGTGCTTTAATACATATCTTGTGGTTGCAAATCGTACGGGGTCTCAGCTTGACACGGTCCACTCGACGACAGTCATATTTGCATATTAGCAGCGATGCCCGCCGGCCGCCGGCAACTGCCAGCTAACGATCTACTAAATTCTAAACGTGGCAAATTACCTCGTTAATTACATTCCGTTTTCAGTAAACTCCGGGTAATTTCTTAAATACTGTTTCGCTACAGGCTACTTTATTTTAATTACCCCCAAAAGTAACATTCCATTTATAAATTGAATTTGCGTTCGAATTCGGTGCATGTGTAAATATGTTAATCGAATCAACGCGAGGAAAATTCGATGGACGCGTTCGATCGCTGGGCAAATAGTCGCGCTCGCCGGCCGGCGTCCGAGGACTCCTCCAAGACTCGGTAATATTTACCTCTTCGACGACTTCCACATGTGCGTCAACCACGCGGAACCTTCCCTCCAAAAACTGCCAACGATCACAACAGTACTACATCATTACACAACTGAACCACGAGAGATTAAACTGTTTCAGCGCACTACAACTTTTACGTGAGCGAAAGTGAAGGGGGTGGTATTCGGGTGGTTATTTGTCCGGAGAGTTGGGGACGTACGCTCGCGTCGGCGGTCGGCACGCAACTGACGGCGCCCGATGACGACGGCTTGAAACTCCAAATTCGAGGTCTTTGTAGGCATTATGGTAGGGGAGGCATTGATGCTAAATTTGTAGTTACTCGAGCGTCTTTGGGACCTACTGGAATTTGAAGATTAGGTGGAATAAAGAAAAAAAGGTTATGTGATATTTTCCCCTTCAGCGGTGGGGGGAGCGTCTACAGGGTTTCAAAAATGTAAAAAAAAACAGTCACCAAGAAATACTCGAGCGCGTCAGATATTAATAGGGTAGTCGCGCCACGTCTGTCTGATAACGGAAAAATAATAATCTGCCGTTTTGCGTGGTGGGGGTGGCCGTACGAAGGGGTCGAAAATATTTTAAAAAAAAAATTACTCGAGCGCGTCAGACATTGATAAGGGATGTTAAGTGAACCCTCCAGTAGCTCCTATTTTAAAGACTGACGATTTGGACGCGACCATCAGTCAGGGCCGATTTTTGAAAATGCAAAAAAAAATCGTGACCTTGATTTACTCGAGCGCGTCAGATTTTTATACAGGCGGTTCTTCTTGATGGCCTTGTTGTACTGACCCATAATCTGACAATTATGTTGAGGGATTTCCTTAATCTGACGGTTTGAAAAAAAAAAATATGTAAAAAATATCGAAATCTCGAAAATGGTTCAAGATATCGAAAAAATGTTTGTACAAAAGTTGTAGAGAATTTAACCTTCTACAATATTTATTATGAATACATATACCAAAAAACCCATAGGAAACGAGATATTTGCAATAAATGATTTTTTGACCTTTGACCTTGAAAAATCAGTAGTCGCGGGCACCCTAAGATAAGTAGCTTTTGAGACAAGTTTTAGGGTGTCAAAATAAAGGTTTATACAAGTTAATAGCTGACTATTTCTCATTCTGAGGTGAAACTCATAATATTCCTGGACTATACACTTAATAATGATTTTAGCCACTTCGGCTTGTGCAAATCGGCAGATTAAGATATTTCCGTGATTCGTGACTAATTTCCTTCAAAATAAAAAAAAAACCAATCGCGCTCGAGAAAATCCAGGTGACGTTTTTTTTTTGCAACTTTGCGAGTTTCCAATTTTCTTTCGTCACGCCCAATTTGTCAGATTATTGAAATGTACACTATTTTGCATGTAACTAACTTACCTTACCTTAATCTGACGCGCTCGAGTATTTCAAACCATCGATTTTTTTTTACTAATCTGACGGGCTACCCTAGGCGTTCGACACTACATAGAAGGCTCAGATTTGGTGAGAGTACTTCACAAGGTGCAAGGTTGCCCCCCTTATGTTAATCTGACGCGCTCGAGTAAATCCCGAAATCCCCTATTCGCCTCCCCTACCATTAGTGAACAAAACAGTGACAGAGGTCATGGATTTTTCTCTCCGGCTATGTGGGAATGGGTTGGGAGTCGACACCACGTGCATAAGTTACATAACGTCGACTTAATAGAATTAAATTTGCTCCCGAGGGCTTATAGTTTTATGTTTACCTTATCGATACGTGTGTGGGTTAATGATAAAGCAATGCAATTAATGGAGGTAGGGATTATTTCAGTGGTCGTTTTCGTTGTGATTCTTAGTGTTACGTGAAACATTGAGAAGTAATTAATGTTACGTGTCTTTATTTTTAGTTGCGGAATGAAGTGTGTCTGGTATTGTGCCGTTAAAACGAATAAGCTTTTAAGCGATAAGGCGTGCGATCGTTTATTTTTATCTTTTATTATCCCTTACCATCTTCCGAAATGATTCGCCAAACGGCGGCTTTAATAAGGTTATTTTTTATGTCAGAAGTCAGGCGGACTTTCCATGATTAGGTAAGGAGGTAGATAAGGTGATTGCCAATGTGTTGCCAACATTTACAAAGCATCTGGCTCTCAAGTGGAACTGCCAAAACACACCAGTAGGTGCTTGGCGATAGGTTTTATTATAACAGATAAATATTATCTTCTCGAAATGTCGAGTTAAAGTTCACAAAGGGATGTAGATAAATATTATCATCCCAAAATTCTCGTGAAATCGTTATAACTCTGATAAAGTACGTATCACATCTCGCTTCTATTCTTTCTCCTATTAACTTTTGATACACGTCCTTCAGAATTGACATATTAGGGGCGTAATGTGGCACATCCACATTGTACCCTCGTTTAGAAAGGGGAATGCCCAAGCTTCATAGTGTCTTGGGCCCAGCATGGACAGCAAAAATTTGTATCTTAATTGAGAGTTTTAAAATCACATGTATATCAGATATCTAAAAAATATATAAAAATAGCCGCCATTGTTTTGAAATAGAAGAAAACAATGAACATTTTGAGGTTATTTTACAGTATGAGAATACGTCTTTCTGTATACCTAGGTATGCCTGATGTATAAAATATAACTCTCATTATATTTTACTTACCTATTTGTAGTTATTGGGGTAGGTACATAAAAAATACAAGTTTTTTCATATATATACTGTGCTATATTTTCATTCCGTATCAATATCCTCTTCATTTTCATATATGACTAATATGTCATCTAAAAATGGTGCAGGAGGTAATATATTAGGCTCATACCTAGCCCAACCAATATATCAAAGTACAGTCATTATGTGGGAGCAACAACCTACCATGTGTTTTCCAACTATACAGGTACAATAATATTGTTGGATTGCATCCCTCTCATGACTATCATTATTTATTAAAATATAAACAAAATATATTATATTATATATTATAAAATAACCTTTGCGGCTATTATTTCGTCGAGGAACCTCTTGCAGTGTTTGTCTAAACTGATGCTTTGCCATTCCAAGCCAGTAATAGACTAAATGGTCATCAATATCTTCAAAATCAATATTATTGCCTAGCTGGTTTTTTAACAGCATTGCAAAATCTTCAATGAAGTCAGCAGAGAAGGTATGGTTTCCATTTTCTACATTTACTAAACCATCCTATGTATTGCTTTTTAAAAGGATGTTACAAATATGGCAGTTTTGTTGAACATAAAATGATAAATCACAAAACAATCTCACACATTATAATGAAGTAGGGATACATATTCTTTCACCTCCATGGCAGTCAAGAAAAACACAATGACATTCCGTAGTAACAGCTCTTGTATAGTTGGGTAGAATTATTCCTGCTTCATTAGTGGCAGCTAACGATGTGGATGCAGATTCTTGCACAAAATGTACACCTGACCTCTCTGCCAGTAAGGATGACAGATTCGACTGGAAGATGATACCTGAAAAGTATACTTTATTACTTTACGTAATCAGGGTATCTTTTGTAACATGTTTTAATCTTCACTTGTTTTATTTGTTTAGTCCATTATGCAATGGAAACAAGACACTATAGAAATTATTTTGTTTTCAAATCCGTGGGAGCTACTTAATAAAATGAGCATACCTAGCATACTTATTGACACTTAATTAACAAAATGTGATTTGAAACTCACCTCTCGAGGTCTAATCCATTCCATTGCCACATTTCTAATGATATTCTCTCTATTTGTATCTGTACATAATAAATGGCTTCTTAGTCGTCTAATAAGCGACCACAATTAACACAAAGATTTTGATGGCTAGATCTTCCTAGTTCTTGTTGAGATTCAACAAGGCTTGCACTAACTTCCTCCCAGCAGTTGTAGCAAACAAGATTATCCCTTGATACCTGTAAATAATAACATAACCTGTAAGTTCTTGTACATTGTAGGTAATACCAAACATTTATTATTGTGTCTTTTAATTATTTATTTACCTATCGTGGTGCAACCCATTGCTGTACTATAGTTAGGTTTTCCTGGGGCTCCAAGCATGTCGTTGAATCCCCACCAGGTTAAAACCACAATAACACAATGTTCTTCAGGCATATTAGAATGAAACACTTGTTCAAAGTCCAAAAATGAATGCAGCAAGGATCCGTGATTCCAAAACCAAAGTCGTCGTTGATTGTGAGTACTGCGTCCGTAAAACAATGCAAAAGGTCGTAGGTAGTAAAATAAACCGGAATCGAAATCAAAACACATCCACATTGAGCGTAAGCAACAAGTGAAGAAGTCAAATAGAATAATAAATAAACACTACTGGAAGAATTGAGTGAAGTAACAAAATGACATTTCATTCATTATCATTAGAAGTAAGTGTTGTCACTCAGGAAAAAATATATCAATACATTCGATAAATCGATTTTTTTTTCGTAGGTA
Organism: Ochropacha duplaris; assembly: GCA_951361185.1. Lineage (NCBI taxonomy): Eukaryota > Metazoa > Arthropoda > Insecta > Lepidoptera > Drepanidae > Ochropacha > Ochropacha duplaris. The sequence continues at coordinate 738,395 of OX592702.1, read as the reverse complement.
AAAAAATCTTTAGATTCAAAAAAATGTTTTTAAACTACGTACCTATTAATTATGACATAGCTTGTAAGTTATGTTACTGTTATATATATGTTATAATAAGCAAAGTGATATTTGTACTTTAGTTGAATGTAGAATTTTTATTAAAATCGATTATTCATATCGATAAAACAAATCACAAATAACTTGTTTATAATGCTGGCAACATTTACCCGCTTATCATTCGACGATTTTTAAATGAAATGAATAAAAATACTTTTAATAAACGAAATATTGTTTCATATAGTGGCGCCTGTTTAAGTATATGCAAAATTAATGTTAAAAAATTACAAAATTAATGCATATAATTGTTTTCTCGGTAGGTAATGTCCACGGTGGGCCCAAATCGGGCTTTCCCCTTTCCTACCACACGGTAATTAGTCGTAAATAATTATGCTGCGTGCTATTTAGTTTAATATTTTTTATTTGGAAAATTTAATGGAACGTGACCATTTAGGTTCACCTCGTAAATCATTCTAAATTGAGAATTTTCCACGAATAATAGTAATGTCATTGACTTTACCCGCATTTAGAAGGTAAATTCAAGTGTAATCACCGTACGTTGCGGAAATAAATTGTTATCAAACGTCATGATATGTCGGTATATTTGTGAACTAGCTTTCCGCCCCGCGGTTTCACCCGAGTATTTCTTGAGATTATCCATTACAAATAATCAAATCTTTTCTCTTTATAATATTTGTTTAGATTGGTATGGGTTTATGCCTTATCAACAGTTTTTGTTCAAGTTTCTACTGAAAACATTATTAAAGTTTTTATTTATTAAACGCCCTCCCTCATATTTATGTTTTTCCCCTCGTATTTGGGCTTTGGTCGGTGTAGCTTCCTCCTCTATTTGTTCTTTACCAGTTCCTGCGCCTCTTTATACGACTATTTTTACTTTCACTTTGTCTATATAGTTTAAGTCTTCCTTTTCCTCGCTTTACTTCTACGAAGTTTTATAACTTCGTCGTGTCGTATGGCCCAACATTTGTCCCATTAAAAGTAGAAGTATATATTCGATAAATATGTGTCTATAAACTAAAAGATCGATGGTCATATTCAGATTTTTCGAATATATTTTTGCTATCTTTTGGCCTTCATTTAAGCAGTAGGTGTATCTGAAGGCTATCTCTGATAGGTTCGATTGCATTTGTAGGATTTATTAGATTGTTCACTTCAGTTGATGACTCATCATTAATACTTATTACCACGTAACTAGTCAAATTTTTCATAACTATTGGGTAATCCTTGAATAATTGTTCTCGAATCTGTTCGCCGTATTTAGACCTAGAAACCACATGATTATAATATAATATCCGAGCTTCAATAACAAAGCAAATTGCAGCGACGCTGGGTCTGGCAGCGGTACCAATGCCCCCCCTTTCAATTATAGCTCGCTCATTATTCACGACAACGGATAATTGCGAGAGAAAAATGTAAACTACAACCTCCGTATCGCAGTCGAGGCGGTCATTGTTTGCTTTTCATTAATCTAGATATTTTAATATTAAAAATTCATTATATATAGTTCAGATGCTAACATTTTTTATTGAATATATATCTAGAGTATAGTTTGAACAGAATGTTAATTTGGGTTTATCTTTTTATGTTTGAATTCAGCAAATGATTCTTTACAAGTTTCCTCTCCCATTTGGTATCATTATATCGCTTACTATTTGTCTACTTTTCTCCCACTCTCTGTACTCTCGCGACCTTCACTCTCTTTGCCAGATTATTTTGATCCTTGGCAATTTTTCAGATGCTTTCTCTGCATATCTAGTAGTGCTATATAATATCTGTGTCGCACCTGAGGCATGTTTATTAACTGCACTGCATGATTGATTCTATAGAATCACACGAGCGCAATCAATCCCCGTTCGTTTGAAATATCTGTACGTTCTGCCGGATCTAGTGTGTCTAGTCTTAGTTTGTTTACGGCATCTTTTTGAATGACACGTGATTGTGGTGTTTCGAGATTGGATAATGGTTTTGTGTTTATTGATGTTATGCATAAACTCGCGCACTTAAAGAGTGGAGTTGATAAATATGTTGATCTATTTGCGTCTAGGTTATCTCACGTAAATTATAAGCTAATCTACCATTCTAACTCTATTGTTTATGTATTCTCTTTACTTATAGGGATGATTATCTTTAATAATAGTGTAGCTGTAATAGATATTTTCATTCTAAACTATTAATTCTTGACACAGTTACTTTAAGCAGTATTACAGAAGTTGTAACTGCTAGCTCGGACTTTTGTTAAAATTTTGGGGGCCGTGAAGTCTTAGGCCCACTGGATGCACCCGCCGACTTGTGAGACTCATTCAAATAGTATTTCCCAAAATGTGATTTAATGGCAGCAGGGCGCTCAGACAAAATCTTCACATAGACCAACTGTCAGTACGTCAGTCTTCTGATATAAAAAGTGGTTCTATTTTCTGGAATCAATTATGGCTATATAACAAATATCTTTATCGCCAGACCCTTTTCACTATGTTTGTCTTCATCAACGCCCTTTCTCGGAGTATAACTTCACCTGACAATATGGTTTGTTAGTTTATTTACGCCAAATTCCGAAGGGCTACATTGTTTTGTTTTGTTATTGTGTACGTAGTTAATAAAGCATATATTTAGATTGTATGTGACCCGGGAACGTGTATGACCTCAGGAAGTTTAGTCGGGAATTAGGGTTGGCGGGTTCAACCTAATCTAGAATTCTTGTGTAAAGGATTTTTGTATCGAGTCAAGTGGTGAATGCATAACTAATGAATGGAACTGGCTTGTAAGTTTAGCTCAACCTCAAGCTCAAGCATCAAACTCATTTATTTAGTAAGACCCTGATAGAGCACTTGAACGTTACAATTAATTGACAAGTACTACCGGTTCGGAATACACTTTGCACAAGTGCACCTTGCTTTTTTTATTAGGATCAAAACCACTAGGATTTTAGAGCGGGTTATAGTTCTTTTTATGTATTCTTGCCTTAGTTTAAGCATTAAATTGTTAAATATTTGAATGAAAAAAGCCAGTATAAGATGGTCCAAAAATATTTTAAGAGATAACTTTGCTGAGATTCTTGCCGGTTCTTCTCAGTTGAAGTCTTCTGTGGCTCGACCTTCATGAGTCCTAGGGCCTAAACTGAATAAATGGTTTTGACTCTGACTAACCTTTTCAATAATGTTTGTAAGAAAGTGATGAGAATATTAGCATGAATGCGACGTTTTAAAATAACTTTGAGTGGAATTCAAGAAATTGTTCGAGAGGATTCAATTTCACTAGGTAAATAGTGCTGGGACACTCATCAGCAGGTTGTGTAATAATATCACCTATCAACCAGTGATGTACCTACTTGTTTATATGGTGGCTAAATAGCCTACATTGACCTATGTCGCCGGCATCAACGGATGCACTTCACGTAGAATGCGATAAAAAGTGACGTGAAAAGTGACGAAGTTGTGTTGAACAACTGAAAATGCTATCATGTCTACATCGTAATGTAGTGTGAATATTGCAATATTAACTTGTTTCTGTGTGCGTTACAGTGACATCTATTATATAAAAATGAATCCCTATTTCCTTGGTCACGGCATCACGCTCGAACGGCTGGACAAATTTCGCTAATCCTTTTTTGTTGTATTTGTTATTGTAAGGAGAAAGTTCTTATGAAAGAAAAAAGATGAAAGTTGCGCGGAACATTAGAAAATTTAAGAAAACTTAACGACCGTATTCAATTTTCTAACCTTAATATAGTTTCTTTTTATTTTCATTTCATGGCAGGACTACGTCTGCCGGGCCCACTAGTCTATTATATAAAAATGAATCCCTATTTCCTTGGTCACGGCATCACGCTCGAACGGCTGGACCAATTTCGCTAATTCTTTTTTTGTTGTGTTTGTTGTGTTGTTATTGTAATTGTAAGGAGAAGGTTCTTACATTAAAAAAAAAAATAAGAAAATTGCTCAGAAACTTCGAAATTTTAAGAATATAATACAATTTTCTAAATATTGTTTAAAACTGATGGTTCCAAGTTTCTTTTTATTTTCATTTCATGGCAGGACAACGTCTGCCGAGCCCACTAGTCTATAATAAAATTCCTTTTGAATATAGTATGCTATCATTATAATATGACACTTATGTTTCTCCGTTGAGAATTTATTTTCCCTATTGCCATTCTATAAGAGTGCCAACTATAAATTGTATTCAGTTTAGGCACTAGAAGGGCACTTAAGTTCTTCTGAAGTTACCGATTCCTTCGAATTGAATCAGTCTTCACTTGAGAATCGCCATGAAACTCGGCAAGGCGTCTCCTACTAGACTTACTATCCTATTTCATACTAATCCTATCCTATGTATGTGTGTTTGTGTTAGTTACTCAGCTCCGTAACAGCTGAACTGCTTTGGATGATTTTTTTACAAAGATATGTATACGCAGTTCTTGAATATTCAATTAAAATTCCCAAAATAGATTTAATCACAGCTCGGCTGTAGACAAACTGTGATTCGAGGGTATTTCCCCGTCGGGCGGCGCTTCTGTTTGTTAAATATACCAAATATCTACATTTATTTACGTTTAGTTTATCCATTGAATGTTCAGAATTGATAACGTTTTAATTATATTTGCAGGGATTATTTGTACGTCAGCTTTTCAATTATGAAAAGTTTTGTACAGTGTATATAATGGGTGATAGTTCACTTTTTACTATCATTCAAAATAATAATATGACGGGCCGGTTGTACCTATCACGCCGCAGGTCGTGGGTTCGATTCCCATCCAGGACAGATATTTGTGTGCATGAACATGTCTGTTTGTCCTGAGTCTGGGTGTTATCTATTTAAGTATGTATTTACAAAAAAAAGTAGTATATGTATTATATCAGTCATCTGGTTTCCATATTACAAGCTCTGCTTAGTTTGGGATCAGATAGCCGTGTGAGAAAAATGTCCGACGATATTTATTTATTTATTTAATGTTGCTGAAGGTTGCTTTTTGCTGGTGGATTTTAGCATCGGCAGCATTTGATCTGCGGGATATGAGGGCTCGGCTCTTCCTCAATCAAAAGTCGGAAGTTTCGATAGAATATAAGGTCTAAGAAGGCTGTGTTGTACCGATCACGTTTCTAGAATCGTAATTATTATTTTATTATTATTCATTATCTATGAAACAGCTGATTATAATTTCCAGTCACTTAAATCAGGCTTTTGACTGTTGAATTAATTCGAATTAGATACAATTATGTAGATTTATCCTACTAATATTATAAAATATGTTAGTTTATTTGGACTTAATCACGCAAAACGGCTGAACAGATTTTGATGAAATTTGGCACACAGATAGATCATACCCTGGAATTAAACAAAGGATACTTTTTATCCCAGGGAAAGTTAAGTTCCCTTGGAAACGCAGTTGAAACCGCGGGGACAGCTGGTAATACAATATTTTTCTATTTTATGTTTATTTTTTATAATTCATATTTGACTGTCCCATCTGTACATATATTTATAGTTCTAACTAGTGGACCCGGCAGACGTTGTCCTGCCCTGAAATTAAAACAAAACTTAGAACCCGATGCCAGCGCCATCTACCGGGTCCAATTTTGTTTTCAAATCATCGAGGAACCCATTGAAATACACACACAAAATTTCATCCAAATCGGTCCTGTTACCATACTCCTCCGAAACGGCTTGACCGATTACTCAAATTACTAAAATGGCTATTAAAAAATAAGGGTTGATCGTAGAAGGGTGAAAATTGGTGATTGTATGTATTTTTGTATGTTGTATCATAAAAAAATAGAAATTAGAAATTTTGTCTCAAAAATAAAAATAAAAATTTAGGGGTGGACTACCCCTAACATTTAGGGGGATAAAAATAGATGTTGGCCGATTCTCATAGATACCGGATAAGCACAAAAAATTTCATCTAAATCGGTCAAGCCGTTTCGGAGGAGTACGGCAACTAAAACTGTGACACGAGAATTTTATATATTAGATAATATTTTACACCTTTTTATATAATAAGAAAGGCAAGCCGTGAACATCAAAAAACTGATGAAAATAAATAATAGAGATGTGAGGTAACATCAAAGAGAGAATCTTGTTTTGTAATATGAGCAATAGAGGCCTGGCTAAGGCTGTGAGCCTTTTTTCCCCGCACTGGTATTGTTTTAGTTCAATTTATTTTCAGGTCCTTTGTGTCTGCAATTTGAATCATGATGCTATTACGCGTTGGTGATTAGATAAATTTGTAAGCGTGTTATTTTTCAATCCTAATTTGTTTTCCTGATTATCCCAATGTTTTTGTGTGCGAATTTCTACGTTTCGAAGAATCGTCTTCGATCATGAAATTACATAAACCTAGGACATTCTTCACGTACGCCTATCTGTCCATGTTTATGACACAAATGTCTATCCTCGATGGGAATCGAACCCATTACCTGTAGCGTGATAGTCAATCGGCTTTTTTTAAATTATATTCGATAGGCTTGTGTTTGACCACAATCTCACCATGGTAAGTGATGATGTAGCCGAAGGTGGTAAGCACACAAAGCCTAGATGGGAACTGGCTCTCAAGTGCAGCTGTCGGAACACACCGATAGGTGTTTGGCGACAGATTTTCAACTTGAGGGTGGTAGCCAGCCAGTCGGGTACCACAAAGTACCCTACCACCGTGCTATGGTTTCCTCACGATGTTTTCCTTCACCGAAAGCTCAAGCTCATTGTAGGATTCGAACCCACGACCTTCGCCGCGGCATTCGACGTCACTTACCACTGAGCTATCATCGCCTTAAATCGGTCATCGGCTCTTCGTAATTGAATACCATTTTGGGACTAAATGGACCAGCGAATATTCCACGAGCGGAGTGGTTTTTATTGTCAATTAATAAAACAGATAAATAAACTCGTTTAAAAATTCTGCTATATTCGCATTAGACGTTACTAGCTGTCCCCCGCGGCTTCACCTGCGTTCCCGTGGGATCTTTGCTGTTCCCGGAATAAAAAGTAGCCTATGTGCTATTCCAAACTATAATCTATCTCTGTGCCAAAATTCATCCAGATCCATTCAGCCGTTCTGGCGTAAATGAGTAACAAACATACATCCATGCATCCAAACTTTCACATTTATAATATTAGTAAGATTAGTGGGATTGATTGATTGTCAGTTACGAACAATTTTAGAATGTTCTTTTTTATATAACTTTGTGTGAACTGAAACTTAAGTAGAGGTAACTTTGCACTCAGACGGCGCTTTTAATCAGTGAGTTTTTGTGGCAGCTATTTTTTGGCAGGTTCGACCATTAATCCAACTCATTCATTATTCAAGGAGCGGGATGGATTGGGATTCGGTTCCCTGAGTTGAGCATCTTACGTTGTGTAATATTTGAACGATCTGATTGAAAAGAAAACGCTGCTTCATTTGTCAGAAGATTGACCTTAAAGGCTTTTCAGTTGAACCACTTTTAAAGGACCAGGTTTACTTATGTATACTACTTTTTAAGGCGATGATAGCTCAGTGGTAGTGACGTCGGATACGGCGAAGGTCGTGGGTTTGAATCCTACAATGAGCTTGGGCTTTCGGTGAAGGAAAACATCGTGAGGAAACCATAGCACGGTGGTAGGGTACTTTGTAGTACTCGACTGGCTACAACCCTAAAGTTGAAAATCTGTCGCCAAGCACCTATCGGTGTGTTCCGACAGCTGCGCTTGAGAGTCAGTTCACATGTAGGCTTTGTGTGCTTACCACCTTCGGCCACATCATCACTTACCATGGTGAGATTGTGGTTAAACACAAGCTTATCCAGAATAAAAAAAAGAGTTTTATAAGTAAATGCCCTATTCACTTGACAGTCTAATTCTAAGTAGATGAAAAATGTATAAGCACTAAAAAGGCATATTGTTAGAACCTTAGTTCTAACTGCCTCGCATAATAATGAAAAATAATATTTAAAAAATACACGTTTCTTAAAATATTATATTAACAACATGCTATTTACACGCAAATATTGTCAGTGAGACTAGATAAATAATTATTGAATGTAATATGTGTAAGTTGTTTTTGAAAAGAGTAATTGCTGTGTTTATTGCCGGCTCTTCTCAGCAAAAACAACCTTCCGAACCGAGCATTTAGAGTCTGACTATTCATAAGTGCCTGTGAAGGCCTATTTGGATAAATAAACAGTTTCATTTCATTTAATTACATGTTATTTTCGCTGTTATTAAACAAATCACTAATTACCAGCCGCGATAAATAGAGCTGTAACATCTGTTCAGCTACGTCTACGTCGCGTTTAATATATTTTACTATTCAATTAATATTCGCAACTTGCGTTAAATTGCGACGAGAGATTTGTTAGGCAATAAATTTTGTATCGTCTTTTAATTTGCTCCATAACTTGCGGCCTTGGTGTTTATTATTGTAAATGCGACCTTGCTCCAATTACAATATCTTAAGAGCCTGAAAGAGAAACCGTCCCGTGTAATTTGTAACGCTTCCTGTTTTCCATTTGCGTCGGATCAAATCTTTTGACATTCTAAATGAAACGTTGTGATGTCGCTTGTAAAGTTGGCTTGACGACATGCTTGTAAATTTACGTCGGGAAACTCAATTGGGTCTGCCAAATTGTTGAGGATAAGATAAAATAATAACACGTTCCAGATAAATAAAAATGTTGCCAATATAGTCAAATTGTCAACAAGTACTGATTAAATATTATTGAGGCGAACATTTTTTTTAAAATTCTTGATAAGCTTGTGTTTGACCACAATCTCACCATGGTAAGTCATGATGTGGCCGAAGATGGTAAGCACACAAAGCTTAGATGGGATCATAGCTCAGTGGTAGTGATGTCGGATTCCGTGGCGAAGGTCGTGTTCGAATCCTACAAGCTTCTTCAGCTTAAGGTACCTGCTAAGAAAGGATTTTTGAAAATGCAACTCCTTAAAAGGGAATGCGAATAAAACCGCGGGGTCAACTATTATTTAATAAATGTAATCTTGCTGAGTTTCTTGCCGGTTCTTCTCAGTTGAATGCTGACTTCCGAGCCGGTGGTAACTTCTGTAGCTCGAGCCCTCCAAGAACCTCAAGAGGGTAGTGTCCTAAAAAAATCTATTTAATCCGTCAGTTAGATTACCAAAAAATATTGGACACGTATTTTTTATTTTGTTCCGTAAACGAAAAATGACGAGTGCGTTGAAATTTCGAGTGACGTCACAAGCCCCCACATCTATACTTTGATGCGCTATAACTTTGACTTTTGACTATTTTTATTGATTTGATGAAGCAAAAAATACGTGCCCAATATTTTTTGATAATCTTACCGACGGACTAATTAGAATTCATTTTTTTTGATCCTTACCTTATTGAGTTGGCTTTGTTTGATACTCGCATATATCTATAAAATTCTGTCTTTTGTCTATTGTCTGATTTGTAATATTGGTTAGTTTGTAAGGAGAAAGAAATAAAATTATTATTATTATATAATGAAGGACGATTCTCGTTGCTAAAAGAATTTCAATGAATGTAATTCCGAAGATCGTTCAGTGTGGGTTATTCTGCTTGAAGCACGTTGCACCATTGCAGTAACTTTCAATTGAAGATGTTAATAAAAGCGACGTGTTTACTATATTTCATCGGTATACGTTAAGATATTGTGGAAAGCCGCCATCTGTGGCGGTTCGCGTTTGTAGCCCAGATTGTTTGGCGACAAGCCAGCCGAGCGATGTTAATGTCAAGAACACGCTTTCTCCTAAACGGTGTTGGTTATTTCAAACTGTTTTCGATGATAAATGAACTCAGCTACTTCATCAATTTTGGGGAGTAAAGTGCCTCAATAGTTTTGTAGTCTTTAATCTCTTGAACACGTAAACGTATATTAGCTAGTCTCTCGGGTCCACTCGGAAGGTTTCTTTTATCTCAGAATTGACATTAAAACTTTACTGCGCTCTTTAGTAAGTAACTACAATTTATATGAGACCTTGGTAATAGCAAAATCCTTATTTCCTTTTTTCCAGTTCCCATCTAGGGGTGTGTTCCGACAGTTGCACTTGAGAGCCAGTTCCCATCAGGCTTTGTGTCGGCCTCATCATCACTTACCATTGTGAGATTGTTGTCAAACACAAGCTTATCCAGAATAAAAAAAAAATTGTGTAGGTAGTGTTGGGACGGCCGTCCCATCCACCAACAGGATAAACAATATATTTTTTTATATTTAAGACATAAATAAACAGACGACTAGCTACAGTCCGCCCAGCGGTTTCATCTGTAGTTTCGTAGATTACCTCCTACATCCAAACTTACAAACTATACCTCTATGATATTATTAGAGTAAATATGTATGGTACCATGTCTACTGTAGATTCAACGTTAATATTTCCACAAAAACAAAGTATAAAACATAAGCAAATCTCCGATCGATGTTGCTATGCTGTGTGTTTTCTTTATGCCACCTTATTGAGTCGTATAGCGAGCAACACCATTCTAACTCTTATTGCTGTGACTTTTTGGCGGGAACTTGCGAAGTGACGTTGAGTTTTCGTTTTATATTAATTAAATTCGTGTATTTTGAATTTTATTGAATAATTTCGGTGGTGTTTTGTCCAAAAGATCAATATAAGTGCACAAGTGAAGTGAAATGAAATGAAAGCGTGTATCGTGACTTTCCAGGTTGTCCCAAAAAGTCCATGAAATGTTTTAGTGGAATAGCCACCAATTTCACTAAAATTAGACCGGACTTGTACGGACGAGGACTAGACTTTACAGTGAAAGTGACAATAAAACGTGACTAAACATAAAATATGAATATTTAAATAAAGAAATGGCTTAAAGGTCTCTAAACCAAGGCCAAAATCTTTTAAAAAAAAAAAACTTATTGCTGTGAATTAAGAATGAAAGTGATGTAATATTTGTTTATCCTCTTGTTTCAGGTGAGTGTGTTCGCTGTTTGAATAATAGATAAGGTAAATATGATTACAATTGAAATTTTCCATTACTATAGATTGTTTGTCTGCGATGGTATTATTTACTACTAGAACGTTTAGTTTAGTCCAAATCTCTGAATATAGAGTATTGAATTGTTAGTAAGCTAGATTATTCAGAATATATTAGTGTGTCCTAAATAAACAATGATACAGTTTCATTTATCGACACTTAACTTTGATAAGGTCAAACATTATTTATGAAATGTTCTCATAACATTTTTTTTTTATTCTGGATATACTTGTGTTTGACCACAATCTCACCATGGTAAGGGAACTGGCTCTCAAGTGCAGCTGTCGGAACACACCGATAGGTGCTTGGCGACAGGTTTTCAACTTGAGGGTGGTAGCCAGCCAGTCTGGTACAAAGTACCCTACCACCGTGCTATGGTTTCCTCACGATGTTCTCCTTCACCGAAAGCTCAAGCTCATTGTAGGATTCGAACCCACGACCTTCGTCGCGGTATTCGACGTCACTTACCACTGAGCTATCATCGCCTTAAAACATTATTGCTAGCTAGACTTCATTAATTGCTTGTTTGGATGTTTAAAGGTCGTAGCTCACTTACACGACTCCGGTCCCACCAGACAAATAAAATATCATTCAAATATGGGCTTCAGGTCGTGCTCTTTAGATATATTCATAAATTAGCAGACAGCTCGCTGTCAGCGAGCTTACCGCCATCAGACTGCTCGGTACGAGTAGTTGACTTTTAGTATAGGGCGGTGTTGGGTGGAAGCGGTGTTGGAGCAGAGTCGTTTAAATGGGCTATGTCCTTAAGAGCTCTTACTGCGGGTTATTTAGTCAGTCATACCAAGTAAATTAGTTGCCCTGAAATACAAGAACCCGAAAGCAGCGCCACCTACCGTGAATCTAAACCATCAAGGGTCTTTACGGCATTGTAATAAGGTGTACAACACATTTGCTATCCCCCTTATATTGCTAATGTCTATAGGCGACGTTAGTCACTTACCACGAGGCCTGGTAATCCTGACATGGCCAATAATGGCCAGAAGTGGTTCAGTCGAGGAGTACAGTGACAGACATACATATGCTACAACAGGTGCTTAGCGACAGATTTTCAATTTGATTTTGATTTTATCCACCGTGCTATGGTTTCCCCACGATGTTTTCCTTCATCGAAAGCTCAAGCTCATTGTAGGATTCGAACCCACGACCGTCGCCGCGGTAGCCGACGTCACTACCACTGAGCTATCATCGTCTTAATCTTGCTAAAATACTTGCACTCTCGCGTTGTCATTTCCAGAGATGCCATATTATTTAACTGCCCACATTAGTGTAGCTGTAACCGTCTCCACCATCTGCAGATGCCATTGTCCCACACCACTAAACTCACCAATAAACTCACCAATAAAACCCACATGTCCACGAGCCGTTAAAAACTTGCCGACTAGGACTGCGCGTTACTATTTTTGCGAACTTCTAATGCAAATAACACAATCAAGCATGAAGACACAACTTGATTGACATAATATAATAAGCAAATCATAGAGACAGCAAGCACAAATTTCAAAGGTTCGACACCCAAATATAAAACCCACACTTTCACAACTACATACACACACCCTCTCACACTCTCACACTCTCACACTCCGCCCACGTACACTTTCATTCAACACAAAGAGAGGACATTCATTCATTCATACACTATTTAATTACAGAATTACTAAAACTATTGCATAATGTTAGCATTGATTGATTTTAGGCGATGATAGCTCAGTGGTAGGTAAGTGACGTCGGATCCCGCGCCGAAGGTCGTGGGTTCGAATCCTTACAATGAGCTTGAGCTTTCGGTGAAGGAAAACATCGTGAGGAAACCACAGCACGGTGGTAGGGTACTTTGTAGTACTCGACTGGCTGGCTACCACCCTCAAGTTGAAAATCTGTCGCCAAGCACCTGTTGGTGTGTTCCGGCAATTGCACTTGAGAGCCAGTTCGCCTTTAAGGCATTGTAATAAGGTGTACAACACCTTAGCAATCCCCTGGTATTGCCAATGTCTATAGGCGACGGTAGTCACTTACCATCAGGTGACCCGCCTGCCTCGTTGTCACTTGTGACATAAAAAAAAAAAAAATTTAATGGCTACAATAAATTGTCAAAATTTCGAGGAGATTGGCGCTGATAGCCGAAATACAGGCTCTGGCTAGTTCGGATACAGATGCTTAACTAATTTGTACTTAGAATAAAGCTTATGTATAATTGAAACACTACGCTAAGTTCTTTTTTGAAATAAACGTTATTATTATTATTATTAACTGTCACGTCATTATCAAACGTAACCACTTCGGCTTTAGAGTTCAATTTCGTTTATGTGATAGGGGGTGTAGTTGAGCCATCGACCTTGTTAGCATCCATGGTGTTTGCCGCCCTTGGCTCCTTGCCAAATGTTACGGCCAATGTCAATGGCATTTGATGTGCCAAATGCCATGTTTACTTTCGTTCTACTGTACGGAGTTTGGGGAAGGCTGTGCGGTAATTTGTTCTTATCTATATCTTGTTTGTTTGTTTGAACGCGCTAATCTCAGGAACTACTGGTTTGAATTGAAAATATATTTTTGTGTTGGATAGCCCATTTATCGAGGAAGGCTATAAGATAAATAACATCACGCCATAAATAATAGGAGCGGAGCATCAATGGAAAATGTTGCAAAAACGGGGAAAATTTCTTCCTTTTGAGCGCTTCCGTTGCGTGCGCTGCGTAAACGGTTAAAGTTACACTATAATTATGTATGACGGAATTGTTCCTCTTAAAAAGTTCTAACATAAGTCCGTGATAGCATATGTCTATCTTTTTCAAGGTTGGCTCACTATTACCTTTTTGATGATAATCAATTTTGTACAAAAATGATGCATTGGGAAGGGGCTTTTATAAGCCGATCGTGAAGAAACTTGACATACAAATAATGCCACGGGAAAGCGGGTGAAACCGCGGAAGACAGCTAGTTTGTTATAACTTGAAGCGGTAATGTAGTTGTCTGTGCGGTTCATTTTGTTCCGTGACCTGGGCCGAGGACCTCGCCTTTAGCAACGGGATCACTTGTTAACGAACGACTCTGTTTGTATAACTTTAAATTTGCTAACTTTTATTTGGGTGTATTGTATATATTATGTCAAAATCATCATTGTTTTTCGTATTGTTACCGGATTTATCCTACTAATACTATACTGTTTGGATGTATTAATGTTTGTTACTCTTTCACGCAAAAATGGCTGAACGGATTCTGATGAAACTTGGCACACAGGTAGTCCATATCCTGGAATAAAACATTGCATATTTTTTATCCCGGGAAAAGATAAGATCCCTCGGGAATGCGGCATACTCTATACAACTTCAGTTGTATTGATTCACACTTCACTGATTTAGTAGTGAAGTCTACTTGGGATCCATCAACGACAATTTGTGCCAGCAATTCGAATACATTATTGATATTCAATACATGTTTCCGTACAACGGAATATCTACGGAAAGCGAGAAATTCTCATTGCAATTCCACCAATTGGAGACGGTTGCTATGCGTTTGCTAAAATATTTGACGAGAATTCTGAAAATTTCATAAAACCAGCCATGGTTAGCAAGGCATGGAAGAGCAAGGTATTAGACTCCCAATCTGATCCCAAACTAAGCAGAGCTTGTAATATGGAAACCAGATGACTGATATACTACATATACTACTTTTGTTGTTGTAAATACAAGATGCACTCAGACTCAGGACAAACAGACATGTTCATGCACACAAATGTCTGTCCTGTATGGAAATCGAACCCACGACCTGCGACGTGATAGGCAGAGTGTTAACCAACCACGCCAACCGGCCCGTCGACGGGAAGGCAGACATTGAAAAGGGAAGAGACTGTAGATATTGGAAACTTGTATATATTCAGATCACTTGGAAAACTTCGTAAGCGCGATGTAGATTAATGGAGCGCCATCTATCTAGGAGTCGTGCGAACTATATCTGTGTTGTAGGTAGATGTCGCTACACTGGTATGTCTCAATATAATTTAATTCGTGATCAAGCAAGATTCAACTTTATTCTACTTCTAATGTGATAATTTTTCGTTTACTTCACAGTATTAGAAGCGTCAAGGTCATACAAAGTTTATGATAGCGATATCTTTATGATGGGATCGGGAATCGCCATAAAAGAGTCGATAACAGTCATCTATATAGCTTCTTTACGTACACGCTCGCGTTACGAGTATTGATTTTATCAACACATTCGTCGCTAATAAAAATAATATCACCCTGTGATATTTTAGTAGTTTACTGTAGGGGAGCGTTCAAGTATTACGTAACGAATTTGGGGGGAGGGGGGGGTCTTGTAAAACGTTACGATGCGTTACAGGGGCGGGAGGGGGGTTTAAACTACGCGTTACGTAACACTTTATTTTAACATTTTCGTTACTTTACGCCACATAATTGTGACTTTTAGGTCAAAATGCTCACTTGATGGTTACGTAACGTTTTACTAGGGGGGATGGGGGGGGGGGTACAGAAAATCGTGACGGCGCGTTACGTAGGGGGAGGGGAGGGGGGGGGGTGTCAAAAATCTCCAAAAATTGCGTTACGTAATACTTGAACGCTCCCTAGAGTAATACTCTTGTTATTTTTGGGCAGGCGTGTCACCTTATGGTAAGTGAATAACTTCGCCTATAGGCAATAACAATACCAGCGGGATTTAGATTTTCAACTTAGGGTGGTACCCAGCCAGACGAGTACCTACTATCAAGCTTCACCGATCAAGCTCATTGTAGGATTCGAAGTCACGACTATCATGTCCTTATGTTAGCTAAACACCAGAATTTAAAAAAAAAAATATCCTGGGACATTTCCCAGACACGGCTATCTGATCCCAAACTAAGCAGAGCTTGTAATTATGGAAACCAGATGACTGATATAATAATAATAATAATAATAAAATTATTTATTTTCTCTCACAGCAGCCTATTTAACAATTTACACAATGAAAAGACCTGATTTGTGAGAGACTGGTGCCTGAGTTAGGTTTAAAATAACCTGTATTACAGGTCACCAGTGCCCCACCTCACAGATAGATTACAGATAGCAAATATATCAAAACAGACATCTAACAAAATAGAAATGTAAGAAAAACAAAATAATAATGTGACATGACAACACTACCTAATTAAAACAAATTAGCAAAAATAAGAACAAAAACAAAATAATTAAAAATAAAATAAATTAATATTTTTCTGATTATTGAGTGTATGTGTTTGTGTGTGTGTGTGTGTGAGAGAGAGTGTGTGTGTGTGTGTGTGTGTGTGAAACAGATCATCTAAGTGGGCACAGTAAGTCCTCAGTCTCTTGGTAATTTAATTTTTTTAACCATTCTGTAACCTTCTTTTTGCAGGATGATTTTGGTAGAGGGTATATGGTCAATATTTTATTTATTTGATTGTAGATGTAGGGGCCGAGGAAGATAAAATAATTCTGTGAGAGGCTAGAGTGCAGGGGTAAAGTACTACAGACGGTGCCCTTTCTGCGTTTGTCTTTGAGTAATTCCGGGTCATAATATAGTTGGGAGTGTTTTCGTAAAACGGTCTGAAGAATGAAAGTTTGTCTGACAGTAAGTACATCCCATTTGTTGTAGAGATCCGTTGTTGGGAAGCGATATGGCAATCCCGCGCTTACCTTGAGAATGGCTCGCTGTGCTCTCTCAACATTGATAATATTAGTCTTTGCTGCACCACCCCATGCGATGATGCAGTACTCTATAATAGATTGGCACAGAGCAAAGTAAACCATTCGAATTGTCTCACGATCTGCTACATGCTTAAGTGTCCCAAATAAATAAATGAACTTCCGAAGCCTATTTACTAGGATTCCGATGTGAGGTTTGAAACTGAGGAACTGGTCGATCGTAACACCAAGGTATTTTATTTTGTCAGCTCTTTCTAGAGATGGGCAGTGACATACTACGGAGGTTTTGTAACAAGCGTGAGCTGTGATAGAAAGAGACGGCGAGGGAAGGAGATTTGATCTGCAAGCAAAGACGAGGTATTTCGTTTTAGAAACATTTAACGTAAGCAAGTTATCCCTGAGCCACGCACATACTACGTTAAAACCGCCTTGAGCGCTGCAAAAAACCTCCTCCCAGGAAAGCCCGCTAAAGAAAAGTGCGGTATCGTCTGCGAATGTTAAAATTCTTCCATTGTTCAATTGCGCACTACAGAGGGAGTTTATGTATATGAGAAACAGCGTCGGGCCGAGAATGCTACCTTGGGGCACACCATGAGTTACTGTTTGCTCATCACTAATTAGGTTGTCTATCTTTACTCGCTGCTTCCTAAGCTTCAGATAATCCCCAAATAATTTTAGAGGTAGCCCTCTCACTCCAATCCTCTCAAGTTTAAATAGTAGGTGGGAAATAGAGACCGCGTCGAAAGCCTTGGCCAGATCAAGGAATATAGCCAGACACTTTCTTTTTTCGTCAAGATTAGACACTACTAGGTTGGTGAGCTCATGAACAGCATCACTAGTAGATCTACCTTGACGAAAGCCGTATTGGGATGAAGAAAGAAGATTGTTTGATTCTAAAAAATCTATGAGACGTTTGTTCATTAATCTTTCTAGGATCTTGGATAAAGACGGAAGGATTGAAATCGGTCTGTAGTTATTAACGCAGGTCTTATCACCACCTTTATGTATGGGCTTGATTATTGCGATTTTAAACGCACGAGGGAAAACACCAGAGGATAGAGCAAGATTGCAGATGTGCAGTAAAGGACTGGCTAGTATATGAGCATATCTTTTAATTATTTTGCTAGAGATTTTGTCGTACCCTGTAGCACAATCGTCCTTCAGTTCTTTTATTAGACTTATAATTTCAGCCATATCAGCAGGAAGCAAAAACGAGTGAATTGACTGGGGTTAGGGATACAGTATCAGCTGCAGTGGGAGGATTATTAATGGGGTGTTGATCATATTGTTCCACAAGCCTACTTCCAACCTGGGCAAAGAACCTGTTAACTTCATTAATATTTTGATCAGGGTTTACATCTGTTAGTAAACAAGATGAATGGTCTGTTTTTTTCCTGTGGTTGCTAATATTTGTTATAACATCCCAAAGCTTTCTTTTATTGTTTCTAGCGTTTTCAATCTCTTGTTTCTCATACATTCTTTTGGCTTTTTTTAATAGTGAACAGCAGAAATTTCGGTATCTTTTGTAAGTTGTCCTTAGCACCTCGTTATCAGGATCTTTTTTTTGTTTTTTGTATAGGTTGTCCCTATTCCTCATGCAACGCAGTAAGGCCTTAGTGATCCATGGTTTGATGATTGTTTTCCTCTTAGCTGTTTTAAACACCTTGGAGTTCTCCATTATCGCCTTTGAGATGTTATTGACAAGTAGATCCGTGGCTGTATTTACATCACTGCAATCCAAGATTGGTTGAACGAGGAAGTTTAGCATAGCGACATCAAGACCATCATAATTAATGCGAACCCTAGGATTAATTGCGAGCTTGAGACGACTTCCTAACTTCATGCTTAAGGCAACACATTCATGATCGGTGATTGAAGACTCTATAACAAAACAAGAATTATCCACCTTTGTTTTAACCATCATATGGTCTAGACAAGTCATTCCATGGGTTACTAGAGTATGCCCCGGAAGTAGTGAGTGACTTGCCAAAATATTGAGATAATCGAAAGAACGTTTGTCCCGTGTGTCGGGTCTAATATCAATGTTTATATCTCCACAAAGGACTACATTTTTGTAACCACTTAGATTAGCCAGAAACCTATCAAGATTATTTGTGAAATTGGTAGTATCATATTTACTAGGAGGGCGGTAGATTCCAATAATACAGGTCTCTGTATTTAGTTTTAATGAAATACAGTTTGCGTCACTGATAGGAGGTTCTTCATATGTGATGTTCCATTGATTTTTATAATATATGACGACGCCTTCATTCTGTGTACTATTAGAGGTTGTGGCTATGTGGTTGAAGCCGTCTAGAAGTGGGATACTTTTAGCTGATGGTAGCCAACATTCTGTGAGGACTATAATGTCCCAGTCTATATTTGATCTGACAATAAGGGTAATGAAGTTTTGAATGTTACAGCTAATGCTTCTAATGTTTTGTGAGATGAGATTCAGGGAATTGTGTCCGTGTACGTATGTTTTTAAGTTATCTATATCGCATGAAATTGTAGTCGATACCGTCAGGTTGTCCAGAACCCTGTTAATGGTTTCTATGCTATTTGTATCTAACATGGTTACCTAAGTATGTGAGAAAAGTAATAGGTATATCAAGGTCTGGCGGACGGTAGAAAAAAGGTGATATAGATAAAATATGCAACGTAGGATAAGGTATTTTAAACATTTTTTTAGGCAAAGGGACACGTAACGCTGAGTTGATGATGTAAAAGTGAGTATTTTTGTAATTTGTTAAGTGTTTATAATGTGTATGTGTGTATGTGTAATCAGTAATAACAAAATTAAAGAACAAAAAAAGAAATGTAGGTATATGCAAAAACCATTTAAAAATAAAAAACAGTATCAAAATAATGTGAAGCAAATGTGGGTAGGAGGAAACATAAAATGATACATATGATAGTCATTTAATAATCTTGAGCAAGTCGTCTTCCTCTTCAATATGTATTGGCGCCAGTCCTTCCTCCTTTTTTACGTACACCTTCCCGTGAGATGTCCACGTAGCCAGAATATTTTTATTTTTTACGTGTTCTCGGGCGACGAAGAAGACTCGACGAGCTTTATATGTTAAGGATTCTGAAATGTAAATCGTCTGGGGAGATCCGGGTAGATTAATCTGAGATGTGTTTAGCGGTTCCTCTTTATTTTCACGTCTAGTTTTGGCAATTTTTTTGTAGTTAGAAATAATGTCTTCTTTCCTAGTTATGCAGGTAAAATCGACCACAATTGCCTCAGATTTGTTACGATAAATATCTCTCACTTCGATATTTTGAATGGGGCTTTCTAATCCCAATGATAAACCAATATCTTTTACAACGTTTGTTATGATTTGTTTGCTTTCATTTTCTTGTTTTGGGATATTTCGAATTTCAATAATGGAATTTCGGGTGCGTTTTTCCATCATTTCGAGCTTGTTTTCCAAGATTAAGACCCGTTTTCTTTGTTCAATATTTTCAGATTCCAGGCTATCCATTTTTATTAATAGGTCATCGTACTGCTTATTCATTAATTCGACCGATTTTTTTATCTCTTGGTTTTGATTTATTATGGTGGCCATGGCAACACTTATGGCTTCAAATTTATCATCTTGTTGCAACTTTAATTGGGAAAACATTGCTTTTATTTCGTTGCGATCCAGTGTAGACTGAGGACAATCCTCACTAGTACGTTTGAAGCGCTTGGTAATGTTCATAAATCCATCAGATTGCTCAGAATTGGATGAGGCGTTTATTGCCGAATCTGACCCGTAGTGTAGAATCGGTGGAGTTTTAAGCAGGAGCCCGGCTTTCGGAGGTGAACGTTGAACAGACATTATTTTTACGGTAATATTCTTTAGAGTAGGCCTAAATGTTCCGACGGCAGCCGGCGTGAATCACTATGGCTGTGTATAGGTGCGTATGCGCACAGCGCTGAGGGGCGTGGCCTCGAGTGTAAGGAGCAGCGGTGTCGTCTAGGATAGGTCACACTGGACCGCGGAGCGTCAAACGTGTTAAAGAGGAATTATTGTTCATATACCTGTCACTGTCCAGATTATGTGGTCCTCACTCGCACACTTAAAGGACAACTCTTCACTGTTTTTGCACTCCTAGTATTTACCTCAAATGTTATGAATTTTGTGTGTTTATTTTTATTTTCAAATTAAATAAGGGATAACCAAAAACACGTCTGATCGTCTACGTGACCGAGAGGGGAGCAGTAATACATACATATACGACTTTTTTTTTGTAAATACATACTTAAATAGATAATTACACCCAGACTCAGGACAAACAGACATGTTCATGCACACAAATGTGTGTCCTGGATAGAAATCGAACCCACGACCTGCGGCGTGATAGCTAGTGTGTTAACCAACCACGCCAACTGGCCCGTCAAATGGTATTGGACCAAAGAATCTTTTCTCTAATCAACAACCGATCCATCATTGAATTACCATCTCTTAACTAACATTGCATTTTCAAGGGAGGTAAATTCACTCTACCTTTTCAATTTAACTATGTTTGTACCTGAATTTTTTACGTAGATTGTACCAGTAAATTTAATTTGGCTTCCATTTCGCCGGTCGTAAAATGGATAAAACGTTTTCATATTATTTTCATAATGTTGTTGGCGATACGGATCTGGTATTATGTTTAATAACCGCGGATATGTTACTTCCTTTATGGATTTTACTTTTCTCTTTTAAATGATTTTCAGTTTAATTGAATTGTTGGTATTATTCTACACTAGTTTTCCGCGGTTTCACCCGCGTTCCTGAGGGATCTTATATTTTCCCGGGATAAAAAGTATCCTATATGTTATTCCAGTATATGATCTACCTGTGTGTCAAGTTTCATTAAAATCCATCCAGTAGTTTTTGCGTGAAAGAGTAACAAACATACATCTATCCATCCATCCAAACTTTCACATTTATAATATTACTAGCTCTCTCCCGTGGGATCTTATCTTTTCCCGGGATAAAAAATAGCCTATGTGCTATTCCAAACTATAATCTATCTTTATGCCAAATTTCATCCAGATCCATTCAGCCGTTCTGGCGTAAATGAGTAACAAACTTTCACATTTATAATATAAGTAGGAAAGTTTGTATGACATCCAGAAGTCTTATAGTTTGACCGCTGGAGTTGTGCCGCTCTGAGTTTCTAAGGGTAGAGCAGCAAGTTCGTCAGATCTCTATTCCTCGCTTTTATAGAATTAGTAAAGATTTCGCTTTTATTAGACATCAAATTAAAACCTGTCTCGGCCCAAACATATGGCTATAAAAGCCTTCATACACTTTTTTATTACATGTAAGGATTACCCAAGTAAATGTGGGTTGTATAACTTAAGTTATTTTACGACGCCTCGCAAAAACGTTAATAAAGCCTGCACACGATGCTCGACAGATACTATGGATGTTGATAAGAATTGAACCGGTTATGGTGGAGATAATCTCTAAAATTATACTCTAGAATTATATTGGATTCGTTGATTAACACTGTAGATATTTTTCTAAAATATGAAAGTCATTAACAATGACTTCCTAATACCACTATCCCACTAATATTATAAATGGATGGATGGATTTTTTTTACTCTTTCACGCAAAAACGGCTGAACGGATTTTGATGAAACTTGGCACGTAGGTAGATCATATCCTGGAATAACATATAGGATACTTTTTATCCCGGGAAAGGATAAGACCCCTCGGGTTAAACCGCGGAAGATAGCTAGTAGTTACATAAAAAATAATTGAATAATTTTTATGACTATTAACAAACAAGGAAAAAGGCGCTTTAAAGCTCGTGAAACGTAAGCGTATTTGTATTATCTGGGCTCATCCGGATTACGGATAACCGGGTAGTTTTCACTTGTTTGCGCTCCACTGTAGCCCGCTTGTAGGAAACATATTAAACAACCGTACACTGTATTCATTCACTGCCTATTTTTGTCTTTTCATCTCTGGATTTTTATTATTCAACTTATTAAACAGGACTTTTCATAATTGTTCCTCTTTTACGCCAGAAAGGCTGAAAGGATCTGGACGAAATTTGGCATAGAGATAGATCATAGTCTGGAATAGCACATAGGCTACTTTTTATCCCGGTAAAAGATAAGATCCCACGGGAACGCGGGTGAAACCGCGGGGAACAGCTTAACTAGCTTATAAAGCTGTTTATACATATAACAGACTAGCTGTTCCGCGTGCCAAATTTCATCCAGATCCGTTCAGCCGTTCTGACGTGATTGAGTAACAAACATCCATCCATCCAAACTTTCACATTTATAATATTAGTGGGATAATAGTTGCTTATATTCTCAGGTTCAAAGTATCCCCATACCAAATTTTATCAAAATCTGTTTATCTGTTTAGCCATGAAAACCAAGCCGACAGAATTATTTTCGCATTTATAAATATTTCTCTTCGGCAACTTTTGTAGCCAGACATTTTATATCTGGCTACAAAAGTTATCGATCGATCGACGTCGAGCCATAGTTAAAATCCTATCAAAGCCTACAAAAGGCTTATGGAATTGTGAATAGATAGCGCAGTTTTTGAACCAGTTACCAATTCAGCACGAACACAGTGTTAGAAACAATCTTGTCTAGTTTTATTCAAATCCACAGAGCATAGAAATCTAAATAACATAGAGAAATGGCATAATTGCTTTGACAGCGTGCCTTTACGCGTGTGAAAGAATTCGGGGTCTATCCGCTATGATTTTAATGCAATTTAATTTGGTATGTGTAGTTTAGTAACGTAATTAATTACATATTTATGAATTAATTAACCCCATAGACTCGATTTTCACTATACTTTCAGAGTCGAGATTTTGTTGATCCAATTTAGCGCGGCACTGCGACTTTTTTTTTTAATATATTCGATAGGCTTGTGTTTGACCACAATCTCACCATGGTAAGTGATGATGTGGCCGAAGATGGTAAGCACACAAAGCCTAGATGGGAACTGGCTCTCAAGTGCAGCTGTCGGAACACACCGATAGGTGTTTGGCGACAGATTTTCAACTTGAGGGTGGTAGCCAGCCAGTGCAATGAGCTTGAGCTTTCGGTGAAGGAAAAAATCGTGAGGAAACTGACTGGCTACCACCCTCAAGTTGAAAAATCTGTCGCCAAGCACCTATCGGTGTGTTCCGACAGCTGCACTTGAGAGCCAGTTCCCATCTAGGCTTTGTGTGCTTACCATCTTCGGCCACATTATCACTTACCATGGTGAGATTGTTGTCGAACACAAGCTTATAAAAAAAAAAAAAAACTTACCATGGTGAGATTGCGGTCAAACACAAGCTTCTCTTTTGAGAATAATTGGTTAATAAACTAAAGCTTTCAACACGTTCGTCTATAAAGAGATGAATATATTGTTACCAGTTCTGATGTATTCAATCAGATCTCTATGGTCCCTTAGAAAGGTACGGCTCTGTCCACTTTTTCCACAGAGATAACTATGCACACTAGGATTCGTCGGCACAAAGCCTGTGAATTGTTCGCTATCATCGGTATCATCCAGGTTTATACAGGATGATGTTTTTCGTTTCACAAAGCGTTTTAATGATAGGACGCTGCGGTTGTGATCTTAATTACTGCTGCGTTGTTGTTTTTGGTGCTCCGGTGTTGCAATTTATAGTGTTATTCGTTTCTTTTGATACGGTAAATAATATTTTAGTGTAGTGCTTTGCGGTAAAATTGGCTGTACAGCTCTTAAAAGTATTGAAAAAATATTATAATAAAAAAAGCCTTTTATTTCTTGTAGTAACTAATAAACAAAATAAGTAAACTTAATCCTAATTTTTACCCAATTTTTTTTTAAATTTATATGTAGGTAAATTCATATTTTTTTCTTAATCTACAAGAACCCCTCCGCAGGTGAAGGCCTCCTCCAAAGAAGCCCAGTTTTCCCTATCCTGGCCTATTCGTATCCAGCCCGGACCAGCCGTTTTATTAATATCATCCACCCATCTCGTGAGCGGTCTTCCTTTTTTATTTTTATGTCACTAGTGACAACGAGGCAAGCGGGTCACCTGATGGTAAGTGACTACCGTCGCCTATAGACATTAGCAATACCAGGGGGACTGCCAACGTGTTGTACACCTTATTACAATGCCTTAAAAGCAACTGGCTCTCAAGTGCAACTGCCAGAACACACCAACAGGTGCTTGGCGACAGATTTTCAACTTGAGGGTGGTAGCCAGCCAGTCGAGTACCACATAGTACCCTACCACCGAGCAAAGCATTGAAAAAATAAACGTCGTTCGTCGTCGTTCATTCGTCGAGTGTTCACAAGATAAGTAAGGCGATGATAGCTCAGTGGTAAGTGACGTCGAATATCGAGCTTGAGCTTTCGGTGAAGGAAAACATCGTGAGGAAACCACAGCACGGTGGTAGGGTACTTTGTAGTACCAGACTGGCTGGCTACCACCCTCAAGTTGAAAATCTGTCGCCAAGCACCTATCGGTGTGTTCCGACAGCTGCACTTGAGAGCCAGTTCCCATCTAGGCTTTTTGTGCTTACCACCTTCGGCCACATCATCACTTACCATAGTGAGATTGTGGTCAAACACAAGCTTATCCAGTATAAAAAAAATAAGTGTAAGTCTATTCTCCGACTTACATGTCGCGTGACAGTCTAAACAACTTCGTATAGGTTTCCTAACTCTTGTCACGTAAACCTACGTAGGTATATTTCGTGTGCGCCCCGCTCCGTACATGTTATACAATGTGTTTACATCTGTGAGTCGACATGTCACATCGATGTGTCGGTGGCAGATTATAGCTCAAATTAGGAGATGCTTGATACAGTTTTTTGTGTCAAAAATGTTACAGAAAACTGTTCCTATAAAATCTTCCTCGAGATAAAATGAAAATGTTTTTTTTATTCAAATAGGCCTTTACAAGAACTTATGAATAGTCTCGACTCTAATGCTCTAAATGCCGGCAATAAACTCAGCAATTACTCTTTTCAAAAACAACTTACACCTATTACATTTAATCATTATTTATTTATCTAGTCTCACTCATAATATTTGCGTGTTAATGCGGCAAAATAATAATAAATAGAATTTAATAGAAAATATTGTATACGTATTTAGGTTTCAATATTTTACTTGCAGTTCTAGCGAAATCTCATCCTTCCACGACGAAGTGAAATATCGCATTAATATCATCTTTCTAATATTATAAAGAGGGAAGATTTGTATGTATGTGTGTATGTAACGAATAAACTAAAAAACTACTAGGCTGATTTCAAAAATTCTTTCACCATTTGAATGCTACATTATTCCTGATTAACATAGGCTATATTTTTATCCCGGGATAAGATAAGATCCCACGGGAACGCGGGTGAAACTGCGGAAGACAGGTAGTTAGAAATAAAATAAAATGTTGGTTGATGATCGAACACCTGAATTCAGTTAGTAATTATAGGCGAGAGAAATCAATTAGAACTGTGGAGTGTATGAATAGTCAAATCTAATAGTATACGACGTAATGTTGCTCTACAAGTAAGATATTTTGATCATCAGTATTCGCATCTCGAGGAATTCTGTATTTGGTGTTTCGAATACTTGATATGTCATTCCCCAAGGCCCAGGCCGATGCAAAACCTTCATGTTTCTATGCAGCATTTGTTATTATACATACAGTAGATATAATATACAGTTTCAATACTACATTTGTTCCCCAGTTAGCTGAAACTCATGCAGGTTCTTTATTAGTTGTTAGCTTCCCGCGGAATACAAAGGAGTCATTGGTTAAGTTTTGATCGAGTGTGCACGGTGGTAGGGTACTTTGTAGTACTCGACTGGCTGGCTACCACCCTCAAGTTGAAAATCTGTCGCCAAGCACCAGTTAGTGTGTTCCGGCATTTGCACTTGAGAGCCAGTTCGCCTTTAAGGCATTGAATAGGGTGTACAACACATTAGCAATCCCCTGGTATTGCCAATATCAATAGGCGACGGTTGTCACTTACCATCAGGTGACCCGCCTGACTCGTTGTCACTTGTGACATAAAAAAAAAAAAAAAAAAAGATCTGCCTTCGAATGCGATGGAGAACTTGTTTCATAAAAACCTCTTAGGTTAATTTGTTTGTGAGGCAATTCATGGATTATGCAAGTGTGGTTCATTTTACATTAATTGAAATTTGCTTTAAATTTCTCGAATTTAGTTTTTATTTTTTAACCCATATTGCTGCTACATAACCTAATCTCAGTGTGTGTCTCTGTATTCTAGTTATTATAAATATCCTCATAAATATAAATATCCTCGGACATTTGTTCACACACGGCTATCTGATCCCAAACTAAGCAGAGCTTGTAATATGGAAACTAGATGACTGATATACTACATATGCTACTTTTTTTTTTGTAAATAAATACTTAAATAGATAATTACACCCAGACTCAGGACAAACAGACATGTTCATGCACACAAATGTCTGTCCTGGATGGGAATCGAACCCACGACCTGCGGCGTGATAGGCAGTGTGTTAACCAACCACGCCAACCGGCCCGTCAGATGTGTGTATGTGTGATTAAAATATTTTACCTGTTCATTATACTCTCACCCCAGACTTATATAAACTCCTACAAAAAGCATTATAAAAGAGCTCGCTTAAAACATATATTTCTATTTGAATGTTGGAATTCCGAATCTAACTCCAAGGCTTTGCTTTGATAGAATGGAGATCAAAAGAATGTCCCAGTTCCCAGGATATTGCATACAAATGTCTATCTTAGATGGGAATCGAACCCACTGTGGGATAATAGTGATTTAAACCACGTCAACCGGTCAATAATGAAACCTTATTTAAAGTGAAAAGGATTACCTATTTCTATAAACACAATGCGAGCTCAGCTCAACTGCACAGGGTCTGTAACTGATGCGTACTCCATTGTTACTCAGCTACACTGCCGCTGCCAGGGCTGGATTTAGAGATTTAGAGGCCTTGGGGCAACAAGGAGTGGAGGGCCCTAATTATTTTGCAAATATAATAAAGAATACATATTATTTTTTTGCAAATGTTTCTTCTTATACAGGTTGTTAAGTAAGTCGAACGACAAACATAAGAGTGAGATAGTTGGGCGGGTCACCTACCAATAAATAAAAATGACCTTCGTAAAAGTGTCACTATTTTCGAAATAATATATAAAATTCAAAAATCAATACAGGAATATCGAAATATCTCGAAAATGGTGACCTTTTTACTGAGCTCAATTATTATTTGTCATACTACTTACCGGACATCCTGTATATACCCTCTATATACTCTGTCCGGTAAGTATAGGACTATAGTAGACTTCAAGCTTTTTTTTTATCCTGGATAAGCTTGTGTTTGACCACAATCTCACCATGGTAAGTGATGATGTGGCCGAAGATGGTAAGCACACAAAGCCTAGATGGGAACTGGCTCTCAAGTGCAGCTGTCGGAACACACCGATAGGTGCTTGGCGACAGGTTTTCAACTTGAGGGTGGTAGCCAGCCAGTCGGGTACAAAGTACCCTACCACCGTGCTATGGTTTCCTCACGATGTTTTCCTTCACCGAAAGCTCAAGCTCATTGTAGGATTCGAACCCACGACCTTCGTCGCGGTATTCGACTTCACTTACCACTGAGCTATCATCGCCTTTAAAATCAGCTATAGCTGAAGGAACCTTCTTTTCAACCGCGAGTCGGATGACACTTCTAGCCCTTTTTTCATAGTAACAAATTGTGGGGCCCTTCTTGTTGCCCCGTTTGCCCTCCTCTAAATCCGGCCCTGACCATGCCTTATGAAAGGCTTACGTCAAGATATTGTTAACATTTATTATACTTGAAACCTAACAACAACTTAGCAATTTAACTTGCTAGTTGTAATACTCTCACTGTAATTGTGAAAGGATTTTGGAAACAAACGTCCTTGATTATTATACTTCTGATATTAAGAATTCTAATGTTTATTTGTTCGTCTCTATTGCAATTTATTGACGTGATTTTTTGTATTGAAATAGTTAATGGTCAGGAGTGGTATAGGTTACTTTTTAGTATGCAGCAATGAAATATATTCATTGTTTCAAACAGTTATACGGTCAATTCAATATTTTTTTAAACTCATCTTTTATTTTTAGACCTTACAATGTCAACTAGATACTAACTAACTAACATAACTAAACAGATGGATCTTTGAGTAAAAGTGCTTTAACTTGACCCATTGAATTTATAAGTCCAGATTTCATGATTTTCCTTTCATTTAATTTATCATGTTTGTTAGAGAGATTTTATCCTTATAATTGACACTAAGCTATGATAGCTCAGTGGTAAGTGACGTCGAATACCGCGGCGAAGGTCGTGGGTTCGAATCCTACAATGAGCTTGAGCTTTCGGTGAAGGAAAACATCGTGAGGAAACCATAGCACGGTGGTAGGGTTCTTTGTAGTACCCGACTGGCTGGCTACCACCCTCAAGTTGAAAATCTGTCGCCAAAACACCTATCGGTGTGTTCCGACAGCTGCACTTGAGAGCCAGTTCCCATCTAGGCTTTGTGTGCTTACCATCTTCGGCCACATCATCACTTACCATGGTGAGATTGTGGTCAAACACAAGCCTATCCAGAATAAAAAAAAAAAAAAAAACGATCGATGCAACAAAAGTACCGGGTGTAATTTTTACAGATTTTAGTCGGTTCGATTTCCGGGTGTGGCAAGCGAATTTTCGAAAATCTTAGAATGCAGTTTTCTTTCTTTTCAAAAATAAAGGAATGTTTTCTTTGAGTAAAATTATCTATCTACAATATTAAGAGTACTTTCCCTTCAGGTGGCGTTACAAAATTCCACCCTGCATATCTAACTTATGATAATCACTAATTAACAGAATACATTCGTTGTACTGAAAAGCAAATTATCGAAATAATACTCACAACTTGTAGATTCGTAGAAGCGTCTACGAGTTTTCGTAGCGCGTCTACGTAATTAAGCTGGCTACAACATCTTGTTGAGTAAATGAAGATCTAACAAACTAATGTGAAGAATGTAGTTTGGGCAGAGGTTTCACCCTACTATTGTTAACTTCAGCTGCCGGAGTTAGAATGCCGAGCTACGGCTCTGCTATCCATTCGCTAAAACGCTCCCCCTTCCATCGCCATCTTTCCTTCTTTTTTCATCACTACTTTATGGAATACTTTTAATGACGGTGTTGTCATTTTTGAAATTGATACTTTTATTTAATTTAATCAATAAATTATTATTTTAAGATAAAGTAGCTCTAAAATCATACGATAAACATAAAAATCATGACAATCTCCAAGTCTCGCATTGCTCGCGCTCGTGTTATATTTACCACTGACTGATTGGACTGCTGCTACTGACTGCTAGATTCTTCGTAGGAGTTCGAGTAGGTCTCCGGTAAGATTTTTTAAAATTAAACTCCTAAAGGGTTTCCTCGGCGGATGAAACCACGGGGGGCTAGTCAATTATAAACAAAGTAAACTCTACTTCGGTTTAACAGACTATGTTATGAGCTGAAAGCTTAATTAGGTAAGCATTATGTTTAGCCCTCTTCCTTGGCAGTCGGGTAAAAAAAAGAACTATTTTCACAGCGTGTTCGTTATTATCGAGTCAGGTTATGTACTACCTGTATGCCAAGTTTCATCATTATCCGTTCAGCCATTTTTGCGTGAAAGAGTAACAAACATCCAAACATACTTTCACATTTATAATACTAGCTGTTCCGCGCAGTTTCACCCGCGTTCCCGAGGGATCTTATCTTTTCCCGGGATAAAAAGTAGCCTATGTGCTAATCCAGACTATAATCTATCTCCATGCCGAATTCCATCCAGATCCATTCAGCCGTTCTGGCGTAAATGAGTAACAAACATACATCCATCCAAACTTTCACATTTATACTATAAGTAGGATTGTGAAATAGGCCCCATTTCTCCCCATCTACATTTGTTATGTTTGACCACTACCCTTACTTTATTTTTAGATTTTCATTAAGTTCCTTAAGTTGGTCGTAAATAGAAAAATATTTTGATATATCCTTAATGTAATATTAATATCATCTTGATGTAAAAGATTTATGTGATGAAAATCACCATTATGTAAAAAGTAATTCGTTTTCTATGTCTTCAAATTTTGACATAATTTCACTAGACTTGCTAGTGTCTTCCTGCGACTCCTCTTGCATGGAAATTGTTAATATGGGAACCATTTTACCCCCTTGATGTTAATTCTAGGATTACTTTAACTTTGACAACATTTTGTCTAGGTGTTAAGTAGAGTTTAAAGAACGAGCAATTCAAATTCAAAATGTTTTATTCAAATTTGGGACACTTAGGAACACTTATTGAACGTCATCTTATTGCTGTTTTAATGCTATTGTTACCACCATTTACAAATAAAGACCTGCCAGGAGAAGAAATGACGAAACAAACTCCTCGGTTTTTTTTTACAATAGTCCCTTTTTTCTCTTTTAAATATAATAATGGATACATTGTATAATATCGTTTCAGACTTTTTAAGAGAAGCAACTCATTGCCATGTTTTGCCATCATTCATATATTCTGTTACTGTATAGTAAGATTTTGACTATGGCAGATATCATATATTTTTCAACACACTTGCTCATAAAGTGGCTCTAATTTCACCGCAATTAGGCACGTAATGACACCTATAATCAAACTGTGACTTTTTCATTACTATTATCCACAACGTGAGTTATAATAGTAGATTGTATCATAAGGGAGCAAAATAATATTTTTAAGTGAGGGATTCTTCAGTAGAATCCTCAACGTAGCGAGGGATTCAAAGTACGTCGCCCGAGCCAAAAATATATTTGCACCCAGTGTACTTAAAAAAAAAAAATTGTCTATCCGATTTAAAATGGCCGATCCGATATTTTTTAGTATTATTTTCTTCACAAGTGTGTTGAAAACGTCGTATGATACTCGTGTGTATTGATGATTACCGTCCTCGGCTCTCTTATGACCCTCACCTAGCGGCTCGGCTCTCAATTGCGCCTCAGCCGTAATAACCAACTTTACACACTTATACCATAATGTACTATTATGAAAAAACGAAATGCATTATTAAATTTATTATTATACAGCATAACATCTCTTTTGGAGTGTTGTTATTAATTGTGTTCGTCATACATAGTGTGCCGCCTATCTTATCTGCCAGCCCCCCCCCCCCCCCACACGCACTTATTATTATTATACTCGTATTACTTGTTGTTATTTATGAGCTTATAAGGAGATTGTCAATGTGTTGTACACCTTATTACAATGCTTTTAAAGGCATCTGGCTCTCAAGTGTAACTGCCGGAACACACTAACTGGTGCTTAGCGACAGATTTTCAACTTGACCTACCACCTTCGCTCACAAATTATATATTTCTGTTGCTGCTATAACAACGAATACTAAAAATCCATCTCCCATACAACAAACGCTATTTTTTGCCCTTTTTTGCTCGATAATGGCAACAGGTTGGCACTTGAAATATTCTCAAAATTTTGAGTTGTATTTACTTTAATAATAAAATTAATATTTAAGGGGGGCTCCCATACAACAAACGTGATGTTTTTACGGAACCCTTCGTGCGCGAGTCCGACTCGCACTTGGCCGGTTTTTTATTATTGTACCAAATATCTTCGACCATTCTAAAATTACAGCCATGTTTTTTCTGACACGACTTCAAGATTAATCTGTCTTCACAATTTGTGTAATTCAAAACTCGTCTCTCCGTCTAGCGTCGCACCAGATGGCACTTGAGTATCATTTAATAATTAACTCTATTAGAATCACAAATAGTCTCAAATTACACTGTATAAATATACACGTAATTGTTGATGTGATTTCAAGTACTGTGCCGCCTCGCTGTCTGTTTTCGTTGTATTCAAAATCATTCGAGATTGTGTGCTCTCATTACCGGCGATTAGGTAGTAAATTTTTAATTTTTTTTATAGATAAAGTCTCGTTTATAGCTATTTAACAAAATCGGTTAACAAGCAGACGAGAAACTGGGGTATAAAGATTCTTCAGTTATAAAGATTTTAAACAGGTCTCTGTTTTACGAAAGTTTTACGTTGTGGTTAGCACTCAGCTTTGAAGGTATCTGGCTCTCAAGTGCACAACATTTTGGCAGATGACAGATTTTCGGTGAGGGTTTCACAAGTTTTGAGTGCTGGTTAGAGGGCACTTATGTATGAAGCTTGAGCTACAAAAGTTTAATTTTATTTGCAAAAGAAAATAGTTTGTGTCAGAATCAGTAACTGAATCCTTTGTCATAGTTTTTAAACTTTTTTATATTTGAATAAGCAATAAAATTAGTTATAACTTGAAGTGTATTCATTATTTACTAGTTAATTATATTTTGCATTTTACTATTTCAGTGAAACAATTTTTGGGGCGTATACGCTTTTGCAAATAGCCTAGTATATCAAGTAAAAGAGTAGCTTTAATTAAAATATAATTTTGGTAATTTCTATCAATAATGCTGTTAACAATTGCTATTCCTAAATTTGTATTTTTGTATTAGTTTTTGTTAAACATTAAAAAAAAAAGTCAATATAGTCAGATGGTCCAAAAATATTAAAAAAAGTAATCTTGCTGAGTTTCTTGCCGGTCCTTCTCAGTTGAAGGCTGACTTCCGAACCGGTGGTAACTTTTTTTTTGTATTCTAGATAAACTTGTGTTTGACCACAATCTCACCATGGTAAGTGATGATGTGGCCGAAGGTGGTAAGCACACAAAGCCTAGATGGGAACTGGCTCTCAAGTGCAGCTGTCGGAACACACCGATAGGTGCTTGGCGACAGATTTTCAACTTGAGGGTGGTAGTCAGCCAGTCGGGTACTACAAAGTACCCTACCACCGTGCGAAAATTCTTCTGTAATTCGACCTTCATAAGTGCCCTTCTAGGGCCTAACTGAATAAATGGTTTTGACTTTGACATTGCTGAAAAAATAACAAATATTCAAATCCATCCATAATAAAATCATTCACTAACCCCACAGTGGCCCACAACCATATTTCATATTCGAAATGCGAATATTTTTATTTGTACAACGGAATTATTCAGTGATTCAGAGTGTTCAGGAACTGAATAAATAAACAACTAGTTGTTGAATTGAACTACGTAGGTACTGTAGTTATAGTAGCGGGAGGGAATTGATCGTTTCCTTTGTGAACTCTAGACCTAAATAAATAAATATCCCCGGACATAGTCACACACGGCTATCTGATCCCAAACTAAGCAGAGCTTGTACTATGGAAACCAGATCACTGATATACTACATATACTACTTTTGTTGTTGTAAATACAAGATGCACTCAGACTCAGGACAAACAGACATGTTCATGCACACAAATGTGTGACCTGGATGGGAATCGAACCCACGACCTGCGGCGTGATAGGTAGTGTGTTCACCAACCTCCGTCACTGGCCCGTTCAAGTATTGTAACATTTCATTGTAACCGCGTGAAAGTATTGTAACATTTTTGAAAAAAATCCAAAGACTGTATAGACAAATAAGTCAATTTAATTATCTAATCTGTTATTTTTTATGTCATTAGGTTGACAAACAGGCAGACGGTCCACCTGATGGTAAGTGGTCACCGCTGCCTATGGACATTTGCAATACCAGGGTGATTGCAGATATGTTGCCGACCTTGAAGAGCTCTTTTTACGCCCTTTTTGAAGAACCCAATTTGTAAACAAATTTCACGAGAATCGGTTGAGAAATGTGACCTGTAGAGGAGAACAGCCGGACAGACGGACAGTTGGACAGACATACGAAAGCATTTTTGCCCGAGGTGAAACGGAGACGCTTCGCTCGATCGCTCAATTATAAATGTGAAAGTTTGTTAGGATGTGAAGTTGTTACTCTTGCATACAAAAACCTACTGAATGGTTTTTGCTTTGGTTTTGGGTCATCTGGAATAAAAGGGCAGTGGCTGCCACACGCGTCATTCTTGTGCAGGCAACAGGTGCTGCTTGTGGGGGCTGGTCTGCTTGAGTTTGTTGTTTACTAAGTCAGTCATAATTAAATTCTATAGATTACAATTTTTGACACCATAACACGAAAATATTGTCAGTGAGACTAGATGTAATAGGTGTAAGTAAGTTTTTGAAAAGAGTAATTGCTGAGTTTATTGCCGGCTCTTCTCAGCAAAAGCAACCTTCCGAACCGAGCATAACAGTCTGACTATTCATAAGGGTCTGTGAAGGCCTCTTTGGATGAATAAACATTTCATTTCATTAAAATAAAGAACCATTTTTATCCCGTGACATGATATGATCCCCGGGAACGCGGATAAAACCGCAGGAGATAGCTAGTACAACTATACATAATAAATCCTCTATTTAACCACACCAGGGGCTGAATATTAAAAACGTTAGGATACCTTCATAAAGGAATGCGTGTGCTAAAATTCATGTTTCTAACCGCAGCGGTTTAGACTGTGCGTTAATATGTAATTAAGGCGGTCTGACGGTCAGGCTTTTGTAAGTCTTGATTTTGGCTCTATACATTTATCGCAATGTACAGGATTAAAAGTATTAATAAATACAAATAACTATTACTATGGGGTCAACAATTACAAACAATCAAAAGATAAGGCGATGATAGCTCAGTGGTGGGTTCGAATCCTACAATGAGCTTGAGCTTTCGGTGGTAGGGTACTTTGTAGTACCCGACTGGCTGGCTACCACCCTAAAGTTGAAAACTTGTCGCAAGCACCTATCGGTGTGTTCCGACAGCTGCACTTCAGAGCCAGTTCCCATCAGGACTTTGTGTGCTTACCACCTTCGGCCACATCATCACTTACCATGGTGAGAGAGATGTAATCTGTGGTTTACGGTGTTGGAATTAAATTTATATATTCATTTTTATCTTTAGCCTTGTATAATTATATAATTTAACACTGTTAGTTTGCCCAAATAAATGAAAAAAAAAAAAAAATTGTAGTCAAACACAAGCCTATCCAGAATAAAAAAAGTTGCCGTTTCAAAAAAACCTACTCAATATATTTCGGATATATGGAGCAACTGTTTCGTTTCTTACGGCTATACAATGGTTCGAAAACCAGACTTAGAAAATTACAAGTTTATTTAAATATATGTCTTAAAAACATTACAATAGAACTTGGTTTCGATTACTCAATTACGTATTAACTTGTAACCACAAATGATTCGCAATATAAGCGATACCTATTGTTAATAAAAAAAAAAAAAAAAAAAATAAGCACATACGGCCCGAACGATAAAACTTTTCTCGTA
Organism: Ochropacha duplaris; assembly: GCA_951361185.1. Lineage (NCBI taxonomy): Eukaryota > Metazoa > Arthropoda > Insecta > Lepidoptera > Drepanidae > Ochropacha > Ochropacha duplaris. Next base: position 702,443 of record OX592702.1, on the reverse strand, counting down.
AATCTATTCCATGTAATCTGTACGTGAACTTCCCAAGGTCGAAAGTGTTCGTACCATTAAAAAGTTATAAGTTAAAAAAACTTTTTTAAAAACAAGCTTTGGATACAGTGTGACGTCACTTTATTTTTTGAGTTATTCTCAGCGAGCCCTTTCATTTGTTACCCATATTGTAGGATTGCATTAAAAAATAATAGTCCGCTATCTTAGGTGTTCCGCCATGTTGGATTTAGAATGACGTCACACAGCTGACCATGCATTGTCATCTAAACTAAACGTGTATACAAAATTTCAACTTAAAGATATCTGCTTTAAAATTGAGTTGCAAGATTCACCCCGGAAAAACATACATACATTGCAAGTTAATATAAAGCTTGTAAAAAAGGCCCACGTATTTGTTCAGTGTACGAGACGTTTCCACGGAGCCGGCACAGCGGTAGCTCTTCGTGTCTCATAAACTTTGTATGTGGAATATTTATCATATTAAGAATATGTTTCATGAAAACTTGGGAGTTAGGAAAGATTGTGCTTCACTGGTAATTACTAAGTTTTGTATAATAATAATATCCTTGGAGATTATTCATATACGGCCTTTGTTACCTTAATGAACTGTACCATATTGTGTAAACTATCTGGTTTCCATGGTACAAGTTCTGCTTAGTTTGGTTGGGATGAGATGGACGCCTGTGAATGTATCAGGATAGAATTTTTTCTTTTTAAAGATATGCCAATATATGTAGATTTAAACACACAAATTGGACACGGTTGGTGTCGCTGGAATCGGGTTCTATGTTTTGTTTTAATTCTAGGGCAGGACAACGTCTGCTGGGCCCACTAGTATGTTATGAATAGCAACCTAACATCATTCATAATTGACCTTTGCTTTTTTAAGTATGACCCAGGGTCAAACTTTTGTTATTTTTAGGGTTCCGTACTCAAAGGGTGAAAACAGAAACCCTATTACTAAGACTCTACTGTCTGTCTGTCTCCCTCGGTGCGCGTGTCCGACTCGCACTTGACCGGTTTTTTGCTTTGCGCATTTTGGCCTACATTTTTTTATCTAGTGCCAGTTCGTGGCCTGTCTTTGACATTGACTTCTCGACCTCATGAGTTCCCGATGACCTTAAACCGGTTTTAATTGTGTATAAACCGTGACACTGGAAATCCTTTTAATATATTATATGGAGGCTTCATACGGCGACCGTCGCGCCTCGTTGAATAATCGTATTTATTATTCATATTATTCGACATTCTCATCCCTTCCGTATCGTATGTAACCGTGTGCTTCAGCCCCTAGTGATGTTGGTAAATTTATGGAGTACTAGTTTTCCGCCCCGCGGTTTCACCCGCTTTCCCGAGGGATCTTATAATGTCCCGGGATAAAAAGTATCCTATATGTTATTCCATTATATGATCTACCTGTGTGCCAAGTTTCATTCAAATCCATACAGTAGTTTTTGCGTGAAAGAGTAACAAACATCTACACATCTTCACACACATCCAAACATACTTTCGCATTTATAATATTACTAGCTGTTCCGCGCGGTTTCACCAGCGTTCCCGAGATAAAAAGTAGCCTATGTGCTATTCCAGATTATAATCTATCTCTATGCCAAATTTCATCCAGATCCGTTTAGCCGTTCGGGCCTAAATGAGTAAGAAACATACATCCATCCATCCAAACTTTCACATTTATAATATTAGTAGGATTAGTGGGAAGTAGGATTTCCAGGCGTAGACTATTTAAAGTTAGTCTGTTTAATGGAGCCTAATAAGCCGTAACCTAATTGTTATTAATTGTATGTAAAACTATTTTCATCCCCCCATCTCGGAAAGAGTATTTTTGCTCTTCGATATCTGAGTGTAAAAGCCGTTATTATCCTCTAGAGGATAAAGTAAATAGAACATCGTGTGCACTAAGTTTATGAATTCAAATCATCATTAAATCTATTTACTTCTCCCTCCATGGTGCCGAATTTATCATACATCAAAGTTAAAGCCAAAGTCAAAGCCAAATTCAAAACCATTTATTCAGTTTAGGCCCTAGAAGGGCACTTATGAAAGTCGAATTACAGAAGTTACTACCGGTTCGGAAGTCAGCCTTCAACTGAGAAGAACCGGCAAGAAACGCAGCAAGGTTACATTTTTAAAAAATGTTTGGACCATCTGATTATATTGACTTTTTTTTTTCAAATGTTTAACAATTTTATTCTTAAACTAATACAAAAAAATATATAATTTTGACATTTTGACATGGCTTTGCGCGCGCCATTTTATTTTTTTTGCATTTAGTCATTTCCTCGCTGAGGTGGGATGAAAAATTCCGTGTTGCACTCGAGTGCAAAGATTTTTCACCTCGGGCTCTTTTGATTCCCTCGCTTACGCTCAGGATTCTAATTGAATCCTTCGCTTGCTCGGTCATCAAAATTGAGCACGCGGTTAATAAACAACTTTACACTCTTGTATAACAAATAACTATTAAACTAACATGACAATGTGCTTATTGTAAGCATGTCTAATGCGAGTTTATTGTTGGTTTATTCTTCATCAACGGAGCAACGGATTGACGATTATAGCAAAGATATTTGTAGTTTAAAGATCATGGAGTTTTTTTTTTTCCTTTTATCGATAAACCATAAGCAAGTCTGTTGAGAGTGATTATGGCTTTACGGTGGAGCGGCCATCGCCGCACCTCCCAATTAAAATATGTGGTCTCTTCTCAACCTTCTGACCACAGATGATGTGTCCAGCAAGTCCGCGATAAGCGGGTTACGATGTAGAGATAGGCGCTCTTTGTGGAGTTTCTTGTACCGATCGATTTCGGATACGACTTTTGGTATTTGATCGAGCAAAAGTAACATACTCTGCCTCCAGAGGGCGCAGAATAGCATTCTGAGGGCAATTAGTAATGCTCCTTGGTTCGCAAAAAATGATGAGATCGGAGAGTGACACAGGCTTTTTACCTAAAGGATTCCTGGGACCGCTTAAGCGATTAGGCGTCGGTTCCTTCTCTTGTATGTAGTTGTTTAATTTTACACAATATATTATGTTTCACTAATTAATTACCTGATGTTTCACGCGAAAATTGGTAGTGGTCAAGCCTGTATATATGTATCCCTATGTTATTAAACCCTTGTTTGTTCCCAACTGCGTTGCTGTTCGCTAATTAAAAACAAATTACTCTCGCTAAACGATTCATTGCTCTATCAGACAGACAGCTACGTTCATTACAGAATCAGCGATCACGCCACATTTTGCTGTTTTCAAATGTATTTATATGGAAATGTGTTTTTGAAATTGCCGTCGCAAGCTTATGATATATTGAGTATATTAATTTGATATTTGTTCTACTGGCGCTGGCGTAGATTCAATGTCACCGTCACATTGGCCTTGTTGGTGTCTCAGTTGGTCGCCTGGGCCAACACCTGACCACAAGGCCGTTCACCAATTTTAAGTAGACGCCAATGTATACATATATTGTAGATGAATACCAATTCTATACTCATCAGTTGAAAATGTTTTTAGAAATGGAAATAAGATTTTTGCCACGTAGACAATAGCGAACCCTCTGGTATTTCTAATGCGATGATAGCTCAGTGGTAAGTGACGTCGAATACCGCGGCGAAGGTCGTGGGTTCGAATCCTACAATGAGCTTGAGCTTTCGGTGAAGGAAAACATCGTGAGGAAACCATAGCACGGTGGTAGGGTACTATGTAGTACTCGACTGGCTGGCTACCACCCTCAAGTTGAAAATCTGTCGCCAAGCACCTGTTGGTGTGTTCCGGCAATTGCACTTGAGAGCCAGTTCGCCTTAATAAGGTGTACAACACATTAGCAATCCCCTGGTATTGCCAATGTCTATAGGCGACGGTTGTCACTTACCATCAGGTGACCCGCCTGCCTCGTTGTCACTTGTGACATAAAAAAAAAAAAATGTCTACAGGTGACGGGAGTACCTATAGATTTATCGCCATAGAATGAAGACTAAACAATTATTTTGCACCCTGTAGGTACTTTATATTCAAAAGTATGTAGATCATTCAAATGTTCAGATACTTTTAAAAAGCTCCGTATAATTTGTTGTATGGTAAATGAAAAAAAATCCCGACCGTGAATTTCCACGCCGGGTCGACGTAATCTCGCACCGTTCCGGCTCTTGAGAGGTTTTCTCATTGTCACAAATTAGTCAACATTTCTACTTAAACTGTCCATAATGGGACAATTAACCTTATTCAGATTTAATAGCTTTTTGGGGCCTACCTTTATACTCCGTAGATGACTTTCTAGTGCTTAAAATTAGGTTAAATATACATATAATAGAACGTGACTTCAGTGTTCTGGAACCTTCGGCGGGTGATTGTGACCGATTGTCATTTTGAGGGTCAACCAAGTGGGGAGCAAACCCACAAGCGAATGGTATGGCGCAGAAGTATTAGAATAGTAGGTTTATTTAAAAAAAAATACTTAAGCATACTACAATCTTAATAATCTATATTTCAATCATGTTCAATGTTAAGGTTGTCGACTTCGCCGAAAAAAGAATTGAGATCTAAAAAGTTGCCATGTAAATTAATACTCAAGATTTGACTTGGCTAGATTTTACGTACAACTTATGTTATGTTTCAAAAAAATAAAAATACTTAAGCATACTTAATCTAGCTTGGCTATGACTATTTTCTCAACTTGATATATAGTTTTCATTTTCTATCCTTTTTCTGACGATAAATTTCTTGGCTACAAAATTTGATATCACCTACCTAAGCGTACCGTACTATATTAGCTGACCGAAGAATATTTAAGGTACAGCTGGCAGGTTTATTGTTATATATCTTCGAAATAAATACTTATTTATTTATTTATTTATGTACACACAATAAAAAAATAGAAAGAAGCACAGAACAGATACAAGAGTACAAAGGGACAGCTTATTTCTAGTAGAAATTTCTTCCAGCAGCCCTGCGACTGGAAAGTTAAAGAAGAAACTTATCATTGCAACAACCGTTATTTAAACGCAGCTGTATTTAAATGGTTCTTAGCATTTGACATTTGGTCATAGTTCTTTGAAATTGCCGTTTTGTACAAAAATATTAGTCATTTTCAAAGGAAACTTTTTACAATGTCAAAGGCGAGTCGAATAGGTATTAAGTTTTCAAATAACTTGTTATTGAAAATAATTTTATTCTAGCAGTGAAAATAACAAACAAGAAAGTTATTGAACAAAATGACACTTCGTTTTAAATGATTTATAAGGCTACCAAACAAACTTAGAATTTTGAATGAAATTTCCAGATACTTGCAAGTTTTTTTTTTAATGTTTATTCATGACCATGGATACAAAGTCTTTTAGTCACATACACGCTTTCATTTCACTTCACTTGTGCACTAACATTGATCTTTATTGGAGAAAACACCACCAATTTTATGCAATAAAATCAAAATACACGAATTTAATGAAGATAAAACGAAAACGTAACGTCACTTCGCAAGTTCCCGCCAAAAAGTCCCCATATAAGAAAGATACATGAAATCTTGTGAAAATATCTTAAACGACTCTTACTACTAAAATGTGAAGATGTTTGTTAGTCTTTCACACAAAAACTACCTAACTGATTTTGGTGATACTTGGCACACAGGTAGATAATATCCTGGAATAAAACATAGGATAATTTTTATCCCCGAGAACGCGAGTGAAACCGCAGGGCACAGCTAGTATTAGACCGTTTTATTTGTGTACGTGGTGTCTCTACTTTTGGTAATGGCGATAATTCTAGATTTTAATATAGATTTATTTCTCTATAGGTCTTTAGAAAAATCAATGTCCTTTATCTCTATCTGTTGGCTCAGACATCTTGGTTTGTTCAAACACTTTAAAACTATTTTGTTCAATTTGACGTGTGCGTTTGTGTTAGACTTGTTTAAATTCGTTCGATATTTAATGTTCGACTGTTATCTGTGGAATTTATAAATTACATTCTTTAGATGACTTTTTGGCGGGTACTTACGAAGTGACGTTGTGTTTTCGTTTTATTTTACGGTGACTAGACTTTACAGTGAAAGTGACAATAAAACGTGACTAAACATAAAATATGAATATTTAAAATAAAGAAATGGCTTAAAGGTCTCGATACCAGGCCAAAAATCTTCTTAAAAAAAACATTCTTTAGATAGGTAAGCTTTGTTTGTTTATTGTGATAGTCATTTTGTTTATCTATTTAAATTTCGAGTCTACATTCTACTGGATATAGTACAATTTTTTTATGATGTTTTAATGTCGATCGCTTTCGACGAAGTTTTGATTGCATACAAACTATTATGTATCGAAATTATGCAAAGCTTATCATTAATAAAATTATTTTTAAAAATAAAAAACATAAACCGACTTCAAAACTGTAACCTATACCTATGTACAAACATAAACTAAAAAGTAAAGAATAATATTTTAATTTCAAAGCAAGAGCCTTAAAGGACAATCAACAAAATTATTGATATTTATATATCTATTTAATATTTATAAACAGTTCTTTTTGGAGTCGGTGCCAGCCAAGAAGGACAGTTTAATTCTGCCTTTGTAACAAACTTTCGAAAAGTAGGGGAGCGACGGCGCAGACCTAAGGAACATTACCGTAAGGAGAGGTGTCGTAAGACGTTTTCTCGTATGAACACTTCGTGTCCAGTTCAAAACTGTCCTTCTTCTTGACTGGCACCGACTCCAAAAAGAACTGTTTATAAATATTAAATAGATATATAAATATCAATAATTTTGTTGATTGTCCTTTAAGGCTCTTGCTTTGAAATTAAAATATTATTCTTTACTTTTTAACCGACTTCAAAAAAAGGAGGAGGTTCTCAATTCGTCTGTATGTTTTTTTTTTTTTTTTTTTTTTTTTTGTATGTTTGTTACTCGATTTCTCTGCCAATTATGAATAGATTTTGATGATTCTTTTTTTGTTTGGTAGATCCTACTTCAGAGGTGGTCCCATTTAAATTTTGTCGAAATTGATTAAGCACTTTTTGAGAAAATCAACAAAAACGAAAAAAAATCTATCTCGTTTGATAAACCTTAGTGAATCAAACTGAGTCGTTGAGCGTGACTTTTTGGATTTGGATGAAATTTCGTGTATATACTTCAATGGGTTCTTCGATGGTTTTAAAATACAATTGGACCCGGTAGGTGGCGCTGGAATCGAGTTCCAAGATTTGTTTTAATTTCAGGGCAGGACGACGTCTGCCGGGCCCGCTAGTTATATATTATATTTTACCGGCCAGACCCGATTTCAGGACAAACTAGTTTTGCCTAGGATAACATATAATAAGGATAAACTTTAAAAATTAAAAAATAAAATTATTTTTAAAAATAAAAAACAAAAACCGACTTCAAAACTGTAACCTATACCTATGTACAAACATAAACTAAAAAGTAAAGAATAATATTTTAATTTCAAAGCAAGAGCCTTAAAGGACAATCAACAAAATTATTGATATTTATATATCTATTTAATATTTATAAACAGTTCTTTTTGGAGTCGGTGCCAGCCAAGAAGGACAGTTTAATTCTGCCTTTGTAACAAACTTTCGAAAAGTAGGGGAGCGACGGCGCAGACCTAAGGAACATTACCGTAAGGAGAGGTGTCGTAAGACGTTTTCTCGTATGAACACTTCGTGTCCAGTTCAAAACTGTCCTTCTTCTTGACTGGCACCGACTCCAAAAAGAACTGTTTATAAATATTAAATAGATATATAAATATCAATAATTTTGTTGATTGTCCTTTAAGGCTCTTGCTTTGAAATTAAAATATTATTCTTTACTTTTTAGTTTATGTTTGTACATAGGTATAGGTTACAGTTTTGAAGTCGGTTTTTGTTTTTTATTTTTAAAAATAATTTTATTAGTTTATGTTTGTACATAGGTATAGGTTACAGTTTTGAAGTCGGTTTATGTTTTTTATTTTTAAAAATAATTTTATTTTTTAATTTTTAAAGTTTATTCCTTATTATATGTTATCCTAGGCAAAACTAGTTTGTCCTGAAATCGGGTCTGGCCGGTAAAATATAATATATAACTAGCGGGCCCGGCAGACGTCGTCCTGCCCTGAAATTAAAACAAATCTTGGAACTCGATTCCAGCGCCACCTACCGGGTCCAATTGTATTTTAAAACCATCGAAGAACCCATTGAAGTATACACACGAAATTTCATCCAAATCCAAAAAGTCACGCTCAACGACTCAGTTTGATTCACTAAGGTTTATCAAACGAGATAGATTTTTTTTCGTTTTTGTTGATTTTCTCAAAAAGTGCTTAATCAATTTCGACAAAATTTAAATGGGACCACCTCTGAAGTAGGATCTACCAAACAAAAAAAGAATCATCAAAATCTATTCATAATTGGCAGAGAAATCGAGTAACAAACATACAAAAAAAAAAAAAAAAAACATACAGACGAATTGAGAACCTCCTCCTTTTTTTTGAAGTCGGTTAAAAACGGGAGAAGCTGGTGACAAAAACCGCAAGTTCTCGCGTTCAAACTTCGCTTTCACATTTTCACACCCTGAATATGTCTATTGTATCCTCAAAATGTAATTATGCAAATATTTTACTTAAACTTGTTGATAAACTCTCAATATAATTACTGGCGTGGAATTGCGTGGAATTGCGTGGAATTGAAGGCAGCTTTTTTTTGGTTTTGCTAGTCTATAGCGTTATATTCGAGGCACGTTAAAGTTACGTATTCGTATCGTGATTCGATTGTTTTATGTTCTTTAACCCTAGTTACTGCGTAGAAACCCTATGGTATATACAAAATTGAACTCTAATTTCAGCGACTGAAAGTTATTTTTGCCGGTTTGGTTTTATCGATATTTTTTTAATAAAACATATATTTTTTGTGTCTTTTCAATATGTAAATCTCAGACCAAATAAAAAAGGTAGACAGAGCTCCGCGCAATTAAAATGAAGCACATTAAAGGAAGCCGATCCCGTTCTTGTTCTTGAGTTGTGTACGTGTTGCTTCACTTCATTGGAGACTATTGTTTACTTACTAATTTTTATGTATTTTTGTATTAGTTTAAGAATAAAATTGTTAAACATTTGAAAAAAAAAATAGGCAATATAGTCAGATGGTCCAAAAATATTTAAAAAATGTAACCTTGCTGAGTTTCTTGCCAGTTCTTCTCAGTTGAAGGCTGACTTCCGAACCGGTGGTAACTTCTGTAATTCGACCTTCATAAGCCCTTCTAGGGCCTAAACTGAATAAATGGTTTTGACTTTGACTTTGACTCCTTCTACCTTTTTTATTATTTTAATGTCGCTAAAATGTAAAATACAGTTTTATTTCCCACTTCCCTGTCTTACCAATAACCTCAAGTCTACGTAATTTTTTCTGCATATATATTTTAATTTAATCTGCGGTCTTGTTGCTCTAAACTGTAACGTATCTCCGGCTTCTAAAGTAAAAAATAAATTGCCCAATTGGTATTTAACGATGATTCCTAACTCAGGATGGTGAAACGGGGATCCTATTACCCGGGCTACTTTTACAAGGAGTTACTGCGACGTATCAGACATTCTACATGAAAAAAAAATGAACCCTGAGTGTTTGTGTTCCTAAAAATATGCTACCTAGTGAAGCAAGCGTTTGTGTTCCTTTGTTAGTATTTTCGGCGCCAGTTGAAAATGGAATATGTTCGTGCGTGGCTTCGTTTTCTGAGTAAATTGAATTATGATCAAAATTTGTTTCGCCTCGCTTACTGATTTAATAACTGAACAGACTAGCTTCGCCTACCTTTAAGGCATTGTAATATTGCTAATGTCTATAGGCGACGGTAGTCACTTACCATCAGGTGACCCGCCTGCCTGGTTGTCACTTGTGTTATAAAATACAAAAAGAGTTTTTTTTGTACTTCATTTTCACCATTGTATGTCGTAGTTCCGTAGAAAGGAATAGCCTATCCGTACACCTTATTACAATGCCTTATAGACAACCGGCTCTCAAGTGCAACTGCCGGAACACACCAACAAGTGCTTGGTGACAGTTATTTCAAAGTAGAGAGAAAAAAGTGAGCTAAATGAGTCTCTTCCCGATTTTTCTATATTGGTTAACTTTGACTAAACCTATACCAACATTTCGACAACATTGCCCGAAAAACTGTCACAAAGGCAAACCCATTGAAAAGCAATTATTCAGAAACGTTACATCGTCCGGTGAACTTAAAATCGGATGGTCCTTTTAATTCGTTAAGCCAACCGTCCACTTGCTATACCCGCAGATCTCCCGGGATTCGACCTGGCGACCCGGCGACCCATGTCTAGATTGGCAATTAACGATGACAATGTGCTGGCGTACCATCGATCGGTGATTTGTTTATTGCCTAGCACTATAGATAGTTCATCAAAACTGGACAGACTTTTCTAGATTTCCGGATAAAAACAGTAAGGGCCACTGGAAACCTCGTATTTCAAATTTAGTACCAATAAAACATAGACAATAAAAAAAATACAATGTAAATAAAAGCGTCACTTACAGCCACCATGCCTTAATTACGTAAGCAATTGCTCAACCACGCAAAAACGGATGAACGGATTTTGCTGAAACTTGGCACACAGGTAGATCACATCCTATAATAATTATATTTTTATCTCAGGAAAAGATAAAATCTAAAATCCATTACAATTAGTGTTGCCCAAATTCAGTCTTGGTCTTGCAGTCTTGGTCTTGTTCTTGCGTTTTTGCAAGACCAAGACCAAGAACAAGACCGCGTATTTTTAGCAAGACCAAGACCAAGACTGACCGTGCAAGACTTGAGCAAGAACAAGACATAGCCTGCAAGACTCTTGCGTCTTGCAGCTAGGACTTAGCGCTATTTCACTGAGTAGTTAGGTGTAACAGTTCGGTGTATAGGTAGGTACGCTTAGGAATTCTATGAGACGCAAAAAACTGTATCAAAGAATATGAAAAACTGGACCTATGCGCATTACGACTAATACCATAAACATAGCGAATAAAAAAATATCTATTAAAATCAAACTGAGTGCATGCATAGTTATGTTTTAACCATCGGCACTTTGATAATGCGGCATCAAAGGTTTTGTACTTACTTCTCAAAGAAATTTGCCGCTTTTCGGAAGTACATGGTTATGATACACGCGCCGGCGGCTTCTTTTGAAATCTAAAACAATCGTTGCCGCCACGCCGAAATCATAACATTTGTGACACTATTTGATTGCCGCCATAGGGCGTAGGTATACTCATGCAAAATAATTTCGATTTTTTTTAAGAGTACCTACAGGTGTTCCAAAGAATAAATAAGTTTCAGAGTGCTTAGAATGAAAATGAATACATTATACTGATCACGCAAGTAGTATTATGATTAGGATAAAATGGTAAGGATAGGTAGTAGATGTCATATTAATTCATTCTAGTAAGTATATATTATAATATTGATTACTTATATGGTTTTAAATTAATTACTTAGGTACTATTATTGTACATTTAGTCATTATATTTCTTAAGTTTTTACAAGAAAAAATAGCAAAAAAGTGTTCAAATATCACCCGTTTAATAAATATTGTAGCCACTTTTAAATATACTTGAAACGTGTAAAAAAATTCTACAAAACTAATAAAATAATATAAAAAGCGTAGGTACTTACCTACTAATAAAATAAAAAGCCTGCGATAAGAGTTTTGTATTACTTACAGGCCCGAATATCTCTGAGAGAGATGATGAGAGTAAGTATTTACTAGCTGTGCCCGCGACTTCGTCCACGAGGAATAGTAACTTTGGAGGTATAGTGACGTTCAGGACTTATTTATTTATTTTAAAAAAAAATTTATTTATTTAAGTAATTAGAAAACATAGAAATAGGTTAAGTGATGAGTCAGCCAGATGGTTACTATGTATTAATTCTTGGTCAAAAAAATTGATATAAAGTATCATAACCTAATGATAAAGCTGTTGATTTGTGTTGTATTTTATTTTTTATTCAAATAAATGATAAATCGTAAAACTCTTTTATTAAATTTCTTATAAGTTGAGGGTTCAATCTCTTTCTAGACAGATAAGTATTGTTCTTTAAAATACAGTCAAGTTATTGCAATTAATTTGTTTTTTTACATGTTTTAGCAAATGTAAGCTTATAAATCATAAATGTTTATTAAGAAACAGTTACTTCCATGGAAAACGACATATAGGTCAGTTGATTTTTCGAATTTCTTATCAAATCTTCAGTTATTTATTAATCTGCTTGATCTTTACTATGGCTATGTTAATTCAAGCTCACAATGTTCCAATTCTAATACGTTTTTCTAAGATTTAAAGTAAACTTTAATAAATAGTAATAGACTAATAGGTAATTGCAAGACTTGCAAGACTCTTGCTGCAAGACCAAGACCAAGACCAAGACTGGGAGCGCAAGACCAAGACCAAGACCAAGACCAGGTGTATTGGCGCGAGACCAAGACCAAGACTGGCTAAGTCTCGTCTTGTTCTTGCATTTGGGCAACACTAATTACAATTAAAGCTCTTTCTCCATTTTTTTTCTCATTCCGTAAAATACAGATAGTACGTAAATTAATCTTGACAAGTTTTTCCCTAAAGCGTGTTCTGTTCTGTTCCTTATGAGTATATAGGACGTGGGAACTTTAAACAGCTGCACTTGTGCTGCAAAAAATAGCAAAAGTGAGAACGTACACCACTGCAAGGGTTCCGTTGGTGTGCGATGAGAATATTTATCACTTTAGAACTCAACTCAAAACACATTTATTGTAGCTGGTAAGGCACTTATGAACGTTACAATTGACTCTACCAACGGTTCGGAAATTTCGGAATACACTTTAACTGGGAAGACTCCGGCAAGAAACTCGCAAGGCCTATTTATCCTATGTTTTATTCCAGGATATGATCTACCTGTGTGCCATGTTTCGTCAAAATCCGCTCAGCCGTTTTTGCGTGATTGAGGAACAAACATACAACCTTTCCTATTTATAATATTAGTACGATTACACATAAAAAAAGTAAAACCATATTTTTTAATTAAGACGAAATAAATACCTTTAAAAGACTGATGGTTACTTTCATATTAATGTTTTTTATAATCCTTTTTTTCGTGGTTAATGCTATTCCCTACGCTATACCCAAACAGCGCAGAGTTAACTAGTTCAAACTGGTATCCCGAATAAAGCTAATTATATAGCAGCTAGTTTAAATGAGTTTTAAATACCGACTCGTATTATGTTTAAGAATTTGTGTTAATTGCCTTGCTGGCTTCGAATTAATTACTCAATTATAGCTAAATAACTCTAACTCAGTTAACATTCGGTTATATGATTCTCATGTATGTTTTTATGTTGAAATTTGGGCTTTTTAGCCGTCTGAAACACCCTTACTCATGTCATCTCTCCCACAATCCATCCATCTCTTTTTCGGTCTTCCTCTACCCCTGTATCCATCCACTTACATATTAATAACTCTTTTGGTTATTTAGTTTTTTTTTATATTCTTGTAAAGCTTGTGTTTGACTACAATCTCACTATGGTAAGTGATGATATGGCCGAAGATGGTAAGCACACAAAGCCTAGATGGGAACTGGCTCTCAAGTGCAGCTGTCGGAACACACCGATAGGTGCTTGGCGACAGATTTTCAACTTGAGGGTGGTAGCCAGCCAGTCGGGTACTACAAAGTACCCTACCACCGTGTTATGTTTTCCTCACGATGTTTTTCTTCACCGAAAGCTCAAGCCCATTGTAGGATTCGAAACCACGACCTTCGCCGCGGTATCCGACGTCACTTACCACTGAGCTATCATCGCCTTAGATCTTTTTTGTTTTGCGAACCGTCAGGCAGGTTGAACTTGATTCTTTATTTGTAGATATTGTGTTTCCAGTTAGTTTTTTGTTTCGATTTATATGCAAAGTAAATTACCTAAAGGTTTTCTTCAAAATGCGCAACCCTAAAACATCCAGAGAAATCCCTCGGGCAAGAATATCTTTTAAACGCTGTCCTTTGTGAACGTAGATATAAATTCTATCGGACGTGAGACATTATTGTGTTTTTTCTATTAAATACTTTAACAAACAAATTGGGCGTTCCTCTATGACTGACTACTCTGGGAACAGGTTCTCGTCTGAGCCTACACAGAGTGAGAGCGATCTGAGCTGCAGAGATACATTTCGAGTTCAAAATATTCATACAGAACATACAAAGCATTAAAAATAAAGTCCATATCCTCGAGGACCTACTAGAAGAAACAGCTTTCGACGTGTTATGTTTGAGCGAGACCTGGATCCACGAGCAACAGAAACATATCATTACATTAAACGGATATGAGTTTGGGTCAGCATTCTACCGCAGTAACCACCGTGGAGGCGGGACCGCCATCCTCGTGCGCAAACACCTTGACTACGTTGAGATACCGGAAATTACTGCACTATCAGTTGAGTACATTTTTGAGTGTTGTGCACTAGAAATTAAGTCCGAAAATTTGCTTATTGTTGATATCTATAGACCAGATCGCGAAATTGAGACATTCTTCTGTATGCTTTACAAGTTATTGGAATTAATTAAGCGCTTTGCCCATAAGAAAACCGTAATAATTACCGGGGATTTTAATATTGATGCGATTTCGGATTCTAGTGATTATGTAAGGCTAAAAAATGCTATGCTCGAACACAATTTTTACCAAAAAATCAAATCTCCTACCAGAGTGACTACTACCACCTCCTCATGTATCGATTTACTTTTTACAAATCATACCAATCACAGTATAGACATTACAGACAACGGAGTATCTGATCACTATTGTATAATATACGGACAAAAACTATTAACAACTAAACAAACAAAAAATATATATTTCATCGATAAAAGAATATTTAATCCTAAAAACATATCAAAATTTAGATTGGCCCTGAGTCATTTAAACTGGGACAATCTCTCTAACAAAAATAGTGTAAATGAAAATTATGAAAAATCCCACAATACATTACAGACGGTTTTGAATAAAATTATACCTATAAAACATCTAAAAATAGTCCCTAAAAATTACAAAGCTTATCTAACAAAAGGTCTCAAGAAATCGTGCAAACATAAAAGACAATTAAAAATAATAAACGGACAGTCAAAAAACGAAATTATAAACAATCACTATAAAATCTATGGAAAGATACTTAAAAAATGTATAAAAATGTCCCGGAAAATAAATTATATAAACGATATGAAATCTTCGAAAAATAAAACGAAAACTATGTGGACTATTATCAAACGAATATCGAAATCAAATAGCACAGCAATAAAAAAACACAACAATATTATCTTAAAAATTAACGATGTAAATATTAGTTCTCCACTACCCGTAGCGAACTCATTTAATACCTACTTTGCGTCCATAGGCGAACAAAGTACCGACGCCTCGGTGCGGGTAGCCGCAGGTGCCGGTACGCGCCCAGTGCATACGCACTCAATAAATTCTATGTTCTTGCAACCGGTCACTGAAAAGGAAATCTATAACATCATACGATATATGAGTAACAAACGTAGCTTTGGATCGGATGACATTCCACAAATACTAGTTAAAAGTTGTATTAACGAATTATCTCCGCCTATAACATTTTTGGTGAACCAATCATTTGAACAGGGATGTTTTCCAGATAGACTCAAGCTAGCAAAAATAAGGCCCATACCAAAAAAAGGAGGAAAATTGGATAGCACTAATAGTTACAGACCTATAGCATTACTACCTACGATTTCAAAAATATTTGAAAAAGCAATGACCGTTCGTATTAATGGATTTTTAGAAAAATTTAATATACTACATACCAACCAATACGGATTTAGGAAAAATAGATCAACAACATTAGCTGTCTACAAATATGTGCAGGAAATATACAAAAATATTAATGATAAAAAATATTCTATCGGATTGTTTCTTGATATGACAAAAGCATACGATAGAGTGTCACATAAAATATTGCTGGAAAAATTATACAACGCCGGAATTAGAGGCACCGCGTACAAATGGTTCCATTCATATCTCAAGGATAGAAAACAATACGTCCAGATAGAACACTACAACGAGAATACTAATAACCTTATCGATATAACATCTGAAGTTAAAACAATAAATAACTCCATACCTCAAGGCAGTGTGCTCGGATGTACCCTGTTTCTCATTTATATTAATGATTTACCTAAACACATCGATTCCCCTAGCATTCTCTTCGCAGACGACGTCTCCCTGTTATTTAGGACATCTGGAAACATTGACTACCTAAGCTTAGAGAAAGCATTCATAAAGATAAAGAAATGGCTTGAAAACCACAACTTAGAAATTAATTTAAATAAAACACAAATCATGCAGTTCAAAACCCATCAAAGAAAGTCTCTCGACCTAACTCAGCTTAGCCATATACTAAAACTAGAAGAATCAAATGAATTTACACTATTAGGCCTTACCCTTGATACCAACCTTAATTGGAAGAAACACATTTCTAATCTAAAAACTAAATTATCACAATTTATTTATGCACTAAGTGTACTTAAATCTAATACTAACTATGAGACCGCTCTTTCAGCATATTATGCATACGCTTATGCATGGTTTAATTACGGCATCGTTCTATGGGGCGACAGCACAGATTTTACGGATCTTTTTATAATTCAGAAGAAGTGTATCAGAATCTTAATAAACATAAATCAACGAGAAAGTTGCAAGCCACATTTTATAAATAAAAAAATTCTTACTTTACCATGTCTATACATATTACAAGTATGTCTTTTTGTACGGAAATATAGACATTTTTTCCAATCAAACGCAGAAGCTAAACAAAACTATAATAGGCGAAATAAAGATCTACTAATCCTTCCTATATCAAGATTGCAGACACTGGGGAGAAGTCCGAACTTTAGATTTATAACTATCTTTAATAAAGTCCCAAACTCAATAAAAAATGCAAAAACATCCACCATCTTTACTAGTTTGCTGAAGTCGTTTCTTATTAAAAAATGTTATTACTCAGTGGAACAGTTCCTTACAGATAGATTGCCGAGGGATGATTCAATCGCGCGATCAGTACCTACATGACACTACCATATTATTATAACTCGGATCAAAATTATTTAATATTGTCAATGTTATTATTCTGTTATTTGATTTATTTTTTATTATATTGTATGACCACTTTTATAAGATTAATTGTAATAATGTAATTGTATTTTGAATTTAATGTTGTGAATGTTAATTTATATTATTATTAGGCCTAACTCTAAATTGCAAACACCCCTACAGGGTACATGTAGTCAATATTTAATATAATATGTAAACATGAATGCAATAAACATGAATAAACAAAAAAAAAACTCGAACTCGTTTGGCTGATAATGCTTACACTGAACTACTGGTGTGTTCCCATATCTGCACTTGATAGCCAGTGTAAAATAAGTCAAGCCAATGTAAAAAAACTAGAAGGCGAAGTTATTGGATATTTTTATTTAATATTTTTGTCTGCATTAATTATGGTTTTAAGTTAACACGCTCCGCGATTTCGTCCGTGATCCCCTATTTTACCTCCTCAAGAGTTATAAAAGGAATCAGTAAGCAAAATTGTATGTTTCCACCTTTCTAGCGGTTTTAGCTTAATTTTGATAGGCCAGTCAGTCAGTCCTTTTTAGGGTTCCGTACCCAAAGGGAATATGTATAGATTTGTTCTTCAATAATAATATAACTATTTTATTTACAACAAATGTACAAAATATACAAGCAAATGTACAATTATAATATATAAAAAACTTGTTCGAGGCTGCCGCTGTCGCCGATAGGCAAGGTTCCCAGAAGGCTGGCAGCGTTTCCTCTTTGTTCTTCAATTAAATTACCCCTGATAAATAATATATACGCAAGCTACGACTTCGTAGAGCTCTACGATTTTGCTACGAGACTTCTACAGAGCTACGACATTTGGTTCTTTTCGGTGTGCATGTTTGTTTGTCCCTAATTGACGTGGTTGGTTAAACCGTGCCTATTAAGTCTCTGATCGTGGGTTCAATTCACATCTAGGATTAGGGGCATTTAAAAAAAATTGTACTTAGGTATATGTAATGTAGCTAAGTTTTGTATGTCACGTAGTATGTGCCTCGCCTCGCCTCGCCTCGCCTCGCCTCTAATGAAGGCAAACCTATACACGTTTTAGTTGACTTATGCAAACGCAAATTTAAATTCATACAGTTTTTTCTGTGTCCATTAACAAGGGGTGACGTCACAGTGATTAAAATGCAAATTTCTTGTATTTATCTGTCTGGAGTGGTGGCGTGGTGGCGCTCGTGACGTGGAATGTTCCTAACAGCTAACGCCCCTTTTAAATCGTGATTATAAACGATTTGGACGTCTTTAGATAATAATTTGTTTGTTAATATTGTAGCGCAGTGGGCGTTCAATTTAATCTCATCTAAATGTTTACTTTTTTCGCCGTCGTCGTCCTCCTAAGTTGATAATCTATGCGCACTTGAGAGCTTGTTGTCTCTTAGGCTTGGTACAAAGGTTAGCTAAATATTGGAAATCTCCCTGGTATTGCTATGGATAGGCGGTAGTCACTTACTATCAATCGAACTGTCTGCTTGCTTCACTTCTAAATTGTTTTTGAAAAGAGTAATTGCTGAGTTTATTGACGTCTCTTCTCAGCAAAAGCAACCTTCCGAACCGTGCATTAGAGTCAGTATTCTAGGCTTATACAGGCCTATTATAACTTCAATGGCTGTCACACGCGTCATACTTGTGAACAGGTTCTGCTTGTGGGGGCTGGTCTGTTTGAGTTTGTTGTTTACTAAGTCAGTCATAATTAAATTCTATAGATTACTAATAATCTTTTATAGTTTTAAATATAAATATTGTTTGTAATTAATAAGTTAAAGTAAAATAAATAAATGGAAAAATAATGAAAAAATGCCGCCATAACACGCAAATTTTGTAGATAAATAATTATTGAATGTAGGTGTAAGTTGTTTTTTGAAAAGAGTAAATTGCCGTCTCTTCTCAGCAAAAGCAACCTTCCGAACCGTGCATTAGAGTCTGACTATTCATAAGTGCCTATTTGGATGAATAAACATTTCATTTCATTTCAATGCGAGACAGATTAGTAAGGTGCGACATACTTCGCCCACAAGATAACATAAGTTCGAATAGGGTCGCGATTCTAAGCCAAGTCACGCGGCATATAGGACAAGTTCAATAATTGTAAGTTAAAACTTTGCCGCGTTCGGGTGGAAGTGCAGCTAAGACGCTGGGGTGGTAAGAGGTTGGGGGGTTGGGATTTATCACGACAGCTTGCCAATAGCGTACTGGGGTTTATACTGGCTTCATGTTCGATGTTTAGTGCTGGAATGTGTGGAATATACGGTTTAACATTTCGTAAGCTTGCCTATCTTGTTAAAAAATAGCCTATGCTAATCTGGAATAATGTAGCATTCAAATGGTGAAAGATTTTTTTAAATTGACCCAGTAGTTTTTGAGTAAAATCGTAACAAACAAACAAAAATCAAATCTTTCCTCTTCATGATGTGGCCGAAGGTGGTTAGCACACAAAGCTTAGATGGGAACTGGCTCTCAAATGCAGCTGTCGGAATACACCGATAGGTGCTTGGCGACAGATTTTCATGGTTTAGTGATTTAGTGGTTTCCTCACGATGTTTTCCTTCACCGAAAGCTCGAGCTCATTGTAGGATTCGAAGCCACGACCTTCACTACCACTGAGCTATCATCGCCTCTTTATAATATTAGTTTAGATTAACGAGTAATTAATTAAGGAAACCAATGAAGCGATGTAACTTTGCCACGAGTGCAGTCTCAAGGTGACGTTACCTAAGTTATAATCAAATTATTTCCCATATCAATATATTCAAGGAGCAGCAGGCTAGGATTGAAAGCACTCCGTCATAAACCTTCTTACTCTTTTGAAGAACCCCATGCTGTAGTCTCTAGGGAAAACCTCTACAGGCAGCTCATTCTTGGGGTGTATTGGTCAGTTGTACATTCAGGCTAGTTAATATAAACGCTGTATGTAGCACGTCGGGTAGGTTATTATTTTTTTTTTTTTTATATTCGATAGGCTTGTGTTTGACCACAATCTCACCATGGTAAGTGATGATGTGGCCGAAGATGGTAAGCACACAAAGCCTAGATGGGAACTGGCTCTCAAGTGCAGCTGTCGGAACACACCGATAGGTGTTTGGCGACAGATTTTCAACTTGAGGGTGGTAGCCAGCCAGTCGGGTACTACAAAGTACCCTACCACCGTGCTATGGTTTCCTCACGATGTTTTCCTTCACCGAAAGCTCAAGCTCATTGTAGGATTCGAACCCACGACCTTCGCCGCGGCATTCGACGTCACTTACCACTGAGCTATCATCGCCTTAAAATCGTTATGTCGTGGAGGTTGCTCGTTCGATTTGCATTTTAATTCGCTTCGACTGGGCCTGATGGACGCGAAAATACAAAAACACCCAGTTGGTATGTTTATCCGTAACGTAACGCAATTTAAACATTGTGTGGAAATAATAATTGTTAGCTTGCTTTTTATACAAAGGCCACAGTGAGATGGTCATAGATGGTTCAAAAATATTAAAAAAAATGTAACCTTGCTGAGTTTCTTGCCGTTTCTTCTCAGTTGAAGGCTGACTTAAACCGGTGGTAACTTCTATAATTCGACCCTCATAAGTGCCCTTCTAGGGCCTAAACTGAATTTGACTAAACGGTTTTGACTTTGAGTGTGGAACTGAATTCCAGATTTTTAGGGATCTGCCTCAAAAGCATAAATGGAACCCTTATAAGATCACTTTGTTGTCCGTCTGTCAAGATATTTTTCTCACGAACACGTGAAAGTATCATGTTGAAATAATAGGTCAGCAATCCCTAGGAGCAGTGAAATAATCATACTTCTAAGTCAACGCAATCCAAAGATACGGTCTTTTATACTTCGTTTGTGCCGCATATTTTGATTCTCGCAATTGAATCAAAACCTATAGGGTACTTCCCGTTGACCTAGAACCACTAAGTTTGACAAGAAGCAATGTCACGTAGTAGGAGTAAAAGAATAAATTCGAAAACCGTAAATTTGTAGTTACATCAGCGATTTTGGGGGAAATTACAACTTAGTAAAAAAAAACGGAAAAAATCTTGGAGACTTCGAAACTTTTTACATTATAGTTTGTACAGAACCCTTGGCGCGAGTCCGACTCGCACTTGACCAGTTTTTTATGTCCTATAGACATTAGCAATGCCAGGGATACTACCAATGTGTTGCCAAATTTGAACATTTTTTTTTTTCATATTTGATAGGCTTGTGTTTGACCACAATCTCACCATGGTAAGTGATGATATGGCCGAAGATGGTAAGCACACAAAGCCTAGATGGGAACTGGCTCTCAAGTGCAGCTGTCGGAACACACCGATAGGTGTTTGGCGACAGATTTTCAACTTGAGGGTGGTAGCCAGCCAGACGGGTACTACAAAGTACCTTACCACCTTGCTATGGTTTCCTCACGATGTTTTCCTTCACCGAAAGCTCAAGCTCATTGTAGGATTCGAACCCACGACCTTCGCCGCGGTATTCGACGTCACTTACCACTGAGCTATCATCACCTTGAAATTACCTAGGCAACGTAGGGAAGTAATACCAATCATGGAGAAAAAAGGTCGTAATGTAATTCTAAATTAGTTGAAACATGAATATCTAAGTAACAAATGAAAGGCCAGTCTAACATTAACATAATGAGAACCTAAATCGGAACCGTTCCTATAATGTCGGAACGCCTGATTGCACTTTCACGTATTGACTTTAGAACGTTCATCTGAGCCTCCCTCCCCCATTCTCCCTCCCTATACTCAGGAGCTCATCGGGTCACTGCATTCCAATTTAAAGCCGATTTCATAAACCTCACACATTTGCTCTTGACGTACACGTTAGATACAAAATTGAACTCTAATTCAATGCCACATGAGCCTGTACCTTTTGAGGACACTATTCCAAATTGGTAGGATTATAACAACGGTCCCATATTACCGAAGTGAGCAATGATTGCCATTTGTCAGAGGACAACTCCTAAAGATTAATATCGTTATTATATTATACTAGCGACCCGCCCGCGGCTTCGCCCGCGTGGACTACACGTTATATCGCGCAAGTGGGGGTGGTGGAGCGGGGATAAAAGATAGCCTATGTTCTCTCCCAAGGTCTACTCTATATCTGTGCCAAATTTAATCTAAATCGGTTGAGAGGTTTAAGCGGGATAATCACTTTTTAGTAAAGGATAAAAAATGGTTATGGTGGGTTATCCCTAAGAGATAGATAGAGAGATATACCATCGTGGACTTTTTTGTTGAACTTTTTAAGGTGGACAATACTGTAGTATATTATTTTGGTCTATCTCGTAGGGTTCAGCCAGCGTTTGCAATATAAGCGCAAAAAAATGCTTAATTACGACATCACATTAGAAACCTCTAAATTTATCAGTGTTTCGCTACTATATTATGCATGTATTATACATATAAACCTTCCTTAAGAATCACTCTATCCATTAAAAAAAACCGCATCAAAATCCGTTGCGTAGTTTTAAAGATTTAAGCATACATAGGGACAGACAGCGCAAGCGACTTTGTTTTATACTATGTAGTGATGTCTACGCTTTGGGAGCCTTTAGGAAATCGGCTCACTGAAACGTCTCATGACGAATACAACATTTTTAACATTCACATTTTGACCTAATACAAATGCAGGCCAGACATTAAACATTGGCAACGATTTTAGGTTTCTATTCATAGCACAATTCATCGATCAACTGCTACATCTGATTTAGCCCGTATTTGGACAAACAAGTGTATAAATAAGCGTAGAATCGACCTTGGAGGCGACATTTGGGCTGGAGCATCAATAGCGAACATTCCATAACATGTCCTAGTGAACGGACCTTGGCGAGCCAACTGCTGTCACTTGGCAGGCGGCCAAAGGTCGGCTCGCTACACTTTCGCCGGTATCGATTGGGGAGGGTTCCACAGTACTGCCGCGCTCTCTGCACGCTGGCGGTGGCATCAATAGCATCTTTGCCTTACTTTTTCAAGTTCACACTTTGAGTTATATTTCGTGAGTGCTAATTAAATAGTTTCTTGGCTTCGTCTCTTGAGCCTGAAAGGTTTTTAAGTTCTTGGCACACCTCTTGATACTTATCGTCAACAGCTTAGTGCTAAGTCTACTCTGGATTTCAGCTTCTTATGGAAAGTAAAAGTTTTTTACAAGATTGCATCGCTATCTCGATTGAAACTTCGCACTGAAATAAATAAACTTTCCTTTTAATACAGCTCCATCCTCGCCTGCGGCACGCCGATAAATATCATTTTCGCCACCAGCTCTAGTTACATCACGTTGATGATCTGTTGCATAACTCAGAATCACCTGGGGTGCTTATATACCTCGGGTGCTGTATAATTAATCCAGCCAGCCTCCTCTCGTGTTTAATCGGATAAATTGAGGGAACATTCGTGTCGATCGTTATGAATGTTGTGCATGACGATGTTAGGTTGGATGGGACCAAGAATTATGTATACTAAATGGATAGGTAACTCTAAATACCTACTTGAAGCAAATGCCTATCAATTGCGAAAAAGAGAAAGATAACAACTACGTTGGGACAATCTCTCTTTCTTTCATTAAGGGTAAGTAGGGTTAGAAAGAGAGATTGTCCCAATTGTAGAGAAAAAAGGTAGGCCCTGATTGTGTAATTGTGTTGTGAGTCTTAACGTGCGCTCGCGAAATAAAAAGTTGTCTATAAAACCTGGGGCTAATGTAACTTCCTATTGGTGAAAGAATTTTTGTTATTAGATTGGTTGTAACGGAGAGTGCCACCAACTTTATTGCTTTAATAAAAATAAAAAACAAAAACCGACTTCAAAACTGTAACCTATACCTATGTACAAACATAAACTAAAAAGTAAAGAATAATATTTTAATTTCAAAGTAAGAGCCTTATTAAAGGACAATCAACAAAATTATTGATATTTATAAACAGTTCTTTTTGGAGTCGGTGCCAGCCAAGAAGAAGGACAGTTTTGAACTGGAAGTGTTCATACGAGAAAACGTCTTACGACACCTCTCCTTACGGTAATGTTCCTTAGGTCTGCGCCGTCGCTCCCCTACTTTTCGAAGTTTGTTACAAAGGCAGAATTAAACTGTCCTTATTAAACCATACAGTCGAATTGAGAACCTCCTCCTTTTTTGAAGTCGGTTAAAAGTAGTATAGATTGTGAATATAATGTTGAAAACTTTATCTTTATCATTGTCTTGTAATAAGAAACGAAGGTCGGATCTGAAGCGGCCTTGTTGATCCAGACCTTCGGCACGTGAAGGTTATGTTTTCCTGTTACTATCTACCCGCTTCCATTCATCAACGTCCGTCAATCTTCGGAAAAAATATATAAA
This sequence comes from Ochropacha duplaris, assembly GCA_951361185.1. Taxonomy (NCBI): domain Eukaryota; kingdom Metazoa; phylum Arthropoda; class Insecta; order Lepidoptera; family Drepanidae; genus Ochropacha; species Ochropacha duplaris. The sequence goes on along the minus strand of OX592702.1, from coordinate 677,995 downwards.
GTTACGACTACCCGCTTGTTTATAGAATTCCTTCAGGGAAATAAGGCGAATAATTTGTTTCTTTTACCAAAAGTACCATGTATTTGTTTAAGATGGACATAAACGACCTTAATATTTCATGTAAAATCAAATTGGATACTCCCCTGAGTGATGGAAAACAACAAGATAGCTATCGTTATTTTCAAAATGAAAACCCAAGTATTTTGAGATATACTTCACACACGGCCATTTGATCCCAAACTAACTTATACTATGGAAACCAGTACATTACTACTTTTTTTTAAACATAAATTTGAGTATGTTAAATAAATAATTGCACCCAGACTCAGGACAAACAAACATGTTCATGCGCACAATTGTGTTTTGGTGGGAACTGCAGACCAACCGCCAAATTATTATGCTACATTAACTCCATAACCGAAATAAAGTGTCAGATTGCCCTCTAACCTCAGTATTCAATCTCTTACGAGAGCTATGATGACATGATCAGTGATCGTAATAAAAAAATAAAATAAAAAATATAAGGCGATCATAGCTCAGTGGAAGTGACGCCGGATACCGCGGCGAAGGTCGTGGGTTCGAATCCTACAATGAGCTTGAGCTTTCGGTGAAGGAAAACATCGTGAGGAAACCATAGCACGGTGGTAGGGTACTTTGTAGTACCCGACTGGCTGGCTACCACCCTCAAGTCGAAAATATGTCGCCAAGCACCTATTGGTGTGTACCGACAGCTGCACTTGGGAGCCAGTTCCCATCTAGGCTTTGTGTGGTTACCACCTTCGGCCACATCATCACTTATCATGGTGAGATTGTGGTCAAACCAAAGCTTATCCAGAATAAAAAAAAACAACAACAACAGTCCAGTATTCCATAATCCAAAAACTACGGGTGTTTCCAAGAGTATTATTATCATGGAACTCAAATTGCTTCGGACAGTACAGCGCTCACTAATGAGACTACGCTCGTTGTGCTGAACACTACTTACTAGACCGGGAGCTGGAAGCAAAATAATACCCTCCGACAGATGAGCGTGTTCTTTATTTCTCTAAAGTCACTTTGCGTCCATATTTGTTAGCCGACCGCGTTTTATAAGAGGCTTTTGGATCCTTACGTATATAAATAACTAGCTTTCCGCCACGCGGTTTCACCAGCGTTCCCGAGATAAAAAGTAGCCTATGTGCTATTCCACACTATAATCTATCTCTATGCCAAATTTCATCCAGATCCATTTAGCCGTTCTGGCGTAAATGAGTAACAAACATACATCCATCCATCCAAACTTTCACATTTATAATGTTAGTGGGATGATCTTCGTCAATGTACTCATGATGAAAATCCTTGAAGTAAGTTTAGTCTATGACTCCTACATGTGCTTACCACCTTTCGGCACCATGGTGAGATTTTTATGTCACATAAACCTATTCACAGTAAAAAATACCATGTTAAATGAAATAGGGCGGGCGGTGCCGTTAACAAAAGCTTGTTATAAGCGACTTAAGTAATGAAGTGAATCGCAAATTGATTCAAAGCAAATTCAATTTGTGCATCGCTAGCATACATCGTTAGTGCGATGTAGAACTTCACATAATCATGACACTAATTCCCCACTCGTAATAATCTTGGCACAGCGCCATCTATGCATTAAGCTGGCAATCTCCAAACGCTGTTGTGAACCGCAAGAGGTCGCTGCATAATTGGAGCTAAATATCAAATGATGTAAATGGGATGGAAGTCATTACGTAAGAGTATCGCTGGTAAATGGCCACTCTAGTATTGCGACCATTGCGGTCACTGGAACCGGGATAATGGCATGTCACTGTGACTAATAGTGTATAACCGTATAATTTTGTGAATTTTATTTTAATTGTACATTTTATGTGGTCTGGTGTGGAACGCAAGGTCAGAGCTTTTAAATGTGTGTCTGTTGCTGGCGGTTTTATTAATTAGCTGTTTTGATTCTTTATAATACTTAGAAGCCGAATTCTGGGTTTGCGAAAACCACCAAGATTATCAGATACCATCCAACAGAAATTGAGATTTTAATATAGGAAAGGTATATACAATAACAAAACTAAGATATTCCACTGCCATTTAAAACACTTGGTCTAGAGAATCGTCCACAGACAACCACTCGTTCCACCCACGTATAAAGTTTTACAGCTAGACCATCTCAGATTTATGTAACGAGTAATAAAATCTGCTCAGTGACACTTATTACTTTTTCCGCGATTGTGTGTAACTAATGGTCACATTACACGGTCCTGCTCTACTAGATCGGACGGGCCACGGGAGAGTTGTGTCGCATCGCATATCGCATCCCTGTTACACACAGGTCTTGACAATGCTTTGTTTATAACTGACAGATGGATAGACAGGTAATTGGTTAGTTAGACCACAGATAGTCTATTTTCATCATGTTCCTTCTCTTGTTACTAAGATACCTTCATTCCATCCGGCCGCTTATCTACCTATTTCATTTGTTTATTACGATGCGCTAAACTAACCAACATAATTTTTAAGAGTACCCACTATATTTTTAATATCGCTTATTTTTTGGTCGGTTTGTATACATATCTCTTTATTTTCCACGAGATTATATTTTAGATTAAAATTAAGATTTAAACATAATTAATATTGAATTTTAAACCACTGTTAAACGAATATTTAGGACAACAGGATTAGAGCGAGAAAACATGTTTACACTTAAAACGTTAACCTAACCTGGAGGCAGTACATCTAGTTGATTAATGGACTAGACTAGGCAGCGGCAATAACGCTGGCTAAGCAAGTTAGCCAATACTACATTACATAGATTGTATTCAGGCTATACTTCTTCAACCCGCTTCCACCCAATGCTGAGTGTAGGTCTCCACTAATGCACTCCACTTCTCGCGGTCTTGGGCCTTCCTCATACAATCCCTTCCCACCACCCTGGACAGGTCGTCGGTCCATCTTGCTGGTTGTCTGCCAACATGTCTCCGTCCCGTTCTAGGTCTCCATTCGAGCACTTTCTTGCCCCATTTAGAATCGTCTCTGCGGCAAATGTGGCTAGCCCACTTCCACTTTATTCGAGCGATTATTTTGGCTATGTCAGTCAGTTGGGTTCTTCTTCGGATTTCCGTGTTTCTGACGCGGTCACGTAGTGAAATCCCCAACATAGTACGCTCCATGGCTCTCTGAGTTATTTGGAGTTTGTGGATTATTTGTTTTGTGAGCGTCCAGGTCTCGGATCCATAGATCATTACAGGGAGGACACATTGTTCGAACGCTCGGCGTTTGAGGTTTATAGGAATGTGGTCGCTTTTGAACACATCGGACAGCTTACCAAATGCGCCCCAGCCTAGTTGTATGCGGCCTTGTACCTCTGCATCTAGTCCGAATTTAGTGAGATTCAAGACTATACTGAATTATGTTTATTGTATCCATTTAGATTGAACATAATATCGGAATCATGTGTGCCAGTTAATTTTACCATGTTGTAATTGGAATGGATTTGTGATGAGATATTTTTGAATCACCTAGAATTTGGTTTGGCGCTGTATAACCGCGTTACAATGGAACTAACTCCGAAATCTAGGAAAAGAAACTCATTGTATTAGTGACCTAGTTGGTCGATCAAAATGTTTTGTATAAGCACTAGTATTCTGCCCCGCAGTTTCACCCGCGTTCCCGAGGGATCTTATCTTTTCCCGGGATAAAAGTATCCTATGTCCTTCTCCAAGGTTCTATCTATCTATACCAAATTTCATCTAAATCGGCTCTGCGGTTTAAGCGTGAAGAGGTAACTGACAGAAAGACAGGCACACTTTTGCATTTATAATATTAGTATGGATGGAAGTATGTAGTATAGTATGGATTAATGATGAAAATATAACCTTGCTGAGTTTCTTGCCGGTTCTTCTCAGTTGAAGGCTGACTTCCGAACCGGTGGTAACTTCTGTAATTCGACTCTCATAAGTTAAACTGAATAAATGGTTTTGACTTTGATTTGCGTGCAAGAACATGTCTGTTCATTTCGAGGGTTTGGATATCTCAATTTCAAATAATAAATATAAAGAGTTATGTAAATTATTTTATGTATTTACCAATAAATATCAGTTATCTAGTTTCCATAGTAACTCTACTCTGCTTATCAGGCCATGTATGAATAATATATGTAGTTCTACGAGTATTGTGTATTGCAATCTATAAAATGGAATACCTTGATTATTACTCAGCCTAACCGTATATAAAATTTGATTCAGTTTGATGCAGTTTTACTAATTGTCTCAATTATCCCTGAAACTTGACCTTTTATGTCTAAAGGTGCCATTTTTATAGACACTTTCATCAACACCCGTGTAAAAAATAATGTCATTATTATTTTAAATGTCCTCTCCATTTTCGTTCGTCATAATATGAGTTGTGTTTGTGAAAACAATTAACACTGTTAAAATTCCCATTAAGCTTTCATAAGCAGATGGTAAATAAGCATTTAGCTTTCATTAGCAGACTGAGCTTTTACCCGTATTTTAGCGTTTGATGCGCAATTTGTTTCATTTTGAATCATAAATTATTTTAATCCCGTTAGCCGTCGTGTATTTAGAGCTTTGTACCCAATCTCACCTAACTCTTGCTTTATTTAAATGCATTTAAAATAACTGACTAAATAGCTTTTGAAATGTCCAAAAAATTATCAAATACCTTGAAATAATTATCTTATTTTTTAGTAAACTTGGCGAGTTCAGAATTTGGTTATTCAAATTTCAATATTAGTGGTGCTTTACAATATCGATATCGTTACTGTAAAATAGACGCAACTGTAGCCTTTAAATTATTCAAGTATTCATCAGAGATAACCGCAGGCAGGTGTGTGTGTGTTTAACGCTGTATTTGCGTATTCAACGATATACTATATGTTCACAGACACAGAGGTATGTGTAGTCGTTTTCATTTGCGATGGTCCCACGTTGGGCGCCAAAATAAATGGTTATTGCTTTGCATGTTCCAACTTATTTTGACTAAACGACACGGCCCCAAATATTTCAATGTCGCTTGAGTAAATAAGATAATGCCCGTGTCATCAGTATCATTTTATTACTATGTAGCGAAACTGGCATAATATATAACACTGTATTTTTATTTAACACTGGTTTTCCGCCCCGCGGTTTCACTCGAGTTCCTGAGGGATCTTATATTTTTCCGGGATAAAAAGTATACTATATGTTATTCCACTACGTGATCTACCTGTGTTCCAAGTTTTATTCCAATCCATACAGTAGTTTTTGCGTGAAAGATTAACAAATATCTTCACACACATCCAAATATACATTCGCATTTATAATATTAGTAGGACTCTATACCTACTAAAGTATTACGTCTACAATAACCTATATTCTAGAACTACTCTGTTGTAGGAAAATTCGAATCTAATTTTTCCAATGCCATAAATAGCCTGGCCCCACGTCGTGCGCCATCAAATGTCACCCCCAATTTAGAATGGCTTGTATTATTGTTGTGCTCGGCTGCATTTCATTGCTACATATAACCAATCGATTTTTATGTCTCGCCTTCTATTGGACCTTGGAGGCTTAGAATTTTCTATTTAGTTATAGAAAATTCCATCCCTAGCACTTTAGTTGATTTGAATTATAACTCCCTGAAGCAGACAGCGGGCAGTAAAGCCAACGTGGTGGGAATATAGGAGGACACCCAATTTGGTATCTGTTGAAATTTTAAATAGCGTGTTTGCGGACTGTCGTGTTATTTGAATTTGTACCTTATGTTTAATGAATTTAATAATTTTGTCCAAACAGTCCCCGGTAGTGATTTTCCCTCTTTGAATATGTGGCTTTATAAATACCACGGTAACTAAACACATAAAACTGTTATAAGACGCTGAGAGATCGATTTCTAAAGACTTGTGAGGTTGTTAGAAACTCCAAGCTGAACAAGGTGATGTAAATAAAAAGTTTTTTTTAATAATATAGTAGTTACGTTATATGCAAGCTAAGAAACTCGCGTGGGAGGCATTCTTATTCACTCAACTCCGGGAGACGTCCAGTTAAAAACACATTATGTAAGAGGCCAGATGTCTTCTATAAAGTACGGGGTAACTTGGACATACGACCTTAAGAAAGTCATTAAATAATCTATGTCATGATCTAGTTTTTTTGCCCCTAATACTAGCAAAATTCTACTATTAATTGGGACCAGTTTTATAGGTACCATCTATTACTGTAATTTGGCTACAAAAAGGATAGAAAACTTGACTATAGCCCGCTTTAATAAAAATATTCGTCACTGAAATTTTAACTTAATTTGTATTTATATTGTGTCCATAATTACTCATTAAAATACTTTTGTTTCAGGTAAGAAAATTTAATTTTCTCTACATCTTTATGGTAAGATTGAAGAATAAAAGTGAAAATAGATGTAAAATCTTTAATTCCATCTGGAAAAGTAACAAGAATGGTCGACCCAGTGATGTGGAACGGCAGATATTCCGCGCCGGGAACTGGCCTGAGTGTACCTAGTCGATATTACCGACCTGAGATATTGAGCTCAGCTCTTCAATAAGGCTTCTTTTACTTGACCAGATCAATATTTAGGTTTGATAGATAGATGCGCAAATGAAAACTAGTGAATGACCAGAGAAACCATGGACTATTCAATTTTGTTATCGTTTTGAGAAATATCACTTAGTATATTGTTGTTTTTTTTTTATTCTGGATAGGCTTGTGTTTTGACCACAATCTCACCATGGTAAGTGATGATGTGGCCGAAGATGGTAAGCACACAAAGCCTACATGGGAACTGGCTCCCAAGTGCAACTGTCGGAACACACCGATAGGTGCTTGGCGAAAGATTTTAAACTTGAGGGTGGTAGCCAGCCAGTCGGGTACTACAAAGTACCCTACCACCGTGCAGTAGGTACTTACTTAGTATTTAGATAGAAATTTTATGACTTCTGTCAGGACAATTTAATATGTGCTTGCAAGTCCTAAGTTAAACTCTAAACTAGGTTATCGAACGGTGTAAATGTATCCACGGTCGCGTAGCTGTACCATCTCAGAATATATGCTCTTATTATACATGATATATTGTTACGGCAGATATTTGTTATGTGAGTGGTTGTATGTAAATTATATTCATGTGCCGCCATTTTGTTTGTACGTAAACATATTACAACGTATTTGTTAATAAGCTGTTACGTGTAAGCAAAATCAGTGTACATTGTCGAGTTAAATTATTCATGGACGGAACGATCGTGTTTTCGCTAACGTTGGCCCAAGGACGCGGTATGTTTGTTATTGCCAACCTTTTCCTTTATTTAGATATGATTATGTTTTTATTGCGTAATTTGATAGATTCGCTGAGCGAAGGTACGCTAGCGCAAGGAGCGTTATGTTAAGCGTATCTTAACTGTCTTCAACGAAGAGAAATTTTTTGTTACTTGAATATCACACGTATGAAAAGAATAGAAGTGGGATTTATTACATTATTTCATTTTCAATCAAATTATGTATATTATTATAATCACAACTGACAAGCAGAAAAAGTGAACATATGGCATTAACTCGAAGGTCGTCCTTGGCCGTGTTGTCCGTAATAACGTGGATACCCTCAGTGCCCAGCGGGCCCAGTGACCTCGTCATATTAGAGCTGTTTATATTGCTCACTACGCGACGTGTAACAAACATGTGCAGTAATACTTGAAGGGGTCTATCTTGAAGAGGGGAAAAACTCAAAAAAATGCGTTTTGTTAGAGTGGTGGTAATTTTGTATGAAAACGATTTATTGCCCTTATTTCAGGGATTGTTCTGTTGTAGGACCACATTTTATTACTTAAACTTTATAATATTTTTGCGGCATGTAAACGTGTAATCAATCTAATTAACTGGCCGTATGATTTTGAATGCTCTAATTTAGTTTATGAAAAGTTAAATAAGCCTTCATACGCTTGACTGGCATAAGTCTAGCGTGGCCCAATACCACACTAATACTCGGATACACCAACCACGGACCTATCATTGGAGAATGTTAATAGGTATGCCAAATCGTTTGAAAGTTTGTTACAGTAAAGCCTGTATGTATACAAATACACTAGTTTTTGTTCTAGTCAAAAATACCTATTAGTTTTGATTTTACAGGCATTTAAACTTACGATAAAATCGAGTCCCGCTAACAGTCACGTGACCGCATGTGACGTCAATTTGCAACGCTCCGCTATGAGTGAGTGTTGCAAGATGACGTCACACCGTCACACGAGTACGTCAAATCGAGTACGAGTCTGCATCGCACGTTTACTTCTATAAATCGGAAACTAATTGACGTATCGAAGTAATTCTTTCACTTGTATTTTTTATTTTTGACAGAGAATATGGAGAGCTAATATTCAAAATTAGTTAACATTCTTCATTCAATAAACAGAAGCTAAATTCAATAAATTAATTACCGTTTCCTAAAGCGGTACAGTTGCAACCCAAATATACGGTTTTGTGATACATTGGAGGTCGGGTCCAACTGAAAGGTGGTTTAATGTGGTGGTATTTTCACTTTACACAAAAGCCTATATACCTCAAAAAGGTTTTCATTAAGGCCAGGTAGACCGAGCAAAGTAAGTATTTAACGCTACCATCCTTTACGCGAGGCGAGCCGAGCGCAGACGTTGCCGCCGTGAACTCACATGAACCCAAATCTGTCACAGTATAGGTAAGCGTGTCGTGTAGGCAGAAGGTCAACTTATTTTATTAAATTGTCTGCTTGTTTTATTATAATAGGTAGTCATCGGGAAAACCTAACATTTATATTATATTATTTTGAATAGATGTTGTGAATGAAAAATGTTGTGAGTCATAATTAATTTATTTGAGATTTAAGTTTCTTACATTGTTTTGGAACGAAGTTCCTAATAGTATTAACAGACGTTTGAACTTGGTACGGGCCGGATAGCGGACTTGTACGTCGTACCAAATCCGCTAGTCACAACAGACGGCCGGATCTCGCAGTAGCCGCGTGGCGTGTGCACAGTTCAGACGTCATGCCTCCGACGTTATCCAAGCGCGCTAATATTGCGATTGGTGTTGCGGCAACAGTAATGCCGCTACAAACCTCACAAAAAAAAAGGAGTGGGAAAAAACGTATTTAAAATACGTATGGTGTCGTGGGACACCGGATAGGAACGAAGTTTTATAAAAAAAATATATTCGATAAAGAAAATGTGCGTGTCAGCTCCTTTTTTTTGGAAATACATACTTAAATAGAAAATTACCTACACCCAGTCACAGGACAAACAGACATCTTCATAGACACATGTCTGTCCTGGATGGGAATCGAACCCACGACCTTTTTTTTAAAATACATACTTGAATAGATTATTACCTACAACCCAGTCACAGGACAAACAGATATCTTCATACACACCTGTCCTGGATGGGAATCGAACCCACGACTTTTTTTTTGTAAATACATAAGTACTTTATTAAGATTTGGTCCGCTCCGTACCAAATCCGCGCGTCTGTACGCTCGGACCGGACAAACGCACGGCAGTCACGATCGAAACGTTCTGGAGGTAGGTAGCACGTGCGTCAATGCACTATGGCGGAAAAAAAAGGTCGTGGGTACGATTCCCATCGAGGACAGATATTATTATGTGTGTATGAAGATGTCTGTTTGTCCTGATAACGTATTCGTAGGTTGTAGGTAATAATCTATTTAAGTATGTATTTACAAAAAAAATGTCGTGGGTTCGATTCCCATCCAGGACAGGTGTGTATGAAGATATCTGTTTGTCCTGTGACTGGGTTGTAGGTAATAATCTATTTTTTTTTATTCTGGATAGGCTTGTGTTTGACCACAATCTCACCATGGTAAGTGATGATGGGGCCGAAGATGGTAAGCACACAAAGCCTAGATGGGAACTGGCTCTCAAATGCAGCTGTCGGAACACACCGATAGGTGTTTTAGCGACAGATTTTCAACTTGACGGTGGTAGCCAGCCAGTCGGGTACTACAAAGTACCCAACCACCGTGCTATGGTTTCCTCACGATGTTTTCCTTCACCGAAAGCTCAAGCTCATAGGTAATTATCTATTTAAGTATGTATGTCTAAAAAAAAAGGAGCTGACACGCACATTTTCTTTATCGAATATAACTTGAAAAATATTTTTTTAAAAACTTCGTTCCTATCTGGTGTCCCACGACACCACACGTATTTTAAATACGTTTTTGCCCACTCCTTGTTTTTTAGTGAGGTTTGTAGTGGTATTACTGTTGCCGCAAGATAAATCGCAATTTTAGCGCGCTTGGATAACGTCGGAGGCATGAAGTCTGAACTGTGCACAGGACACGCGGCTACTGCGAGATCCGGCCGTCTGTTGTGACTAGCGGATTTGGTACGACGTACAAGTCCGCTGTCCGGCCCGTACCAAGTTCGAACGTCTGTTAATACTATTAGGAACTTCGTTCCAAAACAATGTAAGAAACTTAAATAGTGATTTCGAAATCGGAGATAAAACACTGTAAAACACTGTATAACACAATAATTTCACCACGAGAAAAAACCCAAACTGTTTATCCAAACATAGATTATAATACCTCAACAATTCTACCAACAGTAAAAAAAGGTATAATGCGTCTAAATCAAATAGACGTTAAGACACCTGCTACCCAAAGGAATCAGTACTCGTTTTAATTTAGTAGGATTATTTTTATAATACAATGTTGTTACAAAGTACGTTCCTAATTTAGCTTGTAAGGCAGTGTCGATGGACTGGATCTGGCCGTCTGTTGTGAATAGCGGATTTGGTACGCCGTACAAGTCCGCTGTCCGGCCCGTACCAAGTTCGAACGTCTGTTAATACTATTATGGGGCGTTGCGGAGGGCTAACAAACACAAAAAGGGGTCGTGGATTCGATTTTTTTTACTTGCATCGAAGATGTAAATTAATTCGTCTAGTAATTTCGTAAATTATAAAGTTGATAATTTTGTGCAGCCGCCATTTTGGATTTAGGTTTTGACAGCACTATCGGCTTCAGCACCCTCGAAAACCATGAAAACGACACCCATGACGAAAAAGTTCATAATTTCACGCAGCCGCCATCTTGGATTTAGATTTTGACAGCACTATCGGCTTCAACACCCTCGAAAACCATGAAAACGACACCCATGACGAAAAAGTTGATTATGTCTTGCAGCCGCCATCTTGGATTTAGATTTTGACAGCACTATTGGCTTCAACACCCTCGAAAACCATGAAAACGACACCCATGGCGAAAAAGTTGATTATGTCTTGCAGCCGCCATCTTGGATTTAGATTTTGACAGCACTATTGGCTTCAACACCCTCGAAAACCATGAAAACGACACCCATGACGAAAAAGTTGATTATTTCTTGCAGCCGCCATCTTGGATTTAGATTTTGACAGCACTATCGGCTTCAACACCCTCGAAAACCATGAAAACGACACCCATGACGAAAAAGTTGATTATGTCTTGCAGCCGCCATCTTGGATTTAGATTTTGACAGCACTATTGGCTTCAACACCCTCGAAAACCATGAAAACGACACCCATGGCGAAAAAGTTGATATTTTCGTGCAGCCGCCATCTTGGATTTAGATTTTGACAGCACTATCGGCTTCAACACCCTCGAAAACCATGAAAACGACATCCATGACGAAAAAGTTGATTATTTCTTGCAGCCGCCATCTTGGATTTAGATTTTGACAGCACTATCGGCTTCAACACCCTCGAAAACCATGAAAACGACATCCATGACGAAAAAGTTGATTATTTCTTGCAGCCGCCATCTTGGATTTAGATTTTGACAGCACTATCGGCTTCAACACCCTCGAAAACCATAAAAACGCCATCCATGACGAAAAAGTTGATAATTTCGCGCAGCCGCCACCTTGGATTTGAATTTTGTGTCATGTTTTACGAATTTATTATGATCGATCACACAGACGATTACAATTTTAAAACAATAAATTATTCTCTAGCGACAACCGCTTAGTTTATACTGTGGTTGGTACGTAGTGTGAATAAATCGTCCGATCTAAGTCAACGTGACAGCCGTGCGAGAGCAAAAGGAACACAGGTCCTACCTCGTCAAGGCCCGGCGGGCGACTGAAGCCACGTCCGCAAGCCGCTGTATTATATAATAATTTATTATTAAAATAATTCAACTATTTTGCAAAATGTAACCGAGGATTATTGTTCTATATGTTATTAACTTTGCTTAGATATTTTTTTTTGAAGTTAAACTTTCATATGCTTCAAGTAAAATAAGAAAAATAATCGAATTAGACCCCTCTTCGGAATTTTTTTTTATCGAGTGAAATTTTCGATATCATGTTTTGAACCGAGAATTATCTAAGTACATATAGTGAACTATGATATGTATTTTTATTGGCTTTAAACAATAACTCTTTGTTTGTTAAAAATTGAATCAAAGTGATGTAAAATGGGTCTACCTGGCCTTAAAACTCGTAAAGTTATAGTTATAGTCACGGTGGTAGGATACTTTGTAGTACCCGACTGGCTGGCTACCACCCTCATGTTGAAAATCTGTCGCCAAACACCTATCGGTGTGTTACGACAGCTGCACTTGAGAGCCAGTTCCCATCTAGGCTTTGTGTGCTTACCATCTTCGGCCACATCATCACTTACCATGGTGAGATTGTGGTCAAACACAAGCCTATCGAGAATTAAAAAAATAAAAATAAAAAGTTCTATTTCGGTAATCCAATTAATACATTTCCACCGCAAAATCGTTTTATACATTTTGGGGAAATATAACATAGTTTGAATTGCAATCGATTCTGGTACTCTAAACTACTGTTGAGGCCCTGGGACAACAAAGGAGATAAGACAAACTATATTTTTCTTGCAAGTGTTTTAATATTTTATTGCAAAGATAAATCTTCTTTTTCATATTTAGTTGTTTTAGATTTTTATAAGTTTGTATATTTTTTTCATAATATGTATCATTTATGTGGGGGCCCCGGTCACTTTTTTTTTATGTCACTAGTGACAACGAGGCAGGCGGGTCACCTGATGGTAAATGACTACCGTCGCCTATAGACATTAGCAAACAGGTGCTTGGCGACAGATTTTCAACTTGAGGGTGGTAGCCAGCCAGTCGAGTACCACATAGTTGCCCCGTTTGCCCTCACTTAAATTCGGCCCTGGGAAAATAGACATCAATTACAAGCTGTATAGTCTATAATAACGTTGTTTACTCCACTCTATGCACGTGGAGTTCAATATGCAGACGTGTGAAGACAAATAATGGAGTGTAGCTGTGGGTGTGTGGTGTGCGGTGGGTGCCACCCTGCTGCACACTGCAATCGGGTCAAGAGACGTTAGTTAATAAGTAGAAATACTCGTACTATAATTTGTTATAGTCCATTTTGTTGTAGTGGACTGTTAGTTTATTGACGTGATGTATGTCGAATCGATTTTGAAAATTTTTGATATTTGGAAATGGAAAAAACATAAGAATTATGATTTCGTATTGATGCAGTTTTTTTTGTTTGCACTAATCTAATTTATCTCTTTCTGACAAGAAACATAAAAGCAAGAACATAAGCTTGTTTTAAACGAGAATTTCATAATAGTCAGTTTATGTTCCCGTATATGGTTGCTTTTTTTTCTATTCGACAGCTTTAAATATTTTCAGTAACGTTTGTAAGAAAAGGATATAGCGAGATTAAATTAGCTCTAACAAAATCTGCACCTATTTCATCACTACTTGGAACTTTATTTCTTTAAGCGGAGTGTTTGACCAGAATCTCACCGGCAAGTGAGTGAGGTCTCAAAGGGTCAAGCAGGTTCAATCCGCGCTACATGTTACTCGACCCAAAGTAAGGCTCTCGTAAACATTCGCGCATTGTTGTTGGTACAGTCGCTAAGAAACAGTAAAAGAATGGAATAAACTATGTGGTTTTATAAAAATATAGCCTTTGATACCGTCTGCACTTCCAGCTTCTTGGCGTCTTTTGGTCGTAGTAGACCTACTATCCGGTCAACTTAGGTTGCGTGTTTTGTGCTTCATAGTACTCTACCACGACGTATTCCTCCCAATGTTTCTCTCTCCCGAAAGCGTACAAGATCATAAAAGCATATAAACATAAACTCAAACTCAAAACGTCATTTATTCAGTTGAGGCCCTGGTAAGGCACTTACGAACGTTACTATTGACCCTACCACATTAATATCGTAAAGGTGTAATAATAAGCTCGATGTAACAACTTAAAGAGACCATCTCTAGTATAAGGGGACCTGTAAAAGAGCTGTCGACCTACATTTCATGCCTTGACTCCGTCAAAACGTATCCGAAGCCTCCCAGAGGCGAAATTAACAGCATTCCAGCGCCGAGTGGGGAATCAGTGGACATTATTCAAATCTACGCGGCTTCAGGCGGCAATGAATGCCAGTTAACGGGAATTGCCAGCCGAAATAATGCAATTCGTTTTGGGTACATTTTCTTTGTTAAACATCCCTTTTAAAATGGGTCATTTTTGTTATAACCTTAAGAGTTTAATACAAGTGAATCTTTAAGGGCTGTGGTGGTTTACAAAGTATCAAAATATTATGTTGAGTATGTACACTATAATTTTTATTTCATTCATTCAGTAAATTAATAACCTAATTTTATTCCTCTCCTTTTGTTTCTCAAAATCTCAAAAACCAGGTTAAGATAAAATTAACTCTGTACACTTTGAGGTACAGTTCAAAGTTGAAATTATTTATTCAGCGCCTCCTGCTTACGGTATTTGGGTCGAAATGAACTTAATGATATAAAAATTAATTAAGGTTGCCTGCCTTTCACCGGAATTACTCATTGAATTTCTTGTAACTGCTACTTGAAAATGTTTTTTTTTTTGTTTTTTGGCTTTTCTTTTATATGTTCCAGATCACCTTCATTTTTACATGCTTTTATTTGTTAGTTAGTTTATTTAATGTTAGATGTTGCAAGCTGAATTAGAACCACTTTTTGATATCTGATTAAGCTGAAATTTGCGTACACCTTTAGTTGAAACTTTGGTGACAGTACAACGGAATTCCTTTTGAGATATCTGTATATCCTGTGGTTATGAGCATTTAAATAGAAGCTTGATTTAATGATTTTTATGATACATTTTTAAATTTTCTAACGTAGATTTTTTTAAACCATCAAATAAACCCCTATCAATCGCCCTACTCTAAAGGTATATCCGAACTACTATTATTGTAAAGTAGACCTTATTAAACCCTTTATGCCATGTGCTTCTGAAGCGTGAAAGATATTAACCTTGTACTTTATCGTCCCAACAAGATTAGATGCAAAATTGATGCTACCACGTACGTGACGTCATTTTGATAACCCCCCGACGATAATTTACGTGACGACGTTATATCGAAGGAACTACGGTGGCCTCAAATACAGTCCCTGGGGTATCCCGAAAAAGCGTCTACTTTAGTTTTGCGTGAATTCGCCTATAAAAAGCATTTTATGTTTATTACTTTAGTAACTTACTTAATACAAAATGGTTTGTGTAATTGGAAACTCTTACTAAGGATATCGACTAGTATCTTTGTCGAAAACAAGTCAATCATAGTTCAGTGATAGTGTCGTAGGATAAAGTGGCGAAGGTCGTAAGTTCTGTGATAAGCTGGAGATTTTGATGAAGGAAAATATCGTGAGCACACAAAATTAGCTTGACGTCTACAGATGGAAATCAGATGGTCGAATATATTTATCTATACTGCAAATTGATTTACAATATTTTTCGTTGTTCTATAATTTTCAAAAGCAGTTAAGTCCAGTTCAATCATGTCTCATGTCGTTTAACTACAAACGCATTAGTAACATGCATTATGTTAAGACAACATGTTCGATACTATCAATCATAATAACATTTGGGATTGTCTTACATGTTCGGAGGTCGATTGAGGTGATGTCAGAGGTCTGAAAAATACTTTTAGAAAGGTATATTGTAGGTTTTACTTTTGCTATGGTCTCTAGATCTGTTGCCAAGTACAATCACTTAACATGTGTCCCTACTGTCTTAAAAAAAGTTATTAGATAGGAACTAGCTGTAACCCGCTGTTTTACCCGCGTTCCCGAAGGAACCCGGTTTAGAGGTTGAATTTTCGAAAATTCTCAGCTTTTTTTGCAAATTTTCAAGTTTGTAGCAATTATACTTTAGAAATTTCGCGAATAATCAGATATAGATATACATACCTAATATTCATAACACCAACAGTTTTATCCAGTAGTCATTGTTCAATCGTAGGACAATAAATCATACCGTCGACTAGTGCCGGGGAATAAATCTAGCTTTACAATTTAGACCAATAAATCAATATTAGGTCCATATACGGTTTTATGCGCTATTAATATTTTATACACGTTGCCAAAACCGATCATGGAAGCTTGGATTATTCCGTGCCCAAATTTTCTGATGGTAAGTGAAATGACTACCGCCGCCTATAGAACATTTGCAATACCAGGGGATGACTCTCAAGTGCAAACACACCGATAGGTGCAAAGAAACAGTTTTTCAACTTGAGGGTGATTGCAAGCCAGTCGAGTTTTATAAACTACCCTAAGTTCAACACTCGCTGCTAGTAATACTAATGTACAGAATATAAATCTGTTTCCTCATTTTGAGTGCCCGGACTGTGCTATTGGATTAGCATATATGATACTTAGATTGGAGCCGGGAAACTAGTTCTAACTGGAACAGGGGGAAAATTTCGAGTTGGAAGCGAGTTAGAGAATAAATTAAAATCCAAAAAACGAGGCAAATTTTACACGAATAAGAAATGTCTCGAAAATTTTTGGGGACACTTAATAAGTAATTAAATTCTCAAACAGACAAACTCGCATGTAAATTATAGATTCTTATAAGCCTCCAACTACAGATACATAGGTTTTAGAGAAAAGTAAATTTTAAGAGCAATTTTGAAATGGTAGCGGTCCGATGTCACAACTTTGCTTTCAAGAAACTTTGATATGCCGTGAAAAGGGATTCCGCCTGTGGGCAATATAAAATATGAATGTAACGAGAAATGTGCTCTTGGGTTGGTTAATTAAGGTGTATCAAAAATTTACACTAATGTGATTCATTAATATTACGGTGGTGTCTTTTGCAAAAATAGGTAATATGCACAATTTCCAGATTATTTTTTGCGGATATTTTTTGTGTATTATTTTTTGCGGATATTCGACAACTATAAATTTCGGAATAAGAAAATGGATGATTCTCGTGGATTTTTGAAGGCGCCACATATTAAAGTTGCGACGTTACCAGATCTGGTTTTTATGCCGTGTACCAATGAAGAGATTTATCTTCTACCCTTGCAGGAGAAGAACAATACCGGCCCAAATTTCTATATTAATAAAATCACTCACGTTCAAGCCAAAGTTTTAAGTATTGTTAAAAACAAATAAATATACGTAAATTCAAACACAATACCCAAAACATGAATTCTAAAACAGTCTAGATACGTCAATAAGATTTCAAACCTGAACAAACTAAAGCTAGACATACAATTGAAGTTGTACATAATGTATCTGGTTTAGAATGTCTCATGTAGAACCTGCCCTGTGAAGATACGTGGCCGGCAATACAAGTGTCGAGACATTGTTCAATGTCGTTGTTACGAGTATATATGGAGCGGACGGGCAATTGATACTTAATCTTATGCTGTACCAGTTTACGATCTTTCTTTGAAGGGATGCTGAACGAAATACTTCACGTAAGAAAGTATTACTCCTCATCACATGTTGTCCTAATGTTTTAGGACGTTCTCCACAGACCACTATCTCTCTCTCTCTTGGCGTCCCCGTAGGCGCTTACGAGGGACGGCAACAGTATAACGTGTAGTTTTAAAAGCCTACCTAATTTTTCATGAGAATGGCTCGCGGTAATGTTCTCTTAATGTCCATCATCCATTAGAAATGCAACCTTTCCCTGGACGTAGTAAGGGCACAAACTGTAAGTGTCAGGTCAAATTCTTTATGTTATATTATGGAAGCTAAAGCGTCACATTCAAATTTCTGCGTCGTCTAGTATTTGATAAAGTTAAAGTGCGGCATGGTGATAAAATAGCAGAATATTCCGAGTCACATTTAAAAATATGTCTTAGACTTTACCTAGCAGAGGAAGTTAGGTCTCTCGACTTAAAAAGTTTTCCACACGAGAAATTTCACACTCGCAATAACAGCAGTATAGTCTGTGATTATTAACTTGCAATCAAATATTTTGTATGACGTCATATGACAATCAATGCGAAATATGATGAGGCCGTAATGGCAACTCGCATGCATGCTATGACGCCGGACGTGTCTCGTGCATGCCATGCATTATTCAGAGCCCCGAGACAAAGGGAAAGAAGTAACGAGCTAGGACTTGACGGCCCCATTTCTAAGCTTAGGCTTCAAAGACGACGGTACGTGTTGATATTTCAGCAGCGCAGTCTATAGGATTAAGTCCATCTGTAAAAGCTTGCAGGGTTTTCATTGACGCTTCGTCTGAAAGTTCGTGTGACACTAAAGATATCATGGAGTTAAATTACAACTTACTATTCCATAAAGCAAATAATTATTAGATAGCTTTCGCTCGAGTTTGATCGCATGGAATTCGATTATCGGAGTGAATTAAACATCAAATCCCTAGGGTTCATGGGCTTCTGCTGTTTAGCAGTAGAAATATATTCAAAGCAATTCTATGTCTATGCCTATGATTACTACTGCGCCTACATTCACTAAAATATTATAACTTTGCTAGTGTGAAACTGGCTGAATTATACACATGTAGTTGAATCTAGCCCGCGCTCTTCACCCGTTCCACTCCCCGACTCTCTCGTTATATTTTGAATGTAGATAATCCTTGAAGCTAAATTGTTTCTTACGATGGTTATTAACTTTGTAAATTTTCTCTCCTTTTCCCAGAATCATCCTCGTAATTAAAGTGAAAAAACCTGTGTAACATTTTTACAACAAGTATATATTTTAAGGGTCAATTGTGCGAATAAACAGAGATTGCGCGGACGACAGCGGCCACTAAGTATGTGCAACGTTTGTTGCGGTACAATAAACTTTTATAACTCCAAATAAAAGCTGTTGTAGCGTCCGCAGAGCTCGCGGGCTGAGTTCGAGGACGATAGTTAACAGCGCGTGTCGTCCGCTGGCGCCCAACGTGGGACTCGCTACTTTTACTCTATATTCTGTTCTACTTCATATATTGTTGTATACAATTAAATTTTCTTTTTCTTTTCTTGTGTTTTTTAAATATATTAATCAGTAATTTCCACGTTTATTTTTAATAATCAAAATTCCATTGAGTTTTTACATTAATAACACCTTCCTAACCTGTAACTCACTTAAAGATATGCTTTTTCATACTTTGGGCCTAAATCGACCCATTTTAATAATTTAAATCCTACTAATCGTACTAACCTACTAATATTATAAATGTGAAAGTTTGGATGGATGTATGTTTGTTACTTATTTACGCCAGAACGGCTGAACGGATCTGGATGAAATTTGGCATAGAGATAGATTACAGTCTGGAATAGCACATAGGCTACTTTTTATCCCGGGAAAGGATAAGATCCCTCGGGAACGCGGGTGAAACCGCGGGGATACAGCTAGTTGATCATAAAATTGATTCGCGCCAGAATAAACAAGGCCTTTGAAAACCAACAAAAAATTTTCAAAGCTTTTAATGCTGTATGGCGGCACGCCATCGTTACCAGTCTCGGAAAAGCGCTAAGCTTGAAAGCTCCATCGTAATATGACATACGTAGAAAAATACCTAAGAGTTTACGGGTGGGTACATTAAGCTTTTTTATTTTAAACTTTAAGGTTTGTTATAAAGCCAGAATCTTTTGGTGAAAGAGTGTAGGTTTATTTCCTTTTATCTTGTCTGGGCTTGTGGCTTCGGGTAAGGTCGACAATTATTCACACATAATATTTTACAGGCAATTAAATATATTTTTGTTTACCTTAAGATAACAGTAACTCTAAAATCGACCTGACTATTCAGGGAATGTTTAGTTTACAGCAGAAATTGGTGTTAAGTCTAACGAAATTAATTAAATGTCTACCCATTACTCTAATAATAGATCCACTCTAGGAGCTGAGATAGTGATGTAAACTCGTGATGTTTTTGAACTCGACTTTATTTATTCAAAGTCAAAGTCAAAACCATTTATTCAGTTAAGGCCCTAGAAGGGCACTTATGAAGGTCGAATTACAGAAGTTACCACCGGTTCGGAAGTCAGCCTTCAACTGAGAAGAACCGGCAAGAAACTCAGCAAGGTTACATTTTTTAAATATTTTTGGACCATCTGACTATATTGGCTTTTTTTTTCAAATGTATAACAATTTTATTCTTAAAGTAATACAAAAATACATCAAAAATTATATTTATTTATTTATACTACATGTGGGACTTGAATAAATTCAATTCGCTTTTGCAAGATTTAGTATTTTATGAATCTTGTTTTTTTTAAATAATGAATTGGCTTTGTTCACTATCTTAACATGGCCAGTAATGTGGTAAGCATGCGGGTGAAACCGCGGGGCCGAAAACTAGTTGGTAACTGATAAATCATATTGCTAAATATTATTCAACATATGTAATTGAAACTAATGACTTGATGCATAGCCTGTTTGGCTAACTCGAGTACATTATTTCTGTGTCAGTTAACATCACTATTAGTAATGTTGAGTATTGTTGAGTGATCTTTTTATTAATCTGCTTCTAATAAATTCGTGGACGTTACCCAAAGTTGGCGCCAACATTGGTACCAATATTATTAAAAATTCCTTACGTCAGTTCGTGTTTAGTGACAGGTCGTATTTAAATCAGTTTTTTTTACTCGAAATTATTGAGCTATAGCTGTGCCAGCGTGCTCGTGCCTTAGACAAGGTCAGCGGGTCAATTACGGAACTTGTTGCAATCAGTTTCAATCGTGAAAATAACCTCTAAATCAATATAAATATTACAATGGCAAAAATGGTTC
Organism: Ochropacha duplaris; assembly: GCA_951361185.1. Classification (NCBI taxonomy): domain Eukaryota; kingdom Metazoa; phylum Arthropoda; class Insecta; order Lepidoptera; family Drepanidae; genus Ochropacha; species Ochropacha duplaris. The sequence goes on along the minus strand of OX592702.1, from coordinate 656,990 downwards.
CATTTCATTGAATTACTGCAGTTACTAGATCTTTTTATTAAATGTAAAAACGATAGTTTATATAGTATTTTGGATTAATTACTGACTTGTTACATCAAAAGGACTTACAATACTAACTCTCCCCCGTTTCACCCGCGTTCCCGTGGGATCTTATCTTTTTCCCGGTATAAAAAGTGTCCTATCTCTTATTCCAGGATATAATCTATTTATGTGCTAAGTTTCATCCGGATCGGTGTAGTTGTTTCCGAGTTCTCTGCAGGCCACCATGTTACAGAGTATTTTAGGTGTATTTTTTGTAGTTAGTAGGTACTAGAACTAGATTTTAACTTCAGAACCAGCATAAAGATCAAGTAAAAATATTGAAAACTTCATGTTGAAAATCATGAGCATAAAATTAAATAGCGCCATCATTTTTACATTAACTTAAGCGAGCATCAAAAACGACCAAACTGAATGTCCATTCTACTGAAATAGCTCTCGGCTCTCCCGAAAGAGTTTGCTATTTTACCGCAGTTCAATTTCCGCTTCTATAGATTGTTATTTTAAGTAGAGGTTTTGCTGCCGAAAAAGAATGCTGAGAAATTAAATTTAATGTTCATTGTATGCATTTCTATACCAATATTATAAATAGGAAAGATTTGTTTGCATTGAATAGACTCTGAAGGGCCGATTTGAAAAATTCTTTCACCATTAGAAAGCTACATTATCCCTGATGAACACGGGCTATTTGGCTATTTTGTCCCGGGAAAAGATAAGATCCCACGGGAACGCGGGTGAAACCGCGGGGGAAAGCGCTATACAATAGTTTTAATACGCATTGGTTGTATTACCATCGAATACCACGAGAAAGGTCATGAATTCAAATCGTACAATAAGCTAGAGCTTTCGGTGACAGAAAACATTGTGAGGAAACCATAGCACGGTACCCAGTTGAAAATCTGTCGCCAATCACCTATCAGTGTATTTAAGCAGATGCACTTGAGAGCCTGTTGCCTTATAGGAAATCCTCACGTATTGCTTTTGTCTATAAGTAACGGTAATACCTTGACGCGCCTGACTGTCAGACTTAAAAAAAAAACAAAATGGACTTATGCAACATGTATTATAAGGCGACCAAAAAGGGGTGTTAAAAACTTTGCTTGGTGGCTTTGGCGGTGTTTTTCCAAGGTTCCAACTTTTAATTAGTCAACATTTCTGTATTTAAGCCGGGGTCGAATATTCAAACGAAATCGCCCAATTAACTAACTACATTAAGGTTTCTGTTTACCGTAGAAACTTGCTTAAATACTAACTTTAAGGAATACCTAGAGTTTTAGTTAGATGATAACTCAATGTCCTGCAGGGCGATTTAAACCAAATAGACGTCGTTCGATTGAAAAAAAATGATTAAATTGGAAGTTAAATTAAGCATTGGTTTAAATTGAAGGTTTTAGAATTGTGTGTGCATTTCGTGTATTTATTTCAGCTTCAAAAAGAACCAAGCCCAATATTAAAATGTTTTTGAGTCTATTACGTTGCCATATTAGATTCAAAATCTCCAGAATTGTGGTAATGGATAGCATAAGGTAAGTTACTTTAACCTACCCGCATACATTAGGCACCACTCTCATAGTTATAATCTGTCTCCATGCAACTACTGGTGCATCCCAGCTTTTCCACTTAAGAACTAGTCGAAGATTTACAGAAATTAGCTTGAAACCTTATCTATTAAACTTTATTATCGCTAGTATTTATAAAGGTGCTTGAAACTCAATTCTAACGCCTCAGTTACCTATCGCGCGTTCTTCAAAGATCACCTGGTACAGCTGTTCGTGCTCCCAAAAGGTCTTTATGTCGCATAATTGGATCCTTCTTTGATCAATTAACGCTCTTTGGACCTTTATTTGGAACGTTTTCGTATGCGAAATTGCGTAATTTTCCCTTTGTGATCATCATATTGTCCCATTGATATCTCATTCTTGTTGAAATGCTGATGTCACGTGGGAATTAAGTGGAAGCCTGTTTTAGAAAAGGCGGGAAAAGAGTTGACAGTATTTTCTTTTATGGGAATCGTTTTATGACATTTCTGCCAATTTCAAGTCCATTCGTGACCAGTTGCAAAATCCATCCGTGGCCAATCGGGTAATATTTTTAAGTCATAACACAGTGTCTCCTCTAGCGGGAGAATTTTGGAAGTAAGGTTGTTGTCATCTCTGTGTACTGTTAAGGTGTAATACGGAATGTCCTTCGGCCACATCTGCGTCAAACACAATCTTATCCAAAGTTAAAGATAAATAAAATACAAATGTTAAATGGAAACGGTACTGAATAAAAGCGGCTTTTAAAACTATCATTTTTGATGTGGCTTACATTCTGAACTTAGTTATACATGCTAAGAAAACTATGTCTTAAAGACGCAGTTTCCAAGCGAGGTTCATCAAAAATCCAACGACCGTCATGAGCTGTACAACCGTCTTTATGTACGGCTACCGTGTAAAGCTCACCTTTCTAGGCCATCGAGGGATTTGAGGACATTAAAGAGCTGGAGTATTGTTATTGTAGCTCAGGTTGTGGGGTTGGTTTTACAGGTTTGTATCTCACAAAACGTCATGTATTTTTGTATTAGTTTAAGTATAAAATTGTTAAATATTTGAAAAAAAAAAAGCCAATATAGTCAGATGTTCCAAAAATATTTAAAAAATGTAACCTTGCTGAGTTTCTTGCCGGTTCTTCTCAGTTGAAGTCTGACTTCCGAATCGGTGGTAACTTCTGTAATTAGTCCTTCATAAGTGCCCTTCTAGGGCCTAAACTGACTAAATGGTTTTGACTTATGACATGCCTAAGCGAGACAACTAACCTTTTTTTTTATAAAATGACAAAGAACATATTATTTTATACAAAAAAGTATTTGTCTCTTCAATGTCGCAAATAATCTTGCAAATAAAAGCTTGAATTTGTCCGTTTTCAATATTGCCTGTTTTTCAATAATGTTTGTGAGATAGAGATGTAAAACTAGTGCAAAGGGGCCCTTACACCCTGGGCTGTTCAGCGAGCGCTAAGGGCAGTCTTAACCTGAAGCTATGATCGATACATGAGTGGGCGTATTTTGAAATGTTTGTTTACTTAAAGTTTACTGAGCGAACTTGCGTCACGCGTTTCGCTTAGACCTAAACATGGTTTGACGTGTTAATTGTCTATGGAAAATTTATGGTTTAAATAAGAAATACAGCTTCTGAAAATTATGTGGGATTATAACATGGCAACATTAAACATAGCATAGATAAACTGTAGGTTAATATTGTATGTAATAGATAGATTAGAACATTCCCGTGAAAACCACTGAGATGTTTTTCACAATTTTTAGGTAAATTTTTATTGGGGAATAATTTTTTTGGAGACAAAAATGTAAACGTTCTATGCTTATTTTTAGACTCAAATCGGCCTGCTTCGGGTTTCATAGCCTTAGCTAGCACTGGCATAATCTTGTTGTACAATTAACTGTCATTTCTGCAGCGATCTCTTCCAGACAACCTTCGGATAGAGTGAAAATAAGACACGGTAATAGACTTAACTAAAATTGCTTAGCAACCCTTTAAACTCTTGTACGGCGGTACGGTTAGCACGGTGGTAGGGTACTTTGTAGTACCCGACTGGCTGGCTACCACCCTCAAGTTGAAAATCTGTCGCCAAGCACCTATCGGTGTGTTCCGACAGCTGCACTTGAGAGCCAATTCCCATCTAGGCTTTGTGTGCTTACCACCTTCAGCCACATCATCACTTACCATGGTGAGATTGTGGTCAAACACTATTTTTTTTTTTTAAGAAGATTTTTGGCCTGGTATCGAGACCTTTAAGCCATTTCTTTATTTTAAATATTCATATTTTATGTTTAGTCACGTTTTATTGTCACTTTCACTGTAAAGTCTAGTCCTCGTCCGTACAAGTCCGGTCTAATTTTAGTGAAATTGGTGGCTATTCCACTAAAACATTTCATGGACTTTTTGGGTCAACCTGGAAAGTCACGATACACGCTTTCATTTCATTTCACTTCACTTGTGCACTTAGATTGATCTTTATTGGACAAAACACCACCGAAATTATTCAATAAAACTCAAAATACACGAATTTAATGAAAATAAAACGAAAACACAACGTCACTTCGCAAGTTCCCGCCAAAAAGTCTGGTCAAACACTTATCCAGTATAAAAAACCAAAAAACGATTACGTATCTCGCGACAGGTTGGCAACAGGCGTAAATTTCGCGATCGCTGCTGTCAAATGTCACTTTTGTAGGGTATCGTACGGCTCACGGTGTCATACGATACAGTATTATTACGTACTAGTGGGCCCGGCAGACGTGGTCCTGCCCTGAAAATAAAACTTAGAACCCGATTCCAGCGCCACCAATTGTGAAACTAAACCATCTGTCAGTCCGATCTCGAGACATGTCAAAACGTCGTTCTATACAAAATGTATGACAAAAATAATTTTCTTCATTGTTCTTTTTTTTTGTGAATTTTTCCTGAATTTTGTTTGCTATAAACCTCACGGAGCCCGAGACCTTTCCAACGAATGCAAAACCGTGGAAATCGGTTCGTGCGTTCTGGAGTTATAGCGTCAGGAAGGAAAACCCGACTTATTTTTATATAGTAGAGATAGAGATTACACACGCACGGCAGTGTGTCCGCCAAGGTCGGACAAAAAAGCGACGCGCCAGCAGCGTGTGTATATTTCCATTTCCATGAACCATTTCAAGTCCCTTTAGATCACTTTTTTAAAATCGGTATTTTACAAGACTGTATATTTTTAAAGTATTAATGTAAACATTCGTCTTGAATCTCAATTTTTCCTCGATAAGTAGGGAAGTTAAATGGAATTAGAGCCTATCTGCTTATAGAGCCTCCAGCCGTATAATGGCTCTGTGAGGACACAAAGAACCTCTATAGAGCTATTATAGCGCAAGATGAATATCTTTACTGGGTACTGACGGTGCGTCTATCGGTGAATACTCATTCTGTTTGAAAATAAATCTCTCCTACACATCTTTCTCATTAACACTTATAAAATAAAAAGAAAATCAAAAATATCTTTATTAAGTGAACTCATCACAAGTATTTTTAATCGTCACGGTTTCACCCGCGTTCCCTAGGGATCTTATCTTTTCCCAGGATATAATCTATTTGTGTGCCATGTTTCATTAAGATTGGTTTAATAGTTTCGGAGTTTATCGCGCACTATCATATCTCATCATCGCATTTCTCTTCAAAGGTACATTTACTTATTCAAATATTATTATTATATACTTGAGTCTAAGAGAGTATAGCCGTTCTCTCTGTAAGCTGTATTACACCAGACATAAAATTATATTCTAAACCACCTATCTATTATAGTTTATTAATAATAATTGCAAAATAATAATAATGTTACAATCAAAACTTTTTTATACATGTAAGTAAATTCAACTTATTTCGGTTCAAAGTTATTTCACTTCATTTTATATTCCCGTAGCCGCAGCACATAACTCGATTCCCGTAGCTACTCTACGAGCTCGTAGCTCGTCTACGTCGTAGAGGCAGACATGAGCGCCGACAAACACTTCCAATTGGGCTTGTAATGCTGTCACTTTGGAAGAGGAATTGTGTCATTTGAATGAGTGTTGTGTGAAGGGGGCTTTATTTACTGGAAACTGAACCCTCTGAGGACATACAAATACTTGGATATTCAGTACTAGCTGTCCCCTGTGATTAAAGTATCCTATGTTTTATTCCAGGATATGACTTACCTGTCTGCTAAGTTTCATCAAAATATGTGTTGTAGTTTTTGCGTGAAAGTGTACCAAACGTCTTCACATCCTAACAAATTAAACTAGCTATCGCGGTTCTTGAGATACAGCCTGGTGACAGACAGACAGACGGACAGACAGCGAAGTCTTAGTAATAGGGTCCCGTTTTTACCCTTTGGGTACGGAACCCTAAAAAGGACGCTAACAAGCTAATGATAACTGAATAAAGATTAAGAATAAAAATATCCCTAAATCAGCAGACAAAAATGCATTTATTTTTGATTGATTTCGTTTTAGTACTGACCCATATGAAGTCTGTGCCAAGCCGGTCCGTGCCGGCCGTCTCGGTCTAGCCGGCTTCGAGTAATCGGGGAATATTAAAAAAGAGATTCAGACGAACTGAGAACCTCCTTTTTTGAAGTCGGTTAAAAAATAAAATGTAACTTGTAAGATTGAGTATCCATTCACTGCCGTCTCTGACGGTGAACTGCACAAATAACATATTATAGGTATGTTGACTGACATATTAAATCAGCATAAAACTAAATGGAGTTTTGTATTTTGTTACGTCTAACGTATGCACCATAGATTTGCTTTTACGGTTAGAATTTTTTTATTCATCCAAATAGGCCTTCACAGGCACTTATGAATAGTCAGACTCTAATGCTCGGTTCGGAAGGTTGCTTTTGCTGAGAAGAGCCGGCAATAAACTCAGCAATTACTATTTTCTAAAACAACTTACTATTACATTCAATAATATATCTAGTCTCACTGACAATGTTTGCGTGTTATGGCGGCAAAAATAGTAATCTATAGAATTTAATTATAACTAACTTGATAAACAACAAACTCAAGCAGACCAGCCCCCACAAGCAGCAACTGTTCACAAGTTCACAAAGAATTATGTTTTAGTTAGTGTTTTATAATTCTGTTCTTCTACATCCCTATTGATAGGTTGACCTCCGCACGAGGTCGGATCAAGGCCGAGGCCGACCCGAAGCTTCGCGACCGTGTTTTGGGATCGCTAAAATGTAATTCCTTACGTTGCTATCTCCTTCTCATTCGTTAATGAACGTTTCTGTTACTAAAGCGATTTTAAGCATTTTATTGTCTTTTTAGCTATTTTAGAAATAGCTTTTAATTTGCTATTTTTATTTAAAACAGATGTTGGTGCTTATTCTGTTGTTTCTATACTTAACTAATAAGATCTCACTGTCTCTTTCTAATGTAAAACATAAGAAAAGGAGTTCACAATGTGCTTGAGCTTACGGTGAAGGAAAACATCGCGAAAAAACCACTGCACGGTGGTAGGGTACTTTTTAGTACCTACTCGACTGGCTGGCTACCACCCACAAGTTGAAAATCTTTCACTAACCACCTGTTGATGTGTTCCGGCATTTGCACTTGAGAGCCCGTTGCCTTTAAGGCACTGCAAAAAAGGTCAACAGTTCATTAGTAATCCCCCTGGTATTGCTTAAGTCTATAGGCGACGGCATTCACTTACCATCAGGTAACTGGTTGCGTCTGCCTGGTTCATATCATGTCAATATACTAAAACAACGTTCTCCAAACACGTCGACTTAAATGTGTAATTCACAATAATACAATCGTACGGTAGATATTGATGCGTGATTTATTAACCTCGCGTGCGCTCTGCCAAGGCCGTGGAACCAATCTACACCTATTGTTTATGGTATTTGGACGTAATATACAACTTAATAATATAACGAGTTTAATACCATTCTAAATAATCTCTTTGGGCGTCGATTCGATTCATGGGAATTATTATTCAGGGGCCTTACTACCAACTGTTATTGCAGTTTGTAGCGGCTATAGGAACAGCGCTACATGTGAGTCGAGTCAGCGGAAAAGTACCTAATTGAAGCGTCTTACGGGTCTTTCAAGTAAAGGGGAAAATACGAAAAATAAAAAAAGTTGAAAATTAAGGCAAATTTTGGTATTTACAAGTTTTCGCGAAAATCTATATTTGCCCTTATCTTTTTATCCTGTTGACTCAGGACCTTGATTTTTATACACCTAATAGGGACTTTAGACCTCAGTATTTGGTATAAATTTAAACTTGCTAGGTCGATCCGTTCCTGAGAAAATTGGTGGTGACACACGGTCAGACGGACAAGAGGTGATGTGAGGTTCCTTTTTTTACCTTTTGAGGTACGGTACCCTAAAAATTAATATAATAGTTACGAGTGATTTATTAAAACAAACTCAAGCAGACCAGCCCCACAAGCGGCACCTGTCCAGAGAACCTGTAACTTTTAAAACAAAGGATTTAGCCCTTTATTGCTGTTATTATTCTTATGAATACAAATGTGCTGGCCTAAAGCGAGGCGGTACGGTGAACGACCTTGGGCCCAGCTGAGCACATGAATAAAACATACTTCTTGTCTGTTAAACCTTTGAGAGGGTAATTAAAGCCCCATATAATTACATAAGCGAACGACTCCAGTCTGACGTGGGGCTCCTGCTAAACACTACCCGTGGATGGATGTTACACCGATATACGAGTATATACATATTTTTTTATATACCTATATTCTTGATAGGCTCTTTGACTACAATCTCACTATGGTAAGTGATGATGTGGCCGAAAGTGGTAAGCACGCAAAGCCTAAATGAGAACTGGCTCTCAAGTGCAACTGTCGGAACACACCGATAGGTGCTTGGCGACAGATTTTCAACTTGAGGGTGGTAGCCAGCCAGTCGGGTACTACAAAGTACCCTACCACCGTGCTATGGTTTCCTCACGATGTTTTCCTTCACCGAAAGCTCATTGTAGGATTCGAACCCACGACCTTCGCCGCGGTATCCGACGTCACTTACCACTGTGATATGGTATGGTTGAAATGAAATGAAATGTTTATTCATCCAAATAGGCCTTCACAGGCACTTATGAATAGTCAGACTCTAATGCTCGGTTCGGAAGTTTGCTTTTGCTGAGAAGAGCGGGCAATAAACTCAGCAATTACTCTTTAAAAAAAAACTTACATCTATTACATTCAATAATTATTTATCTAGTCTCACTGACAATATTTGCGTGTTATGGCGGCAAAATTAGTAATCTATAGAATTAAATGATGACTGACTTAATAAACTGATAAATAATAATTATTGAATGTAATAGGTGTAAGTTGTTTTTGAAAAGAGTAATTGCTGAGTTTATTGCCGGCTCTTCTCAGCAAAAACAACCTTCCGAACCGAGCATTTAGAGTCTGACTATTCATAAGTGCCTGTGAAGGCCTATTTGGATGAATAAACAATTTCATTTCAAACAACAAACTCAAGCAGACCCTTGTTATTTACAGGTTGTTTCTTTTATTGGAAAATCTGGTATGTACTTATTTAGATTTTATGGATAGCAGTAGGTATAGCAGTTCCAGTAAATCGGTGGTCTCGAACACTTGACATTCAGTTGTCTTCTAAGCTTTGTTTTGTCAGGAACACATTGGCAATCTCCCTGCTTGTGCTATTGACATGGTAATTTTAATGAACAAAATACATCGCGTGGCGAATTTATGAAAACTTTATCTGACTACCATATCGTACCATACCATATACAGGGTATCCGGTCAAAGTCAAAACCATTTATTCAGTTTAGGCCCTAGAAGGGCACTTATGAAGGTCGAATTACAGAAGTTACCACCGGTTCGGAAGTCAGCCTTCAACTGAGAAGAACCGGCAAGAAACTCAGCAAGGTTACATTTTTTTTATATTTTTGGTAAGTAGTATGACAAAATTAAGGGGAGGCGAGGTCACCTACCAACATATACAAAAATGAGCTCAATAAAATGATCACCATTTTCGAGATATTTCTGATTTTTATGTACCTATTGATTTTTAAATTTAGATATTAAATATCTCGAAAATGGTTACACTTTGACTGAGGTCGTATTTATACAACGTGTTACAAAATACCCCGTAAAAAATATAATTGATTATTAAAGCCAAAAAAATGTCAACCCTAGTAAGCTGTCATGTCAGGGAACCAGATTATTTAACAGAAAGGCCTACGTACCTATTTTACCGAATAATTGTCTACTTTAATAGTTTTACTATTTTTCATTATGTAAATGTTTGCTACCTCAATACAAGGATGTCATTATACTCAAGTACTGGCTTCAAAAAATGATAAGTTAGAAAAAAAATGATGATTTTTGTCGTTCCGCGAATTAGGTAAAAATGTAGGTACATTCTGCGTAGTTTACTTGTGGCGTAGGTACACACATTTAACAAATAAATACATATATTATATACTTAATAAATACATATATTACATTACTTAATAAATACATATATTACATTACTTAATAAATAATATATTATAATAATACACTTAATTTATGTATCTGTAATGTACTAACATAACACTACACTACACGACACAATATTATATATATTGAAACTAGAATCTAATATTTACATATTTACATTATAATAATATAAAATCATATTTTATTTATAATACTAACATAAATATAACATGCACGATATTATCGCTGCGAGTCAGTGGAAGCGCGCTCCGTACGATGACGTCGATCGACGACATCGCCTACCTACGTCGCCTACCTACATACATCGCGCCCGTTAATATCGTACGGAACGAACGAACTCAGTCGACCTTACGCTCTGCTACAAGTTGTTGATATTATTTGATTCGCATTTGTGTTAAATAATTTTAGTATCTGTATTTGTAATTCTCGTGTTGTGTTGTGAACTGTCTTTCGTATTGTGCTGTAAGGCTATACATCTTGTGAACAACTGTACTGTATATGTGTTTAGTGTATTACACTGAAGTGCCTACTACCATCGCACCATATATGGACGTATAATAAATTGCTGTGAGTACAAGAACTGAGGCATATTAATTACGCCGAATCCTCCTTCCTAATAACAAAAATTAGTGTTCCACCACCTGAACACTAAATACTCTTAAATTTTACTGAAATAGGGTTTGCACATCAGTGAAAATAATAATATTTTTTTGGGGCATGTTATACAGCGTTACTACGGTTCTTAAATAGTATGAATGGACTCGATATAAGGCCCCATTTAACCTCCTAATATTAAAATAGGTGACCCGCCGAAGTTATCTCCCCCTTAAGTTTATCGTACCTACTTACCGGACACCTTTATATTTGTAATATTTGTCTATATTACACGTTCTCTTATTTTTGAATACAGAATGCCTTAGGTATCTATCTACACATTACACTTCTGTGTAACAGACATCCCGTCATGTAGTAATTCAGTGGACCCTTGTCTGTCACAGGCAAATGTTCGCGAGCGAGATCTGCCAACTTTGTTTGTGTTTATCTGTGCGAAACCTTGTTTAATAACTTCGCTAATTTCACTATGTACCAGATTTTAATGGATGGTGGGGGCTTTAGTAGTCCGTTCACCTGATGGTAAGTGACTACATAATATCACCATTGCCAAGTAGATTGCAGATAGCTTGTCGGTTTTTTACGCCATGTACGAAACTTTTTTGATTTTGACTGTAGGTATCTGCGATCGTTGGGCTCTTTCTAATCATAATAGGTGAGACAAGCCGTGCCTCCCCACACGTTTATGCAGTATGACGACTTGACGAGTTCTCTGCCAGCGACAGACTCGCTGATAAGGCTGCAATGTGATCTTTGAAGAAAAGTACTTCCGGTTGACCTAGAATTGTCAATTTTGGTTCAAAGCAAGGTCTTTACAGCACAAGTAAATGCAAAATTCCGAAAAAAAAGTTGAAAATTAAGGTAAATTTTGGTAAAAGTTTTCGCGAAAATCGAAATTTGCCCATATCTTTTTATCGTGTGGAGTGAGGACCTTGATTTTTATACATCTAAAAGGGACTATTTATAGACCTCAGTATCTAGTATAAAACGGGACCCTATTACTAAGACTTCGCTGTCTGTCCGTCTGTCTGTCACCAGGCTGTATCTCAAGAACCGCGATAGCTAGACAGTTGAAATTTTCACAAATTATGTATTTCTGTTGCCGCTATAACAACAAATACTAAAAACAAAATAAAATAAATATTTAAGCTCCCATACAACAAACGCTATTTTTTTGCTCGATATCAATAATGGCAACAGGTAGGCACTTGAAATATTCACAAAATACTCAGTTGTATTTTTACTTAAATAATAAAATTAAAATAAAATAAATACTTAAGGGAGGCTCCCATACAACTAACGTGATTTTTTTGCCGTTTTTACGGAACCCTTCGTTCGCGAGTCCGACTCGCACTTTGCCGGTTTTTTTCAGCTTTTAGGTACGGAACCCTTAAAAGAAGGTTTATTATTGTTCCTAAGTTGTTTTGTAATATTCATTACTTATTCTGTTTGTGTACTTAACGAGACCAATGTTGACTACGTGATAATAATAACGCTATTGTAGTTTTAGCTTTATTCTTCAAGAATAGAAGGTTCGGTGAAGATTTTTTGTCAGCTGTTTAGTTAGGGGATTATGTCCTTTGAGTTTTGTTGAATATTTCATACGAGTATAATATGAAAGAAAAAAAGAAAGAAAATAAATTAATAAAGGGGGCTAGACGGATAAAATTCGTACGAAAAATTTACACCGACACTTTTTGCTATAGTAAGCTATTGTAAGCTGTGCGGCGTGCGCATGTTTGTCTGTCTCTCTCTCTCTCTCTCTCTCTCTCTCTCTCTCTCTCTCTCTCTCTCTCTCTCTCTTATAGAAAGCAAACCAGATATTTTCATTTCTATAATATATATAAATAGAAATGTTTTATTTTTTATTTTATATATATATATATATATATATATACCCCGTCGACTTATATAACTTCATTCCATCCGGGTGTCCCTTGACACCTCTCAAGTTTTTTATTTTATTGGTTGAATAAACCTTTATTTTTTTGTCCCTTTTGCTACGGAATAAATGAAGCCTTTTGGTATCTCGAACTTCTGTAATCTGAAATACAGTCATTTAGATAGGTCTTTTCCTCAGAAGTCTGAAAAGCAGGTGGGTCATCTGATACAATGCCTAGAATGTGTACCTACTGGCTCTCAAGTACAACTGCCGGATCACTTGGTGACAGATGTTATTCGTCGGACTCTTACATATGAGGCATCTTATATGTCTGAGATCACAATAATATAACACGAGCAGCACAGGTTGCAAGTAAGTCCGGGCCGAGCAAATAATCGTAACGAGCACTTTCGTTGTGCTGTGCCCGTCTGGCACGGACTACGAATTCAAATTCTCTTTATTATAAGTATTTTCAATGTTTGATATATTACAAAATATTGTTTACTCTAATGCACAGTTCTTAAGGTTAATTTGCTGCGAAGAGCCGGCAATAAACTCAGCAATTGCTCTTTTTAAAAAAAGCAACTTAGACTATTATTTTTTAATGCAATCCTACGATATGGGTATCAAATGAAAGGGCTTATAACTCAAAAAGGGAGAATAACTCAAAAAATAAAGTGACGTCACTCCGAATCCAAAGCTTGTTTTTAAAAAAGTTTTTTTTAACTTAGGTATAATTTTTTTATAATGAACGTGGTTTTGGCGTTGGAATCGGGTTCTAATTTTTTTTTCAGGCCACTACAACTTCTGCCCGTCCCACTAGTAATACATAGGTCTTGTGATAAACAAACAGACACCAGCTCCATAAATCCGTTTACAATTCTCCACTGGCCGGTGCAGCCCCGGGAGCGGAGCCCCACTACCTGTTCCCGTATTCTATTGCCAAGTTTCCGTTCGATGGTATCAAAAATTCAACACCTACTAACGTGGGGGAAACTGTACAGTAAATTGTTGTTACAGTAGTTCGACTGGATTGCGGTGGTTCCAGGTTTCTATTGCAAAAAACTACTGGCTACGCCGTTCTTGATATATTTTTATTTAAATAGGCCTTTCAAAGCACTTATGATTAGTCTAGATTAGACTCTAACGCACAGTTTACTTTTGCTGACATAGAATACTCAAGATCAAACTAATAATTGATGTAAGCAGTACTACTTTTAATCTGCAACCTCACAAACTGGGTCTACTGAAACGATTCTGAAAATTCTTGTACCAATAGAAAGCCACGTAGTTTGTGAGTGTCAGAGGCTAAATTTTTATCCCAGGAATATCCCACGGGAACGCGGGTGAAACCACGGGGGACAGCAATTATTAAATAATATGAATATTACGAATAAGTATTTAAGTGAACCAAAAATACGAGAAGTCGAAGGTAGAAGTAGAGTAACCAGCCGGCGCTTATACCTATGTACATACTTACAACTAATGGTTAAGAAGTAAACAAAACTAATGGTAAAAGCTTACGGCGAAACTTCTTTTTTTTTTTTTTATGTCACAAGTGACAACGAGGCAGGTGGGTCACCTGATGGTAAGTGACAACCGTCGACTATACACATTGGCAATACCAGGGATTGCTAATGTGTTGTACACCTTATTACAATGCCTTAAAGGCGAACTGGCTCTCAAGTGCAATTGCCGAAACACACCAACAGGTGCTTCGCGACAGATTTTCAACTTGAGGGTGGTAGCCAGCCAGTCGAGTACTACAAAGTACCCTACCACCGTGCTGTGGTTTCCTCACGATGTTTTCCTTCACCGAAAGCTCAAGCTCATTGTAAGGATTCAAACCCACGACCTTCGCCGCGGTATCCGACGTCACTTACCACTGAGCTATCATCGCCTTAAAGCACCTTCAGTTGGGCCGTAAGCTTTTTGCCACCTAGTGGTATAAAAAAGAAACCAATAGTTTACTGTGGTATATTACCCCGTATAGGTCTCCCAACGGAATTCAAGTTAAAGCCGAGTGTATGAAATCTTGTGAATTGATAATAATAACCTCTTTGTATAGCTATCGATGAATAAAAGCCTTTGACAGCGCTCAGGCTTTTACCCGACTTCATAAATTATAGTTAAGCGCATATTTTATTTTGCAGTTTATGATGATTTTGACGGGTTAGACATTTGGTGTGCGAGAACATGACTGTTTGTCCTGAGCCTAGGTGTAAATATCTATGTAAGTGGACTTTTTGGCGGGAACTTGCGAAGTGACGTTGCGTTTTCGTTTTAGTTTCATTAAACTCGTGTATTTTGAGTTTTATTGAATTATATCGGTGGTGTTTTGTCCAATAAAGATAAATTTAATTGCACAAGTGAAATTAAACGAAATCGTGACTTTTCAGGTTGCCCCAAACAGGCCATGAAAAGTTTTAGTGTAAGAGCCACCAATTTCACTAAAACCTGACTGAACTTGTACGGACGAGGACTAAACTTTACAGTGAATGTGACAATAAATAAGATATGGCTTAAAGGTATAGATTTTAAGGCGATGATAGCTCAGTGGTAAGTGACGTCGAATACCGCGGCGAAGGTCGTGGGTTCGAATCCTACGATGAGCTTGAGCTTTCGGTGAAGGAAAACATCGTGAGAAAACCACAGCACGGTGGTAGGGTACTAGGTGGTACTCGACTGGCTGGCTACCACCCTCAAGTTGAAAATCTGTCGCCAAGCACCTGTTGGTGTGTTCCGGCAGTTGCACTTGAGAGCCAGTTGCCCTTGCCCTTAAGGCATTGTAATATGGTGTACAACACGTTGGCAGTCCCCCTGGTTTTGCTAATGTCTATAGGCGACGGTAGTCACTTACCATCAGGTGACCCGCCTGCCTCGTTGTCACTAGTGACATAAAAAGCCAAAAACCTATGTAAAAAAATCTATGGAAGTATGTATTGTTGTAAAAAGTAGACCTATATCAGATAGCAGGTTTCTCTGCTTAGTTTGGGATCAGATGACTGTGGAATGTTCCAGGTTATTTTATATACTTAAATATTTCAAAAAGATTTAATATAATAAAACTTATAACTAAATACAATAAAAATTAAATATTTGTATTTGACAAACATGTTTATCCTTATCCCCAAACTTATAAAATCTGTAACAAACATTGTAAAGGAACTTGACGAATGAAACCCCATTGTAGTTGACGGAACACGTGGGTCGTGCATGGTCGACTAGCTAATTTAAAGAAAGGAATGCGTCCACAGTTATTTCGATTATTCTCATTTAGAAAATAACTTGCATGTATTTGAAATTATTTACTGCCGTGGTCTAGTTGGAAATTCAATCTTATGAACGTTACATAAGGTTGGGAATGCCGATTATGTTATTTCGTACGTGTTAACATTGTTTAAGTTATCCTGACGTAGTGAAGTCTTAAGTGAACCCTTATTTAAAAACCATTCGTTATTTGATGATGTCGCAGGAAAATAAACCTAATATCTTGATGTTTAGGTTTTTTAATGCTTAAACTCATTGTAACACGTCAAATGGGACTTTGTATTTGGAATAGATTGTGATTGAATCGAATAAAAAAAAGTGAAACAATGATTTAAATTTTATATTTGATGTTTTTTTTTACCTTTTCTAGTAATATTTGTATGTTTATTTCTTTCATGTTATTTTTTTGTAACATTTATTTGTACTTTTTTTTTCTTTATCTGTGATGTTGCGTGTATGTGAATGTAATAAAATCAATTTTGTTTCTTTCTTTATCTTGCGGTGAAAATATATTTTTAGGAGTTAAAAAATAATTATTTAGCGAACGATAGTAGGGGACTGACGTCTGCGACTGACTCCGTGGAATTTTTCAATTGCACAGCAATACTGTTGTTATGTGCATTGTTCTTACTCAGCGCCATTCACGCTGTACAGACTAGCTAAAACAACTTCTGTTAGAGAAAGAAACCTTTATATGAGAATCGTGTTGAGTACCGACCTTTTTGGTTCGTATTTTGAAGTCGGATATGTCTTTTTACTAATAAAAAAAACTTGAGAGGTGTCAAGGGACACCCGGATGGAACGAAGTTATATAAGTCGAGAGAGTAGGTATATATATATAAATAGAAATGAAAATATCTGGCTTGCTTTCTATAAGAGAGAGAGAGAGAGAGAGAGAGACAGACAGACAGAGAAACATGCGCACGCCGCACAGCTTACAATAGCTTACTACACACAACTGTCACCGACAGTGACAGAACAGTAAGAATTTTTTCCGTCTAGCCCCCTTTCACAACGCGCGATAAGGAACTTCGTTCCAATATTATTATTTAAATCTGTGAGTTATAGAATTATAGTACCAAGGTAATTAGGAAATCATGGTAAAGTTTTGTTTCTAATATACGTCATCGACCGATATCGCATAATACAAATTCTTTTTTTTTTTAAATCAATTTAGGGAACACTTATTGAACGTCATTTTGATTGCTACCGTAACCACCATTTCCAAATAAAGATCTGTCAGGAGAAGAAACGGCGAAACGAAACTGCCCGGTTATTTTTTTCAACAGTCCTCTACACTTGTAAAAAAACAGTCCTCCTTTTTTTTGAAGTCGGTTGAAAATATAAGGTCTAAAGTATTTAAGTACAATAACCGTCTTTTCCATCAATTTCTAAAGGCTTTGGCAATCACTTAATGTAAGATTTGGCCGTAAAGTAGGTTGTTACTAGATTGCCAAAGGTCGTCTCCAATTTTCTAGAGTAGTTAATGTACCTACTCTTAAATCAAAACAGAGATCAATTAATGAGAAATGTTTTATACAATTGAGTGGATGTTTTTTTTTTCTACAATAATATCTAATCTAACAGAAAATAAATATCCAGGGACATTTATAATAATGAATATCATATTCCACATTTTTACAGCCAGTAGGGTAGATAAACAATTTGGGCTCAGGAAGCGAACGGCGCATCGTACAAAGCGCGTCTTTGTGCACAAGGAATATTTGAAGCTTGTGCGGCGACAAAGCAACCACGTCGACCCCTTAGCTGACAGCTTTCATACAACGTTCCACACAGGGAATTGCAAGAGCGTTTCTCGTTGATTTTTCTAAGATTGCCCCTTGAGTTAACAATTTGCATGATTCATTACTGTGAAGGAGCGTAAGGAAATCTGTACGCCTAAAAAGTTCCTCTAAGTCTGTGAACTTTCTTACTGCTAAAAGCCTCTGCAAGGGATTTTGGTCTGTATTTTTACCCGACTGCCGAAGTAATGTTTTGGAACATATTTACCTTTTAACGGATTTCAGCGTATGAGATGTCATTAGATTCGTCTCTGTTGAAAAATTGACATAGGGTTATATTATTTCAATATGGTATCTTACTAAAAAAAGTGTGATACAAAATGTATTATTAAATAAAATAAAACATAGTACCTACCTATTTTTAATTTAGTTTATTTTATTTATATAATAATACATATTAATAAGGTTTATTTTCAAATAAAACTCGTAGTTTTAATATTTTTTTTTTAAGAAGATTTTTGGCCTGGTATCGAGACCTTTAAGCCATTTCTTTATTTTAAATATTCATATTTTATGTTTAGTCACGTTTTATTGTCACTTTCACTGTAAAGTTTAGTCCTCGTCCGTACAAGTTCGGTCTAATTTTAGTGAAATTGGTGGCTATTCCACTAAAACATTTCATGGACTTTTTGGGTCAACCTGGAAAGTCACGATACACGCTTTCATTTCATTTCACTTCACTTGTGCACTTAGATTGATCTTTATTGGACAAAACACCACCGAAATTATTCAATAAAATTCAAAATACACGAATTTAATGAAAATAAAACGAAAACACAACGTCACTTCGCAAGTTCCCGCCAAAAAGTCCTCGTAGTTTTAACTCTTTAGGTTCTCTGGCGTATTAAAATACATCTCGCGAACGTAACCATAGATTATAAATTTTAATTCTAGTGAAATGCAAACTTATTCTTCCGTGCAATATTAATAAGGTAAAAGTTGGTGTAATATTCATATTATGCAGATTGTTCAGTGTTGTGGAAGTGGCTCCCACTGTGCGGGATTTGTATCCTTGAACTTGGCGTGTTTACCGATATGCATAATAATGTTGACGCTTCTACGCGTTCATTATACGTCATACGTCTCGTTATTAATGTGAGAACACGTTCCATTAATCGCTGAGTATTGGAATTGTCATAGCTCTACTTGTATCGCTTTTATTGAAAATAAGTTTTGTTTATTGAATAAATAGGGGCTCGACAGAGTAGGTATCCTGGGACATTCTTCATACGGCCATCTGATCCCAAACTAAGCAGAGCTTGTAATGCAACGTTAAATATACTACTTTTAAAAATATGTACATACATACTTCAATAGATTATTACACAAGACTCATGGCAAACGTACATGTTCATGTAAACAAATGTTTGTACAAGATGGGAATTGAACCCACGACCTGTTGCATGATAGTCGAAAATCTGTCTCCAAGCCAGTTTTCTTCAATGCATTAAATAAAGGTCGACAACATTGACAAACAAAATGGTATTGCTAAAGTCTATAGGCGACGGAAGTCACTTACCATGAGGTGACCCGCCTGCCAGTACCTTTGATAATTGTCGGTCATTATGTTTATCCCTCTATTTCAGGGTATCTTCCGTCTTGCCTGCGAGCACGTCCTTCGCACGATGCGTCGTGGTCGGGAGACCCTGCTGACCCTGCTGGAAGCGTTCGTGTACGATCCGCTGGTGGAGTGGGGCGGCGCGGGCGGCGGGAAGCGCAGGCGCACCGAGCGCGACGTGAAGGCTGCGCTCGCCATGATGGCTGTGCGTGCGCACGAGTTGAAGCACCACGTTGCTGATATTACGTGAGTATTACGAGTCTAAACTTTACTTTTTTTATTCTGTATTTGATCACAATCTCACCAGTAAGTGATGATGTGGCTGAAGGTAGTAAGCACACAAAGCCTAGATAGGAACTGGCTCTCAAGTGCAGCTGTCGGAACACACCGATAGGTGCTTGGCGACAGATTTTCAACTTGAAGGTTGCCAGACAGTCGGGTACTACAAAGTACCCTACCACCGTGCTATGGTTTCCTCACGATGTTTTCCTTCATCGAAAGCTCAAGCTCATTGTAGGATTCGAACCCACGACCTTCGCCGCGGTATCCGACGTCACTACCACTGAGCTATCATCGCCTTCAACTACTCGAACAAATGGAGGATCAGAGTGTATTATTTCTGATTTATTTTTGGATAATAATAATTTTCTTTGACGGGACGGGCAATGCTAATTAAGAATAGAATTTAAAAAGCAAATTCGAACGTGCTCAGCTCTATCATCAACATTTTGGTGGTAATGCTGAAGACGCTCGTCGGCTCATCGAAAAAGGACCCTTTTATGAAAAGAAAAAAAAATGGCTGTTACCTAGTTATAATAAATAACAATAATTCCACGCGTCCGCTCCAACTGGCGCACTTATACGAGCAATAAATAGCTATATTATCTTTACGAGTGCGATAACCGCTCTATGAATATATTCTGGAGATACTGTGAATAATGAGACAATACTTGTACATTAACATGTTTTTCACATCCGAACTCCACATATCCGAGTAGAAATCGTATTTATTTTTTGCCTTATTTGTTTAATTCGCTTATGGAAATTAGCAATACACGATCAGTTCAATCCAAATTAATTACGACACGCGATTTTCATCTCTATATTCTCCATCCTACGAGTTATAATACCAATTCCAGTATCGATCAGTGCCTCCTCTTATCATGTTAATGGATACACGTACGTACATACCTAGTTTTCCATTTGGATAGGCGTTCCAAATGATTGGAGCGTGAATAGGATATCTGTTGTGAGCAGCATACACGTGTTTCATATCATTTACTATTCAGATAAATTGAAACGACTATCAATAGAGCTATAGGTACTATAGAGATATTAACTAGAATATTCTACGCATAGAGCCAATATAAAATGGGATCAAGTTTGGTCATCGTTTGGCCCCTAAGGGGGATGCCTATAAGACTAGGTTGTGTCAAGAAAACACAGACTGTGAGGATAAGTTCCACTTCTTTGCTGTTCACATAAGGAACGAAGCATTGTGACCGTTATATGTATGATGTCGACAATGTGTGGATGCATTCTCCTGGCGTCGTTTGGTTCAATCTAAGATCCTAAACAAATCTAAGATCCTTAAAAATTTAATTTTTAATGTTATTAATCCATTTGAACGTTGAACGCTCAAACCTAAGATGCTTATAAAATTAATTTTTAATGTTATTAATCCATTTGAACGTCGAACGCTCAAACCTAAGATCCTTAAAAAAATATTTTTTAATGTTATTAATCCATTTGAACGTTGAACGCTCAAACCTAAGTTTCTTAAAAAAATAATTTTTAATGTTATTAATCCATTTGTACGTCGAACGCTCAAACCTAAGTTCCTTAAAAATTTAATTTTTAATTTTATTAATCCATTTGAACGTTGAACGCTCAAACCTAAGTTCCTTAAAAATTTAATTTTTAATTTTATTAATCCATTTGAACGTTGAACGCTCAAACCTAAGTTCCTTAAAAAAATAATTTTTAATGTTTTTAATCCATTTGAACGTTGAACGCTCAAACCTAAGATCCTTAAAAAAATATTTTTAATGTTATTAATCCATTTGAACGTTGAACGCAAATTGTTTCTTATAGTATACAACTATACACGTAGCAACTGAACTGAGCGATCGGCGATAGGTCATACATAACATAGCGTTTTTGTTTCATATACGGATGTATTAAAGCAGTATTTATTTAGCAAATAATAAAGCTTTGTTTTTTTAAGCAAGTAGCAAGCGCCATCTATCCGTCGTTATTAGTAGTACGTGTGGAATCGTATTAAATTATGATGTAGCAGAATGCCTTTGTGCAGCAACTACTGCTATAACATATTCACGGAGCAGAAATAATAGAGAGCAGAACCCAATGTCGATATCAGCGAATATTCAAATTTGTAGCGACCGCCTGAATTATTAATACCACTAAACTCTGTGCTAGCTTTATTACGATCACTCGTATATAATTTGTATAATACTCATATAGTTAAAATGTAGGTTGAACTAAAATATATTAGATGAAACATTAATTTATATTTCAGATTAACATTAAATTTAATTAGTCGTTAATTTAGTGAGTTGACTTTAATAAGCCCATCGACGAATAACGATCTGAATTAAATATAATTTCAGGGAACAATATTTGGCCGTGCTGCCTGAAGTGAAGCAGTGTGCAGAAACATGGTTGAAAGAGCACGACGAGCTCAACTCAGTGGAAACGAGTCTTCAGGAGTGTCACCAGCAGATGGCACTGATCAAGGAAATAGAAGCATATGGACCAAACCTGAACAACCATCCTTTATACGCCATATCACAAAAATACTCCTCGTACAAACAAGCCAAGAACGCCGTAGAAGACTCCATGAAAGCGCTCGTGAAGATACTTAACGATTTCGACACACAAATCGAGAATTTCGCGAATACCACCGAAGCTCTAAACGGGCCTCAACTCATGACATGGGTCCAAGAATTCTCCGGACCTAATGAAGAAGAAGACGAACCAATATTTGAACATATCAAAGAGTTCCTAATTAATGCTGGACAAAGCTCCATGCTATCGCAATGCGAGCAAGCCGAAACTGAACTTTACCAGAGTATTAAACAAACTCATAACTTAGTGAGGTCCTGTCTTGAACTGCTGTCCCAGTATGTCGCAGTATCCCAATACTACCCACAAAGCCAGACAGAGTACCATCGCATAGTGATGTTCAGGAAATTCCTCGCTGCTGCACTTGAGAGCAAGTCTCCCGAAGTTTGTCGAGAAGTATCCAATCAAGTATCAGCTTTGGTCAATGCGGAGAATAACAAGAACGAGCCAACACAACAGATCGTCGCATACAATTTTCGCCTGCAAACCCTCAATGCTGAAGCTAATGCAAATCTGCAGAAAGCCATCGAGAGACTCCAGTTGGAGGGTGGGCCTGATGCGTTAGCGTTGGCCCAAGAATCTTATAGGGAAGCGAAGGCAAATATCAGCAACTGGGTGAGGACTGAAGAAGGCGCGGCTTCGTCATTAGAAATCGTCGTTATGGGGATGCTCTGTAACTTAAACAGAAGATACTTGATGCTCGAGAATGGTGCTCAGAGTGCGGGCGACTGTCTCGTTGATCTAACATCAAGAGAAGGTGAATGGTTCTTAGATGACATGAGCGCATTATCGATGCAAGCGGTTGAGCTACTTTCATTGCTGCCTCTGCAATCGGCATCAGCTGAAGACGCCGCAATGCCAGTAGCAGTGGAATGCGTGCGAAACGCAAATCTCCTGCTAGCGGATCTCGTCCAACTGAATTACAACTTCAGCACGATAATTTTGCCTGAGGCTTTGAAGAAGGTGCACTCTGAAGATCCGTCGGCTTTGCTGATGATCAATGAACTCAACGCGGTTATCATGAACACTCCTGTGCCGCTTAATGATCTTCTGGCGCAACTGGAAATGCATTTGAGATATCTTGTTATGGATATGGAGGTGAGTTTAATATTATCTTTTTCCAATCACCTTGTTAATTTGTATTCCTCAACCGTGAGTTGGATTCATTTCATTCCTCACATCCATATTTTTGACCTCAGTCGCCAGCCGGTGGCGCCCAGGTCATCGCAGCAGAACTCCGTTCTCGGTACGAAGCCCTGCTGTCGGCGACGACATCAGAGGTGGAACAGTCGGCCGGTCGGATGCTACTCATGGGGTTCAACGGACTGTTTGCTGCGGTGGAGCTGCGGGCGAGGGAGCTGGCCGACCACCTCGCTGTACCAATACCCGCTGCTTGGAGGAAGATCGACCATATTAGTGATGCTATGCATATGTCGGTAAGTCACATTTTTGATTGATCAATGTATAAAACAAAAAAAGATGGATGGATTGTGTGAGAGATCATATGAGTAAGAGAGGATTGAATGTAAATATGGCGGATTTAAGGGCCCAATGGAAGAAAATTACACATTGTACAGGCCACAAATAATTGGGAACAGGGAAGGCAGATGGTGAATAGAACGTAGAAAAGAGGTTAATTAACAGTCAAACTGGACCAAAGCTTAAAGACTTTCAGGTGGCAAAAGGGATGGTGCATCTTGTTCCCATGCAGCTTTTGTGCATGTTATATAAGTCCCCCCTCGCTCGCCAGGCGGCGCTACAGAGCCCGGTGGTGCGTGCGGTGCTGGAGGACATATTCCTCGTGCGGCGCGTGCACACAGTGGCCGAGGTGTTTGCCATGAGCGCGCATCTAGCGCTCGCATTCAAGGGGACTGGACCACCCACTGTCTACGATGATTCGGCGCTCTGTAAACCAGTTAGAAGGTAAGGTATTTTATTATTAGCTTAGGTTTTTCGGTAAAGTTTTTCGGATTTAATTAAATTCACAGTTAGTGCATCGCTTTAAAAAAAAAGCGTTAACGTTGTCCTGCCCTGAAATTAAAACAAAACATAGAACCCGATTCCAGCGACACCTACCGGGTCCAATTTGTGAATCTAAACCATCACTTAATCCCATCTCGAAGTGTGACAAAAATATCATACATCAAAATAATTAATATAAAATACTTTTTTATAATTTTTATTTTATACAAACCTTGTCCTAACAATATAAAACAAAAAATCATCAATTTTGGTGCATTCATTCGAAATTTATGAGCGATACATTTCGAAGATCCATTTTCATTTATAAAGATGGATTTTTTGGTGTTCAATAAAGTTATGTGATTTCAGATTTACAGCAGAATACGTGTCGCGGTGTGTGCTGGGTGTTCATTCGAAGGCGCTCGCGTGTGTGCTGTGTCTGCTGCTGCGGCGGGCGCGGCTCGATCTGCACGCTGAAGTGGAACAGAAGGAGATAGGTGAGATACTAATACAATACAATTATTGTTTATTGTACCTTACCCTTGTGCCTTAGGTTACACAAAAGACAAATTTTGTGACAGCGACAATAATTTTGGGGCACTTTCAGGCATTAAATAATGATCGGAGAACTTATATTACTTTAAAAAAAATGATATTTTTTTTAAGTATTTTCGATAATCTGCTAAAATAAAATACAAAACTTGCAATTTAAATGGAATATTTTTAATCGTCTCGGTAGTATTTTAGAGTTCTGTAATGCTATAGTTACGTTTTAATTGGATTAGATTTATTTTTTTTACAATTTAACTAAGTATATTACTTTTCAAATGGCATTATTTACTGTTTTAAAATGACTTTGACAATATACTTAAATATGAAACTGTTGAAAAATATCAAGTTTTTTTCTAGAGAACTATTCTAAGGACCTACAATGTACGCCTACTAATATTAGTGTGTAACGTGTCATATGTTATTAGGTGCGTCGTGGAGCGTGTCCCTGGAGTCGTTGATAGAGAAGGTGCGCGCGGGCGCGGGAGGTGGTCGTGTGAGTACGTCGGGCGGGCTGCACGCGGCTGCACTGCAGCGTGCGCGCGCGCGTGCGGTGCGCGTGCAGCGAGCCCAGCGCGACCACGCGCGCGCCGCCTGCGCAGCACACGTCGCCAGGCTGAGGGCCGCCGCGCACGCGCATCTACACTCGGAGGTTACACGCTTCTCATATTTTTTATACGACAAGTGACAAGGCGGGTCACCTGATGGTAAGTGACTACCGTCCGTCGCCTATACATATTGGCAGTACCCGGGGATTGCCAATATGTAATGCACCTTATTACGATTCCTTAAAGGTTCACAAGCGTGTCGGAACACACCAATAAGTGCTTGGCGACAGATTTTCAACTTGAGGGTAGTACTCAGCCAGTCGAATACTACCAAGTACCCTATCACCTTCCTGTGGTTTCCTCGCGATGTTTTCTTTCACCGAAAGCTCAAGCTCGTGATGATTTGCAACTGATTGACTATTTCATTCAGGGTTATAGCCAATTAAGATACTGAATATATTCTCTCCAGCTGGTTAATTCCAACAATGCCGACCTCAAGTCAAAAATGCATCAGTATTAGAAAGACATTGTTTTAGACTCTGATATGCCATCCAATTTTTATTTAAGTTTTTGTTTTTTATACCGCAAACATTCGCTAAACTCAATAATCGTTATAACACAAAGTGACTTTAACCTTGATTTCCTCAAACCGCCTGCTATCGTGGAGCATCTTCATCATACATTGTTGGTCCTTCGAGCCGGATCCATGCCCTTGCAAGTGAAATGGTCCGCCAAATAGACATACCGCTACCGGGTGCCACTAGAGGTGGATGGTACTAATTAGATGCTGTACTTCCCAGGCGCTAGGCAGCACGCAGGAGGCGGGCCCGGCGCTGTGGCGTCGGTCGCGCGACCTGACCGCCGCGGTGGAGCGACTCACTGCCGCAGACACAAGAGCACAGGCGCTACTTACTGCCGCACATCAGAGGTACCTCAAAATCATTTATTTCTTCATTACAATGTTTCTTATTCTATGACTAATTGTCCCCCGCGGTTTCACCCGCGTTCCCGTGTGATCTTGTCTTTTCCCGGAATAAAAATATAGCACTTACGAATAACGTGGCTTTCTATTGGTAAAAGAATTTTCGAAATTAGTTCATTACGTTACATACATTAGTTCATACGATCATTCATTCAGACCGCCTAAGGCTGCTTTTCCACCAGAGATGAGCTATGCAGCTACGATGCGACACTAAGTGATCGTTTCCACTGATGCTAAGCCATGTAGCGGAGCGAGTAACTAAAACAAAAAAATGAATACAATAACTTAGTTATACT
Source organism: Ochropacha duplaris (assembly GCA_951361185.1). NCBI lineage: Eukaryota > Metazoa > Arthropoda > Insecta > Lepidoptera > Drepanidae > Ochropacha > Ochropacha duplaris. Next base: position 630,614 of record OX592702.1, on the reverse strand, counting down.
AAAAATAGGCCTAAAGAATTTATATAAAAAAAGGAGGCTGGAAACCTATCCAACTGAGGATTTGGCATCAATATCATAATCGACTTGCCGACGATATAACCCCCTGAATCCTACTGGCTAAGTGTGTAGAGTGTGTATTCGATATATAAAGTGTATGTGTGTTTGTGTAGGGTGAAGTGGGGATGCGGCGCGAACCCGTCGCTGTCTGGCGCGGCGGGTGCACTGGAGCGCGGGTGGGCGGGCGCGCGGGACCGAGCGGCGGCTCTCATCGGCGCCGCGGCCGCGCTCGCGCCACACGCCGCCCGCGCCGCACACATGCGGGCCGCACACACACGCACCGACAAGCTCGCACGGACACTCACCACCGCGCTGCACCACTGGGAGAAGGTACCACCACACACCACACACACACGCACACACATACACCACACGCACAACACACACTCACACACACACACATATCTTCCAAACGTGGGTGCCCAATTTATTTAATATTGTTCATATCCGCATAGACATATTATTTGAGTAGGTTGAGTCGTTCTAGAATGTATTCGAAGCGTTCCATTTCCAATACTCTATTATTGTATTAAATCGAAGTAGATCTTCCTAACTATACTAAAAATACACAATAAAATAAAAATTGTATTATTATTTTTTGTTTCGTCTGTTTCATTATTTTCCTGTTCCAAATTCGATTCATATTTTTTAAATGCCTAATTTAAGAGAAATAAAAAATTATGTCTATGCGGTAGTTATGCATTATGCCAGTCGAAATAAATATATGTTCTTTTTTTTTTGCTTTCTTTTTATTATTTAAAAAAAGTAATTTAAAACACACATGTACTTTGGTGTGTATATGACAACAATATGTGTATTATTAATTGGCAGGCGTGCACGCTGGCTCAGAAGTATTCGCTGCAAGTGTCGCCCGTGGAGGAGTCGCTCATGGATATGTTGCACCCTGAGGGAAACATAGACATACAGTGGGTCAGTCACTCACTCAACATTATATTTATAGCCCCATCTAGGCTTTGTGTGCTTACCACCTTCGGCCACATCATCACTTACCATAGTTAGGTTGTAGTCAAACACAAGCTTATCCAGAATAAATGAGAAAAAAAAATGGTATTTTTGTATACGTGGGATTTTTATTATAATGTCTTAAGGGCAAGAGCAGCTGGCTCTTAAGTGCAAGTGCCCACAACAGGTGCTTGGCGACTGCTTTTCAACTTGAGGGTTGGTAGCCAGCCAGTCGAGTACCATATAGTACCCTACCACCGTGCTGTGGTTTCCTCACGATGTTTTCCTTCACCGAAAGCTCAAGCTCATTGTAGGATTCGAACCCACGACCTTCGCCGCGATATCCGACGTCACTTACCACTGAGCTATCATCGCGTTATTGTTATTATTGTTCACACATGTTTTACTAGCTTTTGTTCGCATGGTGTTTTATTTCGTGATTGTAGTAAGCCCTAAGTCAAATACTGTGTTTATATGTATAGGAGGAGAACACATAATGAGATTGTCTCGATTTGTGTTTGTCCGTCAGTTTTTTTTCACTGGTTTACTTATATGATTGTTTGTTCGTATGTTTGTTTGTAATGGATAATCTCAAAAATACTTAACCGATTGAAATGGTCTATATTTAATTGGAATTCCCTCGAAACGCGGGTGAAACCACGGGACGTAGCTAGTAATATTATAAAATTGATGTTTCTTTATAAGTTTGTACGTAGGAAGTAATCTCCGGAACTGATAATGAATAGGATTTAAAATGTATAACCGTCGCTGCGGCAGTTGGAGAGTGTATCCGGCCTGGTCCGCGACATGATATCCTCGGTGTCCACGTCTGCGTCGGTGGGCGCCACACGGCTGCGCAGCCACACGACGCGACTGCGCGCCGCCGCCGACAAGGTGGCAGCCCCCGACGCCGCGTGGCACCTCGTGGCCGCCGACGTCAGGGCTCCGCTGCACACGCTCACCAATGTCGATGAGGTACGAACCATCTATTATTATATTCCAAATTTCTGCAAAAAATATTATTATTACATTGTTTCTGACTGACTAGTTGGCATAGAGTGAGAACACTACCTGTCATACCATAGGTCGTGGGTTCGAATCCCACCCAGGATACACGTTTGTATGAACGAAGAATGATTATAATGTTATTAATATATATATTTACAAAAAATGTACAAAATATACTATCGATTTATAAAAATCTTTCTCGAGGCTGCCGCTGCTGCCGATCGGCGAGGTCAATAGTTTAATTAATAATGAATCTAATATTATCAGCAGACTCTATATGTATATTATATATCTGTCATTGGCATTACAATTATATTGATTCTATACTGTATTACTAATTAAGAAGCTGTTAATTTCCCTTATAAATAAATAAATTATAGTAGAAGTATCCGAACGCCGTCTCCCTGTGTGCAGTCCTAGACCCGTAGCGTGTATTCAAACGCCACTATGCGCATGCGCACACAGCGCACCCAGCCGCGCGTTTGTTCATTGTTTAATTTGTGATTGGCTGTTGATATTTTGTAGTGACCGACCGAAACATGTTATTTTGCCGAAACCGAAGGTTCGGTTTCATTGTAGTTTCGGCCGAAACCGAAACCGAACCTTTTATTAAAAAAAATGTCCTTAAAAAGTCGAAAAACAGTTACAGAGGTTCTGTTTGAAAATTTAACTACCCTATAAAGTGAAAAAAATACATTATTTCATTACCATTATTCGCGGAACAAACACAACACGTATTGACACGTCTACACGAGCAAAGCGCACTGATTTAGGTAGTTGCCGGCGGAGTCAGGCGAAAGGTTCGGGCGTTTTTGGCCGAACCCGAAACTCGGGCCGAAACTTGATTTTTTGGCCGAAACCGAAACCGAAATTTGGGTCGGACACTAATATTTAGTTAATAACTTTAGAGAGATTTAAGTAATGGCCGCGACACGCGATGCGAGTTAGATTGTTGGTAGTTTTTTATGTTAATTAAAGTTTGTACCGTGTACTTAAAGCTCTTTCACTCGAACCTGACCCACCCCGACTAAAATGTATTTAAAAAAATATATAGATATTGTTACGAGCTGGGGTTCTGAATAAATAAAGTTACACCAGTTTTGAAGAAAACACTGACTCTTTATTAGCACAGTCATAGCACACTGAATTCTACCACTAAACTATTCGCACTGTAATTCACTTCCAAGTCACTTGTATTGTATTCACTTCACTGTATCGCAAACTGAACTGATCTACATCGACTTTTTTTTTTTTGGGAGGACTTAAAGGTGGTGGTCTGAGGGACCATAGACACCCTTACGCGGACTTTTCGGTGAGCGCTTAGGGCTCTCAACCGAGTAAAGCACTCAACCTCTATTTATACGGCGATCGATGTTTGTAGATAGGTGAGATTGTTCCAGAAAGTGCTCGCACATGTATCGAGATTAGTGTAGAATGTTCTAGTTCATTACTGTAGAATAAGCTATAGGGGAGTGTATCCGGCCTGTTCCGCGACTCGATACCACGGGGCGGTATTTTAATTTGTAAATCGCGCGTTGTGAAAGGGGGCTAGACGGAAAAAATGCTCACGAAAAATTGTCACCGACACTTTTTTGTAAGCTGTGCGGCGTGCGCATGTTTCTCTGTCTGTCCCTCTCTCTCTCTCTCTCTCTTATAGAAAGCAAGCCAGATATTTTCATTTCTATTTATATATATATATCTATATATATATTAAAAATATTTATTTTTTATATATGGATACTCTCTCGACTTATATAACTTATATAACTTCGTTCCATCCGGGTGTCCCTTGACACCTCTCAAGTTTTTTTATTTATTCTGCGTAACAATATGTTTTCCATATCAAATTTAAATGATTTATCATAAAGTTTGTAATGTTTCAGGGCTTGAACCCGGCTCGCGAGTACATAAGCGGCGAGAAGAGCGCACTGGATCAGCTCAAGAGTATATCAGCGGTGCGCGAGGACGCGGGTTCAGTGCGAGCCGCGTGCGCAGCCGCTACCGCACTCATCAACGACTTGCCTGCACTACATGACATGTTGTTACAGTAAGATATCTATCTGTATTATCCTAGTGGGCCCGGCAGACGTTGTCCTGCCCTGAAAATAAAACATACAACCCGATTCTAGCGACACCATTGTGGAATTAAACCATCTGTCAGTCCGATCTCGAGACATGTCAAAATGTACGACAAATATAATTTTCTTCATAATTTTTTTTTTAATTTTTCTTTTTTTTAATAATTCTGCGATTTGATTTGTTAGATTCGTTTACACCCCGTAAACGAATCTAACAAATCAAATACCATGAAAATTTGTACAGCCGTTCTCGAGTTATAAGTGTAGGAACAAACTTTTTGTTTTATACATATATATAGATATACAGGGTAGTACGAATTTTCCCATTACTTGTGCTGTATGAATCGCACTTGACCGGTTTTTTTATTTAAAGAGAAACTGAGAAAGATTCACTACTGAAACAAAAATTGTCTTGCTGAGTTTCTAGCCGGAGTGTTCTCAGTTTAAATGTATTTCGAACCTTAAGTGCCTTAGGAAATGAGTTTTGATTGTGTTTTTTTTTAAATAACCTATTATTGTTGTGTTGCAGGATCCACATCGCGTGGCCGGCGGAGGGCGGCGCGCGTCGATTGTCACGACACGCCTCGCTCGCTGCACCCAAGTGTACACTCACCGCTAGACACGGTAATTCACTTATTAATTTAATTGTTATAAGTTAACAACAACCATAGCTCTGTAGTAGGGAACGTCGAAGAGCTAGTTTTATAAATTAATATCTACTCATGGACTGTAAAAAATAAATTATTATTATTATTTTTACTGCCTTAGACTTGTCCACTACAGAAAAAAAAAGACGAGCTTTCGGTGAAGGAAAACATCGTGAGGAAACCCAGCACGGTGATGGTACTTTGTTGTACTCGACTGGCTGGCTACCACCCTCATGTTGAGTCGCCAAGCGCTTTTGGTGTGTTCCGACAGTAGCACTTGAGAGCCAGTTGCCTTTAAGGCGATGATAACCCAGTGGTAGTGACGTCGGATACCGCGGCGAAGGTCGAGGGTTCGAATCCTACAATGAGGCTTGAGCTTTCGTTGAAGTAAAACATCGTGGTCGGGTACTTTGTAGTACTCGTATTGCTTATGTCTATAGGCGACGGTAATCACTTACCATCAGGTGAACTGCCTGGCTGGATGTCATTTTTTGTATATAAAAAAACGGTTTGTGACATAGGTATTCGATCTGCAGTGAGACAATTAGGTCCAACAATAACTGAATTAATAAGCTATTTATTTATTATTTTTATGAATGAAAAGCACTCAATGATAAAGAAAGAAAGAAAATTGATTTTATTGCATTGACACACGCTACATCACAGATAAAGAAAAAAAAACTATAAGTAGGTACAATATAAATATAAAAATAAAGTACATATAAATAGAAAAATAAAGTACATATAAATAGAAAAAAAAAGTACATATAAATAGAAAAATAAAGTACATATAAATAGAAAAAAAAAGTACATATAAATAGAAAAATAAAGTACATATAAATAGAAAAATAAAGTACATATAAATAGAAAAATAAAGTAAATAACTAGATGATGAATGTAATATTGTATTGTATTGTAGGTGGTGAGCGCAACGCTCAGGGCGCCGGCGTGTGGAAGAGAGTTCGACTCAAGTTGGAGGGACGAGACCCCGACCGGGATCGAGAGAGGGACGTGCGACGACTCACGCCGCATGAACAGGTACATCTTTATGGAAAAGATTTAACAAATACTTGGGCTGAACTGTACAATAGCGCCCTCTGATTTCGGGCTTCACTTATTTTTTTTTCCAAGACTTTTAACGCGATAACGCACAGTTATCTTAATAATAAGATAATGTAGTTTTTTTTAACTTTGTTTTAGTTTAAATAGATGTGATCGCAATAATATTATGCAAATAATGAAATTATTACAACTAAAAATAACATAGTGTTTTTAGCAAATGTGATAAACGAAACGCAATTTTTGGAGTCATGTAAATAATGCTTTGACAGGTTTCTGTCATTTATCGAATTTGTTATTTATATTTTTATCAAACTACACACCATAATCGACATGGCTTGATTAGGTTAGAATTACATTTATTATCACTGTTACATTTTAAAGTTATAAAAGTAACAGTAATAAATAAATAATTCCACTAATAATAATAACGTACACCAATAGTTCTGATGATCCTTAAACATCTGCAAGAGCACCACTAATTAAGTTTCTGATCCTATATCTTAATCATTATCATCATATCAGCTGGAAGACGTGAACCGCTGAACAAAGGAAGAATATAATTATTAATAAAATATAAAAGTAATTTAATTGCTTGCCAGACTTCAAAAATTTCTAACTACCCTTTTCTATATAAAATTCCAGGTGGACTACATAATAACGGAAGCGACTAGCTCGGAGAATCTGTGCTTGATGTACGAAGGCTGGATGGCGTGGGTGTGAGGGCCCCGCTCCAGCTCACGGCCCCCACACTGGGCCTCCTGGCCCCCCACGCTGGGCCCCCTGGCCCCCAACGGCCCCTCGCCGCCAGCGCCAGCCGGCCCGCGCGGACCGAGGACCGACGATACGAGGATACTTACACGTGGATACATTACAAGCCACTATAAACCCCACTATAGGGTACTTGAAATGGTTACTAAATACCCCAATGGGGTACTAAGCCCCTTATTCGATAGGGGTTGCTACAAGGTCACTATGACCAAAGTGAGGTTGCTAAATGGGCTCTTAAACCCTCATGGGGCATCTAAATGGATCCATATAAGGGACGTTATGGGGTTCCCCTAAAATGTCACCTTGGTGGTCTCCAAATGGCGCTTCAAGGGGTCGTAGAGGTTCCTAAGTTAGTGACGGCGAGGTCGAACGAACGACGAACGCGGTATTCCGTGTTTAGATACGGCAGGATGATAGCTAAGCTCTTTTAGTATGTACTTTTATTTTTGACCCTTTTGTTTTAATGTATCGAGAGTGGCTCGGCTGGCGACGCGACGCGCGACGGTGTCTCGTATTAGTTAGATGTAAGGTTGGTTTCTATTAGGTTTACGTTTCATTAGTTACAAGCATACCCTAAAAATTACCTATCAAATTGTCACCTCTTAGAAATTTCATTAATATCCTATAAGTATGCCGTTGGTCTTTTTCAAATCTTAATGTACATTTAAAAATTTTTGAATATACAAATACCTTTCATTCAATTTTGGCCCTTGTTACTCAATTAATAGAATCAGCAGTTGACCGGCGATATTGAAAACTGTCGTCTGGCCGAGCCTTAGTGATAGTCATTATTGTTTATCTGTAGACGGCTTATTGTTAAAATAACAACTTGGTATTTGTGAAACTCACGGTCAATATCCTTGATATAATATGTAAATTAACTGAAAATTACAGGTAAATGTTTCATTGGCAAATTCACTGTCAGTCCGTCGGTTCACGGAATAATTAACATTCAGACTATATAATAATATTTACCTTAAATCATACTAAAAGCTTACACCTAAATAGTAAATCCTAAAACTCATAGTTTGGACGGATTTGGCTTATGTTCTATAAATAATAATATATTGTAACATGTATTTGTATTCTAAGTGAATTTGTCAATAATAAAATATTACAACAATGAAAATTTTAAATGTCACCTTTACAATAGTTTCAAACCGTGAACTATCGAAACCATTTCAATAATCATACTTTTAATGTAGACTTACAATTTAGTTTGAACTCATTTTCTATAAAATATTTATAGGCTAAAATATTGAAACAGAAACTAAATAATGTGTCTTAAATATTTTTTGGATTTTCATTCATCAAAATTATTTACTACAAAGAATTAGTCCACTTAGGATATCTACTAGACTTTTCAGAGCGTTTATATTTTCAAAATGGAAACCTTATAGAAAATGAGTTCATCATTAATTAATATTATATATTTACCTAATATTTACCCAAATTATATAATAATTGCGTGTATGTGGTGTGTGAATGGCAGTTCCTATACCCTAATCCTCGTTTCATGAAATCACTGTGAGTGTAAGGAGCAGTGAATGTAACAACACCCAATGTTAGAAAATCTACAACTAATTTTAATACAAATGCTTAAGAAATGGACTTATGTGCTTGTCCATTCATTCGGATATTAATAGGCCAAGGAAAATGTTAAATAGAAGTAGATATATTCAATATAAACGTTCACTGTTAGTATGTCTGTTTCGCTTCATTATTATAGTAATAAACGGTGTATGTCAAATTGTTTTTCATTTGTATCTACTTCCTAGTAAAAGCTTTCATTTCCTCTTTAAAAGCGGTAATATCGTCATTTTCGTTGGGATACAAAGTTTTTTCAAAAATATTTGATTCCGAAATGCTCATATTTTCCATTTTTATAAAAGCAAAGTGATAAGACTCAGCTGACACAGCAGCGGCGATATAGTGTTATCGCTAACGAACACAGCAACGAGCAAAGATCTAAAAGGGGGAGTGGGTGGAGCTGTAACCATATTCCGTGTACCGGGATCTCAGCAACCCTTTTAAAACCTCGTTTTTCATCAGTATCCACTCCAGACCTCCAAGAAAATTGGAGAAAAACAAGAATATTAAATTCAAAATTTATTTATTTACAATAAACAATGCACTGTGAATAGAATGTGAATAAAATTAACTCGATACATAATTTATATCTAAAGCATCACCAATTCATACTACACATAAAAATAATTTTACACAAAAACATAACAAAACATTTGAATACATATAAAAATTTTCATAATCTTATGTTTAATAACGATTAATAATATTGATATCACAATAAAAGCTATTTACATAAACCACATAGGTACTGCATGATAATATTATTTTACTAAGGCCATCCCAATATTTATGTTACCCAGGTAGATAAAAACATTTAAAACTATGGTGTGAAATGAAGATATATTAATGTTAAATGCAATTATATTAATTGAATACATATTTTAGTTGATTTATTTACGAAATGATTGAACGAGCGATGACCAATAGAAATTAATATAAACAAAAAGTCTGTGACTGTGATGTGATTATATAGCATGTAATATTGTCTATGACTAATCCTTTATGTATCCAAATCTTACACATGATCATGGATATGACTACTTTATAACAAAGCTACGCTACAGCCCCTGTAAGAATCAAGACTGCGATAAAAACGCCTATTTCAATAGAGAATCAGTCAAAGTTGAACTCATGCGCACGTTAGGACATCAAATTAGCAATCTGACTATGACTGCACAACAAATCATACGTACAAGGTACCGTTCTATGGCCTGCATATAATATTTTACGGATTTTTGTTTAAATATTTTTACATTTGTCGATCATATAACTTTGAGATTCGTTGGCAGCTGGTAGTTATTTTAAATATATTCATAACTTGATTTCCGCCCGCGGTTTCACTCGCATTCCCGGGATAAAATATCCTATGTGTTATTTCAGGATAGGAACTACCTGGGTGCCAAGTCTCATCAAAATCCGTTGAGCCGTTTTTGTGTGAAAGAGTAACAAACATCTTCACACACATCCAAACATACTTTCACATTTATAATATGGATTGCTGACTGATCCTGTTGTTCACAACTAAAATAATTTAATCTTACTATATGTATTTCTACATATCATATTCGTACAGTTGCTGTTTATCAAGTATTTTCAATCGAAATTGGTGAGGACAATATTTCGGCATAGCCTAACTAGTCAGAACTATTACTTCTATCCTTTTCCGTTTTTAGTAAAGTCAAATTACTTCAGTTTATGAACAACACTGTCACTATTATTGATTCAAAAACAAACACTGACATTGTTCAAGCCAATGATATCATAAGTAGTGTAGACAGGTTAAGTGTAGCCGAGAAGTGTAGCTGATGACATTTTTGGTTGTTTTGGGTCACTTTAACTTTGCAATCTGTACTGTAAAGTACATCTGTTGACAGAGCATTTATAACCTACTAGCTGTTCCGCGCGGTTTCACTCGCGTTCCCGAACGATCTTATCTTTTCCCGGGATAAAAAGTAGCCTGTGTGCTATTCCAGACTATAATCTATCTCTATGCCAAATTTCATCCAGATCCGTTCAGCCGTAAATGAGTAACTAACATACATCCATGCAAAATTTCACATTTATAATATTATATAGTAAGATCTACGCCTTTTTACTTATGATATCATTGGTGCTATCTTTTAGGAACGGACCGTAAACACTGCACTCGTAACTATCACAGTTCACACACTATTCCGTCGCACACACTGACACCACGGCACGATCACTGCACTATGTCCGCCGTCGGGCTATCGTTGCTGACGTTGCTTCAGCGCGACCAACTCGTCCAACTGAGCTTTGTAAAGTTGTGTGACGTCGTACAAGTCGAGACGGAGCTCGGCCAGTTGCTCTTCTTTCTCGCCGTACATTTGTAGCAGCGCGTCGTATTGTTCTTGTACGCTCTGTGGATGGATAGGTGTTGTTATGATAACTTAATAAATTTCACCATATTATGTAATATCATATATATTCTAAACAATCCTGTAAAAATAGTTGTAAAGTGAATAATAAATAAATATAGTAACGTCATATATGGCCCATGGACATAAAGTACTAGGGGGTATCTCAATATATTTTCAAGCTGAGGTGGTAGCCAGATAGTCGAGACTCGTTTAGCTTTAACTATGGAAATGACTATAAAATCATCTAGTCACAACTTTTGCAAACTCCCATAGCATCTTTATGTATATGAGAACATCTAGAGGTATGACTCAAAACTCAATAATTCATCATAGGTCAGAGGTCACCAAATGGCAGGCCTATTTTGTGCAAACCTTTTAAATAAACGTAAAATTCTTAGATTATATTCAAGTTATATATTTGAATTTAACACGTGACTGTAGGTATGTATAGGGGAGCGTTCAAGTATTACGTAACGCAAGTTTTGGAGATATTTGACCCCCTAAGAGATACTCCCTCAAGAAACTGTGCTGTGGTAGTTTTTAGTACCTGATAGTCATCAAGGCTGGCTTGTAGTTGTGCGGCGTGGTCTCTCAGCGCGTCCCTCTCGTTTTGTAGCCGCGTGCGTTGTTGCAGCGCCGCGCGGAGCTCGCCCTCCTGCCGGGACAGCACCGCAGATAGGGCTTCCACCTCCGCACTGCACGGGCCCGCAGACACACCAACGTTAGGCATCTCCTCCTGCACATTACATAAAATGAAATGAAATTGTTTTTCATCCAAATAGGCCTTCACAGGCATTTATAAATAGTCAAGACTCTAAATGCTCGGTTCGGTTGCTTTTGCTGAGAAGAGCCGGCAATAAACTCAGCAATTACTCTTTTCAAAAACAACTTACACCGGCAAAAATAGTAATCTATAGAATTTAATGATGACCGACATATCTATCTTTAATCAGTTAATTACGCTACGAGCTTTCGGTGAAGCAGAACATCGTGAGGAAACCGGTGTGTTCCGACAGCTGCATCTCTTATCATGGTGAGATTGCGTTCAAACACAAGCTTATCCAGATGATGATGATGGATTGACTAATGCTTAGGTTCACAATTCGACCCGGTAGGTGGCGCTGGAAACGGCTTCTAAGTTTTATTGACAATATCTGCAGGGCCCACTAGTAATAACTATACAGGATGTATGACAAACTTAAGAGGGAGATAGGTGGGCAGGTCACCTACCAAATATACAAAAAAAAAACATACAGACGAATTGAGAACCTCCTCCTTTTTTGAAGTCGGTTAAAAATAGATGTCAATCAAAGTGTCACCATTTTGGAGATATTACGATATTTCTGGTTATTATGTAGATGTTTGACTTTTTGATTTCTATATTTGTATTTTGTATATGTCGGTAGGTGACCCGCCCACCTGTCTCACCCTTAGGTTTATACCCTGTATAAATGAGCATTGTTTTAGTTTTATGTAATCTATGTATGTTTTATTTATATGTAGTGGATACTTAAAATAAAATAAATAAATATCCTCGGACATTTTTTCACACACAGCTATCTGATCCCAAACTAAGCAGAGCTTGTAATATGGAAACCAGATGACTGATATACTACATATACTACTTTTTTTTTGTAAATACATACTTAAATAGATAATTACACCCAGACTCAGGACAAACAGACATGTTCATGCACACAAATGTCTGTCCTGGATGGGAATCGAACCGACGACCTGCGGCGTGATAGTCAGTGTGTTAACCAACCACGCCAACCGGCCCGTCTGACTTGAAAGTCAGTTGTTGTCTAAAACTCGAGGCGTATCATTTAAACACGACTGTTTAAATGCCGGGCTAGACGCTATCCTGTCCTGAAATGATAATGAGCACTAACAGGATGCCACAGCGATGCGGACATGGTGTCTGAGGCGAGCGACTGCACCGGGGATAAGTCACCGCGGACCGACAACTGCTCCTGTCAAACAATACAATCATTATTATTATTGCAGATTGGTAACTGGCAGAAATCGTCACGTAAGAAAAAAGCGTTATGCTTTGAGAAAATAATTAAAAAAAGGAATTTAGTTTCGCCAACCACCTAGTATGTTCTCGAAATTCCACTTGAAAGGGAGTTGGCAACACGTTAGCCCCCGTGACAGTAGTTACTTACCATCAGTGGGAAAACTAGAACAATATTTTTTTATAGTACAAATTAAATTGAATATAAAATTGATGCAATTATGAATTATCAGAATGTTATATGTAGAAGGTTGCTCCAACAATTCCATATTCTTTACTAGCTGAACCAGCTAACCCACTGAAAACCAGCGTCGTACTAACAGGTCTACCCTTGTGCTGCGACATTATGCTGAGTGGGATACCTTTTCAGCTCCTTAGATATTAATAAGTCTTCTGTTGTTATTAAATCTCTTATATAATTTCCTGTATTGAGCTGAATAAAAGTTTTTCTATTCTTTTTTCCAGCTGTTCCCCGCGGTTTCACCCTCATCGAAGGATCTTATCTTTTCCTCTCATATATCTTTTTATCTCATAAAAAGTAATTTATGTTCTATTCCAGAATATGCCTGTATGTCAAGTTTCATCGAAATCGGTTCAGTAGTGTTTGCGTGAAAAAGTAACAAACATCGTCACTTCACATGTATTCAAATCACATGTGAATAATGTCTCAGGATAATTAATTATTTGTTCTAGATGGGAATCGAATACACGACCGCCGATCGAGTACCTGTAATATAGTATTCCGTTTCTTCTCAGTATCAAGTGCGGATTCACTCTCTGCGAGACGTTGCTCTGTCTCACTCACTCGTTCCTGTAGTTCCGATATACGCGTCTCGCTTTCGCTTCTCAGGCTCTCAAGCTCACGCGTTCTCCTGAAATTGCAATAATTAATGTGTATTTTAGCACAATGGAAGTTGGAAGGGTACTTTCTCCATAGTTTTTATGGCATGAAGAGGGATGAAAGAAAACAGAAATAATTGAGCATGAGGGAGTATGGATATAGAGGTAGAGGAAGGCCGAAGAAGGTATGGATGGACTGCGTGAAGAATGTGAGTACTGAGGATTTCAGAACTTTAAAGGTGTTTTATTAAGCGCAATTTCGTAGCACTGGTTAGTGGCTCACAGCCCGTAGCGTCTCGTAACGCTGTCTACGGCGCACTTGTCCGTAGTCGCTACGGTGTTTCGTAGCTCTCGTAGGTCACAGATACGAAAAGGACTTCTATGTTCTGGTTGCCTGGTACTTTTCAGTTAATTATTTGCCTTCTATAAAAAAAAGTGAGAAACTTGACCCCCAGTCTGCCTACCGCTCAATTTTGGAAAAATTTTGGCCATATGACAATTTTTTGGGTTTTTTTTATGGTATCTCAAGATCTACAATTTTGGAAAAATTTTGGCCTTCTGAAAATGTTTGGCTTTTTAATGGTATCTCAGAATGCTTGTAACTCCTTACTCGTTAAGCATCAGTTGTAGATGGTCGACAGTTTGCTGCAGCTGTTGGCACTGCTCCGTGGCTCCCTGCAGCAGACCCTCGCACACCACCAGTCTCTCAGTCTGCATCAGACTCTCCTCACGAGACACTCGCTCGCGTTCCACTGCTTTGGCAAGCGCTCGTTCCACTTCATCTGGAAAGAGATTTTTTTTATATTAAAGCAGTTTTTTTTTGTTTTTTTTATCCCGGGATAAGATAAGATCCCACGGAACGCGGGTGAAACTGTGGAGGACATCTAGTAAGCTATATTTTCGATATCTACGCTGTCTTCTGTTCTTCTAAATAATTTTATCGCTGTCTCTGAGCTTGAAATTAATTAATATACGGTTTGGCATACTAGACCGCTGCCTCATTTCTATTCGATGCCATAAAAAACATTACATGCCCTATAATAAATACTGCCTAAAGTGAGGATGTGTGAATGACGTGATTATCTCAAGTCAAAAAAAAACAAGTAAAACTGCTTGAATGCAACTTTAACCGGGCATATTTAAACCCGATTTATATAAAGGAAAAAGACATTGAATTAAAATAACATTTCCACGTTCCCACCACTTCATATCACAGAATCCGTTGTATAGATAAAGACACCCCACCTCTCTGGTTGGCAATAACAGCGGTGGCAGCTCTGTGCGCCCTCTCCCTGTCGAGTGCGGCTGCCTGCAGCGCCGCCAGCTGCGCTAGTACCCCGGCCCCCTCGCTAGTACACGCCTCCCCCGCCCCGCTAGTACCCACCCCGCTAGTACCCGCCTCTAGAGCGGCGCACAGCTCTCGAGCCTCGCACAGTTCCCGTCGGAGGGCCTCCTCCCGCGTTCGCCATTTCTTCTCCTCTGTAATTATATAAAAATTCAGCTTTCAAATCGCAAAACTATTAAAAGGGGACAGAATTCGCAAAGTTATGGAAATTATAACCGGCCGCTGTCTTATTTTTTATACCACAAGTGACATCGCTGACGGGTCACCTGGTGGTAAGTGACTACCGTCGCCTATAGACATTAGCAACACCAGGGGGATTGCCAATGTGTTGTACACCTTATTACAATGCCTTAAAGGCAACTGGCTCTCAAGTGCAACTGCCGGAACACACCAACAGGTGCTTAGCGACAGATTTTCAACATGAGGGTGGGGTACCAGGGTGGGAGGCCAGCCAGTCGGGTAGTACAAAGTAACCTGCCACCGGGCTATGGTTTCCTAACGATGATTTCCTTCACCGAAAGCCCGAGTTCACTCTAGGATTTGAACCCACGACCTTCGCCGCGGTATCCGACGTCACTACCACTGAGCTATCATCGCCTTACAATGGCCCAATCAAGATGCTAAGTGCGGAAACAGTCCAGTTGAAACAAACAAACAAACAGAACTGTAAAGGATAAGGAAGATAAAGGATAATCAGTACACTAACAAGCACTATCTTTAGCATAATTGGACTGACCATTGATGACGTCAGCGCGCAGCTGTCTCAGTTCGCCGGCAGCCCTCTCCCTCTCTCGCTCGGCCGTCTCTCGTTCGTGGTCGAGTCTCGCGTGCAGCTCTCGTCGCCGCTGCAGCTCAGCGCTGGAGCGCTGCAGCTCGCTCAGTTCCCGGCGGGCCGCCTCGAGGGACGCACGGGTACTCTCTAGTCGCTGCGTCGTGTCGTCTAGTTCACTTTTTGTCTACCAATTACAATTTAATTGGAGTTAATTATATTGTTTACAAAAAGCTTATGGGACATTTGCGACAGGCCGCAGGTCGTGGGTTCGATTCCCATCCAGGACAGACATTTTTGTGCATCAACATGTCTGTTTGTCTTGAGTCTGGGTGTACTTATCTATTTAAGTAAGTATTTGCAAAAAAAAAGTAGTCTATGTATTATATCAGTGATCTGGTTTCCATATTAAAAGCTCTGCTTAGTTTAGGATCAGATAGCCGTGTGTGAAAAATGTCCCAGGATATTTATTTACATTCTTCATACACGGTCATCTGATCCCAAACGAAAGCAATTAATGATAGCGATGATAGTTCAGTGGCTACCGCGGCGAAGGTCGTGGGTTCGAATACAACAATGAGCTTTAACGATGAAGGAAATCATCATGTGTTGTACACCTGATTACAATGCCTTAATTAAAAGCACCTGGCTTTGAACTGCAATTGCTGGAACACACCAACAGGTGCTTGGCGGTAGATTTTCAACTTGAGGGTGGTAGCCAGCCAGTCGAGTACTACAAAGTACCTTACCTTACCACTGCGCTGTGGTTTCCTCACGATGTTTTCCTTCACCGAAAGCTCATTGTAGGATTCGAACCCACGACCTTCGCCGCGGTATCCAACGACACTACCACTGCTATTATCGCTTTAAATGTATTTAAAAAGTAGTATGTATATGTAGTATATCAGTTATCTGGCTTCCATAGCACAAGCTCTGCTTAATTTGGAACCAGATCACCGTGGTTTATAGATAAACCCGATTGCATATAAATACGACGGAGTTAAAAATTCATACAGAAATCTAAACACAAGTAGGTACTCATTGCAGATATTATCAAAGATAACAAAATAAAGCTCTCAAAGCTTCAGTACACATGCACTCGTTAACACGTTCAAATGGTACATATTACCCAACGCTTATCGCGCCGTGTTATTTACGGCTACTTTACGATAATAAGTTATATATGAAAATATTATAAACTTCATCTAAACTTATAATATTCACTGATTAATCACGAAAACATTAAATTTGGTAGATAGATTCCTCATTGCAGTAGGTATCAGCTAAAAGATTTTTTTTTAATTCGACCCTTAAAGGGTTTCTTCAAAGTCAAAAAGTTTAGTTTAGGCCCTAAGCTACATAAATTACTTAAGGCGATGATAGCTCAGTGGTAGTGACGTCGGATACCGCGGCGAAGCTCGTGGGTTCGAATCCT
Source organism: Ochropacha duplaris (assembly GCA_951361185.1). Lineage (NCBI taxonomy): Eukaryota > Metazoa > Arthropoda > Insecta > Lepidoptera > Drepanidae > Ochropacha > Ochropacha duplaris. The sequence goes on along the minus strand of OX592702.1, from coordinate 613,654 downwards.
ACAATGAGCTTGAGCTTTCGGTGAAGGGATACATCGTGAGGAAACCATAGCACGGTGTAGTACCCGACTGGCTGGCTACCACCCTCAAGTTGAAAATCTGTCGCCAAGCACCTATCGGTGTGTTCCGACAGCTGCACTTGAGAGCCAGTTCCCATCTAGGCTTTGTGTGCTTACCACCTTCGGCCACATCATCACTTACCATGGTGAGATTGTGGTCAAACACAAGCTTATCCAGAATAAAAAAAGAGAACGCGGGTGAAACCGCGAGCGATAATTAGTATAGTATAATTGAAACCTAACACGCTAATGTTATTCAATCACACTTCATATAGACTCTCAGATAGCATCGATAAAATTCCAATCAAAAACATTCAATTCAATAAACATTACTTATATTATCGATGATAAATGATTGAAAAACGTTAAATAAGAAATTTAATCTTGCTGAGTTTCTTGCCGGTTCTTCTCACTTCCGAACCGATGGTAACTTCGACCTAAACTGACCTAACTGTGTTTAAGCAGTTGTACTTGGGAGCTTACCTTATAGGCGTCTTTTTCCTAAACCCTTACATTGCAAGTTTGCATGCTTTCGCTAGTCTTGTAGCGCTGTCGATATATCTATATCGAAATGAAATGTTTATTCATCCAAATAGGCCTTCACAGGCACTTATGAATAGTCAGACTCTAACGCACTAATTTGAAGGTTGCTTTTGCTGAGAAGAGCCGGCAATAAACTCAGCAATTACTCTTTTCAAAAGACAACTTCACCTATTACATTCAATAATTATTTATCTAGTCTCAATTACAATATTTGCGTGTTATGGCGGCAAAATTAGTAATCTACAGAATTAAAATTTGACTGATTTAGTAAACAACAAACTCAAGCAGACCAGCCCCCACAAGCAGCACCTGTTCACAAGAAGTATATATCGATATATGTATGTCTATTTTTCACTTACCATCAGGTGATGCACAGCAGTCTGACATAAAAACAATAGATTTCATTTAAATGTTACATACCTCGGCAAGTTCGGTGTCTAACTTTTTGTTGGTGGTTGTAAGTCTGTATACAGCTTCGATCTGGTTTACTTCCAGTTCTTCCTTAGCAGCCATCGATCTTTTCAGCCTATCTAATTCTGCAGTCTGCTCTGCTATTTTATCTCTGTAAAACAATTTATTAAATTACTGTAAACCAATGTCATCTATACTAAATATTATAAAGATTTGAGGGTGGTAGCCAGCCAGTCGAGTACTAAAAAGTAACCTACCACCGTGCTGTGGATTCGAACCCACGACCTTCGGTGGTATCCGACGTCACTACCACTGAGCTATCATCGCCTTAAATTTAGGATATAAGGTAACTCACCTCAGACTCTTAATAACCTGCTCATTATCTTTCTCCTTAGTCCTTAACTTTTTAATAATATTGGAGTGTTGCAGCTGCTGCCGAGCTAGCTTCTCTCCTTCCTCCTGCAGTTGAGCTATCACGTCGTCCTTCTCTTTCAAAGAGTTATCCAGCTCTGATGAGAGCTTGCGAGATGATGTCTCGCTTTTTAAACTGTCTAGCTGTTTCCGTAGTTGGTCCTACAAGTTAATTTGTAGTCAAGTTCTTTTTAATATAAACATCAGCATAATATATTGAAATTTATCTTAAACAAGCTCGCCCTGTGGTTTTTAGGTATCTACCTGCCAAAATTAAAGTTTTTAGCATCTATACTATCTGAGATTTCGTGATTAATCAGTGATTGTTGAATATTTCACTTTTATATAGGATAAGACAAACAAATCAAACAATAGGATAGGTACTAAAGATTATACATAATTTTAAATTTAAAATTAATAAATTTATAGAATTTAGTGCTGGCTGATTAAGAATTGTGTTATTTACTCAAGTGTTTTAAATGCATTTTAATTAATTATTCATACAATTCATGTGACATATTATTATACAAAACAGATGGGAACTTTATTTAGATACATAGCTCCCTCTAGTTTATAAGATGGGGCTGCATAATAATTAATGAATGATTTATTTGTATTTCATGACTGTAAATACATCATTTAGGTATTTAAGTAACATGAAACTATCTAGAACTAACAATATTCTTACCTTTTCCCTGATTGCCTGTTGAAACTTCTTCTCAAGAGCTGACATCCTCTGTGTATAATCTTCCGTAATGGTATTAATATCACCACTTTCCTGACCATCCCCAATCTTAGGCTTAGCCAGCAAACTGTCTACTTGACTCTTCAAGTCTGCATTACTCTCTGCTAACTCTGCGTTACTCCTACTAACCTCCATCAGCCTATTTTCTCTAGCTTCTAATATCTCCGTCATTTCTGATAACCGTCTCATCAGCCTATCATTCTCTGAACTTTGACTATCATCACTCTGTACGGATGCTTCAGACAGCTCCCTGTTATGCCCCCGTATCTTAGTTGCCAATGACTTCCCTAAAACTACATCCACAATGTTAGGTGATGTTGTGTCATCAAATTTACCTTGTTTGAATGCATACTTTGCTGGACTGCTTCTGCAGAAACTGTGGCCGTTGTCTCCATTTGGACTTGGAATTATCTCAATATCTGATGATGTGGTAGTTTCCAGCTCATCTCCTGATGTATGTCCTGATGTTCGGTCCGAACCAATCTTTACTAAATCACTTTTACTGTCCGAACTAATAGGCGAGGTTCTTTCTTTCACACTGCCTTCTTTTTGTGAGGATTCACTGCTAGAAGTTGTGTTGCATTGCTGCTTTTCAATATTGACAAATGCTGAGCTGGTAGACTGCAGCATACTGCTTGTGACATTCACATTATAAAATGACGATGAATCACTCAGTTTCTCTATTAATATATCTTCTTGCTCACCATCTTTCTTTTGCTCTTCAACTATATCTAAATTAATGCTGTCATTATCAGCATTCAAGGTTCTGTCAGACCACGAACCATCATTTGAGGAGTTCTCACTTATTTGCATCTTTGGCAACATGGCATGTTCTAATTGAATAAGTTCCTTCCTAGTTTCCGTCCTCAAGGCTTTTGAGAATGGACTCATAGGTTTCTCATCGGTATCCAACACTGTTGGGGCAGTGCACTCGGAGACGGAGTTGTATGACATTGTATCCTCATCATCATCGGCTACTAAACTCACACTATCTGCCGTGTCTACTTTTTCCGTTCTTTCGCCAAGGGGTGTTGATTTCTTATCACTCATATCAGGTGTTAAGTCAGATGAGGAGCTACTGTTTTTATCGCTTGATATACTGTCAAAACCGAGACATTCTATTGAACTAGGACTCAGCAGGCTGTCGGGTAATATTTCCACGGACTCCGAATTATGTTTCTGTCCAATGCTACTACTTTGCGACATTGATTGTGCAGATGTCTCAGAGTCTGGAGTAGTTTTCAAACTCTGTGACAAAACTTCAACTGAATCAGAGCTGTGCAGACTCGACACAAGGGATAATATATTAGACCGCGAGGACCCACGTCTTTCTTCTATTAGAGCTACATCCTCTTTTTTTAAACTTTTAAATTCATCACCATCTGACATGACAAGCTGGCTCTTTGAGAAAAGATCATCTTGGCTATCATACTTGGCATCAGAGATCACATTCATTGACTTTGCTTTTGGAGGTTTGACTATAGTGGACTCATTAGGATTTTTAGATTGTTCAAAAAAGGAACCTGCAAACGAGCCCCACACACTCTGTGAGTTGGACTTCGATGGACTTTGAGTGACTACCGTCTGTTCTTTCATTAGGTCGTCTTTTGCACTCTCAGCACTGACCGTAAGGCCCCAAGAGGAGAAGAAATCAGCGTTATCTTTTTGGGGTGAGTTGGCGTTACCTGGACAGGACTGCTCAGCGCTGGCCGTCGGAGACTCATCATCTTGTTCTTCACCACTCTCAACCTCTATATCCAGGGCTTTATCAATCGTTTTCTGGGCCCCCTTCAAAGCTGTTTTAGCGAGACTCGTCAGCCCAGCCGTATCGAACCAATTCATCTTGCGCGTTCATTTACACACTGCACATTTAAACCACTGAACAACGAGTTTACGAGTGGAATATTTTTTATATAAGCTACGAATTCTTTCAATCAGGAATTAAAACTACATTCTTTAGTACATAAGAATCATAACAAAATGCGCCAGCAACACGACACGGATGACGTTTCCATTTTGTTTATTTTTCTGTGCAATTTTTTGTTCTGTTCTGTGAATTGAAATTTGAAGTGTTGGTATTTTCCTAAGGTATTTTCATTACAATATAAACGATTAATTTCACAAAACAATTTTCTATATGTCCAAATCACACGAAATGCAAATGATGTGTGATTAGTTTGACGTTTTGCCTTTCGCAAAAAAGAACGTTATTTGACTTCAGCAGTATAATCGAACCAGTTCCTTACTTTTGGCACCCTACTCATAGCTCTAGTGGCGCAATTGGTTAGCGCACGGTACTTATAAGACAGTTCTCGTGTGAGTAATGCCGGGGTTGTGAGTTCGAGCCTCACCTAGAGCATTCGTTTTGGCGTTTTATAGAATCATTAATTTTGATTTGTTACTGTTGACTTAGCAATAAACTGATATAGGATTATTTAACAAATAATATTCTCATTTTTATATAACGTTCTATGAAAGTAGTTTTATCAAGATAATATTACATATCATACTTATCTTGCGTAGCGTGGGTATGTGATCTCTGCTTTGGGGTACGGTACCCGAAGGGTGTCAACAGGGGCCAAAGGGACATAATCACTTACTCGGCCTATCCCATCATAATAGTGTTATTATTGTGTAAGTAATCCACAAAGTAGCTATATACATACTTACTTCGAACAATTTCTTGCAACATTTTTGTTCCTGTACATCAAACCTGGTCTGACATTGGTTCATACTCTATCAACACTTATTTTAAACAAAGAATAGCAAAAAATTAAAATTATCGATCTCCAAAAATATTTGTATAATTGTGTGGTAGTACAGGACCCTAAATGTATCCAACATACACTTGGTTGGTTATGACTTATTTTATTTACACATTGGTTAGGCTTGGAATGCTTATAGTTAATCATCTCACTGAAGTACCTCACGACATTCGATCTATCACGGGGCTTGCCACGCATAAATAGACTCTAATACCAGTAGATAATGAAATGCTATTTGTCCATGTGATTTTTAAAGTATTTATTTACATTCAATTACATACACATCGTACATATCACAGCGTTACATTAAATAATACAATAAATGCTTAATAATAATTGCTTTGATAAATGTAACCTTAAGTAAATTATAATAGGCTTTCTATTAGAATGTTAAAGAGTTTACTTCGAAAAACCTGAGTAATTTGATGCAAGAAATACTGATTCTGTTACTCATTTTGGAATGGCTACTATATTTCAATGCTGTGTCTATTTTTAACCTTTACCACTGAATCAAATCTGGTATAAAGTAATAAAAAACTACTTTTGATGTATGCACTTAGCTTTCAAACTTTGAGCAAATTAATTTTGAAAAACTACCAACTAAATATTTCTAAAAGAAATCATGTGTTTTTTAAGGTCCTAAAAACCCCTTTATTTACAGCAACAACTTCAGTATTTAATTCTATTATGGTAGCCCTGCCAGGACGATACATAACCGTAAAATTTTTAAGTTGTTGTAATAGGAGAATAAAACCATAGCCTGATTTATATTATACATTGATTTAAAAAATACCATAAGCATAAACTTCGCATACTTAAAAAAATAAGTTTAGTCCCGTTTCATTTGTTGAAAAATTTCGTGTAGTGTAAATAACATAATCTTTTTATTCTGTTGTTCGATTTATATCTTGATCAAGTAATTCTTCATGTATCAATAAAATTAAAACGTTTACAACATTAACCAATTTCCGAAAAGGAGACCTTCAATTAATCTGTTTTTTTTTACTAAAGTTTAATAATATTTATACATAACAGTAACGTTTAATGGCAGAAATATCAATAAATTATGTCGATACACAAACATATCTAGTACATAGTCTATATAACACCAGTGTTGCCAGCGGTGGGTGGTTGGGGCTGTGTGAACATGAAGCTGGTAGCATTCTGCAGGAGTTGTTTCTTAACGAACTCTGTGGTGGCAGACTTAAGGTTCTCTTTGGCACCGAACTTGCACTTGATGTAACCGTACAAGTTTGCACCGGTGAGGGTAAGCGCGATTAGCACTAGGAGCTGGAAGACAATTGAGATTATGAAGTCTTTTTACATATATCTTATGAACATTTCGTTTCAGTTGAGATATTCTTTTTTTATATTCTGGATAAGCTTGTGTTTGACCACAATCTCACCATGGTAAGTGATGATGCGGCCGGAGGTGGTAAGCACACAAAGCTTTGATGGGAACTGGCTCTCAATTGCAGCTGTCGACAGATTATCCACTTGAAGGTGGTAGTCGGCCAGTCGGGTATACTTTCGGTGAAGGAAAACACCATGTTTTCCTTCACCGAAAGCTCAATCTCATTGTAGGATTGGAACCCACGACCTTCGCCGCGGTATCCGACGACACTACCACTACGCTCAACAAGGGGAGGAGTCTTATATTGAAAGAAAAACAGCTGCCAAAAGTAACGGATGCCTTAGGACAGAGAATAATTCTTACCATCCACTTAAACTTGAGTCCAAACAGGCAGACGATGAAGAAAGTGGACCAGATGAGCGGACACATGATGAGCCCCAGCCAGAATAGCCGGCTCTCGTTTCGGTTCACTCGGTTCTGGAATGACACAAATACAATGGGTAAGGTTATGTTAACTTCTCAATAAACTTAATGATATCTTTTCTTGGTCTGGTAGTTCCTGAGAAAAGCTTTATAATCTTATAGTATTTATTAAAATAAGGAACAAATGTGCTTTTACAATAAATAAGAAAATTTAAAACCTTGTTATTTTCTTAATTATAGTAAAGTTGAGATTATATTGTACACTTTATCGATAAAGATTTGTTTTTTTAAATGGGAAAGTATTAATAAATAAATGATAATAATAAATATCCTCGGACATTTTCACACACGGCTATCTGATCCCAAACTAAGCAGAGCTTGTAATATGGAAACCAGATGACTGATATACTACATAAACTACTTTTTTTTTTGTAAATACATACTTAAATAGATAAGTACACCCAGACTCAGGACAAACAGACATGTTCATGCACACAAATGTGTGTCCTGGATGGGAATCGAACCCACGACCTGTGGCGTGATAGGCAGTGTATTAACCAACCACGCTAACCGGCCCGTCTTTTTATTAATAGTTTATACATTACAAACAAACATACAAAAAAATGAAATAATTTCTTCATAATCTAATATATAAAATTCTCGTGTCACAGTTTTAATGAAATGAAATTTTATTTACTCGAAACATCGTACATGGGATGGGATCTCATATTATATTATACTCCTTCACATGTTTCGTCAGATTCAGTTTTAGTTTCCATACTTCTCCGAAATTTTATATGTGTATTCAGTAGGTCTGAGAATAGGTTGTTATCCATCTTTATACCGCTAGATCTCATGGGAACGCGGGTGAAACCGCGGGGGACAGCTAGTAATAGATAAGATTTAGTTTATTTTAGTTAGATAGATAGTATTGGCAGTATTTCATTACCTGACCTACCTGTCTTGATTCAAACACCCAGTGTGATTTGCCATCGTCATCCACATAGTTCCACCATCTCAACCCCACAAGCAATCGCCCTGGAAACAGAAACATTTCATGTTGTGTTTAGCACCATCTATCAGGTGTCTATGTTCCTCTGAGCATCCTTGAGCAAAAATAACTTCTGGGGTAGTAGGTAGGGTAGGGATTACACCATAGGATTCGATTGGATAGGGTGTGAAAAGGCTAAAGAGAAAATTTCAACCGGCCAAGTGCAAGTCAGACTCGCGTACGAAGGGTAAAAAGGGCAACAAAATCACGTTTGTTGTATGAGAGCCCCCCTTAAATATTTATTTTAATCTGTTTTTAGTATTTGTTGTTATAGCGGCAACGGAAATACATCATCTGTGAAAATTTCAACTGTCTAGCTATCGCGATTCATGAGATACAGCCTGGTGACAAACAGACAGACGGACAGGTATGGAACCCTAAAAAGTAAAGCGCCATTGGTAACCCTGGTGTTGCAAGCGTTTATTTATAGGCAAGTCGATTTGCCAACTCAACAATAGACATACCACTAATATTCTTCACAGTCCAGAAGTCAGCGGAGAGCAGTAATACAACAAGCACGAAGCTGGCTATGAATGAGTCTGAGAACCATCCACACAGCACGTACACTACCACAGCTGAACACCGAAATACTAGGTGGAAGAACACTATGTAGGGGTGCCTGTAATGCAGTTTTTACAAGTATGATTACAAGGAATATATTTGGACCATATTTTTCCAGGATATTTTGTGGTTTTGATGTGTTTTTATTTGTTTGTAGCAGGTAATCTTTGGAACTACTGTTTTTTTTTATCATGAACAGGAGCTTCTATTAATCTGCTTTATTTAGTTACAACTTTACTAGGATTGACATAGATATGTTTAGAAATTCCTAATAAATTAATACTTAGTATTATAAATTTTTCTTTTCGTATCCTTATGAATGCTTGTGACTGCCTGTTAAGTCACAAGTTACTGAAGTTTGTAATGGCCATTTGATCATTGTTTGTCCAGAGTCAAGATGAAGTTTAGGTAACCAACCATAAAAGAAATTATCAAACACTTACACAAACTGTTTATTAGAGTTGTCTTCTTCCCCAAAAGCGATGGTGTCGTCATCGAGCAGCGGCACCTGCGGCACACCTGGCTGTAAGTAGCGCAGTCATAGGACTACATCAGGCAAGCCGTGCAAAGCGCATAAACTTAAAATACCTATATACTTAATACAATTTCTTTATTTATGCTTGTTAAATGAATTTTTAATGAATCGTGTAAATTCCCCAAGGGATATCATGGTATCTCATTATTAACTACTAGTTTTCCACCCCATGGTTTCACACACATTCCCAAGGGATCTTATGTTTTCCCTTAACAACTTAGAAGTTTATTCAATCTGTGACAAGTGATGTTACACACTCATGTTGGTTTATATAGTTAAGGAAAAGGAGGAAATATCTTGGAAAAACCATAGTAGCACGATAGACGTGTTTTTTGATGGACAACACAAGAATTAATTATTCTCTATTTTTCTTTTGATAGTAATACAATAATCATTTATTTGCAATATGCATGTTAAAGTAGTAACGTATGCAGGGAAATTGATACGTAAGCTCTGATGTAGCATGAACATGCATGATGAAACTAAAACAGCATTCAATTGCATGACCTCTTATTCCGTATTTAATTATTTCTCTTCCAGCTACTGAACACTCATGTATTTGAAAATAAAATAGCTGCGAAATACATTGGTTAACTAAAATGACAAGGTCTCTTTACTGGTAATAATGATGCAAATATGATCGAATAAGTTAATTACTTGCTTCAGCCAAAAAATCATCACATATGACATATTCAAAAATTACTCACCGTTGCAGGGTTCATTGCTGGGTTAATCATATTCGTTTTTAGGGTTGATCCGTGGAATTATGTACAGTTTTATTTACGAAAATATTTAGTAATCCAACAACAGTTTACGTGTAGCGGATGAGCAAAAAAAAAATACTCACAGATAAATAAATTTTTTTTTTTTTTTTTAGAAGATTTTTGGCCTGGTATCGAGACCTTTAAGCCATTTCTTTATTTTAAATATTCATATTTTATGTTTAGTCACGTTTTACATTAATTTGTCACTTTCACTGTAAAGTCTAGTCCTCGTCCGTACAAGTCCGGTTTAATTTTAGTGAAATTGGCGGCTATTCCACTAAAACATTTCATGGACTTTTTGGGACAATCTGGAAAGTCACGATACACGCTTTCATTTGATTTCACTTCACTTGTGCACTTAGATTGATCTTTATTGGACAAAACACCACCGAAATTATTCAATAAAACTCAAAATACACGAATTTAATCAAAATAAAACGAAAACACAACGCCACTTCACAAGTTCCCGCCAAAAAAGTCGATAAATAAATAAATAATAATTTACCAAAGAGAAATAAGATAATTAACTTCTCTTTTTTATTGGTTTTGGCTTGGTAACTAGACCTTTAAGCCATTTCATTATTTTAAATATTCTTCTTTCATACTCATATTAGTCACGTTATATTGTCACATTCAATGTAAAGTCACAAAAAATGTAATTTCATAAAAACTGTATACTTACAGAAGAACAATACGGCTTTCAGAAAAATAAATCCACAACATCTGCAATATTTGACTTGGTCAAAAAAATCGTTAACTCTCTCGATTCTGAACAACTGGTAACAACTGTATATTTCGATATGACCAAAGCATTCGATTTTGTTGTGCATAAAATACTATTGCATAAATTGGAATTAGTTGGCATACGGGGCCCAGCACTGGACTGGATTGAGAGCTACTTGTCAGAGAGGTGGCAATGCGTCGAGATTACAAACCTAGATAATAACAATACAAATAAATCGTATAAGTCGGATTACCAACAAAACAGAAGGGGGGTACCTCAAGGAAGTGTACTTGGGCCACTTTTATTCATTTTATATATTAATGACCTTCCAAAGGTAATAAAACCTCCGTGTATTTTGTTCGCTGATGACATATCTTTAATAATAAGTACTAATAAAAATGACATAAATAAACATGAATTTGACATTAATGAATCGGTGAATCGTATTATAGGTTGGTTTTTTTTAATTAATTTAACTAAAACTAGCTACATGAATTTTTCAATAAAAAATGAGAAAAGTCACAATTTAAATATAAATTATAAGGGTCAAACAATTAATGAAGCTGATGAAGTGAAATTCCTAGGCCTAAATCTTGACAAATCCCTAAACTGGAAACTACATATTGACAAAGTTAATAATGGTATAAATAGATTTGTTTATGTCTTAAACAGATTAAGACGAACTGCAGCTACGGAAACAGTACTAGCTGCGTATCATGGATATGTTTCCTCTGTCTTAAAATATGGGCTACTAATTTTCGGAAATAGCGTGGATATAAATAAGGCATTTATTACCCAAAAAAAATGTGTCCGGGCAATCTGCGGCGTAGCACCTTGGATTTCGTGCAGGCCATTATTTAAAAAACTTAATATAATGCCATTAGCTTGCATGTACATTGCTGAAGTATGTACATTTGTCAAAAGTAACATGCATTTATTTAGTATGGCAAAGGATGTTTATCCTAGAAATACAAGAAATGCAAACAGATTGGTCTTAACGCGTAAAGCTTCTACAGTATTTTTGCAAAGGAACTGCTACGCAATGTCTATTAAAATTTTCAATCATCTTCCAGAATCCATTAAAGAATTGCCTATGACGAAGTTTAAAGTTCAACTTCGGAAGTGGCTTCAGTTCCATAATTTTTATTCCATTGCTGAATACTTTACACATTGCAAGAAAAATACTAATCTCAATGTATTATAGTAGTACGCTAAATATTAACTCACTGACATAATTAATGATAATTTTATTTGTTAATTGAATTTTTAAACTTTGTAAATTTTTGCATGCCTTATTCTGGCTCATGTGACCACTCTTGATTATTTTATTTGACATCCGTTCTGTACACATTATTGCAAATAAATGATTATTATTATTATTAAAGTCTAGTCCTCATCCGTACAAGTTCAGTCAGGTTTTAGTGAAATTGGCAAATTGAACTTTACACGGACTTTTTGGGACAACCTGAAAAGTCACTATACATGCTTTCATTATATTTCACTTCACATGTGCACTTAAATTGATCTTTATTGAACAATCGCGGACACCACTATTATTCAATAAAACTCAAAATAAAGGAATTTAATCAAAACAAAATGAAAACGCAACGTCACTTTTACATTTTTAATTATCAAGACAGTTAATTTTGTTCACAATAACACTTATGGAAACTTTCCATCAACCTTTATCTTATTATACCTTTCCATTATTAATCATTTATTTCATTGGGGAAATAAAATTACCTCTGTAATGAAATAATAATTTTTAGGCGAAAACTTGCTAAACAACGTTACATGTTTGTAACGTTACATGGACCTGTAAATAGTTCTGTTCTGTGTTTAATTCTTTGAGTATTAAGCCAGCGTTTTATTGCATAGTTTCAATGGAAGTTTGTCAATCTCAAACTCAAAATATTTTACTTAAGCGTGTTCTAGACGGATGTAAATTGATGTAATGCATATTTTTGTCCAAGCCTTAAAATGAATTTATTTCATGTTTTGTCTTTGTCGCACTCACAGATATTGTATTGACATGCTGTCTTGCTGTCATTCATTCTCATAAAAAAACAACCACAAGCAAGTTGCGAAACTCCGCAATACTCCGCATTCCGCGAAACACTTGCATCCTGCAGTTATCTTCATATCAGTATATAAATAAAGGCTGTCAAAATTTTGCAGAAAGAGGCACATGCGAAACGCTGTTTACAATTTGGCGACATTGTTGTTTATATTTATTGAGTCGTTTGCCTGTTTACTGACTCGCGTCGTATGATGTGTGACGGCAGTGCGGTAGCCGCACCACGCGAGTGCTCGTGATTCGATGACTCGATGAGGCCTCTTGTATTGTGCATGACAGGTGCAGGTTTTGCGTAACGGAGTCGCCATGGGTGCGAAGCCGAGCACCGCGAACGGCGGCCAGAGTCCCCGCGCGAGGACATTCTCAACGAGCTCAAGTTCAGAGGTGGTCTCTGGCGGGACAGGCTTCAGTTTGCTGCGAGCGATCCCAGGGATCCAGGTGTCGAACGACCGCCAGCGGGCTAGGTCGCTCTCGTCGGTGCCGGACCTGCACGCGTCGCATGAGGGGATCGCAATCCCTCCCAACTCGCAGAGCTACGAGGCATCGGCGGCGGCGAGCCCTGACACGGACTCCAGCTCCAACGAGGAGGCCGGGCCGATACCTAGCACCTCGTTAGCTCTGGGTCGAGTGTACGCCGCCCACTCCTTGCCCTCACACATCTGGTCCTTAAACGGTGAGTGTACCTATAATTACTTTTTGATCAAATGGTTCTTCAAAATGTTTTCAGTGTACTGGACTCTAAACAGTCTCTCTTTGATTACATCAATGCACTTCTCTGATAAAAAAATTAATATAAGATTCTTATAAGAATTATGTAAGTTGTTGTTATGGTGATGCAATGTATCACAAAGAAACTTTTATTATTTTAATAAACATAGGGTTACATCCCTATGTCCTGTGTCACTAAGATGAAGATATATTTCAACAGTATGTATTCTCTTTGTAAATAAATGGTCACAGCTTTTCTCACATATTTCTTATATACTAATGTAAGTGTATGTAAGCGCTGCATGGTGCAACATATTCTGTATTCTCACAATGAAATGTGTATCTTTTCGTGTAGTAAATAAAGTTATATTTTGAGTTGCTCTATTAAAATGTGCATGCAAGGTCGCCTAACAGTCCATTGGTATACTAAACTATGCCTTGATTATGTGCTATTTAAAGCAGAGTTACAGAAGAGTGGAGGCCCCACATTATTTTGCGAATAGGATAAATATTACATATTTTTATTGTCAGTGTTTCACCTTATATAGCAGAAAGAAACCTTTGTTCCGTTCCATCAACACTTCTAGAACTTTATGAATATATACCAACAGTTGCTTGGCGACAGATTTTCAACTTGAGGGTGGTAAGCCAGCCAGTCGAGTACCACATAGTACCCTACCACCGTGCTGTGGTTTCCTCACGATGTTTTCCTTCACCGAAAGCTCAAGCTCATTGTAGGATTCGAACCCACGACCTTCGCCGCGGTATTCGACGTCACTTACCACTGAGCTATCATCGCCTTCAATTCATTACTATACAGCTGATTTCCCAAAAAATATGTTTGCTACATCCATTCCTAAATCTGTTACAATTTTGCTGCAGGCTACGACATTGTGAGGCTACTGTAAATACCTACATATTAAAGTTTATTGATGGAAAACATGATGAGGAAATGCATATTATGTAAACTTGATAATAAATTGTTATTTTTATCTCTGCCTGAAATGTAATTTGATAATATGTTTTTTTTTATCTTCATCCTCAACTCAACATTATTTTCAATGAAGTCTAGTTTCAGTTTTGGAAAATACAAATTAGATTTTTTTTTTATAAGAGGCTTATCCTAGCTTAAATATCTGTTCAAATCACAAAGATTTTCTACAATTCTGAGAGCAGTAACAAATAACACACTGATGCAACAATAAAAGATAAAATTTAAACATCTATTCAATATAATGTTTTATGTAAATTGCATGCTTCAATCTGGTTACAACATACAGTGCAATGCAAATATTGAAATATGATCAACTCTTTATGTACATATTTTAACCGGTTGGTTCTGAAGGTTCTGAAGGTGTATGATCATCCCACTTAAACAATAAGATAACAATTGAATCAAAAATTCCATAAAACCAACTTATTAAACAATATTATTATTGGAAATATTATGCATAATTAAGATAAACTGTTGATAAACGATAAAGTAGTAGAACTAAGCACTCTAATGGGGATGGTGAGTGACTTATCAAATTGAATTATATGGAGTTTTGTATGAAATACATACTTGTGACGTCATCAAAAGACCTACTTTTTGTTGCTAAATTGGTAATTGAAAATCATAAAAGGGCGAATTTTACAACATATTCTCTATTTTTGAGGTTTTTTACACCAGTGATAGGTATTTTTTCTTGAATATAGGCATCATCCAACAACCTTCCGAACCGAGCATTTAGAGTCTGACTATTCATAAGTGCCTGTGAAGGCCTATTTGGATGAATAAACAATTTCATTTCATTTCATCCCTGTTCAATTATTTTGTAATATTACATGTATATTCTATGTTTTGTTCATCTATTCTTCAGTTCTGTCTCACTGAATCAAGATGGGATAGCACACATCAAATAAGCCAACACATTTCACTGAATGCATTTATCTTCAACAGATACCATTAATTATCTGTAGTTCGCATTGTAAAATGTAACTTGTGATTCATAAAGACAATATATACTCACTGTACATGTTTTAGCATTCAAATTTCAATATCAGTTTGTATAATAATAATATATGCAAAGAAATTTAAATATAGATACAATAGAACGGCTATCAGAAGAAATATCATAGAAAAACTGTGATCCCAGTCCATGCCTCAATGTCGCCATCTATCTTTGAATAGCAAACATACGTGATAGGGATGTTACCAAGCATTCAGATATAAGGTATCGACTATCGATAATAAAAGACGTTTATTTGTTCACATTTACATACACAATAGAATAAAACAAATACAAAAAATATAAAGCAATAAAATGTTATTATTTATTTTCAAAATTATTTTTACACATAAATTATTATTATTAAGTATGGTTAGGACTGCATCACCTAGATTTCGAGAGTGTTCTGACCTATGTTTCAAGAAAATCGGCTCAGTTGTTTGAAGATCTTTTTTTAGGGTTCCGTACCCAAAGGGTAAAAACGGGACCCTATTACTAAGACTTCGCTGTCTGTCTGTCTGTCTGTCTATCACCAGGCTGTATCTCAAGAACCGCGATAGCTAGACAGTTGAAATTTTCTTGCCACTATAACAACAAATACTAAAAACAAAATAAAATATATATTTAAGGGGGCTCCGATACAACAAACGCGGTTATTGCCGGCTTCTCAGCAAAAGCAACCTTCCGAACCGTGCATTAGAGTTATTAGAATCTGACAATTCATAAGTGAAGCGCCTGTGAAGGCCTATTTGGATGAATAAACATAAACATAAGCCAACTGGTCCAGATCGCTGTCAGGTGGTAGCATGCCCAGAATACTTGCAGCACTGACTCTTTGAATGGTAATGCTAATACGTTGCAAAGTATTCGCCAGCAATCCGGTCACGTGACGCTTCGATGAGGCGTTTAGCGATGACACGGTAAACGCGGTGAGCAGCTGGTCCCCACGGCCCCATTGTCTCAACCCCAAACGACTCAACTATCAAGATTGCTATACTTGCGCCGTTTGAGATTCTCAGCGCAAGTAGCGGTACCATCTGCCCTAACTGCGGACTCTGGAAGATGAGACGGTGCCAAATTGTCGACACAGGTAGCGTCCCACACTAAAGGCCGACCCATCTTCCAAGGAATCAAAGTATCAGTAGAATCCATACCGTCGAGTCGCTTGCCATCATCACTCACCAGCCCACGACTACGGCGAAGAGTATATGTAAATTTTGGTACAGGCAGTATTTGAGGATGGTATAAGCAGAATGAATATTAATTTGAAGAAGACGGTCCGAAAAATCATTAAAATTTTAATTATTTTCTTCAATGAAGTCCGAAAAAGAATTACCTCATAAAATTTTATCGATAACAAAATCGATAAACAACATTCATCTCTTACAAGGCATGGTTAAGCTACTCAACAATAGCGGGCGTATATTACAAAATTTGCATGTTCTAGAACTATTAATAAAATATATTGAGTTCTAATTAATTACTGAGTAAATATAAATAATACTTACGAAAATAAACCGATGTTAGGTCCAGTCGTTTTACCATATCGCGATTTGCAGTTTCGTAATGCGTAACTCGGCATATTTTCGCAGAAAATGTTTTTTTTTTGTGGACACAAATACGTGTTGACATGCAGTGGTGAGTATAATAGTCATCTATCGGTGAGTGGTGCCAAACTAGACTTATGTACTCCAGAGTACATAAGTATTTAAGTTTTGGATTACGATTTTGTTCGCTATGTCCGGTCTATAGTATAAGTTTAAAGTCTTTGAATATATGCATTGCAAACGCGTTTGTCGTGAGAAATAGGCACTTGCGTTGATGCGATAATGGGACCAATCAGAATCACACGTTATTAGATAAATGAGAATGAGCTAGATTTTCAATATATGCAGGGTTGTCTGTTCTGAGATACCTTAGTTAGTTGGAAAGTTGATGTCTCGGGCTGTGATATCTTTGCATCGTAATACACGGTGGTAGGATACTTTGCAGTACCCGCCTAGATGGCTACTATCCTCAATTTCATGCATCTACCGGAGATACCTGATAGATGCACTTATGAGATAGATGCCAGAGACAATTGTAAAAAGGTCGGTAACATTTTTTTTTATACCACTAGGTTTTTTTTGTTTTAAAATCTCGGGTAAGCTTGTGTTTCACCACAATCTCACAATGGTAAGTGATGATGTGGCCGAAGGTGGTAAGCACACAAAGCCTAGATGGGAACTGGCTCTCAAGTGCAGCTGTCGGAACACACCGGTAGGTGCTTGGCGACAGGTTTTCAACTTGAGGGTGGTAGCCAGCCAGTCGGGTACTACGAAGTACCCTACCACCGTGCTATGGTTTCCTCACGATGTTTTCCTTCACCGAAAGCTCAAGCTCATTGTAGGATTCGAACCCACGACCTTCGTCGCGGTATTCGACGTCACTTACCACTGAGCTATCATCGCCTTATAGGTGGCAAACAAGCTTACGGCCCACCTGATGGTAAGCGGTTACCGTAGCCTATCGACGCTTGCAACACCAGAGGCGTCACGAGCGCGTTGCCCACCTTGCATAAACCGTCTTAATCCTCTTTTGAAAAACCCCATGCTGTAGTCTCTAGGAAACACCTCTACAGGGAGCTCATTCCACAACCTGATCGTGCGCGGGAGGAAATTTCTCTCAAACCGCATTGTACAATAACATATTCCCCCCTTGCTAACTTCCACAGGCCTATGTTCATGTCAGGCTTCTGACACAACAAAGAGCTTTGATCTTTGCGGCGACTACAAAGCCTTATTACCTTACCCCACCCATGGCACCATTCCAGCAAGCAAATGGGTATCTACGTAATCAATAATTAAATAATACTTTCACTAACTGAAAACTGTGTCTATTCGTCTAGCAGCTTTCGTGTACAATAATAAATCGCGACCGCTTTTCCGGGTTCCCGCTGCGCCTACGCATGTCCAGCTTTCAGTCGTGCACTGATCGTCGTCGCGTATACACGTCACTCGTCAATTTAACAATCATGTACCGCCGCCGCTATCGCACTACCCTGGGCTTGGGGCTCGGATCCTCGTTATCATCAAGTTTCACCACCACGTTGTCGTTCAGGACTAGCTCTACAACCACACCAACGGATACTGTCAGATCTGATGCGCGTGCGACTGCAGCTAAGCTTAAGTCCAAATATGAAAATGCCGGTACCGCACAAGGTGCGTTTGTGTGTTAACTAACTGATGATTAATTGATTTGTTGTTGCTAACTAACTTAATAATCATTCGTATACGAAAGCAATATAATGTCTAATAGTAGGAGAACATCAATAAGTTGATGGGAATTTAACTTGACAGTATATTTTGATGATATTTTTTTGCTGCTGTGCTTAGTCGTGAAATGGTCTTAATTGGAGAATAGTAGGGGCTTTAAAGTTGTTCCTTTTCTGAGAGCTTTTAATGGAAGTTTTGCCTAGGTTGGTCTGCGGTGATGGTTGGAGTCAACAAAGTTGTGTTAACTTAAATTATCCGAATAGGTACCTATCTAGAAAATACGCGGAGATTTTTTATCATTTAGCGTGGTCAGATGTTATTTATATAATGTTTTTTTTATCTGTTTTTGTTAGTCATCTGCGTTATTAATTTGAATATGAATTTTTACAATAACATTTCTTATTTTTTTCGATATATTTTCTGATAACCCTTGAACTTGTATCTTCATTCTTCGACTGTTAACTTAAGATAATCTTGTAAACTTGGTTTTAATATTCCACGTTTAACATTTGAAGGCAACGGTTTTATCTTCAAATAAATTTGTAATTTACATTTGTTTTTTGTTTGATCGATCGTTTAAACTAAAATTATTATGTTTTACGATATCTAGGGGATATATTAGTCGGTTCCATTGAACACTAAGTTAAATAACTTATTCACTAGCCATTTGGGTCGACTACGAGAACTTAATCCCACGATAAGTACCCTTGTTTTAGTAGCAAAATTATTGCTTTATTGTGCAGTTATACTGGGACCTTAATTTATAACATTGGCAAGAGATTATTGTATGTTCTAACCACAGCAGTATGTCTGTTTGATGCACCGTTTCTGCTCTGTCCCTTTTGAAAGTTGTCTTGTTTTAAACTTGTAAATGTAAGTTGCAATACTGAGGAGGCAACACATACTCCTTACTTTGCTCCTGAGTTTTGCTGTACAATTTATTTATACTCTGTTCTTTCTGTTTTGTTATGTGTGCCGTTTTGGTATTTTATATCGATACCTTCACGTAAAGGCGCCTAAAATAAAATAACAGTTTCCTAAGTTAAGTACAGAGGATCTATTTTAAAAGATAAAATACAGTTTTTACAGTTTGCGGTGAAAGCATTAAGTTATTTGTCTTTTTCAGACGTCTTCTAGTCTATAGCAGTTATTGATATCATAACTGAAGTTTTTTTATTTTTTTTTTATTTTCTGGATAAGCTTGTCTTTGACCACAATCTCACCATGGTAAGTGATGATGTGGCCGAAGGTGGTAAGCACACAAAGCCTAGATGGGAACTGGCTCTCAAGTGCAGCTGTCGGAACACACCGATAGGTGCTTGGCGATAGATTTTTCAACATGAGCGTGGTAGCCAGCCAGTCGGGTACTACAAAGTACCCTACCACCGTGCTATGGTTTCCTCACGATTTTTTCCTTCACCGAAAGCTCAAGCTCATTGTAGGATTCGAACCCACGACCTTCGTCGCGGTATCCGACGTCACTTACCACTGAGCTATCATCGCCTTAAAACATAGTCCAACAATTTAACATAACCATGTCTAACAGTGTGAAACTAGAAATGTAAATATTAGATCATTAACAGACTATTATATCAAGACTGCTAAACTAACAGAACAAAATTATTTCTAATTAGGCAGAAAATTGGCGGTTGTGAGCTAATTGTTGGTAATGGAGTTGTGGGTAGTGCTATTCGCTATTGAGTTTTTCTGTACTAGTATCGATTATACTTTTTGGAGCTTATAATTATTGCTCCAAAAAGGATAACTGCCGTTATTTCTCTTAACATGACCATCTGTCTGCTATCTATGGTATGTCAATGGTCTAGGTGTCAAAGCCTTAAGTCCCCTGTAGTCCAAAGTTTCTTGATGGGGACCAAATATTTACCATTTCGTCCATTGTTATAAGTATAACTTTTTACTGATTCTGCTCACATGAAGCGCTGTTGTTCTATAGCTGTCGTAGTCTTGAAAACTTTGGTTAGTTTGAGCTTCGATTCTAGATTTATGCCCATGATTAGTAAATTATTCATTATATGGTTAGAATACGTGTGTTTTGCGGAATCTTTGATCCATCGTGAATCAAATAAAAATGACTGAATGTTTTGCTGCCAATAAATATGATACTTTTATGAAACATTATGGTGATCTCGCGGTACAGAAATGTGGTAGGCTCTATACTTTGTGAGTGCCAAGACAGATATGCGGCTCAGATATCAGTCTACGTAACCAATCTATGAAATTGAGTACTTAATTTATTCGTATCCGGAGTTAAATAAATCTAGTCTAAAATAATCCGGCTAGTTGCCACCTGGCCGATATTTGGCACTACATAGTTAACGCAGATCCGTTCAAACGCCCCACTGACTTGGCCTACATTGCGTCGGCTTTAAATAGTGCGCACGCGCAACGCAAGTAACCGCTCATTGGCAGCTGTCGATCTCGATGTGGATGTGACATCGTTTGGGATTCCTATCTGTGAACGTCCACTGCTGGGCTATCAGTAATTTTATGCCTTATTTTTGCTCCAATCAGCTGCAGAAAATGGGATTATGTTATTAAGAATATGAATCAAAAAATCTAATATTTCTGATATAGGACCGTGGCCAGTAAATAGATTGACTCGATAAATTTACTTTCAATTCAAGAATATTCTATTTCAAAAACTAGGTATTGCACGAATAGCATACCGCGAGGAAGTAGTTTGATTCCCGCTTGGAGCCAGGCCAGTTTGCTTGTTTATCGTGGTACGTCGTGCGATTAAACTCCAGGTCTGTGAACTCCTCGAATCGACTGTGCACTCGACTGTTGGCAGGAATTAAAATGTCTTCATTTAGAACATCACTTGTAGTGTACATCATCGTAATTTCACCTCTGAAGGGTTCATCGGTCTCTTGCTTCCGGGAATTTGGATGCAGAATGTTCCAATTTATTTGTCAGCGTTCCTTGAAGTATTTTCTTGAAATCACTGTCTTATTTATAAAATGTTAAACTGTCATGTTCATTTTGGTGCTGTCCCAATTTAAAGTGACTTAGTTCTTTAAATAAGCGGATAAAGAAAGTAAAGTCAGCCAAAGAAAATAACAATGCATTTTGAAGGTTTATAAAGTTAATATTGCCGAAACGTCCCTAATATTAATCAAAAACTTGCAGTAACGGTATCTACAGCTCCAATACTTTGAACTGAAGTGGACATTAGGACAGCAGAAGTCTCTCCAACTTGCAGTGCAACTGTTTGTTACAGCTCTGTTCGCATTAGCATAGAACGTGTCCAAATGATATAGCTCATAAACCTGTCACTTGAAGTTCTGCCAAGCATTAAACCTCAACCTTAAGCGAACATCCTCTAACAAGGAACTACCTAAAATTGTGAGTTATATAAGTTCAGTTGTCGTGATTCGGTTATTTTTAGCTTTTCGTATCGTTACCCATGTAACTGAACATAAAAATGCCTTTGTAAAATCAATCGGCAAATAGCTATGATAAATTCAAGATGGCAACCAATAATCAGT
The DNA here is from genome assembly GCA_951361185.1 of Ochropacha duplaris. NCBI lineage: Eukaryota > Metazoa > Arthropoda > Insecta > Lepidoptera > Drepanidae > Ochropacha > Ochropacha duplaris. The sequence continues at coordinate 591,771 of OX592702.1, read as the reverse complement.
ATGATTGCAATCATAGTCTGTGGTTAACCAATTTTTTTAATATGAAGTTAGAATCCATTCAAAAATATTTATCGTGTCTGTTTAAACATAACTCGGTTACCTATGTCTTTTTAGGATTTAGTTTTTTTCGAATACTCTTTAAATAACAAAAAGTTATACAATTAATTAGTTAGTAATTCCTGATCAGCGTGTCCCTATGATACAAAAGCCTCCTCCATAGCCTTTGCCATAGTGGGTCAGTGACTTTCGTCAAGTCATCGGACCACCTCATCAGTAGTCTACCTCTCTTTCGGTATCGAGGTGTTCATACAGTTAGCTCTTAGCCCTCTTTTCTTTCCCTATGCATATGACTTGTCTACCAAACAACTATGTAGGTACAAGATGGTAATAAAGTTGTATATTAAAACATTTCAACGTAAATGTATTTCGATATGACTTTATAGTCTACGTACCAGGTCAATGAATTTCTACCCGTAAACATAGACTGCATCGAAACTGCAGAGCATTGGAACAGAACATTGTAAACTGTCTGATCTACAGCGACCTATACGGACTGTTCGTTTTTAGCGTTTCATGAAAACTTTTGATGTAAATAAAAGATTGTGAGATTAATATCTCTGCAGACGTTAGAAAGAATGAAATCGTCTCCTTGGCAGTGACACAGCGAGTCGGTCGCAATCATCTCGTAAACGTTCTCATTAATTTACTTTTTGCTTGTTTTCAGTGTCTAATTTTACTTATGATCTGCTGTGCTCCCGTCACTGCGATTGTGTAAGTTCAAGGACATTTTAGTTAGCAACAGAAACCAATAATTCTACATTACTGGTTGAATTTGTTTTCGTAGCAGACTTAACACAGCCTGATGTTGATCTCCATAAAGCAAAAAGAGATAGAGAGCAAGTCAAGTGTAAACAGCCTTGTGTATTTTAATTTTTAAATTGATCGTAGAGCAATAAAAAGCTACGTACAGGGAAAACTCCACGATGGCCCGAGCGTCGCGCGCGGAACAAAATATTATTGCTATTTTACTTCAAGCGAACACTAATGTGAAATTCGATGTAATTTTTATAAATGGTGATTTCTCGTAGTTGTTTGTTCACTTTTTGTTTCCAATTATTATTGGTTATTATATTTTCATAATTGACTCTTTTATTAGTGAAATTCTTCTTCGTACTTTTTTATTTTCAACCAAAAATTTTCTTTACAAATTGACTAAAACATCGTTGTTGTAAAAGCAGTAGGTAATTCCCTTGCCTACATTCACTGTGTCCAAATAACCTCAATAATACCTTCAGTCACGCTTCATTGAAACACATTTAACGGTCATTAAAGATTAAATGATTCGTTTAATAATAGGACCCTTCTAAATCAAAATTGCCTGTACAAGCAAAAATATTTTGTCCATCAACATTTCCCGAGTGGTCTCCATCTCTTAATTGACTCCATTTACAAACTATTTCAAGGATTTTAACGAAAGCTCCTGACTTAAATGAACTTTTGAAATTTTTATGCTAGTCTTAGTAAAACAGCGCTCTGCGGATACAGTATTTGCATAGATTCTTTTATGCATGAATAACTTCAAAGAATAAATTTTAAGTACACATTTATTATCCATTGTTGCGTCTACAACGTCGTCCTATCTATATTCTCGTATATTCTGATTTAATGCATCATGTATTTTCCCATTTTCATATTTAACCAGTATATTGAACTGAAGATACACAAATCACTTACACTAGGTTTTGGTGGTGTGCCAAATTGCAATTTATTATGTGACGCAAAACGCCTATGTTGGCTCGCCTAGATTTAATATTAAAAAGCTTATTTAATTATCATCCGTATTCATGATGATTTATGGATGTTTTATCGTGAAATCATCAAGGACTCGAAAGACATCATCTGTTTGTTTTGGTTTAAGCGGAAAGATATTAATTAAGTGACTGAAAGTCGTAACCGCTCTTTCAGTCCATTTTAAAATTGATAAAACATTTTATGTATTTGCGTCTCACCATTGTGAGTTGGTGAGATCAATGATTCAGATCACCGCATCAATTTGGGGTCATAATTGACGCCCACTGTGACAGTTTCTGCAAATGGTTACCGACTTCGTTCGTGGAACTCATTATATGCGGATTTGTATTTTTAAGATAATGTGACCTTTATGGAGACAAAAATACTTGAGAGGTGTCAAGGGACACCCGGATGGAACGAAGTTATATAAGTCGAGAGATTATATATATATATTTAAAAAAAAAACTATTTATATACATATATATATAAATAGAAATGAAAATATCTGGCTTGCATTCTATAAGAGAGAGAGAGAGAGAGAGAGAGAGAGAGCACGCCGCACAGCGGTCGGTGACTTTTGTCACCGACACAAAAAATCACCGACATTAAGGTGTCGGTGATTTTCGTGAGAATTTTTTCCGTCTAGCCCCCTTTCACAATTCACAACGCGCGATAAGGAACTTCGTTCCAATAAAGTCATAAAGTTCTCGTTTAATATCTGTCTCGGACTACCCTCGGTTGGAATCGTCACACCAAATAACATGTTGACACGACAACTTAGGACTTTGGTTTATTAGTGCTCCTGACTCTTATATTACACATTTCATTAAATAGATTTACTTAAATTATTGCTCAAAATTTGTTATCATACATCATGCTGGACAACATTTACTTAAACTCAAACTCAAAAATATCATTATTAACATGAATCAGATTGACGATTAAAAAAACTTATTACAAGTATTTTTAATCGTCAATCTGATTCATGTTAAATTCTAACGCTCGGTCCGGAAGGTTGCTTTTGCTGAGAAGAGCCGGCAATAAACTCAGCAATTACTTTTTTTTTAAAAAGCAACTTAGACCTATTACATTTTATAATTATTTATATAGTCTTACTGATAATATTAGTGTGTTATGGCGGCAAAAAATAAATAGAATTTAGTTAGGAGTGATTTTGTAAACAAACTAACTCAAGCAGTGTGGCAGCCATCGCCCTCCTCGCCATGTTATAGGGAAGTGAGCGACCCGCCACACGACGCCGCCGCAAACAAAAGGCCCTAAAGCGAGCATGACTAACTTGAGCCTGCTAAAAAAAATTCTTATTAAATACGTATGAATTAAAACACAATATATTTTCACTGTGACTACTAACATGTTTGTAACAAGTGAGTTGAACAACAATAAAACAGCGCTGGACTTAGTAGTTTACATATTCCCAGAATCTTCTGTTAGAATTTGTATCTGAATTTAATTATGTATTAAATTGCTTATCACATTTACTTTGTCAGTTATACTTGAAAGTGTATTTCTATTGCTTCAGTAGGTACTTCTTTATGCCCTAACCTTTATCGTAAGTAGAAACGAATTTCACTCTTCCCTATTTATTCTGAGAGCTTCATTTCGTATGCTATTACAAAGACACTTAAGTCTTGGTCTTTACTAGGGGATGTTTAATACTATTAGATCTTTCTTTTCTAACTTGTAAATATTTATGAAGAGTTATGTGGTAACTCAAAGTGGAAATCATTTTTTTTAAGCTCAAGCTCATTGTAGGATTCGAAACTATGACCTTCGCCGCGGTATCCGACGTCACTACCACTGAGCTATCATCGTCTTGTAAGGAAATATGAATTATACGTGTATTAGTTTTAAGTGAACCGTAATTTTCATGTTCATTAAATAATAAATGTACGCTTGAAATGTAACCTTATTATATGCATGCTACAATACATTGGTGAAACATACAAATGTTTGCAATATAACTAGTTCTCTGTTTGTGTTGGTTGGCCAAATGTTGGCCAATGTGTGGCTCCCTGGCATGCAATCACGATTATGCAAATTTCAACCCTATTTCAAAGACCGATATGTTTAAACAAGCCCTTATGTAAATTGTTAGCTCGAATTTGTATGTTCTTTAACTTCGGAATCAATCACTTCTTAATAATAGGATATTTTATGAAAACATACCAGTGCTGGCACTGTATTAATGTTATTACATATTTTTCTCTCAATAGATAGGGTCGGAACTAAGCCACTGGTCGCTAGTGGTCATAAAACGTAGTATATTCTTCAAAGGTTTAGTAATTATTTTTTTTCGAAATTTGCCTCAGGTGGAGGGCCTACTAAAGGTGGAAATAAATAAGTTTCTAACAAAGATCGATCTACAATCACAACTCCAAGTTAAAATAATGAAAAAATAAGTTTCTATACGAAGTTGCTGTTTATTATTACCCTCGAATAAATAACTTACTTCGGCTAAATTTTTAAAACTTTCCCCAATAAATATTCTTGTATTATATTCCCGATTTTCCCTTCGTGTAAAAATATTCAGAACCTTGAAAAGTTTTATTTATTTATTGTCTGGTAATGTTCACGTATCAGTTTTCAGCGAAAATACAGTGGGTGTTGGCCTTGCGGAAATTGGGCTAACCCGCTATTTTTGATGCACCACATTGTTCCGGACAACGTGAATGCATTCCCGACGTACTTTCAATTTATTTTGCTTATTACTGAGCGAATATCGTCCTAAACTCGTAATTTTCAGCTAAAGTGAAATCGACAGCCGTGAAGTATTTTCCCAACGCACTTAAAGCTTCTTTATCTTGCAACAATAGTAAGTAATCATTTGATCACTTGAAAATAGTGTTTCAACTATACATACAACTTTGTTGCGTTCGATTGCTTGCTTCAGAATTCTGCTTTGGTGTTTCAGTTGCAAAACGATCATGCAAAGTTTCCGAAATATGTATTCCAGTCTGAATTACACGTTCTAAGAAATTTGGGTCATGCATGCCGTGTGCCAAAAGTTATATTTTGTGTAGGTACAGTTTATCATCAAATTTGAATAAAAATAATAACCAAAAAAGTCAGATCAAAAAATATTAAAAAAAAAGCCTAGCTGAGTTTCTTGCCGCTTCTTCTTCTTCCGTTTAGTTGATAGCTGACTTAATAATGGTTAGCAAGCTCTTGCATTTGCTCAATCACTTGGAAATCTGAAATGATTCATCATCTTCTTTCTACACTCCATTTTAGTTTGGAGGAGTTTGTGGTTCAAGTATATTTCGTACATGTTATTCGGTCTCACCGAGTGTAACAAGAAGAACTATAATTGCCGGAGGAAATATAAGAAGTTTGTCGGCGGTCGTCATCATGAGCACAGTTGGACTCACAAGAGCCATCAATCTCGTCGCCGCTGTCACCGACACGTTTGTGTCACACTGCTGCATGCTGTACTGGTGTTTTGTTAGCTTTATTTTCGGCGGACGTTTGACACGCGGTTTCTAACTGGGACGATTCTGTGGAACAAGGACTTTTAGAAAAATATTACTTCACAAACGTTTTAGTTTGAAAAATATCATGATGTTTTTTTAGTTTGATGATGAAATAGAATTTTGTAAAATGATGATCGATACAATTAACCTTTGTTGACTACACGAAGTGAAGTCGCATGAATCGATAATGAAAGTCGTAGTAAGCAAACTCCTAACGTTTTATGGGTGCACCGACGCTCCTCCGCTCGTAAAGTCGGCTACGTCTCGGAATTGGATGTTTCCCTAACACCGCCTATCTTTGCTGTTTATGCATCGGATATTTGCGATATGAATACATCGGGTGAATTCGGGTGTTATTTAAGTGGTCCAAAAAAATCGCATTTCATAAATGTAATGTTGGACCGAAGTGTAAAAAATGATCTAGCTGGAGATGCTTGGGAAGCCAGCCTCACCAAAAAGCTTTTGGGCAGTCTTTACGCACTCGTATACACCATAATATGCCGGTCGGTGTCATTCCACATGGAGACGTAAACAGTGACAATCATACAACAGGACAAGACAAGAGGACAAGAGTCATATTATTATGTGCCAGTACTGATTTCTTATACTTTATACTAGGTGCGTAGACTGAGTCTATACTACCTTGGTCAAGTATTATGAAATGATGTCCAAAATGTTCATGTTCTTGGCATTTTTCTAATGTGAAATAAGTGAAAACTTTCCTTTGATATTACAAAATTGGTCTAGTACTTTTAAAACTTTCGCGAACTAAATTCATATTTTTAGTAATAGAATAGACCCAATATAAATTATGACAAATATGAAAATTGTTCTACTTCAATATTTGCTTGCGCCCACTTAAGGATTGACGACTGAAAGAGAAAGCTGAAATAGCCTTTCCATAACAAAATTTAGTTTCCATGTTACTATAATAAATGTATCAATATTCTGTTGGCATGCAAGATAGTATTTCAAAGGGCTGATTTGAGAATCGTATTACCAATATCTTACTCAACTTCCTGCCTTCTAGTTCTTGCTATAATATTATGAGTTGACTTATTCTCTTTGTCCTATTTCAAAGCGTATTTGAGACTTATTTTTAAAAATGAATGTATCCCCTGTTAATATTCTAAATACAGCAGAGAATTTGTATAACATTGCTATTAGAATTGTATCTCTTAACAATATTTTTTATATCACAAGACAAGTGTTAGGCAGCCCGGTCTCCTGATGGCACGTGACTTCCCTAGCCTATAGACATTAACCATACCAACAGACAATGTGGTGTCGACCTTTTTAAAATGCCCTAAAGGCAACTAACTCTCAAGTGCAACTGCTGGAACACACCAAACACACCACTGTTGGTGGGCCCCTGTGTGCTTGGCGACAGATTTTCAACATGTGGGTGGTAGCCAGCCAGTCGAGTTCTACAAAGTACCCTACCACTGTACTATGCTATGGTAACAATACAGCTTGATATTATTTAAATTTCTTACAACCATAAGGATTTTGTATACAATATGTAAATGATGAATAAATTGTAAATCCTTAATTGGTTTTAAGATTTATATTTAATGACAAATTGTATTTTTTTTAAGAGCTGTGGATTTTGTTATAAATAAATAAATAAATAAGTGAAAGGGCAATTTATAAGACCCAAGTGCACCTAGCAACCGAAACTCTTTCTATCACCAATTCAGCAGATGTCGGTAGCAATCGTGCGTCTTCGTTAAAATTAGTCTATAATTAATTATTCGCTACATTAAAAACGGCTGTTTACGTCTCTCTGCACCAGTGGATCTGACCTTGAAACGCGCGGTTATTTTAACACTAACCGCTTTTACTCTCACCAGCTTTTAAATATGATGCTTACTCTTTGAAGATAAATAATATTTTCAATGGAGATTCATGAATGCTTCTAGAGTTGTGAGAAAGTCATCCAGTTAAAACTGATGATGTTTCAGAATAATTTGAATACTTATTTCTCTTAAACCTCTATCTCTCTTTTCCAATGATTCATCCAGATCGAAAGAGGGCAGATATATTTGTGGTCTCTAAAGCTCAGCAGAGCCACGAGCTCTTAAAGCCTGGATTTTAACCCGTAATGGCACTAGCTTTGAGTCACATTCGGTTTGGATTTACAGAAATCACTATTTATAGCTTCATCGACTTGTTTTTCAACGGACACTTGTTTTCAATGCACGTCTCCAACTTATCGTGGTTCGCATTACTTAATAATATTAGCTGAGTGTTTGTATTCGTCTCAGTGTCTCATTGTAAAGGTAAAATGATTTGTTTTGGCTTTAAATTTATTTGATAATCAAGTAGATATCTTTAAAGTAGGCGGCATAAGAATCTAATCTGAATTAAGTTCAGTATCATTTTCCCTGTAAATCAATATGTTATTAATTGCTTTGTGACTCACGTATACGTCATTTGAACGTTATCTTAGAAATACTTGGCTGTAAAATGCTTTGATAAAATTGGTGTTTATATTTATTACCTTGCTTTTAATATGGTTCCAATGATAGTAAAAAAACGGAGTTAGAGCTCAAATAACAACACCAAATGTGGAGGACCACTGGTGATTTCGTAAGACAAACAAAAGTTTTTATGGTAAAATGGCTCTTACGCTATAAAAAATAGAAATATCGCTGAGTCGTCGTGCCTGTGATAATGGCTTTATTCTTTGTCTTGTAACAAGGCATTAGGAACTGTACGTACCCAAAGTGTTCGTGATTGCTTGAACGCTTCCCATCTGTAACCAGTAAACAAATAGTTAATCCTTAAGCACCCCAGGAAATTGCAAACCTTTGTTTTCGCAAGTAACTTAACAGTTTGAAGTTCTTCCACTCGGCGCTCAGTCCCGGCATTTGCTTTGCAAGTCTAATTTTGTGTATCACCAACTTCATACTCAAGTTTCATTATGTTAGTTGTTTTGTCAATGAAATCTTTAGCAGATATTATTTAAGTTTTGTCAGAATTGTAGACCAAGTTCGAAACTCGTTTACCTATACTTGTTTATAACTTATCTTAGGTCCCAAATAATATTCTCTGTACCTCAAATGAAAAAAACACGGTAGTTCAAAACCTGTTCTGAGGAACATTTTAAAGGTCACTTGCTTTTCCTTTAATCTTTTGAGTACAAGAAGCGAGTAATTCGCGTCAAAAAGATTAATTGCAATCAAAGCTGTGCAACGCAATCCATCTAGAAGAGAACGACTTGCTCTATTTGATTTATTGCTTTTGCAATTAAGGAATCAGCTAATGAACCTGCTTCATGTTGAGATCTTGGATCCACCATCGTTTTCTAGAAACAGAAGAGTCATAATTGCTAACCCGATGAATATGCACCCAAAATACTTCATCCGCGTGTTTACAAAACAACGAAGACAAGCTTTCAAGTATAGTGAGGATATAATGATTTATCTTGTTCGCCATCCTCATTATCTTCAATCCCGGCAAGGTCTGGTCAGTGTCCTAATAAAGGCACGACGACATCAGCTTTGTGGCCTTGTGTGCATTTATTTTTGGAGGACGAGCCTCTTTGTTTCAAATGCAATTGGAACTCGACTGTGGGATGCTTGGGCGGTTGTGTTGAAATTGAAAACTTTTGCTTGATTTGTATTTATAATGAAAGGAGATGTTTCAGATTTGTATGGAGTCTTGGACTGCACATTGTACACTTGACTAAAAGTCGTGGAAAAATAAATCAAACATGAGAAAAATACTTATTTCTAATAATTTTACGTTGTTTTCATGTACAAGGCATGTTTCGACATTTTTAATGGCAATTTCATTGCATGTTTTTTAAATGGCGACGACGATTACAATTACGTCAAACTGACATGAAATACAACATTGATAATATTATTAAATAGATAATTTAATCCTCTTTGATAGATAAATTGATTGACTAACAATAGCAAGGAACACATTTACAATAGGTACAATTGATTTATTGACTTATCCATACAACCGATTCACCACCCAGTTTTACTTTTATAATAAATACTATACTACCAAGTTACTGAATTAAATCTTTAAATTATTGATTTTGAGAAGAAATTGCATTAAGTTATTATTATGTGAAAGTCGAATCTGTTTTGTACATCTTGCTGGACACAAAGTCCGAATTCAAATACTCGTTTCTTGTGCAATCTAGAACTCAAACGCATCAAAATACAAGAAATAGAAATAGAAACATTTATTTTGTGAAACATAGGTAAAAAGATCTTAAAAAAAGTAATGTGTGCGCTTTGTTTTGCCATGAAAGGCATACAAAATATGGTTTGATAAGAGAGGTATAATGATGAAAATTAAAATAGTATTATAATAAAATCATGAAATTAAAAATATGTCAAAAAAAGGAAATAGAAATTATACATAATTATATATAAAATTCATCAATATCGTAATAACATTTATCTAATAATAACTTAGTCAATTCCTTTTTGAATTTTTGTAAGGGCATACATTTTATTATGTCAGGTATCTTATTAAATATTCTAGGAGCTATACCAAAAAAGCTCTTATGCATTAAAACCGTTTTACACTTAACATGGCACAGTTGATTCACATATTGAGCACGAATTGATTTTTTCTTTGAATCTGAGACTTTTTCAAAGAGTTGTGGATTTGTTTTGACAAACAATGCCGTTTCCAGGATATGCAACGCTGGAAGGGTTAATATTTTTAATGATTTAAAATATGGCATATAACTATCTGTTATTTTTAAACCACACATTGACCTTATGCAACTTTTTTGCAACCTAAACACCAGCTTCCTATCTGTTGACTGTCCCCAAAAAACAACACCATACCTCAGAACTGAAGCTACAAGTCCATGATACGCTGTTGGTAGAGTCTCAGTATTTACTTTTTTGGACAGTTGAGAAAGTAGGTATGCAGATTTACTCAATCGCTTACACATTTCTTCAACGTGAGGTTTCCAAGTGAGTCTATTATCTATTATGATACCCAAGAATTTAATACTACTTGCTTCTTCTATTTTGCAATCTTTATAGGTAATATTTATATCTACTTGAACTAACACGCCTTAGGTGGAAATGCATAACTTTTGTTTTATTGAAATTAATTACTAGATTATTATTGTCGAGCCATTTTATGATGTCCAAGAGAGAATTATTAATGTCATTTTAAAATTTACAAATACAAGCTAGAATAAATGAGAGCAATAATTGTGGCATTCGAGTTTCGCGCTGAGCTTTCTGTCACATCCAAGAAATATGTATACTAAATGGATAGGTAACTCTATATACATACTTAAAGCAAATACCTATCAATTGCGAAAAAGGGAAAGATAACAACTGCCTTGGGACAATCTCTCTTTCTTTCATTAAGGGAAGTAGGGATAGAAAGAGAGATTTGTCCTAACGTTGTTGTTATCTTTCTCTTTTTCGCAATTGATAGATTGGTATGGATAGCTTCCTATCCAGGTAGAATACATAATACTTGCGTTTGTGCAATATGGCGGTTTATGTTGCCCTGTGAAATATTTGTTAGTAATAAAAAATATTTTTGTACAGCGTTTATCGACAACAAAAATAAAATGAGGTATTTTTTATCGGTTTGAATAATTATTTAGCTTATTTTTAATATGTGTACAATGTGCAGTCCAAAAATGAAACATCTCCTTTGCAGTCTCCTAATATAGTAAAGTTATTCTTGTGTAGCATCTTTTTAACCTGACCCTAAAAAGTAAACTCACAATGGTTTACGAAAACAATTAGGGCATCCAGTTTTGATTCTGTTTTTAATTGTTTAGTGACCTAGGTCACTTGTGGTAATTCTATCTCCAACAGACGACTGGTGGTTATCAATACGTATCACGTTCTATGCATATATTGAAAATAACAAATATTAACCAAGTTGTTTGCATTCAGGGAATACAGTTTCAGCATGACTCATGATACTTTTTTAAGTAACATTGTTTGTTTTGGTAGCAAAACATTTCCTTGTTTTCTATTTATCTCGCTGGTTAATTTACGGCTTCCAGCTATCTAGTTCCTATTTAGTTGTTTACGAATTCTCGGGTTTTAGAGCTTTTAAATTGTTTTATGAAGTCTTCGGCGTTTTATAATCATGTAATAGCCAGCTAAAGACTGGAATCAGACAAGTGATATAGGAATTGAAGGAGGACTGACTTTGGCAATAAAACGAATGTAAGTATAAATTAATACACTCCCAGGACAAAATATTGAGATAGTTGGACATGATGCTAGATTTTTTTAAGCAGTCCAGTACATTGAAGTAGACTCGACACCTTCACAATTGTGCGGTTGAAATGTTTACTAACGCCATCTCTTGATGCGCATGAGTTGTAGAACTGAGGTGATGATTTGTTGACATTGATTGATAATGTAACTATCGGTCAACTTTATATTATCATTATACTTACGTGATTTTAATTATCTTACCGCATTATTTATCGGTCACATCTAACATTTATTTATTCAACGAATGGGCTGTCAAACATTTGCATTCTCACAAATTAAGAAAATATTTGTTTTTATAGAAAGAGCAACGGGTTCCGTAGGGTCGCAGCATGACAGCAACCGTGCATTACATTATTCATGGGCCCCTTAAATAAGCATTTTGTTCAATCAATTCAACACTTACAATATTTTAAAATTTTAAATAATTATCTACTAATATTTTTTTAATGTAATAGTTGCGTATTTTGGGTTTATTACACGAAAGGCTGTCATAAATTCAATGTCGAATATCACTTGAAATTTATCCTAGCTTATCACTTACAATGAGTGAGACAGTTGTCAATTAAAAAAATGTGATTTCGGGATTCATGATACTACATATTCTACTAAATCTGTGTCCACATCCTTAGCTTGCTATGGTCCAGCAGATTTTTGGTGTGCAATAAAGAGTTATCTATCTATCTGTGTTTTCAAGGAGTGACCACCCATACTATATGCTAGCTTTACCCGGTCTGCGTCAAACACTGTTTACAGCAGAACCTTTTAAAGCTATTTTCAGTGCAGTTTCACGTTTCATTGTATCCAGAGAGCGAACTGATGCATTGGCCGTTTACTTAGCACTCTTTGCTTTCCTATCCAACATAAAAGGGTTTGAATCCAATTATATTTTTAAATATGCCTAACTATCATTGGAACTAGAGCTTGTTTAATAGTGTACAGGATGCATTTCCAAAATGGGCGTGTATGGCCCAGTCTAAAACGAAGGTATAGAAATACTCGTAGGAGCTCGATTCTGATGTAAACTAAAACTGCATGATTGGAATTTGATTCAATATTCCTAGCCAGGAATCGCACCCGTTAATTTTGTACACACAATCCGACAGTGGTGCTAATATGGATCAATTTCTAGGAAGTACTGGCCATCTAAGCTCATTTGAAAAATTACGCTCTGTATAGTTTTGGAGACGTGTGCTTGTAGAAATTCTGGTGATCTCAGTGCTGTGGAGAGCACCTAATGTTTTCAAGGTCCATAACAGTGTTGGGCTGGATCCAAATGTGTTTATTCAGTAGTAATAAATCAATATCTCCACACGATTCAGTTGCAGGCACTTGTTACTGAACGAGATCTTTCACCCGTACATTATATCGGTCGGCTATTTTTATTCGAACGCCTACTGTACTATATTTGAAAACGCAACGATCCACGCTTTTGCTATTATGATTCATTTAGGCGCTTTAATTTTTGTATTACTTTCGTACTATGAAAGGTAATTTCTTTCAATAAGGCTAAATCGTTGTTCATTTATTTTAATTTTCTCAATCTTATGTGGGGTCATCCACAAATTATGTCGCACGTTAGGGCTAGGAGTGGCTCAGCAAAGTGTGACATCCTGAGATAGGGGAAGAAGTTATAAATAAGCCTCGTATGTATTAAAACTCTAAACTTCTACTCTAACGAAAATATTTATATTACCAACTATTATTATAAGATGTTTTGATTTGAATTATCACTTTTTGGCTCGTGGCGGCCGTTGTTGATTGTTGAGTTTAAGAAAAAAAAATTAATTTAGAAATAATTTTATAAATAAAAGTGCTGTTTTAGTTTCATATGTACGACATCACACCAGGGGACGTCCCGTAATCATGAAATTCGTTGACGTCATTTGTGGATGGCCCATACCATACCCTAAGATAGGTAATTAGTAGATAGACAATGCATTTAACAATCATGTGCAATATTTACTGCAAAAAATATATAATCTTCCAACAGCCAAAAATAGAAACATGATTCAGAAAAACTCGTGATATCGGAAAATTGTTTGTACTCAATGCCTTTGTTACAGGTAAGTGATCCGACCTTCCGATGCCATAGTCCACTTGAGAAGTCTATGGTATGTTATTTGTGGGTGACATCTTTGTTGACAGAATATCTTTACACTGTGGCGTCATAGTTGCCACATACGAAATCATCTATTATTAATGTTTTATCTCTGTGAGAAAAACTAAAATCAAAAACGTAGCTGTAGGAGTAGTTTAGATAACACTAGCTATCCCCCCGGCTTCACACGCGTTCCCAAGGCGGTTGTTTTATTCCAGTACATAATCTACATGTGTGCCCAGTTTCATCTATATCCGTCCAGTAGTTTTTGCGTGATTGAGAGCGTCAACACATCTTATCAAACATTCATGTTTATCATAGTTGTAAAATTATGTGCAATGGGAGCTACTGTCTTATTGCTAACATTAAGAACGTCATGAGCATGAGCGTAATGTTCTGCCTCCACAGTAGGTTGATCCCAGGAATCTTTTTTAGTAAGCATAGTATACCTTAATTCTCTTTATCCAGTTCCATTTGATTGAGTTTTAGTTTACGTTTAGCCCGGACCTTAATGGACTTTTACGAAGCCGTAGATGAAACACTGTTACTCATAATATTTTTTTCTGGCAATTAAGTCCCTATATCGTAGTCCAAGCCAACTTTTGAAGTCAGGTACCAATTCCTTCATATCATCATGATTGTCTGTCTTAAACCACTGCTCAAGATATACCTCTCTCAAGGTTCTCTTGAACTGCTACTTACAACCAAAACCAGGTCATCAACATAGGAGGCGATTTGGAATTTATGGTAAAATTATTATAGTGCCCAGCTAAATTAACAGCCGTCCCCAGAGCCTTCATATTGTTAATTAGCGGTAATTAATGATGTTTATAAGCCGGACAATCGACCGCGATTGATCGATCCTATTGTTTCTGATTGTTGTAATTAATCTGAGAGCGCCATCGGAAGGAAACTGGTGATTAATAAGTTTGGCAAATTATGTTGCTTGGTATTGGAATCAAATCTGGAAGGAGAATTTTGGGAAGAAAATCAAATGCTATCCCTGCATAATATTTGTGGTGTTCTAGATAATTCATTTAACTCCAATTTTTGGGAAAATTGTAACCTTTGTAGGAAGAAGTTAAACTCAAAATGATAGTTGAAAATGAAAGCATGAGTTCACAGAAGATGTCTTACGGCATCCTCTGGGGTAGTGGTGTCATTAATATAATTTTAATTACGCAGTAGAGGACTTTTCGCACAATTTATATGAACTATCTGCGTATAAATTTTAGATAAGAACGCATTTGAATAATTCGCTTTGCGGCTTTTTTTGTGGAATCATATTTTTGAACTTTGTTAAACAAACTTTATGATAGATACTTTTGCAAAAAGACACAAGTGAAGAATAAAAATACTTGAAATGAGTTCATTTGATGAAGATACTTTGAGCTAAAGTTTAAATATATGCGATACCAGTTCGTGACACATGGGACATGACATCATCGTTACCTCTAATTTAATGAGAACTGAATCTTTTTTCGTGGTAATTATGCTATTTATATTACCAGCAACACGACAAACTAATAATATTAGCAAACAATTCTAAAGTTATCAATTATATCAATGTCGGGTAAAAAAATATATTTAGTGGTGACACGAAAACTTTGAATGATTAAAAAGTCATTTTTCCATGTTTTTTTGCGTTACTGGTTGTTTATGTAGTACCAAAATAATTCAAGTGTTGCTATTGCACATCCTGTCGGCATAGAATGTAAACAGACCGTATCTACATCAGTTGTCTTTCATTTATTCGTCTATCTACCTCTTCGGAAAATCTAGGTCATCTGTGAGCTTATCGGTCACCGGTCCTCGTTCCGCTCACTCAACGTGCGATGCAGTTCATTCGAACGGACCTCAGTTCTGTATGAGAAGTCGGTGGGCGCGCACGTCGCCACGTGTTTTGAGTCCGCGCATGCGTACAGTTAACGTTACAAGTCGAGTGTCATCAGCTGATTGTCAAATTTCTGTTGTGTTTTGATATTTTTTTATTATTTGTGATCTCCTAGTGCTGTGATAAAAATGGGTCAAGCTTTTGGAACGACGAATTCTCACAATGGGGAGCATAGACATGCCAGCAAAGAAATCGGTACGTATATTGGCTTGTTTGGGACATATGTTAGTGTCAGGTGTACCAAAGTGACAATTTGGTTGGACAGCATCAAGTGGAGAGTATAAATATTATTCAGATACCCCCCCCCCCCCCTCCCCCCCCCCAAGAGTTTTGAAGATCTTGTGTAGTTATTTGCTATAATAATATGTCTGAATGAATATCTTCTATTCACGAAATTTTGACAAATAACGGTTTTTGTCATTGCTCCGTTTAATTTTGTTCCATCTTAAGTCTCCCTCTGTAATTATCTGAGTAATTATGGCAATTGTTAACTGGAAATTCTTGTCTGAAACTGTTAGAACTTAATTACGGCCAAATTGTAATTCTTTTGTATTCAACATTTCTATTATAAGAATTTTCTATCCAGTTCTTATTCCTTTTATAGGATGTCATCTACTTATCGTGTTAGTCTTTTTTTAAAGTTCCATTGTTGAATCCATGATAATGGAGGATTATAATGTAAATAAACATGCTACTATGTATTAATTGATTTTGTATTGTAATCCGATGGTCAATTGTCTGTACTTAAGTAAGATTGGAATTATGCCAGAATAACGAAAGAATTTCCGACTTTTATGCCAGCATTCAGATAAACAACCTGGAGACCTTTAAAGCTGTGTGAGTCCATCCTGGGTCCATCTCTTTTTTAATGATAGGAATATCTAATGATCTGCAGATAGCATTTTGGTCGTGAATAGTAAAATCTAGTTTTTGTTTAGAACTTCATAATGGTTATTTTATGCTTACCGCGTAGCAATGCGGATTTGTGAAAGACTTTGCACAGTTCATACTCATTTGTGTATTTACAGCTACGATTACATTTAACCGGGTTTTCATACGGTTTCATGTCTGTATTCAGTAAATTGCTTTTGAAATTTTTCATTAAAATTCGAAACAGCGTGAGAGCATAGATTAAAGACTGATGCTATTTTAAAATGCATTAAATTGCGCTGCCTAGATCTGTTTGCATTTACGATAAAGAAAAAAGCACTTTCAGTTCCTCCCAATTTTTAGATTTTGCATGAGAACCTCATTTGGAATATTACGATCCAGCAGTTCTCAAATGATGCGCCAACGAACAACAATAAAATTTTTATTTAAAAATTGATAACAATATATATTCCAGCAAAATAAGGCCTTGAAAAATGGTAAAAGTAACAAATAACATTGTTTATGCGCACACGTCACTTTTTACGCGCTACATCGCCCCTTACCTTATCAATCGCTACAACAAAATATTGACAAAGCTATTTAGCGCATTGTTTCTTATTGCGACGCAATGTGGTTGTTTTTCTGTTGATAATGTTTTATGACTTACTATCCAATCCATCATCCCATAAGCCATCATCACCGTTGCGATGTTTACATTCGATGAAATTTTCGAATTATTCAATATGAGGTAGTAAGGATAGAGTAAAAGTCGAACTGTCTAATCATTTTCATTTTGCAAAGTTCTTCTCTGTCGTGTCGCTCTTGGCAGAGCGGTGGTGATCACATCGAGGCATCGGTGGTAGAGGCGGACACGGTTCTTCGCACGATCTCGCGCCATCTTTCCCTGTTGGAAGACTGTCTAGTGCAGTCAGACACGCGACTTCAATAACGACGAAGTTCAAACTCAAACTCAAAACTCATTTATTCAGTTTAGGCCCTGGTAAGGCACTCATGAACGTTACAATTGACTCTACCACCGGTTCGGAATACACTTAAACTGAGAAGACTCCGGCAAGAAACTCAGCAAGGCAATTTTTTTTTTTTTTGTTCAATAGTAACCGTCGTCTATAGTGCCATCCACGAATATGTGCTCCACTCTTTTTCCTAATCTCTTACAGTGCAAGTTTACATCCTTTCGCTAGTGTTTCAGTGCTGTCGATATGCAGCACGTGCAAAGCAGCATGCACAGCATATATCGTGGATGGAACTCGTGATGCAAAGTTTCTGACTTTCGAACCGGTGGTAAGGCGATGGCTCAGTGGTAAGTGACGTCGGATACCGCGGCGAAGGTCGTGGGTTCGAATCCTACAATGAGCTTGAGCTTTCGGTGAAGGAAAACATCGTGAGGAAACCACAGCACGGTGGTAGGGTACTATGTGGTACTCGACTGGCTGGCCCTCAAGTTGAAAATCTGTCGCCAAGCACCTGTTGGTGTGTTCCGCCAGTTGCACTTGAGAGCCAGTTGCCCTTAAGGCATTGTAATATGGTGTACAACACGTTGGCAGTCCACCTGGTATTGCTAATGTCTATAGGCGACGGTAGTCACTTACCATCAGGTGACCCGCCTGCCTCGTTGCGGCAAAAAAACTGAAGCTCGTTCATAATTGCCAAAGGACCTAACCTTAATGAATGATTTTGACTTTGGATTTGATTTCCTAGTACATGCAGTACATCTAAAGCACATGGTTATACATGTGAGTTCCTTATCAGTTTGACAATGATAAGGAACGTAAACAACATCATTTGTGTGGTTAGCAGTCAATTTTTGCACCGCAACGGATAAAGTGATTCAATTACACGGTCGTTGTACAATTGCATTTGAAGTACATATCAATGGTGACTTAATACAAATGAAGTGTTTAAATTACGTACATAATACATGTTCTATGGGAATCTGATGTATTTTCCTATTAGGGTCTGATCTGACTCCTGTCGTCTATAGATTTGAACAATATCAAGAGGATTTCCATGTATTGTCAACCTTTATACAACTGGTACAATCTCAGCATGGTAATAGGAGTGTTGCATATATTCAAGAAAAAATATGTAACACTAACCATTGTATAAAACATCTAAAAATACTCGTAAATAGTGAATATTTTGTAAAATTCATCCAGTTTATGATTGTTTAATTACCAGTTTAACGATAATGAGTAGATCTTTTGATGGTGTGTATATTTTTTTTTTTTTTTTTTTATATTCGATAGGCTTGTGTTTGACCACAATCTCACCATGGTAAGTGATGATGTGGCCGAAGATGGTAAGCACACAAAGCCTAGATGGGAACTGGCTCTCAAGTGCAGCTGTCGGAACACACCGATAGGTGTTTGGCGACAGATTTTCAACTTGAGGGTGGTAGCCAGCCAGTCGGGTACTACAAAGTACCCTACCACCGTGCTATGGTTTCCTCACGATGTTTTCCTTCACCGAAAGCTCAAGCTCATTGTAGGATTCGAACCCACGACCTTCGCCGCGGCATTCGACGTCACTTACCACTGAGCTATCATCGCCTTTAAGCCAGTATGTCATACAAAACTCCATATAAATTATCGTTTTGACATTTAATATAAAGAAGCTGATTCGATATGTCAGTCTGTTGATGAAGTGGTTAAGCGTTCAGCCACAGGTTCTCAAGTGTAGTGTTCTCAACTTGAGGGTGGTAGCCACAGACCTATCTAGCCTCTCAGAGAGGCATTCCTCGCGATGTTTTCCAAAGTCAAAGTCAAAACCATTTATTCAGTTTAGGCCCTAGAAGGGCACTTATGAAGGTCGAATTACAGAAGTTACCACCGGTTCGGAAGTCAGCCTTCAACTGAGAAGAATCAGCAAGAAACTCAGCAAGGTTAAATTTTTTAAATATTTTTGGACCATCTGACTATATTGGCTTTTTTTTTTCAAATGTTTAACAATTTTATTCTTAAAGTAATACAAATTCTTTCACCGTAAGCAAATTTTTATCAATATTGAATACTTCTCACTATGTTTTTTTTATCTAGTTAATCATAGGTACTGTTTTGCCTTCTTAGGATTCTTCAGTAGGTCCTTGTAGTATGATATGTTTCTTGATCTTCTACCTTTTGCATCTTCTGTCATCCCCAATACACGCATAATTATTGAAATTTCATACAACATTTTTATGGTAAACAATTTATGAATATTCTTTCTGGTCATGTTTACTTGTTGCAAAACAATATCGCATTCACTTGTAAGGAAACCTTGAAATTTTACAACAATGTACAATTCTTCAAACGTTCACTGAGAAAACATGTTATTTTGAAATTTTCTAGAATTTAATTTTCTACTTCATCTATATCTAACCAGTCTTGATAAACGACATAATTGTGCTCAAAGAAAACATTATTGAAGTTTAATCTATTTATTTGAACAAGTAAAGATACTTCAAAGTCGAAGCAAACAAAAAGATAAAGTTAAGTAAAAGGGATTTAGAAGAAATTCAACGGCATACGTTTATTAAAACATCTAAGAAAACAGACAAAGGTTCCAAATTGAATCGTATCTTTGATGCTACAGACGTGAGTCTGAAGTCTACTGGACTGGAGTACATGTCAAGGAGAATGCTCTGTCGGTAATGTCAATAACAAATAGAAATTATTTATTTTTAACGTGTCGTGTTATCTATAAGAAATGATAAGTGATTCAGAACATATTTGTTGTCATGTTGGTGGAATAATGATATCTGTCATTGCTAGCGGTTTCCTATCGGTAACAGAGGTTAGATTGGAAAATTGTTGTATACTTTAGATGTTGTTTGCATAATCATATTGCTAGAATGTTATTTGTTATTATAGCTAAAAGATAAAAAATGGAATGACTGATAGGTAGAATTACAAAATTTAAATAGATAGAACTGCAACTCTTAGCATGAATGTTTGTGCTTGGCTAAAGAGACCACTTAAAGTAAAACAGTAACACTGCAAATCAATATGTCATCTAAATAAACCATTCGGATTAAATATAGTACTATGTGGTAATCGACTGGCTGGCTACCACCCTGAAGTGCACGGTGGTAGAGTACTATGTGGTACTCGACTGGCTGGCTACCACCAGTTGCCCTTGCCCTTAAGGCATTGTAATAAGGTGTACAACACGTTGGCAGTCCACCTGGTATTGCTAATGTTTATAGGCGACGGTAGTCACTTACCATCAGGTGACCCGCCTGCCTAGTTGTCATTAGTGACATAAAACAAACGAATGCGGTGTAATGGTAGTGTAGTTTGTATTTTGTGAAGTAATGTATAGAAATCGTGAGACTATAACGTAACCATACAAAGCGCACTAAAGATTTCAGAACTAGCGAACAGCAAATGCAGCCTGTTAATGTTGTCAAGTGATTTAATAACCTCAAACCGGTTGCTGATTACATTTCGCAACAATCGTGGACCCGATACTGTTCTGTAGAGTGGCTGCACCGGCTACTTGTGTCAAACAAGTTCCACTGGCCGCTATTACTGACCGTTCCGTGAATGGAAAACCTATGACACTGCCGAATTAAAAACCTTGTCACTTTGCTGTTGCTACGTTCTTCGTTTATCGTCAAATGATTTGATATCATAGCTTTATTTAATTGAGACAATATATGCAATTGCGTGTTCCATTATCTTAAGTGGGTCTTTGTCTTTGTGAAGGTGTAATATCTAATTAGCAGCGCAGTCAACTCTAAACATAACCTTCGCAATAACGCTGTCGTGTGAAGATAACTGCGCACACGCATCGCATGCCTCTACATCCGGCTGATGCGACGTTTGTGACTCAATAGTCTGTGCTGAACAAAGAACATTGTGGTTTGGAGAAATTAGATTTCTGGCTGGTTTATTTATACATCAACTTCTGTTTCAATATATTATCAAAAGGCTATTGTTAGCCCAAAAACGGAGAATCGTAATTTTGTGGTTGGTAGATTATTTCATTATGACGTTCTCACCAAATTTATGTCTTATTGTTTTGAGCAGTTTCGTTCATAGTTCCTCCACATTCGACTACGTTTACATTATGTGCAAAGATCATGCAAAGTTTGCCAGATCATTTGCTCTCGCTTGATTTATCTACCTTTAAATATGAACATGGACATGTAAAGATGGTCTTATTTGCCAATCTCAGCCAGTTGACCGAGCTTGACTCATACGAATATATACCTTGTTGGCAACTAGAATGGCTGATCTAAAAAGTGTTTATTTAAATCCGTATAGTTTATGTGTAGTGGTGTGAATCGGCGCGGGCGGTGAGGTCGACCGACCGGCGCCTGCGCACACGCAGCCAAGGCGAGCCGCCCCGGCCGGCATCGCCACTCGATTGCAAATAATATTAACTCAGTTGTTTAATACAGACGAGGAAAAGTTAAAGTTTGTTCATTTTGTTGATTTTCCTTTGACTTTTAATTGATGCATGAGGAGATGATAAAGACAGCTTGTACTAAAAAACTAATTTATGAAAAATCTACGTGTGTTTTGAACGTGTCTTTCATAAGATCAAAATTTAAAGATCCAATCTAATAAGTACGATAAGGTACTGCCAACCAGCCTTAAAGACTGATTCGGACTCTAGTAAAGTAGCTTCAAATTGTCAGAAGTTTTAGAGGAGCTTGGTAATACATGACGCGTGACAGACAATACGGTGGGTTGAGGATCCGAAACAATGCGTTCATTGTACACAATCACATCATCCTGTTCGATGCGGTATTTGTTTAAGTTCGGCCATCCTTAAACTGGTTACTACCACTTCTCTTTGATTCTGACTATCTGACTACAGGTGTCAAGCATTATTACAAAAATTATTTCTTTACTTGTATTTATCTCAATCATTTCAACTCTCAATATCATTATCTGGTGAAACTGATCAAGTATTGATGACGACAGGCACCAAAACATGTCTCAATCGAACAAAAAAGCAAATAATCATTTTAGGTTGTATGGTTTCTTTCACGGTCAATGGCAAAGTAAACGTGAGTTATTATGTTTTGTTAGTAGAATATTACTTGAGCTGTAGTATTATGAAGTATTATTTGAATCTCACCAAAAACATAAATGTAAAAAAGGAGAGCCAAGTTCAATACAAAAATTATTCTCTGCTGTGGGCTTCGCCGCAAAAAGAATGGAGATCTGAGATTGAGTGCCAAGTTCTATGCAAAATCCAAATATGTAGTCTAAGGGCTGACTTGGCTGGTTTTCCCATACGAATTATTATTAAGTACCTACTTTTACACAGTCATGGAAGAGCCTTATGTTCGATGGGTAGTTTCTACCAGCAAGCCAAATTTTCGGAATAATAAAATAAGAACCGAAAGGTAACAGGTTTAGAACATGCGAAGGCTATATAATTCGTATGGGAAAACCAGCCAAGTTAGCCCTTAGACTACATATTTGGATTTTGCATAGAACTTGGCACTCAATCTCAGATCTCCATTCTTTTTGCGGCGAAGCCCACAGCAGAGAATAATTTTTTTATTGAACTTGGCTCTCCTTTTTTACATTTATATTTTTGGTGAGATATAATTACTTTTTGTAGGTAAGTTCGCTCGGCCACGTTCGCGTCAACGGTTCGATTCGGTTGTCACAGCGCCCCACCCACCCCGCCCGCGCCGCTCCGGCGACACTCGGCGCGCGCGCGTCGTGTATATACCGAAAATCTAAATGCCTATTATTTTATCATTATTTATGAGTAGGTAATGATTTTACACTATTGATGTGCGCTAAATATAAAAATAATAATTAATCCCAGTTACAATATTGTAATTATATCCTAATAAGGGGGGGGAGCCAGGAGACTCATAGTGCAGGGAAACCTAGTTTGAGCTCCTGAGTCCCACATTAAAAATGTATTCCTTAATTAAAATTCATAATAATAATGTTCAACCATTGTGGGAGCAAATAAATAATTTTTGATTTTTTTTGAATTTTGAATAACGTAGGTACCCTAAGTAATATTAGGTATTTATGTTAAGCGTTCATAATAGAATCTAATTATTTAAAAATTGCCAGTTTTTTATTTATTCCTTTGTATTCATCTAATTACCTATCTGCATACCAAATTTTAACTCTCTAGGTCATCTGGAACTGGGTTAGAGTTTTGGTCTATAGGTCAGTCAATGATAAAAATGAGGAATTTTGGACATTAATATCTAAATAACCGTTTGAGATAAGCTTATGAAATTTAGAACACATATGTATCTCGCAAGTCTCAATATATGAGCCAAATTTGATACGTTTATGTAAAATAGTTTTTGATTTATGAGGGGGTCAAAAGTGGCTCCAAATGGTTCGTGTAATATTACACACGGTGCGGCTCGCCAGTTCTGTTTCTTGAACTCGGCTTGACACGCTCCCGCGTGTCTAGATTGAAAGTTGGTTTGTATCCAGCTAATTAGGTAGCATTTTTAAATGTTCTACCTCTCCTTTTGTATATCTTAGAATTTTTCTTCTCTTCATCTTAACAAATACATGATTCCTCAGTCCGCAAGTGCACTGTCGTTTGTGACGTGAACTTCTACTTTCCTCATTTCAAGGTCGAACTACGATTGTAGTTTTTAATAACATCTGCAATAAGGACCATTATTCTGTTAATACATTTGTCGTTACCAGTCGTCAGTAAATTTTCTGCTTAGCCGTTTCTATTAAAATGTTATTTTTAAATGATTACTGAATCGTTTAAATTCATTCATATCTGGCATTGAAAATTCTGAAGGTTTCAGAAGCCTTATAAGTTAAACTGATACTGGTAGATGTACCTGTAATACATTTATGTATTTGTTAAATAGGATTAGTGGAAATTACCTTAATTGGATGGAACATTTTTGATATAAGATTTGACATGAGTATGGGCTCTTGTACTTTTAAATACAAATCTGACTTTGACAATGATTCATTATTATGTTTAAGTAATGCCGGGTCGTAACAATTCTTCATCATCCATGGTTGATGGACATTCTCTTCCAGTTATGGAAAATTATACTGTTTATTGGCTTCCTCTAAAAGTCCTCAATCCATAAATCCCCGTCATGTTTCGGGAGCTGCTAGATTTTCTTCTAAATTTTAAACTTTCTCACTCTCGGTTTATTCTTTTGTACCATTAACATTTGATAAACTACTAAACTGCTCTATAAAACTTAGACCTCCAGTGTAAACCGATTACTACGTCAATGTCAAATTGAAATTGCTTTATTTTATTGTTTATCTGTATTTGTGTAGACTAGACACAGTGACCTCCCGCGACTCTTATTATATCGAATGAATAGCATTCACGTCTGAATTGTCTGCCAGCTCTAATGATATATCCGAAGATGTATTAATAACTTAAAAAGGAGTTTAATCGAGAGTTTTTAAAATGATTGGATCAAGATCTATAGTCTGATTAAAATTATTGTTCAGATCGGCATTGCCTATCGTTTTTGAATCTTGTCACTTTCCAGCACTTCCAACTGTCTTGATTTAGTTACGTTATATTGACATTATTGAAATAATGCTTTAGTGTAATAATTGACACTGATAGAAGCAAGCAGTATTTGATAAATTTCGTTCTATTTTCCTTCGGTGTCTGTCAATTTTGTTAAATAAAATTCAATTTTTTTCTTTCATGCTACAACAGTAATTATAATTACAAAACAACTATAAAATTGTGACGTTTTATATATCTAAGATTTGCATTAATCTTATCATTTATTTAATGATAATACAATGCTGTGCCAAATATGTGTTAATGAACTGTCTGGCCGGGTTTCTTTCTTCGGCGGTTGTATGTTTTCAGCTTTTACAGGTTATAGTAAAAATAGTTTTTACTGGGAAAGTCTTTTATGTCGTACCATACTTTGAATTGTTCATTCAACTCTACACTATGAAAGAACCATACTAAAAATCCCTTATTCATACACCAGAAACTTGGTTATGGAGTTTTTAAAATAAGAACTTTCACTCCATGTAAATAAAACAAGGTTAGGTAGCGAGATAAAGGTTCGTTCACACTGGTGTCATTACCTTGGCAATGCGTTGACGCAGGCGAGTGCCCACTCAGACAGGCTTCAAGATAAAACAAACGTACAACCCTCAGTTAGACTGATATATCCTGACGAGCGAAAGTCGGCACCACATGCGTATTCCCTACTATCTAATCATCTCTATGCTTCTCGATGTTTCCATCTGATATTATTATTTAACCGCTGCTCTGAATCTGAGTCGAAATTTGAATTTTAAATCTGTGTTTGGATATAATATGAAAATAAATTCCTAGTTTTTGTCAGCAAATAGCAATAGAATTTTTTTGACAGTAAAAATGATAGTACATATTTTATTATTGTGTGATAGAGCCGAGATATTTAAATGATATCACTTTATATATGGTGATATCAGTCAGTTATAAAGCCTGTAAACGACGTAATTTAATACAAAAGTTTCCATTGTTTTGGTTCTGTAAATAGAATACTTACATATACAGTGGACCCCCGGTAATCCGGCCCCTGTCTAATCCGCCACCCCTTGTAATCCGACATGGATTTTTCATGCTTCTTAAATTGATTGATTCATAATTTTTGACTATTTTAGTTTGTATGTACATTTGTTTGTACACAATTATTTTCTAACGTTAAGTTATTGCATATTTTTTGTAAGTTCTATAGCATTAATATCATTGCATAATTTTATAATAAAACGTAAGCTCTCTATTGTGTTGTTTAATTTATGTACTAAATTTGACATACAACATAACATATAGAATCTTATCATTGGAGCTGTAATTTGTCGGATTACAAGGTACTCTTTTGTAAAAAAATCCGGACTATAGGGGGTCTTAGGCAGTACTCTATAATCCGACAAATTCGATAGTCCGACACTGCCTTGCAAAATGTTTCTCGGATTACCGGGGGTCCACTGTATTGAAATACTATTTAGTTTACACATAATCACCGCCCATTAATCTTCTACGCTACACTTAATTATATGATATATATTATGTCGTTATAATCACAGGTACCTATAGCATTATATCATCAAATTATTATGGTGCTAATGTTTTTAGAAAATCACTAATTCAAGAATTATTAAATCTCTGCTTCGTTAGATTCTTTTCACATAAAGAGCCCCTTTCTGGTTATTCCGCTTTAATATTTTTTCGTTTTCTCATATTAGGGTACATATAAAATTTTTGTTAGTTCTTCAAATATTCATGGGGGTACACCATCAGTATTTATTATTAACGTAGCCAGCAAATTTTGTCCAAAGGATTGCTAAAGGATTTCGTATACACAGCAATCGCAGCGGATATTTGGAATATGCATTTAGAACGTGAATGTGACGTAGCGCTTTAATTCGAGAATTTTGAATAATAACGGACATTAACCTTTTTAAATTCTAGTTTTAAGGGTTCCATACCCAAAGGGTAAAAACGGGACCCTATTACTAAGACTTCGCTGTCTGTCCGTCTGTCTGTCACCAGGCTGTATCTCAAGAACCGCGATAGCTAGACAGTTGAAATTTTCACAAATTATGTATTTCTGTTGCCGCTATAACAACAAATACTAAAAACAAAATAAAATAAATATGTAGGGGGCTCCCATACAACAAACGTGATTTTTTGCCGTTTTTACGGAACCCTTCGTGCGCGAGTCCGACTCGCACTTGGCCAGTTTTTATTGAGATTTCAAAGTCATCGTACCACAATAAACGTGTCAAACACTGGTTTAGGACGTTTAGTTTGCGAACCACTAAGGTGGGTCATCGTACTCTACACGAGGCCGATACTATTTTTAATGCCACTTGTTGAGTGGGTTTCGTGGTATAGCCAAAACAAGAACGTAAACAATACAAAACACGATATTAATGTTTACTTAATTCATCGTCCATATTGAAAATATTACTAATAAATCTGACAAGACTTTTGCCAATATTCACCGGAGGTTTATCATCTACGACGTTTTTGCTTAAATCCTTGTGTATCTTATTTTATCGACAAGATAAAATCACACAACCATGACGGAACTATGGAAGTGGAAAAATGTAATTTGGTAAACCACAGCTCTCAAGTCGATCTTTGATGCAGAACTTTCAGTTCCCTAACCTTTGTGTCTGATAGAGGAGCCACTTTAGTATGCGATGTGACTAATGGTACGCATAATGCAATTGATACGTGCGCGTATTTACGTACTGACGGATCGCAGATCATAGCTGTGTTGCAGGGCAGAATATCTACGTGCTTCGTATTTCTGATCCATATAATGTGACTTCAAGCGACGGATGTATTCGGAATTCGAATTTCATTTTTATTCAGCGCTGGCGAATGTTGTTTTTGTGGATCATAGTGCAATGACGTTTTTTCGCACGTAGTTGTCTCGGTTAAGGAAACGGGACGGACTTCTGAACAGGGAAAGTGAAAACTAAAGAAGGAAAAGAAGATTTTATAATTGAGAAATGGTTTTTCAAAATATAGCTGCTAAACATGATTCCTGATGATGGAAGTAAGACTAGAGTTTGGAAATTTGGACCCCGTAACGGTGAACATCAAGAGAAACAACTGCCCCCTCCGTGGACTAATGACTTGCTCAAGACTTCGTTGAATTCCACGATTTCAGGATCTAAACATAGGCATCCCATGTTTAGCAGTAGACAGCCCTATGTTTTTTTATGATGATAATAATGATGACTAACGTTATGATGTATATCGGCATCATCATGCCCTATGTTGATAATAATACACGGCTAATTGCATACTAAGATAATTGCCGTGATATCATCTTTTTACTATATTATAATGACTCCACAATTGCGCAATCGCTTATTCATTACTCTTTCAGTTTGTGCTTCAAGATTTTTTCTTCGAAGCATATTGACCCTTGCAACACCAATTATATCCTTATTTTGACATACTCAGTTCATCCGCCATCATGTACAGGCATACTTTTACTTCCTGTATTTCAGCCGTTGATGCGTTTGGTACATACGGTAGAAATGAGACATCCGTTTCCTTTCTCACCTTTGAATCCGCCGACACTTCCGTTATCCTCATATTTGAAGTCACATCCGCCTCTTGAGCTCTGCAATACGATTTCCAAGGTATCCTCTAAAGATATATACAGGTGTTCTGAAAAGGTTGGTAGAATTATTACATGGAAATACTCATCATCAATCACACCTCCGTCTGTGCAAGCAGGCTGGTACTCCCGTTGCACGTATTTTGTCTTTTCCACTGTGCCGTGTGCTAGGGTACGAATAATAACCGTATGACTTCTGGAACAGTAGATATCAAAATTGGTCTCTTCTTGTTCAGCTGTTTGTCCTTCAAGTGGCTTCTTATTATCGAGCTACTACTTCTTGTATGTGCTTTATTATCTTATAGATTATTAAATATTTCCTTTTCTTTTTTACAGGTAAGCACCTAACATGTGACCACAGAAGATTTGAAACCGTAAGTGAATTTGCGAAGTCACGAGTGATTTTTAAATAGAGATGTTTAGCTTCAATGTTTGAATTTACATATTTCTGTCGCTAGGGCCTTTAAAGGTTCGAGGTTGTTTGACATGATAAGTCAAAATTATGAAGACTATGTCAAATTGCTTAATCGGATGAAATCATCAGGTCCACTACTGAAGGTCTTACTGGCCTTATAAAGAAATCTTTATAATTCTATTCGATCGGATTTTGGATGACTTGTTTGACTATTATATTTTTCTATTGTGTTTCATGTAGTTGCAGTTATATTTTAGCGGAGCTGTTGGCATGAAAATTATATTCCCTGACTCACGCCACTGGTAGTGGGTTACCTACCATCCAGATGAATAATTTTGTTTTCATGAACGTGTCTGGGTGTAAAAATATATTTTTAATTTATATAAGTTTTTTATACAAACCGTATGTATACATATAGGTACTCCATGTGGGTTATCTGGATTCTAGAGTACAAACTCTGCTTAGTTTAGGCTGAGAACGTATGTGCTGGAAGTCCGAGGATATTTATAAATTGACGATTCTAAGTAATTGTTCCGGCTATGTCCCTGTCATTCAAAAACAATAAATATAGCGGTGAACAAAACAAAGGAATAAATGACAAATTGCCAAGCAAACTTCATTTCTTTATCCTAGACGTTACATTCGAATTTCAAACACCTATTAAATTTAAGCAACAAAACCCCATTAGCCAAATAAATATACATAACCCCTGTATTATAAATGTGACGGTCCAATAGCGCGCTTTAAAACCTCTTGTATTCATTAGAACACACGATGTCCTATCGATTGTAGGTTGGGTAGGTCTAGGTAATCCATTTAGGACTAGCTCGTTAGTCGGATCCGGTGACGCGGTACCCTGGAGACGGCTCACAGTAGACTCTATATTGATTTTCTTACGAATATCGTTTGATTGGATATTTAGTTCCAACTTCCAAGTCGTCAAAATAAAATCTTGTAACAATATTAAAAAATATGGACGATAGAAGCGGACTGGGTCTCAAGTCCATCTGCATCTGCCGAAACTCACTGCTGCTTGGCGACAGATTTTCATCTTGAGGATGTATGAGGTACTACCGCCGTGCTATGGTTTCCTCGCGATGTGTTCCATCGTCGCCTTACTGCCTTAGGGCACTTATGAAGGTGGAACCTACTGATATTTCTTGCCGGTTGATCTCTGAACCTGTAGCTATAACATTCATAATGATGTTGTTCTCGTTGACCTTTTTAGCACTTTCAGTATGGAAAATGAAAAAATAATTGAAATTAGCCGATAAATCACAAGCATCAAACTACATTTAGCATTGTAGAAACTATAATATCTATATGCCAATACAAATCGAAGTGGTTCCACTTCGGGATATTATTTCCTTATATGCAGGTACTGGTATGTCAGGCCTTGCTGATAGCGTAATTATTTCCTCTTTGTGGTGTGGTAAGCGTTTATTCCAACTAATCACAATTCTATTTGTTATTTAGCTTCCGCTGCATTCGTTGTTTATGCTAAAGGAAGGGGTACTTACCCCTAATTTCATAATATGGGTAATGATGTAACAAAGTTCATCAAATTCCTGGTTTTATTTGGCGTCAGGTCATAAGTTTTTCGCAATCTGCCGTGTGTAGATTTCTTTCAGGATTATTTTTGTGTAGAATGAAGATTGTATTAAATCTCACCTTTTGATGATTGAAGATATATGTGGAAACCCATTTTGGACACGGTATTATGATATCAACATTATTCCTCCTCCACTCATCCAACTGTAAGATGAGTCAAACAAAATAGAGCAGAACTGTTGATGATTGCACAAATGCCAAGGGTGATTAATTTTCCAAGAGAGCTTCGTAAATCCATTTTCTACACCAGTGCAGATCTGACTTAATCCTTTAATTCCCATCCAGTGGTACTTGGTAATCCCGGACTTTCATTTTAGTTTTCCACCGCTTTGTTCTTAGTTCCTAGAGGTATAAGTGGAATCATTATCAAGGCATTTTATTTTCCTAGGTACTTTTTTAATTACTAATTTGTGCGTTTTATTTGACTGTTTTTTATACTCTAATGTATTTGGTAAAATTGTAACTGAATAATTCGACAAATGAAATGCATCTAGCGCTTTAGTGGCATTTTAAGGAACTCTAGTTTATTCATAAACATCTGATTGATCTTTACCTATTTGGAAGGTGGTAGTGAATTTTGTAGTACTTGCCACCACCCTCAATTTGGAATCATGTTAGCGTTGCTACCAAATACCACTATCGACTTTTTTATTTTTTTATTTATGTCACTAGTGACAACGAGGCAGGCGGGTCACCTGATGGTAAGTGACTACCGGCGCCTATAGACATTAGCAATACCAGGGGGACTGCCAACGTGTTGTACACCTTATTACAATGCCTTAAGGGCAAGGGCAACTGGCTCTCAAGTGCAACTGCCGGAACACACCAACAGGTGCTTGGCGACAGATTTTCAACTTGAGGTGGTAGCCTGCCAGTCGAGTATCACATAGTACCCTACCACCGTGCTGTGGTTTCCTCACGATGTTTTCCTTCACCAAAAGCTCAAGCTCCTTGTAGGATTCGAATCCACGACCTTCGCCTTGACTTCATCGTCACTTACCATTGTCCATTTAAAAGTCTTTCAATAGCAAAACAATTTACTAATTGAATCATTTTGATATTGGTCGAAAAAAACAGATAATGTAATAATATGCTTCTACTTCTATACATGGAAAATTTGCTATCGTGTTTCTTGCGAGCGTAATGATGCAGAACTTTCTAAGATTCTTCGTTTATGTAAAGTTGGATTACCTACGCACAATTTAAAACTTAATTAAGATTCCTTGACCTTAAAATGTTGTCAAGAACGAGACACTTTTGATTTTTTTAGGTTCCATCCAATTTTATTATAAGTAAAAAACGGTTTAGATAAGCGCTCCTAAAGCGGGAGGTTAATTAGCCTACTTTGAACTATATCGCGTCGCCGGCATCAACTTCCTTCCAGCTTTCAAATTCAGCTTCCTTTACTGTACTTCAATAAGTGCGCGGAGCTCTGTCTACCTTTTTTATTTGATCTGAGGTTGGTTTAAAAGTTAAAAAATATTTTTAAAGAATACCTTGAACCTAGAGAAGGTACAAATATTCGCGGAGCTAAGTAGAACCCATTTACTTTTTGCATACGGAACCCTAAAATAAAAAACTCCAGGCGGCATGAAACCTTGCCTCTTCAAATCTCTTCCAAACTTGTAGATATGATAGTGTTATCAGAACTTGTTATCGTTTCCTGAAATTGAGCTACAAGATTATTGATAACATTTATTACTACGACTTAGTCATAGTTGTGAAAATCAACAGAATTTCTGAATCTTGTTTTAAAATGCCTGTTGTCATCAGTTTCCGCACAGGCGCTGGTGCATTTTTACGTATTCATGCATTATCAAATCATGGTGGCTTTCGAGAGCCGGCTGCTACTTGAGAGCCAGTCCACCACCACCACCTCTTTCGGCTACATCATCACTTACCATCATCAAAAAGCATCGTTCAGTAGTCCACATCTCTATTTATCACGCTTACCGTGATAAATATTTATAGCAGTTTAAATATTTACATGAAAATCTATTTCCTTAATGTGTCGTTTAATTACTTTTAGAATTTATATTCTGTGCTGATAACAGTAACTAGGTAATTAAAAAAAAAACAATCCCGAGGCCAATACTAAGTATTATCAAAATAACAATTTAGGTCATCTATCCTGTACGGTAGATAATATAAAAAATCCTTATGCGATAATTGCGACGAATCTCGGGCATTGTTTTAATAAACATTAGGTCACGAACTTGAATACTAGATTAAAAAAAAAACCGAAAGTACCGTACAAATTTTGTAGTTTTTTTTTGTATTTGTTGTTATAGCGGCAACAGAAATACATCATCTGTGAAAATTTCAACTGTCTAGCTATCGCGGTTCATGAGATACAGCCTGATGACAGACAGATGGACAACAGTCTTTGTAATAAGGTTTCCGTTTTTACCCCTTGGGTACGGAACCCTAAAAAAACAAGCGAGCCTTACAGTAGTAGTATACGATGTGTAACATCTGATATCTCACCTTGGTAATTACCATACATGTATGAGAGTTTGAGGCTGTATGGGCTAAAACCCTTTGCCTGCACTACAATTGAGGAAATGTCCCTATCTGACAGCCAACTCTACCAGGTGGCTTCCTGTTACACACTTACGTCCCTTTTCACTAAATCACTCCCACAGATTGAGAAGATGTTACACATCAATAAAAGTCAGTTATAGCAGGAATCAAAGAAATTTTTTAAAAGCAGGAAAAAAATATTTTTTAATATGTATTTTTGTATTAGTTTAAGAATAAAATGGTTAAACATTGAAAAAAAAAAAGCCAATTGCTGAGTTTCTTGCCGGTTCTTCTCAGTTGAAGGCTGACTTCCGAACCGGTGGTAACTTCTGTAATTCGACCTTCATAAGCGCCCTTCTAGGGCCTAAACAGAATATATGGTTTTGACTTTGAATGTTTTTTATTCAAATAGGCCTTTACAACAAGCACTTATGTATAGTCTAGACTTTGCTGAGAAGAGCCGGCAATAAACTCAGCAATTACTTTTTTCAAAAACAATTTACACCTATTACATTAAATCATTACCTATTTATTTATCTAGTCTCACTCATAATATTTGCGTGTTAAGGCGGCAATAATAAATAGAATTTAATAACGACTGACTTAGTAAATAACAAACTCAAGCAGACCATCCCCCACAAGCAGCACCTGTTCACAAGTTAAAAAATATAGCTTATGTATCTTCATTTCGCTTAGCATATAACAGTGTAGTACTACCCTCGTTTCATTACGTACCAAAGTAAAGCTAAAACAATTGATAGAAAATGTTAATCCCGCTTCCGCGATCCCAGCGACCTCTGACGCCTAATGAATATCAAAACGAACCGTTGTATTAAATACGTTCTATCTATCATTCATTGTCTATTTAATGCGTTCGAGATTAATCCTACTAATATTATAGAAATGCGAATGTAACTGTTTGTCTTTCACTTTTCACGCCTAAAGACCCTGAACCATTTTTGATGTATGTTGGTACAGAGATAGATAGATAGATAATTCTTTATTGGTACACCACACAATAAAAATAACAAAACAAAATAAAAAGATAACATTAAGAGTGTCACAATGGGCGGCCTTATTACTAATAGTAATCTCTACCAGGCAACCTTTGGATGGAGAGGATTTCAAAAACAATAAAAGATGGCGGAGCACGTATTCAAACAGAATTCATATCTTACACTACAATTATATATACTAATAATAATATTAAATACACTACTCATACACATATACTTACAAAGATACATACATACATATACTAAGTCCTAATCAATGTATACATAATAATATATATATAAAGAATACAATACATACATACATATACTATACGAGTATACTGAGGTAGCTGAGCGATTTAGAAGCAGAGCACTAAATTAAGTGGAGAGGTAAAACTTTTTTAAACGGTCTTTGAAGATGTTCAGGGATGGTGACCTTCTAATCGAAATCGGTAAAGCGTTCCATAGGCGAACAGCCACAATCGTAAATGAGCCATCATAAAATGAACTGACATGTGATGGTGTTTTAAGACGTAGATCTACTGATGACCTCACTGTGCACGAACTAGAACAGTGAAGGAACTCAAAACGTTCCTGAAGATAGCGCGGGGATGAAGGATTATACAATATATTGTAGAGCAGAGAGAGTATGTGAGCATTCCGGCGAAATCGTATGGGAAGCCACTTGAGCTGAGATCGGAAGTGAGATACGTGATCATATTTGCGTAACCCAAATATGAATCTTATGCAAAAATTTTGAAGTCGCTCAAGCTTATTAAGCTGGTCCTCTGTGAGATCTAGATAGCAGGCGTCGGCGTAGTCAAGAACAGGAAGCAGAAGAGATTGAGCTAAAGCAATTTTAGTGGCAGTAGGAAGGAAGTTACGCAATCTATTCAGTGAGGCTGCTGACGCAAATACCTTGCGACTAGTGGCTTGTAACTGAGGCTTCCAACTCATGCAATTGTCCATAATGAGACCCAAATTCTTCACAGTATCACTAAAGGGAATTATAACACCGTCGAAATTTACTTTTGGAAGTGATTGCCAGTCCACCCTGGATATTAATCTCGAGTTGTCTACAATCATAACCTGAGTCTTAATCGGATTGACTTTCAAGTCAAAGGCTTCGCTCCACTCAGTTATGCGCCTCAGGTCAGTATTCAAAGTTTCAATAGCTTACTAGATACTCCTTGGAGAAGGACATATCAGGAACGCGGGTGAAACCGCGGGGAAAGCTAGCTAAAAGATAAAATTCAAATGCCCTATGAACGTTTTACTACATGGTCTGTGCAGATCACAGGGTATTCCCCGAAATGCCGTGATTTTCTAATAATGCCACAGACTTGTTCTTTTGTAATGAACGATTGAATTTGTAGCGAATATAAAACCGCATTCTGATTCATTTGATGAATCAAAAGGCGATTAGGTTTTTTTAGATGTAATCCTTGGGACTCATATTTTTTTGTGACGTGCGTTCAATCTCCCAAACAACTGCGGGTCAATTACGTAACTTGTTGCATTCAGTTACAATGAAAACCGTTTATTAAAATAGTTTTCTTATTATTTTTTTACGCCATCCACGGAGACCCGCACTCGTTTTTCTAACCACTTACAGTGCAAGTATGCATCCTTTCGCTAGTGTTGTAGTGCTGTCTATATGCAGCACTACAACACTAGCGATAGGATGTACCACCCGATTCATGATAAAACGCGTGTGTAGTTGCGGTAGTTGTCGTATTTGTTTATTTGGCTCCTTTGATGCGCGCCGAAAAACCGACAGGGGTGCGATGACGCGTGTTTGTTATTTGTCGCAATTGTCAAAAAGGCAAATATAGCAAATGTTTGGTCAAATATCACAAATACGCAAACACAAATAGCCATGTGGATTGCCAGCATAAGGTTATACACTCGATATATGAACGTGAAAGTTTCGCTTTCTACACGAGCGGCGCAGGCGCATGGGCCTGCCATTACTTAAGATTGCGTAATGCGGATTATGAACGTGTTCGCGGGAAAGGATCAAGCGATCTATACAATGTTAGATAGATCCAGTTTCCGATCGATTCAAATAGGGTTGCCAGTCGGTGAAGTAATTAATTTTGATATTACTTCGTTGGCTGAAATTCTTAGGATGGAATTTTCTGTTTTGTTTTTTTTTTTTTATGTCACAAGTGACAACGAGGCAGGCGGGTCACCTGATGGTAAGTGACAACCGTCGCCTATTTGACATTGGCAATACCAGGGGATTGCTAATGTGTTGTACACCCTATTACAATGCCTTAAAGGCGAACTGGCTCTCAAGTTCAAATGCCGGAACACACCAACAGGTGCTTGGCGACAGATTTTGGAGGTTGTGGGTTCGAATCATACAATGAGCTGAAGGAAAACATACATAGGAAACCATAGCACGGTGGAAGGGTACTTTGTAATACTCGACTAGCTGGCTCTAGTTGAAAATCTGTCGCCCCGTTGGTAGTTGCACTTGAGAGCCAGTTACTTTAAAGGCATTTTAAAAAAGGGTGACTACACATTGGCGAACCTCTAGTATTGCTAATTATTGAAATTAGGTGATGGAATTCACTTACCATCAGGTGACACGTAAACGTGAGTATTGTCACCTTTATAACATTTGCAATGCAAAACAAGAGTCCAGTTGGTTTTCTTCCGAATAAATCACATTACTAAGCGGATCAGAATCAGACGGTCATTAATGTTATGTATGAAAGGGTAAAAAGTATCTGATTTGGTAGACGACAAGATCAACTTATATACTTGTCCATACTACGCTACGGTAACCGCTTACCATCAGGTGGGCCGTAAGCTTGTTTGCCACCTAGTGGTATAACTTTGTGAAACACAGATAAATATATGAAGTGTCTGAAAGTGATTAAAAATACATGGAGGTAATGAGTTCTTTTAATGAAATATTTTGAGTTGAGTAACAACTCGAATATTACGCTTTTATAAAAACAACTAATACATCTCAAACGCGACACTGCAGTAATATGTTGAAAAGGAAATTAACTAATTTATTAACGTAATACTTTTCCCCAAATCACCTTAATACCTACAAAGAGCATTAATGTTCACAAAGTGGTCTGATAGAGCTGTCCAACGAAGTTTAAAATGATATTAGCAACATAGGAAAAAATATGGATGCTCATTTTAATTCTTGTTTACTTTCACAACTTCTACTAAATGGAAACATACGGCGGATATTACGGTCGCTCACGCTGCTGTGAAAGCTTCAATGCCTATAGATATATAGAAATGCGAAAAATTGGTCGCACAAATGCCTATTGGTTGTATTAAATTGTATAACCATGGTCGGTTATTAATTTTTTTAATAATTAACCCCAATTTTCACATTAATTAATATCAATACCATCGAGAACTATTTAAATTGCTACGTAAACAATTTGTCAAATGTTCAAATAATTTCATTTGAATTTATCAATTTTAATTAAATGAAATTAAATGTTTATTCATCCAAATAGGCCTTCACAGGCACTTATGAATAGTCAGACTCTAATGCTGGGTTCGGAAGGTTGGTCTTTTCAAAAACAACTTACACCTATTACATTCAATAATTATTTATCTCACTGCAATATTTGCGTGTTATGGCGGCAGAAATAGTAATCTATGTATAGAATTTAATTATGGCTGACTTAGTAAACTATAAACTCAAGCAGACCAGCCCACACAAGCAGCACCTGTTCACAAGTATGACGCGTTTATGAGATGTAATCGAGTTTATAATATCCAATATTGTATTGAGCTTTGGTATCAAAATCCGCTGCGTTCCGGCTCACCACACAATATAGTATGTTTCCAAACTAGCTCGTTTTTAAATAAGCCAGAATGATTTATACCGGCAGGGTGCGAATTTATTAAATCGTTCATCATCGTTTTCCTAACTCCCATTATGGAGGGGAATAATTTCCCTTGATGAAAGTCTGTTATTTTCCTGTTTCGTATCATTAAGGTTTTCCGCCTGTTTTTTGCCTCAGGCTAAGTCGGTTTAAGCTAGACTTAATGTTGTGAAGTTTTTGCCCATTAAACAGTTCCTAAAATCGTTCATATTTTTTAGAGGCGTGCTTTATATTTATCTTCGTTACAAGATGGCGGTATATCTAAAAGCCAAGAAACCTTGAAAACCTAATAAAAGCATCATCACTGAATTTAAAAAAATAATGGATTTTTTTCTCAATTTTCAATGTCAACAATAACTCAATCATCTATTATAAAAAATAATCGTATGAACGTTAGATCTATAAAAACACGTGAACGCAGAGAGAAGCGCGTCATTATGATTAATTTTCACCTATTTACCCGTCGTTTTTCCAGCTATGTTTCTATTATGCGCAAGCGCATCGTTTCCGTTGTTTCGCTCGTCACGCGTCAACGTCCTTTCACGTAGTTCTGCGGACACGGTCACCTCTTTCCAATGGGGGTATAATGACCGAAAATATGCTCAGGTCAATAATATGACAGGTATTCATTGCTTTGAGCAACAAAAATCCGTGAAAAGTGGCATGACACGTTGTTAGTCGGAGTATTTTATTTTTGTATTCTCGTATCCGGCTTGGTGTAAACATGTTTCAGGAAAAGTGTGTTATATCACAGTGTAAGAAACACATAGTGGGTCGACGCATTTCATGTTTGCGGTAAAAAACACATGCACAGCAGGACAATGAACGCAAAAATGTCGTGTATGCAGCTAAGGCTCTGCCCAGACGTTTTCGTTGGACGACTATATGGATTTATGGGCTGTGGTTAAACGTAGGCGGAGAGGAGATCATAGAGGAAAAAGATAGTACGTACCCTTAAATACCTAAGCTTACTTAAGCTAAATTATTAGTTCAAATTGTACTTCGTCTACATACAAGCTAAAACTAGGTTACCTATAAAGTAATTCTGTGTTTGCGTTATTGGCCCCAGTTCAAACCGGGTTGAACCGAGAGCGCAGCATTGCAGCTCAATTTGCTATTTAGCGACCCATTTTATACTTAACAGCGGCTTCACAATAGATAGACGGGATTTCATATTGTAATCCGGCGCTGTTGGATTCTGGCATCATTTTCAAATTAGTCTTGTTTACAAATTGGTGTAAAATTAGAGAATTATTGTGGTTCGAAGATTCTTCGACGCGAAGTTTGGTCGTTAACTTAGGTATTTGCTAAAATAACTTCAATTTTCCCATCTACTTCCCATTCATGTGAATCGTTCTACCTTTGCTTGCATTTTGACTTGTCGATCCTCCAGTTGTTCTATTTTTTTTATTTTTTTTATTCTCGATAGGCTTGTGTTTGACCACAATCTCACCATGGTAAGTGATGATGTGGCCGAAGATGGTAAGCACACGAAGCCTAGATGGGAACTGGCTCTCAAGTGCAGCTGTCGGAACACCCCGATAGGTGTTTGGCGACAGATTTTCAACTTGAGGGTGGTAGCCAGCCAGTCGGGT
Source organism: Ochropacha duplaris (assembly GCA_951361185.1). Taxonomy (NCBI): domain Eukaryota; kingdom Metazoa; phylum Arthropoda; class Insecta; order Lepidoptera; family Drepanidae; genus Ochropacha; species Ochropacha duplaris. Next base: position 552,289 of record OX592702.1, on the reverse strand, counting down.
ACTACAAAGTACCCTACCACCGTGCTATGGTTTCCTCACGATGTTTTCCTTCTATTGACAGAATTGTCGCTGTAATCACGTCGAAGCTCATTGACACCATCAAATCGACCCCTAAACAGTGGGTCACACATGTTGTCACAGCTACTCCATGGCCTCATTACCGAGTTACTTAGCGTCCTCTATTCCATTACTTAGAACCTATGCTCGTGACTATTCAATATGATTAAACTACTTGTTACTCGTTTACTTGATATCTCTGTCAATTTCGAGGAATAGAAACAATGTATAATGTACATTGTTAAAGAGGGATATTATTTCATCAGTGTATTCATTTAAATTTGTGATGTGTTCCTGGGATAAAGGAAATAATTATCTGACTGCTTGTTTTCTAGGAACTCTTAAATTATAATGAACACTCAACACTGTGAATTTATTGGTTATATATATTTTATGTTAGAATGAAAATCATGGCAGGCATTTGCGTCAACTGGTGGTAAATAACTGTCGTCGCCTATGGAACATTTTGGCTCTCAAAGCAACTGCCGGAACACCTCGGTAGGTGCTTGGCGATAGATTTAAAAAAAAATTAGGTCTTTCTCTCCAGAAGTCATTCGTTTGGTTCAACCTGTCAACAATCTCAGGGTAAGAGATGTTGTCAGTAAGCACACAAATTCACAATTGATTGAGGCAGTATGCGACGCGCGTCATAGCTATGCCATGTTCCAATTATACAAAAAAAAATCAAGTTCAAAGTAAACAACGAACGAAGAGAACAAAGGCTGTTTTCGTTCTCCGGATAGATATGCATGTGCTGTGTCGCATGCATGCATGAATAATGCATGTGTGCTGTTGTCGACTGACTGACATTTTGATATATGCTTTGGTACTTTTTTTTTGGGTGATGTGGCTTAGGTGATATGTTCATTAAGCCTAGAAGTTTAAGTGAGATAAATAGAAAAGGAACAGAAAAAGTCAAGAACAGATGCATACTCGTAGTTTGTGTTGTGAGAATGCTTTGCATGCTATCTTCGTCCGCATCAGCACTTACCGTGGTGAGATTGTAACCTGATTGAAGACTATATTCGTATAAAAAATCTTCAATCGGACCGGCTTTTCATGATATGCATCGGTAAGATATCAAAATAATACCCATTATCAAGATGTAAAAATATGCAATATTAAATTATGTAATAGAATATTATTATTTGGTAGATACTTACTCGAAAACTCGTTTAAAAGTAGGTAGGTAGTATTAATAAATTTTCACAGAATGAAATATGCAGTATTATTTACTTTTTGCAAACAAAATTTAATCCACTAAGCTTTTTTAATTTATCATAATTTTAAAGTGATAAAAAGACTCGGCGAAAATAAAAGTTACCTTTTTAAACCTAGAATCTTGTCACAAATTAAAAATACATCACAGCTTCATAAAAAAAAACTGACACCGACCAACTTAAACGGTAATTCGCGCAAGGTTCCTAGTTTGAAAATTGAAATAAAGAGCTCTCAGACGCGCAGACTTACCGTAGACCACTTTCATCCACTTCCCTAACAGTCGCGACGTATCGATCGCGGACGACGCCAGGTGAGGCGGCTATGTCGAATTTTAGGGTAGACTCACACGTAGGTAATACGGGAATTAAATACGTTTGAAATTCGAATTAAAAGCGATTGCCGCACAAAAATATTCTAAATCCGAAATTAGAGTTTCTTGCCGGAGCCTTCTCAGTACAAACCGGTAGTAGAGTCAATTGTAACGTTCATTAGTGCCTTACCAGAGACTAAACTAAATAAATGAGTTTTGAATTTGAGAGCTACATCCTTGTTAAGCAAATTACTGTTATGTTGCATAAGTGGATTCAGTATTTTATTTGTAACGAAATAAATAAGTAATATTAACAATCTTCTTTAATTTTATCTGTTTATTGTTACTAAATAGTCTAACTGATAATAGTCTAATTATGACTTGTTTAAACATGGAGCTATTCCATTGCTTTATAAATATTTTGGGAGACATGTTAGCCAAACTTAGAATTGTTTAAAGAGAACAACTTAATTGTGATTATCAGCCGCATATTTTTTTTATTCTGGATAAGCTTGTGTTTGACTACAATCTCACCATGGTAAGTGATGATGTGGCCGAAGATGGTAAGTACACAAAGCCTAGATGGGAACTGGCTCTCAAGTGCAGCTGTCGGAACACACCGATAGGTGTTTGGCGACAGATTTTCAACTTGAGGGTGGTAGCCAGCCAGTCGGGTACTACAAAGTCCCCTACCACCGTGCTATGGTTTCCTCACGATGTTTTCCTTCACCGAAAGCTCAAGCTCATTGTAGGATTCGAACCCACGACCTTCGCCGCGGTATTCGACGTCACTTACCACTGAGCTATCATCGCCTTAACTTAATTAATTAACTTTTGGTAATTGATAAACACTGGCTAAAGTGTTCATTAATTTCAGAGCACGATGATTATAAATAGGTATAGTAAATTCCGGATATTATCGTCAGAAGTCAAAGTCAAAACCATTTATTCACTTTAGTCCCTAGAAGGGCACTTATGAAGGTCGAATTACAGAAGCTACCACCGGTTCGGAAGTCAGCCTTCAACTGAGAAGAACCGGCAAGAAACTCAGCAAGGTTACATTTTGGAACGAAGTTCCTTATCGCGCGTTGTGAAAGGGGGCTAGACCGAAAAAAAATCTTACGACACTTTTAGTGTCACTGTCACTGTCGGTGACAGTTGTGTGTAGTAAGCTATTGTAAGCTGTGCGGCGTGCGCATGTTTCTCTGTCTGTCTGTCTCTCTCTCTCTCTCTCTTATAGAAAGCAAGCCAGATATTTTCATTTCTATTTATATATATATAATAATTTATATATATATATATATATATACTCTCTCGACTTATATAACTTATATAACTTCGTTCCGTCCGGGTGTCCCTTGACACCTCTCAAGTTTTTTTTTTATATTTTTGGACCATCTGACTATATTGGCTTTCGATACATATTTGAATCTGCCATGTGATCATAAACTTTACTTGCATAATTGTATAAGTAATGGCGGCGACCCGGATGCAGTGGGGTACAAAAAAACCGCACAATCAGAAATTAACCGCATTTTTTGCTCGCCTTTGTAATTGTAGCGGAGAATTGAGTTGTGTGTTCGCGATAAGATAGGATTAACAGTTTTGCTGCTGAGATATTATGTAAGCGTACATTTGCATTTCAGATATGTTTGTTTTCCTCGCAGACGGTTTATATACATTTTAGATGGTCTGGTTATCTGAAATCTATCTTATGCTGTATAACTGTCAATTTGAATTATATTTTTTGTGTTTACAATATGGTGTATAAATCTTTTCTTGGAAACTCTATGATAACATCACCCAGTTTTATAATTATTTATCTATCTATTTCTGTCTTTTTTAGGGTTCCGTACCCAAAGGGTATGAACGGGACCCTATTACTAAGACTTCGCTGTCTGTCCGTCTGTATGTCACCAGGCTGTATCTCGAGAACCGCGATAGCTAGACAGTTGAAATTTTAACAATTATGAATTTCTGTTGCCGCTATAACAACAAAATAAAATAAATATTTAAGGGGGGCTCACATACAACAAACGCGACTTTTGCCCTTTTTTGCTCAATATCAATAATGGCAACAGGTAGGCAATTGAAATATTCACAAAATACTTTAATAATAAATAATAAAATTAAAATAAATATTGAATACAACAAACGTTATTTTTTTACCGTTTTTACGGAACCCTTCGTGCGCGAGTCCGACTCGCACTTGGCCGGTTTTTTAATTGTACATTTTTCTCGACCGCATGTGTATGTCTGGGATGTAGACAGTTTGTGTGATGCGGTTTGTCTGTATGCATGTACGACTATGTATGTATTGTTAACAAGACTGCCTGTCTAGAGTCCTATTCATTTCCAGTTTAAAGTTATCCGACAAAACAATGCTGGTTTTCTTTTTGATATATTAAGTATTCATTTCAGTACACATTATTAAGACCTCTTTTATTTTAAACTGAGAAGATTCGGGCAAGAAACTCGGCAAGGCTTTTTTTGTGGTGTACCTTTAAAATCTACTTCTCCCCTTTTATTTGCACGCATCTGTATATACGTACCTAGTTAATTATTTTCTTATGTTACTAGTGACAGGGTCACCTGATGGTAAGTGACTACCGTCGCCTATAGACATTAGCAATACCAGGTGGACTGCCAACGTGTTGTACACGATATTACTAAGTCTTAAGGGCAAGGGCAACTGGCTCTCAAGTGCAACTGCCGGAACACACCAACAGGTGCTTGGCGACAGTTTTTTAACTTGAGAGTGGTAGCCAGCCAGTCGAGTACCCTATCCTCATGATGTTTTCCTTCACCGAAAGCTCAAGCTCATTGTAGGATTCGAACCCACGACCTTCGCCGCGGTATCCGACGTCACTTACCACTGAGCTATCATCGCCTTATTAGTAGGAGCCTCACCCAATTGGCTGACGTCTCACGTACACATCCGCTCCGCAATAATTTCCCACAGAAGCTATTTATAAGTCAAGCGATGACGTCAACGTGCTTTACTGTAAACCATTCGCACAAATGCATGCACTCACTTCGCATATAGGGGTTACCATGCATAAAAAAGTTTATCAATCGATTTCCTTTTTTTGTTTAGTATCATTTTTTAAAAATCTATATACAAAGACTTTCAGTCGCATACATTTTCTTCGGATTTAATATTCTTCTTTTATTTTACAAGTCATGTTAGGTTTTAGTGAAATTGGTGGCTGTTCCACTAAAACTCTTCACGGACTTTTTGGGACAACCTGAAAAGTCACGATACACGCTTTCACTTGATGGGTGCACTTGGATAAATTTTTATTGGACAAAACACCACTGATATTATTCTATAAAGCTCAAAATATGTGATTTCAATGAAAATTAAACGAAGTCGCAACGTGCCAAAAAGTCAGTAGCTAATTGACGAGCTTTTTTTCCCTCAAAATTTTTCATATGGTCCAATTTCAACCAGTGGGTGAACACCAGTATTACATTAATCTTTCTAATTCAACGTAGGTTCATAATTGTAAAATAAACATAATGTAGTTATTTCCAAATTCAAATTATAACGGTATTTAAAGAACTGGTTCTTAAATAGTGAAGATAACCCTACTGGTAGGTACCCAACTTGGCGCACCCTCGCACATTGTATATTTATCAGCGCGATACTTGCTCACTTGATGTTTATTATGCACAAATAAAGGACAAGAAAAATATTCCATAAAAGACGAACGATCGTTCGAAATCTAATACTTCTATATCTACACTAGCCAATTTAAAATGACTCTTAATTACCTACGTGTTTTATTAATAATGTTAAAGAGATTTAATACAATATGAGTAGATTGTTCCAGAAAAAAATGTATTCCCATAAACTGCCGCACCTTTTTTTTTCTCCAAAAATTGTGAAACACGTTATTCAAAATTTTCAATCACCTAAAAGGTTGCATTTCCAAAAAGCGCTTCATTGTGCTCGCCTACATTATAAAAGTAGGTCCCAATACTTTGGACTGTGTGCGTGTTGTAATATATCTGTCTATCAGTCTTTCATACAAAAATGTTGGGATATCTCTTCACATATAGCCACCTGATGCCAAAGCAAGTAGAGATTAAAGATTTGCAACCAGAGTCAGGCCACAAATAATTAGCAAAATCTCCTTATCCTGCTAGGTGGACGACCAGCTAAACCGCATCGAGTGGATTGAGAAAAGCCAACAGAAAACAATGCATTTACTGATAGAGACGAATAACGTCACGAAGTTGTAGTTAGATGACCCGAATGAAGTAGCAAGAATTGACTTAATGCGAAAGGGTTCTCAGATCTCAGATCAAATCTCAGAAATAATAAATGCTACAAACTTGAAATTTGGTAAGATTCCTAAGCTAAGAAAGGATTTTTGACAATTCCTCAGGAACGCGGGAGAAATCGCGAGGGTCAACTGATATAATGTTCTTGACACGACTTGGAACTCATTAGATTGTCATCAAGGTATGCAAGACGAACGCTAGACATTGTTTCTAAGTGCCTATCCAATGTGTTTAATATAATTGAATACCGGTTGTAATTAAATTGGTGGTAGTCGTAATTAAACTGATAGTAGTCGTAATTAAACCGGCACCGGTGTTATGTTATGTGTTTATTATGATTTATTGGAATTGTTATGAGATCGAGTATGATGAGGGTGTGTGGTTATTTTTAAATTTGCAGTTGGTTGAGATTTTCGTCTTAAGTTAAGTGCTCTGTTTTTATAATAGCAAAATATATATTATCGTTAACCTTTAGATTAAAAGTAGTATTTATCACACTCACTCAGGTGGTAGAGTTAATTGTAACGATCACAAGTGCCTTACCAGGGCCTAAACTGAATAAATGACGTTTTGAGTTTGAGTATGTAACATAGTATATAAGGCGATGATAGCTCAGTGGTAAGTGACGTCGGATACCGCGGCGAAGGTCGTGGGTTCGAATCCTTACAATGAGCTTGAGCTTTCGGTGAAGGAAAACATCGTGAGGAAACCACAGCACGGTGGTAGGGTACTTTGTAGTACTCGACTGGCTGGCTACCACCCTCAAGTTGAAAATCTGTCGCCAAGCACCTGTTGGTGTGTTCCGGCAATTGCACTTGAGAGCCAGTTCGCCTTAATAAGGTGTACAACACATTAGCAATCCCCTGGTATTGCCAATGTCTATAGGCGACGGTTGTCACTTACCATCAGGTGACCCGCCTGCCTCGTTGTCACTTGTGACATAAAAAAAAATGACTTTTGAATTGGATCAGCAAATTCGGAAATTGCCTTCTATAAAAAAAAACCAACTTTATATCTTTATGATATTAGTGTAAGAAAAGATTCACTTACTATTTAATCTACATCCCGATTATTTATATTTCACCGCAGCCTTATATTTCAATGACCGTATATGATCTATCAATTATCGAAGAAATAACATACATGTGCTTTATCGAACTATTGAAAAATCGCCTTTGCTTACAAATATCAGTCACTAACAGTACCTACATGTAAATGATTTAAACCGCATTCGGGTTAGGTCGATTTAATTAGAGCATTCCTTCGAAATCGTTTATTTTCCTCAAAAGTAAGAAAGAACAATTGCGTTTATGTTTTTGTTCTATTGCAAGACGTAAAATGAGGAGTCACCGCAGTTAGTCATTGAAACAACTTTTCTACAAATTATTGTGATGCATTACTTAAAGAAATACTAAATAAACCGTTTGCCAATGACGCGCTGCGAAAACGGGATGCTAATTAGTCTACTTTGTCCTGTGTGGCGTCGCCGGCATCAACGGACACTTCACGTATCGAATGCAATTAAAAATATCGTAATGTAGTGTGGATATTGCAATATTAAGTTATTTATGCGTGCGCTAGAGAGTCATTTCTCGACCATTTTTGAAGATAGAATATTGTGTAGGTCATTTACACACCTTTTTACTTATATCATTGCTCGTGGCTATGAAACTAGTTTGTCAAAACCGGTGCAGCACAACTATTGTCAGTTGTAAATTGCATAATAGCAGTCACTTCGCTGGAATCGATTCCGATCGGAATAATTGAGTGGCACGTTGTCGTTTCGTGATCGTTATCCTCGCGACAAACGTAGCATGCAATCTGACATTGTCATATTGTATAGTCACTCAAGTGCAATTTAAATCTTTGCTTATTGTGCATTCAGAATTCGTGGACTTCCCCTGATGTTGTCGGATACAGGTTTCATTTGGTTATCGCTGGGTTACTTATTATGGTGTGCTCAAGTTATAATGTTCAGGTTCATCTGTTTATCATACTTTTGTGTCCTAAATTATTTGATTGTAACAATGCATCAATAACAAATAATACCTTTTTTACGTGGGGAAATCCTCATAAGATTCACGGCCGCTACTTTATCACAGTAAATAGACCACGCTCTATGCTAACATGCTGTTTTGAACTATTGTCATTTAATTTTGCCCTTGTTATTATTGGTTTGAAGTGTAAATGAATTAGTAATAATTGTAATGCTCCTTTACACGATTTGCAGCCATTAAGACATCATCTAAATATATATTTTTTTATTCCAGGTAAGCTACCCACACTGCTAGAAGTAACAACAAATCTAAAAGACGTAAGTAGACTGAGTAATATTTAATGCGCGTGCCGTAATCAAGTAAATGGACAATATTCTGAAGTGAATTCAACATGAGACAGTCTCGTCAAATATTTAATATCTTGACAGCGGTAGTGTGCTAACTGCACTTAACTGAAACAGCAACTGTCGTACAACTATAGCTGTTTTATTTCACCCGTGCTGTTGTAGGAATTGTGTTGTAAAGATGATCGTAACAGTAGAGGATAACTTAGGTTAATTAATAAAGCCTATAAAGTGGCTTATTAGATGGAATACCAAAATATATGGTTGTAGTAGCTTCTCTCTGCACATACATCCCCCAGGCCAAGTGTAAAATATTTGAATATGCATCTTGCTATTATGTATTTTTGAAAATGTATCTACTGCAGAAAATAATTGCCTTGCTGAGTTTCTTGTCGGAGTCTTCCCAGTTTAAGTGTATTCCGAACCGGTGGTAGAGTCAACTCTAATGTCCATAAGTGCCTTACCAGGGACTAAACTGAATAAATGACGTTTTGAGTTTGAGAGCTCCTTGGTTTAATTCAAAAGCTATCGAAATTTAAGTAGAATTATGTAGTTAAAGACTCAAAAATGAGCTGTCATATCTTATTAGTTTGTTAATCATTATAGCTTACGTAATGCATTTCTAAAATTGATACATAATACCTTTTTTCTGCACGAATGAATACGTAGACACTTGAAATTTCAGTTTCTCTATACACAGGACATAATCCGCCAACCCCTAGTTCATAATACAGTATAACTTTAAAGTCATTGAACTAGGTTGGCAACGGCATTGGCAGCAGAGCGCCCTTTTGGCATGACGCCTGGCACCTAGTGCCAGCCAGCCAGTGAGCACTCCTCACTCCCGCCTTATTGCATTCTGTAACACCAATGTTTGCCTGGCTAGAACACTGAATTTAATATACTTCTATATAGACTCGTTTCACAATGCGACCTTTGTTGTAGCCAAAACGTTCCTATTGTTATTTAATTGTAATAGATGGCGTTTAGATATTGTCTTTAATTTTGAGCTGTAAAGCTCTAGTGCCTGGAAAACTGGAATTACTGTCCTATAAGTTTAGTTTCTAATAGCTTAATGAAATTCTAAAGTTCAGGCACCAAAATTAATTATAATTCAGCCACATGTCAAGACTATCATAACCTTTAAGTTTCAATAGTTATATATAGTGTTGTGAATACGTTTTAATGAGCTTATTGTCATTGTAATTGTCTTATAAATTGTTAATGAGAGGTTGAACCTCAAAACTAGTCAATCTTTGAACCCCCTTTTTTACGTGAGGATATCCTCATGGATATCCTTATGTCAGACTCCTACTAACTAAAATCCCACGGTGTTTCTACCTGTCGCTGCTGATGCTGGGTATACGGGGGCGCCGAAGCATTCGTCCACGTACCCAGCAGCGACGGCCCGGTGGCGGCCTCTACTGTTATGCCAGTGAGGATCGGAGCTCGTATCCTCACCGTCTCGCCTTGGGTAGTGAGTGGACACACACTAACCCGTTGTAGCTTCCTATACTTAGAGAATGAGATACTTGGAGAAATAAAAGGCTTGAGCTTGGTTCGGCGTATCGTGGTGATTCGAATGAGAAAAGAGATCTTTATTCTATGTTGCTTATATAGCCTAAGATCAGCGCCCTCTACACAATAAACTAATTGCTATTTTATCTATGTACAAAACAATGATTGTAAATAGGAGAGTAAGTAACACCCGTTTAGATTTTTGAATCCTGGATTAAGTTCTTCAGCCTATTTTATATTCTTACGCAGTATGATGCAATGGACATCAAAAGAACAAAGTTTCATTAAAAACTAATTTTAAAGTCTTCAAATATCATGTTTCTCTTGTCACAGACAGTATTAAGGATAACATTATGTATAAAGAACGAAGGAATCCATTTATTTCGTCCTGATGTGAATGGATTCTATTGAACAATTAGTTGTAATTTACGATTGGAAAGGATTAACTACACCGGTTCCGAGGTTCAATGGATTTTCCGAGGTAATTTATTCAGTTGTCTATCAATGATGTTGTAAAAAAGTGTAGATAGGTTACCTACACAATATTCGATTTTTAAAAATGGCCCGAGAAACGCTCACATAAATAATCGATATCTTAATCATAACACACGATGGCATTTTTGGTTGTTTTGGGGCACTTTTGCACTCGGTAAGTGAAGTCTATCCCTGGATGCTGGCGACGCGACACAGATCAAAGTAGGCTAATTAGCCTCTCGCTTTCGGAGCGCTTATAGCCTATCTACACCGTTTTATTTATAGTAATATCATTGGTATTTATAGTAACAAATTGTAATCGCAAAAATGAACCATAAAACTAATGAAAGTAATTTTTTTTGATTCTGTACCAGCAGGGAGTCAATCAAGTCCTCTTCATCATCCAGTAGTTTCCTTGGAAACTTCGGAGCCATTTATTTTAAGTTTCCTCGTTATTTGTGTTGCTGCTCTGGAGTTATGAGAGCCAACTTGTTATAAGCATCCAAATTTGTTAAATAATCCAGACTGTAACGACTTCATGAGTTTAGTAATTATCGAGTTAGATCTAACTATTACTGTTAGTTTTAAAAATTAACCCCTTAGCTCGCGATTCAATTTATTAATAGATATATTTTTTACGTCAGAAGTGTCACAAACAGACCTGATGGTAAGTGACTACCGTCGCCATACACATTATCAATATGACCTGTTTTTGAAAGCCTTAAAGGCAACTGGCTCTCAAGTACAACTGCCGGAACACACCAAAAAGTGCTTGCCAGTCGAGTACTACAAAGTACCCTACCACCGTGCTGTGGTTCCTTCAACGAAAGCTCAAGCGTACCTGAAAGTATTACCAAAGAGTTAGAAAATGACATGCACCATTGCCTAATAGCTATTTCAGATTTAATCAAAATCGTTTAATCTAAATACCATCGTTGATTTAAACAAATATAACAAATATTAGAGCTTCTATTCCCAGAGCAACCGCAGTCCGCAGGCCAGACTGTCCATGACGTCACGCACAGAGTTCGGTAAACACCATTCGGTATTTGTGCGGAATGTACAAACAAACCGATTCATTTGCGTGTTTAGTTAATTCCTCGTTACCAGGCCGCGCTGAAGATATCACTTTATTTGTGGCTTTATTTATCACTCTTTTACCTACTACGTAACCCTAAAAGTTTGGAACCTATCACACTAATCTCCTATCGATCCCACTTGTAATATTTTAAGAGCTCATTTGAAATTCTCCAGTTACACTTACTTTTTTTTTTATACCATTAGGTGGCAAACAAGCTTACGGCCCACCTGATGGTAAGCGGTTACCGTAGCCTATGGACGCTTGCAACACCAGAGGCGTCACGAGCGCGTTGCCGACCTTAACTTAGTTTGCTGAAATTTTTAATGAGTCATGTCATAACTAGGAATTTCTTACATTGATGCCCTTCATATTTAATTCCACTCCATTATTTTACACAAAATCCGCCGCTTTGTAACGTTAACTATGTAACAAAAGTTAATATGCCGAGAGTGTTTGTAAAATATGCCTCCAATCCGGCGAAAAGCTGTGAATTATGAAGCTATTTGTTACCACGTTACTTATTTTAATGACGGCGCGCGTGTCAGCCCTGTTTGTACATGTATCCCGGCTTTTCCCCGCTTTTTCCAATCCCGGACCCGAGACTCCGGGATTCTCGAGCTGAGCCCCCTCCGTCAGTCGCCGACGGGCGCCGCGCGCGACCGGTCGCGTCATCGCGTTGACGTACTTCTATAACAGATGGCGTTATTGCTCGTGGTATTGAAAATCAGAAGTTTACTTCCGACGCAAGTTAGTGCAGGTTTTAGCTTCTGTGTTAATGAATCATTAATGGTTTTCATGAAAGTGTATTAATCAGCGTACACCATGGAATGTGAATAAAACGGAATAATGTTTGTTTTGTGATTTAATGTGCCACAAAATGTAGTGAAAGCTTTTTGACTGCTTATACGCTCCATTTGTTCGCAAACTGCCTCCAGTTATGAGCAAATAGCGTCGTATTTTTTTTTACAGCTTCTCATTTTTCTTGTGAACTTTGTAACGAGTCTTCACAATGATGTGGCTTGTCTTAAATTTTTGAGAATTGGTCCGAGGTTCCTGGCATAAACAAGTCGTTTTTAAAAAGTTTTGTAACTGTGTTTTTTTTTATTCTGGATGAGCTTGTATTTGACCACAATCTCACCATGGTAAGTGATGATGTGGCCGAAGGTGGTAAGCACACAAACCCTAAAAGGAAAGTGGCTCTCAAGTGCAGTTATCATTATATCATAGACTTATACATAAGAGTGAGATAGTTGGGCGGGTCACCTACCAATCAATAAAAATGACCTTCGTAAAAGTGTCACCATTTTCGAAATAATTAATATATAAAATTATATATTAATTATTTCGAAAATGGTGTATGTGTGTGTAATAATATACCCTGTCCGGTAATTATAGGACTATAGTAGACTTCAAGCTTTTTTTTTTATCCTGGATAAGCTTGTGTTTGACCACAATCTCACCATGGTAAGTGATGATGTGGCCGAAGGTGGTAAGCACACAAAGCCTAGATGGGAACTTACTCTCATGTGCAGCTGTCGGAACACACCGATAGGTGCTTGGCGACAGACTTTCAACTTGAGGGTGGTAGCCAGCCAGTCGGGTACTACAAAGTACCCTACCACCGTGCTATGGTTTCCTCACGATGTTTTCCTTCACCGAAAGCTCAAGCTCACTGTAGGATTCGAACCCACGACCTTCGTCGCGGTATCCGACGTCACTAACCACTGAGCTATCATCGCCATAAAAGATTTTTTTTTATGAGTAGCTTCACATCGTTACAGAAGCTTCATTCAATGATTTTTTTAAAATTTATGTAGGTACATAGCTATCTGCGCGACGAGACAGTCTAGCTAGAATAATGATGTTAATTCGAACCTGTCTACTTGCAATTAATCTTTGGAATATCAAACGAACGTGCGTTCAAATAAAATTTTCAAGAAAACTAATTTTCTTTTCATCTTACAAATAAAATAAGTTATGAATATTGTTTTTAAATAAATAGTCCTTTATATATATGTTTACTGAAACTTTCTATGTACAAAGTAACAACGAAATACTGTGGAGCAATTTTTCGGGGAAAAAATCACAAAGCAATTTGACCGTACCAAAGAAAATATAACGTGGGAGGAAATATTTGTCTCTGGTTCGATGCGGGGATTTCTTTAACGCGATTATATCTGATGCCATCATATCGCGATAAAGAGTCGAATACAGGAGCCCGTTTCAAATTGCGTTCCAAATATTAAATATAAATCATTATTAATACCAACCAAAATAAAAATAAAACTTCTGTTTGTTTTTTCTTTGTTTAGTAGGCAAACACTACTTATAATTAATAGTAAATAAAATGTTTGAAATTAAATTTGGAATAGGATATTCATAAATAATATCTATACTAATATTATAAAGAGGTAAAGTGTTGTGAGGTTGTAGGGGGTAATCTCTGGATCTACTGAACCGATTTTGAAAATTCTTTTACCAATAGAAAGCCACGCTATTTGTGAGTGTCATATGGCTATATTTTATCCCGGGAAAAGATAAGATCCACGGGAACGCGGGAGAAACCGCGGGGGACAGCTAGTATTTTAATCAAAGCGAAGATCGTAGCAATTATATATGCTCTTTATATACCTTTTATTAAAGATTTGGAATGTTCTTCATTACTTTTTTTATGTCGGTAAGATTTCTTGTTAACGAAATTCCTTTTCTATTCTATTTATGAACGTAGATTTATTCTTATTTATATGGTACATTCGGAATTTAATTCTCGGAAAGGAATTTCTACAACAACAGCTTGTCCTTGCAGTATCAAAATAAATAATTACTAAAACCTATGTTGTTGTATGTTGTAATTTATGAACAGGTGCTGCTTGTGGGGGCTGGTCTGCTTGAGCTTGTTGTTTACTAAATCACTCGTAACTAAATTCTATTTCTTTATTCCTTTTGTGCCGCCATAACACACATATATTATCAGTAAGACTACATAAATAATTATTAAATGTAATAGGTCTAAGCTGCTTTTTAAAAAAGAGTAATTTCTGAGTTTATTGTCGGCTCTTCTCAGCAAAAGCAACCTTCCGAACCGAGCGTTAGAATTTATCATGAATCAAATTGTCGATTAAAAATACTTGTATGAGTTTACTTAATAGAAGGCGATGATGGCTCAGTGGTAAGTGACGTCGAATACCGCGGCGAAGGTCTTCTAGAAGAAGAAGGAATCCTACAATGAGCTTGAGCTTTCGGTGAAGGAAAACATCGTGAGGAAACCATAGCACGGTGGTAGGGTACTTTGTAGTACCCGACTGGCTGGCTACCACCCTCAAGTTGAAAATCTGTCGCCAAAACACCTATCGGTGTGTTCCGACAGCTGCACTTGAGAGCCAGTTCCCATCTAGGCTTTGTGTGCTTACCATCTTCGGCCACATCATCACTTACCATGGTGAGATTGTGGTCAAACACAGGCCTATCCAGAATAAAAAAAAAAAATATATATTTGAGTTTGAGTATGTATATAAAAGCCAATTCACTGATTAATCACGAAATCTTAGAAAGTATAAATGCTAAAAACTTGTTTGGCAGGTAAACTTAAATTTTCTTTCATTCCACGTACGCTAGACCTGTGGAATCGACTTCATGAATAGAGCGTATTCCCTTTTAAAAGGCCGGCAACAGCTTGGCTTTTGTATGGGCGGTGGGGATCACTTAACATCAGGTGACGCGCATGCTCTCTTTCCTGATAGTTGCTTCTTGCTAATAAAGGTTTTTTTAAATTCTACTCCTAAAGGGTTCCCTCGGGAACTCGGGTGAAGCCGCGGGGGACAACTAGTAGGTAAATAAATATCCTGCAACATTCTCACACGGTCATCTATCCCCAAACTAAGTAGAGATTGTACTATAGAAACAAGATGACTGATAGACTACTTCTCAGCTTGTGTACAGGTCTTTGTTAATTTGGATCTGTTCAGCTCCTTATGCTGGCGACTGTACATGGATGTGAGAACTGACAGTTGTTCCATACTGTCGCCTCATTCGTCGTGTCCATAAGAGTCATTACAAATTGTGTTGTAGTTATTAACTTGGATAAAACATTGCTTCGTAACACTGGTCTTGGATAAACCAAAATAGGCTCTAGGTCGTCGACTCACTCCAGAGAGTCGTGAGAGGGTGGAAGATGGAAAACGCCTATAGTCATTAGCAATACCAGGGGAATGGCCAATGTGCCGCTTACCTGTTCCAACGCCTGGTCTGACTCTCAAACTCGCATGTTTTGCGGCTGATTGCCATCTTGAGGGTGGAAGCTAACCAGGAATTTTATTGTGTTTTACTCGGTACCACAGATTATTATTACCGTCGTTGGTGTCAATGTTCAAAAATTAAGAAGTAATGGAGCAATAAACATCTAGATCAAGTTTTGCATTTTGACATACTACAATCTCTGATTTTATATAGCCGTTGAAATGTAGCTGAAGACATACAGTTCTATCACTCACGTAAGAATTCATGATCATTAAAAGAACATGAACTCCGATAATCACGTCTCTTTTAATGATCTAAGCTGTCTTGATGGACGTTCAGATAATTGCAAGCCAGGCATGATAACTATTCTCATTAGAATATTTCCCATGAATAACAAATTACAAATTTCATAACAATTCACTATCGAATCTTAACCAATGGCTGGTTTCCAACATTGTCTGTAGTACATAATCAGTACCAAATCCTTGATTACATCAAACAAAAACCCCCAAGCTATACAACCTCACAATGCCGTTACATTAAAGGCAAACCAACCTGAATTATTATGGACCAGCAGATCAAATCCAATTACCTCAATACTTAGTATCTTCTGAAGGAATTGCATGACTTTGCACCTGAAACTCTAAATCGTTGAGCCGATATCCATGTGAACCATTAAAACGCGGTGCCTTTTCTACTTGATGGTGTTAGCTTATGACTACCATCGATCGATAAGAAGCCGATTACCGCTGATATGGCTATAGATAGAACTCATAATAACGTCGCCTACATACATGTTATGAAATGGCCTAATGAAGGGAGACTTAAGCCGGGGTTCAGCGGTCGATAAAAATGGATAACAGATCATTTGGACCTGAAATTACCACAAGGTGGAAAACAAGTATACGGCGCAGTCACCGCTTGTAACACCCAGGGAGATGGAGCTTCTAGGAGCACTTTTGTTGTACCTACATGATCCCAAATAGATAAGTTGAAGACGTGGTTTTAGAATAGCAAAGCTGTATGTATTTACTTTGTACAAAGTATTGAAACTCTGAAAACATTAATTATAATGGTTTAAAAAAAATAAACCCCAAAATCGTTTGTATTTGGGAACTTGTATCCACAATCGCAGTTTCTGTATGAACTAGTTACTGTAATTTAATAAATTCAAAGTAATCCCTCCGTAAATTATTGTCCTAAAGAAAATTATTCTTGCTTCACGCCGTATGCCAAACTGAAAGCTTTTGTGTAAGACGACTACTTGTATACCACGTATTTACATATTTAGCCTCAGATAATGTAAGCAAATTCTGTATTAAATCGTATTCGAGATAAAATTTGGTATTCAATTGAATGGAATCCTTATAAATTGACGACTTTCTCTTCAATTGTCTATTGTATTGTAGCTCATTTGTTAGTAATTTGAGAGGTTTCAGTCCAGTGATATTTTTAAGAAGCTTAACTTGAGCCGGACTCTGTCTAAGAGGTATTAGGTTTCCATGAGTAACTACTAATTAAGTGTTTCACGACATTTTTTTCTAAGATTTTTTATTTCTGTCGTCATGCTCTACCAAGCTTCCTTCTAAGAAACCTTTTAAATCATTTTCTAATTCAATCTCTTTGTGATTCGTAGTTTTATATCGATTCGTGGCTAACGCTTTGATTATGTGTCAATTTCAGACTATTCGATTATCTGTCTCGAGAAATTTAATTTGGATGATGGATTCTCTACCTTGTGAATAATTTGTTTTCTGTAAACGTTTCATTTATTACGTTTTGGTAGTAGACTCGGGTTTGGCTTGCGGTTACAAAAAGGGCTATCCCCTTTGAGTTAAATGTTTTAATTGAACCATTGATTGACCGCCGTCGCCGTCGCCTGTCCCGGCCTTTTGTCCACGACTCGCTGGGTCTGATTAATAGTTTTTTACTTTTTAATTGTATTGTGACGTGTATGGGTGCAAGGTGTCTTTTTGCGTATATTTGTTCTTGGTTCAATTCTTGATTTAATATAGGTAATATTGGATGTCACAATGATATCATTTTCTGTTTTTTTTTTCAAGAGGTTTTAAAATGCAAAAAAAATGTAAAATGAGTTTTAAAGACTCAATCTTCATTGTTTTAGGAGTTAGAAGCCTGAGACAGTCGCACAGTTGGATGTACCGCTACAACCAAAAACTAAAATATCACTATTTTAGTAAAGTAATTTATATAATTTCCTCCCTACTCATACATAAAGAAAAGACAATTTATCAGAGACACAAAATCAAAGCCAACCCTGCCGAGTTCGTTACGACTCCATTTAACCGGCTCTTTGATGGATCAACACGTTTGACGTCATCGAAATGTCTATCATTCCAAGTAAGGCTCAAGTCTAAGGACGAGCGGGCAGCGATTTGTCGGTTGTTAATTCAGGTTATACTAGACTTTTTTGACGGCTCGAGGATTTTTTAATTAATTAGTTCTTGTTCTGAGTCTCGTTTTTAGGGTTCCGTACCCAAAGGGTAAAAACGGGACCCTATTACTAAGACTTCGCTGTCTGTCCGCCTGTCTGTCACCAGGCTGTATCTCAAGAACCGCGATAGCTAGACAGTTGAAATTTTCACAAATTATGTATTTCTGTTGCCGCTATAACAACAAATACTAAAAACAAAATAAAATAAATATTTAAGGGGGGCTCCCATACAAAAAACGCTATTTTTTTGCCCTTTTTTTATTTATACACCGTTATTTTACTATAATATGCCTTACAGTAGTTTCCTTATGATCACTTATAGAAACGATTGTTGTAGTTTTTAATCTAAGAATTATTTGCCTCAGAAGGTTATTTTATTTTATTGCGCAATACAACTGGCTATAATTTTACGAGTTTACTTACATAACATATTTAGTAATATTTTTTGGAATTTCTCTATTTCAATGATTTTTTTTTTATGTGTGTAGGCTTTTTAATACAAAAAACAGTAGGTATTACATAAAATGCAGTATATCTGTTATCTGGGTTTCATAGAGCAATGTATTAACTAAATCGCTTTCCGCATGTATCGAAGACGCAGCTCAACTACAAGTCGCAAATCTAGTCAGTGGACGGTACGACGCGCAATGCGACCACTTATTGTGCCACAAGTGGTGTTAACGATGTATAGAGAGACAGACAGACAGACAGACTATCTAATCTTTGACAATCACCATGTAGGTTAACTTTATTACCAGTAAAGTTATTTGATTATCTTTGAAATCTTTTCTCATACGTCATGGACGTCCGCCGCCATTTTGTCCGACTTGACAAAAGTGGTCGATTCGCCTTCTTCAAACATATCTTTTACCTCTAACAACTTTTTCAAACAAGACACAAATAAAAAATCAGTTACAAAAACTTTTTACCAAACAAAAGATACACTTCGAGCCACTCTCATTGATTGTCGTAATTTGTCCTCAAGGGTTCTGTATCAGACGAATAGGGTACAGCTGGGCCCTTTGACCCCTGTCCCATTTGTCTGTGGGCTTTCCATCTGTCTTGCTAACTCGGAGTCTATGGGACATGGCACACTGGAGAAATTGCATTTTGTGAAAAATATCGTAATTTTATTTGGAGCAAACGAGTTTAGGTGGAGCCTTGCAATTGCACACAACCGACTGAGCTGTTTGCATTCTTTTGATGTTTGTTTTTGAAAGGATTTCTGAAAAATCTTTTTTTTTTTTTCTAAAAACAATGACTGAAGTCCTAATAAAAAATATATATCTTATGTTAAACGGATTGCAATGCACTTTTAAAACCGGATTCCCCGAGTCGTTTGATTACAATGTAAGTATATATAAAGCGGTACGTAGTATTCTTAAATCTTATGCTGGTAGTAAATGAGCATTTTTAGTTGATTTTAATATATCTGAAGTACAGTAGTTTGTTTACTGCTTGTAAAAAGTTGTTCCATTTCGCCTGGTTTGCGTGACTTTCTGGGAACTCGGTAACGATTTGTATTTCATACCACTAACTACTTCGGTCTCTTGAAAATGAAATTGCATGTACAATTTGTATTTATGCTAATAATCTACCATTCCCCCCTTATCTTTTGTAACTAGAACACATTTAGCCGGGTATCCGAAAATGGTCTGTTAATTAGGGATCTCTTGAAATAAATTGTCCCATAAATCAGTCGACTGCCTAAATATCTTTGGTTACCTGTTATTGAACAATGAACTGAAAATTAGCTTCTATACTCTTTATAGTTCTATGGAGCCTTCGAAGAATTTATTCATGAATTTCTAAGACTTCAGTAAAAAAAGAGGAATAAGTCCCTCCAAGACCACCCTCTTCACAAAGGCTTGCTAACTGTTCTGCTTTAAATAAGCCTCTTAGCTTTCTGTGCTGCTCTTATATCAAAGCTTTTTCATTTCTCTGATAGTAGACAATGCTACTGTAGAAGTTTATTGTAATCGATTACCTCCAAACAATAATATCGAAGCGATCATAACGTAGCGAAATATTAGAATCATTTCAAAAAATTTTCCCGAGAGAGTTTATTTATTTTGTACCAACTTCCTACTATGATCTGATCTGATAAATTTTCATACAATACCGTGATTGGATTTATTTCTTTGTAATCATTGTATTCAGTATCCGACCTTATTATTTGACTGAAATCGTTATTCTCCAGGCAGAAGCTACGTAACGCGTTATCGAAGTGAATTGTTAGTACTCTTACTATTTGTGTAAAACATCCAAGGGCGCCCGATTTGCGTTGCTCCATAAATATACCCGAGTGTAGGAGATTAGCCACACGCAACGCCTTTTCAGAGCCACCTTCTACATTTCCAGCCTTGTTTTACGTCATTTGCTTAGCTACTTGAGGGTGTACATAAAATTAATTACGACATACTTTGCCATGAAATTGTGTGTTTATTTTCCTGATTTCGTGAAACGGTACATTGATACAAGTGTTATTAAAGAAACATTGTGTCATTCCTAGTGTTTGACGTATAATGTGGAAGAGTAGTCAAAAGTGCATTATCCATGCTATGACGCAAAACATTATGTTGGGGAAAATAAGTTGTTTAAAAACATAAGAAATTTGTTACGCTCGTGTTCCATCGTCGGCCATTATTTGAACAGGTTGTCTTACTGCCGTATGAGATAGGCTTAAGTATAGCTTTGGGAGATAAATACATACTTGTTGATGCGGACGTGAGAAATGTCTTGTGATGAACAATTTAAAGATGCTTTGTGTATTGAACCGTTATACTATTTAGTTGCGCGGAATACTAAGTAAGGCGATGATAGCTCAGTGGTAAGTGACGTCGAATACCGGGGCGAAGGTCGTGGGTTCGAATCCTACAATGAGCTTGAGCTTTCGGTGAAGGAAAACATCGTGAGGAAACCACAGCACGGTGGTAGGGTACTATGTGGTACTCCACTGGCTGGCTACCACCCTCAAGTTGAAAATCTGTCGCCAAGCACCTGTTGGTGTGTTCCGGCAGTTGCACTTGAGAGCCAGTTGCCCTTGCCCTTAAGACATTGTAATAAAGTGTACAACACGTTGGCAGTCCACCTGGTATTGCTAATGTCTATAGGCGACGGTAGTCACTTACCATCAGGTGACCTGCCTGCCCCGTTGTCACTACTGACATAAAAAAAAATAATACTATCTCAATTGAAGTAATTTGCAAATAAAGTACTTTGAAATGATCGGTTAATACCGATTAGTAATGTTGCTGTTATTTAAAATAATGAAGGCAAGAAAAGAAGCATTACCTAGGTCGATTTACTTAAATCAAAGGAGCAACCTTCATACATCTTTAATGTCGTTTCCACGGAAATTGAGTTCAGGACGCGGCTTTTGTCGTCGGCGATCGCACAGCTTTTATCAACACAGTTTGTTTACGTTGGCTTCTAGCTAGCTGAATTTGGTCTTCCGGTGCCATTACGTCCGTCAGCAAATCTAATTACGGGAATCCGTTTCTATTTTGGACGTGGACTTAACTGGCTTTATTCCGTAATGAAGTTCAGGGGCACATTCATTGCATTAAGCCGTCGGCGGTCTACTCTTATTTCATGAATTTAGTTAACGAGTGCGTGACTGATTTATGAACTGGAAAGCATGAATCCTGAATCTTGAAGATAATCTTAATCAGCAGTTCTGTTGTTGATAAATTTTTATTATGAATTTATTTTTATCCTGCTCCATAAACTGTAAACTTAAAGCGGTTAGTAAAAGTACGTCATCAGTCGGTCTAGAATGAAATGAGGTGACACTAATTGTCTAATTATAATAACAGGATTAGAATTGACTGAAAAGGTGAACGCTCGTTTAAAAGGGCATATTTCTATTCATCAGCCCCACTCTACATGTAATGAATGGCTTCAGGCAGACTTGAAACTTATTTATTATTTAAAAACTATTAACTTTTATATCGATATGTTTTATAAATAGAAATTTTCAACTAATGTTTTTATAACACGCATATGTTGGTATGAGGAAAACTATTAGTTTTTATTACGCATGTTTCTATTTTTAATCACATATGTAGTATTTCCTTGTATTAGTTTAAGAATAAAATTGTTAAACATTTGAAAAAAAAAGCCAATATAGTCAGATGGTCCAAAAATATTTAAAAAATATAACCTTGCTGAGTTTCTTGCCGGTTCTTCTCAGTTGAAGGCTGACTTCCGAACCGGTGGTAACTTCTGTAATTCGACCTTCATAAGTGCCCTTCTAGGGCCTAAACTGAATAAATGGTTTTGTCTTTGACTTTGAATACTCCATGAAAATGTCATGATATTTTTGTACCCATAGCCTATTTATACCGGTGTCCGCTACGTATTTGCACAAAGAAGTGCTATCGTACACGACAAGTGACGTCATAACAATCGTGCCAAATGTGACAGGAACCTCGGCGACCTGACACACCGGTCACTACTCCATTAAAAACGGTCAGTCCTATGCCATCTGTCATAAAGAACGCACGTCCGGAATTTGAAATTTGAAATACGAAAAATTTTTTAATCAATTTTATACTGTCTAGTTTTAGTGATTGCCAGTGTACATAGATGAGTTGATAGTAGGAAAGTGTTTTTTTTTTATTAAATGTTTTGTGTGAGGACGCGTGCGCTATAGTGTTATGGTGACCATGGGGATCATAATAGGAACTTGTGTGCCTGATGCTGAGCAGGATGCGGTGGCCTATGGTGCTCAGATGCGGAGACCGCCGAGAAGGATACTTTACGGTAAATAACGTCCTCGTCACTAAACAGTTCACGAGCATTTCATATAGAATAGAATATAAATTTATTAATAAGAAATTAAATTTTTACAGTGGTTTGATTGACAATGACAACTCACTAGGCAAAGCCTGTATCGAGACTGTCAAAATTACATGTTTGTCTGATAGGGCTATACTATATTTAATTATTATGTGTGTGTGTGTGTGTGTGTGTGTGTGTGTGTGTGTGTGTGTGTAAGAAGTGTAATTATTATAACGTAGTGTTCACGCTCATGATTCTCATCCGAGTGTTTTATTGCGTTCGAAAACTGTCAGGCGCTTCACATTATTTTTTAATAAGTTTTTTTTGCAACCACCACCATTTTTTCACTTCATAAAATTTATTCGCACGAGAAGCATACAGCTCTGTATATTTTATTGTAAAATATTGGATTTTGGCATATTACACGCATCAAAGTTTTCTGGGAGTTTCATTATTAAATTCTGGAGCCCCAACATTTGGCGACCGAGAACAAGAACTGCAATTTACGGAGAAACAAGTCCGAATCTTTGCGACGGCAAGCCGCCGGTATAGCTATTGCGCCGCAGCCCGCTTTCGTCACAATCAAGCTATATTCACGGAATCTCTGGAGGTGATCCAGCCATTGCAGCCACCGCCGGTCAGCGATCAGCATCCAGCATCGCACCGCAGCCTAGGCCAATGAAGCTAAGTGACCCTTCCTATCAAATTCTTTCCGAATCCACATAAATACCCAATACTCGTAGTCTTTACTTGTGCTATTTTCATTCTTACAGTGCCAAAATCATTTAATAACCATTCTCAATATAAAATCATTCTATAAAATCAAGAAAATCATACATTCCATAGTACATATAACATTTTTAAACTCCACCCTCATTTTTCTCAATTACCTACCTATCTATTCTATTCTAGACTGTTCTTTAGAATCATTCAGCTTAATAAATATTAATTTAGGCAAATATTTCACCCTACTTCGCCGATAATTTCAGGCAAAATATCGTCACATCATTTCGACGATCCCAACCTCCGCGGGTTTCGCGATCAGTTGGAGTGCGAGACACGCGCTGGGATCGTGCCGTGCACGGCCCGGAGCACAGGGCCAGATTCAGGTGACGCTAGGCGAGGAGCGTGAGCTAAATTTTCCTATTATTTAAATTATTATTTTATTTGTATGTGTTTTAGTTTTATAATCTTATGTTTTGTTTTGGTTTATTATTTCATTACCAAATTAAATTCATTTAAATAATATAGTAAGTACAGTAATACATAATAGCCTTTATATTTATTCAAATTTATAATGGGTAAAGATTATGGAACTGAAACTAGTACAAGAGATCCTCATGTTTTACAGGATCTCACTGTCAAACGTAGTTCAATAAAAGGTCAAATAACCAAATTTAAAAACTTTTTAACAAACACTATTTCTAAAGATTCACTGTCTCAAATTGAGTCAGCCGAATTAACATTAAAATTAAACAAATTTGAATCGATTTATAGCCGATTTGATGACTTGCAAAATCAAATAGAAGTTTTAAATTCTGAAAATTTATCTAGCGAAATAGATGAGCGTGATGCTATTGAGCAATTATTTATTTCCAATATTGCCTTTGCTCAGAGTATTATTCAAAAATTTAACACGAATCGAATCGATGAAAGTAATTATAAAGATTTAAATTCAAGTCAGCTTTCCATAGCTAATTGCAATATCGAACATCACAATGTAGGTTTTAAATTGCCTCAAATACAGATTGCAAAGTTCGATGGATCATTCTTTCGTTGGCTTGAGTTTCGTGACACATTCTCATCTCTAGTGCATACTAATGACCGTATTGCCTCGATTCATAAATTTCATTACCTGAGTTCGTACCTGACGGGCGACGCAGCACGCATTATTCCTAACTTGGAAATCTCTAGCGCTAATTATAACAATGCTTGGAAGTTATTATGTGATCGTTACGATAACAAACGACAATTAATTAATCATCACTTGAATTCTTTGTTAAATGTACAGCAAATTACCCGCGAGTCTGACAGATCGTTGAGATTTTTAGTCGATCACATTACAAAAAACTTACGCGCTTTATCCAGTCTCGGACAACCTACTACCGAGTGGGATATTCTAATAATCCACATAATGAGCTCCAAGCTCGACAATCACACTCTCACCAAATGGGAAGAGTGGCGTGGCACGTTGGAAGACATTCCCAATTTGCAACAATTTTATAAGTTTCTTATCGATCGTGCTGACGTTCTTGAGTCAATAAATCGCAATTATTCATCATCAAATAATAAACCACACACATCTTCAAAACCTACAGCTTCTAATAATGCTAGGTCTCATCAGGTAAAGGCGTTTGCCTCTTCTAGTGAAGAAAGAGCTACTCGTTCTATATCGTGCGTTGTTTGTAAAGGTGAGCATCGCATTTACGACTGTCCCACGTTTAAGGCCATGAGTGAAGATGAACGTATTAAGGAGGTCAATAGAATCAAGCTTTGTCCTAATTGTTTAAGGCTTGGCCACACTATACGTGATTGTCGTATGGGTCCATGTCGCATATGCAATGGGAGGCACAATACCCTCCTACATAAACAAAATGTAAACAACAATATAGCTAGTATTGGCACCACATCTACCGACAATGCTGACAATACTGTTGTTAATTTCTCAAATCAAAATGTTAGCCAAGTTCTACTGTCTACTGCTTTAATTGAAGTATCCAATCCTACGACCAATCAAAAGGAGAAAGTGCGCGCCCTGTTAGATTGTGGTAGCCAGTCCTCGTTCATGACTCAATCTCTCAAAAGGAAACTATGTTTACAATCTATTTCTAATTTTCGAGTCAATGTAATTGGCATAGGAAATAATACATCCAGTCTGGTTACAGAAACCTGCATGGCTCAATTGAAGTCTCTAATGAATCACTTTAAAGTCACATCTACTTTTTTAGTTTTACCTGCTATAACTGGTAACTTACCTAAAGTTCCTATTGATGTAAAGCAACTCAATATTTCAAACGATATATTTCTCGCAGACCCTAATTACCATCAACCAGCACCGATTGATATTCTTATCGGCGCCGATATTTTCTGGGATATTCTTGGCCGCGAGCAACTTTCTCTCGGTCCTAATTCACCTCAATTAAGAAGTTCTCAGTTTGGTTGGCTAATTTCAGGTCCTATTCATTCAAATTCAAAATCAAATAATAATTTCAAAAATACTAATACTATACAATGCAACCACTCATTTATTTCTAATGCGTCATTTGATGACACTATTCATCAAGATCTCACAAAGTTCTGGGACATAGAGAACGTTCCCCTAAAGCCTCTTATGAGTCATAGCGAGAAGGCATGTGAAACTCATTTCTTGTCCCACACCTTCCGCCTAGACACTGGTAGATTCTCAGTTAGTTTACCACTAAAAGATACACCGGATTGTCTTGGTGAATCCTATTCATTAGCTAAAAAACGATTACTAAACTTAGAAAGGCGTTTTCGTAAACACCCTCAAGTCAAAATGCAATATATCGAGTTTATGCGTGAATACGCGGATTTGGGTCATCTATCAGAGTCCCCTATACCTAAACCTGATATATCCTATTTTCTCTGTCATCACGCAGTCTTCAAAGAAAGTAGTGAGTCTACTAAGATTAGAGTCGTGTTTGACGGATCTGCTCCTACATCTTCAGGCCAATCGGTCAATGACCTACTATTCGTAGGACCAAATATGCAAGACTCACTTTTTTCCATTCTAATCAGATCTCGACAGTATAAGTACCTCCTGACAGGCGATATTGAAAAAATGTACCGCCAAGTCCAAATAAACGAGGAGGATCAAGATCTTCAACTTATTTTGTGGAGAGAAGATGAGTCCATACCCATCAAAACACTTCGGCTGAATACTGTAACTTACGGTATGGCAAGTTCCAGCTATTTAAGCACACGTTGTCTGTGGCAGATTGGCGAAGAATGTTCGGATCCGATGATCAAGGATATAATACAGCATGATTTCCTGGTCGATGATTTGATCACCGGCTCTGAAAGCGAGCACGTGCTACGTCATATCCATCAAGCTGTAACCGAAGCACTGAAACAAGGATGCTTCAATCTGCGTAAATTCAAAACAAACTTACCATCTATATTTGATACAATTTCAACCAATAATGACAATCTAATAGTTAGCGAATCTACAAGTACTTTAGGCATGGGATGGAACCCATCTACTGATCAATTGCATTTTCCTATTAAAGTTCCACTCTCGTCCAGCAATAATCAACTTACCAAACGATCTATTCTGTCATCCATCTTTAAAATCTTTGATCCCTTGGGATTAATTAGTCCATGCGTAATAAAAATGAAAATTTTATTACAACAATTGTGGCTACACAATTTAACTTGGGATTCTCCTGTCCCACCTGAAATTCAAAGGGAATGGAACAAATTCTCCCAAACCTTACCTTCTCTTCTAACACTAAAAATTCCTAGACGTGTCCTCTGTGATGAACCCACTACTGTCGAATTACATTCATTTAGTGACGCATCCCAAAAGGCGTACGGAGCTTGTGTCTACATGCGCTCTGTCAATTCTGCTAGTGAGGTCACAGTCAAGCTACTTTGTTCTAAATCCAAAGTAGCTCCAATAAAAAACACAACAATTCCCCGACTCGAATTGTGTGCCGCTTTACTAGCAGCTCGACTGTGTAAGACTGTACGGGAATCGCTGCGATATCAAGTACACTGTCAAATCCATTGGTGTGACTCCACTGTTGTACTCGGGTGGCTTCACACTAGTTTTCAAAATTTAAAAACATTTGTAGCAAATAGGATTTCAGAGATTTGTGAGTTGACAAATCCTACGTCATGGCGCTACGTGCCCACATCCGTCAATCCCGCAGACCTCATATCCAGAGGAATCAGTCCAGACCAGCTCAGCGGAAATAAACTGTGGTGGTCAGGCCCTCCGTTTCTCATGCAACCTGACAGTATGTGGCCTTTGATAAATAATAAATTTAACTTTGAAAACTTACCTGAAGTTAAACCTAATTCCACAACATCTAATGTTACGATTAAACCAGATGTTCCTATAATACAATTTAAAAACTATTCTAACTTGACTAGATTAAAACGATCTGTTGCTTACGTACTACGATTCATAAATAATTTAAAACATAAAAATAATAAAATTACTGGCTCTTTAAGTATTGACGAGATAAATAATTCATTTCTTTGTTTGTGCCGTCTTGCACAGCAAGAATCATTTTCAAATGAATATACCTTATTACTAAAAAATAAAACTTTAAGTACAAAATCAAGTATTTTATCACTGTCTCCATTTTTAGGCAATGATAAGGTTATTCGTGTTGGTGGACGATTGGATTTGTCTCATTTTAGTTTTGACAAGAAACATCCAGTTCTTTTACACGCTTCTCATCATTTTACAAAATTAATTTTTGAGTACGAACATAAACATAATTTACATGCAGGCCCACAATTGTTGTTAGCTATTGTTAGGGATTATGTGTGGCCAATCAACGGAAGGCATTTAGCACGACGCACTGCTCATAACTGTTGTAGATGTAGACGTCTACAAGGGAAAACAATAAAACCTATAATGGGACATTTGCCCGCACAACGCGTCACGCCAAACTTTCCATTTCAATCGGTAGGAATAGACTTTGCCGGACCATTTTTAATATTAAATAAAAAGGGACGTGGTTCAAGTTTAATTAAATGTTACTTATGTTATTTCATATGTTTACGCTACAAAATTTCACATTTGGAAGCCGTTAGTGACATGTCCAAGGATGCGTTTATTATGACTTTTCGCAGATTTGTGTCACGAAGAGGCAGGCCTGCTGAGGTGTTTTGTGACAATGGACGCAATTTTGTTGCAGGCGCGAAGGAAATCAATATGTTTTTTAAAAATAATGTTGACTATCTATCTGATTTTGCATGTCAGGAAGGCATAAAATTTAATTTTTCTCCGTCTTACGCTCCTCACTTTGGCGGTATCTGGGAGGCCGGCATAAAATCCGCAAAATATCATGTTAAAAGAGTTATAGGAAATTCTCACTTAACTTTCGAAGAGATTTCGACACTTTTCGCGCAAGTAGAGGCTATTTTGAATAGCCGTCCTTTATGTCCATTATCAACCTCTCCTGATGATTTCCATTGCCTTACCCCTGGGCACTTTCTAATTGGTCGGGCCCTCACCACCTTGCCTTCACCTATACTGGAGGACTGCAACTCAAACAATCTGCAGCGTTACGCTAGACTGCAGCAAATTCACCAACACTTTTGGCGCCGCTGGCAACGTGAATACATTGCTGAGCTTCAGCAGCGCCGCAAATGGAAAACCAATTCTTCAACCATTAAAGTCGGAGATTTAATTATATTGCAAGAAGATGATGTCCCACCCTTATGCTGGAAGCTTGGACGCATTATGAGGCTGTTCCCTGGACCAGATGGGATATCACGCGTCGCCGACGTCAATACAATAAGAGGATGTGTGCGAAGACCCTTGGTTCGCATCTGCCCCTTGCCTACTGAAGAGGAATTGGAGGGTTGAAAGTCTACAAGAGTATCTTTCAACGGAGGGGAGGATGTTCACGCTCATGATTCTCATCCGAGTGTTTTATTGCGTTCGAAAACTGTCAGGCGCTTCACATTATTTTTTAATAAGTTTTTTTTGCAACCACCACCATTTTTTCACTTCATAAAATTTATTCGCACGAGAAGCATACAGCTCTGTATATTTTATTGTAAAATATTGGATTTTGGCATATTACACGCATCAAAGTTTTCTGGGAGTTTCATTATTAAATTCTGGAGCCCCAACACGTAGTATTAGCAGACTTGTTTAACAAGTTGTTATTTTTTGTTAACGCTTGTTGTTTTGATTATGGTGTAGATAAACTTTATTATTGTTAATTACGGTTTTTTTTTTAATTCTGGATAAGCTTGTGTTTGACCACAATCTCACCATGGTATGTGGCCGAAGGTGGTAAGCACACAAAGCTTACATGGGAACTGGCTGTCAAGTGCAGCTGTCGGAACACACCGATAGGTGCTTGGCGACAGATTCTCAACTTGAGGGTGGTAGCCAGCCACTCGGGTACTACAAAGTACCCTACCTACCACCGAAGTTAAATTTAGTCTATGCGTCTGTCTGTGCGTGTATCTAATATGCGTCATAATATAGTTTTTACGAAAATTAGGTACTCGAACGGAGGAGTATGAAGGATTTAAAGTTTATTTAGAAAGAAAGCTAATATTTTTATATAATATCCAATACATAGATTAAGAATTGGTCCTTGCTCCGCTCTGCGACGATTTATTCATCTATGATCCAATATATATATTTAAAACTAATAAAAAGAAATCATTGCATACACTACCATGCGTTTGACACATACATACATAATTGTCCTCCACTGTCAACCGATTTCCTTTTTATTATTGACAGAGCAGCTATTAAAAATTGGACTCTTTATGATCGAATCTCGATCAACGGGCGAACATTAGTTATTAAATAAATGTATAAGACTATCTGAACGTAAAATAACCTACTAGGTACATACAATATTTTATGAATTAAATAACGCGACCAAAGAAACGCAGACGGCTAAAGAGAAGTATATTAATTTATCAAATACTCTGACATTCACTGGAATAATAAGAATATAACTTAGTTAAACGGTTCGCTAGTATTGATAAATTGCCTTCACATTAATTATTTAACCAGGTACTTGGTTCACCCCATTAGGAAAAACCGAGGAGTTTACCAATTCCCCTCATGCTTATGAACCACAGTACATTTAAACCGTTTATTATAATTCGATATTAACTTCAATATTAAGGCCATCCATGTTAATATTATATGCGAAAGGAACTTGGTCTCATTGCTGTCTAACTGCTGAACACATTTTGATGATAATTTATGGGTACCTTGAACCATGGAGAGAAGGAAAAATGCTACGTTTATTAACCCCCAATTTGGCGAAAAATTGTTAAAGTTATGATAGCTCTATTAGTTGTATCGGATATCGTTGTGGGTTCGAATCCTACAAAGAGCTAGAGATTTCGGTAGAGGAAAACATCGTGAGGAAACCATAGCACAGTGGTAAGGTACTTTGTAGTGTTCGACTAGCTGGCTACCACCCTGAAGTTGTATGTCTGTCGCCAAGCACCCATCGCTGTGTTCTGATAGTTGCACTTGAGAGCCAGTTTCTCTCTAGGCTTGATGTTCTTACCACCTACGGCCACATCGTCACTTACCATGGTGAGATTGCGGCCAAACACAAGCTTATCCAAAGTATAAAACAAATCAATTAGTCACCAGTTCAAGATCTATCAAGCCACCTGTAATTAAGTCTGATGACACTCAGGCAGCACACCTCAATCTGTACAGTTCTATATAGTTCAAACTACGACATAGAAGACAAATATGGTCATGTAGCCTCCACTGCCATATCTAAAGTATAATAAACTTGATGTCCCATTGTACTGTTTCTGTTCTGACATTCGAATACTTGGAGCAGTCGTCGATTATTGATCAGTCTTGGTTTCCATCTTATTGCTGAGGTGTAAAGTTTTATTTTGATTGTTTTTCTTGGCTGCTGAAGAGCTATTTTGGTTTGTGAAACGCATTTGTCACTCTTCACGGAGTTTATTTGAAAATAATTTTGGTTTACGCAGTTAATGGAAAATCTCATTAGAAATAATCGATGACTATCATCGATTATTTGGTGGAATTTGTTCCGTTTAGTGGTTTTATGTATGTGATCGCCACTCGAGAACCTTTCTTCCGTTCCATTATCAGTTCTTCGAGTGATGTGGCCTGCCATTGCCACTTAAACCTGCATGTTATTCTACGAATTTCTGGGCCTCACAATCTGGAGAAGTGATTCATTATTGTCAACGAGGAACGAAAAAGAGGACGTTTTCCGAAGCGTTTGTCCGACCTAATACATTCCAATCTAAACACCAGTGTTTTCCTGCTATTCACACAGCTTAAGACAGAATCAGATAGAAAACTGTAGCCCGAGAGAAATCCCGCAAAGATTTAGGGGGCGTTTTCTGACCAAGTGTTCTACATACAAAATATCTTGTTGTCACTAAATGTGAAGTAATCAAAATTCCCAGAACAATAGAACCGTTAGTTTTATCACCGTAGTGATAACAGTCCCCCAGGTCATCACAGCTGGGTCATAGACCGTCGAAATCTACTAAGATTACACACGTTCTTTTCATTACAATGTACCTACATTATTAGTAAAAATAAAAAAGAAAATTGGTAAAATTATTGTAAATGGAGGAGGTATATGTATAGTAGGGTTGTATTTTTAGTAGAATTAATAAGTTTTATATACAGATCAATCCTTTCTTTCAGTAATATGTCAATGAATAATAACGAAAATATCGTCGCACACGCAGCGAATGAAAACGTTGAGGTTGAAGGGGTATCAAAATATATTTAGGTAGAGCTACTCTTATTATCGTCAGGACGAATAAACTAGCAAATGTTTCACCCCTCCGTCTTTATCATGACATGAATATAAAAATTTAATGCTACTTCGCGTAATTTAAAGCTATTTGGGCTTTTTTTTACGGCAAATATATCTCTTTTTTTTCTTATTGGTTGTAGTCTTCATCCTGGCCACATTCGTCGTGGTCTCTGTGCCTTTGCTTTTTATGGTCGGCATGGGTTGTGGTTCCACAAGACAACCACCCATATTGTTGAAAAACGGACAAGGCATCATTGGAATATTGATTATTCTCTGATAAACTGGAATCATGGGAGGTGGTAACAATCGCAGCTTCTTTTTCATTAATGATTTTGTAGTTGATGTGGTTATTAGTCTTGTAGTTGTTGCAGTGGTCGTGGTTTTAGTTGCGGGTGTGGTCGATACTTCGCACTCTGGCTTATTATTTAACGTCGTTTCTTCTGATGATTCGCATGGTGGCAACATTGGATAACCTGGGACTGGGATGACTGGGATTGCTGTACGAGAATAATGTTACAATTTACTTGATGATGTTAATAATTCTCTAGTCTAAACAGAACATTATCTACAAAGTCTTCCAAATAGCCTTGTTAAATACGTGAGGAAATCAACATTAGGTCGACCATAATTGCGGAAGTAAAATTTGCAGCGATAGTCCACCACATTATATCACGTAATTTTATGTGGTTACAGTGGAAGAAAATTGGTAAGAGTTTGTATGTTATTGATCTAGAACAAGATAAAAGAGGTCGTATTATCAACAATGACTGTATAGAAAGTGTCATACCTGGAATATTTGGCACTGGTGCGAACATCGGTTGCATACAGCCTGGATAACCAGGATAATCAAGATTATAAGAGTAATCACACGGTGGTGGCTTTTTCTTTTCCCTCACCACATTATTTTCGGTCCTCTTGACAGGTTTCATCTTCTCCCGCAGTCGTTGTCGTCCTCTCTCCTCACACTCATCGCACATAGTGCAGTAGACCTCCAGGGTAGTAGTGGGCTCGTTCTTCTCTCGGCATTTGCGGCAAGCTGTACGACAGTCCACGTACGCTGATATTGATGGTAGTAGAGTGAGGATCAGCAGTAAAGGATACATTTGAATTTGCTAGAAGTAAACAGCGTATTTTCGCTTGTATTTCAGATTGATTAGCCAGATCTATTCTCACAATTTTCTGATATAATTAATTCAAAACTAATATATTTGTTCAAAATTCGTAACTGGTAAAATAGAGCTTGTATTTTTAAACCTATGATGAATATCGTCCCAAACTGTAATTGCGTTTACCGAAACAAGTTTCAATAACACTGACAGTTATTAATAAACTTTCATTCACCCGCGGGAGCCGAGATAATTGAATTATTCATGATATAATCTTACTTACGTTTATATTTCTAATATTTTCAAGCCGTTTTTATGTTGGACAATTTCGACCATTTCCGACATTTCTGTAATACCTATAAGGTAATTCACCGTACATGTGACCAATTTTATAGCGCCATGAATTTATGATGCGATATTTATGAGGTGGGTAACATGTATGTATTTTGTAACATTTCTTTTTATGTTTTAATCGTACAAATATTCAGTTATGAAGGGTTAGCCACTTCTAAGTTCCACACAGTAGGTTCCAGTTCTCTTGTTAAGCTATGGCCGCCGCAGTTTTCAAAATCCAGTGAACATCGATAGCGCGATCTAGGTTTGTGTCATCATAGTCATGTCATTATTTTATAGCAATTCTACGACACTACTTCTTTATTCAAAATGTCCGCTCCAGTAGTCAATTCTTAGCCTTTTTTAAATGTGATTTACAGGCTTATTTTAGACAATAGAGATTCAACTTCGCGCGGTATCTTTTTTTTATATCCTCGGACATTTTTCACACACGGCTATCTGATCCCAAACTAAGCAAAGCTTGTAATATGGAAACCAGATGACTGATATACTACATATACTACTTTTTTTGTAAATAGATAATTACACCCAGACTCAGGACAAATAGACATGTTCATGCACACAAATGTGTGTCCTGGATGGGAATCGAACCCACGACCTGCGGCGTGATAGGCAGTGTATTAACCAACCACGCCAACCGGCCCGTAAATTATTATTCCTTCATTGTTAAGTAGAAACGATGTGAACATGTCAAAAACTGCGTAATCAATCACATGCTAGGCTCGAGCGTCAGTCGATACTGTCTTTTTTTCGCCTACATAAATAGTTGTAACGTGATTGTTTCCATACAGTTTCTACTGTACAACTAAAATCCTAATCACATTCATCACTTCTGTCTGAAAGGCATTATTTATAGTGTTAGATTTAATGCTTGTTGGCTTTCCTTGTTTTATATCTACTTAAAAACGAATTAAGTAAAAAGTAAGTTTCATCATTTCAGATATACTACTGCACTAAGAGTAATAAATATTATTTCAAATATACACGAGGGCTCAATCGAAACAATCACAATTTAATTGGTTGGAAGACAATTAATGCCAGTTTGCGCCACTGGTTCGAAACAAAATCGAGTGCTATATTCTAAAATGAGCTAGAAATTCAATGATTAAATTAACAATAAGTGCATTCTTTTGTATTGTGAATCAAATGGCTGGAGATCGAACAAGTCAATTATCGAGCTCGGCGTTGTGGAAACATTCAATTCTACGTAGAAACGAAGTGTCTGCCCTACAAATTCAGTAGGATACTAAAACCGTTTGGGATTCATTCTGATTGTATTTATGTGCACCTCTTTTCCAACAATTGAGGTCTTGGATCTATCAGCTCTTCATAGATGGTAATGTAGGGTGCATTCTTTCTTCGTTGGTTCGTTGAGACCAGAAGGTATTATGATCAGAGCCAGTATCGTTGTTTTGTCAGGCGGGTCACCTAATGGTAGTCACTTACCATCAGGTGTCCCGCCTGCCTAACTGTGTATTTCAAGATGCTGGTGAATTTCTAGTAGGTAAATGTTGTTTACTTTTAAAATAATATTTTAATGATAATGTCACACTTTTGTCAACCATGAAAATGTTAATTTATTCCAAACCACAACAAATTACAACATAATATTAGTGTACGAGTATTGTTCAAGGAGTTTCAAACGTTCTGCCTGTCGAACATTATTTAGTTAACGTTGGCTCCTTCATTATGAATGTGATATGATGGTTTCACCTACCACACTTCGAAAAGGGCATCCAAGGCAATCATGCAACAGAAAGGAATATAAAAGAGACGGGTGTCCTTTGGACTGGGTTTAAATTTCGAGGCCAACTTTTATTACTGCGAGGCTTCCAGATTTTCTATTTAAAAAAAAACGTCAATCAAAATAGAAATTCAGCGTCGGGATTTAATTTGAAACCCATTAAATCATAAGGCTTATTTTACATAAACAAATACTAGTACTACTTTTCAATTATATTTCAGTTCACTAAGGTCAAACGATAAAATGTTAATTTGCCACCGCATTCCTTTACAATAGATACTACAATCGCTTAACAATGGTTTAATACAACCGTTTGTTGTCGGATCACGCACCTCGGGAAGCTCGATGCTCACAAATTGCTTCTTTTTATTGTCAGATAGCACAGAGATGTGTTGTTGCGATTTTTACTTGCGCAATCGTAAGGCGATGTCTCCACGTGTGACATCTGCTGATAAGTTATCATATCTTCACAGTTTCTCAACTGTATCCGAACTGATTTATTGGAGTTACCCTGCTTGTAGCCCTTTAGGATCTATGCAAACGGTTTGCAGTTAAGTAGCAGAAGAATATACAGTCTGTTACGTCAACTGCACAACACCCAAAAACAAATTTAGTTCAAAGTATGTTCGTTACAAAAACAGCAATTTGCGTTTATACTCTTCAACATCTACAGTCGAACTGTGGTCCCCAGGCACGTAGACCTAGCCTGGCAGAAGATCTTCCCTTTGCAATGGAGGAGTCTAACCCCCTTCGCACACCGGCGTCGTAGCGTAAGCGTATCGTAATCCGCACGTACGACGAGAGCAATACGAGCATGAACATTTTCAAACAAGTCCGCACACGAAGCGGTGTTGCAGCGAATCGTAGGAGGTGTTTATTGTCATTGCGTCGTAACGATACGCTTACGATATGACTACGCTTACGACACGTGTGCGAAGGGCCTAACACTTTCTTCATAAGCGTATTGTTTGTTGCATCTTTAGAGACGACTTTCAATTCCATATTCCTCTGTTTTTGTTCTCTCTTGGAACATAGCCTTAGGAACGCAATACCTCGCTTACGAGGATGTTTTGAGGAAATGACACAAACGTCTCACGATTTAAATGCAAATATTGTGAGAGGTAGCTTGGAGCCGTATCATAGCCATGATTTGCATTCCAAGTGTTCTGCGAATACTTGTAGGTCAGGTAGAATTGTAACATCTCACCAATTTGGGCTAAAATAATGTACATACCTTTTAAATAGTGGAATATTTTTTCTAATAGGTGCAGTGGTTCCGAAGATTATCCTGCACATAAACAAACATAAAGAATCCGCTCTCTCTCTGTATAATTACAATATTATGCTATAGTAATTCTCTTTTTGCATAAAGTGTCGATCATGCAGACGTAGTAGCGGGCTAAAGCTAGTCGCTAATAATGTTGAAAGAGTTGAGTTGAGTTCTGATAATACAAAAATATCAGTTTCTGTCACAATTTGATTTGCGAAATGATAAGAATTCCCTTTATCTCATTTCGATACCTCGAGCGTCGAATCTCATGTTCCAAATCAAATTGCTACATATGAAAAGAATAAAGTTTATTTTATATGTTTACCTAAAGTCTTTGGTTTACCTTTATACGCAACTCGGATAGTTTCAAGTATTCATTGAGATGAGTTATCTTGGACGAGAAGATTTTGGGAGTCTCATATAGGTTGGCTGTTTTACTTGATAAAACTTTGTGAGATGGGAAATTGGGGCACAGACATTTAATAATCCATTTAAAAAGTTACTTAGCAAGTTAAACAAAACTAGATTTCTTAGCCTAACTGTTTCTCTTATGTTGAAGTCTGACTAGACGATCGGGCAAATCCGATCTGCCTATCTGATAGATCACCTGATGGTAAAAACAGGGGAATAGCCAATGTGAAACCGACATTTTACTACACCTAGAATTGCTCTAGTCTTTATTTGAATCTGCGAACATCGATAAAATCCCCGCCGCAATTCTCTTTGCTATTTATCTGGCAGACTGTACAGATTTTCAGCTCACAGTCTGCAGCGGACATAGGATTCTTCAGGTTATCAAATAACCAGTGAAATATTCAACGGTTGAAGTTAGGCCTTCACCCCTCATCAGAGCTCGAATCACGTACGCAACGCGCTGACGCGGACGTAGACTGACAGCCGTCGGGTTCTTTTTTTAACTAAATTACGTACCTCATATAGAATAGGTTCTACATACTAATAGCGTACTGTGAATTATGAACTGGGTATCTGTTTTTATGCGAGGCTTACATGGTAGTAGGATATCGAGCCTAAGGTGGATCCTCCAATGAGCTTAGGCTTTCGTGGAAGGCAAACATCGTGAGGTAAGCACGGTGATAGGGTACCATGTAGTACTCGACTGGCTGGCTACCACCAGCTAGTTGCCTTGAAGGCATTGTTTAAGATAACAACACATTGTCAATCCCCCTGGTATTACTAATTAATCTCGTCCCTATTTATTAGACGTTTGACATAGAAAGGAAACATCAACAAATGGTCAGCCATTGAAAAACATACTTTCTAATATTTATATAACCATTGAATTGAAATAATATTTTCGATGACAATGTAGAATTTTGGCTCGTTAAAGCTTCATTAAGCATTCAAACAAGTTAAGCAATGTATGCTATTTTATAATGAACGCTGGTGGGAATATTCAGTAAGATTTATTGATGTGATTAGACTTTCAGCGTTCTCGCAACTGCCTTTGCAATTACAGTAGTTTTGCTATCTCCGAGCAGAATTTCAGTATTATTGTTAGAATTTCTCAACGAGACTGTTAAAGTTCTTTTATTAACTCCAACAATGATAAACTCGGTAAGATTACACCTGATCAAGTAGGGCTTGATAAGACTTTTGTCTTAATTAGTTATGTAATAAAGACTACATTGGCTTGTTTCTGTTTTGTTATTCTAACTGTTATTTT
The DNA here is from genome assembly GCA_951361185.1 of Ochropacha duplaris. Taxonomy (NCBI): domain Eukaryota; kingdom Metazoa; phylum Arthropoda; class Insecta; order Lepidoptera; family Drepanidae; genus Ochropacha; species Ochropacha duplaris. Next base: position 513,857 of record OX592702.1, on the reverse strand, counting down.
TTATAAAATGTTTCTTAATATTTTTTTTAATGTTTTAGAGCTTTCGAGCTATCATCGCCATCGACTTAATTTAATTCAGGGTCAAAACTAGATCCCAAGAAACGATTGCCAATTTTCCTGTTACGGCGATAATTTATTGGTTTTTATATTACCCGAATTGTTAATGAATGAATTTTCTACAGATAAGTCTGTCTATAATGAAGTAGAATATGTTAATTAAAGATTATTCTTCTGTTCTTTCCAGGTATAAAATGTCCAGTGTGCAGCAAGTTCGTGCTGCCAGATGACATAGAGTGCCATCTGGTGATGTGCCTCACCAGGCCTCGCCTCTCATATAACGGTTAGTATTCACTGTTATTTTTTTTTAATGTCACAAGTAACAACGAGGCAGGCGGGTCACCTGATGGTAAGTGAGAACCGTCGCCTATAGACATTAGCAATACCAGGGGATTCCCAATGTGTTGTACACCTTATTACAATGACTTAAAGACAAACTGGCTCTCAAGTGCAATTGCCGGAACACACCAACTGGTGCTTGGTGATAGATTATCAACTTGAGGATGGTAGCCAGCCAGTCGAGTACTACACAGTACCCTAACACCGTGCTGTGGTTACCTCACGATGTTTTCCTTCACCGAAAGCTCAAGCTCATTGTAGGATTCGAATCCACGACCGTCGCCGCGGTATCCGACGTCACTACCACTGAGCTATCATCGCCTGTCAGTAGATCTAAAGTTGCAGGTTTATAGATGTTCTAACAAGAACTGATTCTCTCGCTCAAGTTCCTTGTTGCTGATCCATTAACATGCACTGTTTCAGAGGACGTGCTCAGCGACTCGAAGGGGGAATGCGTGATATGCCTCGAGGAGTTATCAGCGGGTGATACCATCGCCCGCCTGCCTTGCCTTTGCATCTATCATAAGGGGTATGTCCACTTCATATTTTACTAGTTATTGTTATATAGGTTTTAGTGTGTCTATCAGCAAAATTATTAGCGAATTGGACATCTTACTTATATCTTTTACTTATTTTAAGAGATAGAGAGAGATTTCTGCTTATTCGGGCTGTTTATTTCTATCTGAATCAATTCTGCGACATAAATTGACAGTTCTTCTAAAAATAAAGGTCAATTTACGTTGCCGCTAAAGGGAAAATGATAAAGGATTTTTGAGCAATATTGTACATTGCATTTTGAACTTTATTGAAGCGAAATTAACAGAATAAAATGTGGAATATATTAACATCTACACTCGCTTAGCAACCAAGCGTCATGCAGAGCCCAAGTGCAATGCAAGCGTGAACCAGCCATCTATAAAAGGGCAGACGGTAGACAAAGGCGATAAGCGTTCGAGCACTTCGTAGGGTTGGAAGTAGGTCGCGAGCTGATACACATCAACTGTTTGACCTGAAGCCACACACACAAGAATCTATGGCGTGCAACAGCAATATAACAATATTTGGTTCGGTGCATACTGCATAAACAAATGTACTTCGAACAAATTCGGTACTTGAGAAGTATTGTTTTTTTTTCATCAAAATCTTTAGGGTTCAGACAAACAGAGAGTTTCACAGATTTTGATGAAACTTAACACATCATACACTGGAATAACATTATGATACTTTTTATCCAGTACAACATAAAATAAAATTCCCGTGGGATCTTATCTTTTCCCGGGATAAAAATGTGCTATTCCAGACTATAATCTATCATTGTGCCAAATTTCATCCAGATCCGTTCAGCCGTTCTGGTGTTATTGAGTTTTTTTTTTTTTATGTCACTAGTGACAACGAGGCAGGCGGGTCACCTGATGGTAAGTGACTAACGTCGCCTATAGACAGTAGCAAGACCAGGTGGACTGCCAACGTGTTGTACACCATATTACAATGCCTTAAGGGCAAGGGCAACTCTCAAGTGCAACTGCCGGAACACATCAACAGGTGCTTGGCGACAGATTTTCAACTTGAGGGTGGTAGCCAGCCAGTCGAGTACCACTTAGTGCCCTACCACCGTGCTGTGGTTTCCTCACGATGTTTTCCTTCACCGGAAGCTCAAGCTCATTGTAGGATTCGAACCCACGACCTTCGCCGCGGTATCCGACGTCACTTGCCACTGAGCTATCATCGCCTTAAGAGTAAATAATAATAATAATAAATATCCTCGGACATTTGTTCACACACGGCTATCTGATCCCAAACTAAGCAGAGCTTGTAATATGGAAACCAGATGACTGATATACTACATATACTACTTTTTTTTTTTGTAAATACATACTTAAATAGATAATTACACCCAGACTCAGGACAAACAGACATGTTCATGCACACAAATGTGTGTCCTGGATGGGAATCGAACCCACGACCTGCGGCGTGCTAGGCAGTGTGTTAACCAACCACGCCAACCGGCCCGTCAAACATCCATCCATCCAGCCATACAAACTTCACTTCACTTCACATTTATAATATTAGTGGGATACTATGGTCCAAGTTCAATAAAAAATCCATATCTTGAATGTGTGATTATTCCAACCTGGTTACCTCAATATACATAACATATTAATTGATACGTTTTTATTTACAGATGTATAGACCAATGGTTTGAAGTGAACAGATCCTGCCCCGAGCACCCCGGCGACTAGTGGCCGAGCGGCCACACGGCCACACAGCCACACGGCCACACAGCCACACGGCCACTCGGCCACAACGGCCTCAGAGGCCACAAACGGCCACCAAGCCACGTGCCATGTCGCGAGTGATAATTTTATACAATGAACAGACTGTGACCCAAGTGGGTTTTGTAAATATATAAAACTTATGATAGTGAGATGTTTTACCATTTAATTAATTAAACAAAAATAATTAAAAAAAAACAAAGACAATTAGTAAACAAACGCTAATGGGAAATTGTCGGTGGAGTATTAATTAATAAATATTTAATTGTATATTTTACATCGTTACTCTTTAGTCGGACGCAGTTATTGGAAAAATGATTAATTAGTTTTTATAATTATGATAATATATGTATGTTTAGTTAAAGTATAATAAACAGATGTATAGAGAAGTGAAGTGGAGTGGAGTGGAGTGGAGACGAGTTGTGTTATGTTGCAGTAAGGTATGGTATATTAAACAAAGCAAGGGTTTAGTTAGTTCCGCCGCTGCCCGCTGCGCTGGCGCTGGCGCTTACATATCTGTTCGGTAAGCTTATGTATTAAATATAATTTAATATTTTACATCTTGATAAATAAAGTTGATTTGTTTTTAAATTTTCTAAAATTGTTTCCTTTTTAGTGAACCCATTTGTGTATGCATTTGAGAATAAATACATAAAAAAACATGTATTAATGCATTTTTAATAACATAAACAGTCCTATATGCAAACCCCTGATAAATATCAATACTGATAGTATATATATCAAAAACAATAAACTGAAGATTAGTTATTGATGAAAATGAGGACTAGGCAAAGCTTAGCCGATAGAATGTTTCATAAGTATTCCCAACTCAATAGGTAAAACATAAAAATATATAAAATATTTTATCGCGTTATAAATTCATTGCCACTATAAAACTATATTTGTGAAAAATAAAAATATGTATGTAATCTCGAGAAAGACTACCGTATTGTTCAACACAATATAACTTAATATTATTAGAAATATCGTAGGTAAGATTCATTTGTCTAATTTAATAATCTTGGCTACCTGCCTTGTTTTGGTTCTCAAGTGATCTTTCTGTGCAGTACCATCGACAAAAACTATGGAACAAAGGCATTCCTCAGGGTACTATATTGGATCCGATTTTGTTCTTAATGTATATCAGTGAATTACCTTATTTCGAAACATGGATACAAATTTTGGTAAATGCAATTATATTACAATTACATTTATTATGAGTTGTTAATATAATTATCTTTGTTTGCCCTTGGAAGAGTTCAAAAGATTGTTATGAGTATGGAAATAATAGATTCTGTATGGGCATGTCATGGGGAGGGATGAGTATAGAGGTAGAATGTATGAATGGATTGCATGAAGAATGATATGCATATGAAAGGTGTGAGTACTGAGACGACTAGTGATAGAGTGTAATGGAAGAGGAAAACATGTTGAACTGACCACACCTGGCGTGGGTTAAGGACAAGAATGAATACGAGAATCAGCGGTGTTTTAATAAAATTCGTAATTATATTCATATATTATATAGTCATTATTAAATTCTATTTATTATTATTTTTCCGCCTTAACACGCAAATATTATCAGTGAGACTAGATAAATAAATAATGATTAAATGTAATAGGTGTAAGTTGTTTTTGAAAAGAGTAATTGCTGAGTTTATTGCCGGCTCTTCTCAACAAAAGCAACCTTCTGAACCGAGCATTAGAGTCTAGACTATTCATAAGTGCTTGTAAATGCCTATTTGAATAAAAAACATTCTCATTTTATAAATACTAGAGCTACATCAAAAATTTAAAGTCGACAGAAACTGCAAACACTCTTACCTAAGCTGACCTTTAACCTACCTTGTAATTCCAGGAAATGTTTTCCTTACTGCTGCTCCTCACTCTCCTTCCATTAACATCTGCATCAGTGGACTGTCGTACCGCTTGCCGCAGCTGCCGCGAAAAGACAGAGCCTCCCTCCACTCTGCAGATCTACTGCGCGATGTGCGAAGAGTGTAAGCTGAGGAGACAAGAGCGATTGAGGGAAAGGGTGGAAGATTACGAGAAGGCCGAAAATAAAGCTTTGAAAGTCGCGCCATTGCTGCCTTATGATCCTGGTTATCTGGGATATCCAGGTTATTGGCCGCCGATGCCACCTATATATCCACCAGTGCCATGTGCTGGAGGTATGACCTTCGTGTCATATTTTATTTTATGGTTTCTAATAGAATCTACTTTCGTTTTTTTTTTTTATTTTTTTTTTTTTTTTATTTTATTTATTTTGGCACAAACAGTCAATATTTACAAATTTTTGTTGTTTACAATAGATAACATAAAGACAAAGAGTGCCCAAGAGTTGTATCTATAAATAAACCTACGAAGAACTTAAATAACACAAAAAAAAAAAAAAAATACTCGGTTTTTTTCGTTCACAATACTCGGTGGTAACTTATAACCTTCGTAAGTGCCCTCCTAGGGCCTAAACTGAATAAAAGGTAAGGTAATTCCACCGCTTAAATAATAATCGTTGTAATGTTATTATCATCTCAATCTATTAAAGACGTGGGTTCGAATCCTACAATGAGCTTGAGTATTCGGTGAATAAATCGTGAGGAGCCCATAGCTCGGTGGTAGTGTACTTTGTAGTACTCAACTGGCTGGGTACCACCCTCAAGTTAATAGTCTGTCTCCAAGAACCTATCGGTGTGTTCCGACAGTTGCACTTGAGAGTCAGTTTCCTTTTAAGCTTTGTGTGTGTGCTTACGACTCTCAGCCACATCAACACTTACCATGGTGAGATTGCGGTCAAACACAAGCTTATCCAAAGTCCCCAACTATCATTAATATTCTGTTGATTTTAACTTAGTAATGGGAACTTCCTTCTCGCACAGCATTACAACAAGATTGTCCAACACCACCTCCATGTGCGTCCTCAGAAGAAGTGCCTGCAAAACAGACGCTAAATCTAGTGGTAGAGACGACCTCGACGACTACCACCACCACAACAACGACTAACAGACCGTCATCTAAACCACGTTGTCGGACTACTCCATACAGAAAAAAGCTGCGATTCGCGCCACCTCCTATGGTTCCAGTTTACCAGAGCATTATTAATCTCCCAATGCCAATGATGCCGTGTCCGTTTTTCAGCGACGTGACCAGACCAACAACTCCACCTTCCACCACTGTAGAGGATATACCATACAGCCCTGTGTATTTAGAGGGCCTTGGAAACTTAGAGTCTAATTCAGACAAAGACTTAGCAAATATTTATATAGGAGTTCCAAAGGAGATTCAGACAAGCTGAAGACGTAAGGCATCTTAAGATGATAGTAGCTCAGTAGTTTCCTTTGAGGCATCTAATCTTGCTTGACTTTTCGGTGAAGGTGAACATCGTGAGGAAAACAGCACGGTGGTAGGATAACAGGATACCCATGTTGAAGAGTTCTGTCGCAAAGCGTCTACCGATGAGTTTCGGAAGCTGCACTTGACGGTTTTTTTCCCATTTTTAGGCTTTGTGTGCTTTCTGAGGCCACATCATCACTTACCATGGTGAGAGTATGGTGTAAATGATACTCTGTAACCTCTGAACCACTGTGAAACTCGAAAGAGAAGCGTAGACTACTCTTTATTTATTTTGTTGGGTTTTCACGATCTAATAGAATGTGTTCGTGGTGAAATTTATATGATAATAAATAAGTATCATGATGAAATGTTGATTCAATTATAGCATTATTAGGGTAACACTGATTCCATTTAAATCATGGATGTCTATATTGTTTTCTAAAATAATGATAATTAGCATCCATTCATTAGGAATTAGTCAATATCGTCCTTTGAGATGGAGCTTATCTTAAGTGATGCATAATTTCGATTAAATAGATAGTACCTAAATGAAAAATGTGTAAAAACATCCGTTACATTTTTTACGATCTGTGTGTGTGTGTGTGTGTGATCAGTAACGTTGTGAACTTATGACTTAGATGATAAAATGTTTTAACGGTTTTATGGTTCTGGGAATTACATCACTCACTCCACGTTATCTTTAACGCTATAGGTACATGGTACATCATACTGTGTCGATTTGGACATGAGAGTAGGTAATCTATATTATGTCTTGTCAGACTTCTGAGCTGCCTGCTCACTGCTCACCTGAGTAAGTGACTACAGTCGCTTTAATACCTTTGATCATCTCTTAATACGCATTAACAATAGGTCGGTACCTGTAGGATTCCCAATACTGAGATTCTTGCCGGATTCCGAACCGGTGGTAGAGTCAATTGTAACGTTCATAAGTGCCTTACCAGGACCTAAACTGAATAAATGTGTTTTGAACTCCTGCGAGAGTTTGAAATTAGTTGCTGATCTTTTAATTACCCTAGAAATTACCCTCAAAAGCAACTGCCGGAACACCGGTCAATATCTGTTTGAAATGTTGAAAATAGATGTTGTTTTAGAATTTCTGATGATGGTGTAAAATTCACTGCGCATGATGAAAAGGCTTCTAAGCTGTAAGGTGGGCTACCAGTTGGGCTCACTAGGTTTTCACGATAATTATGTATAATGGAGCTTTCGGCAATGCTGATGTTAAAGCACAGATTGTTAGAATGCGCCCAAGGAAATAGCAGATACAATAGTAGGTATTATAATAGTAGATATAAAATAACGTCATATAGTTTATGTTACACGTTAAATATGGATCGTGGGAGCCCGCCTGTTCAACTCCTTACCGCTGACGGTTCGCATGCTGAGAGACCCAGCGTCAGCTCCAGATGTACCCCGGCGATCACCGGGCAGCGGTCCTATACGTTTTCTTTTTGAACGAGTCTCCATTTTGAATGGGTTTCCAGAGCTACGTTAGCCACGCCAGTAATTTCTCTGACGTGTGTGCGCTCCCCACGTGATTAGATGGTCAATTAGGACGCTTGGTTATTTAGGGAGTTTATTATTATTACTATTATATTAATGAAATCCTGGGGCATTGTTCATAATTAAAACCATATCTAGATATACCTACTAATATTATAAAGAGGTAAGGTTTGTTTTTGTGTTGTTTAACTACTCAACAGAACAGATTCTGGCTGGCTTCAGCTTCACTCTCAACTAAAAAATCCTACATACCTACCAAGATAATTATATTTTTTATTAGGAACGACAATCTGATGTGAAAAATTACCCAGAATATTTATTTATTTATCAATATTTTATTATAAATCCTTTGGAATTCCAACAAACATATATGTAAAGTCTTTTTGCGTGGAATTGTCCGCAGTGTCCAAAACTTCGTCGCTATCAACAGCCACTAGTTCACATGAGCCCTCGCTAAGATTAGATATACTGGTGGTCGAGGTGGTAGTGGCCTCGACGCCGGCAGTAACCAAGTTTTCTCTACTTGGTATAGGCAGCGCAGGTGGAAAACATGGGCCCAACAACGGACACGGCATCATTGGGATATTGATAACATGCTGGTAAACTGGAATCATAGGAGGTGGCGCGAATCGCAGCTTTTTTCTGCATGGTGGATTAGTTGGACAACGAGGTTTAGATGACGGTCTGTTAGGCGTTGTTGTGGTGGTGGTAGTCGTCGAGGTTGTCTCAACCACTAGACGTAGCTTCTGTTGTGCAGGCACTTCTTCTGAGGACTCACATGGAGGTGGCATAGGACAACCGTCAGGGATTGCTGTAGGTACGAGAGGGAAGTTTTAATGTGATAAGTTGTTCATCATCACCGATGTCAAACACACGCTTATCAAAACTAAAAAGAAACTGGCCAAAATGACTTCGATAAACACTTGGTATAAGGCGATGGTAGCTAGGCTCAGCGGTAGTGACGTCGGATACCGCGGCGAAGGTCGTGGGTTCAAGCTTTCGGTGAAGGAAAACATCGTGTGGAAACCATAGCACGGTGGTAGGGTACTTTGTAGTACTCGACTGGCTGGCTACCACCCTCAAGTTGAAAATCTGTCGCCAAGCACCTGTTGGTGTGTTCCGGCAGTTGCACTTGAGAGCCAGTTGCTTTTAAGGCATTGTAATAAGGTGTACTACACATTGGGAATCCCCTTGGTATTGCTAATGTCTATAGACGGTAGTCACTTACCACCAGGTGAAAATAAAACGATATAATATCGATGAGAAACCCGAAGGTCAAATCCTGATCCTGAGACATTCTTCGCACACGGCCATCTAATCCATGAGGCTGAGCTTGTGCTATAGAACCCTCTGCCCTGGAAACAAATCTGTAGGACAGTTTGCTTATTATAGATAAGACATGTGGACTAGAATAAATTAAAGAATGTAGAATCACTAAAGGGCCATACCTGGAACAATTGGCAGTGGTCCGTACATCGGCGCCATCGGCATCATTGGAGGCATGAAACCTGGAAAGCCAGGGTGATATCTAGCTTTCGGTGCGATCTTCACATTATCTACGGTATTTTCGATAGATTTTTCCCTCTCTCTCAGTAGTTCTCGTCTCCTATCCTTGCACTCTTGGCAGAGCGCGCAGTAGATCTCCAATGTTGTTGGCGGTTCGGTGTTATCGCGGCAAGTTTTGCAAGCGATGCGACAGTTTACTAATGCTGATATGGAAGGTAAGAGAGTTAAGAGCAGCAATAGGGGAATCATTTGGTTTGCTGGAATTAAAAGGTGGCTGGTTTAAAGGTCTGCTAGTTAGCGAGGGATTCATATTTCCATAGTACCTACATACTATTGCATTTCTTGTTATCTAGATGTCACATCAATCATCAAAGGACCCGAGATAATTGGATCATAGATGTTGTTACTTACGTTTATATATTTTTAATATTTTATAGCCTTTTCATGTTGAAAGGCCGTCTTGTTCGACATTTCTGTAATATTCAGATATTTATAGGTTAACTATAGTAAACACATGCCTGTGCACAGTTTTATGGCGAAATGAATTTAAAATGAGACTTTATCTAAAATGTATTGTGTGATTTCAATTTGTTTTTTTTATTGTGAACAGGTGCTGCTTGTGGGGGCTGGTCTGCTTGAGTTTGTTGTTTATTAAGTCAGTCATAATTAAATTCTATAGATTACTATTTTTGCCGCCATAACACGCAAATATCGTCAGTGAGACTAGATAAATAATAATTATTGAATGTAATAGGTGTAAGTTGTTTTTGAAAAGAGTAATTGCTGAGTTTATTGCCGGCTCTTCTCAGCAAAAACAACCTTCCGAACCGAGCATTTTGAGTCTGACTATTCATACTTATGAAGGCCTATTTGGATGAATAAACAATTTCATTTCATTTCATTATTTAGTTGTAGTTTTTACCTTTTCGTCTGCTTCGCTTGCATCAATAGTACCTAACTACGTTGAAGCGTAGAATAGGATAAGGGAGATTTAATAACGTTGGCATTTTCTAATTTAATATGGCACGTGAATGTTATGTCTGCTTCCTAGCACAGCGAAGATAGTAGTAAGAAAGAAACTAGGGGCAACTATTTCTTTTTCAATCATTTTGCAATGTAAAATCAAGGCAGATGATGGCAGATGACAGTAACCAAGGTATGGTTACTGTCATCGCACGCAGTAGTTACACCAATAGCGTTTTATGCGCTAACTGGAAAATCAACGATATAATCATGCCTCAAAAAATAAATAATAATAATGCATACAAATGTTTGCCCATGGTGGGGAATCGAACCACAATGGCATGGTAGGTAAGGAATCACGCCAATAATAATTAAGCCATTTTCAAATAAATATTCAGATTTAAATAAAACTGCAAATGGTCACATATAAATTATATTTAATTAAAATCTAATACAAATCTGGAGAAATAATACAATGGGGTACATTTATGATATAAATTCGTATTACTATCTGATTATTTCTTCTGTGTCTTGATCAATCTTTCACTAGACTTAGTTAAATGCAAGTTGGTAATTACGAATTAATATTTTGATCAGAGAGAATAGAATTATGACGTTTATTGTATGGGAAATAAGGTAGGAATCAGTTTATCGCATGAAGGAACGATGTCTGGGCCCGCGCTGCATGCGAGCACCGCCCCATCCCATTCCACCTAAATTTAAAAAAAAAGATTTAGGCACAGGATGTATGAAGGCTATAGGTTGTTAGCATATCCTGATTTTTTTAATGTCAATAGGCGAGGGTAGTACCTAACACGAAAATAACCATGGAAAGACAACTTTCAGTTTTTCACAAATTTTCCGGTTCTGAATTTAACAAAAAACCTTATTCGGAAACAAAATACAAATATTGGCTCGCAGATGGGACGGTCGTCCCAAAACTACTTACAACAAAAATATACCAGGAATCGCCAAATCAGTTCAGCCGTTCTCAAGAGAAGCTCTTACTAACAAAATAAATATCATTAAATTATAGGCGTCGTGTGGCGGGTCGCTCACTTCCCTATAAAATGTGCGAGGAGGGCGATGGCTGCCACACGCGTCATACTTGTGAACAGGTGCTGCTTGTGGGGGCTGGTCTGTGCGAGTTTGTTGTTTATTCAGTCAGTCATAATTAAATTCTATAGATTACTATTTTTGCCGCCATAACACGCAAATATTGTCAGTGAGACTAGATAAATAATAATTATTGAATGTAATAGGTGTAAGTTGTTTTTGAATAGAGTAATTGCTGAGTTTATTGCCGGCTCTTCTCAGCAAAAACAACCTTCCGAACCGAGCATTTAGAGTCTGACTATTCATAAGTGCCTGTGAAGGCCTATTTGGATGAATAAACAATTTCATTTCATATAACTTGAACATAAATAAGTAGTTGACAGTGTACACTGCCATCTTTTGACACATTTTGAAACTTCACAATGTATACTATATCTAATAGATGGCAGTAGTAATAATATTATCCACTGATTTCTTCCGACCTCTTCAACAATGATCGTCATATCATATTTCAGCCTCATAAATCACTGCATCCATTAATGAAAACCATATGCAAATCCGTTCAGTATTTTTTTAGTTTATCGCGAACAGACTGACGCGGGGTATATAAAAGAGATGATTTACCCGACAAAGGTAAAAAGGGAGGTAATGATACTCACCCATCATATACTGCGAGGAAGGCGCGAAGTGTCCGAAGTGCGATCCACCCATCTCCCACGCTCCGCGGCCACGTCTGAAAAAAGGCCTGAAAATAATGTTCTTACTTAGATACTAAATAATGCGAATATTTGCAACAGGTCGTCGGTTTAATTCCCATCCAGGATAGATATTTGTGTGCATATGTTGTTTCTTTTAAGGGATAAAGGCAGATTTCGTGTTCAAAAGTACATATGAAGATCGAATTACAGAAGTTACCACCGGTTCGTTAGGCAGCCTTCAACTGAGAAGAACCGGCAAGAAACTCAGCAAGGTTACATTTTTTAAATATTTTTGGACCATCTGATTATATTGGCTTAATTGGGTTAATTCTTCTATATCTTACATATATAAAAAGAGACGGCCTGACTCACTGACTCATCAACACCCAGCCTAAACCTTTGGACCTAGAAAGCTGAATTCTTTGAAAGACGTAGAAGAGGAATAAGAAAGGATTTTTCCAAATTCAACCCCTAAAAGATAAAAAGGGGGTACGCGGGGAAACAGCGAGATGATATTCAAAAGCAATCAATTGTTAAATTTGCTAAATTACAGCGCCGTCTAGCGGCATTGAAACATTATTTGCATTATTCGCTTAGATAGCGCCAACAGCATGAAAACTGTCTGTATTTCCTGTATCTAGGTGTAATTATGTACCTGTCCGACGTCACTTACCACTGAGCTAGCATTGCCTTATTGTGGCGCCATCTATTTGTCTCTAGGAGTCGTGCGAACCGTATCTGTGTTGTAGATAGATGTCGCTACAAGATTAATATTAACGATCGCGATGCTAGCACACGCACTCGTAGATATGGTACTCACAGGTGTCGGTAGTGTTGGTGTTGGTGTTGGTGCTGGTGCTGGTGTTGGTGTTGGTGCTGATGCACTGGCGCGGCCGACGCAAACCTGCCGCGGTCCGACACCGGCATCCCACGGCGCATACCCCTGGGGACATTACATTACAAGTGTTACAACAATATAAAATGGAGTTGCGTTTTTGTTTTATTTTCTTTAACATCGTGTATTTTGAGTTTTATTGAATAATATCGGCGGTGTTTTGTCCAATAAAGATTAATCTAAGTGCACAAGTGAAATGAAATGAAAGCGTGTATCGTGACTTTTCAGGTTGTCCCAAAAAGTTCCACCAATTTCACTAAAACCTGACCGGTTTAGTACAAACGAGGACTAGATTTTACTGTGTATGTGATATAACGTGACTATAACATAAATTAAGAATACTGAAAACAAGAAATGGCTTAAAGGTCTTAGATACCAAGCCAAAAACCTTAAAAACAATAATAAAATGAGTTGATCTCCAAATCACATCTCCAGTATTATGAAATTCAGCCCGTAATTGGTTTCCTCGGCTACACGGCAGAACAGAATTCGATGAAATTGGCTATTGAATAGGATTTTTTAACTCACCTTAAAATGGGTAAAAAGGGTTATTAAGGAACGATTCTGCGATAAGCGAATTCCACGCAGACGTAGTTGCGGGTAAAAACTAGTTCACTTAAGGCGATACCAAAAAAAATATTGAGCTTTTTGAAATAGTTTTATTTCACTATGGCATAATTAAAAGATATATTTTTTGGATAATATGCTTATTGACTATTTGATTAATGTTCTGGTAGACGTGAAAACACGATTGGATTATATTGCCTCGATAGAATTTAATTCCGAAAAGCCCCTTTTTTTTATGTCAATAGGTTGACAAACAGGCAGACGGTCCACATGATGGTAAGTGGTCACCGCCGCCTATAGACATTTGCAATACCAGGGTGATTGCCAATGTGTTGCCGACCTTGAAGAGCTCGTTTAACGCCCTTTTTGATGAACCCCATATCATAGCGCGGAGGGAATACCGTAATAGGGAGCTCATTCCACATCCTAATGGTCAGCAGAAGGAACGTCCGACGGAATCGTTCGGTGGACGATCGAGGCGGCTCGAGGATGTGAGGATGAGCTCCACATCGCCGGCGAGCGGTGCGATGGTAAAATGGTGACGTTGGCACCGAGTCGAAAAGTTCTTGAGAACACTCCCCATTATACAGACGGTAGAACACACAGAGAGAGCCAATATCTCTCCGAAGGCTGAGAGGTTCTATACCGCTGGTGAGTTCGGGATCGTCAACGATAGTGGACAGTGGATAGTGGACCAGTCAAGTGTCGAGTTGTCTGCAAAGAGAGCTGCCATTAGGTCGGCTTTCTCTTTTGCAGTGTGGGCCAGAGAATCATCCGGAGTGCGTAGCGGCGGAAGCGACGACTGACAGAAGTTACCCTCGACAGCTTTGGCGAGCGACCAGAATGCTCGACTTCCAGAAGGGAAGCTTGCAAGTCGGTCGCCAATTCTGCCGATGTGCTGGAACTTCGCTCTGGCAATTTGCTTCTTGCTGGACCAAGAGGCAGAATTGTATATTTTTCTCAATTTGGATTCCTACGGATCATTTTGAGCATGCGCTTTTGTCCAAGCCAGGTAGGCATCTTGCTTAAGGCTAGTAGCCAAAGCACTGGGCCTATCGAACCAGGGCTGACTGGGACCACCAATGGACACTACAGAGCTTGGAATGTAACATTCCATGCCCTGCAGTATGACATCGGCGACCGAGTCTGCGCAGCTGTCCGGGTCATGCAACGAGAAACAAAGCTGCCTCCATGGGTAGGACGAATAGAACTCCCGCAGTCCATCCCAATCTGCTGACCGGTAATGCCAAACTTTACGCGTCTCGCGGGGTCGAGATCTTTCTGGTCGCGTGAGAGGCACATCAGACTGAACCAGGCAATGGTCGGAAGATCCAAGAGGAGCGCCGACGGAGACCGGGTAATCATCTGGGTGAGTGGTCAGCAGAAGGTCCAGCAGAGATGGCTCGTGGTTTTCGATATCAGGTATGCGGGTTGCATCCTGTACCAGTGCGAGAAACCATAGGCCAGAGCAAAGTTGTGAACAGTTTTCCCTGCGTGGTCGGTCCGCGAAGACCCCAGCCACTCAACATGGTGAGCGTTAAAGTCTCCGAGGACAATCACCTCGGCCGTGGGATACTGTTCCAGCACTCTGTCGGTCGCTTCCTGAACGCGCTCAAAGAAGCGAGTTGTCTCAGCGTCGCCACGATGAGACCTGTAGAGGCACGCGTATATACGGGTGGACCCGCCGTAGTCTACGCGCACCCAGAGAATAGACAGGTCTCTGTCTTCGAGGTTGTTAAGACGGCGACAACAGGACGAACATGCAAACCCCGGCCTTTGGAACGAACAAATGTTCGAGACTGTAGCCAGGGAAGTGAAGATATGATGTATCGGCCGGGCAGGATATCTGTGTCTCCGTCAGAAAGAGCAAGGCCGGCTTCGCTGTCTCAAGATGGTGATGGACAGCGGTGATGTTACTATGAAGACCCCTGATATTGCAAAAGTCCACTCGAAGTGTGGATGGGGTAGCCGCTGAAAAATGCTTTTATCTTTTCTTGACAACCATATTAAAAGTGGGTAAAAAGAGAATGAATGGAAGTGAGCAGTTCGTGCGTTAGCGGGGGCAAAGAGCAAAGGTTGGGGGTCGATCTTGATGAGGTGAAATATTGTGGGGCTGACATGGGGCGTCCCCCATGTCCCCCCGGTCCCCCCCGGGAGTGCCTGTCGGGTTCCACTCCGGTCTCCTACCCCGGCACGACAAACACTCGCCAGGATTTTACACCAGTTGGCGGGACAGCCTCCTGGGCCGGAGATTGGAAGTTGTGCCCAGGTTCGGGTCCCCAACTAACCGGCGGGCGGCCAGCGGATAACCGTTTCACCGGGTCTCACTGGCCCCCACGTCAACCCAACACATCACACACAGGAAGACCGACGGAAACACGTCGCAGGACCCCGCCAACACACGGACTGCACACTTCGGAAAAGAGGAGGGCTGGCTCTCGTGAACCCTGTTGAAACACAGCGGGAGCTGCTTTGCAACAGACTCACTCACGAGGGTGGTCGCTAGCCAGTCGGACCGAGGTCCTACCACCATGCTAAGCAGCGTAGGAATTATGTGGGGCCGCCACCCGATCCATCACAACCCTGAGAGGGAGTCAGTGTATGCCAGAGCCTCGTTAGTTGATCGGCAGGGTGCACCGCGTGCAGGTGAGGTTGGCTTGGGTCAAAAAGGTGTTGGTATGACCCCTTACACCCCTTTTGCATTTTATTCTAAAATCATAACGAATTTCATAGATTTCATCCTTTCAAAATATGGGTATTAGGTATTTGAAAATTCTGGTCGAAAATCTTTTTGATAAATAGCGTAATTAATTTTTAATCAATTTTTATTTGGCGCTTACGTTGTTTTATTTTGGGACCGAGCGCATTGTTGCGCTCTCTTTCTGCGCATATGGAATATGGAAGTAAATAACTCTGTCACTTTCGTAGCTCCGCCCAGTCGGCCTGCCATCAAAGCTTTTTACGTTTTTTACGTATCACCTTAAAGTGACGTTTCGATGTTAGTAGAAAACGCTTACTTCATCAACGTCCGGTAAGTAGTATGACAAACTTAAGGGGAAGGTACTCGTAGCTGGGCGGGTCCCCTACTAACATATATATATATAATTTTGAGATATTTAATATCTAAAATTAAAAAATCAATGCATAAAAATCAAAAATATCGAAATATCTCGACAATGGTACCCTTTTTATTGAGCATTGTATATGTTGGTAGGTGATCCGCCCACCTATCTCCCCCTTAAGTTGGTGGTACTACTTATCGAACATCCTGTATACATCAAATACAATCAATACGAACCTATTAATATGCGGCGTGGAGTATATGGAGGGCTGGTGCAGCGCGGTGAAGTCGTCCACGTGCAGCGAGGGCGGGCGGGAGGTGTTGGGCGGCCGCGAGCGGAACGCGTCCGCGCACCCGCCCGCCCCAGCGACCCCGCCCGTCCCGCCGCCCGTCCCACCCGCTGACACGCGACTCAGTGCCACTGTGCGAAGAAACACATATCAACAACTACTCCGACCGAGCCTGGACATGTATGTACGTGTGCCTGTACCTGTATGTTCTTGTAAATAAACATAATGACTTTACCTTCACTGTATATATACGAAAATATAATGTTCATACGAAAAAATGTAGACTAGTATAAATCAAATGTAGAGATTCATAATTTCAATACAAGACAAAAAGATAAATAAGTTGTTCCGTATTTTAGATTAGCTAGAGTCAAAAAGTCATTTCTTGGGAATAGTGTTCGCTTTTATAATAAATTACCAGCATCTGTTACCAAGATGACTGATTCTAGATTCAAATCGTACATAAAAAAAGTTTTGAAAGAAAAAGCTTATTACAAAGTAACCCAATATATTGAGGATAAAGATGATTTTTACTGTTAATTACCTTTTTTTTAATACGCTGTTATTAGCTTGGTATTTTTTGTTTTAGTTTACTATGTAGGTAACTAATGCGGGTTATAATTTTATATGTATTTTTGTATTACTTTAAGAATAAAATTGTTAAACATTTGAAAAAAAAAGCCAATATAGTCAGATGGTCCATAAATATTTAAAGAATGTAACCTTGCTGAGTTTCTTGCCGGTTCTACTCAGTTGAAGGCTGACTTCCGAACCGGTGGTAACTTCTGTAATTCGACCTTCATAACTGAATAAATGGTTATGACTTTGACTTTGTGCCTGTACCTGTATGTTCTTGTGCCTGTACCGATATGTTCTTGTGCCTGTACCTGTATGTACTTGCGCCTGTACCTGTATTTACTTGTGCCTGTACCTGTATGTACTTGCGCCTGTACCTGTATTTACTTGTGCCTGTACCTGTATGTACTTGCGCCTGTACCTGTATTTACTTGTGCCTGTACCTGTATGTACTTGCGCCTGTACCTGTATTTACTTGTGCCTGTACCTGTATGTACTTGCGCCTGTACCTGTATTTACTTGTGCCTGTACATGCATGTACTTGTGCCTGTACCTGTATTTACTTGTGCCTGTTCCTGTATCTGTATGTACCTGTGCCTGTACTTGTACGTACTTGTGCCTGTACCTGTACCTGGTGGTCGTGTGTTGGTAGTCTTGTCGTCGGGCGCGGCGTCGAGTCGGCCACGCACGGTGAGACAGCCGGCGAGCCTGCGCACGGCGGCCGCGAGTCCCTCGGCGCCGCCCACGCACGACAAGTGTGCGTCGGCTAGCTCCATCACGTCACACGACACCTGCCAGGGACACACAACGATACAGAACACACCACATCCTTTACTGGTTCGTTCGGAAGCGAAGATTCAGCATGCACATTCAGAATGGGCGGGCACCAAAATTATGAAACTGGATTGCTGTGTAATACAGTTCAACATCGAAATAACGATTTAACAACATTGGATCAAAGTCAGATGATTCATGATCGCCGTAATAATACTTTTTGTTTTACTAATATTAGAGAGCTGTAGGAGTCTTCAGATATTGAGATTACATTAAAAGTGAGTAGTTATTTAAATATTCCACTCCTAGGGTAACAATGATGGTGTGTGTGAACCCGCGGCTAGACGAGAATTCTCCGCAAACAGAGAAGCAAACAAATTGGCCTTCTCAACGGCAGTATGTGCTCTCTATCACAGCCGTTGCTGAAGCCTGATGGAGCGGCAGCGACGGGCGGCAGGAGTTAGTCTCGACCGATGTGGCAAGAGACCAGAAAGCATTACTCCCAGAATAGTAAGAAGACAGCTTTCTTCCAATCCGGCCAACATGGTCGAACGTGCCCTCTTTGGGAATTTTTTGCAGGTCTTGGAGTAGGATGCACTTTTAAAAATAATAAATTAGAGCTTCATAAAGTTTATTTAAATTATTCATTCAACGCGGACGAAGTCGCGGGCAAAAGTTAGTTAATGTGAAAGTAACCGTAGAAAACCAGAGGGGTCTATTAATATCATAATTGTATTTCGTATGCTTGAAAACTCACCAACTCATGATCATTAACATCGTCCTCCCCGCTCGCTGATGGCACATTCAACCAATAACTGGAAGTCAATCTTTCATCACTCGCCTCCCCAATAGCATATATGGTTCTAGCTGAAAACTGCACCACCAGTGTCTCCGGAGATGGCAGCAGATGTTCCGGGACTTCTGGAGGTGGAGTTGAGGGCTCCTCGGTGGCCTTCAGTTTCTGTAAGTGGTTAGCGAGGAAGGCAGCGTTTGCTATTGCGTCCTCATCCGAGTTTCTATCCTGGAAAGACCATCAGGTATTTAGTATGGGATTATTAACCGAACACAATTTATCCCATTATTTTTTTAAAACGAAGGACGTCAAGTAATCTATGAAGAATGAAAGAATAACTCACCCTCAAAGTCTTTTCCAAAACCAAGACAGGATGGTCTTCCGTCGGCGTATACCCAACCATGTCAGCCATCTCATTCAAAGTCAACATCGTTTTTCTTCCCACCGGCCCCTCCCCTTCCTCCACTTTTAATATCCTTATTAAATCAATGTATAGACTCAAGCATTCCGCTCTATCCTCCCCCTGACTTTCCAACGACCATTTGAAGAATTTCCCCAAAGCTTCCCTATCTTTTGTAATAAACTTTTTGAATTGTTGGAACCCATATTCATGCTCAGTCAAAACAAAATACGCTCGAAGTATAGAAGACGCCACAGCACAAGTCTTTGTTGTAGATTCTAAACAATCAGCTGACGCTTCCAAAAACGCTGCCAATGCGTCTTTATTGGGCACAGAATTTGCTAATAATATTTCCGTTGCCATATTCATTGGAGTAAGAGTTATTTCAGCATCGCAGAATGCGGCTAAAACATGGGCCGCAAATTCTTGCGCGGCGGCATGTTCATTGGAACCATTTATGAGGTTAAGAATCCCACATAGAGCAGTTAGGACATCTGTTGAACGAGGGCCGCCGCTGTTCATTGCGTGCAATACAGCACATTTAACAGGTGCATGGGATACTAAGCAAGCGAGGAATCCTAACACTCTTGCGCCACTAGCAGTTGCTGGTTCCCCAACCTTCAATTCTCTCGTAACAGCTCCCACAGCTGCTCTAGCAACAGTGGCAGCAGTGTTTGGTGCCAAATCTGCTATCTGAACACACACTCGACGCAACATATGCACAACTGGTCTGTATGTCGACATGCATATAATCTGAATCATGTCTGTCAAATCGTTGGACAAAGCGTGGAGATGCGCCGACCATAGTCTCCTTTCGTTTGACGCATCAGCTAGCTCTCTATCTGTTGGTGCTGTTTTCGCTTGCATCGGCAAAGGTAAGGGGAGTAGCTCGGAAAAGACCAAAAGACCAGGAACAAATGTGTATGGAGCAGTCATAGTATAAGATATGACTTCAGAGCAGAGAGAAGTCCAGGGTCCACGACGTATTGAATCACCATCGTTAGCGTCATCAGCTATCGGCTGAGCATATGCAAGTAATGTTCGTACAGACGCTTCAGCAGCTTTTGCTGCAGTTCTGTATCCTACGGATCCGACTGGAAATGCTTTGGCAATTCCATAAGTCTTCAGTAACACTGGAGCGGCTGTTAAATCTCGGAATCTAGGACCGCGGCATCGAACGACACGCGCCAACATCTCATCCAACAATCTCAAACATGGCAATAACATTTGTGCAAGCTGTAACCCTTTTACTGATGCAAAGAAAGATGTATGCATACTCGGCTGGTCGAAATGTGTGGCCAATTTATCTAAAATGCCTGCTAAATGGGCCACTCCATCTAATGAGAACAGTTGTAGGACATTGTATTTGTATTTTAGTTCGACGTATTCCTCCGTAGATGATTCACAAGCGATGGAAACGTTTTTATCGTAGTCGGATATACAGAAATGTCTCAGGATTCGCAAACATGTCATCAATTCACCTGGCAAATCTGCAGAATGTTCAGAACTGGCTTTTAGGATTTCCATGCATTCTGCCATATCATCACCAGTCAACAAATTAGTTTTCTCGACAGGTTTTAGATATGGTATCACCTCTTGTAAAACACACGAGACGCTTGGCTCAAATCTGTCGTGTTCTTTGGACACATTTATAAGCCTCTGCGCATATTTTTTCAAAAATGGCACATTCGCTGAATACCTTACAGCAGAGACTATCAATTCTATAGCATAACCTTTAGCTGGAGACTTTTGCTTCGGCGGCAGTTCACTCTTGCTTTTGTTCTTCGAGTCATTCTCAAAAACATCCATCAAACATTCAGCGTTGTCTCCCATGATTATCACATCAGGGACAGCAGTTTTACCGATGCTTCCAAAACTAAGGCAATACAGAGATTGCAATCTATCTGTCAGTTCGTTATCATCTGGTTTGCCAGCCTGCAAATCACTTATGGACTGCAGATAATACAGAGCCTTGAGTCTATATGCCAATTCCAGACCTAAAATCTGCAGATCGCTGTAATTACTCAAATCATGGGGATATAGAAATTCTTCAGCATTTTGTTGACTATACGGCAGAGTGAGAGTCTTAAACAGTAGTTCGCTTATTTTTATGTTACTGTACAAAAAATCGAGACCATTGCGTGAATGGACCAATTCGTAAATGAGATCGTGAATCGGACTTACAACGACCAAATTGTTGCATGTGGTGGGGCAAGTCAATAAATACAGGCAAATTTCCAAAACTTGTTGAATATTGAAGAATTCCAACAAAGTTTCATTAGAATATTCTTTGTTTATGTCGAATTGTGCAGAGACAGGCAGAAAACGCTTCGGTTGAGACAAGTGAAAACATTGAGAGCGGTACATGTAAAGTACTTCTTCTAACGCGTCAACTATAAATTCAGTATCACCTTCTGATATTTCAATGTCTTCTGGCAGGGAATCCTTTGTTGTTTTACTGAATTTAAAAACTAAATCACGCAATCCGCTCATAAGTTCGTAAAGGTTTAGCTTTTTTATTAAAGCGCTAATTGAAAACTTGAGTCTAGCAAGCGGATTTACTTGCATCATCGATATTAGCGCTCGATAACCATTTCTTGGTTTTCTATCATCATTTTTATCAAATTTGGGATAAACTGACTCCTTCATGAAATTATCAATCGCTTCTTTCGAAGATAAACAAGCATTTAATGCTTTTAAAATCATCAGCCTGATACTCAATGCCATGTATTCTTTAGAGTACATTTCTAGTAATAGCATTGACATGTCCAATCCAGAGTTAAGTAATGTCTTTATGACTTGCCCATTATGTTTATGAGATGACAAGGCTTCAGCTAGTCTTATCCCACACTTCATGTGCCTTATTTTGTATGTTGGTTGTAGCTGAGCTAAAGCAAAATTGAAATTCAAACCAATCTTACAGAATGTCAATAGTAAATTGTAGATATCCCTGAAACCGTCACTAGCGTCCATCATATTTTTATTTCGAAATATTCTTAGCATAATATCTGTATTTTTACAAAGATTTGTTACGGAACCGAAGAGTTGTTCACACTGGTGAACCCATTCCTCTCTGGAAGTATTATCAATTTCTGTAAAATTGTTTATGACTAACCTTTGGTCTATCTTTTTTGCTGCTTTAGTTGTTTCCCATATTTTAAACAGATCCGGGCTAGCATCTAACAACTCTTCGAAACCTGCAGTGAGAGCATCTTTTACACCGTTATCTTGGGCGCTAAGTACATGAATTTTATTCACATATTCATATTTATTCCATTCAGCTTTGAATGGATTGTAGTACTTAATGATATCTTCGACACCGACGTATTCGTTGACGTCGTAATCAACTTCAATGTAAGAAGACCCTTCAAGATCATCGCAAATGTCCTCATCAGAAAGAATAGGTTCAAATTGTTCTGCATCCATTGATTTCTCTTCATCTTGATTACGAATCGGTGATTCTATTTCCTTCAGAGCTGTAGCACTATCTACAATTGGTACGGTAACTAAACTGGAATGTGGCTGTTCAATATATGCCGCAGTTTCGGCTTCTTGAGAAGGACTTCTTATTGAAGTTTTATGTCTATAACTCTGATGGTAGAAATCTACACGAGGAATTTGTTTACCACTTCTATCGTATTCACCTCCTTCTTCGGATCTTATTGAATTGATTGGGCTTTGAACATCGCCTTCTCTCGGAGATTTAGGCCTTCGACTAGTCTCTGCTGGTGGAGTCCTTGGCCTCTTCCTAGGATCATCGCGGCTTGGAGACCTGCTTCCGTAACTAGATCCTCTAATACGACTGTATGGCGAGTGTCTTTTTCTATCGTACGAAGATTGTTTCTCATAGGATGGGGCTCGTCTTTCGTAGGAAGATCCGCGCTTTTCGTATGGCGATAACCTTTTCTCGTAAGGTATTTTCCGCTCGTAGGAAGGTCCACGTTTATCGTACGGAGATCGTCGTTCATAAGACGCATTATCTTTATCGTATGAACCGCCACGTGATCTATCGTAAGAAGCGTCGCGGTGACGTCGGTATTCGTCCTTTTTGTACGAACCTCGGTCCCAGTCGCGATCGTTTGATATACCGCGCAACCTGTCCCTGTCAATACTTCGAGAACGCGACCGACTCAATGGACGATACTCGCCTTTAACAACATAATCCCTATCTCGGCTTCGGGATCGCGAATGCAATCTGTCGATTCTATCGACTTCTCTGCTTCGATGCCGCGAGGATTCTCTACTGCGACCTCTTTCAATCGATCGTCTACGACTCCTCACATCTCTTCTATCTCTATCAAGGTCTATAGACCGTGGACTGTGCCTCAGCCTTTCCCCTTCTCTTTCGCAACTGATATCCCTACGATCCTTATCCCATTCTTCTTCAATATGATGGTAAGTACGAGGATCTTTTGGTGGCTCATTACTGTAGTAATCACCTCTGTACATTTGACTATCATAATTTTCAGGATAGTTATTAGGACCGTAAGAATCGGGGTTAGCAGTTGCTGTAACATTGCCAGTATAAGCTGGGATAGGGTTAGGTGGTTCTTGGGTCCATTCTGAAGGCTGTGGCACACTGGCTGGTGGTGGTGGCTCCCTGGTGACAGGCCTCGGTACAGGTGGTGGGTTGGCACCAACTGGGCTCTCAGGTATAACTTGTGTAAGGTTACCATACACTGCTAATGTTATTGTAGTGTACCAGCCTGAAAATATATATGGGTAACATTGATAAAATAAATCTAGCAAATTGAAAACACAGAATTTACCTTAAAATTAACTTAAAAACTTTTGAATGTATGGTAAATATTATTCAAACAAATTACATAGGTATCATAATGTTTTCACTAATCTTAGCTTACACTTCCATATCCAATTTCAACATTATATTATTGTCTATTGTTCTTTATTTCCTTGTAGTAAAAATTATATAGAATTATTGTAGTTGTTTTTTTTATGTCACAAGATGATGATGGTAAGTGACTACCGTCGCCTATAGACAGTCATTATTATTAATAATTTTTTCATGTTGGGAGTTTGACAGGAGGATCACCTGATAGTTTACAATGCTTAGAAGGCAGAACTGCCAAATCACAACAGCAAGTGAGTGCAACAGATATTCAACTTTAGGTAATAAACCAGTGATATTTTTATTTTAAGTATTTTTATTAAGTTTTGATTTTTGTTATAATTTTGATTGTCTTCTATGCTGTTTCTACTTTTTTCTCTGAATATTTTATAAAGCATTGTCTAGTGACAACTTCATTCACTTTAAGCATTAAATATTTACTATTCAACATTTATATAGTACTAAACCTACTGTTACACTTCCTACTCTGACAAATCCAAACCATAAGGAATATAGAAGGAATAAAATGTAGGATACTTAATCCCCAAAGATATGACACCATCCATGGGAACTCAGGTAAAGCAACAAGTAGATAAATTTTGATGAGAGATGTAATGAAATCCTAAAGGCCTTCACAGACAGAATTGTATGTAAAAATAACAAATATCTGATAACATGGATATACCATGGAAAGCTTGAGATATATATTCCAATAACCTACCTCTCAAAACAAGCCCATCTGTTGGTATCCTGGGTTGTTCTAAGCCTGTCCCGCACTCCATATGAATCTGACCATTTTGACAATAATCCAAACTGCCTAACGCCTCAAATGTAGAAGCACCCGGTTTACTCAGGTCGTTCACAAAGAAGTCAATATGGAACTTTGTTGGGTTTGTAGCCCCTAGGCGAACCCCTCCGGGAAAGTCACCTTCGACTCTTGCTCCCAGAGGTATGATACGTATTTCTCTTACATATACAGACTTTGGAAACTGAACTAAGTCTAGGTTTAGCTCCTGAAAATTAACATTTTAGTGATAAGAACTTGAATTTCATTACCTGGTAAAAAAAAATACTTTTGGGCAATGCATCTAAGCACATCCAATCCACAAACTGAGAGGTCAAGAGTGTTTAAAAGAGAGTAAGTACATTAAATTTTATATTATATACTTAGTAAATTTTCTCTGGGAGTAGTTTAAACAGAATATTACAAGGTGAACATGAGATGAATTTTGTTTTCAATATGAAAATAATGGAGTGATCAATTGGTCATGACAAGACATGATTTTCTATACTAAATAATATAATTAAATAACACAAAGGTTTAACCCTTTTTTAGGTTGTATTTGTGAAGGTTCATGATCATTTTAGCTAAATAATAACCAGAATGTGTAAGAAATTTGAAGGCTTGACGATAATTTCATACCACCAAAGAAAGTTGTTGAAGTAAATAAAATACCATAAGTAAATAAATAATTACAATAGGATTCAGGATAGTACCTAATTAGGACTTACCTCGCTAGTATCATGAGAGAAAGTATCGAAAAATAAAAGATCAGGTTGCTCGGGCGTAGACATTGTATAATATTGTCTTTATTTACTAATTTATAGCATTATTTCACGACTTTATTAGTAAAAATGCACTATCCACATCGCACAAACAAAACTAGTAAAATTTGTTCCAAGGAAAGCATTCGTCAGCGATCAGAAAAAGTCTATAAATAAATTATAATAAAGCAAGATAGTATGATTATTTAGAGGTGTTTGACAAGGATAGTAATATTACGAACGGCGAAACTTTGTCATGTTATCGGAGCGTGGAACGCGATCGCCTTTTTTAATGATTTTGACGTTTTTATTCCGATGTTGCAAGTCTTTTCAAAATGAGTTTTTTTTCTATGTAGGGTTACCATACTATTTTTCGCAATTGATAGGTATTTGCTTCAAGTAGGTATGGAGAGTTACCTATCCGGCAAGGAGTCCGGATGAGAGTAGGGTTATCACTACCAGATGTCTAACTGGCAAAATAATGATATTAGTAACGAGTTAGTTACGTGGTAAAAATATTTCTATAAAGTTAAGTTTTGCGTGCCCAGCCACCGTGCGCCTGGGCAAAGCGAATATAAATACCACCTGGACGCACGAGTCTGGACTCGGACTTCCGCGAAGATAGGGACGTGAGTGCATACTAGAGAAATTGTTTTAGTTTTTTTATTCCTACAAATAAAATTATAATGTCTAAAAATCTTGAAATGTAAGAACAAAATCCTGACTATTTAACGACTATATTATAAGCTTTGATATCGATAATTATTCGTTATCAATGATTGTAAGTGACAATATATGAAGATGTAACCTAAATATTTTTTTGAAGAGACGAGAAAGATCTGCTCCAGAAAAAGTCGAATTCAAAAAAAGTTTTAAGGCGATGATAGCTCAGTGGTAAGTGACGTCGAATACCGCGGCGAAGGTCGTGGGTTCGAATCCTACAATGAGCTTGAGCTTTCGGTGAAGGAAAACATCGTGAGGAAACCATAGCACGGTGGTAGGGTACTTTGTAGTACCCGACTGGCTGGCTACCACCCTCAAGTTGAAAATCTGTCGCCAAAACACCTATCGGTGTGTTCCGACAGCTGCACTTGAGAGCCAGTTCCCATCTAGGCTTTGTGTGCTTACCATCTTCGGCCACATCATCACTTACCATGGTGAGATTGTGGTCAAACACAAGCCTATCCAGAATAAAAAAAAAAAAAAAAAAAAATCGAGTTTCTTGCCGGAGTCTTCTCAGTTTATATGTATTCCGAACCGGTGGTAGAGTTAATAATAATTATTCAGAAGTGTAATTTCCTACCGTTAATAAATTACATGCAATAGATCTATGAAACCGCCAAGCAATACTTTCTAAGCCAAGATGTAGAGTGTAGGCATAGATGAATAAATCGTCGCGCCTGTAGGGTTAGTAAAGTTAGGGACTTAGCTTTTCCTGGGATCTTATAAATTTTTTTTACAACGAAAACGTTATAAGCTTGTGATTCTTGTTGGCCTCTAATCTATAGTACTAATATTATAAAGTTTAAGAGTTCGTTAGTTTGTTTGAACGCTCTAATCTCAGGAACTACTGGTTCGACGCATCGCTTAGAATATATAATATATATATATTCTAAGACCGATCGTGATGAGACTTGACACACAAATAGTTTATGTCCTGGATAAGGATACTTTTTATGCCGGAAAAACATGAAATCCCACGGGAACGCGGATGAAACCGCGTGGGACAGCTAGTTTTTTATGAAATGTTTTTGGCGGGATATAATACTATACTTTTTGATAACTGGTTACCAAAAAATATAGTATTACCTATATCCGTAAAACACGGTGGTAGCGTACTTTGTAGTAGGACCGGCTGGCTATCACCCTCAAGTAGAAAATCTGTCGCCAAGCACCCGTTGGTGTGTTCCGGCAATTGCACTTGAGAGCCATTTGCCGGCATAAATCTCATGTTTCACATTCACGTGTGAAATTAGTAGGTGATGCGAAAAATTTGGTTAAGCAATTATTATCATTAATTTACTCGTAGTTAGGGTCGTATATTGAATGAATGCGTTCGATTGTTTAAATCGTTTAAATTATTAGCAGATAGCATGGCAATAGGAATTTGCATGCTAATTCACATGCTCATGAAATTAATGTGAATTTGCATTACATACCATCGCTAAAATAAAAATATTTCTACTGTGCTTCAGGTGACCCAGTCAGCAAGCGTAATAGCCTAGCATTAGTTTTTTACTTAACCCATAGATGGCAGCACTAAATGCGAAAAACTATTAAATAATAATCAATCCTATCCTACTAACCTAACCTTGAAAGATAATTTAATTAATTTCGTAGAATATAAATCTTCCATAGAGCTTATCTATAGACTATATCCAGCTTTGAAACAAAACTAGAAATGCAGGATAAGAAGCAGGAAGGAAAAAGAAAAACACGTTCTGTAGTTTCCCAGACCCCCTGGAAGGTAGCCTGATGGCATTCCATTTTATTTTCATTTGGAAATAAACTAAGTATTTACCTTATTTTCGACAGACACCCGCTAATTCGATGAAACATGGTTTATTCGTCCAAGGATGAAAAACAAAAGCTCGCCAACTCCACCAAGAGAGAATCAGACTCGCGAACGGCGAGTTCCGTTCCTAAGATGATAAAAGCTACATAATAATTATACCTACTCCTTTAAAAACAAATCAAACATATTTTAATTCGTAGTAATCACTTGAAATGTGCTTGAAATAATATGTAACGTTTTTACTTCCTTACATCTCATTCGGTAGACAGATTAAAACAAAACTTAGAACCCGATTCCAGCTACCGGGTCCAATTTTGTTTTCAAATCATCGAAATCGGTCCTTTGTTACCGTACTCCTCTGAAACGGCTTTACCGATTTTGATGAAATTTTATGTGTATATTCAGTAGGTCTAAGAGTAAGATGTTATTATTACCTATTCTGTTATATTAAGTTATGAATATGTATGTACCTACCTAGGTATTTACCTACATTAAAAGCAGTTGCCAAGAAATATTTATTTACTGTACCCACTGTAGGTAAGCCGTAAGATGTAGGTAGGTAAGCGGTTTTATCGACTGTAACGACAAAGCCTACCAAGTTTATTTTTAGGGTTCCGTACCCAAAGGGTAAAAACGGGACCCTGTCTGTCTGTCACCAGGCTGTATCTCAAGAACCGCGATAGCTAGACAGTTGAAATTTTCACAAATTATGTATTTCTGTTGCCGCTATAACAACAAATACTAAAAACAAAATAAAATAAATATTTAAGGGGGGCTCCCATACAACAAACGCTATTTTTTTGCCCTTTTTTGCTCGATATCAATAATGGCAATTAAGGCGATGATAGCGGTAAGTGACGTCGGATACCGCGGCGAAGGTCGTGGGTTCGAATCCTACAGTGAGCTTGAGCTTTCGGTGAAGGAAAACATCGTGAGGAAACCATAGCACGGTGGTAGGGTACTATGTGGTACTCGACTGGCTGGCTACTAACCACCCTCAAGTTGAAAATCTGTCGCCAAGCACCTGTTGGTGTGAGAGCCAGTTGCCCTTGCCCTTTAGGCATTGTAATAAGGTGTACAACACATTGGCAATCCCCCTGGTGTTGCTAATGTCTATAGGCGACGGTAGTCACTTACCATCAGGTGACCCGCCTGCCTGGTTGTCACTAGTGACTTAAAAAAAAATGGCAACAGCCTACCTTGAAATATTCACAAAATACTCAGTTGTATTTTTACTTTAATAATAAATAATAAAATTAAAATAAATATTTAAGGGGGCACCCATACAACAAACGTGTTTTTTTTGCCTTTTTTACGGAACCCTTCGTGCGCGAATCCGACTCGCACTTGGCCGGTTTTTAAAACTACTTCAGAAAAAGGTTCTATGTTCGACTGTATGTATCTTTTTTACAAAACAAGATTAGAAGTGCAATGCACTGTTTGCACAATTTTAACAATATTGTTCAGTAGCTGCAGGTTCAGGCTGTATGCTCTAAGTGTACCGCGCTACCTGCTAGGTGGTTGGTACCGCCCGCTCGCACCCGGCGGCGGCGGCCAGCGCGGCGCTGCGCGACCACCTGTACGAGCGGCTGTGCTGCCAGCGTTCACGCGGCTTGCTTGGAATTAGGGACATTATCTGTCGATATTGTATTAAAAAATATATGAATAATTTATCGCTGAATGAAGGTGTGTTGAATCCTGTGTGATACTTTAAAACGAAATGTAAACTATTGTAAACAACGGACCACTACGGTAAGTAGGTATATTATGTCTACTTGCACGATTAAAAAAAAAACATGAGTCGTGATTCAAATTAAATGACTTCACAGTCAAAACAGAATCGTTAAACCAAAATCTGTTATCATAATTGAGTTAATTATTTATAAACTTCTTGTGTAAAAAGTAATTAATTAATTTGTTGTAATGGTGTGTTATGTATCATACTGATAATTAGACTAAATCTATCTTAATGAATAATTAACTGATGATGACTAAGGAAAAGCGAAACTAAAGCATAATCTATCGTTGCAAACTATCTTCAACTCAAATCGTTGCTTTCATTGGTGATGTGTTTAGAAAACAGACGACATTTTGTTAAAATCTATGATAAACAGTACCTACTTTGTAAACGAGTTTACCTACTTTAAGTTTGTACTTACTTGCCTACCCTATAATACCTACTTTTGTGCAATATTATATTCCAGCGCTGGTCACCCCACCTGCCGGCCGGTTGCCGGCGGCGCGTCAGTCGCTCGCTCACCCGCGTTCGAGTTGCTCGTTGCTTATCGTCGAGCGAGGATCCGCGACACGTCACCAAAACTTTCCAACTGTCTCGAGCGAGTTAACTTTCAAACTCCGCGTTCTACATTCAAAAACTTAATTGGCCGACAGTGTGTGTTTATTCCGTTTTAAGTTATTTTATTATTTAAATTTTTGTGAGTGTTTTACGGTGTTGATGTGGTTTGTGAACTAAACATGCGGAGCGCCGGGGAGGCGTTCTGCCTTCTTCTGCTGGTTGCAGCGGTGGCAGCGCAGATCGACACGAGGCATTTATCAGGTAACCTACCTACCTACCTACCTACCTACCTTAGCGGACGAGTTACAGTAGCTTTTGTTTGTAACCTTTGCTGCATTCTAAAAAGTTGGATTCTCGTGACGCGCTGCATTGTTCGGTGTTCGAGCGCTTTTACTTTTTCTAGGTTACCTACCTATGCTATGTACATAACTGTTATTTGGGTCACAAAGCCTAAAGGGCAGGTATTTAGTCTAGCATCAAATAAATATTAAAATAAAACGATTTATGAAGACATACAATACTTACGTAAATTGCCATTACCGGCTAAATGCGATCCGATCAGAATTTTCAGGTGATGTCCAAGATTATTCTGCTTTTTGTCCCGAGTGGTGCTGTGGAAAGAAGAAGCATTACTTTTGTGCTCAATTTTCCGGATAGAAAGTAGTCACGAGTGCTGTCGGATATAATTTTGTAGAATCACGTATTTTTTTGCACACTTTTGCTTTTTTCTTAGCGACTGCAATCCGTGAATGTTTCTAAACTTGCACGTATTGCAAGCAAACAGATAATGGTTCTGTGGATCAAATAAAAAAAAAACTGTCCTGATAATCGTAGGAATCCCATTTCTACCAACGGTTTCTCCTCAGAATGGTATTGCATTACATAACTTATTTATATAGGTAGGTATTAATGCGTCTATTTGTAGCAATCGGTAAACAACATTAGGTAAGACAATGAATGAATACGGTGTAGGTACAACTCACAGACAAAAAATTAATAATTTAGCAACCTAATCTGGCCCTAAACGACATATTTACATAATGTAAGACTGGCAACATATAAAAACAATTCATTGTCGGCAACTTATCGTCATAAGAATATTAGGTAATTTAAAAAGACACATCTAGGTTTTTTTTCTATTGTAAAATAATACCTATGCTATTATTGTCATTCTGCCTCCATTGAATCTACGATTATCTTTTTTTTTCAGTCAAGAACGTAATTCTTATTGGTAGGTCCCTAATTATCAAAATTCTTCGAATATATGACTTGGATTTACAAGCGAACAGAATAAGAAAAATATCATCTACGAAGACGAAAAGCGACAGATTTAGAATAAAACACTGCCGTCTACAAAACTATTCTTGAGCGAGTCAATAGTTTTTAATGTTAATACTGCTGTGTTATGTTATGACACGAATTATATTATAAATACAAGTGGCTGTTGACAGTTGGAAGTAACCCCCGCTCCAGCTAAATGTACCAAGTTATCCGTGCCCACGGCATCGTCGAAAAGATTTCAACGAGCTACTAATTAATTATTATAAAAAAAAATATTATTGATTATATTTCAACAATATTATTATGATATGGCTTAGGCTTTATTCAAAGGTATTAAATAAAAAAAAAACTCAGTTAAAACTTACGATGTAAAAAGGAATCCGAGGGTAAGGTCAGTCAGGCAGAACAAGTCTTTTTATGTGTAAAATGATACACTAACATAGTTAACATAACATCGGGTGACGGGGAGCTTTTTCCGCCAACGCATCAGCTTGGCCATCCAAAGAGGAAACGCTGCCAGCCTTCTGGGAACCTTGCCGATCGGCGGCAGCGGCAGCGGCAGCCTCGAAGAAGTTTTTTATATATTATAATTGTACATTTGCTTGTATATTTTGTACATTTGTTGTAAATAAAATATTTATATATGAATGTTTCATATATAAATATTAAATAACTTATATATGCGAATATGCCTTCTATCTAAGTAGGTATTTATTTGCTAAGATTTCTCAGCTAAAATACACAACCAAGAATAGCCGAGTAATTCTCCAAAAACTGGCAATATGTATAAAAAAGCTGACAAATCGTACAAATCAATGCTTGGGTGTAGCGCTCGGTATTGCAGGACATATCCTATGTACCTACCTAATAATTCTAAGTTTGTTTTGAAAAGAGTAATTGCTGAGTTTATTGCCGGCTCTTCTCAGCAAAAGGAACCTTCCGAACCGTGCGTTAGAGTACCACCCTCAAGTTGAAAATCTGTCGCCAAGCACCTATCGGCGTGTTCCGTCCGACAGCTGCACTTGAGAGCCAGTTCCCATCTAGGCTTTGTGTGCTTACCATAGTGAGATTGTAGTCAAACACAAGCCTATCCAGAATAGAAAAAAAAGGTATATTTGGATGAATGAACATTTCATTTCAAACCGACTGTTCGGTTAACTACATAAGTCTTAGTAATTGGTAGATATGATATTGATTAATTGGTAGGTACACTCAGAGAGGTGAAGAATACCTATCACGACCATCAAGTAGGTACAGTCATTGACATTGGCCAACGGAAGTCGATCCGTCTCGCGTTTATCGCTCAATAAGGCGCTTCCTCCATCGACCCAACTGTAGGCACCTCCTTTCTAATACTAACTCTATCTCAATTAACTTAGGTATAGATTCTTAGAGATACAAAAATGCGACCAGTGCTTTATAAAATTAACATGTTACAGAATTTTCTAATGTAATGTGTTAGTTTTAGAGTCGCATTTGCGTTAGTTGCAAACCGGTGTTATCTGTACAACGATTTTATGTTGAATGTTTGTAATATTTCTCTGAAAATAACCGTTTTTGTACAGTAATTGATTATACAGGTTCTCAGTTCTCACGCTACTTCAGTGTGTAATCAAATTATCTGGTAATGACCCATCGTTTATCTCTACGTAGGTACCTATACTATTATAAATAGAAAGTTATGATTGTTTGTTTGTGACTACGACTACCATTAAAATAACAAATTTACTGAAATGTTGGTGGATCGGCGGACAGGGAGCTTTTTTGAGAGGGAACTCTGTCAGCCTGCTGGGAACCTTGCCGATCGACAGCAGCGGCAGCCTGCAGTCTAGTCTTTGTTCGCGGCCCCGCCTGCCTGAATGTCACTGCACAATGGTGTATTTGGGTAAAAACCCTAAACCCAATAAGGAAATTCAATTCGAAAATGTGTTTTAAAAATAAAAATATTTTTTTTTTTATCGCAGAGTTGATCGGATCATATCTCGTTAACTATAACACTATTTTTAGAGTATGTAGTTTCCTAGTAATTTTAGTCGTTGGAACACGTACGTAACTCATGCAAAGCGGTCTCATTTATCTATATAAAAAAAAATACGAAGAAACTTGTAAAATTTTCGAGCCTTAAATAAAAAACTATCAGTACCAAATCACGTGTTTTTTAGCAACTTTCAATTTGGAGCCTCATCGGCCTTTTTGTTTACAAGTAAATAAGCTGTGACATACAGACTAAATAAACTGACGGATAATATGACGAGATGACCTCTTAAATAAAAAAAAATCTGAAACAACCACAGCGCACAAACATAACAAATTAATTAACCCGTTAGACATAAAAGTGCAGCAATTATAAAATCTCTTACCACAACGGTTTTGTTCAAAAGTGGGCGCTTCAACCGATAAAATTGTACGATACAAGTTCACACTTTCACCTGACGCTCAAATAATTTAGTTCCATTTCTTTTTTGTTTGTCAACACACAAATCTGGTCAACTAGCATCAAAACGACAGCGGCCATCAGCGAAGGAAACCATGATATGGTGATATGGTACTTCGTAAGCCCTCAGTTGAGAAAGCCAAGCATTATTGGACCCCCGTTTCATTCCCATAGAGGGTGAATTTTGGAAAATGCTTTCTTAGCTGATACCTACGTATATCTGCGTACCTAATTTCAGCGCAATCCGTTCAGTGATTTGAACTGTTTGATAGATAGTCAGTCAATCAGTCAGTTCAGTCAGTCACGATTTATATATATATAATTATATAAAAGACTTAAAAGACATATAGACCACCTGATGGTAAGTGACTACCGTCGCCTATAGACATTAGCAATACCAGGGGGACTGCCAACGTGTTGTACACCTTATTACAATGCCTTAAGGGCAAGGGCCACTGGCTCTCAAGTGCAACTGCCGGAACACACCAACAGGTGCTTGGCGACAGATTTTCAACTTGAGGGTGGTAGCCAGCCAGTCGGGTACTACAAAGTACCCTACCACCGTGCTGTGGTTTCCTCACGATGTTTTCCTTCACCGAAAGCTCAAGCTCATTGTAGGATTCGAACCCACGACCTTCGCCGCGGTATCTGACGTCACTTAAAATATATACAGGTAGACAGATACAGATAACTATTGTACAAAATAATTAAATATACAATTATAGTCTTACAATTTAATAAAGTGATCAACCAAAATTGTTATCTTTTTATCCATTTCAATTGATTGCCAGTATAATTTACTTAATTGTAAGTACCTACGTATATCTCAGTTTCTGATTATATTTCGGTTTTTAAATCCGGTTATATATTGAGATTTTATTGCTATTATTGTGGAATCATGTTTTTTTAGTTTATTTAATTAATTATCGTAAATTTAACGATCGGTTTTCCTAAAATGTTTGACGTCAATACAAAACTGTTTTTTTTGTATCAAATTAAACACACATCATGTCAATTGTTGTTTTGGATTCTTTCTATGCTTCTTTCGAACTCTTGAGATTCTTTCATCTCCATATTTGTCTGTCATTATCTTATTATTATTATCTTAAGTTTGTTTATTAAACGCAACGTTCCTCTGTCTGTCCGTTTGTACTTCGAAAATGAAATAACTCAAGAAACACTCCAGATTTTGATGCAATATGTGGTTGTGTTTAAATTGAAGGGAGCTTTGCAGTGGCCATTTTTGTGTTTCGAGATAAGTCGAGGATTAAAAAATCTATACGAATTATTATAAAGCTGAAGAGTTTGTTTGTTTGAATGCGCTTATCTCAAGAACTACTGGTTCGAATTGAAAAAATATTTTTTTAAACAACAGAATCGTCACCAGTTTCCTCCCAATTAAAAAGCCCAGTACAAAATACACTTGTAATATAAACAAGACCATTAAAACATGTCTTCAAACATGTAGAAGGTGCCTTCAAAACACTAAAAGCACTCGGAGCCTTATCTAAACATCAGCCGTCTCGCTCACTCTCCACAAGAGTGACAAGACAGTAAGTTGGCCGGCGCGGCGGATCTAGTTTCGCAGGGTTTTGCCTTGAACTTGTTTAACCGCTACATAAACCGGGTGTGATTTCAATGATATTGCTACCTACTCACCATGTATTAAGAACTTTGTATGTTAAAGCAAGAACTTATCTGTCTAAAAAAAAAAACAAAACAAAAATTATGATTCTATAAGCTCGTGTTTCCATCGAAAGTTTTTTAAGAGACCTTAAGTTTGATCCGCCGTCTGATGGTAAGTTCCTACCGTCGCCTATAGACATTATCAACACCAGGGGGATTGCCAATGTGTTGTTGACCTTTTTACAATGCCCTGAAGGCAACCGGCTGTTAAGTGCAACTGACGGAACACACCAACAGGTGCTTAGCGACTAATCTGTATGCTACCGCCGTGCTATGTTTTCACGATGTTTTTCTTCATCGAAAGCTCAAACTTATTGTAGGAACCGTAACTACGGTACAACTGAGGTATCATCGCCTTAAAAGAGTAGTAAAATACAGGATTTTATCAGTCACTTTTTTTTATTTTTATGTCACAAGTGACAACGAGGCAGGCGGGTCACCTGATGGTAAGTGACAACCGTCGCCTATAGACATTGGCAATACCAGGGGATTGCTAATGTGTTGTACACCTTATTACAATGCCTTAAAGGCGAACTGGCTCTCAAGTGCAATTGCCGGAACACACCAACAGGTGCTTGGCGACAGATTTTCAACTTTTAGTCGAAGATATAGAAACAGGGTTCCAAAAACCAGTTTTAAACCATCTCGCATAATAAAACTCTTCTGCAATTCCAACTTGATTGGAGATCTGGAACAAATGTTTCACTTTAGAATCCCAAGAATGCTTAGGTTTTGAGTATCCTCATCAAATAATTGTTTAGATTTTACTCAACTCATAAAAAATGTGGAGAGACTCGTGCGCAATATTTTGACAACTTTACTCTTTCTCAAAAAAATTGAGACCGGCAATTACTTTCACTGGTGAAATGACCGGTTCTTGCCTCGGTTGCTACTTTTATTCTGTCGAAATTATGAAAAAGGAAAGTTTTTAAACCCATTGCTCTTTGATTTACCAAGAAGGTAATAAAAACTTTGACGGTCATTGGGAAGGAAATATTATTAAATTCCACTAGATATCTATCTAGTTACAAACAGGTTTGTGCAGAACAGTGAGTATTACAATAGGCCACGCCCTCATCTATATATATAAAAGAAAGTCGTGTTAGTTACACTATGTATAACTCAAGAACGGCTGAACCGATTTGGCTGAAAATTGGTGGAGAGGTAGCTTAGAACCAGGAGACGGACATAGGATTAAAAAATACGAAAAATTCACAAAAAAAGAATTATGAAGAAAATTATTTTTGTCATACATTTTGTATAGAACGACGTTTTGACATGTCTCGAGATCGGACTGACAGATGGTTTAGTTTCACAATAGGTGGCGCTGGAATAGGGTTCTATGTTTTATTTTCAGGGCAGGACAACGTCTGCCGGGACCACTAGTTATATAATAAAAAAAAAACTAAAAACAGCGTGTTTACCAGGAAGTCAAAACTTAGTCAAGTAATGAAAAGAATTGTAACTCATCATATAATATGCGCCCAGTGCCGATTATCTAATGCCGGAGACATAATAAAACTAAAATAATCATCCAGGAAACGGGAGGCAACCAAACACCCATTGAAGCGATAATGCAATCGCCAATTATATGAAAAGTGCAATTAGCCAATTATTAAGTTGGTTTGCACGCGAGCTATCGCGTGACCAGCGAAACTTGAGGTACTAAAAAACTTGTTCCAAACGAACGTCACGATTGATGCCAAAACTCACGTCTCAAAACAGCCTCGTCATCTTTAAAGTCTTACTTTTATGTATCTTTACACGAAGACTGCGCTAGTCTTTTAGCTTGTTGAGTCTATAGTGCTCTTTTTGATTGTCAGTCGTTGATAACTTGTGAACAGGTGCTGCTTGTGGGGGCTGGTCTGCTTGAGTTGTTGTTTACTAAATCACTCGTGACTAAATTCTATTTTTTTATTCCTTTTTTGCCGCCATAACACATAATATTATCAGTGAGACTACATAAATAATAATTAAATCTAATAGGACTAAGTTGCTTTTAAAAAAAGTGTAATTGCCAAAATTGCCGGCTCTTCTCAGCAAAAGCAACCTTCCGAACCGTGCGCTAGAGTTTTTCATAAATGAAACATGTGACCATTAAAAATACTTGTACTTAACATTAAATGAAGATATTTTAATTCAAGGTAACTTTATTTACAACAAATGTACAAAATATATAAAAAAAAATATTAGAGTTTGTATATATTTTTTGATATTTTTGAATTTGAATAACCTGGGGCAGATATTATTCTTATTAATGTAACTGGACCCTGAGGTTCGTTTTCCCTATCGAATCACGTTATTTTCTAATCGTTAACTTTTTGCTTTTACCTGCCCAGGCGGCATGTTTGCTATTAATAAATGCCGGTATAACCTTAACTGCAGAAAAACGCTGATTAACAGTCTGCAACCTTATCAAAGAGACACAGTCAATGTCAAAAAACAACCTCACAGCCGTACGGCAACGGTTTACAAATGCGCCCGCGCCGTTTAGAGAATGTCAACTAACCGCCTACTATGTCCCCTCGCGATACTGCAGTTTAGTTTTACACGTCATCCATCGTGGCGCGAGGGTATTTGTTGTTTATTACAGTGGGGATAAAAGCAGCGATGTACTGAGGTTTTGGTGAAATAGTTGGTGGTGTTTGGCCAACAGCAGGTCATTGACTGAGCCGCCTCGCATGGGTGAACTTGGTGGAAAATTGTCGGTGCTCTTAGGTTGGTATGGTGATAAGTGGAACACGATTATTTGTTTTGATAGCTGAATAAATTTTCAAATAATTAATGAGGTTTTCAATTAATTCTGGGTAATTGAAATCGATGGATTGGATTATTATATCGGTGAAATTGTTTGGTTTTAGTTGATTTGTTATTAGGTACTTCAGGTTTGAAGATTTCCTGTTTGAAAACTTAACAGAATATTTCGTTCAAAAGTTTTTGCAGAATGAAGTCAAATTCAAGTACCATTTATCTACCTACACAAGTTTGCTCGAGATCTTTTCCGAAGCCTACATATCAAAACTTTCATCTCATAATAACATACAATTTATGATGATTACATAGTTATTTGTACGATTCTCTGTCCCTCTCGCGTCTTGCTCATAACCTACATAGTTGTTGAACAAAGGGTCTCACAGACCCACGTCGCCTTAGTGAAGAGTTGGACACTTCCGCGAATAGTTTAGGGTTCAAAGGAATAAGCGCTGGCCCATTGGTAACTTAGCTAGTTATTTATGAGGAATTCTAGTCATTTAGTCGGAATTTTTTAGCCTCTTGCTTGACGTACAATCAATCAGGTTTAACTGTAAATAAGTCATCGTATATCATTTGAGGGAATTTCGTCTTTTGGTACTGGATGTATGGAAAGACTTGAATTGTTCCGTGAGGTCCATCGAGGCTAGATGCAGTTTAGGGCTAATGGTACAAATCATATCTGTTTTATTTTCGCTATAGTAAGTTTCTTTATTTACTTCGGATAGACATGGAGTAAAAATATTTTATCCAAATTAATTTTCACCTATTTTGGGCTTCCCAAAAAGAATGTTTTCGACTTATCTTTATCCCACGGAGGGTGCGACATCAAAATGCCGGTCTACTTACCACGATAGTACGATATTTCAATAACCTGCATTGTCTTCATCATTACAGTAATGATGGTGGGCCGAGCTGAGGTAAATCACTGTCGCGAATTAACTACAGTTACATGCTGGTGACCCCTGACACGCGACCGTTGGGAAATAGCTGCCAACATTCTGTTACTGATGCTGGCAATAGAAATATATTCATAAGAAGTCTATGCAGCCTAGGGATGTTAGCTACAGAAAATCCTCACCTATAGAGTTCCACAAGGAATAACTTTATCTAAGGAAATGTTGCCATCATTACCTTACAGATGCTGGCAACATTTCCTTCGAAGTCTATGCAGCCTAGGGATGTTAGCTACAGAAAATCCTCTAGAGTTCTACAAGGAATACCCTGGGGCCGCTGGCATTCATCCTAGAGCGTCGGACCAAAAACAGTCGATCAAATTGTCATCGTTTTTTTGATTGAAAACTTTAACTCATAAACCATAAATAGTCACATATTTACAAATCTATTCACATAATTATAATTAATAAATTCTATTGGCTTTGTAAAATGTGAACCATTATCCTGAGTACTTTGAAAAGATTGGTCACGAACTCAGTACTGTTATCATAGCGTGCATACTTAAAGTTATTGCTGGCTCGGATTGATGTATTGTCATGATTTTAATAAAGTATGTCACGGCTAACAAGATCATTAATTTAATATCAAAACTGCAAGCAATTGATAACCAAGCCCAATTCAACAGAGACAAGTGAAAAAAAAAGATTGAGCCAAAAAATTGAGAGAAAAAAAACCCCTACTAATTATTATAAATGCGAAAGTAACTGTCTGTCTGTCCGTCTGTCACCTATTCACGCCTAACAATTTTATATGGACACTAGCTGTTCCGCGCGGTTTCACCCGCGTTCCCGTGGGATCTTATCTTATCCCGGGATAAAATATAGCCTATGTTCATCAGGGATAGTGTAGCTTTCCAACAGTGAAAGTATTTTTGAAATCGGTCCAGTAGTTTCGGAGCCTATTCAATGCAAACAAACAAATCTTTCCTCTTTATAATATTAGTATAGATAAAGCTACTTTTTATCGCTCGGGAACGCGGAAGAAACCGTGGAGACGGCTAGTGTTCATTTCTAAATGATTTTCACTTACATTAATAACCTTGATAATACATTTGAACGCGTACTTAACATTGTTTGTTGATAAAAAACTTGGAGAAACAAGTTTTGGTGCGAGGTACTTGAATGGCGATGGCGGTAGGTTGCGCGGGCGCAGGGCAGCGAGCGCTACAGCGCGCCTGGTACGCCGTGACACCGGAACATATCACATGCATACTATGCCTATAGTATTGTATTGTTGCTTCAATAGTTTAATCTTATACCTTTAAACGAGCAATTCTTGTATAATATATATATAATCTGAATCTCAGAAACGGCTGCAACCATTTTCATGAAATTTAGTATGCTGGCGGTTTCGGGGGCGAAAAATCGATCTAGCTAGGTTTCATTTTTAGAAAACGTCGTTTTATCCGTGTTTTCAGTCAATGAAAAACTGCTACAATATCATTAGAATACGAAGGTAAATTTCGCTACTAACTGACAGATTATAATAGCTCAGGGGGAAATAGAGCGGACTCGAAATCAGAAGACCCCGGATCAAGTCCACATGAATGATTTTCTTTCCCCTTTTTTTCATGTTCCTTCTTTTGTGAGAAAAACTATTAAAATTTTACCAAAAAAAACGAGCAAAGCAATCCGAAGGGGGAGATAGGCGGGTGACCTACAAAATAGAAAAAAAATAGCTCAATTAAAACTTTAGATTTTTCAGAAAAATGGTGACACTTTTACTGAGATCATTTTAGTATATTTGGTCAACTGACTGTCAAACTGATTATAGTGTTAGTTCCTGAGATTAGCGCTTTCAAACATACACACACACAAAGTCAATATTGTTATAATAATAGCTTAACTAAAACTAACTTAATTAAACCTCGTTAAAAATGCAATCATTGCTGATTTATAAAGCTCGATGCTTTTAAAATGTGTATTTTAATATCTTTTTAATTATTATATTGACTTGACTCTCATTATTGATGTTAATTGTAATTATGATTATTATTATACCATGTACTTAACGTTGCAATGCTTAGTGGTTTACTGTATTTTAATTTCAAATTACATTTTAATATTACGCGTATGTAAAAAATGTGGGATAAAAACGTGAACATTTCACACTTTTTGCTAACCGATGTTAAGCCAAAAATATTCAATACTGCTTTTAAAGCTCTATTCAACTATTCTCAAGATATGAAATGGATTTTTCTCCCACTTTATGTAAAAGGGGTTAAAAACTATTTTGTAATTTAAGTCTAAAACCCATTCTGTACCTAGGTTTGTTAACCTGGTTTAGGATTATCCTAAAGATTGGCATATTCAGCAGTCCCCCCGTGGTTTTTTTTTTTTTTTTTTTTTTTTTTTATGTCACAAGTGACAACGAGGCAGGCGGGTCACCCGATGGTAAGTGACAACCGTCGCCTATAGACATTGGCAATACCAGGGGATTGCTAATGTGTTGTACACCTTATTACAATGCCTTAAAGGCAAACTGGCTCTCAAGTGCAATTGCCGGAACACACCAACAGGTGCTTGGCGACAGATTTTCAACTTGAGGGTGGTAGCCAGCCAGTCGAGTACTACAAAGTAACCTACCACCGTGCTGTGGTTTCCTCACGTTTCCTTCACCGAAAGCTCAAGCTCATTGTAAGGATTCGAACCCACGACCTTCGCCGCGGTATCCGACGTCACTTACCACTGAGCTATCATCGCCTTATATATTATATATTTGAAACTTAAATGTGTACAAAACAAGAGTACCCTATAGGTACAAAGGGCTCCCGAAACTCTTTCTTATCTTTTAATGAACAATCAACTTGACTGTGCGCAACTCTGGTGATTAGTCAAAACGCCGAAAAGCATAATGTTACCACGCAATACATAGGCACAGATGGACTGTTTACATTTCCCTTGTTACTAAATAAGACAATACAAAAGAGGAACCTTTTACTTTCTGCAGTTGCATTAGACTTGATAACAAATGGCTACTTAACTCATCATCGTCATCATGTCAGCCAGAAGACTTATTTAATGAATGTTTAATGGGGATAATGCCTATTATGTAATTTATGTAAATAAATTTAAGAAAGATCCACTGCTGAAAAAATAATAGCCTTGCTGAGTTTCTTGCCGGAGTCTTCTCAGTTTAAGTGTATTCCGAACCGGTGGTAGAGTCAATTGTAACGTTCATAAGTGCCTTTCCAGGGCCTAAACTGAATAAATTAGTTTTGAGTTTGAGTTTGAATTCTAGAAAAATTCCTAACCCTAACTAGTGTTAATTTAAAAACATTTAAATTATTTTAAAAATACTCGAAATTAGTGAACACATTTTAAAATTCCGCCTTTTTAATTACCAATTAAACGACAAAGATTAGGTCTTTTGATAGGTGTAGGTATATTTAATTTTGTATGTATTTCGTACAAAACTTGTAAATCATCGTTTTGACATTTAATAAAAATATGCTGATTTGATATGTCAGTCAGCATCCCTCATTACTTCCCAATTTTCATGTTACATCTGTGTGTAGATGTAGTACCTATAGATATAGAGCACGTCAACGGGGCGTGTCTGTGTGCGTGCAAAGATTGAGAGCGGAGAGCTTCTATGTGTATTTGTTTCGTGGTTCGTTATCTGAAGCACGCAGACTCCTCAATATAGCTGCAGTGTTTATTCGATATAATTAGCCGTTTGAAACAATGTTTGTGTATGTGCTCGGGAGCAGGGTTAATTGCCTGTTGCCATGGTAACGTGGCGGAGAGAAAAGTTTGTTTAAATCAACAATACCAATTAATAGTATGTACTTACAAATATTCAAAAATATTTATATTCGCTGACATAATCGAAGTCTATTCGCGGCTGAACCGATTTCGATTTAGTGTAGACGCATTGAATGCTATAGATTTTTTTAATCAATCCTTAATGGTAAAAATAGGGTTGAAAAGACACGATTCCACGATAAACGAATTCCACGCAGTCTTTCTTTTTTTATATGTTACTAATGAGCTTTCTTTTTTTTCTTTTTTTTTTTTATATTCGATAGGCTTGTGTTTGACCACAATCTCACCATGGTAAGTGATGATGTGGCCGAAGATGGTAAGCACACAAAGCCTAGATGGGAACTGGCTCTCAAGTGCAGCTGTCGGAACACACCGATAGGTGTTTGGCGACAGATTTTCAACTTGAGGGTGGTAGCCAGCCAGTCGGGTACTACAAAGTACCCTACCACCGTGCTATGGTTTCCTCACGATGTTTTCCTTCACCGAAAGCTCAAGCTCATTGTAGGATTCGAACCCACGACCTTCGCCGCGGCTTTCGACGTCACTTACCACTGAGCTATCATCGCCTTTCTAATTCCCAACTCAAGATAAAATGTATCCTACAATTCCTACATTCATCCAGGATATGGTGTATCTTTGTGTACTTACGTACTATGTATGCGCGCGCAGGTTTCTTGGCGTTTGACGTAGTCGCCGGCCGTGACCAAAGGCGCACGAGTCTGTACTGTCTGTACTTCAGAACTGAGTGGTGAAACATACATACAAGGATACACTTCGTAATGGGAATGTCATTGCAGAGAGAGGCCTGCAAACATATAATTTTGAGCTATGTGTGAACTTTGAAATGTCTGTATTATATCCATAACCGACTTCAACAAAGGTGGTTTTCATTGCACAAAAGAGAAGTCTAAGTCAGAGATAGTCAAGATATTACTACACTAGTGAAAGAGAAGGATCTAACTTGGCAGAAACTGAATAAATGATAAAGTCATCACTATTTTTTTCTTTAAAGAAAACAAAGACGGCTGAATAAACAAAATATTCAATTAATTAACATTCAAGTGTTTTATAATGTTGTTATTCTGTCAGCTCGTCTGTCCGTGGTCCGTGACACGAAGGTGACATGGTGGTGGTGGATGTTCTCCGGAACGAATTGTTCAAACACAAGTGTTTTATTGTTATCGGCTTATCGTTTTGTTTCAGAAATATGTAATTATTTTATTTAAAGGTTAGGTAAG
The DNA here is from genome assembly GCA_951361185.1 of Ochropacha duplaris. Lineage (NCBI taxonomy): Eukaryota > Metazoa > Arthropoda > Insecta > Lepidoptera > Drepanidae > Ochropacha > Ochropacha duplaris. Next base: position 469,436 of record OX592702.1, on the reverse strand, counting down.
GTTTAATGGCCTATATTTAGAAATATGAAAATACTGGTTTGATAGCTACCCAAGTGGGTACTACAAAGTACCCTACCAGCGTGTTGTTTCCTCAGGATTTTTCTTTCAGTGAATGTTCAAGCTAAATCTTCGTGGTAAAATTATCATTTTTAAATTTAAAGTATACAACCCGTCTGATGGTAAGCGGTTACCGTAACCTCAATAAACTTGTAACATCAAGAGTACCTCTCAGAAACCCTGCCAAAGTATCTTCACACCGTTGAAGAACCCCACAATCAAAGGCAAAGTCATAACCATGATTCAGGTGAGGTCCTAAGAGGGCACTTATGAAAGTCGAGCTACACAAGTTACCACCAGTTCGGAAGTCAGCCTTCAACTGAGAAGAACCAGCAAGAAACTCAGCAAGGTTACTGTAGATAAATAAAGCTCGTGGACTGTAATCACTTTTTGATTGTATTTGAATGATTGAAAATAATTGATTTACATCGATGGATTAAAAATGTATATGACATGGATTGCGGAGTGATCTCGGAGATGGAGTGGCGCTGTCGGGCGCCGATGTGCAAAAACAATGGTGTCCGTCCCGCACTCCTCAGCCCCTGCGGTGGTCTTCTTGGATGAATGATTGAATGAATGATCGAATGAATGACGACTGAATGAGCGATGGATTTGTACGATGATTTGTATTGTGAACAGTTACATCAAATATTTTTGGACCATCTATGTAAGCTCATTTGAAAGGTTATATGTAGGTATAAGCGGTAGAACATACATAAATAGAAATTAATTACGTTTCAAAGAGATACATTCCTACTTTAATCAATAAACCACCGACAAAGTTAACGAAATGTCCGGCGCAGTGCCCATCCGGTCTTCTAGTTATCCGGGATCCAGTTACGACAGCTGGTAAATTAAATCCTGCTCATAATAAATATCTATTTACCACCCTCCAGTTGAAAATCTGTTGCCAGAATTAATACCTACCGCTGCACCTGTTATGGTTAACTAGCTATCCCCGCGGTTTCACCCCCGTGCGCGAGGGATCTTATCTTTTCCCGGGATAAAAAGTATCCAATGTTTTATTCGAGGATATGATCTACCTGTGTGCCAAGTTTTATCGAAATCCGTTGTGTAGTTTTTGCGTGAAAGAGTTAGGTATAACAGTCACTTTAACATAAAAAAATATATTTTCTTGAATTATTTTACAGGACTTGCGACATAAGTTACAGGGTGACGACTTTTTAAGTCCAATTTGAGACTGTCTATTAATTATATTTTTTAATTTTATTTATTTGAGTTCATGTTAAGATTGTAAACACAAGAATTTTGTTTAAAATACATATAAGTCTAAGTTGCTTTTTTCAAAAAGAGTAATTGCTGAGTTTATTGCCGGCTCTTCTCAGCAAAAGCATCATTAAGAACCGTGCCAAGGAGTAAAAAATATTTTGTAATACATCTAACATTATTTTTATTTTTTTATGTAATAGAAGGCAAGAGAGCATGCGGGTCACCTGATGTTAAGTGATCCCCACCGCCCATGTGACGATTAAAAATACTTGTAATGAGTTTACAAATTCCGAATTTGAATTTATTTTCATAAGAATATAGTGAGTCAAATGCAACATATCTACATACATTATCACACTGTGTGCATCAGTTTAATTTATGATACTCTTATGGAGTTAGACTCTGTTAGACACGAACTCTAGTCTAGGTAAGTAAGTTTTATATCCTCGAGTTGATACTTACTGCACGATCGTATTTATGTAAAAAAAAAAAACTAATATACTTAGTCACAAATATGATATCATCATTTGCAGACTATCCCTCAAAGTGAGCAAAGACGAAAATATAATATAGATACGCACTTACCTCGGAAGGGATCTGTAGATTTTTTTTTCTCTAAACCGATAAGAAATAACGAGGAATTTGTTTGTTACGATTTAACTCAAAAACTACTCGACCGATTTTAAAAATTCTTTCACCATTAGAAAGCTACATTATCCCTGAGTAACATTGGAAATATTTTTATCTCCGGAAAAGATTAGATCCCACGGAAAAGCGGGTGAAACCGTGGAGAATAGCTAGTATGATGCAAAATATATTTTTTTGGTTCAAATTCTTTCTTCAATTTTCTTCTATTTGGAAAAATGCGTAAATAATGGCGTACATTGACTTTTATCAGGGTCGTAAAGTGTATAGATTTTTTACGATTGTGCGTAATGTAGTAAAAAAAGTCATCAAACCAGGTTCTGATCTCATGAATAACAAATGTTATTCAATTCATCGAGTTCAGTCTAGTCGGGGTCTCAATATCAGCGATATTTGGTCCTCTTATCGGCGGATTTGGTCAAAGATCCCATACTAAGACGGGTTTGGGGATTTGGAGCCCTCATAATCTAAATTTAAAAATATTGCCAGTAAAAAATATTAACTATCAATAAAAAAATCTAAAAAAAAATGCCTTGCTGAGTTTCTTGCCGAAGTCTTCTCAGTTTAAGTGTATTCCAAACCGATGGTATAGGCAATGGTTAGCGTTCATAAGTGCCTTACCAGGACCTAAACTGAATAAATTAGTTTTGATTTTGATAAACCTTATTATAAATATCCTAAGAATCAACTCTATTATTTTCATAATACAATCTACTTTTGACATAAAACCTGTATCCCAAATCTTACAGTAAAACCTTAATATGATAAAAAGCAGTGTCCTGCAAAATTCCCGCTGTGATTGTCACCCTACTTTACCATATACTTTGACCACCGACGCATGGTACGTTGATCGCGAGCTCGGTACAATATTAATGTGCATACAATCGCTATTTTTAATATCCCACCCTTTGTTGAGGCTTTAGCGAAATGAGATCCTTTGTTAAAGGTCCGGGATTACAGGCGTTCTCAATTTGTTCGGTTACCATTTTAAATACAGATAAAAAGCTCTCGTGTTTCTAGCTAGCACATACCCGCGGTTTTGCGTTACTAAGTCTGTTTCATGTCACTATTCACTTTATGTACTTTTGAATCGTTTTTGTATTGCTTTTTAATATCATTATCTTAATCAAGCGGGACACCACTGCGGCGATCAATTACGCCATATGTACAGCTTCGTCTAAGCTTCATATCAAAAATGCCGCTCCCCCATTACCACGAGTAAGCGGCAAAGACATGCATAGCAAAAAAGAAATGGCAAATTCTATTAATTTTGTAAATGTGTCAAAATTAATCCCCCAAGTCGAGTTTCTCGAATAGTACATTGTAGGGCCCGTTCAATAGATTACCACGCATCGGAATAAATAAGGTTACAGCGATAGTGAAATGCACTTTATTCCGACGTAGCAAAAGTCGCTATTAATTTAAACAGGTTTGGGAGGTATTTGTGTACTATTAATTATTCTGTGGTAAGATAAAGGAGGCTTCTACCCATTGAGTGACGATTACTTGAAGCTTTCATGTTAGAAACTACTCGAGTCGATCTATAAATGAAACAATTATTACGTAGGTATAGTTTATTAATCAGTGCACGCTTTGGTTCATCGGCGTTATAAAGGAAGTGACGCGGAAGAGCACACACGCTTCCGCTGCGCACGCGCACGCGATCCGCACGGTTATGTACCAGCAAGAATATCGAAGGTTTTGTAAAAAATGTCTTAAGACTTCCGCTTAAAGTACAAGTTCCTTTAAAGTTCAGAATAAATTAAATCTCAATTTGAGTCATCGAAGAGAAAACTGAACTTAAAATCAAGCTGAAGCCAAAATCATCAAAAATCAAAACTCATTCATACTCTATGAAGACCTTTTAACTTATGAACGTTACAATTGAATCTACAACCAAACAGTTAAAATCATCTATATTTAGTTTAGTTGAGATCGAGCTCCCGTGGAGAGCGCACGCGCCCACTGCTCTCGCTCGCGATCACGTCCGCGTTTATACCGCAGACACGGCTGCGTCTGCGCTTTTTCTGCGCATTTGCCGTCTGCGTCTGCGCTTTCAACGTCCGCGTCTGCGCTTTGTCTGCGCTTTGGTTTCGCAGACATCGTCCGCGTCCGCGCTTTGTCTGCGCTTTCGCCGTCCGCGTCTGCGCTTTGTCTGCGCTTCGGCTGGGCTGACACCGTCCGTGTCCACCTTAGTCGCGAAACAACATCGACACGGGCTGGGCGCGTCCCGCCGTCCCGCCGGGAGCGCGCCAGCCGCGCGGCCGTGGCTGCGGCCACCGCGATACAACCCCGCCTTATAACAAAAAATGTCTGCGCCATTGGCTGCGCTCTGCGAACACCTGCTGGACGGCGTTGCTCGGGCCCGGATCAAGGATCGTCTGACGTCTGCGTCTGCGCTTCGTGTCTGCGTCTGCACCTAGCCAGCTGCGTCTGCACCTAGCCGCCTGCGTCTGCGCTTTTGCGATTGCGTCTGCGCTTTCCGTCTGCGCTTTCCGTCTGCGCTTTGCGTCTGCGCTCTGGGCCTGCGGTTGCGCATGACACTGTCTGCGCTTTGACTAAGACTTACACGCAGATTGTCAACATTCACAAAGCATTTTGTTTGTACTGCAACACTGAGTACGAATGACAAGCATGGCGGAAGAAATTTCAATCGCAATGTTATACAATATGATGAAACATGAACTAGAAAAACAAGCAACCCTGATCACTCAAAATACAGAAAAAATTATGATGACTATTGATGAGAAGATTAAACCATTAGAAGAAGAAAATAAAATGCTTAAATCAGAAATAGTATTTTTAAATAAGAAAATAGCCACCTTAGAAAACATAACCAAGAAAAATAATGTCATATTACACGGAATACAAGAAACTGATACAAATTACGAAAATTTATATAAAATCATCACTGATTTAATAACTCAAAAATTGAAAGTGCAGATAGAAAGCTTAGATATAAATAAATTACAGAGAATCGGAAAATACAAAGAAGGAAAAATTAGGCCAGTGTTGATTACTCTTACAATCTACAACAAAAAAATTGAACTATTAAAAAATAAGAAGAATATGCCCGAGAACACTTACATCACAGAAGATTTTTCTAAAGAAGAGTTAAAAAAGCGAAAACAGTTACAAGAGGAGCTCAAGCAAGAAAGAGAGAAAGGAAAACAAGTCTATATTAGAAATAACAAAGTTATAGAGAAACCTAAAGAAAATGAGAAAAGAAAAAGAGAAATATCAACATCTCCCTCATCAAACTTACAACAAGTTGATGGGAAAACTATTATAGCTCCAGCAAAACTACACAGAACAGATCCGTTTGCATATATGAGATCCAGATCCAATTCTTTGACGGATAAATCTACACCAAAAGCATAGGATTTGTTCGACATCGGAAACAAAAGAAAATCAAGAGCAACGCTAGTAAAAGAAAAATATACCAAAAACATACACTTCCCCAACCCGGTTGGTCACCGTGGGGTCGGAGACCAAATCCCCCCAGATAGGCAAATGAAGATAGTTGAAAGCACATCAGAAAAATACGACACAAAACTAATAAACACAACTAATAAATCAAAAAAACTTATAAAAAAAGGCTTATATATATAAAGGCTTAGAAAAATCCGCACATGAAAATGAAGGAAAAAACCAAAATATTCAATTCGTGTATATTGCCATGTATGACGTACGGATCTCAAACTTGGAACCTCACTGATAAATGCAAAAGAGCGCTCAAAGTCTGCCAGAATAGAATGGAAAGGAGCATTTTAAACATTACATTACTTGATAAGGTTAAACTAAAGATCATTAGACAAAAAACTAGAGTTACCGATGTTACATATACAGTTAACAAACTCAAATGGAACTGGACAGGTCATATGATCAGAAACAAAACAGAAAAATGGTCCAGGAATGTAACCATGTGGTATCCTCGGGAAGGCAAAAGAAAGAAGGGACGACAGAAAAAAAGATGGGAGGAAGACATTAAAAAAATAGCCGGAACACTATGGCGAAGAACAGCCACAAATAGAAAAATATGGCAAGCTCTGGGGGAGGCCTTTGCCAAAGGGCAATCTGATATAAACGTTGCTGAAAATTCAAATGTTACTGATGTCACAATGAAAGACAAATAATATATAAAAATAAATACTTTAAAAATACTTAGTATAATGATTGAAAACTTAAATAATAATTGTGTAGATAAAATAAATAATAAATATGTAATTAACTAATCAATGTAATTTCTAAATAGATATTAAATAAATGCATGCATATGTAAAAATATTAATTGTAATTAATTTGAATTTAATTTGTAATTGATTATTGTAATGAGAAAAGAATGTCAGAAATAAAGGCTTTTGTTTGTTTGTTTTGTTTTATATTTAGTTTAAAAGCGAAATATCACTCACTGATTAATCACTAAATCTCAGAAGTGAATAAACTTAAAATTTGGCAGTAAAATATTTTTGTAAAATCAACCCCTAAGAAGGAACCCTTCCTTCGAGAATACGGGTGAAACCGCTGGGGTTAGCTAGTATTTTAATAGAATTTAACCTGTGAAATAGAATTTGCTATACATTGTAAGTTGTAAGGTTTCAATATGCGAGTCAACCCTCTACCGGCGCGGCGGCGTGGCGCGGTCGGAAGCGCCCAACACCATCCGGGTTATCCGAGGCGCCCGGGCGTGCGGTGCCTTGCTAATGTGCCGGTGCTACGATAAAACCGGAGTAACCCTCTCATAGGTTATGCACACACCATTTTCTATAAAAAATTAAATGAACTTCTTTTTCAATGTGAGCTACCTTTCAGCGATTCAAAGTCAGAACCATTTATTCAGTTTAGGCCCCAGGAGGGCACTTATGAATGTCGAATTACAGATGTTACCACCGGTTCGGAAGTCAGCTTTCAACTGAGAAGAACCGGCAAGAAACGGTCACATTTTTAAATATTTTTGGACCATCTGACTTTACTTAGTATCTCAAAAATGTTGGTGTCCTGATATCCCTAAGTATTACAACCCCCTAGTCTACTATTCCACAGAGATTGTGCCCAAAATCGATGCCTTATTACCGTGATTGTGCTATACAAAATCCTCTACACGCGCTATCGTTTTTAGCTCTAAATATCAGTAACAGTTGATCCTGGATTAGTCATGCGTATTTTATCCATCCCCAATTTACCGAGTGTACATTTTTATAAATGGATTAAATCAACCATTTTATTTGGACCGGTAGTTAAATTGAAAGGTTATTTGTTTGATATTGTCTTCGTTTCAGGCTATAATAGCTCTGCGGCGAAGGTTGTGGGTTCGAATCATACAATGAGCTGTAGCTTTCGGTGAAGGAAAATATCGTGAAGTAACTATAGCACGGTGGTAGGGTACTTTGTAGTATTCGACTGGCTCGCTTAAGTTGAAATCTGCCAAGCACCTGTTTGTGTGTTCCAGCAAATTGTACTTGAGAGGCATTGTAAAAAGGTCGACAACACACTGGCTAATCTATATCCCTGGTATTGCTAACTGGAAGTCACTTACCATCAGGTAAGATAGTATTAAAAATAGTTATATCCTTTCGTAGTGCATTTAGATACATGTTCTTCCCGATAACCCTAAACATCTAAAACTCATTATCGTCACGAATGAAACGCATTACTTTGTGGTAATAGTTAAAATTATCTGGTTAACTGCAATACGTGACAGAGACACCGTTGTGAATGCTAACAAAGCTCTTTGTCTGCACTCTGCAGGAAAATGCACTTAAATATAGCTATCGTTTGACAACTTTGGCCTTGTGAGGATAAATGCTGTTTGGACAAGGTTAGAGGAATTTGCTACTAGGAAGTGTAATTTTTCCCATTTTTTACAAGTTTACTTTGCCAATACTGTCTACGTGAAGTGCATTGTATAATCTATGCTTTGAGGAATTATACAGGTTCTCCGGTAAGTAGTACAAACTATCTATTTAAAATCAGACATATGTATATCGGAAATGGTGACACTTTGACTGAGATCATTTTTGTATATTTGGTAGTTGATCCGCCCACCTATCTCCCCTTTAAGTTTGTCATACTACAACCGTATGATTGATCCATTAAAATCTGGAGAATTATTAGTCATTCCTCTTTTTAGGGCTGGAATGCATTACACATAAGGTATTATTTGAAACAGTTATTTCCAAGGCTTTAATTAGTTCGAAGCTTGGAGTGACGACTGGATTTTAATGTGCGCAGTTTGTCGGACGAACTATCTGTGGCGGTTCGAGGGGAGAGATCATGACCCCTACGACCCCCAAATCATTCACGTCAATTTGATAAACCTCCTGTTAATAAACAATTCATGATAATTTTAAGTAAATTATTAACTTCTCATTTTATTCATGTTCATTGCTAGCTTTCCGCCCCGCGGTTTCACCCGCCATCCCGTTTCTCCATACAAATTTTAGACCCTTTGGAAGGGGATGCCCTTAAGCGGTAAATTTTGGAAAATCCTTTCTTTGCGTACATGTAACGCATGCAGATTATACGTGAAGCAAAACCTTTCTACCTACCCCTTTTTACAAAAATTACGCGGACAGAGAAATATCTTCCGTTTGGCAACCGATTTTTTTTATTGACAGCTATATTATTGACGAACTTTAGTTTTATCCAAAAAAAAATGGAAACAGACCTTTTTCCTGAAAAATGTATGGTCGAAGTTCCATGAATGACCGAACACTTGTTTAAAACAACAAATATTATCTCTAATAGTGAAGTTATATGTTGTATGTAATCCGCTTACGTCTCGGAGGTTGGAGTCTTTTGTTATAGCATTAAGGATGGTGTAGCTATTGTGAGTTTGTCTTGCATTGTTACTGGAGCAGAAAACGGTATCCCCTGTTTGTCTTGTTAGTTTACTCGTGTAGTGACCAGCGATACTATTTTGTTTATGATTCTGTTCTTCAAAATTTAGGTTCTCGAACAGATAATTCGCTAGTTATCCAGAGCACATGAAACCATGACTTGCACTGTATTTGTGCAAGGCGATGATAGCTCAGTGGTAGTGACGTCGGATACCGCGGCGAAGGTTGTGGGTTCGAATCCTACCCTGAGCTTGAGCTTTCGGTGAAGGCAAACATCGTGGGGAAAACATAGCACGGTGGTAGGGTACTTTGTAGTACCCGACTGTCGCCAAGCACTTATCGGTGTGTTCCGACAGCTGCACTTGAGAGCCAGTTCCCATCTAGGCTTTGTGTGCTTACCACCTTCGGCCACTTACCATGGTGAGATGGTGGTCAAACACAATCTTATTCCGATTAAAAACACCTGCTAGGCATTCCAGAGTCATAATTAATAAAGTTTCGTGTTTTTAATTACTCGTTTGACCATGATATCACTATCTTAATAAAGAATTGCACTAAATATATCTAATGATAATAAGCTTATTATACTTGACCTCACAACCTGCGACAATCGCAGTTATCATTGCAATAATTGAGCTGTTGATGACAAAGCAACATTTTATTTGTTTTATTAATCATAGAATGTAACAATTATTCATGCAGTTACAAGCTTATTAAAATGCAATACAATAAAATAATATTATCATTACTTCACCACTTTTTGCGTCACTATTATACCTGGCACGGTGTGGTACCGAATGTTAAGTTTATGAAATAGAACCAATTTATATATTAATAAAGTTTATTTTCCTTTACAGGTAAACAATTGATCGTCATGTTCTTAAGAATTGCTTGAGGAAAGTCTTATTTGTGCAGCTGTTTTGAGGTAAGGAAATATAATTACCTATCGTAAATAATGAGGCATATCCATCGCGTTTTATATTCAACAGTATTATATAGTCGACTATGGAAAATAGAAGTGTGTATCCAGTTTTTATGAAGGGACCAATACTAAAATTGCATGAAAAAAATTGCTTTTCTTAGGTGCGTAGAATCGAAATTAATACATATAAATATTTTGATATATCATTCAACATTATCTACCTAAAATCATCCACAGTTAGTTATACGCCTTTTCACAAAATAACAAATACAATTTTGAATGTTAATATATTTATATTTTTATCGATGCGGACATGTATCCGAATTAAAATACCGACCAATTCAAAGCAAATTGTTATTTGATTGAATTTGAATCCTACGGCGGTTAGGTTCCGAGAAAAAAGTGTCCAATAATTTTTTAATTTGTTGGGATTTCGGTCAACCTTCATAAATCGTTAACAGTTAAAAATCTTTTGTCCATTTAAAGGGCATTGTCCACTTTGTATGGGGTTTTGGCCTGGAGTGAACAGTCACTGAGAATAAAAACAATATGTAGAATTGGTAGCTTTACCCTGTAGGAATATCAAAAATAATAAGGTTTTGTATCCAGGTGTTTCTAATAGTTTTTTAGGAAACATTTATAAATGGCTTAAGCGATAAGGCCGCCTAGATTGTATTCACTTTTTTATATATTTTTTTATTTTTGTGTCATGAATTATTTGTATTTTGGTGTATAGAATAAAGAGTATTTCATTCATTCATTCATTCATTAATGGTTTTTGAAATAAAATATTTCTTTCCTCATCTTATTTTTTAATCAGATTCATAACTTACAAAAGCTCAGCATATAGCAGACATGTCTGAAGATTTAGTCCATTATTGGATTGAATTAACAAAATCCCAATCCCAATAATTAATTTTATATCTGCCTATAACCAACATGTAGATATATAAAGCCCCTATCCAGCTACAACATCAGATGCTAATATCACATCAAATTATTTCATTATGAATCAAAGCCGTTACACAATATTTTCAGTCTAGAGACATTTTTATGATTGATAGGGCTTCAGAGACTGTGTGCAATTGTTAGAACATAGCAATTATTAAGTGCAAATCTATGCATCTTTGCAAGAACACCAGTTCACATTTTGTATCAGTACGTAGACGTGAGATCTTGTTCTTAATAAAGAACATTTATAGCTAACACAAAAACAATGTTGCCAACCACTACTAGTAGAAGACTCTTCATTAGCCACAGTCGAAATGTTCAAAGCCAGAGTCCAGCAAGAATGCCATACTACAGTGCTATTAGTCACCTGTTGACAAAGCAAATATACCACACCATAAAAAAATTGGCTGCACGGGGACATGATACTATTCAAAGATTTGTTGGATAACAAATAGCGAATTAAACACTTACCACTTGGGGTGAGATCCACTGTATTACCGACATCACCTCCACCAGATCAAGGTTATGCCTTTTCCTTTGATTAAAGTCGGAATTACAATTGTTGCATCTCAATTCCATAGCATCGGACGTACCTTCCATAGGTATTACATCCATGGTAGGAAATAGTAGGAATCAAGTCAACATTTGGGCTTGGAACAGTATCGGTAGGAATCAAAGAGGATATACACCACGTTCTAGTAGGAATGCCAGTGTTGTCGTAAATAGCGTCATCGGTGTCTATTATGATTAGCAAAGTTCGAGGTATAAAACGGAAAAACAACAAATAAAGAGGAAACGCTGCCAGCCTTCTGGGAACCTTGCTGATCGGCAGCAGCGGCAGCCTCGAAGAAGTTTTTTTATATATTATAGTTGTACATTTGCTTGTATATTTTGTACATTTGTTGTAAATAAAATAATTATATTCATAAATAAATAATAACAAAACAAGAGATTACGATAACTTGAAATGACAGACAAGTCAAATCAAACCTCAGTCAAACTCTGTCAAAGCTGTCAAACTGCTTAAACCAGGGCTGCCATAAAAATAATAATTATATCGATTATCTTGAATAATCGAAATGCAATAATTCAATAGTAACATTACTTCTTTACTTGTAAATATATGAATGCAGTACAACGTGATTTCACGATTTTAATGCCTTTGTTAAATGTTTTGAATAATTAAACATCCTTCTTATGAAGTTAAATAAAATAGTATTATTGTAATCGATATAAAATACATATTTTAAAATCGATTTTTATTAGTTGTAATTGTTTTTTTTTATGCTGGCAATGTGACGCAGTCGTAATGCCGACAGGAAAAAGTAATTATGATTTAAAATACTTATTTATTTGATGTTTTTATCAGTGTAAATCTACACAACTAAAAATGACCAATATTCATGGTTTAATTAAAGATATTTTTTGGTACAAATGTTTTTCTCTAACAATTCTGTTCACGCCAAGCCGAAAATGAACAATTCCCTTTATTGATCTGGGGTGACATGATGGTTTTATTTGACGAATACCAAGTAGTGATTAATATCAAAACCAAAGGGTTTTCTTTAATGGCTCGACCTGGTGAAGTCAGACATAACCTTACAACTTAGACGCCTAGCCAGTTAAAGATCTTGAAAATGTTGGACTGGATAAATGACAGATTTAGTTGGAATCTGTCCAGGATTTTTACCTGGACAGATCCTCGCCTCGAAAGTTAAGCACAATTGCGTATTTGACAGTAAAATCATTACTGGCGCATGTGAAACTCATGAAGTTTGTATTTACAAGAATGCCGACCAATTAGATCCGACATTTTAGGGCTGACCGGTTTTTAATTAGCTGATTAAACGAAAATTCGTCAATATTTTTGTAGGTCTAAGAGCCCCAAATTGAGGATCTAACATGTATTTATAATAATATGGTAGCGTTAGGTGAATACCCATGTCGATAGGACATTGTGATTCAGTGAAGCGGCGCGTCAATCTTGATGGATTGGGTGTCACCGCGTGTCACTCTTCGCTTAAGCCGTGGTTTACTGTGGTGTAACTCATCAGCTGAAGCGGTTCCTGATGGCCTTGATAAAGATAAGATGTTACTGAAAACATTAGTTCTATTACCGTCGCCAGTAAGTCAGGTCGTCTTCATCTGCTAGTAAGGCGATGATAGCTCAGTGGTAAGTGACGTCGGATACCGCGGCGAAGGTCGCGGGTTCGAATCCTTACAATGAGCTTGAGCTTTCGGTGAAGGAAAACATCGTGAGGAAACAGCACGGTGGTAGGGTACTATGTACCCTCAAGTTGAAAATCTGTCGCCAAGCACCTGTTGGTGTGTTCCGGCAATTGCACTTGAGAGCCAGTTCGCCTTAATAAGGTGTACAACACATTAGCAATCCCCTGGTATTGCCAATGTCTATAGGCGACGGTTGTCACTTACCATCAGGTGACCCGCCTGCCTCGTTGTCACTTGTGACATAAAAAAAAAAAACTAGTATTTTGCTTTCAAAGTCATAGTCGCCTATGAATATGAGAAACACCAGGGGAATTCGTAATATGTTACCTATATTTTAGAATGCACCGCACCGAACACAAACTGTGTCATATTTTCAACTTGTAAATGATAGCACCAGCCATTCCTTCTCTGACTGAGCTATTAACCTTTAGAGGTAAATTCAAAATTCAAAAAGTACGCCTGTATTGGTCCAAATTATCAATTTATGCCTTTTGCGGTTGAGACCATGGGTCCGTGGGGGTCTGAAGCTCGTCGTTTCGCAAATATTTTATGTAAAAAATTAATCGAGGCCTCGGGTGACCGGCGGGCGGGGAGCTTTTTCCGCCAACGCATCAGCTTGGCCATCCAAAGAGGAAACGCCGCCAGCCTTCTGGGAACCTTGCCGATCGGCAGCAGCGGCAGCCTCGAAGAAGTTTTTTATGTATTGTAATTGTACATTTGCATGTATACTTTAGAGGTTATGTTGACAAAAGATTTATTTGCAATTGAGTTTACTCCTCTGCCTTAGGTTACTGAATTGGTTACTGAATGGTGTCCAAGACAAAATAAAAGAAAGAAAGGAAGGGTCTCAGATGGGAGGACGATCTTAAGAAAGTAGCTGGCGTTACTTGGAGGAGGATAACCCACAATAGAAAAGAATGGCAAGCTCTAGGGGAGGCCTTTGCAATTAGCAAGACAATCTGATTACCTGTGTCAAATAATTAATTAATATAGTTTATAAGTGCATTTATATTTAATTACCAAATAATCATGTCATAAAAGATTGTTAAATAAAGGCTACTATTTTTACTCCTCTGCCTATTCAATTTCTGCATGACTTAAATTGAATTAGAAGGTCTAAGGGTCAGCAAGTCTTCAGCTCTTAACTTGCACAAGTTGCGACACCCGAGTCGCGTATCCTTTCACTATGATTAGGTCCCTGGCGGCCATTATTTAAATTTTACGTCCTGCGACTGTCAGGGATGCCAATGAACCGTCTAGCCTGAGCTATCTAACATGTAACAACTTGTTGAAAAACTTTCAATTGTTTTCACAGGGCTACTAACTATGGTAGTTTTACAAGTATTGGATAAAAGTAATTTCGTTAACTTAAATGTGGAATACGTATCCTTACAGATTCAGAATATGAAAAACTTTGATTAAATTGAACGTGAAAATGGCTTCATTGAATCTGTGAAACAAATCTAGAGGTAAACCGAAAACTACCAAAGAGATCTTTCTAGCACTAGTTTAAATTCTCCAAAAATCTCAGTATGTACTGCAATCTTCTAGTATAACCCTTGCTTTATCAAACGGATAGTTTCAAATATGGTATTACATCGAGACAGCCACACACGATCGTCTCAGCGAAACCTTTCACCCGCACAATGTTTGTCGGCGCGGGCGGCGGCGGTGTTCAAAGATACACGCCTCGTAAAACATGCGCCCGCGCCGACCTGAGATGGATCGCGGAACTTTCCACGAGTCATTTTATATGTTTTCTCTTATTGATCTTCAATGTAAACGTAAAATACTAATGGCATATCGGAGAGTGGAGGAAGATGATCCAGGAAAAATCCTTAGAAATGGCCTATTTTGATGATGTCAATTTCTGGCTCATAATGATTAATGACTTGAATTTTGAACCAAGGTAGTTGAGACAGTTCTAAAGGTTAGAGGGGTTGTCAAGACAATATTAGCTGCTCAGATGCAAATCTTGGAGTATAGGCGAACCAACCACCTAATGAAGGTGCTGGAAAGTTCCTGAGTCTAGAATTCATAGAATCCAAATCATTAGCGTGCTCTGGGGAAGGCTTGCGTCCAGTTCTCTACTACGAACATACGCTGATGATGGAACTTGAACTTGGAAACCATAAAGTATTACCGCTGTGCTATCGTTTCCTCAAGATAAATCCCACTCAATTTAAGGGGACAAAAACAATTCCTACTCAATAAACATGTCGATATAAAGATCCCATTAAATCTTATGTAGAATAACATGAACATACGTCCCATTCATTTATAGAGGGATTACCATACAATATTGTGTGGCCATGTTTGGAAGGTGAACGACTTGTGACGTCATTGTTCACTAATCCTATTGTTGGCTGATTATTTGTATGGGAGTCACCTTCAATCATATTTACTAACCTAGAGCTATATAAAATGGAGATAGTTTCTCTCTATATGGACTCTGGCTGAAGTAGAATAAACTCTTCTTGTAAGTTAGTAAGAGAGAACTTGTGGTTCACTATGATATTATAAGTAAAAAAATACTTGAGAGGTGTCAAGGGACACCCAGATGGAACGGAGTTATATAAGTCGAGAGAGTATATATATATATAAAAAAAACATTTATTATACATATATATATAAATAGAAATGAAAATATCTGGCTTGCTTTCTATAAGAGAGAGAGAGACAGACAGACAGAGAAACATGCGCACGCCGCACAGCTTACAATAGCTTACTACATACAACTGTCACCGACAGTGACAGTGACACTAAAAGTGTCGTAAGATTTTTTTCCGTCTAGCCCCCTTTCACAACGCGCGATAAGGAACTTCGTTAGCCAACTTTAACCTGTGTCGCGTCGCCGGTATCGGATTCACTTTACGTAAAATGAAAATGATTTTTATTCAAATAGGCCTTTACAACCACTTATGAATAGTCTAGACTAATGCTCGGTCCGGAAGGTTGCTGAGAAGAGCCGGCATTAAACTCAGCAATTACTCTTTTCAAAAACAACTTACACTCACTGATAAATAAGATTTGCGTGTTAAGGCGGCAAAAATAATAATAAACCGTACCGAGTGCAATTAAATGTATAAGTGACCAAAAACAACCATAAATGCCGTCGTGTGTTATGATGAGATATCGTATTTATATGTGTTTATTTAACCTATCTATACCATTTAACTTTATATCATTGGTGGTTCTTATAAGGGCGTTATGATGTCTTCAAAAATGCGATACAACCTTTATAGATCAAGAATGAAATGATATCACTTCACTAACACAATGTACTGGTTTTTCATCATGTAAATGTAATATTTAAATAAGCAACAATATATTGTGTACTTAGCTATTAGCATTCATCTCTCGCGACGAGTGATTGACCCAAAACAATGTGATCACGGGTGTTTGCACACGCGGAGTCGACGACCCGCCTTCATACTGTCTTGGCTTTGCAATTTTCATGAATACTTAATGGTGATTTTGGCGATGATAGCTCAGTGGTAGTGACGTCGGATCCTACAAGCTTGAGCTTCCAGTGAAGGCAAACATCGTGAGGACTTGTTTTACTCGACTGCCTGGAGACTGTCATGTTGAAATGATGTGTTCCGGCTGTTGCCTTAAAAGCAAATCCTCCTGGTATTGCTAATGTGTATAGGCGGTAGTCACTTACCATCAGGTGACCGCCGCCTCGTTGTCACGAGTGAATCTACTCTGTAGACTGATGATTTTAAGGCTCCTCGCTGAAGTGCCTTTTCAAGCAGAAATAACAAT
Organism: Ochropacha duplaris; assembly: GCA_951361185.1. NCBI lineage: Eukaryota > Metazoa > Arthropoda > Insecta > Lepidoptera > Drepanidae > Ochropacha > Ochropacha duplaris. Next base: position 452,795 of record OX592702.1, on the reverse strand, counting down.
CAAAAATCGAAAGGTTTGTTTTAAAATTTTTGTGAGTTTTGAGTCCCTCATTGCCCATGTAGGAAGAATTTTCTATCGACGCAAGTTTCTCTACAAAAACTGCTTTACCGTTACCTACATTATCAAGCACAAGGACGGTAATCCTCCTGAAATTGTTAAAGACATCAGCCTGCTTCTCGATCTTCTGAAAAAAAAAGGTAATGTAAACACCAGTAATAGAAAACATGTCAATAACATTTTCCTAACTCGTTCCCGATACAAAACACCGTAAGCTTGGAGTTTGCAGCCATCAATCACGCGGGCGCAGTAATCCGGAGCTGTCGAACAGTGACGGGGGTACGGGTTCAATCCGCTGTCGTGTCTGTGTTACATGTCATAATATTGACCTTATTTGATGGTATCTTTTAAACAGCTGCCTATTTCCGGATTTTTGTATTTTTACTATTTTCGCCACGAGACAGTCTTGATTTTAAATGGAATAGTTAGAGATGATAATTACATAGTTTGATAACTAAATTCATTTATCATTATACTTATCTCTTTTTAACAACAAACATAAGAAAAGAAGATATAGTTATCAGATTGAGTTTGTTGTTTACTAAAAAAAATATCAGTGAGACTAGATAAATAATTATTGAATGTAATAGATGTAAGTTGTTTTTGAATAGAGTAATTGTTGAGTTTATTGAAAAAAAAAAACATTTCTATTTATATACTAGTGGACCCGGCAGACGTTGTCCTGCCCTGAAATTAAAACAAAACTTAGAACCCGATTCCAGCGCCATCTACCGGGTCAAATTTTGTTTTCAAATCATCGAGGAACCCATTGAAATACACACACAAAATTTCATCCAAATCGGTCCTGTTACCATACTCCTCCGAAACGGCTTGACCGATTACTCAAATTACTAAAATGGCTATTAAAAAATAAGGGTTGATCGTAGAAGGGTGAAAATTGGGGATTGTATGTATTTTTGTATGTTGTATCATAAAAAAATAGAAATTAGAAATTTTGTCTCAAAAATAAAATAAAAAATTAGGGGTGGACTACCCCTAACATTTAGGGGGATGAAAAATAGATGTTGGCCGATTCTCAGACCTACTGAATGTAAATATAAAGTTTCATCAAAATCGGTTAAGCCGTTTCGGAGGAGTATGGCAACTAAAACTGTGACACGAGAATTTTATATATTAGATATAATGAAAATATCTGGCTTGCTTTATATAAGAGAGAGAGAGAGAGAGAGAGAGACAGACAGAGAAACATGCGCACGCCGCACAGCGGTCGGTGACTTTCGTAAGATTTTTTTCCGTCTAGCCCCCTTTCACAACGCGCGATAAGGAACTTCGTTCCAATAAGAATTTTAATCGTTCGTAGGACTTCATCTTTTTCCTTCCTTATTTCAATCAGTCTCCGAATGAATAAAGAAATCTATTTAACAATCTTATTTATATATACCTACTCAATATTTCTTACACATTCTCGTAGGAAAATCCTGAACACTCAATATTAAGTGGGTAGTCGTAAAATATAGCCTCCGCCGCTCTGTCCGTCAGATTATTGAGAGGACAGCTGTAAAACACAGCCGATGTCTGCGCTAAACAAGTATTAAGTGGCCCTAAGTGCGCGTCTCCATTTACATCCGTTATTGATACCCGATTTTACTTTAAAAGTTTTTTTTTCCTTTACGTTTTAGTTGCCTTGTTTGGGAATAACCTTGCAAGTCAATTTTGAGTTACGTGTCTAGCGTGGCAAGCATGAAAAAAAAATTAAATCTAAATTTTCTTCCAGTACATATCAGACTTGTCAAAATTCTCAAAATAAATACCCAAATGGGTTCTGTCTGAAGATTGGTAGGTACACGTAGAAAACGGTACATTCAGTCACTCAATTTTAAGAAGCAAATAAGAATTAACTTGATTGTAAGTACTATTCAGGTCGACATCTGTCATCAATGAAAAAAGTGCCAAAGATGGTATTTAGACGAGCTCGTGCGGCCATGCCTTGAACATGGAAAGTTCGTATACTTTGAAAATACAATATGGCCAATAACGATTGAGATATGATTAGGCAGGACCTCTTATGAATGGTTTTTGTAATTAATACTGTACGTATAGCGTCCCAATTTTTTTGAGATTTTTTTGTAAAATTAAAAAATCTGTGGCACTCGGGGTCGTCGGCGGCTGCCGTCGACGCAGTACCTTAGTTAGGTGCCTAAGAACATGACTGTTGTCATGGTTACGGTGTCAGGTTATTTCGTTACGAAATTTTTTGATTCGGTCGCCATCAAAGCCCGCGATAAAAGCTATAAAATAGCTTAAAAAATCTTTTCGTTTTCAATAATCATTTATCTTAAATGATAAATTCAGCAATCATAATCATACATACATGTTATTAAATCACTTAACCTGTAATAATATATCATATGCTCGTACCAACCGATCTAAATTCACACTCGACAAGTAATGTTGAACAATTAAAAATAAACGAGTAGGCGATTATCACTCATAATCGAATTAGCCAATTATTATAGCTAATCAATTATGTTTACACAAGTGGAATCAATCTTCATAATACTTTATGATTGGTACTCATTTACAATCACAATACTTGCTCTATCTAGCTAACACAGTACAAATCAAACAAATTATTATTTATGTTTTCTTTTTTCTTAATATCTGTCCTCTGCGGTTTGCCCCGCCTTCCCGTGGGATCTTATCTTTTCCCGCGATAAGAATATAAGGTAGTTTTATTTTTAATTATTTCCGTATAAAAAGAAAGAAAGAAAGTATTTATTTAACAAAAATTACGACGTACTAACACACCAAATAAACAGTAAAACATGACAATATACTTAGTAATAACACATAATATAAGACCTATAAGCTAAATATATTATAAAAACAAATTAAAAGAAAGAAAGAAAATTAAAAACAAAACAAAAAAGTTTCAGGAAACTGTACGCCGTATTTTCGACAAATGAGGTTGACATCTCAGCATTTTGCTGCGTCAGAAATACGTGATGTCGTTTGATGAAGACCGGAACTGGCGATCAAGTGTAGCTGCCGAATACGATGCATTTTATCTTGACAGTGGTAGCCAGCCAAGAAACCTGCTATGGTTTCCTGATAGACAAAGACAAAATATTTTTAATAAATCAACTCATTACAAGTATTTTTAATCGTTACTTTTTAGGGTTCCGTACCCAAAGGGTAAAAACGGGACCCTAATACTAAGACTTCGCTGTCTGTCCATCCGTCTGTCTGTCTGTTACCAGGCTGTATCTCAAGAACCGCGATAGCTAGACAGTTGAAATTTTTGCAAATTATGTATTTCTGTTGCCGCTATAACAACAAATACTAAAAACAAAATAAAATAAATATTTAAGGGGTTTGTTGTATGGGGGAGCCCCCCATACAACAAACGCGATTATTTTGCCTTTTTTACGGAACCCTTCGTGCGCGAGTCCGACTCGCACTTGGCCAGTTTTTTCATAATTAATTTTACTCTTATGCGTTTTGACATGTGAAATTCTAAAATCAAACGCTGAATCCAGATTTCTAAATTTAAATTGCAAAAGACGAAAAATGTTCTTAAAAAAACAATAATTTAATCCGAAGACGGGATGTTCTAGTAACCGAATTAGTTGAAATGGACACGTGTTCTTCACTCGATTCACATCAATTCCACGTTCGAATTGTAAAGCGATTCCTTTGGGTTCAGTGAACTAAAGTATAGTTTACTTAACTTTTCTTGATCCTAGCTATCTATCCTTATAAATTCAGATGTAGTTTAGTGTGAATGTATTTCTTGACCTTAATAAAAAGTATTTTATCAGGAATCAATAATATAATGGAAATAAAAGAAGCAGCTATTGCCCGCGACTCTTGCCGCTTATTTTAAAGTAGCCCATGTCTAAGCTTCACAGTATCCCCTTACCAAACATCAAAAACTGTGAAATCATTTGATGTTAGTAGGTACCTTTTATAAAATAAAAAAAAATAAAGAAAGACCAAGTAGGGGCCGAAAGCTAGTGTAATATGTTCTATATCTATCCAAGTATCAATGTATTGTGTAATCATTTATATTCATAATGTAAAATAATACTGTGAATTTGAATCTGGAATGCCCAAGGCTGGGGGGTTCCCCGCAATTTGCAGGTGACATTTCCTCGATTTCTTTTAGCAAGACATCGAACCTATTAGGGAATCCTTCCTTATCTTGGAAAGTGGCCAAACCACGAGGCTTAGCTTATGGCAATTTATAGCCTATTATGTGGCTTCAGAGGAAAATATCTGTGACATACGGAATAAGGATGCTGAAAGATGGGTTATTTATGTTGCCAGCTCCAATAATGTAAGTTTTCAAAGAGTATTTTATACTGGGTGAATATTTTGAGATGGTATCGTTTTAGACTGTATTTAATTTTTGGTTTTGGATTTACTTTCGTTACAATTTATCTCCTTCATCAATTATATCGTAAATAATATAGAGTCCGTCTCGCTTTTGACTTGTGTTTGAAATAATGCCTCAGATGTATCAAAAACGTTACAATACACTGAAAACTATATACATATACTCTTTCCATATTCAGTTTCACATGACGGTGGTAGGATACTTTGTAGTACTCGACTGGCTGGCTACCACCCTCAAGTTGAAAATCTGTCGCCAAGCACCTATTGGTGTGTTCCGGCAGTTGCACTTGAGAGCCAGTTGCCCTTGCCTTAAGGCATTGTAATAAGGTGTACAAAACGTTGGCGACGGTAGTCACTTACCATCAGGTGACCCGCCTGCCTCGTTGTCACTAGTGACATAAAAAAAAAACATTCTGACCAAATTAAAAGCCCCAGAATTCAGCATTGAACAAATACGCGGGAAACAGGTAAGAATGTTGGGAGTTAATATAACTCGTACACTTGAGGGCATTACCAAAAATGTAGGCAACATGAGTACACTCGGAGAAATACTCGCGCATTGTACCTAATCTATTTGTATGACACACTTTTGGTACAATGCCGGCAATATGAAAATTGTTTTATGTTGTCGGCGGGTCTGTTATTTTGTGAGTAGGTTTTTTTTTTTTTTAAATTCTCGATAGGCTTGTGTTTGACCACAATCTCACCATGGTTAGTTATGATGTGGCCGAAGATGGTAAGCACACAAAGCCTAGATGGGAACTGGCTCTCAAGTGCAGCTGACGGAACACACCGATAGGTATTTGGCGACAGATTTTCAACTTGAGGGTGGTAGCCAGCCAGTCGGGTACTACAAAGTACCCTACCACCGTGCTAGGGTTTCCTCACGATGTTTTCCTTCACCGAAAGCTCAAGCTCATTGTAGGATTCGAACCCACGACCTTCGCCGCGGTATTCGACGTCACTTACCACTGAGCTATCATCGCCTTGCATCAGGTGTATGAAATATCTCTCGCAATACAATACTTAACATGGTGGTATTGTTAGTTAGAAGATTGAATACTAGTTTGCGAGCTTATGTTTTTTTTTAATTAAACTTCATTTCGTTCCCGAGGAAATTAACATAAAAAATGGTCCATGTTATATAGTCGCTAATAATGTAGATTTTGATAGGTGAAAGAATTTATAAAATCGGTTGAAAATATTAGTTTAAAAATTAATTAAGGCCTCTCTCACAACCCATACGCAGAAAATGACCAAAAGTTATTTATCAAAGAGAAAAAAAATGCTGATAATTTTTTTCTTTCTAACTTTTAGTGTGTAAACTTACATCAAGTTGAAACAACAAGCTGAACCCTACATTTATTGAGACATGTTTCCCCGGTCGTACAAGAATGTAGCTATCCAGTAGTTGGCTCGAATCCAAAGTTACGTTACGGGATGTACATTACACAAATTAGGGTATACTAGAACTTAACGTGGGGTATTGTTATATCATGTCTATTTGATTATACCACTTAGTTACTTCATCATCATCATCATGTCAGCCGGAAGACGTATACTGCTGGACAAATTCCTCCTCCAAGGATCTCCAAAATGACCGGTCTACTCGCATCCTGTGGCTTCCCGCGACCCTCACAAGATCGTCGGTCCATCGTATCGGAGGCCTGCCCACGCTGCGTCTGACGGTTTGTGGTCGATTCTTCGGGCTTCGGCTACTTTGGTTCGCCTGCGTTTCACCCGCTTTCCCGAGGCATAGGATGCCTCTGTTTCTCTCTGCTCTCTGTTTTATTCCAGGATATAATCTACCCGTGGGTCAAGTTCCATCGAAATCCGTTCAGTAGTTATTGCGTGAAAGCGTATCAATATCTTCACATCCTATCAAACTTTCACATTTATGACCTAGTAAGATGCTGATTTTGAGGCAAGTACATATTATAAAACTAAGCAACCCCTTATGTCTGTCTGAATGCAATAAACTCATAAACTACTGAACGGTTTTACATGAGGTTTTCAACAATGGATGGAGAGATTCATGAGTGTTTAGGTCACTATGTTTTCCTTCACCGAGAGGTCAAGCTTTGAACGCGCATCCATCGTTACCACATTTAAGGCGATGATAGCTCAGTGGTAAGTGACGTCGAATACCGCGGCGAAGGTCGTGGGTTCGAATCCTACAATGAGCTTGAGCTTTCGGTGAAGGAAAACATCGTGAGGAAAACACAGCACGGTGGTAGGATACTAGGTGGTACTCGACTGGCTGGCTACCACCCTCAAGTTGAAAATCTGTCGCCAAGCACCTGCTGGTGTGTTCCGGCAGTTGCACTTGAGAGCCAGTTGCCCTTGCCCTTAAGGCATTGTAATATAGTGTACAACACGTTGGCAATCCCCCTGGTATTGCTAATGTGTATAGACGACGGTCACTTACCATCAGGTGACCCGCCTGCCTCGTTGTCACTAGTGACATAAAAAAAAAAAACATATCACTATCATCATCGTCTTTAGTATAATCGTAGGCATTATAACCAATACTGATCTCAATAACACAAAAAAAAAAACAATTCCAGTGTACAATACAACGTTTTATTTAATTAATCATACCTTAAACACATAATTACCATTTCATCCGTCGCTCATGACTGTCAGACTGGCTGTCTCCCACAGATTTCAATAGCAATTTTGCATCTCGCTCGCACCTACATTAGAGAGTGACGAGTGAAAGGGACGGGCGCAGTGCAGTGAATCATGTGCGCGTGCGCAGCGGACCGTTAACTTGGATAGTTGCTGGTGCAAGTTTTGAGGGAGATGCGTTTTTTTGGGACCATTCATTTTTATAGTTTTATTTTTATATTTACAGGAATTATAGAACGTAATTTAATATTCTCTTAAAAAATTATTCTCTCTGAAGAAGTCTAGCCCTTGTTTTTAGGGTTCCGTACCTCAAAAGGTAAAAAAAGGTACCCTTATAAGATCACTTTCTTGTTTTGAAAACAAAACTATTCATCCAGCAGACATCTCACATCTGACTGCAAAGAAACTAGAGACAGAGCATAGTGTCAGTGCAGATCCATCGTGGAGCTAGTTCACTTAAATAACCCAAGACGTATATATAAATGCTAGATTTTGGGTCACTCAAGGCGATGATAGCTCAGTGGTAGTGACGTCGGATACCCCGCGGCGAAGGTCGTGGGTTCGAATCCTAAAATGAGCTTGCTTTCGGTGAAGGAAAACATCGTGAGGAAACCATAGCTTTGGTAGCAAGGTACTTTGTAGTACATGACTGGCTGGCTACCACCGCCAAGCACCTATCGGTGTGTTTCGACAGCTGCACTTGAGAGTCAGTTCCCATCTAGGCATTGTGTGGTTACCACCTTCAGCCACATCACTAACCATGGTAAGATTGTGGTCAAACACAGACTTTCAGAATAAAAAAAAAAACTTTGGCCCATAGTTGTTTCCGCAACAGTTTATAACTTGTGGTGACCGTCTTATACCGTTATGGCTGGTTCTGTTCGACAGTCGCTCGTCGCTCGCTAGCTTTAGTTTTATTTGTTAGGTAAACAGGTCAATTTCGTGCCGGTGTAATGTGGGTTATCTGTAAAAAAAATGTCATCGGCCATTTGGGGCATTTGTCATTTTTGGAAAGTGAATAGCGAATGATATTTCATTGTCATCATTGATGGTCGTTTTATTGGATTGAGTAGGTATTTGTGATGTTTTTAGCTTTCTTTGTTGTGTGTTAGTTATCTATCACTGTAGCCTTGTTTTACAAACAACTCATTGAAAATGTGTCGCCAAGAGCCTAACGGTATGTTCCGGCAGCTGCTCTTAAGTGCCAGTTGAATCCTAGACATTGTGTACTTTATCTTTAGTTTCTTCATAACTTATCATGAGATTATGTTCAAACACAAGATTCCATTTTTTAAATACACAATTAGGATGTGGCTTGAAAATCGCTCAAGAATTAGTCACAGTTTTTTTGTCTTGTCACCTGTCACAAACATGGCCAATTAAATATTAATTCGATTTTTTTATTTTTTTATACCACTTGATGGCAAACAAGCTTACGGCCCACCTGATGGTAAGCGGTTACCGTAGCCTATGGACGCTTGCAACACCAGAGGCGTCACTTGCACTTACGATTTACAGGAACATTTCCATTAGTTATTCACACGACAAAATATAGATTATGACTTCCAAATTAGTGGAGTTTACAAATCTGCGAAACCAGTTTAAGCCGGATTCCATCCGACGCCATCTTTATTTGGTGATAGACGTATTATGGTTTGTGGTATGTTTGTGGTACGGTAAGGTTTCGCATAGGTCGATGAACGATTTATAGCTAGTCTTTATGATTTACCAATTTGTATATGACTCGACTTTCTGATGGAGGCAGGGAATACAGGATCACCTTGAGCTAGACACAGGTAATTCTGTAAAAGAATAGGCTGGACGATGAATCTGCGCTGTTACTCTGTCTTTTGTAAACAAGATTAGCCAGCTGCTTGGATGATGAAGATCCGAGAGACCTACAATGAGCTTAAGCTTTCGGTGAAGAACATCGCGAGGAAACCACACGGTGATCGTTGGATGGGTTATTTGTGGTACTCTACTATACTTTTTTTTATGCCACGTGTGATAACGAGGCAGGCGGGTCACTTGATGGTAAGTGACAACGGTCGCCTATAGACATTAGCAATACCAAGGGGATTGCCGACGTGTTGTACACCTTATTACGATTCCTTAAAGGCTGAGTACCCTTGAGTTGCCAAGCATATACCGAGGTGTTCTGGCGTTTCATTTGAGAGCATTGTCGTCATTCCTGGTATTGCTAAAGTCTTTAAGCGACGGTTAGTTACCATCAGGTGACCCACCTAACTGCTTTATCAGACTTTAGACAACAAGATAGTTTTCAGAACTTTCACTGGTTATAAATCTAGATCAATTTACGCGGTAGTCTAATTTTCTCGGTCTAATCTAGTTTTTTTTTTTTTTATGTCACAAGTGACAACGAGGCAGGCGGGTCACGTGACAACCGTCGCCTATAGACATTGGCAATACCAGGGGATTGCTAATGTGTTGTACACCTTATTAAGGCGAACTGGCTCTCAAGTGCAATTGCCGGAACACACCAACAGGTGCTTGGCGACAGATTTTCAACTTGAAGGTGGTAGCCAGCCAGTCGAGTACTACAAAGTACCCTACCACCGTGCTGTGGTTTCCTCACGATGTTTTCCTTCACCGAAAGCTCAAGCTCATTGTAAGGATTCGAACCCACGACCTTCGCCGCAGTATCCGACGTCACTTACCACTGAGCTATCATCGCCATAATCCAGTTTCAATTGTACGCCGTTTCGTTATAGTTTGATAAGAACTACTTTTCAAAAAGTGCTGGTGGTTGATGTCTATCTTGAATATACCTAGATACTATTGCTTAAAAAAGCATAGAGTACACAGGTTTTTTTAGGGTCCCGTACCCAAAGGGTAAAAACGGGACCCTATTACTAAGACTTCGCTGTCTGTCTGTCCGTTTTTCTGTCACCAGGCTGTATCTCAAGAACCGTGATAGCTAGACTGTTGAAATTTTCACAGATGATATATTTCTGTTGCTGCTATAACAACAAATATAACAAAAACAGAATAAAAAAAATAATTAAGGGCCTTACAACAAACGTGATTTTTTTGCCATTTTTACGGAACTCTTCGTGCGCGAGTACGACTCGCACTTGGCCGGTTTTCTTAAATTTTAGTTCAGTATACCTTTGTTGTGGTTGACTGTCTATGTTGGTGACAGACAGACATATAGAGTGTAGAGATATACATACAGAATAGATACATTGGCTGTAACATACAGCCGGGTGGACAAACGTAAAGGAACTAGGTATAAGATTTCCTTTGTTTATCCCCCTTCTATTTCCATTCGTGAATTATAATCTTGCTAAAGTAAATTGCAACATGTATTAACCTGCTCTATTGTGTTGGTAATGTATTTTGAATTTAACTAGATAATCTGTTGCTAACACGTTCTAACGGCTTATTGTTAGGATAATAGAATTAACTGTGTACCTCTACATTATGTATTCGTCAAGTTTACCAAGTTATAATAGAGTTTACATAAATAATATTTGCGGTTTATTCATGTGGAGTAAGTATGGGAAAATATGATCCCACCAAAAACATTATCATGTAAAGAGTGCTGCCAAGACACCACATGGCTCGCACTGTCAAAAAGTAGTCAGATCTCATGTTGATCCAAGCTTCTAACTCTACACGCCCTAACTCTACAAGCTCTAACTTCACAAACTCTTATTTGTGAAAATATATAACTTGGCCATTTCGCTACATTCACATGGGCTTAAGGTGAAAAATTTATTCACTGTTCATTACGTTTCTGATTTTGTAGTAACGAAATGGCCAAGTTACATATTTTCACTAATAAGAGTTTGTGAAGTTAGAGCTTGTAGAGTTAGGGCGTGTAGAGTTAGAAGCTTGGATCAACATGAGATCTGACTACTTTTTGACAGTGCGAGCCATGTGGTGTCTTGGCAGCACTCTTTACATGATAATGTTTTTGGTGGGATTTCACTTCTTTTTGTACATTGCTTGTGACAATATTTTCGTTTCAATTCGAAACAACGCCATATACCTAGTTTTTGAAGTGAAAACTGAAGTCTCATACAAACTGCCATCCCCTAGTAGGTAGTGCCCTTGCGCTTCGCTTCCTTTGGCTTGTAGTTCATCACAGTGGTCTACAACATATCGCACGATAGCAGTCCTGACTTGCGACGTGACCTCAACGTCTATTTCTTCATACATTAAGTATGTCAAGGAATAGAAGAGGCAGGAACTATCTCCCTGCATATGAAACATACGATGACGGCGAGGTCCCAGCTCTACTTCAAGTGAAACTATTTCACAATCCATGCTAACTTTTAAATCAGTTGGAAAATCGACTATGTTCAAAACAAACTAACGAAACTTAATTAAATGAAACTTTTTGCCTATATAAATCTCTAAGAATGAAACCATAGCTCGTTTCAATTAGAGACAACGCCATCTAGTTTTTGAAGTGAAAACTTATTTGGACTGCCTCTGTATTTTTGTTGTTTATTTAGTATTAGAAAGGGTTGTATTATTATTTTATTACATTATTTTTTGGATTCCGTACCTCAAAAGGTAAAAAAAGAAACACTAAGATCACTCTCTTGTCCGTCTGTCAGTGCGTCACCACCGATTTTCTCAGGAACGGACGAATGGGTGGACCTGGCAAGTTGAAATTTATACCAAATACTGAGGTCTATAGTCCCTATTCGGTGTATAAAAATCCGGTCAAATGCGAGTCGGACTCGCGCACCGAGTGTTCCGAACAAACTTGTAAATAGTTCGTTCATCACGGTAATGGAGTCTTGAGGATTTATTTCAATTTTTTTTCGATTAAGTTTTCAATTACCTTATTGGAGATAGGTGCCAATTAAGCTAGACCTCAAAATTGTATGAGCTCCGGTACAACTCAGAGGTCTATCTTAATTGGTGGTACTATGTATGTATGGGGACCCCCTTTAATTTTAAACTTTTTTTACTTTTTGGAATTTTCCCTTTATTTGTGCTGTAAGACCTTGCTTTAAACCAAAATTGATAAATCTAGGTCAACTGGAAGTACCCTATAGGTTTTGGGTCGAAAACCTATATGGTAGTTCCCGTTGTCCTAGAATCACGAAATTTGGCAAAAAGCAAGGTCTTACAGCACAAAGAAAGGGAAAATTCCGAAAAATAAAAAATGTTGAATATTAGGTTAAATTTTGGTACTTACAAATTTTCGCGAAAATCAAAATTTGCCCATATCTTTTTGTCGTGTTGACTCAAGACCTTGATTTTTATACACCTAATAGGGACTATTAGATTTCAGTATCTGGTATGAATTTTAACTTGCTAGGTCCACCCGTTCCTGGGATAAAACCGTCGAAAACCTATAGGGTAGTTCCCGTCGACCTAGAATCACAAAATTTAGCAAAAGGCAAGGTCTTACAGCACAAACTAAGGAAAAAATTTAAAAAATAAAAAAAGTTGAAAATTAAAGGGTGTCCCCATACATACATAGTTGACGCATTCCCTATTTAAGGGGTTCGGGGATAAAAGTTTCAAGTTTTAAAATTTTTTTGTTGTTTGTGTACTAATATTAGCCTAAATACCAAATTTCAGCTTTCTAGAACTTCAGGAAGTACCATTTATGAATTATGATGATCATCAGTCAGTGACGAAATCGGGGGTTTTTAGATATCAATAAAATCTAAAGTATAACAGCTATGCAAATGAAACTTTATATGTTTAATAAGTTTGCTATAGGCATCATATCCTGAGAATTTTGTTTATCTGGTATAATCCAAAGCGAAGTTATGAGGGTTCAAAAATACGACGAAGCGCTTCGAGAAAAGGTAGGTAGTGCCCCTGCGTTTTCGCTTCGCTGGCTTGTCTTGGCGGGGCACTGCCGTGCCCCCAGATAAAAAATTGTAAAGTGTATATTGAACCGGTGGTAGAGTCAATTGTAATGTTCATAAGTGCCTTACCAGGACCTAAGTTTTGATTGATTTTTGATTTGAGTAAAATGTGAAATAGTTACTTCCTACTTTCATAGCACATATCTATGAGTTACAGAGCCATCAAATTAGGTTATTATTATTATTCGGAATCCCCCGTGGACTTGACTTGTGGTTGGCCAGATTTTGGGAAGACAGTATTGGCCTATACTGACTCCATTTTATGATAAGAAAAAAATCAAAGCAACGGAAACTTTAGTTTAGAATCAAAGCGTCATTTAGTCTTCAGTACCTGCAGTCATTGAACTGGCGTTGACTGAAGTCTATGACACATCGTCAACGTGTTGCTGGCGTGGTACCTACTGTGACGTTTTGATTAAGTTTACTTACCTACTTAACAAGCAAATAGTGTTTTTTGTCCGCAAAAGTGGTGAATATTTTTATAAGGCGAGCGACGATCGTAAAGTAGCTAAAAGTGTTATTTTAAAATTCTGACGAGTTTATTGGTGACTTGGTCCCCCGCGCTTTCACCCGCGTTCCCGTGAGTTCTTATCTTTTCCCGGGACAAAATGAAGCCTATGTTCATCAGGGATACTGTAGCTTTCTAATGGTGAAAGTTTTTTTTTAAATCAGTCTAATATTTTCAGAGCCTATTCAATGCAAACAAACAATCAAATAATATTATAGTATAGATGAAGGACCCTTAAACTACAGATGCCTGAAGGTAGCCCTAAAACGGGAAACTACAGAAAGTAAAGCCAGATTAGCAACTAATCCCCTGTTATTGCCAAAGGCGACGGTCACTTATAGAAAAGAATATGATACCTAGACCTACCACGCTAAGTACATAATATCATAGTTTTCTTCAAGTACGACGGCTCCAGCTCCAGGTGTAAACAAATGTTAATAAACGCGTACTTTGTCTCAATACACGGGACAGTGATGGCAATCCAGCGCGGTTCACATAAATGCTGAATCACTACGCTAAGGTTCTAAGTTGACGAGCATTTTATGATTATGAATGTTGCGCTTAGTTCACACTGATCGTTGTTTTGTGTCATGTGATATGATAGTGCACCGGACATTAAATGTTGAAGCTGTATTTTTAATGTGCATTTATTTTTTTAAAGTGCTAGTTATTATTTTAAATTTTTAAGCGATTTTGCGTGCTCCACAGTGAACTGAAAAATATCATAATACATTGTAAATTTCGCCTTGATTTTTAACTTAAAAAAAACGTGCTATTTCAAGTTTAATGACTTCTTGAATTAATCGTAAATATTATTAAGTTTAATTCTTGACGGCAAAGAAACTTTACATCTGATTCTGTTCAATTAAAATGTTCACTATTGTAAATTTGGCTTTAAATAAATAAAGAATAAATAAACAAACTCTCTTTAGATTCATGATACACGTATCATCACGTTCTATCACAAGTATGGTACACTCGTGTGCACTAAGCGTAACTATGCGAAATGAAGAGTAATATCTTTGCGGGTACGCGGCTGGGTACATGTTCACGCAAGATTTACTGAGATGAATGACTGGCGTTCCTATTATCATATCTGTGTTATCATATTTAGAAATATTACATGTTGTACCTATGAAGATTTGTGGTTGTTTGTTTGTTTACACTGATTTCTTTCTTAGCTGCCGTTTACCCGAGTTCCCGATGGATATTTCGTTTTCCCTGATATAAGAAAAATTATCATTCCAGATTGTGATCTATCTGTGTGGCAAGTTTCATCCAAGTTTGTACAGCCGTTACGGAGTTGAGTGCTAACAAAAATACAAGAAAGTAGGACTCGTAAGAGTAGTTGAGAGTACTGAACTTTCTTCCTCATCAGAGTATACATTAGACGTTTGACGTTCGCACTAGTGGGAATCCCTTCCAAGTTTTTTCCGAAAAATAAATAAAATAAGTGTTGATAGTGGTTAAACGGTGTGTTTTAAAGTAAATAACAACATTATACAAATTATACAGTGTAGAGAGTTCTGGTTTTTAAGTCTAAGAGTTATAAAACGGGCAAACAGTATCACAATTCCTGAGGACATATATTTATCTACCCTCATAAAGGTATTTATTGCAAGTTACCCGAGTGCATAAGGCAGCTACTGCTGGCGACATCTTTAACTGGACCACCAAACCAACTGCGCCGCCCTAAACTGCTGCTGTTGCCATCTGGTGGCGACTGGAAGCAATACTGCATCTACCAAACCCAACTGCTATAGGAGCCATCTAGCGGAAGTCCGCGGAACTTTATAGAATAATCAATTAACTACAATGCCTTTAGCAAAGTGCGGTGGTTGCGGCAAATTTATGTCGCCAACAGATACCGCTAGATGCAGTAAATGTAGCGCATCGTATCATCGTGGATGTGTTGGTGTTCCAGTAAAGGGTACAATGGCTCCTACTTGGCAATGCCCCGAATGCAAAAAGAACGTCCGAAGAGATAATAAGGCTGAAACTCCCGTCAGAGGGAATCAGATGCAGGCCCAAAGCGCCGAACAGGGGACTTTGCCGGCGCCTTCAATGGTAACACCACCGACACCGTCGATAACTTCGCCCGAGACGTCTGCAGAGATAATCTCAGACTTGCCACAGGATGTCGGTACTGCGCTGATGATGATCATGGAAGAACTGCGTTCCTTAAAGCATGAAGTTCTTGCATTAAGGAAGGAACTAAAGCAGTCTAACGAGTCATGCAGCAGTCGTATGGATGGCATAGAGACAAGACTGGAAGCGTTGGAGAGCCGGTGTTCTGACACCCCAGTTGACGCAGGCGTGACGGATGGGGTTATAGGGCAACTGATGCGAGACTTGAATGACAGAGATCAGGAGCTGATGGCAAATGATGTAGTTATTGCCAATCTGCCGGAATCGCAATCGGAAAATCCAGTACATCTAGTAAAGATAATTGCCTCAAAGCTGGGAGTTGCAGTCGATGATCGCGACATTGTGAGTGCTGAACGAGTGGGTGGAAGAATTATTAAAGCGACAAGCCCACATAATTCTACTGAGCCCCGACCACGCTCTATCATGGTGCGCCTGGCGCGCCGTGATCTGCGCAATGCTTTTCTAGACAGTGCGCGCGTTCGACGAGAGGCTACTACTGTGGATCTAGGCTTTCCTGGTCCGGCTTGTCGCTTTTATGTTAACGAAAGGCTGACTAAGACGAATCATCAGTTATTTCGTAGAGCGCGAGCTGCTGCCGGACTCCATGGCTGGCGTTTCGTCTGGACGAGGCGAGGTCGTATTCTGGTTCGTAGTAAGCCTGGTGAACTTACTCATCGCATTTCATCTGAGGAAGATATTCGGCGGATTATTGGACCGCATACGGACACTGAATAAATCTTTTTATATACTTTTTATACATTATATTTTAGTTTGTAGTTACTATAAAAACTTTGTTTTCGTTGAGCTTGTGCGTCGTATCTGTCTGAGTCAGGGACACTGTGGAGTTGATGGTGACTATTATGGTTTGGGGAAAGTATTTATTTATATTAATATTTACACATATACAGAATTCAATTTAACATTATTATTATTTAAGACAAAATTACATATCAAAAAGACATTATATTCAATAAACACACAGCAGTATTGTTTAATTAAACTCAATAAATCACATTATTTATTTTATTCAAGTATATATTCAAGTGCATATTTAATTATATATAAAGCAAAAAAAACACTAATTAAATGATTCGGGATAAGTATTTGAAGTTAGGTTTATTTAATGCAGGTTCATTGGGAACGAACCATGAAGAATTTTTGATTGCCATGTCACACCACTCTGTAGATGTAATGGCCATTAATGAGACGTGGTTGCGGTCTGGGGAGGAAGGACGTGCGCCCAGTGTGCCGGGATATAAGCTAAAGCACATACCGCGCCCGGAAAACATACGCGGGGGAAGAGGAGGAGGAGTTGCCTTCTACATTAAAACGGGACTCAGAGCGCGTGTAATAGCTCATCCTGAACAGTCAGACGTCGAGCAGATGTGGTTAAATCTAGTAATTAATGGGAAGAAGTTGCTGATAGGTACTGCATACAGACCACCATGGTTCGATTGTTCAAGGTTTCTGGCAGGATTAACTGACAGTATTAGTGCATTAGCCCCTTATGATCATATAGTGCTGTTAGGTGATTTCAACGTTAACCTATTAGACTCAAATAATTTAAAAACCAAGGATATTATAGAATTTCTTAATTATACCAATATGAATCAAATAGTGCAGACACCGACACACTTTGTAGGAGACAGTATGACCCTTATTGATATTATCTGCACTGATGTGAGGGTCAGGAATATACTGGTGAGTCATGTTAGTGAGCTTGGTCATCACTCGTTCATAACATGTGATACTGTGATTAAGAGGGAAAAGCTTAAGCCGAAACTGATTGTATATCGACCTTTAAAAGATATTCTTATGGATTACTTTGTAGTGGATCTTGCAGCGATACCATGGCCGGGAATAAGTTGCTTGACGGATGTTAATAATATGACGCATCAGTTCACTTTTTACACATCTCAACTGTTTGACCTACATGCACCCATAAAAAGTAACATTTTCAGGAATCAGCCCACACCTTGGATTACAGATAATATACGACTTATGTTTAAATTACGTGATGAAGCAAGAGAAAGATATCACAAATTGAAAATAAATAAAAAAGAACAAAATAAAGTAATTTCTTCAAAGAACTATTATTTAGATCTAAAAAAACAAGCTATCTTTGCTCTAAAACAAGAAAAAGTCGCATATTTCACGAGACATATTAACAATAATATACAGAATCCCAAATTATTGTGGAAGAATTTAAAATCAGATGTTATCCCCAATCATGGTGATGGTGTTATTCCAGCTCATTTTGACAACCCTAATGATATAAACAAGGCATTTCTCAACGTTCCAGGTGAGAGTAGCTTGAGCATATCACTACTGACATACTTTGAGTTTGAAAGGTTTAATTGTTCCCAGTTTGTACTCAAAAATGTCAACCAGGAGGAAATACATAAGGTCTTAAAGAGCCTGAGTTCAAATGCAAAGGGAGTTGATGGAATAAGTCTGGATATGCTTATGCTCACTCTGCCTACATCCCTCGAAACTATCACATCATTGGTGAACCGGTCAATGGACACTCATACTTTCCCTGAAGCATGGAAGTGTGCTATTGTGCACCCTATTCCTAAAACTAACAACCCAATTACGGTCAAGGATCTTCGCCCTGTAAGCATACTGCCCTGCTTGTCTAAGGTTCTGGAGAGAGTGGTATACAATCAGATGTTGGAGTACTTGGAGAAAAATGATATCCTACCAGATCTCCAATCTGGGTTTAGGAGGGGACGTGGGACCGCTACTGCTTTATCAGATGTGGTAGGCAATATCCTTGAGGCCCGTGACCTGGGAGAGGGATCATTGCTAACTCTTCTAGATTTTTCTCGAGCATTCGATGCAATCAATTCGTCGCTATTGCTTTCTAAGTTAGCGTATTATGGTTTTGCAGCAGAAACAGTAAAATGGTTTCAGAGTTACTTGACGGGCAGGACACAATATGTTGAGATCCGAAGGGAGGATGGATCAACTTTATCATCCCCTCCACAACTGGTATCACGGGGCGTGCCTCAAGGATCAATTATAGGGCCCCTTTTATACATCTTATATAGTGCAGACATTACCAAGTCATTCCATTTTTGCAAATATCACATGTATGCAGATGATATTCAATTATACATAACTTGTAAACCTGGTGACACTTTGGAAGCGGTGCGAAAAATGAATGCAGATCTAAAAAGAGTGGATGAGTGGTCTGGACAAAATTCACTAGTTTTAAATCCAAAAAAATCTAAATTTTTGGTGCTAGGTAGTAGGAAGATGATCAGTGCAATGTTGTCAGTTAAGCCAGAAGTAACAATCAAGGGCCAAAACATTGAAAGAGTGGAGACAGCATTAAATCTGGGTCTAACAATGGATCCAGAACTACACTTTGAAAAACACATCAGCAACTGTATGAGGAATTGCTTTTACAGATTAAAAGTATTATATTCTATCAGAGGTTACCTAAGTGTACCAATAAGAAAGCAACTAGTAGATGCTCTGATTCTGTCTAAACTCAATTATTGTGATACTGTTTATGGTCCATGTCTGCTATCTAAAACGGAAAATCTAATACAGCGTATACAAAATGCATGTATCCGTTTTTGTGTAGATATTCCACGAAGAGGTCATATTACTCCCTTTGCCAATACTAACAGCATACTTAAAATGGCTGCAAGAAGGAAGCTGCATATGGCTGGGTTGCTCTTTGGTGTCATTACTACACAAAAACCTTGGTATCTATATGCTAAACTGAGCTGGAGACAAAATCAACATGAGAACCAAATACGTTGTGCAACTAATCCATTTTCCATCCCAAAACATAGATCCATGGCTTTCAGGGGGAGTTTTAAGTTTGCTGCCACGCAGTGTTGGAACAGTCTTTTACCACCAATACGCAGCCTGAAATCAAAAAAATATTTTTTAACACACTTAAAGAAACATTATATGCAGATCCAGCAAGCCTAATAAGTAATAACCTTTGGCAAAAAAATAATAATATTCATTTACATAATACATATATAATGATGCTTACCCAAACTATAATAGCTTTCTTGCAATGGTGGGATACCAACAGGGGGTGTGTCTTGCCCTGTGAGTCTGTATTTGTTGGTATTTTCATGTGAAAAACAATGTTTATTTTTTGCTTTGCTTATTAGAATCAAGCACTAGCATTCTGTAAATAAATAAGTTTATGTTCAATAACTGGATGCTATATATAATTCGATAGTTTTAATATGTGGTACTTACTGGATATCGAATTTCCACTGGTGGGAATCGTCACTCATCGGTTATTGCTGAAAATCAGCGCTGCAGACATTAGGTTCGTCCTAAGTCTCAGTAATATGCTGAGCAATGACCCTATTTTTGCGCACATACGACGCACAAACTTCAAAAACTAGTGTTTAATTTCTTCCTTTATTTAAAGACAATGGAAAATTGTATATCCATTTAATTATAACCTTATTTAAGTATTTTTATTATCATAGTTAAATGAAAGGTATAAAGCAGTGTTGCCCTTATATTACTTCTCTCTATGGCGGTAGCTATAAAAAAAGGGAAATCTTTGTTTTTTGTAGTTTGTGTTGCTATTTGGTTTGCGTCGGATGGCGCGCATAAATAAAATATTTTTCTTTCTTTCTTTCTTTCTTTCTTTATACTTTGCCATACTCACCTGGCTGCCTACCATCTCAAGTTATCACTTGAGAGCTAGTTGCCTTCTATGCACTGTAAGGTCGGCAACCCCCCAGGTATTTTGACGGTGACGGAATTCACTTTCCATTACACAACCTACTAGTCTGCTTGTCTTTTAAAAAATGAAGGTGTTTTACTTGCATATTTCAGCATAAATCTGAACAATATTATATTTATTGAATTACTATCCTATTAAAGCTCTACTAAATATTCTGCTATTTGAAAATCACAACAAATGAACATTGATCAATCTGTTAACCGTACAATTATGGGTTCGGACAGTTCGGCCCAAAACCGATGCGAATGTCCCACCGGCACTTACCGGTATCCGGTAATACCCGGCTCGCTAATCGCCGGCTATTGTCGCCCACTTTACCGGTTAATCGGATTCCGGCAGGTTTAATGGTATTGGATAAAAATTCTGCTGCGGTTTATATGGTTAAAGGTTTTTGAAAATACATGGTACAGTATTTTTGCTATGCAAATGTGAGGGTTAATGTTTTTATTATAGTACCTACTATCCAAACCCGGCTGGCTCAGTCTGGATATTCATTATTAAGGATGTAAATAAAACCTCCACTCTCCTATTTAAATGCATCGTTATGTAACATATTCAAGACAATCCATTGGCTGTTTTTTCTTTTTTTTGAACACACAAACAGATTACTTGGTTAAATAAATATATTTTAACAATTCCTTCTTTTTTACAGGTACGTCAATACAACTACATAATAATTAGCTTCGAAAATTTCACCTAAATTGAGTAAGTACCATATTTATTTTGACGACACGATGAGAACTTTAAAAACCGATAAATTTTACTAATAGACTTTTACCGAATCCTGTACATACCTGTTTGGAATTACCCCCTAAATAGTTGTCTCTCAACAATATATATATTATTATGTATAAATAGTTTAGTTATTATATGTAATTTAATTTCGAATACGTAGGCCGCTGGCCTCAGTCTCATCACATTGCTGGCCTTATTACCTTCATAAAGTAATGAAATTCTGAAGATGTTTTTAAAAAATGTAATATCGTGCGTTCCGCAATGTAAGTAACTAAATCTTGGTGGATTTTTCATACTAGCTCATACTACATTATTCTTTAAACAATTTTATAAATAAACCAGCTAAACCTGGCCGTGTAATATATCCGTTGCCATGGTAACTGGTTATAACTCAAACTCACAAAACACTCTTCTATTAAAATTTTCTAAATTAATTTTCGAGTTTTGCGGACATAAACATACGGGTGTCGAAATTTTATAGGTATAAACTCAGATGCACTTGAAAACCAGTTTCCTTCGAAGGGTTGCAAAAAAGTTGGCAACACATTGGCAATGTATATAGGTCACGGTAGATAATTAATATTAAGTGTATGTATTGGTTTTAGTATGAAGTATAAACAAGCTGGTATTCGAGTTATCAAAAAGTTTGACAAACGCTGCTTTTGCTGCAACTATGTCAAACCACGTCGCAACTTTAAAACAAAACGTTACCGGTAATTTCGAATACGAGAGCCATTTCACCGGTAAAAAACCGGCTTTTAGAAACGCACAAAGCTTTTTCACGTTGTATTTTGTACAGTGTTACACGATACCATCTATTTTATATGTAAACTAGCTATTTCTCGCGAATTCGTTCACTTTTAGCGTAATTTATTCGCGTTGTTCGAATTTAAATAAAGATTTTAAGTTAAAAAATAATTTGTGTAACCTGCACACAATATTTGTACAGTAGGTTTAGAATACTTCCGTTTTTTGTAGTTTAACCTTAAAAGTATTTAAAAAACATCGACTTCATGTATCTAATAACTTTAAACGAGCAATTCTCGTAAATATATAATCAGAATCTCGGAAACGGCTCCAACGATTTTCATTAAACTTAGTAGATTTATCCGTGTTTTCAGGCCATGAAAAACTGCTACAATATCATTAGAATACGTAAATTCTTACGGCTCTGTCCACGTAATTAGTCCATCTTTCAGGGTTCGAACTACTATTATAATCTGTAGTAATATTCTGATTGAGATATATCTATTCCTGTAGCTCGCATGTTGATTTACCTCAGCTATTTTGTTTCAGCAAACGAATACTCGTGTGAAGCATCCAAAGCAGGCTTTGAGTAACGATAGTGCACTGGTTCGACACTATTCTAGGGCTGTCACTATTGTAGTAGGATTTTAAATTAATGTCAAATACATTTTCTTTGGTACGATACTGAGTAAAGAGGATGTCAAATTAAGCGAACAAATATGACAATTTGTGAAGGAATGTTGAAAACATTTTTTTTTGCAAACTGTAACTTCAGTTTCCTACCATAGATTTTTGTCTTAAAAATCTAGTAAAAACCATGGATTTCTTTTAGAACGCAGGCTAAACCTCAGCATGAGACGTAGTACGTGCGTAACTTAATTAATATTATTTAAATGTCGTTTGTATAGCATAGCAACTGTTTAATGATAAATTGACAACCGTGGAACGATAGAAAACAATGTAGATTTTATTATAAATCTTATTTGTTTGGTATTAAAGTTGAAACTCCAACGGTAAGTTATTTTGTAGCACTGAAAGCATAAAGAGCACTTTTTCAGAATGTAGAACAGACACTTGTTTTGATTTTGATGGATTAAATTAGTTTTATTTACAACAAATGTACAAAATATACATGCAAATGTACAATTACAATACATAAAAAACTTCTTCGAGGCTGCCGCTGCTGCCGATCGGCAAGGTTCCCAGAAGGCTGGCAGCGTTTCCTCTTTGGATGGCCAAGCTGATGCGTTGGCGGAAAAAGCTCCCCGCCCGCCGGTCACCCGAGGCCTCGAATTTGATGTTGAGAATGGAATTTAGTTGTCTACAGTTGGAACGAGTAAACCAGTAATATTAATATTATAAAGCTGACAGTTTGTTTGTTTGAACTGGCTAATCTCAGGCGAGGTTAATTATTAAGAGGCTATATAACATAACGCTATGTTGCCAAAATCCCACGGAAACGCGGGTGAAACCAGGGTGATAAAAATAAATAGCAATATTGCGAGCGGCATTGCGGCGTTTATTTCAAGCAATTTTTCTAAAAATAATGACCTTCAAAGCTACCGTTTAGGAAAATTGGGTAAAAAAACAAATCAAAGCTTATTTAACTGTGTAGATTAGATAGATATGCATGGTTTAAAACATGCAAAAATATTTTATGAAGTGCCACCATCGCGCAGGCTATTTAACTGCAAGCTGGCAACACTTAAGAAAAAAAAGTTTAAAAACCTAGAATTTATGCAGCGGTAAATCTTAATTTTAGTTCAGAATGGAGCTAATTGCCGGCCAGAGATGGCGGCGAGGTAATTTAATAAATTAACATAGAACTCTGTTCGTATGGAAAAATAATAGAGTGGGGCATAAATTACACCGTGGCGAGTGGTGGCGACTCTGTCATTAGTTGTTCTTTGGATTTAAATGTAGGGTAGACACTCCGTCAAATGTATGAATTAATTACTTAATGATTTTATTATCTTAAATTATATTTGCTGTACCTAATCATATGTCAGTTCTGAATTTAATGTTAATAATACATAGGTATGTCTAGAATTTATTATTATTTAGTTGGGTCTCGAATGGTCTTCAAAAAGTATTGTTTTACTTAGATAAGTGAAACATGATTGAAACTGCTTCGATGTGATTATGATGCGAGTAAGATACAACATTAAATTATGGAAAATAGTCTTTATTTTTATAATTATTTATAATGAACAGACAAATCACAATTCAGACCCGTCAAAATAATGAAAGTGAGATAAACAAGAAACAAATGGTTTTAGGAGTGATTTTGGAAATAGCTCCTTAAAAAACAAAGTGCTCCTTAAAGTGGTGTCGGATGAACGGCATCTTATGTCAGTCGCTATGTAGCCAACGGCTGAAGACGCCCTCTCAGCTTCAACACTAGTTGGTACCAGCGTGAGCGAGCTGTTGTAAGCAAATTACAAAAAAATACCCCTCGATCCTCCACACTCATAGAGATCCATCTCTTTTTTAATCACGGACTCTAGCCTGTCTGTAGTCGTAATAACCCGCGTGAATGGACTTTTGCATGCTTACAACGTCTATTCTCTACTGGCGCTCGATCTCGTCAATCTCGGCCGAGATCTCGTAATTTTATGCTTCGAGATTGATCTCGAATAATGAGGCGAGATCCCGATCTCGCGAGATCGAGATTGCATTCCCTAGTCGCTACGGACGAATATCCCGTAATATTTGATGCTATGGGACGGGACGCGGGAACGAGTTGGAACTCTCGGAACCAAGTACTAAACATCAAAGAAAAGTAATTAAATAACAAAAGTGTTGAACCCTAATACACCAAAATTAATTGGTGTTACATAATCCCTCACGCAGGCTCACACGATAAATAATATCAATGCACAGTTTCTAAGCCCGATCGGGCCCGAGGATACCCGAGCGAGCCCGATATTAATTGCCGATAGGATCATCAGTTAGGGCATTAGCACACATACGCGTACCTACCGACGATATTGTGAAAGCATGGATGTAATGCACTCGAAAATAGCTTTTAGTGTTATATACGTAGAGATGTAATTGTATTGGCTGTTGAACATAACGTCTCTTTCAATTGTCACGTCCAGAGTCTGATTTGAATGAAAAACCGGTCAAATGCGAGTCGGAATCGCGCACCGAGATTTCTGTAAAAATATTGTAGTTTTTTTTAATTATTTTATTCTGTTTTTAGTGTCTGTTGCTCTAGCCTGGTGACAGACAGACAGACAGACGGACAGTAGAGGCTTAGTAATAGGGATTCCGTTTTTACCCTTTGGGTACGGAACCCTAATAAAGCAACGTTTATAGCGTGAAATGTTCCTTGAAATATTAGCGATGTAAAAATATTATAATTCCAAAATAGGCAAACATAATCTCATTGAATAACATAATTAGGAGGCAATCTCGGGAAATGGCCGCTTGAAAACGAGCCCATCTTGTTAATTCATGGCTTAGAGTGGCTTAATAACTGAACAGACTTAAATAATGATACTTGCCAACTCTAAAAATAAATTAATTTGTTTATTCGGAGCCTAGTCGAGTACTTTAATTTTAAGGGGAGAAATAAAGTAACACAATTGCTCTCATAAATAAATAATAAAGGATTTTTTATACCTAACTTAAAGTAAATAAGTATCCTGAGATATTCTTCACACTCGGCCATCTGATCCCAAACTAAGCAAAGCTTGTACTTACTATTTAATTTCATACTTTAATGGATAATTACATCCAGACTCAGGACTAACAAACAGACATGCTCCTGCACATAAATGTCTATCCTGTATGGGAATCGAACCCACGACCCTGCTGGAACGAACCACGCCAGCCGGCCCGTCATCAGTGATAACCTATAAAAGTATTCTATGAAGGCGACTTGTTGCACTTACAAATCGAATCGCAATTTCTAGAATTTTTTGTGGGACGATCGACCCTCCAGCCAGGCGAGGGTTCAAATACCGTGTAGTTCAATGAAGTCCCAATTTCCCTTAAAGCGCATAAGAATTCGAACACACTACCCTCGCCATTCGAAATCACTATTGCGTTACCATCGCATGTTGTCAAAAATTTAATTTTATTAATGAGGAACCATAATTGTTGCTGGCAACATTTATAGGTATCGACGATGCATTGTTCAACATTTTCTCGATGGAAGCCGAATTTCGGTTTGAACAATCAACCAGGGTAATATAAACCTTATAGTGTGGGCCATATAACAATAGATCGCATAAACACTGCGATTTGGAGGCAGAACTGTACGCAAGTTTTTTTTTTTTTTTAAGAAGATTTTTGGCCTGGTATCGAGACCTTTAAGCCATTTCTTTATTTTAAATATTCATCTTTTATGTTTAGTCACGTTTTATTGTCACTTTCACTGTAAAGTCTAGTCCTCGTCCGTACAAGTCCGGTCTAATTTTAGTGAAATTGGCGGCTATTCCACTAAAACATTTCATGGACTTTTTGGGACAACCTGGAAAGTCACGATACACGCTTTCATTTCATTTCACTTCACTTGTGCACTTAGATTGACCTTTATTGGATAAAACGCCACCGAAATTATTCAATAAAACTCAAAATACACGAATTTAATGAATATAAAACGAAAACACAACGTCACTCCGCAAGTTCCCGCCAAAAAGTCTGTACGCAAGTGTTCTATGGCGACCATAGATAATGCACTATATGATGGCGACCGTAAATTTTGGCTCGGTTTAAAAAAATAATCTTAAGTTTCGAACAGTGTCAAATGGAACGTTTTCAAAGATGTTTGAAAAAAAGAATGATTATAGACAATTCTAATTAAAGGTTTCTTTCACACCGTATCGAGTGTAAAACTAAGCGTTGTACTAGCATCTGATAGTAAATAATAATTTTTAGTATGACTTGTTCCGCCATTTTGCCTCGCAGATCGATATTGTGCGGGGTTCTATTGTAGAAAAAAGAAAAGTAACATTTCGTTTCGTTTATAATTCTTTATTATTACTGATATAAGAAAAACATTAAAAAAAATGCGTATGAGTATCGATACTTGTATCCATATTAAGTTATTTATTTTCTGAACTCCGTACAAACCACAAAAACTTTGTACTCAACAATATTTTTTAGTATCTCTTGACGAGAATAAATAAAATAAAAGAAACAGTTTTTAAATAAACATTATGGTCGAATTTACACGTGACAAGTGGCCGAACACTAGTAACTATAAAACGGTTAATTAAAATAACCACCGATCCATATAAAATACATTTGCAATAATTATTTTCAGTTGAAACCTCATTTCACTTCATTTCCTGAAACTGGGAAAATAGTTTACTATGTTTACAGACCGCTTTATCACCCATTGTTTTCTCAAACGCCCACTCTAATGTCACCCTTATTACGTGTTCGTTAAGGTTGTTATTTAAATGTATCAATTGTTAAATCTATTGCTAACTGCAGTTATCAGAATGTAAACTTAAGTCTCAGTTTTGTTGATAAATACTATTCTCGGAGCGAATGCTCGTACACGAGATATTATACGTCATAATAGGACCTATGTTCTAGATTCCTTTACATCCATATTGCTGAAAGAACACGTATAGTCGAAAGTTGCCATGTACCTTCGAACTTTTCGACTACTCGTGAGACTGGCTAAATACATCTTTAATTGTGAATAAATAAAGTCCATTTTCCAATTGTGGTGAAAATTAGAAATAATGTTCTGAATAATATTGAGATACCGTCTGTTAACGATTAATGGCATTCACAGCAATGGTACGTTCGTTAAAAACCCTATGAAATGCAGTAATTACTCGGAAATATGTTTTATGTAGTTTTTGCGTGGAATGATCTGCGGCCAGGCTGAATGCGCCCCGACCTGAGTGGGGATTTTATTAAAAAAGAAATTAAATCGCCCGCTAGAATTAAAATGAAAATTCCCGAGGTTTTTATACCTCTCTCAGGTGCGTCCTCGTGAGTTTAATTTGTTGAGTTATGTCTTAAGTGTTTGTATTTGAATAATTTGTATTTTTATAATAAACATGAATGTTAAGTTTCAGAGTTTTCAGAACTTTTTTTTATACCATACCTAATTGACAACGAGGCTGGCGGGTCACCGCGGGTGACGGTAAGTGACTACCGTCGCTTATAGACATTAGCAATACCTGAGCGATTGTCACTGTGTTGTACACCTTATTACAATGCTCCCTACCACCGTGCTGTGGTTTCCTCACGATGTTTTCCTTCACCGAAAGCTAAAGCTCATTGTAGGATTCGAACCCACGTCAATACCACTGAGCTATCATTGCCTTAAGAAGAAGGTGCGTAAGTGTTATACTTATAAATTTCAAAGACCCCGGGATTTTTTGAGGCTGTCATGGGAGCCAAAAAACCGTAGAATCCCGTTAGCCAAACCAGAGACAAGAAAATGCAGCTGAAGATGTATGTGAAAGAAGCCCAAGTTCTTAACAAAAAACTTGTATGACGGCTAATAAAAGAATAGATCTAACTGGGTACTAAGTTCTTTAGTGCTCCTACCTAACATGTATCACGTTTTTTTAGTTGCTTTAATGAAAAATTGTATATATACGTATATATGACGAATCCTGAAATTAGTTTTTTCATCTATAACTATACATGTTATTGTGTAGGCTCGATCCGCTGTTCGCTGTTCCGAACGATCTCGATTGCTTTTGCTGTCCACAGAGAAAACAAGCTGAAACAAAAGCCTGATGGAAAAACTTGTTGTTCAGGGTTTTTTCGTCCATTTTTGATTCCATTTATTGTTTCAGCTTTCGATGTATGTTGCGATGATCATCTCACATTTCTACTATAGTCTTATTAGCAACACTATCGGATGGTGTAATATTTTTCAAAACAAACGGGCTTGATTCTGGCCAAGAATATTGATTTTTCAAAAATGCTGCTGTCAAATTACCCATGCTGTTTTAATTTTCATCAAAATCGGTCTCGTGACTCTTATGAGTATTTTTCGTTATTCCTTATAGTTTTGAATGTGGCCAACCACGCTCATTTGAAAACATTGGTTCCCTGAAACTAAAGTTCTTCAACGTCATTGCTCACATCTAGGCCACTCGACTTCACTAGTAGCCATGACATCATCTTGACATTCCCAACACTGTTGACAAGTTCTCTGTCCATTTTCATTGGACCATTCATTGTATCCATTTTCACAGAACTTTGTTGAGTTGAAATTTACAGGAATTGCAAAACCACAAAGTGTTTGATAAACCGAGTGGCTTCGCGATTGGCCCTCCTGTACGGTTGCTGCGGTTTTTCCGGATTAGCTGGTATGCTCCCGGATATCCAGCGGTTTGGAGGGTCCTCAATTTAAAAAAATCTAATTAGGGTATTGTTGCCGTTTAAATATTTTTGCTAAAATTTAAACTCATTTATTCATTTCAGGCTTTGGCCTACATTTCTTTTCAAAGCTTTTCAAATATATCAAGACGTCGAACTGTCGTGAGTGTTCTTAAATCAGCTAGCGAATATTCTATTTCAAATTGCCCCTCCAAGTCAAGTTAAGTGGACGAGGGTCAAATGAGATCTCAGAGTTGCCACTAACTAACATGTGAAGTTTAATAAAACCTGGTAATGTAACGGCAACCCTCGGAGGCTGACTGTCAACTTAACTTGTAGGACAAAGCCACGCCTAGTTAACTTGCTCCGCGAAGTTTTTAGGTGCTTTTTGCTCAGGTTCAAGTTGTAGGGCTGTCTCCAACTTGAGAGTTGCGGCTTCAAGTGTCCAGTCTTGGAGATGAGTTTTAAGTAGATGTTCGGTGTTTTTGTTAGTCGAATGGTTTGACAAGTTTTGTGTAGAAGGAGTTTTTGCTCGGTTTGGAAGTTCTGTTTTGTTTGGTTATTTCTGAAAATCTGAACAATATTTAGTTCCTCTTTAAGAATTAATGTTGAAGCTTTTCTCAAGTTACAGATGATAAGTGGGTTCGAATCCTACAATATACTTGAGTTTTCGGTGATGGAAAACACCCTGAAAAAACCATAGCACGGTGGTTTTTTGAATCGGTTCTGTAGTTCTAAAGTTCCCCTACAAACCAACAAAAATAAAAAAGATCGATAAGAAATAATAATAAGAAATCGTACTAAAAGGGTTTTTGATTTCTGAAACTTAAAAATACAACTAAAGCATAGACAAAATTACAACATACATATTTTTAGACACTAACCAAATTATGTCGTGAGTCATCCATAACACATAATGCCCCAAACTTAATTACCCCGAAGTAGTCAGCTGCCCAAGAAATTCCGAAGTAACCTCCCCTAATCCAGCGGTTGCGATTAAAACAGCATTAGTAAAGGCGCCAGGTGTCCGTAACTCTGAAACAACTGAACTGTTGGGCGACCGCTTGACCTCTGTTTAGTTGCGGGTCAATTTCGTTTTTGGTGCACAGCTTTCTAGAAAATTCTTCGAATAAATCTTTACAGATCTAAATTTAAGTCGTGAATTAAGCTGCGCCATCAGATCCCGAACTAACCGGGCCTTCTACTATGCAAACCAGATAACTAATACACAATTTTTTAAAGACATACATACATACATACTTAAATAGATAATTACTCCCAGTCTCAGCTCAAACATACATGTTCATTGTACACAAATGTCTGGTCCTAAGTGGGACTCGAACCTATCACCAGTGTTGTGAATGTTTCACGCCTGTCAAAAGATGATCAATGATGGAACTCTTATAGCTTTCGTAAATTTTCAAGATATCTTGCAGTACCATCTTATTAGTAGACCTATATTTTTGTCCCTCATAAATGGTTTATGATCAAATTATATAGTTCCATCGAAGAAGTTTATCTGACCGCATTCTACTGATTAAAGTAACTGTAACATCGATTTTAGCTAATCGACAACCCTTTAGTTTTTTTTTTTTCAAGGTTTTTGGCTTGGTATCTAGACCTTTAAGCCATTTCTTAATTTAAATATTTCATTTTTTATGTTATAGTCACGTTTTATTGTCACTTTCACTGTAAAGTCAAGTCCTCGTCCGTACAAGTCCAGACTATTTTTAGTGAAATTGGCGGCTATTCCACTAAAACTTTTCACGGACTTCTTGGGACAACCTGGAAAGTCACGATACACGTTTTCATTTCATTTCACTTCACTTGTGCACTTAGATTGATCTTTATTGGACAAAACACCACCAAAATTATTCAATAAAACTCAAAATACGCGAATTTAATGAAAATAAAACGAAAACACAACGTCACTTCGCAAGTTCCCGCCAAAAAGTCCACAACAACCCTTTAGTTCTGGTTGGCTGATTGTTTGGATGTTGCGTATCGCATCAGTTACTAAATGCCTTTTAAGTTTTACGATGTATCGATGCTTCACTGGATTTAAACTATCGATGTGTTTTGAATTGGAATTATAGGGTTGTTCCAATCGTGACATAACAACGGTATTCGATTAACAATGTTTATTCGATCGTTAAAATTTATGCTGCATTTGAAAAGACTTTTATGTCTAGTAATATTTGTGGGTAATAAATGTGCCGTTGTAAGGATCTGGCTGCGGTCTAGTCTAGACCAATTATGCCGTTGTCTAATTTAGAATTTAATTTGAGATGTGTCACTTTAATTAATATAGTAATAGTGAAAGTTTGTGTGGATTACTTACTCAATATATTACGCCTTTATTAAACGGATTTGGGTAAACTTGACACATTCACATTATTCTTAGTATGAACTGAACTGATCTGAACAGTGTTTTAATAAAAAAATCCCTATAATTAGTAAAACCATGATTTTATGGGGTAGGCGGAGAAGGTCTTTTAGGCTAAAAACATTATATAAAAACTATTTAAAAAAAAAAAAAAAATCCATTTATTTCGGACAACTAAAATCCATATTATTGTTAGTTTTTATGTTATTGTTAATTTTGATGTTTTTTTAGCTTTAGTATAAAACATAAATAACCTTGTACTGACACACATTTGAAATAGGAATCGCCCGGGAGCAGGGGTAAAACCGTAGTGCAGTAACTATTCGTTTTTTACTTCCAACTCATCCTAAGAATATTAATGTATCTAGTAAGCTAAATGTCAAAGGTTGTAGTTAAAATCCTGAGTGATGTTTTAAACACAATTCTAGAAAAAGGCAAAATCATTAATGTCCCTCTCATTAGAGAACCTTCACGTAATTTAAACGTGTGGGTCCAAAGTGGCTCTCCGAAACTTGCTTTATTTGCTCCACTTGTGGTACTAGGAAGAGTTGAATGGAGTTTAAACTTCAGTGTAATAATGAAGTCGGCTAGTGGCTGGAAGTTCACGTTTTGATTTCTAATAATTTCTGCTACTATCTGAACCAAGATGGGAATTCCTAAGGAATTAAGCCTGGAAAGTTATTACTCAGGAGTTTTATAATATTAGAGATTTCAAGTGAAACAGTGAAACTTCCATTTCATAAAATTACCGGCGGCATAAAATAATCCTAAACATTACGAGGATTGAATGTATCTGGCATATGTGGCAAATTTTCGTAAATCATGTACACTGCCTTTCATACTATACTGTAACCCTATCAGCATTACATTTGAGAACAATATTCATTATCCAAATCCGTCATGCACCAATATTACACATAAAATTGTCCTTTTCAAGGCTCAGTCAATGAGCCTTACATTTTAATTAATACTCCGATTAAGAGATAATTATTCACATGCTCGCTATAATTTCATTAGCGGCATTAACATCAGTTACTCCCGCAATGTTCTGCCTAGGCCCATTATTCCAGACTTTTCGCCTCGACGTGAGCTCGTCTGCTGTCAGATTTGCCTGCCAGGCTTTTGCCAGCTTTTAGTGTATATCTAGAAGGATTAAAAATTTGCTTATCTGGATTGTTTCGTGATCCCTAACTTAAGGGCGCATAATTATTTTGTTTGGGAGGTAACTGAGCACGCTATAATTTAAGTGTCTTAATTACTTTGAAGTATGTGATATGAGATATTAATTACGCAATTTTAAAGATAATTTTGTACGGTAGAATAACTCTAACTTCAGCAATTACGCCCTTAATAAAGATCTTCAGATTTTCTAGTTGTACATGTACTATTTCGTTCTGTATCTTTTCCATGCCTCGTCTATCTATATAACCATCTATTACTTTTAAAATTAAATTGAATCAAGTAAAGTTTCAGGCTCCCAGCGCACAAACAAAGACGAGATCTAATGCACCT
Source organism: Ochropacha duplaris (assembly GCA_951361185.1). Taxonomy (NCBI): domain Eukaryota; kingdom Metazoa; phylum Arthropoda; class Insecta; order Lepidoptera; family Drepanidae; genus Ochropacha; species Ochropacha duplaris. The sequence goes on along the minus strand of OX592702.1, from coordinate 419,805 downwards.
GTAGTCCCAAGTTCATGCAATATGCAAATCTAACGTCTCTGACAATAGCTACAAAGTCTGTAACTTTGGAAGACTTGCTGCTGTTGAGATTGTGTTTTAATTGGCGCTGTGCTACATCTCCGAAACCAACTTTTTTATATAGAAAATGCACATATTTTGGAATATCGATGGATTTCTTAAAATATGGTTGCAGAAGTTCTCCCAAAACGAAAAAGGTATATTGAGTTTCAAAAGCAATTGCAATCGGTCTTGATATGAATTTTTATCGGTCTTGTCGTTATTTCCTAAAAGCTTTCAGAATCTTCCTGAAGAAAATATTATGATTTCCCATCCTTTTTTCACTTTTCGTCGATGGGCTTTCAATTCGGCCTTTTAACTGGCAAAACTAAAAAGCGATAAAATAAAGAGAGCCGCCCGCCCTCGAATGTCGCTGGCGATCGATGCAGTTTTCAATTAGCACGGCTTATAACTCTACATTGAATGCATCCCGAACCCCATTTGCGCATTCGTTAGAAAACTTTGTATTACTTTTTCCGTTTCGTTTCAATTTAAAAGGTTTGTCGATTATACTCTAGTGGTTATTTTTTGTATTGCTGCGTTGGATTCAGTGGTTTATGGAAACGAGCGTGTTTCTTTCGAATTTCTGTATTTGGGAAGATTATGAATCAAAGCAAAAATTTTGTCTGTTAAATAATTATTTTATGCTGGAGCTCATTTTAAATTTCGTTTTTATTTCCATTGAATGGCAGAACACGCGAGGACTTGTTAAACAAATTAATTTCGGGAAATGCACAAAATGGCGTCATAATGAACTCGTTAATAAATCAGTGCATGACGGATCACATTGGCTCTCACCAGTGGTAACTGAATGCGAGCGGCTGTGTCCAGTAAATATTGGTTTGCATTGGATTCGTTAGTCAATCTGGTCATAAATCATTGCATGGGAAGTTTATGGATCGATAGCAAACTAACCTGCCAAAGCAAGATGATCGAAATACAACATTTGATATAGATTATAGAGCAATAAAACGCTTCGAAAGACTGTGAACAAAACTGCACATGTCTGCAAATCGCAAGCCGCATCGCCCGAAGCGAACACAGAACTCGCATTAGGATAAAATGTCTCTTAAACATATTTTATAGTTCCTGAATTCGAAGCCGCAAGCGAATTTTATGATGTACGATGCATTTGTAAAATTGAAATATGGGGTAGTCCATCTGCATATCATACTTCTGACATTAGAAGTCGGATTTTATTGCAATTACTCATTCCTTGAGTTCCTTCAGCCAAATTACTTACCATCTGCATTAGGACCACAAATGAAGCTCTTGTAAAGTAATACCTGTTTAAAATGTTGGTTATCTTTAATATAAAATGTGTATTATTGTTGCAGGTATGTACGATGTTCACCAAGTATTTTGGTAAGAATCCATAATATTTCATTACACGACTGGTTTGTCCGCAATCCGTCTAGCACAGGCGCTGCTTACGCGGCAACATTTTTATACCATATATGCAGATTATTCTTATCATTTGTTCATGAATCTCACATCGATTTCGATTCGAGAACACTTATTGGACTGAAGCTAATGTTTCGACAGTTCTGTGATAAGATTCAAATCAAAATATTTAGGATTGCAGAGATTATCTCTTCATATCTTGATATAAGTTAAAAAAATGCGGAAATCACTTCGACATTTGGTGAGTTTAACCCAAGTTGCAAGAACAAAAAACTTAACGGAAGTAATTAAGTTACCCGTAATATTGTAAAGAATGTCTAGCCATGCCAATTAGAATTTCCGTTAACTGATAACGAAGATAACTCATTATTATGTCAACAAGGAACCTTTTGAGTCCAATTACGCATCTAAACTATTTCATCGATATTACTTCGAGTTTCGAGTGACTAATCTTGAACGAGGTAGGGGTCAATCGGTATACTTTGTGGCAGTATTTTATCAGCTTAAGTATTATTGATATTGGCTTTTTATGATTAGTGATTGCGTCAGCGGAATCTTTTATCATACCATTGAGGTTTTTTCTTATTATAATGATCCTTTTTATTGTAGACTCACTGGGATTTATCTAGAATATTTCGATACTAGTTCATTTTTATTGAGAAGCCAATCTTAAGTTTCTTGTCACAAATGTGTTTTCTAATCAGTAAGGGCTGAGCTTTTGTTGGCTTCGCAAAATATTCATGTGCAAGCTCTCTAGCGCCAGAGTCACGTAGTGCGAGCTTTTGTAAAATCGCCGTTGACGCAGAATATCCCTATTCTGAACTGTATCATTCACAATATCAAAACAATCTGTCTTGCTTTAGAGCGCATGAAATAATATAGACACGGCGACTTTATCAGAAGTATAGCAACCACTTGGTGGTAAATTACTACCTTCGCCTATAGATGGTTTGGTTTCCTCACGATTCAAAAAGGGCGTAAGGAGAGCTCTTCAAGGTCGGAAACACATTGGCAATCACCCTGGTATTGCAAATGTCCAAAAGCGGCGGTGACCATCATGTGGACTGTCTGCCTGTTAGTCAACCTAATGACATGAAAAAAATGATTTCCTTCAACCATATCTCAGGGTAGGATTACAACCTACGGTGCTCGCCGCGGTATCTGACACTACCACTGAGCTATCATCGTTTAAATTGCAGAATGATGTTGTCAATTTCCTAGTTGTTATTGAATAACATGAAACATATATCCTTGCACGAAACTATGCCTTTGAAGCTGAATGCAATTACGTAAACATATATTCCATCTACCACTCATGGGTAAAACCACATAGCACAGCTTGTATCTTCAATTATTTAAAAGCTACACTCCAGAATAAGCCAGCATGCAGAACAATCCCTGGAGGTACCCTGCTCAAAGCAAACGCCTTTGTAGGCGTTCCAATACATGCTCGCATTTGCTGGCTCAGACCCCTACATTGCATAACGCCTCATGTATGGTATGCACTTTTAAAATTTATGTTACTGTGACTGATATATTTGAAAAGTATTATTTATGTAGTGTATCAGTTATCTGGTTTCCATAGCTCTGCTTAGTTTGGAATCAGATGGCTGCGTGTGAATGTCACAGGATATTTTATAAATGTAGAAACTTATCATAATTGTCTTAGATATATACTTTCCTATGGAAGGATATCTATATATAGGCAGGAACCTAAGCCAAAAGTCAAATTAAAAAAGGTCTTATATCAAAACAAAAGACATTTATTCAGTTCACTTAGGAAATATGAGGCAAGAATCGTAGCAGGGAATATATTGGCCATTAAAAACAAAAGCAAGAAAATATTACTAAACCACAACAAACATCCAATACAAATACGAACGCCCGCTGAAATAGGTTTCCAAAAATAAAATACATTCAAGCTTTAAAAGACGTGTTCCTCGCGACAAATGTACACAGCAATCTAAGTAAGCATAAAACTCGTAGAAACATGCACTCTAAGTCTCTAAGCCGTCGAGTTTGCACAAAACTTGGCTATATATTATGATGGTACGTAAAATTTAGTAAACTAGCTGTCTTCGAGTAACTTGGGGCAAACTTTGCTTGCTGTATGCATTATGCATGCGCTCGCAATCTAACCCTCAGAGCTGTGCCACCTGCGAGATTAAAAGTTCTGTCGCTAGATTCAGTCGTTTCTCTTGACCACTTCAGTTGAACCAATCAGCTCTTGATTGGATCACATCTTAGGTGGGAGGAATTCAAAACGATTTTCGACATGAGTTTAAAATCTTGTCGACCAGATTAGAAATAAGCATGAGACCAGCCAATATCGAGGGTTTCTATATCCCAAAATTCCCCAAAATAATATAAGATTGGCAATTAGATATTATTCCGTATTTATTTCTCGCAGGATCTTACGACATTATTTCTAAACTCAAAGAAGCAGCTTTACTTTTTACATAATTACATTCCAAAAACTTGAGTTTTATGTCTTCCCTATTCCTTCCCTAATCGTATTGTACTTCGCTCTGTGTTTCCATTATTAGATTTAATCTAGAAATACAGGGCCGTATTCCTAGGGTTACTAAGTACATCCTAGATAAGGTTTATTTAAAAAATGAGACGTTCCAGAGACGCATCTGAGCCCGTAAGTGCATTACTCTAATGGAACTTGTAGTAGGACGGGATATTTCCACTGTTCAGTTAAAACGATGTTCTACTTTCAAGGATTAATCTTTAAAACTATTGTGGCTAGAATCTAGATAGGTACTTGATGATTTGATATTGCATAATGACGTACTAACGATAGATTGACCTGTCATCATTTGATTTATGATTTCAGACATATCTAGATTGGGCTTGGACATTTCACACGTGACATGTCGTAAAATATTAAGAGCATTCGAAATACATGGAACAAAATCTATGACTATTTTGTAAATCGAGTATTTTTCTGATTTCCTACGATCACAGAAATGTACATACCATTTTATTTCTCACCATACTAATGTAGCCTTGTTCTGATAATATCTTATTTTTTTCTTTCATGTGCTGTATCAATAAAGACTTTTATTTTTAACTCGTTTTCATTACTTAAAACATAGGTGCAGTCTGGCGTAAATTACTGTTCGTGCAATTGTTTGTTTGCTCAAATTATTATTTCAGGCACGGTATATTACACAAATAATATAGCCCATTTGAAACCAGAATTGCTGTCAAAAAATTATTGAACCGAGCCATTTACTGAACCGAATCGTGTTAATACGAGTACGCTGCTTTAGCGCAATTTATGTATCGATGTCTATTCAATTAATTTTAGGTCTTTACGTTGTAACTAGACCTGGGCACCCCGCATTTACATGAAAGAAATTACCCAACATGATTCTAGGTGAAATTAGGACTTCTTCACATCGCATCGGTGCAAACTTTTCAAAATTCACTTAAAGTACCTTCAATTCATATGTTACGGCCTTTATATTCTTCAACATCAATTACCAATACTTTCATCCTAATAACAATAGGAACCGTTGTCCGCATTTGCCAGAACAGCGGCTATATCGGTCAATTATCGGATTCCGCTTTTCAGGCCGAATGTCGAATTTATTGTGTGAATTCGAATGCATATCGACGGACTGCGAAGCGGTTGAAGTGTTATCATGTTTTGGATTAGTACAAGCTGCGGTCTAACTATTATATTGTGGACACGTAGATACTAGTAAGTTTCCTGATGATATCTTACCTAAACCTATGTTGGGTGGGTCATGCTAAACAACTTTCATAAAAGAAACGTTATATTCAGATTTGGTCCTGTGATAAAAAGTGCTTGGAGACAGATTTTCTTCTTGGTGGATGGATGACAGCTCAGTGGTGAGTGATGTCGGATACCGCGGCGAAGGTGAGTTTGAATCCTACAACGAGCTTGAGCTTTTGGTGAAGGAAAACATTGTGAGGAAACCACATCACGGTGGTAAGGTACTTTGTTGTACCGTCACCCTCAAGTTGAAAATCTATCGCCAAACACCTGTTGGTATGTTCCGGCAATTATACATGAGAGCCAGTTGCCTTTAAGGCATTGTGAAAAGATCAACAACAATGTCTATATGAGGCAGTATTCACTTACCATCAGGTGACCCGCCTGCCTAGTTGTGACTTGTGGTATAAACAAAAAACCAGTATTATCTACGTACGAGAAGAACAGATACTGCTGTTATTGACTTTAATACATTGAGAAACTTATCCCGATTAGATCTTATTCACACGAATAATGACGAATCGTATTGTACGCTCTAAGAGGTGATTGTAACTACAGTTTAAGAAATGGCGAGGACGAAGGATAAGTGCAGTGCAGCAGAAACTGCACATTTCGCAATTGCAGAGCAAACTGGTAAAGTTGTGAAGCCATTTTGTAAAATACTATCAAAACACAAGATTATATTAGCTAGTTCTTATATTTGAAAGCTAACGTTTTCTTAAGCTCCACATGACACGAGACCTCTTAAACTATTTTTAGGTCTTTCTAGCTAACTAGACCTCGTTCAATGTTCACTACGCTCGACTAGGTCAGATGTTTTGAAAATTTAAGCCTTACTAAATGGTCATGTATTTATAGACCACTTTCATATATTTGTCAAATAATGTGACAGTATATACATTTATCTTTTAAACCATGCGGCATAATATGGCCTTTATGGAGTTTACAAGGTTATCAAAACTTCTTAAAACGTAAACGTTTTTGGCACACGATAAATCTTAAAGTTTTCAAACCAATTTCATAGACAAAGGAGGAAAATCTATGATTGATGAATAATACTTTGTCTGTCACCTATTATGCGAAGTGAATCTGTTGAATTTATTGCGTACAGAAAAATCAGTAGTTGCGTGATAACATAGATGCACAAATTGTCGGTGACCCGGAATCGGCGCGCGCGCACCTCAAGTTACTAGACATTTCTGGAGAGATCTATGATCGTGGGTGGTTGCTTAAGATTTATTTTTCGATGAGTGGATGATAACTATAACACTAAAACTAAAAACAATAATGTTTATTTTCACATGTGAAGATTGCAAAAAGCTCGATGCCCGATGAAAAGTATCCTATATCATTCTCTAAGGCCCCATCTATCTCTATACCAAAATAACACACGAAATTGATGTTGTAACTAAATTAAAAAAGCAACTGACGTGTGAAAACAGTCATATCCTAAAGATGTACCACTAAGATAAAGCAAATCTTAGATGTAATAAATCGCTCAAGTTAATAACTTGTATCTAATGAAGATATACAGAGTATTGCATGCGCATCCGTGGGAACACTTTCACTGCGCTTGCGTGAACCTCGATTCATATGATTTAGTACACGGTATCGTTACACTTGCGTTTTATCGTTTTTTATGTGAAACTGATGTCTTGGCATTATCATTGCGTTACTTGCTATCAGTATTAGCCTTCTTCTTGGCTCTATCTGCTGATCCTTTCAAAATGCTTCTGTTTTGTGAACTATTTTAATAGCCTTCTTAAGATTTAAATTCTCCGTCTATTTTATGTTTTTTTTTTATTTATTCTGGATAAGCTTGTGTTATGATGTGGACGAAGGTGGTAAGCACACAAAGCCTAGATGGGAACTGGCTCTCAAGTGCAGCTGTCGGAACACACAGATAGGTGCTTGGCGACAGATTTTCAACTTGAGGGTGGTAGCCAGCCAGTCGGGTACAAAGTACCCTACCACCGTGCTATGGTTTCCTCACGATGTTTTCCTTCACCGAAAGCTCAAGCTCATTGTAGGATTCGAACCCACGACCTTCGTCGCGGTATTCGACGTCACTTACCACTGAGCTATCATCGCCTTAAAGCCTTGTAGCCTTTTCCATACACCTTGTTGACCTTAATTCTTATGAGGTTTAACAAAACATTTTATTTGTGGATCCACTGCTCTTTGTAACGTTCTAGAATAAGAGCCAAAGGTTCTTTGTAGTTTTATTCAGACAATGCGGTCATGTGTGTGTAATTTGTTTAAAGAAAATTGGTTGTGGAATGTATCGAACAATATCTACATGCAGTAAGTGCCTTTTAACAAGAGGTTTATCGGCATTCTTCCTTACATTGAGATATTTTCTAAGACTACGTTGGGTTTGAGTATCTCAAGTTAGTAGAACTTTTACCTTGGGAAACTGCTCTGAAAAATAAATTGATTATCACCGATTTTCATATCGATTTCATCCAACATACTATACATTGATACTATATTTTGTCGCATATTAAAAAAATCTTATTCAATTGAGTTTTACTCAAAAGGTGACAGAAAAATATATTGAAATAGGTGAATAGATAGTATCCAATAAGGATCGTAAATTTTAAATTGAATTGATAATAAGTTCATTTTCATAAAACTGAGAACTTGATCATAGTAAGAAAAATCGAGAAGAAGATTATAGAAGCCTTCCAGTTTTCTTTAACATCTGCAATAACAATTACTTCGATACAACCGAAATCAAACGGTTAATTCTGCAAATAAATTATGCAATATGGAATTCTTTGCTCGCCATTCGCCGGTTCTTACCGATAGGTTGCCCAACTAGTCAGCAGATGTGTCGATAAGGTCTGCCGGTCGATGACCCCTAGAGACAGGCTTGCCAAATGTCATGAGATCTAATAAATACCATAGTCGCGGTGTAAACCGTTGTGATATTTATATTACCATGAAGCTTTTGATGGGAATTTCTTTTCTGATTTATTATAATAACGAAATTCCGTTAATTTTAATGAATTTAATGCTAAAGATCTTTTAAAATAAACGTCCTACCTAGAGATTCGTCGTTACGTAAAAGAAAAATGTAAAAAAGAAACAGACCAATTTGTATAAATTCTCTAAACGGTCCTCGGAGACAAGAAATTCACAAGATTCGTCGTAAATCAAAGTTTCGTAAACTCTTAGTTTTAAGAAGCGGATGGAACAGGGTTTTTGACACAGTTAACTTCTTATCAAGTGACGGTTTTGCGAGATATGCCTACATTTTTAAGGGAGTTTCAAAATAAAATTGTTTTTGTTCTTTGGCGTATTAGGTACCTTGGCTTACTTTACCCTATAAAATACGTTACACTTTCGACTTAAATTTACTTTTAAATTGGAGAATAATACTGGCCTTAGACGATTTTTTCATGCTCGAAATATTTTTGTTAATTGAACTCTACTATTTTTAATCAGAATCATAGACAAAATACCTATTAAAAAAAACAAGTGCATAATAAGCTGCATATCACTTGTATAAGTTTACGAAATGTCTTATTTATAAAAAGATAACTGGAAATCTCTTTTTCTATAGTTTTTTTTTTAAATCGGTCTAATTTGGCTGTTACACTATTTATCGAAAATGTTTTTAACTAAATTTTTAGACCTTATCCTGATTATGCGTACGAAGTTTAATTAAAATCGGTTCATTTAATTCGAAAACAAGGGCTTGAAAATTTGTATGAAATGCCGTACGTCGTAAACGCTCTTAACTGCTTTTCATAAAGCGATTTTTAAGACTCAAAATTAAAGGACCACTTTTTATATGGCTACAGAACAATTAGCCAGAATTTTGTTATAGATAGACCCAAATTAGTATTAGTAAGATCTACATACAGATACAACAAAAACAGCGAAACTTTGGCAAGTACCTAACTTACTCGCTTGTACATAGTGGCGCCCACCGTGGGACTAGCTTGTTCTAATAACTAATGCTGTTGCGGATTCCGCAGCTGGTGCGGAATACTATTAGCTATACAAGTACAAGTAATTAACGTTTCTGGGTATTGTATATCGGACGTCTTTAGCTTGGTATAGTGGTTACGTAGTGCGGGAAATGGCGGGAATGTTACACATATTTCTGGTCTGTAGAAGCTACTTGTAATATTAATGAAGGCGTAATATCGTTGTTAAAAACTACTCGCCAAAATTGGCTATTTGACAGTTTTCGGAAAAGTATTAAAAAAATTGCGTAGGCTTATTTTATACCTCTTACATTTTTTTTCTCAAAAAACCCTTATTTATTGGATAAAAAATAGATTTTTTATTCATTAATTTGAAACTCGCACGAAAACAGCCGGTCACGTGACATATGGTACTGTGACGTCATACCCCAATAAATAAACAAAAGTAACGACGATCGCTCTAACTCTTCAGCATATTTTGGGTGGAATGTTTAGTTTTTTCACTTGATTTTTGAAAATGACCGGCTACAAGACGTATGCCGTGCCTAATTAAATATCCTGATATATTATCGCAAACAAAAAAGACCCGACGTTTTGTTTATTTGGTGTAATGTGACGTCAAATTTTAAAGAATCATGGCCGCCCCTGTTTCGGTTCTTGTAATTCACGGATAAAAAAACTCAAATTTATTTTTCAAAAATAAAATATTTACAAATTATTTTTATGCAAAAAACATATTGTATAATTGTTCTTAACTTATAAGCTACCATATCTAACATAATTCATGTTTTTTCATTACAACTGTCAAATAGCCAATTATGACCTTTATCATTAGACCAATAATCTAATCTGTTAGCTATGTTTTTTATCTAATTCTTAAAGCTCAGTCTAAAGTTCCTATTTATTTTCCTTAGCTGAATAGAATAAAACGTGATCTTAATTGAATTTCCGCAAGACTTGTCCCGGTATTGAAAGACTGCACACACATACACGTCCATCAAACAGAAGGAATGTCTGCTAAAAGGGCTGTCTCCATACTAATGGGTAATTTTCTATGGGAATCCAAGTTAACTGGGACTGCCAGTGACGTTTCCATTAAATTTCTCTTTATTAAACTTGTCTCGAGCTTAATGCAGTAGCCTGAGGAGAATATTATCTATTGTCCGCTTCTTCTACTTACTTCGATTTGCTTTCGTTCATCTGATAATAATTATTGCATTTCAAGCTTTCAAGATTATCGAAGACATTGGGAGTTTAGGTTTCTAATTTAATTTCCAACACATTAAATACGATTAAAAGTATTATTTGTTTTTTTTTTTATTATTCTGGATAAACTTGTGTTTGACCACAATCTCACCATGGCAAGTGATGATGTGGCTGAAGGTGGTAAACACACAAAGCCTAGATGGGAACTGGCTCTCAAGTGCAGCTGTCGGAACACACCGATAAGTGTTTGGCGACAGATTTTCAACTTGAGGGTGGTAGCCAGCTAGTCGGGTACTACAAAGTACCCTACCACGGTGCTATGGTTTCCTCACGATGTTTTCCTTCACCGAAAGCTCAAGCTCATTGTAGGATTCGAACCCACGACCTTCGCCGCGGTATTCGACGTCACTACCACTGAGCTATCATCGCCTTAATAGAGTATCGGTGGACCAGTGGATATAGAGGTGTCTATCAGAATAGCATCAATTATTTACTCACATGAAAACAATCATGAATATTCAAATTTTCTTGCAATTATTTCTTATCTCACGTCTCTCGAATCATAATAATGAGCCTCATCAGTTAAATTACTAATAGCTGTGCATCAGGTTCGATTCCCATCTTTGACAGAGCTTGTTCAAACTGGTTCGGCTCTAATTATATGCCGTGGTTGGCAATGCATCGACCCTTCTAGTTGTCATATAATATAATACTGTGTCTTTTAGATGCATTGGAATGACAATACGGGTATGGTGTGTAGTTTTGCTGCTCAATATATTATTTGGTGCCAATTATTCATGTGATGCTAACAATATTTCCCCCAAATTATCCTAACATCTTTATGAAACAGATTTGTAGTGGTCGTTGTTAGCTATCTTGTACGCTTGAATTTCCAAAGTAAAAGTAAAGAGTAAAGTGAGGTAAATCTAAAAATACTGCATTACGAGGATAAGGATGTGACGTAATAAAAATGACGCTGAGTAGTTGGGAATCCCAGTTCACGTCCAATGTCAGAATAAATTACCAGTTGTGTATATGTTCTTTTTGTAATAACAGTGGGGAGTACCAAGAACATAAATTAACATTTATTATACTGGGCACACCTTTAATTCAAATGGCGATCTAACGTTGCATACGTATTTCAGAGAAACAAAATATATTTTTTTGTTGTTGTTCTCCATTTTTTTATCGATTATTTATTTGCATCGCCGTAAAGGTCTTTTTATTATTGTCTTTCTGTTGAAGAGTTGGTGAGGTCTCTGACACATTTTATTGACCAGATAATTTACGTATGTCATTTGAATTTTTAGTACTTTTTGGGTCAGTCTATTTCCATCAACTGCAGTATATTCCCCATAATGTGTTTCATCATCTCAGCCGAAAGACGTCCACTACTGGACATAGGCCTCCCCCAAAGTTTTCCATAACGACCGGTCCTGTGCTCGCATCCAGCGGCTTCCCGCGACCCTCACAGGTCGTCAGTCCACCTTGTGGGGGGCCTGCCCACGCTGCGTCTTCCGGTGCGTGGTCTCCACTCTAGAACCTTTCCGCCCCATCGGCCATCGGTTTTTCGGGCTATGTGCCCCGCCCACTGCCACTTCAATCGACTAATCCGTAGGGCTATGTCGGTGACTTTTGTTCGTCTACGGATCTCTTCATTTCGTATTCGATCTCGTAGCGAAACTCCGAGCATAGCCCTCTCCATAGCTCTCTGACTTCAGTGACCTTGAGCTTTCTTATGAGGCCCATAGTTAGCGACCACGTTTCAGTGCCATAAGTCATCACTGGTGACACACATTGGTTGAACTGACTTTTGTCTTTAGGCACTGAGGTCATTTGGACGAAAAAACGTTGTGTAACTTCCCGAACGCTGCCCAGCCGAGTTGGATTCGACAATTGACCTCTCTCTCGAAGTTCGATCTGCCTAATCACACTGTCTGTCCTAGGTAGACGTATTCATCGACAATTTCGAGAGTAGAGTTCCCAACTGATAGTGGGGTGGGCACAACATGGACGTGTGTGTTTACATATATTTAATGATCGGATCCTACGGCAATTTAGTGCCAATTATTGAAACCTGATAATGTGTCATAGAGTGGTCGGTGCCAGTCAGTGCCTTGCGCGTACGCAAGCGCATGACTACTGGCGCCCCTCTCATCGTCTCGCTCGCGACCCTCGCGCTGTCTTGCTCACCCACCACGTGATGAGAAAAATAATCAAGTGTAACCTTGGTCCATCATGGAATGTATTTAAAACTTTTTGTGTCTGCTTTGTTAATAAAATATTCACGTTATTGTGTACTTTAAAATAATTACACATTTAGTTTTGTATGCAGTTATTAAAAGCTATGTAATTTGATGTTTGTAAAGGTTTTGTAGATCCCAATATTGTATTCTGCCACTTCCTATTTACAACAGCCTTGTTTGATGCATCTGCCTACAACCAGAAATGGTCGCACCATATATTACTTTGCTGTCAACAATGAGTCGTGTACTTTTCAAGGCTCGTCTTACATACAGCCTTCAAGGGTGAAGTCATGACAATATTCTCACTACTATTGTTGTATATTTTTCTTTCTGATTCTTCTTCAGTATTCTAGATTTATCAGTCACCTTCGGTATTTAATTGTATTTTTTCTTTTTCACAGGTAACTTCAATTTCATGTCTAACTAAATTTAAATAAAGTAAGATCCTTTCATTAACTTTACCTTTTCGCACAGAAAAAAGTTAGCGTAATGCAGTTTTTTTGTCCTCCACAATTTCACCGAGACTTGAGACCATCTGCATGAATAATTATGAATTATTTAAGGCGTCGATGTCTTTGTCTCCCGGCGCATTAACTAAAAGTGGTCTGATAATGAGCTTGAATAAATTTACACTTGATTATAATGATGCGCCTCTCTTCTGAGACGCTGCTCTTACAATTTGTGTTTTAAAAGTGAATGGTGTTGACATTATAAAGGTGGAATCTTACCTGTCACTAAGTAGTATTTCATTATTTATGAGTTCTCCGTAAAAGTCAATTGAGCTTGTCGAATTCAATGAGTGGGAAGTTAAAAAATAGATTTTGATTATTTAAAAAGAATCGAGAGACATCAAATTCACGTAAAATACTCCACAATCTACAATCGCTTGAGATATTAGTAAATTTACTGACCAATTATAACTAGATACATTAGTGCTAACCAAATCTCGATCATTCAGAAGTAGACATTGCGGTGGTGATGTAACGTAAACGATGTACAAGTAAACAATTGAGTAAATATTCAGTGAACATTTTGAAGCAAATCTATCCTCGTCCGGTGTACGGTGTACGTGTAAATATTTGATTTGTCCCCGTTCCTACCGCTCCTACTGCTCCTGCCGTGGCCGCATGGCGTGGGTGTGGTGTCAACTCAAATACACGCCGAGTTACGCTTCTGCGGGACAAGTGATGAAAACTCTTTCATTTTCTCCAAAGCGGCTCTAGAATTTTGGGAAGGTTTTTCTGTGCCACTAAATGACTTACTATAAATATCCTGGGACATTCTTTACTCGGCCATCTGATCCCAAACTATGCATTTCTTGTACAATGGAAATAACTGTATATGATAACGAATTAATTAATATCCTATTATTATATAGAAATAGTTATTTCATAATACTTGTAGCTCCTAAGGCCGCTTACATCTTCCTCTAAACTTCTGTGCAGGATACATCGTTTCAGATTTCATCTTCCTTATACACTTCACCTCTAGTCCTTTTCACCTATGTTGGTTAAGCACTCGGTATTTCATTTTACTTGATCTCAAGTTAACTGCCGAAATACATCGGCAGGTGCTTAACAGCAAATTTTAACTTCAGGTACAAAGTACGCTACCACTTTGTCGAATTCTTTAACTAATTATGCAAATAAAACATTTTCAATCGCCAATGCCTTCGATATATCTGGAGGTCACGTGAGATCCCTAGTTATCCTTTCATTTTATAAAATACTAGCTTTCCGCCCCGCGGTTTCACCCGCGTATCCTTTGAGATTGAATTTCAAAAAATCTTTCTTAATCCTCGTCTACATCTTAAAAACATTACCTGTGAAAATAAAAACAGCTTTCTAGGTCTAACACTGGGCGTTGATGAGTCAGTCCTTCTCATTTTTCATACCAAGAAACGGAATTAACTCCTAACTTTGAACCCCCATTTCACCCCTTCAGAGTTGGACTTATAGGAAACGCTAAAACACGTATTTCTTTATTTTTATTTGTTAGCCTAAAAACAAAGTTTCACGGTTCTAGCTTCAAAAATGACGGACTTCCGTACAAATTTTCAACCCCTTTTTCACTCCCTTAAGGGTTGAGTTTTAGAAAACGCTAACATACGTGTTTCTTTATTTTTAATTGTTAGTCTAAAAACAAAGTTTCATGGTTCTAGCTTCAAAAAATGGCGGACTTCCATACAAACTTTCAACCCCCGTTTCACCCCCTCAGGGGTAGAAATTTAAAAAACGCTTATACACGTGTTTCTTTATTTTTAATTGTTAGTCTAAAAACAAAGTTTCATGGTTCTAGCTTCAAAAATGATGCGACTTCCCTACAAACTTTCAACCTCCTTTTCCCCCCTTAAAGGTTGAATTTTAGAAAACGCTAAAATACGTGTTTCTTTATTTTTAATTGTTAGTCTAAAAACAAAGTTTCATGGTTCTAGCTTAAAAAAATCGCGGACTTCCATACAAACTTTCAACCCCCGTTTCACCCCCTCAGGGGTATAAATTTAAATAACGCTGATACATGTGTTTTTTTTATTTTAAATTGATAGTCTAAAAACAAAGTTTCATGATTCTAGCTTCAAAAATGACCGACTTTCATACAAACTTTCAACCCCCTTTCACCCCCTTAAAGGATGAATTTCGAAAAATCCGTTCTCATTCCTCGGTCAAGTTTTAAAAACAACACCTGGGAAAAAAATCAACTTTCTAGGTGTAAGGGTTTAGGCTGGGCGTTGATAGATCAGTCAGGACTTATCCTTTTATATATATAGATAGTCCTCCGCCGCGTGATTCTGTCTGTATCATACGATTTTCACCAATGGATGGAGTGATTCATTTGGATGGTTTTGGAGCATAATTAATTAAAGTTTTGTGTTTATTGGCTGAAATAATGATTGTTGAAGATGTCGGAATAAACATACACACTTAGCTACTGGCGTGCGCCGCGTAAACCAATAGAGTAATACGACATGAAGAAGAAGTAGGCTTATATGGTCTGCTACTCATGCGAAGCGCTCCGCGTGTCGCTAGTATCTTCTATTTTGGACCACTTGAGTTCAAACATTGTTTCATGAGTCGCTTGTCGCAGCGGCTTGTGCCACATCACACATGCTAATTACCGAGCTAATGTTGGGGCTGCCCTGCGGTTGTTCCTTTGAACCCCCTGCCGAATGTCCATCAACCTTTTCTTTTGTACAATTCAGGCCTTTAATTTGAAGGTTTGGACAAATTTGGAGAGTCCTTTATGTGGGTTATTTGAGTACGTGATTTCTGTTCGTTTGAATTTACAAGGTTTTAAAAATAATATATGGTGTTTTGTTTTTAAGTTGTTTGCTTTGTTACTTAAATTCGTTGTAGTGGTTGGAAGTATTAGTTTCATAGAGCCTTCTAGCTATTATAACTAGAGCTACAATTAGTTACTACCGTAGAACTACCGTAAGAGATACGTAAACTTTAATATTATTATATTTAATTATATTTTTTATGTCACTAGTGACTACGAGGCAGGCGGGTCACCTGATCGTAAGTGACTACCGTCGCCTATAGACATTAGCAATACCAGGGGGATTGCCAATGTGTTGTACACCTTATTACAATGCCTTAAGGGCAAGGGCAACTGGCTCTCAAGTGCAACTGCCGGAACACACCAATAGGTGCTTGGCGACAGATTTTCAACTTGAGGGTGGTAGCCAGCCAGTCGAGTACCACATAGTACCCTGCCACCGTGCATGTATTATTTTGGGTCATACTTGTGAGCAGATGTTGCTTGTGGGAACTGGTTTGCTTGAGTTTGATATTTATAAAGTCACACACAATTATGTTCTATTTATTTGCCGCCCTAACCCGAAAATGTTGTCAATAATGATAACAGAAAATGTATGGAGCGAGTTCATTTCCAGCTAGACTTCATAAGTGATTGTAAAGGCCTATTTGATGGAATATATTTACAAAGTGAGTTTTCAAGTACAACCATTATTTACGAATATACAGTGAATGCATGTTTTTAAGGCGATGATAGCTCAGTGGTAAGTGACGTCGAATGCCGCGGCGAAGGTCGTGGGTTCGAATCCTACAATGAGCTTGAGCTTTCGGTGAAGGAAAACATCGTGAGGAAACCATAGCACGGTGGTAGGGTACTTTGTAGTACCCGACTGGCTGGCTACCACCCTCAAGTTGAAAATCTGTCGCCAAACACCTATCGGTGTGTTCCGACAGCTGCACTTGAGAGCCAGTTCCCATCTAGGCTTTGTGTGCTTACCATCTTCGGCCACATCATCACTTACCATGGTGAGATTGTGGTCAAACAGAAGCCTATCGAATATAAAAAAAAAAAAAAAATTTAGATTTATTAATTTATCACGCATTCAATATTGAACCTTTAAACAATAGCCATAAGTTGGCTATCTCTTACATCGCGTCTATAGCGTATAGAATAGAACAACATATGTATAAAGTCAGGAACTCTAGAAACAGGAAATTAAATGAATCAGTGTGTTGACTCGTCTGCCTTCCACCCACTCATTGTTGAGACATAGGGAAGAAGTTAATACGACAACAATAGTATTATGTACATACACTTTTAAATTGATAGTTATTGTTCATTAAAATGCCATCTTGACGTCAATTAGAAAAAGTTCATAAGTTATATTTTTCCTATTTTTTAAATGTAATATTTGAAATGATATGGATTTTATTGATAACTAACTTTCCGCCCCGCGGTTTCACCCGTGATCCCGCTTCTCCATACAGATTTTGGATCCCCGTTTTCCCAGGGGGTGAATTTTAGAAAATCCATTCTTAGCGGATGAGGAGATGATAGCTCAGTGGTAAGTGACGTCGAATACCGCGGCGAAGGTCGTGGGTTCGAATCCTACAATGAGCTTGAGCTTTCGGTGAAGGAAAACATAGCACGGTGGTAGGGTACTTTGTAGTACCCGACTGGCTGGATACCACCCTCAAGTTGAAAATCTGTCGCCAAGCACCTGTTGGTGTGTTCCGGCAGTTGCACTTGAGAGCTAGTTGCCCTTGCCCTTAAGGCATTGTAATAAGGTGTACAACACGTTGGCAGTCCCCGTGGTATTGCTAATGTCTATAGGCGACGGTAGTCACTTACCATCAGGTGACCCGCCTGCCTCGTTGTCACTTGTGACATAAAAAAAAAAACTAGGTCATAATAGGTACCTATCCGCGTGCCAAATTTCAGCGCAATCTGTTCGGTGATTTGAGTTGTGTGTTGATAGATCTGTTAGTCAGACAGTAGCGAGCCTTTTATATATATATAGAAAATTAAAACCTAGTTAATTTACTTCGAGTTAATTGTAAAGTGACAGATACAATGCATATCTTTTTAATTTACCTACTGCAGTTAATTAATTCTACCGCGAAAAATAAAAGCGATAAATGCAATTACATGTGCGTACCTACATTTAATTTACTTTACGATGTCCCTGTAAATGCGTTAAAGTTTTAACGGCAGTTCGTTCGAGCTTGTATATTATTAAAAATATTTTTATCCCCGTCGTAATTTGTTTTCTTTTTCTTCATCTGCAATCATCCCCGCGGCTTTAATCAGATCTGATGTTAACTAATATGCGTTGAGAGTGATGTGTCATCTCAAATTTGTTGGTTGTGGAGTGCTCAGATTGAGGCTAGTCACATTCTCTTTAGCCGAAATATGCAGTCGTTTGTGTTCAGAAGCATTGAAGCCAGGTGGTTTCTGTGTTGTTCCAGTCTTTGTTTGTAAGCCACAGAAGTTTTTTTTATATTTTACCATGCCTGCTTTTCTTATTCCAGTAAAAAAAAGCATGCATTAATTATTATGAAAATGTGGCTTAATTTTCCGCATTTATTTGTGTTTGAGGAAATAAAACAAACATTAAATTTTGAGAGGTTCTTTTTATGTAACTTTGTTTGCTTATTTTACTTTGCACTTTATATTCACACTTTTTTGCTGCCCTAGTGTTTATTATTTTCTAAATATACAAAATGGGGTAATTCGATTTGAAGATATCGTATTCGTATTTAGCGATTAATCAAATTCAGAAACATTTTTTTGCACCATTGTTTTATTGATTAATAACTTTAGTACATTTATACGCCATTATATTAGTCTAAAAGTTAACTTAAAAAAAACCGACAATTTAAAAAATCTGATTAAATAAAAATCTTATCTTTTTGTTTTTTCTTCATATTATTTTGCCTAGTACCTATTAACTACTTATTATCTTATTCTCGGTTGGAATAACAATAATAACCTGATCATCTCTGGATAGAAAAGGAATAAATGCTAGAACGTATCCTGGATCCTTCGATCATTGATTCAATATTTATCGAATTAAGCTCGCATCTGTTCGCGGCTTATTAAATTAATCTACATAAGTACAGTATTTTTATATGTAATGACATTTTTAACACTGGCCATTGACATACTTTATGTTAGCAGCGGGACGTGCTGGCAACACTGACTATTAATGTTTATTGCTTTTTGCACTTAATTTGTTACTGGAGAGGGTAGTTAAGCTTTTAAAACAGAATTTATATTTTACCGGTTTTTTTAGTGAAATTCTCGTAACTTGTGATAAATTATTAAAGTAAAAGTGAGTTGTTACTTTGTTTGCTATTTTCTCAGCACTAGTGACTGATTTTGATGATAATTGGCAGCGGATAATTAATATGGTAGGTACCTACAGTTAGTTACAAATTTTAAGGCGATGATAGCTCAGTGGTAAGTGACGTCGAATACCGCGGCGAAGGTCGTGGGTTCGAATCCTACAATGAGCTTGAGCTTTCGGTGAAGGAAAACATCGCGAGGAAACCATAGCACGGTGGTAGGGTACTTTGTAGTACCCGACTGGCTGGCTACCACCCTCAAGTTGAAAATCTGTCGCCAAAACACCTATCGGTGTGTTCCGATAGCTGCACTTGAGAGCCAGTTCCCATCTAGGCTATGTGTGCTTACCATCTTCGGCCACATCATCACTTACCATGGTGAGATTGTGGTCAAACACAAGCCTATCCAGAATTAAATAAATAAGTATCTGGTGGATTGTGTCAACTCACCACCAAAAAACTCCATCTAAGCTTTGTGTGCTTACCACCTTCGGCCACATCATCACTTACCATGGTGAGATTGTGGTCAAACACAAGCCTATCCAGAATTAAATAAATAAGTATCTGGTGGATTGTGTCAACTCACCACTAAAAAACTCCATCTAAGCTTTGTGTGCTTACCACCTTCGGCCACATCATCACTTAGCATAGTGAGATTGCGGTCAAACATAAGAATTAAATAAAACTTTATAGATATTGAGGGGGAAATAAAAATTACTTCACATTTATTAAAATGAAAAACGATTTTATTACAAGGAGCGCCCAATCAAAATTATTTAAATTCAAAAGTATACATTCACCACTAGTTTATCTATTGATCTCTCACTCAAGTGGCAACTCAAGATGTCTAAATACGCCGGCATATTTATACAGGTAAACATGATTTCCATAAATATTACAGTAATGTATTCAAGGTAGGGTATACTACCTACGTATGTTTTGTATGCACGAATAATATCGTAATTTGTATAGAAATGGAAAGCACCCCTGAGCGGCTTGTGGAGTGGAGTGGAGTGGAGTGGAGTGAAGTAAGTTATTGTTGCCTAAAAGTATTACATTTTAGAATGAAGGTAGGTTCGTTTCACGATGTTTGAAGCTTTAGACGTAAGGTAGTTTTATTCCAAATTGTTGATTCAATAAGTAATAGTTTCCTTTTTGAGGCATTGTAATAAGGTTTAGAACACGTTGGCAATCCCCTGGTATTGCTAATGTCTATAGGCGACGGTAGTCACTTACCATCTGGTGACCCGCCTCGCCTGCTCGTTGTCACTTGTGGTATATGAAAAAAGATTATTAGATTCGAGCGTTTTTCGGAATTTTAGCATTATGTTCTCTATTTTAGGTAAAATTTTAGACAAGACAGTGAAACTAAACCAATTTATTTTTAAACAACGGTATTAGCAGCAGACATTTTCTCCCTCACACGATCAGGTTGTGGAATGAGCTCCCTGTAGAGGTTTTCCCTAGAGACTACAGCATGGGGTTCTTCAAAAGAGGAGTGAGAAGGTTTATGTCGGCGGTCGGCAACGCGCTCGTGGTGTTGCAAGCGTCCATAGGCTACGGTTACCGCTTACCATCAGGTAAGCTGTAATCTTGTTTGCCACTAAGGCAAGTATCCGTGAATTTAAAAAATCATTTACAATTCTAGTTATTTTGAAATCACCGTATCACAAATCGGTACATTTCGCCACTCACGAACCTTTTATAATATCTTTTTGTGCCGAATCCAATTTTCCCCGCGGGAATATTAATAATAGTAGAGTATAGTCAGGATTTTTTAATTTGATACTTAGCTACTTATATGATCAAGAAGTGTTCGCAAAATGCTCTTGACTTTTCTGATATTTTTCGTGTAATTGGACATTCTGAAATATTCTTCAGATAATTATAAATGTATCGAGGAAACGTTCTGCCAATTGAATTGTATAAAATCTAATAAAATTGGGAGAATTCCGAAGATCTTCGTTGCGTTCCGTGCGGTCGATTCTTTCGGCGAGTCGTGTGCGCTCATCTTTAATCTGTACTCAAAAAGTATTACATATGTTATAACTTATGTGGTTTAAAGACCTGTCCCTCCTAAACAATTCGTGTCCAGTTGTCATTGACCTCATTGACACACCTATCTATCATCACCACAGGAAATCTAGGGCCCAATGACGATGGCCGACAATTGGATTGATTAGACATCCGTCCATCGCAGTGGGGACCGACCACTTCTCGCTGCATGCACTGATCATTAGGGGCTGACTGTTTCTAGGACACTATGATTATGAAGAACAGACTGCGCTAAACTTTTTTTTTTCTATTATATGAAAAGGCCTGGTAATAAATCTCACTCTCCGGAGTCATATCGAGGGATGGGTAGGAGAGGCAGTTGTGGGATTTTCATTGTTTTCCTTATGTAAGTGCAAACGTTTGTGTGCGAGAAAATATACGTTTTAATATATCAGTTATCCGGGTTTTTAACACCCCTAACTTTTTTATATAAATTATTATTCGAAACTAGCTATCCTCCGTGGTTTCACCCGAGTTCCCTTTCGATCTTATCTTTTCCCGGGATATAACCTATGTTGCTCAGGGATAATGTAGCTTTCTAATGGTGAAATAATTTTTCAAATTGATCGAGTAGTTTTTGAGTTAAATCGTAACAAACAAACTAACAAACCAAAAATTAAATCTTTCCTCTTTATAATATCTATTAGTTTAGATAAAAGTTAGTTATCTATTTTAGTTATTACTTAGTTAAGCTAAATACTCAGAGACTCATTTTCTTGTCATAAATTGGCTACTTGACAGTTTTCGGAAAAGTATTAAAAAAATTGCGTAGGTTTATTTTATACCTCTTACATTCATAGATTTATTTTAGACATAGATTTTTTATTCATTAATTTGAAATTTCGCACGAAAACAGCCGGTCACGTGACATATGGTACTGTGACGTCATACCCCAATAAATAAACAAAAGTAACGACGATCGCTCTAACTCTTCAGCATATTTTGGGTGGAATGTTTAGTTTTTTCACTTGATTTTTGAAAATGACCGGCTACAAGACGTATGCCGTGCCTAATTAAATATCCTGATAAATTACCGCAAACGAAAAAGACACGACGTTTTGTTTATTTGGTGTAATGTGACGTCAAATTTTAAAGAATCATGGCCGCCCGTGTTTCGGTTCTTGTAATTCACAGATAAAAAAACTCAAGTTTATTTTTTAAAAATAAAATATTTACAAATTATTTTTATGCAAAAAACATATTGTATAATTGTTCTTAACTTATAAGCTATCATATCTAATATAATTCATGTTTTTTCATTACAACTGTCAAATAGCCAATTTAATAGCCTAGATTTTTTCTAACCGACGTCATTTATTTTTAACAGACGTAATTCCGACGCCATTTTATATCCCAGTAATTACAACGTGATGTACGTTCTCCTAGAGGCTAGGGGTTCAGTAGGCCTACTTTCATATTCATATGGAAATTAAAGGCAATATAAATCACCTGGTGGCAGGTTTTTCATTTAGCGTCTCCGGCGAGTGTAATCATACGTTATCACCCCAAGAGTTATGTTAGAAAAGTAATTTTGAAAGGGACGGCTGCAAATTAAAGTTTTTTGTGGATGTTTTTTGCTTGGAAAGAAAGTTTATAAAAAGACTGGCTTTCTACCCACGATTTTATTCGCTTTATTAGGTTAAGAGAGAGCATGTTTCTATCCATGCTATAGGCTGCCTGTATGCCGCGGTTTCACCCGCGTTCCCGTGGGATCTTATCTTTTCCTGGGATAAAAATAAGCATATGTTACTCAATGATAATGTAGCTTTTTAATGGTGAAAGAATTTTGAAAATCGGTCGAGTAGTTTTTGAGTTAAATCGTAACAAACAAAAAATATAATCTTTCCTCATAAAATATTAGTTTAGATTAATTGAGCCATTGAGGCGTCAGGAGGCAACAATCTCACTACCGTATTATATTTTTAATCAGTTTTACTATTGAATGAAACATCAAGAATAGATTCCTCACCGCAATATCCTCGCCGAGACATATGATGGTTGTAACAAATGTCCCTGCGGTTTCTCGTACGTAACATAGTGGTCATTTGTAACGGTAATTACCAGAAGGTAGAAGGTAGCACAGGTAACGAAACTGGTATATTAAGTTAAATGAGTTCGTGCCTGGCTCCTGGCTCTGGTCTACGTCTGCGACATATTTCACGGAGATTGCGGCTCGATGTATCGTCGTCTTTTGTTTGCTTTAAAAAAAATGCATAATTGATGTATCGGGATCCTCGGTGTTGACATTGCGAGTGATGACCAGTTCCGAGGTCATTTGGAGAGCAAAGCCAAACAGGCTTCAAAAAAGCTGGGTGTGCTAATTAGGCCCAAGCTTCTCACCACTCCAGTGGCTGCAGCTTTATAAAGCGCAGGTTAGGCCGCATATGGGGTACTACTGCTCACATCTTTGGGCTGGCGCACCAGCTTATCAGCTTGATCCACTTGCCTCGGTGCAAAGGCGGGCAACTCGTGTCGTTGACGATCCCGAACTCACCAGCGGTATAGAACCTCTCAGCCTTCGCAGAGATATTGGCTCTCTTTGTGTGTTCTACCGTCCGCAGATTCCGGACAATCGGACTGTTCATGCAGACAAATGTCTGTCCTAGATAGGAATCGAACCCCTGACTTATGGCGTGATAGGTAGTATGTTAATCAGCTAACCCGTCAACACACGATAGTCTTCTCGAGTTTTATTGTAGAACAGTTTTTGATGTTTGCTTTGGATAGCTTAAACCCTTGGGAAGGACTTGACTACATTTACAAAATTAAGGGGCCGAAAAGCACAATTTCAATATTCGCCTTTATTAACATATTAGTAAAAAGTTATTACAATTTCTGAATTTACAAAGCGATCTCATCAAGTCTATCAAGGGAAATTCGATGCTATCTCCTCAACCGGCCTTCTCTAGGTCGCTGGACGGACGCCTCTAGGGACGGAGTTCTAATATAGCTCACTGTAGTTAGCAGTAAATAGCGAAATGTCCCGACTAGCTCACCGAGGGGAGTGAGCCCAGTAAATAGCTCAGTTGCAGGCGATGATAACTGAACCAATTAACGCTTGCTTGTGTCCCCAATCCGGATTAGTTTGAGTGTATGTTTGAATGTTACTGTTATATGAATTGGAGTTAGACTTGAACACACAATATGTAAAGAGTTATTCATGCCATCGTATAACCACAGTAGAAAGACATACAGTATGGAAACTCCCTACAAACGTTCGAAACGTCTCACTCACACAAACATGCGCATCTACGAGACCTCTAAGGGGGTTTCGCGGTGCCGTCAGTAGCGAGTGCCGCGTCAAGGCGAGTGGTCACGTACAAGTTTATTTCCGCGATATTTTTAAAAATGCCACGAGCGTATTGCGTAGTATACGGCTGTTTGAACTATGCTTCAACAAAACCGGAGCTATTGTTTTTAGGGTTCCGTACCCAAAGGGTAAAAACGGGCTTCCATACAACAAACGCGATTTTATTGCCGTTTTTTTTAAACTTCCTGCTGATTTTGAAATGAATAATTTATTGTTTTAAAATTTTAATCGTATGTGTGATCAATCATAATAAATTCGTAAAACATAACATAAATCCAAGATGGCGGCTGCAATATATTATCAACTTTCTCGAGATGGGTGTCGTTTTTATGGTTTTTGAGGGTGTTGAAGCCGATAGTGCTGTCAAAATATAAATCCAAGATGGCGGCTGCAAGAAATTATCAACTTTTTCGTCATGGGTGTCGTTTTCATGGTTTTCGAGGGTGTTGAAGCCGATAGTGCTGTCAAAATGTAAATCCAAGATGGCGGCTGCAAGAAATTATCAACTTTTTCGTCATGGGTGTCGTTTTCATGGTTTTCGAGGGTGTTGAAGCCGATAGTGCTGTCAAAATGTAAATCCAAGATGGCGGCTGCAAGAAATTATCAACTTTTTCGTCATGGGTGTCGTTTTCATGGTTTTTGAGGGTGTTGAAGCCGATAGTGCTGTCAAAATATAAATCCAAGATGGCGGCTGCAAGAAATTATCAACTTTTTCGTCATGGGTGTCGTTTTCATGGTTTTCGAGGGTGTTGAAGCCGATATTGGTGTCAAAATGTAAATCCAAGATGGCGGCTGCAAGAAATTATCAACTTTTTCGTCATGGGTGTCGTTTTCATGGTTTTTGAGGGTGTTGAAGCCGATAGTGCTGTCAAAATATAAATCCAAGATGGCGGTTGCAAGAAATTATCAACTTTTTCGTCATGGGTGTCGTTTTCATGGTTTTCGAGGGTGTTGAAGCCGATATTGGTGTCAAAATGTAAATTCAAGATGGCGGCTGCAAGAAATTATCAACGTTTTCATCATTGGTGTCGTTTTCATGGTTTTCGAGGGTGTTGAAACCGATATTGGTGTCAAAATGTAAATCCGTCATTTTTTCGTCATTTTTGGGGTTAAAATGCGGAACGGTTCAACCGCGGCTCGCGTACACTCCCGCCAAAACTTGTAAAAGTTTATACAATAATGATAAGTTTGTGACCTACAAAAAAAAACAAAGATCTACAAGATGTGTGTTAATCTTAATATTAAACTGTTTTCCGTTTTTTTAACTATCGAGGATAACCAACGCCATGAGATACCTGTTTAAATTTTATTTGTAAACTAGCTTTCCACCCGCAGCTTCGCCCGCGTGTACTACTCGACTTTGGCTGATTCATTTTTACAGTTCTGGCTGTTATTTCAAATTATCCAAACATAGCTTTCGCCCGCGCCTTTTATCGCGTAGAACACAAAATTTGCTCAACTTTATTATTTTATCGAATCATAAAAGTACATAAACATGTATGTACGTACCTTAATTGAAATTTATATAAAATGAGCATAACATGAACTGTTTTCGTGTTTTAATACTATCATACATATCAGTCAGCCAGTCAGTCAGCCAGTCAATTTCTTCTTTGATATATTTAGACTAGCTATTTCAATTCGATTAATTGATCACTACAGAACATATAATGTTTTAATTAAAAAACAATATCATAAAACATTAAAAGTGACAACCCTATGGCTTAAATGGAGCGTAGGTAATTATTTTCAGATTTAGGCTTAGTTTCCATACTGTATATCTTTATACTGTGGTATAACTAAGTGGCTCGCCAACATTATCGATATTTTTATTTATTTACGGATTATAGATTTTATTAGTAAACATTCCATAAGTATAAGCTTAAAAGAGATACCTCCACTCGTTTCTCGAGATACAGAAATTCCGTCTGTCCGTCTGTTTGTCTTACAGACAGACAGACAGACGGACAACAAAGCTGACTCTTTTTGTCGTACGACGTTAGAAAGTGACGGATTTATTGTATGATCAACTAAATACCAATTTCCGAATGATATCATTGGAATAATTAATTACGAGATTTAGCCCATCAATCGAGTAACTTTGTACAATCGAATTAATTAGTGATGGATTCGCTTTGGCCGCTTGATTCGATACATTGATACGTACCGTGTAATGCAATCGTGTGAGGTACCGACCAACACATATGTATATCTGTGATGGCTTTGTGTGCTGCGATAAGGACTTCTTTTTTGGTTCATTGGTTCTGAAATAGAATAGTTTGAAGCATGAAAATAAGTTTCTTTTGTTTAGTTCCACCTCTTAATTAGTTAACACTTTTAATTACTTAAATTAAATGGACTTATTTCTTATATCTTAATTGTTTAAAGTAGCTCTAATTTTATCAAAAATATTTCAGAATCTCTGAACAGTATTAGTAAAAATAACGCTGAAGTTCATTTCAATAAAAATTGTTGATGTGTTTATTCAGACTTGCACAATTCAATAAAATCTTATAATTCATTTTTTTTGTTCCAGGTAAAATTCTCTACAATATTTGGATGATCAGTTCGGTAAATATCTAAATTAATAACCATCATTATTTCGACTTTGAGTACATTTTGTAAAAAAAAATGTTACAAAGTAACCTGCACTAATTGGGTAGTTAGGTCTATCATACATTTGTTGGTCATACAATGCATTACGTACATCCTCATTGGAACTAAGGCCACTCACTAATTACCAGCTTGTTGCTAGTAGGGGTAGCAAAAACGTCTTTCGCCCAGTACGGTGCGCACAAAAAGTTAATGACGCATTTAATTGTCGTTTTTCCCCACACGTAGCCTTGCTTTTTGCGCTGACTGTGCTTTTGTATTGTTAGGTTTGGTGAATGATCGTGATGTCATTATGTTGATTCAGACTTTTTATGAAAGGTCAAGTATTTGAAATTAAATAAGTGTAGTTTATGCATCTATTTGAAATGTTACTTGTTATAAATATTTAAATAATTTGCTCCTGTTGTATTATTATTTAGAGCCTAGTTCTGCTTAGCAGTAACAATTTAGTTATTGCATGAAAATGTGTATTAAATAGTGGGTGAATATTATCGCCCACCTCGGTTGAATTTAACGGTTTTAGCACATTGGCACTTATTAGTATGATTTTTAAGATTTTTTTTTTAATTGTGGATAAGCTTGTGTTTGACTACAATCTCACTGTGGTAAGTGATGAGGTGGTAAGCACACAAAGCCTAGATGGGAACTGGCTCTCTAGTGCAACTGTCGGAACACACCGATAGGTGCTTGGCGACAGATTTTCAACTTGAGGGTGGTAGCCAGCCAGTCGGGTACTACAAAGTACCCTACCACCGTGCAATACGATGTGCCCATTTTAACCCTACAATGAAGATATTTCAAGGATAGACACCGTGATGAAAACATAGCTTTATTAACTCTTTAAAAGTGTTTTTGTCACTTGTTTCATATATTAAAAGTCCTCGGACAAATATTGAAGCATCTCAAAAATAAAAATATATAAAAAAACATGTGAACTATAACAGAAACGTATACATTGTCTCTTCCAAGAGTCCCTAACTTTACCGAGCTGAGTTTTTGATACAGCAAGATTGTGTTTATAAAATTAAGTTGAAAATCCTGCCGATGACCTAACTATGTATGTTCTGTTGGCTGCACTTGAGATTTAATTCATTACCATGAGAAGCTTTCTCGGTCACTACATGAGTTTCGTCTGAACCAACCTTTATAAGTCGACCGTGAAATAATGCATGAAAAGGTTGATTTGTCCCATTTCCCGCGAACCGTCTGTCGTCACCGATGTGGCTCGCAACAGTTTAATGATCTGGAAGTCTTTTCATATGAGATAGGATTGTGTATCTACAAAAATAAAAAACAAAAACCGACTTCTAAACTGTAACCTATACCTATGTACAAACATAAACTAAAAAGTAAAGAATAATATTTTAATTTCAAAGCAAGAGCCTTAAAGGACAATCAACAAAATTATTGATATTTATATATCTATTTAATATTTATAAACAGTTCTTTTTGGAGTCGGTGCCAGTCAAGAAGAAGGACAGTTTTGAACTGGACACGAAGTGTTCATACGAGAAAACGTCTTACGACACCTCTCCTTACGGTAATGTTCCTTAGGTCTGCGCCGTCGCTCCCCTACTTTTCGAAAGTTTGTTACAAAGGCAGAATTAAACTGTCCTTCTTGGCTGGCACCGACTCCAAAAAGAACTGTTTATAAATATTAAATAGATATATAAATATCAATAATTTTGTTGATTGTCCTTTAAGGCTCTTGCTTTGAAATTAAAATATTATTCTTTACTTTTTAGTTTATGTTTGTACATAGGTATAGGTTACAGTTTAGAAGTCGGTTTTTGTTTTTTATTTTTAAAAATAATTTTATTTTTTAATTTTTAAAGTTTATTCCTTATTATATGTTATCCTAGGCAAAACTAGTTTGTCCTGAAATCGGGTCTGGCCGGTAAAATATAATATATAACTAGCGGGCCCGGCAGACGTCGTCCTGCCCTGAAATTAAAACAAATCTTGGAACTCGATTCCAGCGCCACCTACCAGGTCCAATTGTATTTTAAAACCATCGAAGAACCCATTGAAGTATACACACGAAATTTCATCCAAATCCAAAAAGTCACGCTCAACGACTCAGTTTGATTCACTAAGGTTTACCAAACGAGATAGTTTTTTTTTTGTTTTTGTTGATATTCTCAAAAAGTGCTTAATCAATTTCGACAAAATTTAAATGGGACCACCTCTGAAGTAGGATCTACCAAACAAAAAAAGAATCATCAAAATCTATTCATAATTGGCAGAGAAATCGAGTAACAAACATACAAAAAAAAAAAAAAAAAAACATACAGACGAATTGAGAACCTCCTCCTTTTTTTTGAAGTCGGTTAAAAAGTAGTATCGCTTCCTCCAAATAAGTGGTTGTATGTATGCATCATTTCTTTCGATCCATTTCCATTTATGCTAACTTGGTCAAGTTCAATGCCAACAAGACCCAAGCGTGTCTCTTCTCCGCTAAAAGGAGTCAATTCCAGCTGACTCCTACTTTCCGAAGTGTATCCCTGCCGATAAAGGACCACCTTGAGCTTCTTGGTGTCAAACTAACAGCGACTCTCAATTTTGGCTCCTACATTGAGTCGAAGGCTCAACTCGCTGCCAAAAAGCTAGGCGTCCTCTCGAAGGTGAGACGGTACTTCACACCGGAACAGCTGCTTAATTTGTACCAAGCGCAAGTTCGGTCGTGTGTGGAGTACTGCTCTCACCTTTGGGACGGTTCGGCCAAATATCAGCTAGAGGCACTGGAGTCAATTGAGAGACGTGCCAAGAGGCTCATTAGCAACGATGCATTGGTCGAGGCAAGACTACAGAGCCTTGAGCATCGACGCAGAGTTGCCAGTTTATCGGTTTTCTATCGGATACACTTCGGCGAGTGTGCGTTGGAATTACACAATTTGATTCCGCCAAGCCCCTTCCATCATCGAACGACCAGACGTACGGCGATACGCCACCGTTACATGGTGGAAATTCCACCCTTACGCACGAAGCGATTTGCTTCCTCATTTATTATGCGTACCTACTGCTAAGGAGTGGAACTCTTTGCCTGAGTCTGTGTTTCCCGATAGTTACAACCTGGGAGTCTTCAAGTCTCGGGTGAATAGGTTATTTCTAGGTAAGCGTGCACCATCGTAGACCACATCGTCATCTACCATCAAGTGAGATAGTGGTCAAACGCGATACCTATTGTTAATAAAAAAAAAAAAAAAAAAAATGTCGTTCTTGGTCGGATTAGGAATGTTAAATTTTTGCTGAATTTGTTATTACGCTACTACTTTAATTGTTAAGATTGGACACGTTTCGTAAGGAAGTATGGATGGAATTTTTGTAAATCAATGTTTGGCAAAGTTGTTCTCGTGAATATTTTGTTTTTAAAAAATGTTAAAAATGCTATTGGTAGATCACCTTAAATATATCTAAACTAATATTATAAAGAGTTATAGTTTGTTAGTATGAACTATGAATGTAGGAGATAATCTTCAAAACTACAGACTCAATTTTGATTGAAAATTCTCAAAAATTCTTTAGACTTATATCTCGATACGCGGGTGAAACCGCGGGGCTGAAGCTAGTAAATAATAAATAACAATTCAGTATAACAAATGGGGTAAATAATAAGATGCAGCGTGCTCATTCACTCGTTCGTTGTTTCAAGTGAGGACAGCCTCTTGTCAATGGGCCTTTGGCAAACTCCTAGCACGTGCAAGTTATACGCTGAAGCGGAATTTAGTAACCGGATTTTAAGAGATGTTAAAAAGAGTCCTATTAGTAAAATTATAGTCAAAATCGTATGAGTAGTTTCGGAGATTACGTTCTACATTCAAACTTTATCTCTTTATAATATTAGTGTAGATTGAATCAGTTATATCTTTTATGTTTTAACTTTCATGTTAAATGGTGATAAAAGGTATAAAATATAATATTATATTGCATTAAATAACCATTAGGTATAGCGTTAGCAAAGTTTTTGTAAATTGAAACATGTAAAACATTCCGAATCGGTGGTAGAGTCAACTTTAAACGTTTAAGTGCCTTACCAGGGACTGAATAAATGGCTTGGTTTTGATTTAAAATAGTTTTGGCATAAAATTTAATTTTTTAGTAACTTTTTGAAATAATGAAAGACAGCGATATTTCATATTGGTTCTCAAAAAATACTATTTTCTTTTTTAAGTTTCGTGGCTTGGACCAATGCATAGCGTTCCCTTTCCAGTCTTTTGGTACGGCAGTCTTCTTTCCACTCAAGCCCCCTTATGCCGAGTAGTGACAGAAAAGTAAATTATATCGTGCCCGCGCCATATTGACGCGCATAATGATCTTGTTTGTTTTCATACGGAAACTGTCTATGCGCTTGTTTATATATCAAGTAAGTATCTAGTTTTGGACCAAATGTTTGTATGAAATACCCAAAAATATAGAAAATATTAAATTAATCTCAAGGGATTCGCTTCTTCTTCTCGGAGCCCCCGTCTTAGATGAATCCATTCCTGGGTTTTTTGAGCAAAAGATACAAAATTTTAATGAATCCTCTCATCGACTTTATGACATAAATGCGCATTATGCATTTTTTATTGTACGACTATGTCTTTTTGTGCCGAAGTTTACGTATTTACTCCGCTGCACCCACTTAATCAAATTCGATCAATTATTAGAAACTTTGGACAACATGATCAAAATTTCTCTTTCTAAAATCCTAAATTGTTGCCTAGACGACAACAAAGTGTGGTCTCAAGCCACCCTACCTGTACGATATGGTGGCCTAGGAGTGCGTAAAATTTCTAGCGTATCACTGCCGGCATTTCTGTCCTCGGTATACAGTGTGAGTGACCTCGTCAGATCTGTTTTGGAACCAACTATTGGATCTGTTGAGGTTTCTTACCTATCCGATGCCAGAAATGCTTGGCAGGTAGCTTGTCCAGGCACAAATATTCCGACTTTGAGTCACTCTCAGAGAGAATGGGACAAACCTCTTTGCGAAAAAACTTGGCAAATTTTATTTTCTGATTTTTCTACTGATTCGGACCGGGCACGTTTGTTAGCTGTCTCTCAGAGTGAATCAGGTCACTGGTTGCAAGCCATTCCATCTAGTAATATCGGGACTTTGTTAGACCGCATAACATTAAGCTTGTGCATTTGTCTTCGTCTTGGTTCCAGGTCCAATCATCCTCATCGCTGCCGCTGTGGGGATCTTGTCAATGAGCTCGGCCATCATGGGCTTTCGTGTTCTCAAAGCGCCGGTCGTATTTCACGCCACGTGGCTCTTAATGATATTATCCGTAGGGCTCTTGTTGTCGCCGGCGTGCCTTCTGTACTCGAACCAGTCGGTATTTCGCGTGGCGACGGCAAGAGGCCGGATGGTATGACTTTGATCCCGTGGAGTGTCGGCAAGCCGTTGGTGTGGGATGCCACTTGTGTCGATACACTAGCGCCATCTCACTTACCGGTGACTTGTAAAGCCGCGGGAGCGGCTGCGAAAGGTGCGGAAAATTCAAAATTCAAAAAGTACGCCTGTATTGGTCCAAATTATCAATTTATGCCTTTTGCGGTTGAGACCATGGGTCCGTGGGGGTCTGAAGCTCGTCGTTTCGCAAATATTTTATGTAAAAAATTAATCGAGGCCTCGGGTGACCGGCGGGCGGGGAGCTTTTTCCGCCAACGCATCAGCTTGGCCATCCAAAGAGGAAACGCTGCCAGCCTTCTGGGAACCTTGCCGATCGGCAGCAGCGGCAGCCTCGAAGAAGTTTTTTATGTATTGTAATTGTAAATTTGCATGTATATTTTGTACATTTGTTGTAAATAAAACTAGTATGTTTAAAAGCTACATTTGTAATGAGAATGAAGAAAGTCTTAAAAACCGAATTAATAAACATTCCAAATTGCCTCTTACTGTTATTGAGATAGAGTCTCGTTATAAATTGACACACATAGCTCTAAAAAGATCAGCCTCGATACATCCCCCCCATGTCTGTCCAACAAATTCTATTTTTCTACATAACCTATACGATTTAGGTCACTAGAATAGGACAGTCTTACTGGTAACTGAGCTCAAGGTACACACGCAGCCTGTTGCTAGATGTTTACTAACAGTGGGAGTGGGGTAATCTTCACTGGGTGTGTGACGTCACGTAGCAGCGACAGTCGTGCCCTCTACTGTTATTTAGTGTTTGAACACAGATATGAGACATGTTTATTCCTATTTTTATATTAATTATAAAAAGAGTAAATCTCATTTGGCTTTTTGATTTTTAATGTTTGTTTTTTTTTATTCTCATAGTCACTTGTTGCATAAAGCTTTCCAAAATGGTAACCCTAGTACCGGATTCATAATGGCTGGATATTTCTTGCTCATCGGACAAATAAGGCATTTTTACTGTCCTACAGAATATCTGTCGAACTGCCATACTTATCCGATAAATCTTCCTAGCTTATCACATAGTATATAAGCCATCTTGTGCTGCGAACAAAAAATAACGCATATTTCATCGTAAATAAAAATTACGACTTCACAATTTTCAAGCTGAAAACGTTCATTTTCATTACATAAAAACGAACAGGCATGTCTACGTAATGTCGACAGGAATGCTGAAATTTGCGCTTCGACGCCCTTTCCATAGTCCTCCGTCTCATTCTGGCTTACGGTATGATGCATAGTGCCGTCCCTGTGGAACGCTGTTATTTTTTTCGCATTTGAAACTGCATCCATGCGGGAAGCTCATTACGTGTTCGAATAACCGGTGTCTATCTTATCCGTATTTTGCGGTAATCCGATGCTGTTCAATCAGAAAGTAATAGCGAAATTGTTCGCACGTTTCGTTAATGAAGTTATTTTATATTTAGCAGTGTTTTTCGATTTTTTCATAAAATCTTTTAATCTTTTGTTTACCATTGTCAAACCTCATTCAGTTTAGGCCCTAAGAGGGCACGTGTGGAGGTCGAAGTTACCGGATAAGTCAGACAACAACTCAGAAGAAACGGCAAGAAACTCGGCAAAAGTTTAATTTTAGAATAATCTGACTATTAGTGACAAATTTTTTATTAATATTTAACAATTGTAATATAATTTAATTTCTCTGAAGTCCTCGACGAACTAAAAGTATGAAATAATTTCTCTCATTACAAAATCTCTGCAGCTGCGTCGACGCTGAGTAAAGCGCAGAACTGCGTCCATTAACAAAGTGCAACGAGTCGACACGTATTGCACATAACGACCCCTTACAGTTTCCGCGCCATTTCTGACGCGTCAGCGACGTCATCGCGTAGGGTTGCTACCGTAGAAAATTCAAGAAAAACTGCCGATCACTATATTATTCGGTGAGATAAAAATATTGTAGTGAGGTTTAGCTTATTCTCGGATTTAATGTATGTTGTTGAAGTTGCAAAGAATTTGCTTTTTTAAAATGCATATAATGTCGATGAATGAAAATAATAAATTTCAGCCCAATTTTATATTAGGTATAAAAAATATTTTGATTTGCGTCGATCAAAAATTTTGCAAAAAAATTTCAATTTTGACAACCCTATTTAATACAGCGAAAAAAGTAACATGCTGCACATCAAAGTGTGATGTATTACCGAAATAAGATGTATCCTATTTCATATTTATAATGTACACGCTACTTTTATAAAAGTTCTATAAATCATACGCAAAAGATCATTTTCCCACGAACCCTACCATGCGTGTACGCACAGGTCAGCGACCCCAAAGCCTCGGTAACCTAGCAACGGTACTTGAGCCTTCACCTCCTTGAAACCACTGATCTATTTCTACTCTATCCGTTGGACTTTGAGTTCATTTTCCATTGAATTGAATTTATATTTTCCATGCTTGACTTGCTTACTTATGCGGTTTGTTGCAACTCTATCTTAGTAGAAATAGATACTGTTTTCCTTTGAATCACGTTCAGGTG
Source organism: Ochropacha duplaris (assembly GCA_951361185.1). NCBI lineage: Eukaryota > Metazoa > Arthropoda > Insecta > Lepidoptera > Drepanidae > Ochropacha > Ochropacha duplaris. The sequence continues at coordinate 384,716 of OX592702.1, read as the reverse complement.
TGATGTGTAAGTAGGAGTCCATTGAATAGTGAACGACTTAAATTTGCATGTATTGTGTGAGGTTGTGTGTGTGTGTGAAGTTGTGTGTGTGTATGTGTGTGTGTGTGTGTGTGTGTGTGTGTGTGTGTGTGTGTGTGTGTGTGTGTGTGTGTGTGTGTGTGTGTGTGACCTGTATTTCATAAGAACAAGAATAGATGTCGTGATTTATGTTTAAGTCTTGTTTTAACGTCTTCGGCTTAATCATCAAGAACTGTCGTATGGAGTGTCATTTATTTATCACTAGGTTCTGCCTCATGGTGTTTCCTGCGCTTCTGGGATAAAAAAAAGCCATAGCTCAGTTGCTGAGTAAAATAATTACAAACACACTTTCGCATTCATAGTAGTAGTATAATCTTGAAAAGGCGTAAAAAAGTACGGACTACTTTTACAATGATAATTAAATATAGGAAATCGTGAAAATCGTTGTCTTTTTCAGGGACGGATTCAGAATTTCACATGAAATTTTAGAATTTTTTTGTTAATAAGTACTATTGCACTATTAATAAACTGTTTTTCAAACTTTTGAATAACAATAAGAACTTTTGAGAACCTAAGAGATTGATCTATCCATACAGGCAATAGCATTCACGTACAACGGTACAGGGACAATGTACGCACGAAATTCCGTGTAAGTGCTTACTAATTTAATAACATTAGTACATTCCAGTTGAGTATTGAGCGGGGGGTGGGGGGGGGGAGGGCGGTTTGGGGGTAAACATAAATACATTAAGGTCGAATATGTTTTACATACCGCGTAAGGGTGTCTATGGCCCTTAAGGATTCCAACTTTTGTCTTCCCAAAAAAACAATATTTTTTGGAGTTACGATAATGTATCTTATATGTATTTTTTTTCTGGATAAGCTTGTGTTTGACCACAATCTCACCATGGTAAGTGATGATGTGGCCGAAGGTGGTAAGCACACAAAGCCTAGATGGGAACTGGCTCTAAAGTGCAGCTATCGGAACACACCGATAGGTGCTTGGCGACAGATTTTCAACTTGAGGGTGGTAGCCAGCCAGTCGGGTACTACAAAGTACCACCACCACCACCGTGCTATGATTTCCTCAAGATGTTTTCCTTCACCGAAAGCTCAAGCTCATTGTAGGATTCGAACCCACGACCTCCGCCGCGGTATCCGACATCACTACCACTGAGCTATCATCGCCTTAAAATCGCCTTATATTAGAATTCATCGATATTATAACCTTATCACGGTGGCAGGTTACTTTGTAGTATACGACTGGCGACTCACTCTCAAGTTGAAAATCTGTCGCCAAACACCTGTTGGTGTGTTCCGGAAGTTGCACTTGAGAGCCTAAGGCATTGTAATAAGGAGTACAACACATTGGTAATCCCCTAGTACTGCTATTGCTCGGAAAATGGGTTTACAAACATAGGAGTATAGTATTGATTGATATAATGATATATTTTTGTCGATTTTTTTTTTTTATGTCACAAGTGACAACGAGGCAGGCGGGTCACCTGATGGTAAGTGACAACCGTCGACTATACACATTGGCAACACCAGGGGATTGCCATCGTGTTGTACACCTTATTACAATGCCTTAAAGGCGAACTGGCTCTCAAGTGCAATTGTCGGAACACACCAACAGGTGCTTGGCGACAGATTTTCAACTTGAGGGTGGTAGCCAGCCAGTCGAGTACTACAAAGTACCCTACCACCGTGCTGTGGTTTCCTCACGATGTTTTCCTTCACCGAAAGCTCAAGCTCATTGTAAGGATTCGAACCCACGACCTTCGCCGCGGTATCCGACGTCACTTACCACTGAACTATCATATTTCTGTGGGTGCGGCTAATAAAATATTAAATTCTCAGAACAACTCATGTAGCCTTGGTAAAAAACCATCAGATTCTAAGAATAACATCACATTATGTGTTTATTATTGAGGACGCCACTCCTATAACACGACAAAAACAAAAAGTTTATATTTATAGTAGTTTAGATTTCAACGAGCTACACTCGCTTATTTGGTCGTCATAAGTTTTTAGACGAGTATATTACATTATTTTTTTATTGAGAAACTGACTCTTAAATACATGTGCCGAGACACCAGAAGATGCTTGGCGACAGATTTACATCTTGAGGTTAAGTGGGCATCTCTTTAAAATACATATCCTCGGACATTTTTCACACACGGCTTTCCGATACCAAACTAAGCAGACCTTGTGCTATGTTAACCAAATAACTGATATAACATATTCCCACCTGCCGTCCCATGGCCTGACCGTAGCTTTACCCCTATAAAGTATGGAATCCCCTGCAACCAGGTTTTACGTGCAACCAGGATTTCACCACACGTTGCCCCCTGCTAAAACCCCGTAAGGAGGTGGAGGAGGTCCTATAACAGACATGTTTGTCCTGGACGGGAATCGAACCCACGACATGTGGCCTGATAGGCCAATAAACCTCTACGCCATCCAGACCGTTAATCTAACTTGTTTGTTGATACTAAGGGCTGTTTACCTTAAAAGGCAAGGTAGGTATTTGTTAAAGTGAGCTATTCCATCTAGCTCCAGTATGCTCTAAATGATTATGGCCTAGATTGGCCATAGTCGATTCTATTACCACTGAATAAATTAAACTCAAAATTCATAGAAAATTAATGATGTTTCATAGAATTTCATGAATTGAAAACATTTATAGTTTAGTAAAATAAATAGGCTATATATATCAAAATTGTATGAAAAATATTATTTAACAATTTAGATTTGTGGTACAGGCATAAGTATGGCTTACTATTATCAATACCTTAGAACAGAGATCTACATTTTTTTTTATAATTGCAAATAAGTTAAACGCGTTAAAGCGTTTGACCACAATCTCACTTGATCTTAGGTGATGATGGCGCACGCTTACCTAGAAGCAACCTAGTAACGAGACTTCATTATATCATAATAATTAGTTCCATTTGGGGTCCGTTTTCAATAACACTTAAGGATAACCGGACAGCGGTCAGCGATTTGGTGACTCCTGCCTTAGATAAATAGAGCACCATTTTATCATTCAACCGATTCAACTATAGGACTGATGTGATGACCCACCCGTTAATTAACATTATTCTTAGTAAAAATAATGTGTACATTTAAATGACGACAAGGCTTGGGTGTAGCGCTCGCTCTTGCAGGACATACATTTATGTAATAATTCTAAGATTGTTTTGAAAAGAGTAATTGATGAGTTTATTACCGGCTCTTCTCAGCAAAAGCAACCTTCCGAACCGAGCACTAGAGTCATTAGAGTAATTAGAATCTGACAATTCATAAGCGCCTGTGAACGCCTATTTGGATGAATAAACATTTCATTTCAATAAAAAAAAAGAACAAAAACCTTTTGTGTTTCCAAAAAGATAAAATTCTTATGCAAATTATCAATTAGAAGTAAGCGAAATGTTAATGTTTTGAAAATTGCTCAGCTCTGATGCATGCCTATTTTTGGACCTTTTGTTTCCACTGTTATCAACTATATCTTGTTCTTTCATACCGTCGTTAGTTTCCAAAATAACTAGGTGATTTACTGACCTACTACTAAAACCTTATAATTCCAGAACACTCGAAAAATAAAGAAAAAGGTCTCGTGCCAATCAATCAGAGTCGTCTATTATATTGCAACGCTTAGTTCTACCTGTCAGGTGAACACTCTTGCGCAGCTACGCACACTAGGCCCGTTACCCCACACATCTTCGCTAATTCAATTGACTGCGACATCTTGTATACAATCTCCTTTTGTAATATAAACTCTATTATGTTATTCCAAAGTTGAAATTCTATCGAGGTGTCACTTGCTTCACGAATGTGTGCGTGCTCATCTTGCTCTGTCATCCGATCCTTATCCACCTCATTTTAGAGTTCAATTTCAATGTTATTATAGCAGCGAGTAGCTTGTGTCGTGTTTGAGTGAGTTTGATCGCTGTTGGGTCACGATAAAGTTGTTTTTTGTTTGTTTTCGCTTGTGCACGGCCGTACCACTTGGTGCCAGGCGTCGCGTCGCTCGTCGCAAGAATGCGCCTGAGTACAGTTACAAATGAGTATATTGATTGTCGTGTGTTGTATTAAAGTTGATGTTTGGCTGATTTTTTAGCTTCGTTCGCTCAGCGATCCGCCGACCTTGAAGATTCTCGTAATTTCCTACTTGAATATAACTTTTTGTTACTTGTTTGTGATTTTTTATGTTTTAAGTCTCTATATAGGTATGCTAATGTTAGGCTGATGATTTATTGTATCTTACTATGATCTTTTGCTTAAGTTGTATGGTGGAAATTTCCATGGCTTTTGAAGAAAATGAATTCCTTATTGAGCTTAACTTAATGAATAATGACCGTCATTATTTCTGGGCTCTGAATAATATCTTAGGATCTTCTTAGAAGCATATTAAAGGATCCATCAACAAGTTAAAAATAGGTTTTACGTAATTTGAAAGATTTAGATACAATTAGGTAGTACATATAAGTAAACATGTTTATTATAACTAAATGACCCAATTATAAGTTATTTATTTAAATATTACTTACATTTGCATTCATTAAATATATTATTATGTATATTATTGACTCCCCTATTTGTAAATAACTTTGTTTGTGGTTTCTTCTAGAAATTTCAGTGTTTGATTTATTTTTACTACTATTTTACCTTGGACGAATAAACTACATTCGTCTAAGTATTTTACGTTACTATAGAAATGAGTCTTGGATGTGATTTTATGTTAGTAAATTAAACTCTATAAGGTAATATTTATTATTTCTTCGAAACATCGATATGGCTCCTAAAAAAGAAGCAAAAGTAAGTAAATGGAAATGAAACGAATATGTTTTTAATAAAAGAGCCGGCAATAAACTCAGCAATTACTCTTTTTAAAAAGCAACATAGTTCATTCAATAATCATGTATCTAGCTAGCCGCACTGCGTGTTTGCGAGTTATAGCGGAAAAAAAAGTGAATTCAACTAAGGCTCTTTCTACAAATCACATACAAAACAAACGAACAGTCGTTACATCATCTCCAAATGAACCCTAATGAAGGTAAATCCACCATATAATGATATAATAATTCATTAAACCGCACAACCCCTATTTTCCCACAAAGGGATAACGTATGGCCGGCATGTGATATCAACTTACAATGGCTCTGAAGCTATTTGTTGGGTCATTCCCCTTTCACTATTTGTCTACGTGTAAACGTTCAAAGATTTTTCTAGTACTCGACTAACTTACCTTCAGGTTGTAAATCTGTCGCCATGCAAGTCTTGGTGAGATCCAGCAGTCGCCTTCAGAGCATTATTGATCTTCAATATATCTATCTGGTATTGCCCATGTTTATAGGCGACTGTAGTCACTTACCATCACGCGAACCATCTGCCTACTTCTCAGACTTCTGATTAAAACAAATAATAAAAACTGGTTTTGGAATCCCTTTTTACTGCTCCCTTTTTTCTGCTTAAACAGAAGTAGATATTTTCTAATTCATTATTTTCTAACCTGCAAAGAATTACATGGATCTGTTAATCCAATCCTGATAAACGGTTTGTTGATTATGATTCTTGCTCCATTTGCATTCAGTAGAAACTATTTTCTTTGTCTCATAGGAAAAATTAATAATCACAACCTTGCGATTTACCATCTCAGCTACTGTTGTTCAGCGACGACTGAAATTTTCCAAATAACTCAGCGTCCAATTTACTCGCAATATTAACTAAATGAAGAATATAAAGTGTCGGCGTACAATCCTGCGCTGTTTATGAAGCGCGGATATCCGCGGAGGTGGATTTAATTAACGCTTGTCGGGTAATTTATGCGGATTTGGGACGGTGGATGAGGGAGACGAAATACAGTGTCAATATAGGGAGTATATTTGAGTCGGTCAATGTAACTTGAGATGATTCTATATTCTTAACTAGATTATTTCTAAAGTTTTCAGTGATGTGATGCCCTCAATAGAAACTGCTCTTAATCATCACCTGCCTGCCATGTTTTATTTGTGGTCGTCGCAAAGTGTACTTTTTTCCATTCGGTCCTTCTATAGGTCATGTCAGTATTCACTCCTCTCTTACTCATTCATATCATTATGGAGGAGCGAGGTATTAGACTTCTCCATTGAAAAGGGAAGATCTTCCGCCAGGCTAGGTCATCGTGCCTGGGGACCGCACCACAACTGTACATGTTGGAAGCTTGTATTTATTATGCAGATCGCTTGGAAAACTTCGATAGCGCGATGTAGATTATTGGAGCGCCATCTATCTAGGAGTCGTGCGAACTATATCTATTTGTAGATAGATATCGCTACATCATCTTTCACACAATCCATCCACATCTTTTTCGGTCCTCTATGTCTTATATTATCTACATGAATTATGAAAAAGGTTTCTAGTATTTTTTTATTCTGGAGAGATAACGACAGTATTTTACATGCATTATTTGTATAGGTTTTTATAGATACGTTGATCAGACCCAAATGTATACTTCCATGATCTCGTAACGTGTAACATATGGCCTTTAAAGTAAGGACAATCATACGATATTGTAACATTTGTAACCCTTCATTATATTTACCAAATACCTGACAAAGTTATGTGAGACATCTCTGAGAATTTCATTAACGAACTCCTGTGAGGAATGCCGTACTTAATCCTCCAAAAACAATTCAAATATTGTCGTGTTGAGTATTTAAACTGTATTACTTGTTATTTATGATATCCTGGTTGTTTCAGGTATGTTCGATCCTACCAAATCAGAAGAATTGGGGTGAATTAACAGTGAATCTCAAATCCTCGAGCCGCCTCGATCGTCCACCGAACGATTCAGCCGGACGTTCCTTCTGCGGACCATTAGGATGTGGAATGAGGTCCCCATTACGGTATTCCCTCCGCGCTTTGATATGGGGTTCTTCAAAAAGGCCGTAAAAAGAGCTCTTCAAGGTCGGCAACACATCGGCAATCACCTTGGTATTGCAAATGTCCATAGACGGCGGTGACCAAGACCTGTTTCTCAACCTATTGACATAAAAAAACAACTATGTCAAAATATACGTCAGGATTCCAGGTAGCGCAATTTCATATTTAATTCTGCTATATTTAAGGTTTAATCAATAACGAAAGATGGATGTAGGAACACAACTTCGTACTATCTCAACTAATTATTTCCTTCGTTCGTTATCTTATTACTTTGTTTTATCATTAAACAAACTAGAACTATGTTAGATAGCACAGAACTAATTACAAGAGCCCCAAGTATTGGACTGCGAACAATTCCGCAGCTTTTAATCAGCTGCGCGACAATGCGGTTTTGTTCCTGACGATACTTAATTGCTTTCGCAGTCGCTCCGCGTAGTTCCAAGGTCGAGAATCAGAATGTCAAGGTCATAGTCGGCATTTGGGGATTATCTAGAGGTCACACTTGAAGATGCTGTGACAATGGTCTTGTCGATTAAATCTTAGTCTTAAATCTTTCTTTATACACTTTTTTGTTTTTGCTTTTTAAATTGCTGAAGTAAAGATAAAAGGGTGGGTGGGTACTGGATATTCTTTTAATTATGTTTCTTATTATGTATGTCACTAGTACCTACTCACCTATAAACTTAAATGACATCACCCGTCAAACATCTCCGGGAACTGGGGTGGGTTGAAAACCAGCGCTGCGGACGCATCAACATGTGTACGCAGCACAAGCTGAACTTACCCCTTTTGCCCTACGCGTTAAATGTTGAGTATATATTTATGTTTTTGTGTTTTTCATTATGAGGCAATAAATATTTTTCATTTCATTTCAATTTAAAGCAAATTTCTTACTAGTGCAAACTGGGCCAATTTTTTCCTATCTTATAAAATTATATTGTTTTTCATACATTTTGATCGAACAGGGTTGACTTTTACTACGAAAAGCCATGGATAAACTTAACATAGGTATTGAAAATAATATGCTATAATCACGAATTAAATTCTCCCAGTATATTTAAAAAAAAATCTTACCACGTTCCCCTTTTTGGCCAGTTTTCAGCTGAAGAAATGTCAAATACCTAACGTCAGGTAGTTACTATCACCCGATTATAGAAGCAGTAACAATCACTCACTCAGCGGCCTTGTACTTGACAATGGCTGGCGGAACTGATTCTGTCATACTTCAACTGAACGCTGAATGCGTCACCAATCGTAACAGTTGACGAATTAAGACCTATTATTTGATATTATTGTAATATAATCGTTTTCGGTGTTTGATGTACACAGGTTTGTGTTAGAGATCGCTTATATGGGATGGACTATACACCCTAGCTAGAGTCTGTAAAATCTATCACAAGTCAATAAGACCCTCTCTTCATTGATTCAGGGCACGACACTATGGGACCTCTAATTGCTGCCAGATAAATATTAAAAAAGGTTACTTTAATTACCAAAGGCCCTTACACTGGCACCACATAGAGCCACATGATCCTAAAGTTCCCAGAGCCTCTAAAAGTTTAAAGACAACCCTGGACGTCAAGCAGCATTTTGCAGCTTTATTTTACCAATTAGTTCTTATTCACCACGAACAGGTGTTCAAATAAAGGCAAGCAAAGTCCTAAAATAATTATAAGGAGAACTTATTTGAGAATTCCAATTCCGAAACATATAGAATATTCTATCCCAAAAGGCTCCGTTTTATCAAGTTGTGACTTATCGGTCCTGATTTCAACTTAGGACCTCGTGAAGCCTTCCTTACTATCGGGAACAGTTTCCGTGTAATGTCAGGCGATATATCTACCGCGCTATGGGGTTCAATGTGAGCCGGGGTCAACTGTTACCCCAATTTGAACTGGGTAATGAGCTGTCAAACAGATACTAAGATTAGATATGGTAATTTTGGTTTATTAGCATTTTAGGAAAAAGAATTAAGTAAACACAATTGTTATTTCTGTTGTTTAAGCAATACACTCAGTCCAAAAAATATTTAAAAAAGTTGCCTAGTATAGTTACTTGGCGGTTCTTCTCAGTTGAAGGCTGACTTCTTAAACTAAATAAGTGATTTTGATTTGGAGTTTCTTCTTTCTTCTTCTTCTTTAGCCTTAATCGACCAAATATTTGGTGTATGCCTCCTTTAATCCCCTCCACTTTCCTCTATCTTGGGCAATTAGAGTCGCCACTTTTTTGATGTCATCTTTTCATCTCATCTGTGGTCGCCCTCGAGGTCTTTTCTGGTCCCATGGTCTCCATTCCAACACTCTTTTGGACCAAGAGTTTTGCTTTCTGGCTATATGACCAGCCCACTTCAACTTTGCTACCCTTTTAACAACGTCTGATACTTTGCTCTGTTTACGAAGCCACGTATTAGTTTTTCTGTCCCTCAATGTCACACCCACTATTTTTATTTCCATTGTCCTTTGCGCTACGTGGATTTGGAGTTTAAAGTGAAACATATATCCAGATCTAAATAAGACGAAGAATCTCCCGAATACATATTTTTTTTGATACAATTTTTCTTTCGTCCTTTGCGAACCGCTTTAAAATTCAATTAAACCTTTGTAGTTTCAAAAGAAAAAAAAAAGACTTTTTTTCACGTCGTCGCCGCGCTGGAATTCACTTTGAACTTAAGTTTTTTATTGAATTAATTGTGAATCCTTTTAGATGTCTTTTGAGGAAAGCGTTTAGATATTTTTTCTTAAATGGAGACGACTTAGATTTAGTGGTGGACCAAAGAAAAATATGACTTTTTAAATCTAATATGTTAAATTATTCTAACATATTAGATTTAAAAAGTCATATTTCAGAAAATTTACACAAAACCTTAACGAATTATAATCAAATCAAAAGTATTTCAGACCAAGCGTGTCCATATATTGTTAGTAAAACTTATCCTTTGTTTATCCAAAAATAGTAACTTAATTAGGAACCTATTTAACTAACATGTAATCGAACTAAATGCCACAATATTGGGCAGTCAGCACGGTTAGCTACAACGCGTAGAATGCCTTTGTCGCTGCCGCGGACACGACTGAGCATCGAGGCAGCTTCCTTGAAATGGCATGGAAACCGTCGTTGTGCGCATCAGCAAACATGCCTGATGCACTGCAGTGCCTCGGCAGCCCCAACAGCATCCTGAACGCGATGTTGTATTGTACACGCAGGGCGCACCTAAACCTTCCTTATTAATCATTCCATCCACTGGTGTAAACCGTATAAAAATGTGTTCTTGTAGTGTCTGTAAACTCATATCAAGACAAGAAATGTAACTAATACCAGTAGATACCAGTATCTGCCAGTTAAGCTATGCTATCCAGTTGCATTGATAATTCACGGGCAGTGACCACTCACACCCGACTGGTTACCGGAGATGACGCCAGCATCCATATCCGGAGTCAACTGAAGCCAGACGCATCGCATTCCACTAGAAATATCAAATCAATCTTGTGAATTGAAAATTTAATGAGATTCTAGATAGAGGCATTATACCATTCGAATATACATTTATGTTCTTTGTAAATATTAAAAGGCTTCGAGGCTTTTACTTCGTGTTCAAGATATTTTAAGTCATGTATAAGAAGGCGATGATAGCTCAGTGGTAGTGACGTCGGATACCACGGCGAGAGTCGTGGGTTCGAATCCTACAATGAGCGTGAGCTTTCGGTGAAGGAAACCAGAGCACGGTGGTAGGGTACTTTGTAGTACTCGACTCGACTCGCCAAGCACCTTTTGGTGAGTTCCGGCAACTGCACTTGAGAGCCAGTTTGCCTTTAAGGCATTGTAATAAAGAAACAGCCGCCCACGTCCTGCTGGAATGCGGTGGGGTGGCCGAATGCTGGGCAAACTACCTGGGCAACCCGGGTAGTCTCAGGGAGGCGGTCAGCAACGTCAAGGCGCTGGCAGGCTTCCTTGAAGATATAGGATGGCTGGAGTAACCCCAGCCAAACACCCTCCGACGCAAAAAGGGCGCAATCCGTCGCCCAATTGCGGAAAACGCCCGCACGAAGAAAGAAGAAGAAGGCATTGTAATAAGGTGTACAACACATTGGCAATCCCCTTGGTATTGCTAATGTATATAGGCGACGGTAGTCACTTACCATCAGGTGACCCTCCTCGTTTTCACTTGTGTCATAAAAAAAAGAGTATCAGAGACTATCAGATGTATAATTCTTAACAATGGCATACTTTTCAGCTTCTTCTTTGAAGCCAGGATAATGGCTAAAATGAGAGAGCTTGAGATTCAGTTTTTCTTCCTCAAAGAGTTGAACTTCATCACCTACGTAATATAAACATTTGTGCAAAATTGTTACCTTCTTTAGTCTGTCTGTTGTTAGGGCAGTCATTCAGGCAGGATAGTATAGATATCCGATCTGCGTTGATAGCTCCTACTTTACTATCCAAATAATGAACTGTTTTATTTACTAACCTCACGTTTCTGTAACACCCTCCTGGTCCCTGGTGGCCACAACGAGCAATAAATCCAGCAATTGTGAGAGGATACCAAAACGTTTGCTGACTGACACTAACTCAGATGCAGTATTGCAGATGTCTGAAACAGTTCGATGCAAACCTTTTCCAACGCGGATGTAAAGAAAGTACATTTATTTCCTAATGCACTTTATAATTAAAAACCAAGTTAAGGTGTAACATCTTTTTAACTTAGGACAAAACGACTTATTTAAATGTTTCGGAAATCTGCTCGGTCAGTACCGCCAAGAAACTGCGAGGTTTTTTTTTTCTTTGCTGGCAATTGTCTTTTAGGAAATTTCTGGCAGTGTTAAGTTAGTATTATTCTTCTTTTATTTTTTAGTCACGTTGTATTGTCACATTCACTGTAAAGTCTAGTCCTCGTCCGTACAAGTCCGGTCCGCTTTTAGTGAAATTGGCGGCTGTTCCACTAAAACTTTTCACGGACAACCTGAAAAGTCACGATACACGCTTTCATTTCATTCCACTTCACTTGTGCACTTAGATTGATCTTTATTGGACAAAACACCACTAATATTATTAAATAAAACTCAAAATACACGAATTTAATGAATACAAAACGAAAACGCAACGTCACTTCGCAAGTTCCCGCCAAAAAGTCCTGTCTTTAGTGTGGGTGTAAGGTGTTGCCACATCAAGTAACTGTATATCCAGTGTGGCACGTTAGACACATCTGCGGCAGATTTATACGGTCGGCGAGACGTCGCCTCGGTCTCCCTCGGTCTCCATGTGCTATTGAATGTTTCAGCCAGTTTCGGTTCCACATGATGCACTTTTACAGCTTCTCCTTTTACATCACATTCTGATGAAATACTCTTTTACATCACATTCTGATGAAATACTCTTTTACATCATTCGTCTTGTTCTTACTTTAGTCACTCATATTGGTACCTTTGTGTATTATACAGTTAAATATAAATGTTTTATAACGACTCATGCCAAAGGTCTTTGGTGTAGACCCTGGACTCTTAATTAGGTCAAAATTTACCTAATTAAGAGTCTGTTGACTAGCCAGTTGTCGTGGTTGGTTAAACACAGTACATATCACAACACAGGTCGTGGGTTCGATTCCTACACAGATATTTGTGTGCATGAACATGTCCGTTTGTCCTGAGTAGCTGTAGTTATCTTTTTTTATTAAGTTGCCAATTAATAATGTCACGTATAGACATAAGAATTGCATACCATAAAGTACGAGTACCTACTCTACCACCGTGCTATGGTTTGCTCATGATGTTTTGACCCACGTTTTTCGCCGCGTCACACTGAGCTACCTACAAAGAATATCAAAATACTATTCGAAAATTTTATAACATTCCTCGATCAGCGCTTATGAATTTCAATTCTCCTCCCTAAAACCATTCCTAGTAAATATTATGTATTTAAATGCCTAGTCTAGGAGACACTTGGGAGGTGGCAATTTTCAAAATTGCACTCCACATTTTGCAAACAATTTCTTCGTGAATGGCTTTTAATACTCGTGCAGCACTGATCGGGTTTTGGATATAGTGTGGTATGAATAGCGGGCTAGTCTCACAAAATGGTGGACTATTTCTCTATTGAAAAATTAACTTTTGTTTTTAGATGATTTGTCTCGGATTTTCACGCATTTCAATTGAATTGATAACAATTGGCCATGTATTGTTATAAAATATCAATTCATGTTTCACAGACAATCAGGTCACCTTGAATTTTATTCTCCTTATATTTTTGGTGTTTCGTTTTAAAATCGCCAAATGATGTCATGAAAAATAGTTATTTGTTATACAAGAGTGGAAAGTTGTTTATTAACCGCGTGCTCAATTTTTGAACCCCTCGCTGCGCTCGTGATTCAATTTTAGAATCCTGAGCGTAAGCGAGGGAATCAAAAGAGCATGAGGTGAAAAATCTTTGCACTCGAGTGCAACACGTAATTTGTCATCCCACGTCAGCTAGGAAATGACGAAATGCAAAAAAAAGAAAATGGCGCGCGCAAAGCAAATTAAAAAAAAGTACACCAAGAAGGTTCCGAGTCTGGGTTTTTGACATTTAATATAATTGTTTTTTATATATTATAGTTGTACATTTGTCCAAAAATATAATATTCATTGTTTTAATTTAAGATAATATATTCTAGTACATCATTTGGGATCCTATTGTAGAAACGATCATAATTCCCGAGAAAAGATTTATTGCTTGAAGCGAGCCTGAATCTAGGTGTCACAATAAACTTTGACTTAATTAACCGATTCCTATGTACCTATAATCGCTTGCCCTTGTGAAAACGCTATCGCTTATCACCACATCAGAACCTGAAGCATTGACAACGGTAGACGTGTTAAGACATATTTGGAATAAATTCCTCGTCGTTCACGCAAACCCGTGCGATATGCATATAGCCATGATAATGTTGGATTCCTTTGTTAATGAGCATTCCACACGTTTTTAACTATGAGCTGGGATTTATGGTATTTCGTTAGTAATCTATGGTCTGTTAGAAATGTTGACTACTGTTGTTATTCGTTTCTATATCATGATTGATTGATGATGCAGACTTATTCACTGGTCATAGAACTCGTTTTGATAGTATTCATTTAGGTTGCAAGGTAAAACAGAGCTCGCCTGAAGGTAAACGTTACTGTTTGGGATTTAGCGATTTTCGTCCCCTATGGGGGTAAAATTGGGAATATAAGTTTGTCTAAAAATCTGTAATATTTAACGATATTGCACATTTTGATTGAAGATTTTTTGTTCTAAAAAGGTGTGATAGTTTGTATGAAAATTTCGTTCGGAAATTTCACGATACCTAATCGGTTGCTATCGTCTGGAGTTGACATTGTTGCAATCTAAATACTTATTTATAATTGAAGGCCATTGCAATGATATTGAACACGATAACGATTGCAATGATGTTTAACTATAGTTATAATGACGATCACTTCCGTTTCGGCGCACGCTATCCTCTATTCTCTATGGCATGTCATACTTCCTGTGAAAACTGTTACCGTGATTTCAGGAAACTTAAACAAGTTGTATTAGTTTTATTTCTGGCTGGACAATCTGTCAACTGTCAAGCACCTGCCGGTGTGTTCTGACAGTTGCATTTGTAAGTCAGTTGTGAAGGGTCGGCAACACATTGGCAATCCGCTTACCTTTAAAAAAAGTGTATTTTTCCATAGTACAGGCTCTGCTTAGTTTAGGTTTGTGTGAAGAATGTCCCAGGATATTTTATTTATTTATTACTGACTAGCTTTCCTCCCCGCATACCCCCTTAAGGGTTGAATTTCGAAAAATCCGTTCTTTTTCTTCGTCTACACGTCTTAAAAACAACACCTGTGAACAATCACCTTTCTATGTCCAAGGGTTTAAGGCTGGGCGTTGATGAGTCAGTGACTGAGGCCTTCTCTTTGTACTAGATGTACAGACTGTTTAATATGTGATATTCCATATGTACACAAGTTAATAATGGTGTTATGTAGGTACTCTTCGTGACCTTGTGCTACCGGTCCGTGACAAATGCGGATAATAACCGGCGCAATACGATTCAAATTAGCGTATCATTTATTCTACACGGTGATGGCGGTTTAACAAGTCGCTCCAATCATAAATGTATTTACCTCTCATTTTGTCATCATCCTTTTTGATCCGTATTTATTTATCTTATTACGCAACGTCAATGCTAGTCTAGCCCCCTTTCACAAAGCGCGATATGGAACTTCGTTCCAAAAAAGAAAAACAGAGGATAAAAGGCGGTATCGTAAAAGTTTTTTCATCACGTACATATAATTTTTGTATGTCTCACAAACGAATACCGGTTTCTTTTTATTTTTGACAAATTTTCGAGGCAAAGAAATTAATGAAAATATAAAATATGTTGTTATTATCGTTTGTAAGTAATTAGCAGACGATTGTAGTGCGATGCAGAAGTGACGCGTTGAGTTTCCACCCATTTCATTTCCACTACTCGCCGAGGGTTGTCCGGTTATGGGTGAAAACCGATTAATAATTTAACTATATTGATATTTTTATAATTATAAAACCTGTAACGATGAAACGATGCTGAGGTTAAGAGATCTCCCTCGGTCACGAATTTGGATGTAAAAGTTACCTATATTTCTATTTTTTCTACGATTAATATGATTTTCAATATACCGACAATCATATGATAAACTAAATCCTTATTTAGCGGATACCTACTTCATAGTAGGAATCCAATCCTTTGAAGTACCATTCATACTTTCTGAGATTTCGTGATTAATCAGTGAGTGGTGTTTCCCTTTTATATTTTTATAAAACCAAGCTTAACCGGTAATGTTCCGGTAAATATGACATCACTACCGGCAATAATTCGCACGTTTACCGACTACCTACCGTTGATTTATGCGATGCACTAACTGATGTGCTGTCAAATTTATCACTCGCTTTGTGTTGTCTGTCACTCCACTTATTGGTCGCTCTTTGTTCTCTTTTGTATCTGGGGTTCATATATGGACGATCGAAATTGTTCGTTGATATAAGTAACATCGATTTTAACGTGATTTTCAGAACGTTGAAATGAACGAATTCAATACAAATGGTGGCGGGAAAAGTACAATAATATATCTATAGAACAGAGGGGAAAGTTTTTTTCCATGTGAACGAATTCATAGTTAGTCACCTGGAACTGCTTACTAATCTTCTCTCATCCCAAACATAAAAAGCACCAAATTCCTGTCATTTATAATGAGTTCCTTTTTAGGGTTCCGTACCCAAAGGGTAAAAATGGGACCTATTACTAAGTCTTCGCTGTCTGTCCGTCTGTCACCAGGCTGTATCTCAAGAACCGCGAAAGCTAGACAGTTGAAATTTTCACAAATTATGTGTTGGGACACATATGCGAGTTGTGACGCGTGTCACATTGCTTAGCAAGCATTTTTATTGTTTAAACTCACATCGTACGTAGCGCACTGCAAACAGTTACCGTTTGGCAGTCTCGTTGAAAAGACAATTACAAGAGTTAGATTATATTCTGTTTTATGTAAAAATTATAACCTTCTGATTGGGGATAGTGGATAGACTATAATATAAACCCCACATTGGTGACCCCGTTGCCGCTATAACAAAAAATACTAAAAACTAAATAGAATAAATATTTAAGGGGGGCTACAACAAACGCGATTTTTTGCCCTTTTTTGCTCGATATCGATAATGGCAACAGGTAGGCACTTGAAATATTCACAAAATACTCAGTTGTATTTTTACTTTAATAATAAATAATAAAATAAATATTTAAGGGCCGTTTTTATTCAATTTATATAACATGTTGTTATCAAACAGCCAGTTACTTTCGCCTTGTTTATGAAAACAAGTAAACTATACATAACAAAATATCTGTTCCAGAAATGTTCAGAAAACAATATAAAAGTTAAACGCAACAGAAGTTACAAAGGTACGTACACTGTAGCAGACAATAGCATGTCGTCACGTCGCAGGTATATCGTCGCTCCGTGTATTGAATAGTGTACAGGGAAGGACTTGGGTGATTAGGATAAGGGCAAAAACTGGGCTAAAATACCACAACCCGCACATATAGTAATAACGAGGCCGAGGTTCGGAGACGCTTTTTACTATGCCTCTGTGATTGGTGAAAGATGGCTCTCAAGTGCAACACCCGGAACACATAGACTTGGTCTCTTTTTCAAATTAAGTTTAACATTGACTAATATAGCGTAGTAGAATGAAGATGCAAACATAACAAACAGAGTTAGGTAACAAGAAATCAAATAGCACTGACATTTGTTGGTCAATTTTTTTTATAGTTTACTAACGTAATTAGTGTGGGTTATATTTTTTTTATGTATTTTTGTATTAGTTTAAATATAAAATTGATAAAAATTTGAAGTCGTCAGATAGTCCAAAAATATTTAAAAATGCAACCTTGCTGAGTTTTTTGCCGGTTCTTCTCAGTTAAAAACGAACCGGTTGTAACGTCTGTAATTCGACATCCCTCCTATGACCTAGACTGAATTAATTTTTTTACTTTGTCTTATACATAATCAAGTTAGACCTCCTCAAGTTTTACCAATATTTTCGTTTCAGCACCTTTATCATACTTCAGTATATTAGAACCATTAATTTTAAAATTGAGTTTATAAATGTCGATACCCAACGCCCCAGTTGCCACTCCCAGGTCCCCCCCTGCCCAGCATTATTGTCTCTCGCTTGTCCGAGACTAATGGTCGTTATAAAGTTGGACAGCAATGCAATATCATCTTACACTATTCTGAGACGTATGTCTAATGGATGCAGGTATATTAATACTTGTTGCGTTCAAAATGGCCAACAAGACGTTATTGCATCGGGCTGCACTCCGCTCTATATATTTTCTTTGAGATATTACTGTTTAAAAGTGTTGTGAAATATATTTTACTTGGTGTACGCTATTAAGTTTTCCTTCGGACACTTTCAGGAGGTTCCGTATTGTAAATAATAAATAAATATCCTCGGACATTTGTTCACACACGGCTATCTGATCCGAAACTAAGCAGAGCTTGTAATATGGAAACCAGATCACTGATATACTACATGTACTACATTTTATTTGTAAATACATACTTAAATATATAATTACACCCAGACTCAGGACAAACAGACATGTTCATGCACATAAATGTGTGTCCTGGATGGGACTCGAACCCACGACCTGCGGCGTGATATGTTGCGCTTTAACCAACCACGCCAACCGGCCCGTCATTGTGATCGAACTGTAGTCTTATTGGGAAGATGTTCTTTCAATGATACATATTGCACAGTTCTATATCGTGCTCAGCTCAACAGATTTGTGGCACTAGGTTAATTTTTTTCTTCATAAATCACTGAGTACTTGCAATACACTTAAATACAATTGATATTTCGCACACATCATCGGTATAATATGACTAATTAGCAATATTGTAATTTTTGCTGACTTTAATTTGGTAGCAATGTTTTGAGGTCACTGTGTCAAGGTTATTAATGGCTGCTTATTAATACTGCTTCAAACGCAATTTAATTCGAAAGATTATTTTGATAGGTATGTTTGTGTGGTTGGATGAAATTAGGGATATAGATAGATGGAATCTTGGAGTAAACTAAAGTATGGGAAAACATTCGTTTCTTCGGCAATATGGAAACCTGTGAGGTAGCTAGAAGATATTCTGTAGGGCAGGCAAAAGACGAAGAGCTATCGAAGAAAGCGCCGCGGCACGAGTTACAGAGTCACCGTAATCCCCGTCGTCGGTTCCCCAAGTGTCCCCAAGTCATTTGAACCACCGACGCGACGCCTCAAACTGACATCGAACTGTCTTCAACTCGGAACTTAGCGCAGATAAGCGCCTTTAACTGGAACAGATTAGACGATGAACGTTTCGTTCACGAATTCACAAACAATTTGTCTCGATCTTATTCAATTAGGACGAAAGTTCCAGCGATTTCATTAAGTTGGGCCAAAAACTTTGAATTTGAGTTTTGATGATGAGAATAGAACTTTAATTTGGAAAGCATTATTATTTGTTATTCCAATCATATCTAATCCTTTGATTATTACTGAGAGTTATACTGATTTTATACCCTTGTAAAATCCTTACTCCCTTACGATATATTAATAAGCAATTCTCCAAATGACATATCTTTCTAACCAGTGATTTATGCTCTCAATTAAACTCTCAATATCAATCAGTCAGACATCATTAAGTATCAGAGAAAAATCTCATAAAAAATGTCTTTTAAAAAAGCTGCAACTCTTTTGGACTGCTCAAAGGCTGTAATAATATGACGCTACATATCTAAAGTGCAGGCTATTGAATAGCCTCATTTGCATGACAAGGAGTCTGCCTGCACTAGAGGACAGGAACAATGAACGGTATCACGCGTGACCATCATACTGATAGCATATTGATATTGTTTCTCTCGACAACGACAAAGTAATAGAAGATTATTGGGGCCGAGATTCAGTTGACATAAGTTGTGTATACATGACTGAGACAACATAACAAACATATAAAAGTCACAAGCGATATTATTGTTGAAGAAACTTCCTTTCTTTGAGAAGGTTACATGGGTTGTAGATATAAAAAGATGATGACGCAGGAGATTATATGAAAGATGGCCATAATCATGAAAAAAAAAGCAAAGATATCAAAGCTGATCGTTAATTAAATGAAATATCAAGGATCAGTAAAGGTAAAGGAAATATATAAGTTGATTGACTCGGTTCAGTTTATGGTTCGGTACTTCGTCGAAGCAGCAAATGAATCAAAGTTATCGAGACGTAAAATGCACACCGTCTTATGTTCAACCACCTTAATCAATATGAAGTGCATTGTAGATCCGGAAGGGTGCGTGTCCGTTGTTAATATCCGGACGAATTACTGAATAGACTAGAAAAATTAGTCGGCCATATTGCGGCGTAATAAGGAAATGTTACGTGCGGGCTATAGCCGTCTTTGAAATAGCTAGTGGTGCCTTATTTTTTACTTGTATTTTCTTGTGAGTAAAACTCCCCTGAGTTTAAACACTAAAGTCATCACTTTACAGTAACCGTATTGTGCTATCAGTAGCAAATAGAAATTCAGGTAATTCACATTTCCCTCTTCATTTTCGTTAAATGTCATCGTGGTAGAGTAATCATCGCGACAAACAGCGACTGGTATCAATTGGAACACAACATTTCACAAAGCCACAGAGATAGCAACTCCAAAATGTGATACATGATTTGGAACATGACCTATCTGATGCTCATTGGAATGATTTGGATACCGGCCAATCGCGTCGCTGCAGTTTGGGGAAATTACGGGTAAATATGACGCTTTTGAATTGCGAATTGAGTCCTCCAAATTCGAATGAGTTTAATTTGAATATCGAAACATTGTTGGATTTTCAAACGGGTGACAATGGACATAAGCAAGAATAGTCTAAGCTCCAATTTGAATGTATGCAAGTGGGTCAACAGCGCACTAAGTTAGACCACCTGTCGCGGGCAGAATGCTAAACAACACCTCGGTGCCGAATCTTAGCTGCTTTGACTTGGGACACATTGTTTCCAAGGTATATGAACAGAAAGGTAAAAAACCAAGGCTTAGTTCATGACAAAATAAGATAGTTCTATATTTCCTTTGACATGACAACGTGACTCATTTAGTTCGAAAGCGGTTTGAGCCCGGTAAAATATAGACCTAGATATTGAATAGAAGTGAAATTTAAAAACCATAGAACCATCATTACCGTCAGAAAATTGTATATTTTTTAGAATACTTCATTTCTTTACTTTAAAACTAATTTATAATAGTTATTTGTTAACGAAGCTTGCCGCCATTATGTCTCAGATTAATATTTAGCAGTTAAGTGAACCATTCTCCACGAATGTTGTATAAGTTACCTAAGATCGACTTCATACGTACCTGCTTACGTTCTAGCACTTCCAACATGATATCTAGATCATACATTACTAGGGTTAATACGTAAAATTGGTATGAATTTACACCGTATTACTTTTACCATAAAGATTAACACTACGGGGCTAGACGGAAAAAATTCTTACGAAAAATTGACACTTTTAGTGTCAGTGTCACTTTATTGTAAGCTGTGCGGCGTGCGCATGTTTCTCTGTCTCTCTCTCTCTCTCTCTCTCTCTCTCTTATAGAAAGCAAGTCAGATATATATATTTTTAATATATATATGTATACTCTAACTTCGTTCCATCCGGGTGTCCCTTGACACCTCTCAAGTTTTTTATAGAGTTTTGAGTTTGAGAGGTTATATTCTCTCTTTTTTGATCTTTCAATTCTAGTATCAGTAACTCACGCGGACTGTGTAAGGTTTTTATCGTGGAGATGGTTTATCTAGTGTAATTTCGTAGAGAATGCACCACGCAAAAGATATAAATCCAATTTAAAGTTAGCCGCCACTCTAGTTTTAAATTAGTTTAACTAATCACGTTTTTAAACTAATTCTCATTTTTTAAACTTCATTTAATTGAGTCAGTTTATCATGTGCAAAGTGAACGTTTTAAAAATAGCTTAGTTGTCCTTTATGACGATGTTAACACCAGAATTAACTAAGGCTTAACCTAATATAAATAAGGATCAGACGCATTTTAAAGGTGAAACGACACAAAGAGCTCGGTGCCGTTTTTGCAGTGATATTAAAAATCCGTGCGGGAAACAAAAGCTGCCATGAAAGCCCATCATTTCGCATAATCCCACCTCGGGATACCAACCTAAATAAGTATTTTATCCGATTTTATAATAAACTTGAGGATGTTGATTCACCGCCTTTGTCTGAAGCTTGTATTCTAGTGAAGCTAGTAGTCTTTTTTGGATTGAATAGATTTGGGAATATAGATATTTATTTACAATAGCTGTTCCGCGCGGTTTCACCCGCGTTCCCGTGGGATCTTATCTTATCCCGGGATAAAATAAGGTTCCCTGAAGGCTGGCAGCGTTTCCTCTTCGGATGGCCAAGCTGATGCGATGACCCGCCGGTCACCCGAGGACTCGATTATTTTTTTACATAAAATACATGTGAAACGACGAGCTTCAGACCACGGAATAGATTTAATTTAAAGTCCCCGAAACAAAATTTTATGGGTAGCAACATCGAGCGTTAAGAAAAAGCGTTGTATTTTTTATAGTAATATGTACTTGACAATAGATGGCAGCACATTGAATCGCTCTTAAAGAGCTATTTATGCTAGATATCAGGCGAGTCACCTGATGGTAAGTGATTACCGTCGCCTATAGACATTAGCAATACCAGGGGATTGTCTATGTTGTCGAACTTTTTTTACTTAGGTACTAAGGCCCTTAAGTGCAACTGCCGGAACTCACCGATAGGTGCTTGTCGACAGATTTTCATCTTGAGGGTGGTAGCCAGCCAGTCGAGTACGAAGTACTTAAAACCTTGTATTTCATAAAACTCCATGATTCCAATCGTAACTTTTGTGTGCCAGCAATTTTATAGGAAAAAGATATTCTTTTGTCATAAATGAGATTTCTGTGCGGACGAGAGCGGCCCTTAAAATTTTACGAGATTGCGTCGCGGCTCGCGGGACAAAGTTCGATTCCCGCTCTTTAGTGGTTACGCTGGGAAATATAATAGAAGTGGTCTTTTGTATGGAGGCAGGTGTATGTACCTAATACTTATTCAGAATTTTTTATGAAAAAACTTTTTCGCTGAAGTTGCCTCTAAATCACATTTGACAGAACTCGACCGTGTCGCTTTGATGTTTTGAAACTTGTACAATCGCTGTTGCTTGAAGGTCGTGGGTTCGAATCCAAATGATAAACATTTTTGTACATATACCTAAAAGTCAGTTTATTCAGAGTCTATAATAGAACAAGAGATATCTAGCTGTGTATCTAGTGTAATATGTATGATACTTTTATTATTATTTATTACTTTTCGTTTCTTATAATAATAATATATCTTTTTATTTAGTCATATTTTATTTATTTATTTAGGGCTTCTTTTCTTACCACATCATCGAACTGCAGAATTTAGAGGAAGTTGTTTAGAGTATATCTTGTGATATGGCCGTTGCATCACCCATAAACCGATGGAGGGTCCCACAGAATATCAGCGTTGCGTCAGTTGTCATTGACCGACGCAACATGATGCTGAGTGGCTGCCCTGCCGGCTTCACTTTGTGTCAGTTGTCATTGACCGACGCAACATGATGCTGAGTGGCTGCCCTGCCGGCTTCACTTTGTGTCAGTTGTCATTGACCGACGCAACATGATGCTGAGTGGCTGCCCTGCCGGCTTCACTTTGTGTCAGTTGTCATTGACCGACGCAACATGATGCTGAGTGGCTGCCCTGCCGGCTTCACTTTGTGTCAGTTGTCATTGACCGACGCAACATGATGCTGAGTGGCTGCCCTGCCGGCTTCACTTTGTGTCAGTTGTCATTGACCGACGCAACATGATGCTGAGTGGCTGCCCTGCCGGCTTCACTTTGTGTCAGTTGTCATTGACCGACGCAACATGATGCTGAGTGGCTGCCCTGCCGGCTTCACTTTGTGTCAGTTGTCATTGACCGACGCAACATGATGCTGAGTGGCTGCCCTGCCGGCTTCACTTTGTGTCAGTTGTCATTGACCGACGCAACATGATGCTGAGTGGCTGCCCTGCCGGCTTCACTTTGTGTCAGTTGTCATTGACCGACGCAACATGATGCTGAGTGGCTGCCCTGCCGGCTTCACTTTGTGTCAGTTGTCATTGACCGACGCAACATGATGCTGAGTGGCTGCCCTGCCGGCTTCACTTTGTGTCAGTTGTCATTGACCGACGCAACATGATGCTGAGTGGCTGCCCTGCCGGCTTCACTTTGTGTCAGTTGTCATTGACCGACGCAACATGATGCTGAGTGGCTGCCCTGCCGGCTTCACTTTGTGTCAGTTGTCATTGACCGACGCAACATGATGCTGAGTGGCTGCCCTGCCGGCTTCACTTTGGTGTCTACCAAGATTAATATTAAGGTTGTTAGGATTATTATTATTTTATTTATTTTTTGTTGTAATCTGATGCCAATGTGTTGTCCAATAAATGATTTCTTATTCTTATTTAAGTTGGGATTGCATGTTAAACCATACACTTAATAATTTATATATAACGTATATTTAGAAAAGGTCTGTATGGTCGCTCGTTGCCATGTGTTGCGGTCGGTCAGTACAGTAGCCACCCGAAATGTCAGTTGTGATAACCAATCAAATCGTTTGTTACACGTTTTCTCATTATTCTATTCCAAATGTTGGGTTTTTTTTTTAATAGTTTTGAAAAAGTGGCTTAATTACGTGACGTTAAAAATACCTAAAGGCGATGATAGCTCAGTGGTAAGTGACGTCGGATACCGCGGCGAAGGTCGTGGGTTCGAATACTTACAATGAGCTTGAGCTTTCGGTGAAGGAAAACATCGTGAGGAAACCACAGCACGGTGGTAGGGTACTTTGTAGTACTCGACTGGCTGGCTACCACCCTCAAGTTGAAAATCTGTCGCCAAGCACCTGTTGGTGTGTTCCGGCAATTGCACTTGAGAGCCAGTTCGCCTTAATAAGGTGTACAACACATTAGCAATCCCCTGGTATTGCCAATGCCTATAGGCGACGGTAGTCACTTACCATCAGGTGACCCGCCTGCCTCGTTGTCACTTGTGACATAAAAAAAAAATAAAAAAAAAAAAACCTGTATGGAAATATGGTTGAATTACAATACATTAACACTAGAAGTGCCGAAACTTAAGACCCCCCTCGAACCGCCGCCGTGACAATTTTGTCCCGTTATATCTTTCACGACGTTCATTAGCTTAAAGTATGAAAAAAACTTAAAACAATATGTATGTACTTGAACCAATATTGATTTATATATTTAGCCCATTTTTATCGACCATAATGAATCCAGGTCTAAGTTATGTGCACCAATTGCACCACGTATGTAAAGTACAGCAATAAATGCCTCTAATTCTTCCATCGTCATATTATACCAGTCTTTATCTTTCAATTCGCGTAGTACACTCTAAGATATGCTGCATCATTTTTTTTTAAACCCTTAGTAGCCAAGCACTTTTGCAAGTTTCATCCACGTTTGCGTTTAGCACGTGGAGTTGGCCCAATGCGATCTCTAAAAACATTTTGGCATCCATACCTACCAGGTGTACTATCACTGCTTCAATTACTGTCCAGACAGTCCATCGGAAGAAACAAGTGTTGAGCCTGATGTCGTTTCAAAACGAGGGTTTGTCAATGCCTCGAACTCCTCGATTTCGAACTCTTCGATATCGTCTTTGACTTGGCACTTGATGTTGGGCTTCAGTCACGATGCTGATCAAACTTGTTATAGAGAGACCTTGAGGTATTTCTCTTTGAATAGTGTCATCAGAAGAAGAAATGAAACTATTTTCTCACTCGTAGTCATCGTCAGAATATTCCAAAGGCTCGCTATCTGATTCGTCCTCTAAAATATCATTCAAACTGGCTGGACACAATGTCTTGCAGTTTCAATATTCTGCGACGTTGACTAGACATAATTATAATACGTGAGGTATGCGCTTGTAAAAACAAAAAACCGGCCAAGTGCGAGTTGAACTCGCGTAGATAGGGTTCCGTACAATGCCAAAGTCAGTGAACGTATTATATTGAGTTTACCACTTTATTTTCAATTGATAGAATTCTTATAAGTTTCCCTGTAATCTACAAGCAATGAACTATATTTTTTATTTTTTCAAATTTCTTGGCAGTAGTTTCGGTGATCAGGGGGGGGGAATGGTCAATTTTCGTCTTCTTTCATGAATAAAATCAAAATTATTTATTTTACAACAATAACAAACCCTTTCATTTGATATAATATGATACTGTAAGGTTTCCAAACTTAATTTCCTAATTTGTCCCCCAAAAATGACCCTTATATATTTATTTACTTTGCACATCTGTGTTTGGGTCATAGAATTACACCATCCTACCAAATTTCACCTGATTCGGTCCAGTAGATTCGGAGCAAATGTCTGTGACATGACCGGACAGACAGACGTACAAGTGGTTGTAAAAGGGTTCTGTTTTCTTTTTTTTTTGTACGGAACCCTAAAAACTTGCACTCTTTACGTGAAACGACGAGGAAGTAAATTTAAATAATCACTGCTCCACTGTTTAGTTGACCTGGAGGGTCCTGCAACTAACCAGAGCAATGAGCATTACTGCTTAGAATCTTGGCGGGACAAAAATGACCCGGCGGCAATTCTAGGTAAATAGCATATTATTTAATTTGCTATTATTTTTATTTAATAGAAAACATATAGAATATGATAAATACAATAAATTATGAAAAGTCAAAAAGTTTCACGGTCCTGAGTAGAAAACATAAAAAGTTATTGACGATGAAACTTGCGGGTGGGACAAAAATGGAACGATGGCGCTTCTAGTGTTTAAAGGCTCTCAAATGCAATTGCCGGAAAATATCAACAGGAGCCTGGCGACAGATTTAAAAACTGAGGGTGAGGGTGGTAGCCAATCGGTATAGTTCCACAATTGTTAAACATTTGAAAAACGAAGCCATTATAGTAGTAGTATCCAAAAATATTTAAAAAATGTAACCTTGTTGAGATTCTTGCTGATTCTTCTCAGTTGAAGGCTGACTTCCGAACCGGTGGTAACTTCTGTAATTCGACCTTCATAAGGGCCCTTCTAGGGCCTAAACTGAATAAATGGTTTTGACTTTGACTTTGATGTTTCCCTTCACCGAAAGCTCAAGCTCTTTGTACGATTCGAACCCACGACCACGTCACATCACAACCACAGCTATCATCGAAAAACGAAATCCACTCGATCTAAAATAAATGTACATAAATTACATACTGAACTACCCAAATCCAGTAATCAATCATATGAAACCTACACGTAGGTACGCACATAGAGTTTAATATGTCATCTCATAATCCACCGCGCCTGTCCATCAGTCAGTCAGTGCGTCCGAGCCCCGAGCCACTCACGATTGGATTAGTGGGGTCACCAGATCCACCGATCTATTTTTGTAGATTGGCTTAGTGTATTCTTGTTTTTCTATATTCTCTGCCCTTTGACTATACTCTTGTTGTATTTGTTTGTTGCTTTTTAGGGTTCCGTACCCAAAGCAAGCTTATTGAGTGGCTTATTGAGAGATGTTTATACACCCTAGATGATTACTTTAAATATAATGGTAAATGAGTGGACAGATTCAGACAGGTTAGGTAGAAGTAGTAAATTGACTTGAATTAGGTTTTTTTTTTTTTTTTTTTTTTAATTAGATTTGAACATTTTTATTTTTATTCTTTGACATTATATAACTTTATAATTGTGCATGCTATTATATAGTGAAGTGTGTAGATACTTTTCAATTACCTACCATCATTTGTACGACATTTCTAGCGCAATATACTATTTCATACTAAAAAAAAAAAAAAAAGGGTAAAAACGGGACCCTATTACTAAGACTTCGCTGTTTGTCCGTCCGTCCGTCCGTCTGTCTGTCTGTCTGTCACCAGGCTGCATCTCAAGAACCGCGATAGCTAGACAGTTGAAATTTTCACAGATGATGTATTTCTGTTGCCGCTATAACAACAAATACTAAAAACAAAATAAAATAATATTTAAGCCCTCCTCCCATACAACAAACGATATCAATAATGGCAACAGGTACGCACTTGA
This sequence comes from Ochropacha duplaris, assembly GCA_951361185.1. Lineage (NCBI taxonomy): Eukaryota > Metazoa > Arthropoda > Insecta > Lepidoptera > Drepanidae > Ochropacha > Ochropacha duplaris. Next base: position 357,079 of record OX592702.1, on the reverse strand, counting down.
AATATTCAGATGTATTTTAACTTTAATAATAAAATAAAATAATAATTTAAGGGGGGCTCCCATACAACAAACGCGATTTTATTGCCGTTTTACTGAACCCTTCGTGCGCGAGTCCGACTCGCACTTGGCCGGTTTTATTTCACGACAAAAAATATTATATATCCTTTCTATCTATATGAAAATGATAGATAATACTAATTTTAGTCCTGTCAAAATTAAGTTTAGTTATCTCGACTAAAAATATCTTTCACGTTCCCACTGTATGAAGCTGAGGGATAACATAAATTTTAGTCTAGTCAAAATAAGTTTAGTTCTGTTTTGTGCACAATAGAATTGGCACCATTGCCAATGTGTTGTTTTTTTTTTTTTTTTTAAGAAGATTTTTGGCCTGGTATCGAGACCTTTAAGCCATTTCTTTATTTTAAATATTCATATTTTATGTTTAGTCACGTTTTATTGTCACTTTCACTGTAAAGTCTAGTCCTCGTCCGTACAAGTCCGGTCTAATTTTAGTGAAATTGGCGGCTATTCCACTAAAACATTTCATGGACTTTTTGGGGACAACCTGGAAAGTCACGATACACGCTTTCATTTCATTTCACTTCACTTGTGCACTAAGATTGATCTTTATTGGACAAAACACCACCAAAATTATTCAATAAAACTCAAAATACACGAATTTAATGAAAATAAAACGAAAACAAAACGTCACTTCGCAAGTTCCCGCCAAAAAGTCCCCAATGTGTTGTCAATCAGTTGTTGCCACAGACTTCGAGGTGTTTATTTTTGGAATTAGGTACATTGTTGAAATGCAACGATGCTATCCAATAAATATCTTTATTAGAAACAGCTGTCCGCCTGGGATTTTATCTTTTCTTATTTTTACTAATATTATAAAGCTAAGCGTCGTGTGGCGGGTCGCTCACTTCCCTATAAAATGTGCGAGGAGGGCGATGGCTGCCACGCGCGTCATACTTGTGAACAGGTGCTGCTTGTGGGGGCTGGTCTGTGCGAGTTTGTTGTTTATTCAGTCAGTCATAATTAAATTCTATAGATTACTATTTTTGCCGCCATAACACGCAAATATCGTCAGTGAGACTAGATAAATAATAATTATTGAATGTAATAGGTGTAAGTTGTTTTTGAAAAGAGTAATTGCTGAGTTTATTGCCGGCTCTTCTCAGCAAAAACAACCTTCCGAACCGAGCATTTAGAGTCTGAATATTCATAAGTGCCTGTGAAGGCCTATTTGGATGAATAAACAATTTCATTTCATTTCATTTCATTACGGGTTGTTTTTGTAATGATTTGTAGACATTTCCTTAATCCAATTCCAAAATAAATACACTTTCCACAGAACATCTGGTCATTAATTGGAACTTAAAATGAATTCCAACTGCATTTCCAATTAAAATTCGATGCAATTGCTGTCACTTTAACAATCCTTCAGTGATGCCTTTTATTTAAATTACTTAAATAAATTAAAATAACGGATGCGTCGTGGCACCCTGTAGCTGTATATAAATGTTAATTTATCTAAGTATTTTAAGGCGATGATAGCTCAGTGGTAAGTGACGTCGAATACCGCGGCGAAGGTCGTGGGTTCGAATCCTACAATGAGCTTGAGCTTTCGGTGAAGGAAAACATCGTGAGGAAACCATAGCACGGTGGTAGGGTACTTTGTAGTACCCGACTGGCTGGCTACCACCCTCAAGTTGAAAATCTGTCGCCAAATACCTATCGGTGTGTTCCGACAGCTGCACTTGAGAGCCAGTTCCCATCTAGGCTTTGTGTGCTTACCATCTTCGGCCACATCATCACTTACCATGGTGAGATTGTGGTCAAACACAAGCCTATCGAGAATTAAAAAAAAAAAAAAGTATCAATGAGAATGAATAAAGGATCTGGAAAACATTTCGATTCTAGCTTAACACCTTCAAATCTTAGTGTCCATTTAACTTGTACCAAATTCCTTCCAGTATTTCATTAATGTCAATACAAACAGATCTATAAAATCTGATGGTAAGCGGCCACCGCCGCCCAGATCATGAAGACTGATTTACGCCTATCGTAACTCTGATGGACAGCATTGATTCCAGGATGTGGACCCGTGTGCTAAGTTTAATCAAAATCCGTTCAGTAGTTTTTCCGGGAAAGAGTAACAAACACATAACATGTTACCATGTTCCCAATATTTGTATAAACTTTTTTTATATGAGAAAAACTCTGAACATAAATAACTCCAATGAAATGGAAACAATAGCGTATTCACTAAAACGTGTTTAGATATTTATTCTGCGTAAATAAATAAAAAGAACTGGTCAAGTGCGAGTCGGACTCGCGCACCGAGGGTTCCGTACAAACTTGTAGGTATTTAAATAGTTCGTCCTTGGTAATTCAGTTTCGATGATTTTTCGATTATGTTGCTTTTTTGCGGATGTAATTGCCAATTTTCGGTTTACGGATTTATTCCTTTACATGATATTGCGTCTTGCCAAATTTCATGTGGGGGCTGGTCTGCTTCAGTTTGTTGTTTATGAAGTCAGTCATAATTAAATTCTATAGATTACTATTTTTGCCGCCATAACACGCAAATATTGTCAGTGAGACTAGATAAATAATAATTATTGAATGTAATTATTAATAGGTGTAAGTTGTTTTTGAATAGAGTAATTGCTGAGTTTATTGCCGGTTCTTCTCAGCAAAAACAACCTTCCGAACCGAGCATTTAGAGTCTGACTATTCATAAGTGCCTGTGAAGGCCTATTTGGATGAATAAACAATTTCATTTCATGATTCTAGGTCAACGGGAAACTGTATCCTATAGGTTTTGATTCCCTTGCGAGTCAAAATATGCGACATAACCGGCCGTAACTATTGATTGCTTTGATGGAAGTTTGATTTTTTCACAGCTCCTAGGGTTTGCAGACCTGAGTATTTGATATTAATTTCAACCTGATACTTCCACGCGTCCCTGAAAAGGGAAAGTGATCCTATAAGGGTTCTGTTTTTCATTTTGAGGTACGGCACCCTAAAAATGATAAGGAATATAAATATTTATCTGTGAAGATGTTCGTTCATGACAAGAGATCACGTTACAATACAGACTTTACTTTGTTCCGGCCAGCGACAATGGCGACAATGGCGACCTCCAACTGACCAGTGGGGGTATTATATTCCTTATATCTATTTAAAGAACCTATTTTTCCTAGATTTTCATATTTTTCGTCACAACATGTATTTGACCACATCATGGTTTATTTGAAATACCATAAGTGAGAACTAGGCTGGAGGGTCACCTGATGGTAAGTGAATACCGCCGCCTATAGACATTATCTATACCAGGGGATAATGTGAGGCTCTCAAGTGCAACTCACTCGGCGCCAGATTTTAAATTTGAGGTTCAAGTTCATTACAGCATTCGATTCGAACCCACGACCTTCTTCTACCAAAGCTTTAGCAGTAACTGTAATTCGTAGCACATGTCGACATTAATAATAATCGTTAAATTCTATACAGCACTTCAGAAGCAGTAAGCACTTTGTACGAGATTTCATTAGTTGTTGAGTTATGTTGTGTTCAAATTTAACGATGAGAACGTACCCATTGTGGTTCCGTATAGTGAGATTGACTCGGCGAGCGTGACGTCACTCGCACAAAATATCGCGCCGTAAAATTCACGAACGGAAATTTAGAATGTTTTTTTGGCTTAAGACTCACAAAGATACAGCCGTGGAACTATAAGTGACTCGTCTATAGACATCAGAACTTGCCATTGTAATACCGACCTTTTTGGTACTGCATATTAAGGTAGGTAGTTGATCTGATGGTTAGACGGTATTGTCGTAAGGCAAGCAATACCATAAACTAAATTACAGCTGGATCTTTAGTGCAAAAAATATCCTTCAAGAATGGCGTGAGATTTCTGCAGGGTCAGCAACGCGTCAGTGATAACCCTGGTGTTGCAGGGTTACGGTAACCGCTTACCATCAGATGGACCGTATGCTTACTTACGATGAACAGCAATTGGTTGACCTAAACGTTAGTGGGGCAAAGATTTAATAATAAATTAAATAAATATAAAATTCCATTACTCTTTTAAGACAGTTTTAAAGTACACAAATTAAAGTGGCGAAGACAAATAGATGGATGAAAGTGAATGGACTGGTTCTTTGTAGTTCAAACAGTTATCGGAAAGTTCTTGCGACTTCGTTTCTCTGTCATCTTTTAACTTGGACTTAAGCGCTAGTTTGGTCCAATGTTTGATCAAATGTACGTACGTTTCCATTGTTGAATAATTATGAGAAAAAGACGCTAGTTTTTTTCTATGTTTGATGAAACGTTCGTTTTCATTTTTGAATAATTAAGAGGAAAATTCTATTTAAAAAAAAATTATCTCTACTTTTTTCTTAATCAATTCACAAATTAAATAATAGACTTTAATTTTTGAATCACGCTATGCTTTCTCATGAGTGTCTATATTATATTTTCCATTCCCGTATCGTATGTGTCAATGTACACGCACACCCAATGTATTGAATCCGAGACGGATGGCAATTTGATTCGTCGCCCGCTATCTGCAGCGCGGCGCGCGGCTGCATCACAGTATCTTTATACTGTGGCTGCATGCAGCGCTGCGCGCATTTGCATTTAATTTCCCCGCAGCGCTTCAAGCGCTCACTTTTTATACGCTAACCTACCGGCTTATTGGTTCCTTCGCGTTATTGGCTGAGGTATTAATTCGAAAATTGAATTTGGAATACAGATTATTTTTAAGATGAAGTTTAAAAGTGGAATAGTTTATCTTTTCAGTGTAAGTAGGATGTATATTTAGAATTATCAGAGGCTCATGCTATGCAGCATTTTACAGTATATGTTTTAAAATAAGTTATGATTTTCCTGCACTTGTGATTTGTTTGTAATTGATATTGCTACTCAAATAAACTTCTAACTTTGCTTACTTAGCAAAATATTTGGTAACTTAATACGCTAACTTAAACTAATGCGTAGTTATATTAACTTGGAACAGTTTACACTGCGTTATTGTGAGCCAGCTTCATTAAGTTAGAACTAAGTCTTAGTTAAGCCTTAACATCTAAGCTAGAGCATGCAATTAGCGCATATACCTACGAGCAATTTTATCTGTTTTTATCGTATACTATGTTAAAAGATTTTTTTATATAAAAGGTATACTTTTTATTTTGGAGTTCCGTACCCAAAGCGTGCCATAGTTAGTAACATAAGTCACTATTTACCTTATATTCTAGTCAGTACCTAAGGTTTATTTTTGGTAAAATGAGTAGATTTTCTTTGACACATATAAATACTTTTTCTTAATTTATATCAAATAATAATTGTCAATTTAAACAACCCTTAATATTATCTAACCTATGAATTATAACGACAAAACTAAAAACAGAAACACCCCGTCATATTAATAAGTGCACCAACCGAGCACAGAACCTGAGACTATCTCTTCACGTCCGCGGACAGACGCGCTAAGCCGCCGCAAATTACTTTGTGAGCAAGTTTAAATTGCATTCTATCTAGGTGAACTATCAGATTTTCATAGTTTGAAAACTGAGTAAAATTACTAAGGTATTTGGTTCCTTGTTGCATACAGCATCCCCCCGCGGATTCTGTTACGATTTTTTTTTAAGTTTGTATATGTGTTCGAACACGCTTATCTCAATAATAATCATACAAAAATAACTATAATTAATTTCGCCCTTAATCACATTTCACACGATAGGTACAATCAAAGAAACCGGATCAAGGATAGATAAAGCTCTGAACACACGCACGACATCAAACGGCGCGATTTCTCGGTCGACTGCGCTCGTTAAGGCTAAGTTCAAACGAGCGACGAGTGCACAAACGATTCGATACATCGTTATGTGATTGTGCTTAGATGCTATACTAATAATAGTTATTGAAAAATAAAATACATTGTACAGCGTGATTGCAAAAGGACTACCGTAAAACTAGCAATGTTTGATTTAAAAGAATATTTTTTTGACAGTTCGGTTGATGTTCTTGGAAAGACACCTATCAAGCCACAGGTTGTGGGATCGATTCCCAAACCAGACAGGAGGTTGTGTGCATTAACATGATGTCCTGAGTCTGGGTATAATTATAGATTTAAGCCAAATCATTAGATGTTGCATATTGCAGTTTTATTTCAATCGTGTGCTAAGTTCCAGAATTACGAATACTGCATTTCCACAATGTTACAGGTTTATGTGTTTCCACTGAGATTTATTAACCTTTTTAATATGAGTATGCTTCAGGTATTTAAATTAGCATATAACTCAGCTGCCTTACATGCTAAACGTCCTTTTGACTGCAATTTTTCATAAATAATGACACTAAATAACATTCACTAAACACTAAAATAGTTCCTCGTCACTTCAACGCTGAAGTTGGGACCTCCCAAACTTAGTGGCGCAAACTAGTTAGAACCGGATCGTTCAGGATGCGCTCCGAAACTTGGTAACGTGAGTTGACTGCCAGAATTCCAAACTGCTATCTGGCATTTGATTTTGAAGTTGTTATGATAGCATTAGGAGCAGTGCAGTTCACGTCACTTGTTGTAAACAGTCGAATGAAAAGTAATTTAAACGGTAATCTTATAATACAGCCTGTATATGATTTTAGTTCGTTGACCTCTTTGAGACGTTACATGATTGGTTGATTTCTTTGAAATCTACGCTCTGATTGGACTGTACAGGTTGTTTACTTCTTATAAGCAAGGAAATGTGGAAAGAGGAAAGGAAGTCAATTTCCTTTAACTGAGTTATCAAAACTTCGATGAAGCAAAAATTCTCGTACCTTAAAGGAAAATACAACATTATATTCTCATAATGTTTTGGTGAAAAAAACTGATTGAACAATTTTGCATAAAACATAGCAGACTACATAAAAGTGATATTTTTATGCTAATTTCTTATATGAATCTTATCGTAGTACTTCGCACGAATCATGTTAATTTATTTGTCAATGAGCTATGACTCCTCCATAAAGGTGTTTTACAACTCCCCGGGCTGTACTGAAACCGATATTTATGGCTGACACCTCACACCGTCACACCACACACCGCTCTAAACGTAATCGCAAATGGAATGGAAAACTCGTGATTTGTTAAATAATGACTTTCCTTTTTTGCTTTCAGGTAATTTTTCATTTCAACGAGGTGGCAGATATAGTATGTGAGTTTTGATTTTAATAATGCTGACTGATGATATATCAAAGCTACTCTTTAAAGTTTACAAGGAGTTTGGTATGAAATAATGGCTTGTGACGTCGTAAATATTTAAAAAATGACTTTTAATTGGATATTAAAAATTATAAATAGTATGAATTTAAAAATAATATATTAGTATTTTTCGATGAAATAATACACTAGTTAGTGTTTAATTAAATATAGGCACTATCCTAATAGCTTTCCCTTAATAAAACAGCTATGACGCTAACATCCTATTGGACGTCATGTCAGAATATGCACTTGTAGAGCATTAATAATTGCATTTGTGTGCATTAAGGAATACATATTCAATGTTTATGGGATATTGTTTATATTTTCATGAATGCTTGGCTTGTCTCGTGGATTTCTCAGTTACCTTGGGAAATATAGTTTTAGGCTATGAATTATTTAGCTGTGATAACAATATTATTATGTTTAAATAAAATCTCTTTGACTTACAAAATGATTTTCTTTCAAAATCTTACAGTCGTTTATGTAAATGGCGTTCCTCGATGACGGAATTGTCCACAATCACGTGATTGAGTGTAAAATGTAACATTATCTGATCCTTTTCCATGCTAATGCTGTAATGGCGGGCCGTATTCATAGTGCGCCCGATGTAACACAGACATATCACTGTTTTTATTGATGGGGAGGTAGCTTAGAACCAGGAATAATACATAGGATTAAGAAATATGAAAAATTCACAAAAAAAAGAATAATGAAGAAAATTATTTTTGTCATACATTTTGTATAGAACGACGTTTTGACATGTCTCGAGATCGGACTGACAGATGGTTTAGTTTCACAATTGGTGACGCTGGAATCGGGTTCAACGCAGGACAACGTCTGCTGGGCCCACTAGTATTTTTTTAATTAATTTTATATTTACTTAAATATTAGAATTATTATAAACTTATGATTGTTTCTACTAGTGCAACAATACATAGTTCGAAGAATAGATTTTTCATCTCGCCGTAGACATTTTTAAGGCCAGTCTATGAATATCTCCCAATATCTAAAACGATTGAGATAAAATGTCCGACCGCTGATTGTACGCGCCGCGAGTACTTTGAGCAATTTGCGGACCGCGGGAGAGCCGGGGTGAGTGCGGGTTGTGCGGGGGGAAGCCCTCAAAGCCATTGTCTTTGCATTTCCCTCTAAGGACTTGTGATCTTGCAAATTGACTTTCGAAGTAACTGGAAACTTATACAAATCTGGCTTGGTAAGCGGTTCACTTGATGACGTTTTTACCAGATCGATAAAGTTTATATATGATGTTATGTATCGATTTATTTTTAGTAATAGTAGTAAATCATTTCGTTTTCAGGAGCGAGATGATAGTAGATATGATGTCAAATATTATGTTGGTCGTAAGTTCGAATCCGACATAATATTTCGGTGAAGGAAAACTTAACGCTTTTACCAGATTGATAAAAATAGATACATTTTCAGTAATAATATTCTAGCAGCGTATGTCACTGATAGTTATGGTCGTAGGTTTGAATTCGGGTGATAATGGGGGTAACTGAACGCAGAAGGCAAAATTCCCATCTGTATACACCCTCATTTTTTTTTCGGCAAGCAACTAAGAGCTCTTGAGAGCTAGTTCTCCACTAGGACTTGATTGCAGCCTTCACTTGACTTTGGCCACGTCATCACTAATGATGAAATTGTCTTCAGAGACAATTCTTTGTCATGCATCAACTGTTTAGTAAAACACAACTCGTTTATCTCTTTTTTTATGAATATTTATATACGATATTTGAATACAGATCTATTTTATTCCCCCTGAATTATTAATTTCTACTTAACACTATACAGGATGATGTATGGTAATAACTATACTAATACTAAGTTAGAACTAAGTCGGATTGTCGTCGGTTCAATTTGGAGTGGTGACGGCGGGACGAGTAAATCCTATTAATCAGTTAAGAGTTAGTTTACTGTTATACGCTTTGTGCTATGTAGTCTATTAATGTGATGTCTGGAGATTTACTAAATATTAGCGAAGTGCTTTTAATTAGAACTCTAAATTAATTGAAATACCTTATTTAATACAATGGCGAGGAGGTTGTACTGGCTACCATCCATCGGTGTGTTGCGGCCGGCAGTTGTACTTGAGAACAGTTGTCTTTAAGGAATTGTAAAAAAGGTCGACAACCCATTGGCAATCCCACTGATATTGGTAAAAAAAAAAGTTTCGATATAGAAATTAATATTTCAGTACCTATCTCTTTTTTCAATCAGATGATTTCTGTAGATCAGAGTATGTATATACACATACAGTTAGTGAATGAAAACATAACGTTTTTAGTTAGTTTATCCCTCACATTAACCTTGTCACGGAGCTCAGCTCTCCACAATAGCGCTTGTCTTCAACAGATAAACATAAACCTTGTCCGGGGCGCTCGCTGTGACGTTGCAACAACGTCATTTCGACCGCCAATTACACGGGACAGCACCCCTCATGCCAATTACACATCGCCCGTTGCGTGAATACTTGTTTACTAACTAACGTTATTAAAATTATATGTTCTTTTTAGATACATCCTGTACCTACTTTGTTTGTTTGCGTTGTAATGAAGCTTTGTTGTTCAAACTCAAAACATCATTTATTCAGTTGAGTCCCTGGTAAGGCACTTATGAACGTTACAATTGACTCTACCACCGGTTCAACATACACTTAAACTGAGAAGACTCCGGCAAGAAACTGTTTATTCTTAACTTCTATGACTAGAGGATTAAAGTTATACATCCTTTAAGTATATTAAAATTAAATCATAATAGTTCATGATTAAATAATATACCTAAAAACCTAAAAATAAATATGCCTGTCCTTTTGGAAAATCAACAAAATAATTATTTCGATGATTGTCCTCATAGAAAATATTTCCACATTTCGGCTACACAGTGCCTATATTCAATAAACATTATCTAACACTAACCAGTACCAAAATACACGTAAATAGGGAACACTTTGTTAAATTCAACCATTTTATGATTTTTTATTAGCAATTTAACAAAAAAGAGTAAATTTTTTGATGGTGTATTTTATGACGTCACAAGCAAGTATTTCCATACAAACCTCCATATAAACTATCGTTTTGACATTTCATTAAAAGAAGCTGATTTGATATGTCAGTCAACATCCATATTGTTCACTTTATCATCGACTAGCTCCTGCTCCGCGGTTTCTCCCGTATTTTCTCCACTCAGGAATAATATCCATTTCTATAGGTGAAATTATTTTTAGTTCCAATCAGTACGTACATTTTCGTTTCTAAGAAATAAATTACTACAAAATTTTATCTTAAAAGCATCAAATAATGTAATAACATAAAAACAAACTAAATAAACAACCGACCTCGAAGGACCAAGTAATCTGAGTTAAGAAACTCATTAAATTCCCCCAAAGCTTTGTTCCTTACTCCTGACTCTTGATACGTACAGCCGAAGTTAACTCCTGCATTTTTCAGGTGAGACTGTGAGTTCAGCCTAAGTACAGTTTATCTGGACTTTGTACCGACTAAGTACTCTAGATTAAGTTTTAAGCAGTTCTCGCGGTGGTGGGCTACGAGATAAGCGAGCAAAAGTTTTCACACCGTTCAATTTGGTTTGCATTTTTTATGTTGTTGCTAGTACTAGTACAGTCACTCACATAAGTGGCTGTAGATCGAAAGTTAATGAAAAAAAAAGTTAAAAGGTGTTATGTTGTGTATGAAAAAACCTCATCATCATCATCATATCAGCCGGAAGACGTCCACTGCTGGACAAAGGCCTCCCCTAAGGATCTCCACGATGACCGGTCTTGCGCTACTCGCATCCAGTGGCTTCCCGCGACCCTCACAAGATCGACGGTCCACCGTGTGGGAGGCCTGCCCACGCTGCGTCTTCCGGTTCGTGGTCGCCACTCGAGAACCTTTCTGCCCCATCGGCCATGAAAAAACCTACATGCTTTGAATTTCACTTCATGGATAGCTTAGTAAAGATGTTCAGCGGGACTTTTTGGCGGGAACTTGCAGAGTGACGTTGCGTTTTCGTTTTATTTTCATTAAATTCGTGTATTTTGAGTTTTATTGAATAATTTCACTGGTGTTTTATCCAATAATTATCAATCTAAGTGCACAAGTGAAGTGAAATGAAAGCGTGTATCGTGACTTTCCAGGTTGTCCCAAAAATTCCGTGAATGTTTTAGTGGAACAACCGCCAATTTCACTAAAGCTTGACTGGACATGTATGGAAGAGGACTGGACATTACAGTGAGTTTGAAAATGTGATGTGAATTATGACTATAACATAAAAGAAGAAATTGAAACTGAAGAAAATGTATGCGATTGATAGACTTTGTATTGACTAAATACTAAAACTGTGACAAATTGACCAAGACCATTTCAAATACTTTGACATTGGCAGAAATATCCTAAAAGGATGATTGCCAGCAACAAAAAAAAAAAAAAAAGATGTTCAGCAATTTTTAAGTTTTCATTTTATTTAATCAGTCTGTTTGTTATTCACTTGGCTTTTGACACTAAATTACTCTGACACCGAAAATATTCTCCAAATTACTTAATGTAGGTTAGAAAAATATGTATTTTCACCTTTATATAAGATCAAACCCGTGCGGAGAGAGCTCTGGTGTCCATAACACAAGTTAGTTCTTACTTTGGATACCAGAGGTTTCAACAAACACTTTTATTTCGTTTTTAACTTGCAATTACCTAGCTGTTCATATGTAAATTTTAGTGTTTTTGTTCCTTTTTTGTGAACCTATAACATATATAATGCTTCATTATCCTTTCAGCCTACAATACCCATCCAAAATCACTCTGTATACTTAAACACGCGTTTTAATATTCTGATGAGATCTATGTAATGTATTTAAATGAATTCTTGTTCGCCATTTTCGTGGCCACAACACCTAGAGCTCGGCTTAAATTATAAAATTCAAAACCTGCATTATTCAAGCGCTTTTCAGCATTTATATTATTGTTTGCCGCTGAAATGATAAAATAATTGGTTTTTTTTTTTTTTTGCACAATTTATTATTTTTTTATCTTGACTTAATGATATAGGTATTTTTGTTTGTAATGGATAAACTAAAAAAATACTTAACCGATTAAAAATGTTCTTTCACTTAAAGAAACGCAAAAATATTTTTTCGATTCGAACCCATAGTTCCTGAGATTAGCGCGTTCAAACAAACAAACTCTTCAGCTTTATATATTACAAGATGTTCCCCGCGGGTTAACCCGCGTTCCCGTGGGATCTTATCTTTACAAAATATAGCCTATGTCCATCAGGGATAATGTAGCTTTCTAATGGTGAAAGAATTTTTCAAAAAAAGTCCAGTAGTTTTAGAGCCTATTCAATGGAAACAAATCTTTCCTCTTTATAATATTGGTATAGATAAAGTATAGATAACTTCTATTCTACATCATTATTGTTTTACATATGTATCACTCTATCTGCTTTTTTAAACCCTATTTCTATTATTTTTATCAGATAATATTGAAACACTTTTTATGCCCGTTAAAAAATACCCCAAATAATTCAGATTAATTTAAATTAATTCCACATAAAAAGTAAAACACGGTACATTACACAATGTATCCAGTTCAAACAGATCTCTCTCAAAACAAACCTTTTTGGATCATTTAAAAAGCCACAATGTTTATGGTTAAAAGAGCGTAATGCACCCAATTGGGCGAGGTAAACAACATTATAATATTTGAGAGGGTAAATTTCCTGCGGAACCGCCGATACTGAGCATAAATCTACACTTAACTGCCTTCAGTGCCCATGGGCACGATTTCAGATGCGTTTAGTATGTAGCAAGTACTGGCGCTAGTATTGCAACAACGCTTCTTCAGATATTTAGTTGTCAACATACATTTTTGACGTTTCAAAGAAAAATTTATATTAGAGTAAGTATCGTCGTTGTTCCAAATCTTCTTCTAGGCTTTGTGTGCTTACTTTTGGCCATCTCTCTTACCATGGTGAGATTGGGGACCAATACAAGCCTAATCAAAGTAAAAAAAACACCTCTAAATTATCCATTCAGTATTCAATATGGTCGTCAAATTTAGCGGGTATGTATGTATGTATGTAGTTAATCATTAGATTTTTAGATTTCTCTTCAGCTTGTTGTGAGGTACCTGGTTCTACTTCACGTCTGCTGACAGCTACAGTCATAGCGCTTAACTGAGTAGGTCCCTGCGGTAGTGGAGCGGTGCGGGAGGGGTTACATTACATGTGACGTAACAGAACTGTCTGACTATACACGTGATGAATAGTAATGAAAATATCTCTTACGATATTTACATGTCGGTACCGAAATTTAATTGAAATTAAATTACACCAATACAATTCTATTATATTAGTTATGGATTGCATATTACAAGCACTTCTTAGTTTGGGGTCAGATAGCCGTGTGTTTAAAAATGTCGGAGGATATTTTTATTTCTAGATTTTTTTACATTACTGCCTATGTTCTTTGTTTTTTTTTTATGTCACAAGTGACAACGAGGCAGGCGGGTCACCTGATGGTAAGTGACAACCGTCGCCTATAGACATTGGCAATATCAGGGGATTGCTAATGTGTTGTACACCTTATTAAGGCGAACTGGCTCTCAAGTGCAATTGCCGGAACACACCAACAGGTGCTTGGCGACAGATTTTCAACTTGAGGGTAGTAGCCAGCCAGTCGAGTACTACAAAGTACCCTACCACCGTGCTGTGGTTTCCTCACGATGTTTTCCTTCACCGAAAGCTCAAGCTCATTGTAAGGATTCGAACCCACGACCTTCGCCGCGGTATCCGACGTCACTTACCACTGAGCTATCATCGCCTTAAACTAGTGTTTTCCTTTTACTAGTGTTACTGTCGTAATACCTATAAATAGCTTTACAAGTAACAAACGGTACTTGCCTACTCGCCAAGCAAGTGATGTGAACGCGTCACCGGCGGCATTTCAATAAGGACCCGTTCGGCACCTACGGGACCGTATTGTTGGGCACGGCCGCGGCCGGCGAATCCTAATGAAACCGCTTTGTTACTTCTCGTATCAGGATCAAATGTGGCAAAGAATAAAGGAGTTGCAAGAGGCGATAGGCTTGTTGTAGCCAGGCCACTAGGGTGGAAACGTACCTTTATTCGTTAACTAGCTGTCCCGGCAGACCTTGTTCTGCCCTATTTCTCTAAAACGCGTCTTTGTTTTGTTTCGATTGACGTCAAATGTTTGACAGCTGGGGGTTTGTTTGGGAAAAAGAAAAGGGCTGTTTTTAGGGTTTTCCCGGCAATTATTCGATTTTTTCTTGCCTTAAAAACCATCCTTGGACAACAAAGAACATTTAAAAAAAAGATTTGGCCAAATTGGTCCAGGCGTTGTTGAGTTATGCGCTTACCAACACATTTTGCGATTCATTTTTATATTATAGATTAACAATACAAAAAAAATGTTAGGGAACTTCAAGCAATAGATGGGCCAGTTCGTATCATGCCACAGGTCGTGGATTCGATTCCAAGACAGACATTTCTGTACATGATCATGTCTGTTTTTTTTTATACCACTAGGTGGCAAACAAGCTTACGGCCCACCTGATGGTAAGCGGTTACCGTAGCCTGTTTGTCCCGAGTTTGTGTGTAATTATCTAAGTTAGTCACCTGTATGAAAATTTCAAGTTTTAACCCCAGCGTCAAACAGTTAGGACAAGTATTTTTATACGTATACTAGCCTAGTAAAGTATCCTGTCTGTATGTTACCTTCTCACGCCTAAACTGCTGAATATTTTTTTATGAATTTTGGTAAATAGGTAGATGGGACCTTGGAGAAGGACATAGGATACTTTTTATCCCGGTAAAAGATAAGTTCCCTCAGAAACGCGGGGATAGCTAGTATTATATGTTATGAAATAAATAACTAGAGCCATTAAGTAAGTCATGAGCACTCCACCTAAGTGTAGGCCTTGTACGAACATGTCCCGGGACATTTATTTCTCTAATATAACTCTATTATTTAGGTACCAAATTATCTTACACAAAAAGCTCTTCTTATGTATTTTTTTTTTTTTTGTACTTCATGTAATAACTATATCATACAACATATTATAAATGTGAAAGGTTAGGATGTCAAGATGTTTGTTACTCTTTCACGCTAAAACTACTCAACGGATTTCTATGAAACTTGGATCCTAATGAATATGATGTCCTACGAATATCGCTGCGAGCGATTAATAATTTTAAATCTGTGATATTTTCTAAGATATTCATTTTAATGATATAGGTATTGTAAAGGACAATTTTAATCACAACGTATCTAACATATTTAATTGGATAAGTTTTTTTAATTTTTTATATTCTGTATAAGCTTGTGTTTGACCACAATTTCACCATGGTAAGTGATGATGTGGCCGAAGGTGGTAAGCACACAAAGCCTAGATGGCAACTGGCTCTCAAGTGCAGCTGTCGGAACACACCGATAGGTGCTTGGCAACAGATTTTCAACTTGAGGGTGGTAGCCAGCCAGTCGAGTACTACAAAGTACCCTACCACCGTGCTATTGTTTCCTCACGATGTTTTCCGTCACCGAAAGCTCGAGCTCATTGTTGGATTCGAACCCACGACCATCGCCGCGGTATCCGACGTCACTACCGCTGAGCTATCGTCGCGTTTAAATAAATTAATATTAATACTGTATTGTTTAAAATAGCGTCGTAAATAACCCATTACTTTTTAGTAAAAGATAAAAAATGTTAACCCCGGGTTATCCTTGAGATAGACATTTAGACGGGCCGGTTGGCGTGGTTGGTTAACACACTGCCTATCACGTCGCAGGTCGTGGGTTCGATTCCCATCCAGGACAGACATTTGTGTGCATGAACATGTCTGTTTGTCCTGAGTCTAGGTGTAACTATCTATTTAAGTATGTATTTACAAAAAAAAAAGTAGTATATGTATTATATCAGTCATCTGGTTTCCATATTACAAGCTCTGCTTAGTTTGGGATCAGATAGCCGTGTGTGAACAAATGTCCGAGGATATTTATTATTATTATTATTTATTATTATTTACTTTCACGGACAAGACTAGCTATTTACTGAGTAAGTAACTAAGTATGTGCAAATCCTGTGTGGTACCTAAGCTGTGAACATAGTAAATGTTGTGAATAAACATACCGTTTGATGTGAGTGAAGAGTAAAGGGTCCGTCTGTTGACTAGCGTGATGGCAAGGGACTGACAGGCTTGCCAGTTGCGTAAACAATTGATTGGCCCTGACCTTCTGTTCTATTGTTTTTTATAGTCAAAGTCAAAACCATTTATTCAGTTTAGGCCCTAGAAGGGCACTTATTAAGGTCGAATTACAGTTGTTACCACCGGTTCGGAAGTCAGCCTTCAACTGAGAAGAACTGGCAAGAAACTCAGAGTTATATCTGTGTAAAATCGTAGAGAAGTATTTTTAAGGCTTTACATCTTTGATTTGCAATAGTCCTAATAACGCCCACTGCACCGGCTACTCAGCAAGGCAATTTTTAATATTATCCTATCAGACTTCTGATAAGTAAAAATGACATTTGTCAGAAGCAGTTTAGAGTTTACTATCGATTCCGTCAACTGAATTGAAGCGAATGATCTTATGTGTATTTGTGGATATTGTTTTACGAAAGTGGAGCTTCTATTAACGTATGTGTTCTTTGTCTCAATGGTTTGGATTCGCTTGAATGGATACCGATAAACGTTTGACAATAGTTACTGTACTAAATGTAATGCTTTTGCCATTTTATCCTCTATGTTCTTGTTTTTACAAGGTCTCTTTTTGTTAGGCTATTTGATCTGATTCAAGTCTATTTTTTTCCCGGGTTTTTTTTTTTTTTTATGTCACTAGTGACAACGAGGCAGGCGGGTCACCTGATGGTAAGTGACTACCGTCGCTTATAGACATTAGCAATACCAGGGGGACTGCCAACGTGTTGTACACCTTATTACAATGCCTTAAGGGCAAGGGCAACTGGCTCTCAAGTGCAACTGCCGGAACACACCAACAGGTGCTTGGCGACAGATTTTCAACTTGAGGGTGGTAGCCAGCCAGTCGAGTACCACATAGTACCCTACCACCGTGCAAACCGGGTTTGGTTAGGTCCTATGAGAAGTTTTTAATTCCTGTGTAATGAGTTTTACTGGCCCGCATTGGATTGGACATTTTCTCGCTGTATTTTACATACGCCTTCCTAGGATATGTGAAGATTTTTATCACTAATAATTATAGGTTTATTTACAGTAGCCGGAAATAAAACTAGGCTTTCTAAACAAGATTTAAGCATCTGACCAAGATTAAAAGTAAATATTTTCGTTGTCTCCATAAGTCCCTCCCAATGTCATCCCAAAGAAAAATGGTTGCCAAAGCCAATGTCTACTTAACAGATATCAGTATTTTTAATACTTGTAAAATACCTAGTATAAAACTATTTATTTAAAACTATCAGTTAGTATGTGAGAGTGGAATCTAGCAAAATAAGAACGATGATAGCTCAGTGGTAGTGACGTCGGATACCGCGGCGAAGGTCGTGGGTTCGAATCCTACAATGAGCTTGAGCTTTCGGTGAAGGAAAACATCGTGAGGAAACCACAGCACGGTGGTAGGGTACTTTGTAGTACCCGACTAGCTGGCTACCACCCCACTTACCATGGTGAGATAGTGGTCAAACACAAGCTTATCTAGAATTAAAAATACCAGTACCTACCACTATTAATTTAGCTCAAACGCTCACACTTGCTGATGGTCCATTAGATGCAATATTTTTCTGTTCAATTATTTTAATGTTAAAATTTATATAAAACCTATTGGATCACATTTTAAGGTGTTCATAAAAGTCATATATCATACAACAACACTTAACAGTCCTAGTTTCAATACTATTCCACAATATTCAGCTGCTATAAATGAAAACTTACTTTCGCAAACATTCTCTTAATGGCTGTAACAATTTTCCCACTTAATACCTTCGGTTCCCCGAAGTGTCGACATTCGCTGTATTTCAACTGAGTTTTGAGTTATGTCCCGCGTATGTACCTATTTACATTAGGTTCTGCTTCATCTGAATTGTTAGTTTAGGTCTAGAATTTATTACTGCCATCTCTAACGTCTCCAAGATATGTTAAACGGATTATATCAGTATTATTTTTAGGGTTCCGTACCCAAAAGGTAAAAACGGGACTTTATTACTAAGTCTTCGCTGTCTGTCCGTCTGTCTGTCACCAGGCTGTATCTCAAGAACCGCTATAGCTAGACAGTTGAAATTTTCACAAATTATGTATTTCTGTTGCCGCTATAACAACAAATACTAAGGGGGGGTCCCATACAACAAACGCTATTTTTTTTACCCTTTTTTGCTCGATATCAATAATGGCAACAGGTAGGCACTTGAAATATTCACAAAATACTCAGTTGTATTTTTACTTTAATAATAAAATAAATATTTAACGGGGGCTCCCATATAACAAACGCTATTTTTTTTACCCTTTTTTGCTCGATATCAATAATGGCAACAGGTAGGCACTTGAAATATTCACAAAATACTCAGTTGTATTTTTACTTTAATAATAAAATAAATATTTAACGGGGGCTCCCATATAACAAACGCTATTTTTTTTACCCTTTTTTGCTCGATATCAATAATGGCAACAGGTAGGCACTTGAAATATTCACAAAATACTCAGTTGTATTTTTACTTTAATAATAAAATAAATATTTAACGGGGGCTCCCATATAACAAACGCTATTTTTTTTACCCTTTTTTGCTCGATATCAATAATGGCAACAGGTAGGCACTTGAAATATTCACAAAATACTCAGTTGTATTTTTACTTTAATAATAAAATAAATATTTAACGGGGGCTCCCATATAACAAACGCTATTTTTTTTACCCTTTTTTGCTCGATATCAATAATGGCAACAGGTAGGCACTTGAAATATTCACAAAATACTCAGTTGTATTTTTACTTTAATAATAAAATAAATATTTAACGGGGGCTCCCATATAACAAACGCTATTTTTTTTACCCTTTTTTGCTCGATATCAATAATGGCAACAGGTAGGCACTTGAAATATTCACAAAATACTCAGTTGTATTTTTACTTTAATAATAAAATAAATATTTAACGGGGGCTCCCATATAACAAACGCTATTTTTTTTACCCTTTTTTGCTCGATATCAATAATGGCAACAGGTAGGCACTTGAAATATTCACAAAATACTCAGTTGTATTTTTACTTTAATAATAAAATAAATATTTAACGGGGGCTCCCATATAACAAACGCTATTTTTTTTACCCTTTTTTGCTCGATATCAATAATGGCAACAGGTAGGCACTTGAAATATTCACAAAATACTCAGTTGTATTTTTACTTTAATAATAAAATAAATATTTAACGGGGGCTCCCATATAACAAACGCTATTTTTTTTACCCTTTTTTGCTCGATATCAATAATGGCAACAGGTAGGCACTTGAAATATTCACAAAATACTCAGTTGTATTTTTACTTTAATAATAAAATAAATATTTAACGGGGGCTCCCATATAACAAACGCTATTTTTTTTACCCTTTTTTGCTCGATATCAATAATGGCAACAGGTAGGCACTTGAAATATTCACAAAATACTCAGTTGTATTTTTACTTTAATAATAAAATAAATATTTAACGGGGGCTCCCATATAACAAACGCTATTTTTTTTACCCTTTTTTGCTCGATATCAATAATGGCAACAGGTAGGCACTTGAAATATTCACAAAATACTCAGTTGTATTTTTACTTTAATAATAAAATAAATATTTAACGGGGGCTCCCATATAACAAACGCTATTTTTTTTACCCTTTTTTGCTCGATATCAATAATGGCAACAGGTAGGCACTTGAAATATTCACAAAATACTCAGTTGTATTTTTACTTTAATAATAAAATAAATATTTAACGGGGGCTCCCATATAACAAACGCTATTTTTTTTACCCTTTTTTGCTCGATATCAATAATGGCAACAGGTAGGCACTTGAAATATTCACAAAATACTCAGTTGTATTTTTACTTTAATAATAAAATAAATATTTAACGGGGGCTCCCATATAACAAACGCTATTTTTTTACCCTTTTTTGCTCGATATCAATAATGGCAACAGGTAGGCACTTGAAATATTCACAAAATACTCAGTTGTATTTTTACTTTAATAATAAAATAAATATTTAACGGGGGCTCCCATATAACAAACGCTATTTTTTTTACCCTTTTTTGCTCCATATCAATAATGGCAACAGGTAGGCACTTGAAATATTCACAAAATACTCAGTTGTATTTTTACTTTAATAATAAAATAAATATTTAACGGGGGCTCCCATATAACAAACGCTATTTTTTTTACCCTTTTTTGCTCGATATCAATAATGGCAACAGGTAGGCACTTGAAATATTCACAAAATACTCAGTTGTATTTTTACTTTAATAATAAAATAAATATTTAACGGGGGCTCCCATATAACAAACGCTATTTTTTTTACCCTTTTTTGCTCGATATCAATAATGGCAACAGGTAGGCACTTGAAATATTCACAAAATACTCAGTTGTATTTTTACTTTAATAATAAAATAAATATTTAACGGGGGCTCCCATATAACAAACGCTATTTTTTTTACCCTTTTTTGCTCGATATCAATAATGGCAACAGGTAGGCACTTGAAATATTCACAAAATACTCAGTTGTATTTTTACTTTAATAATAAAATAAATATTTAACGGGGGCTCCCATATAACAAACGCTATTTTTTTACCCTTTTTTGCTCGATATCAATAATGGCAACAGGTAGGCACTTGAAATATTCACAAAATACTCAGTTGTATTTTTACTTTAATAATAAAATAAATATTTAACGGGGGCTCCCATATAACAAACGCTATTTTTTTTACCCTTTTTTGCTCCATATCAATAATGGCAACAGGTAGGCACTTGAAATATTCACAAAATACTCAGTTGTATTTTTACTTTAATAATAAAATAAATATTTAACGGGGGCTCCCATATAACAAACGCTATTTTTTTTACCCTTTTTTGCTCGATATCAATAATGGCAACAGGTAGGCACTTGAAATATTCACAAAATACTCAGTTGTATTTTTACTTTAATAATAAAATAAATATTTAACGGGGGCTCCCATATAACAAACGCTATTTTTTTTACCCTTTTTTGCTCGATATCAATAATGGCAACAGGTAGGCACTTGAAATATTCACAAAATACTCAGTTGTATTTTTACTTTAATAATAAAATAAATATTTAACGGGGGCTCCCATATAACAAACGCTATTTTTTTACCCTTTTTTGCTCGATATCAATAATGTCAACAGGTAGGCACTTGAAATATTCACAAAATACTCAGTTGTATTTTTACTTTAATAATAAAATAAATATTTAACGGGGGCTCCCATATAACAAACGCTATTTTTTTTACCCTTTTTTGCTCGATATCAATAATGGCAACAGGTAGGCACTTGAAATATTCACAAAATACTCAGTTGTATTTTTACTTTAATAATAAAATAAATATTTAACGGGGGCTCCCATATAACAAACGCTATTTTTTTTACCCTTTTTTGCTCGATATCAATAATGGCAACAGGTAGGCACTTGAAATATTCACAAAATACTCAGTTGTATTTTTACTTTAATAATAAAATAAATATTTAACGGGGGCTCCCATATAATAAACGCTATTTTTTTTACCCTTTTTTGCTCGATATCAATAATGGCAACAGGTAGGCACTTGAAATATTCACAAAATACTCAGTTGTATTTTTACTTTAATAATAAAATAAATATTTAACGGGGGCTCCCATATAACAAACGCTATTTTTTTTACCCTTTTTTGCTCGATATCAATAATGGCAACAGGTAGGCACTTGAAATATTCACAAAATACTCAGTTGTATTTTTACTTTAATAATAAAATAAATATTTAACGGGGGCTCCCATATAACAAACGCTATTTTTTTTACCCTTTTTTGCTCGATATCAATAATGTCAACAGGTAGGCACTTGAAATATTCACAAAATACTCAGTTGTATTTTTACTTTAATAATAAAATAAATATTTAACGGGGGCTCCCATATAACAAACGCTATTTTTTTTACCCTTTTTTGCTCGATATCAATAATGGCAACAGGTAGGCACTTGAAATATTCACAAAATACTCAGTTGTATTTTTACTTTAATAATAAAATAAATATTTAACGGGGGCTCCCATATAACAAACGCTATTTTTTTACCCTTTTTTGCTCGATATCAATAATGTCAACAGGTAGGCACTTGAAATATTCACAAAATACTCAGTTGTATTTTTACTTTAATAATAAAATAAATATTTAACGGGGGCTCCCATATAACAAACGCTATTTTTTTTACCCTTTTTTGCTCGATATCAATAATGGCAACAGGTAGGCACTTGAAATATTCACAAAATACTCAGTTGTATTTTTACTTTAATAATAAAATAAATATTTAACGGGGGCTCCCATATAACAAACGCTATTTTTTTTACCCTTTTTTGCTCGATATCAATAATGGCAACAGGTAGGCACTTGAAATATTCACAAAATACTCAGTTGTATTTTTACTTTAATAATAAAATAAATATTTAACGGGGGCTCCCATATAACAAACGCTATTTTTTTTACCCTTTTTTGCTCGATATCAATAATGGCAACAGGTAGGCACTTGAAATATTCACAAAATACTCAGTTGTATTTTTACTTTAATAATAAAATAAATATTTAACGGGGGCTCCCATATAACAAACGCTATTTTTTTTACCCTTTTTTGCTCGATATCAATAATGTCAACAGGTAGGCACTTGAAATATTCACAAAATACTCAGTTGTATTTTTACTTTAATAATAAAATAAATATTTAACGGGGGCTCCCATATAACAAACGCTATTTTTTTGCCTTTTTTACGGAACCCTTCGTGCGCGAGTCCGACTCGCACTTAGCCGGTTTTTATTTTCAACATCATTAGTATCTAATTTAGAGTCTGTTCTACCAGCTGGACAAAGATCAGTTTTTCCAGTAGCTTCCTTCGTAAATAGGTCAAAATGAACATACCACGCTGCTCCAAATTATACACACGACACAAGTGACTTTATTAAAAGTAGTGTACCACTTGAAACACTTGTAGTGTCTGACACTGACACAGTTTTTCACTCAATTAGTTTCCAAACGCGAGTGCGAAGTGTTTGCGGCGAGTGTTAGCGAGGGATTTTTATTTTATTTTCTTCCCTTTTGTTTGTATTTCAGTGTGTATCGGAATTTTGTCGGCTTTTGTTTCCACTTTGTGTTCGCAGCGAGATATCTGCTAAAGTCTAAATGGTGGTAGGAATCTTTACGAAACACTCTTTGATGGTGTAGGCTAGATTTTATATTGTTCTCAATTACATCAAAATTTTGATAACATTTTGACTACAGACTTGGAAAGGAATATCATCTCATATTAACAATCTGCTAATTTTAAAAGCGATGATAGCTCAGTGGTAGTTACGTCGGATACCGCGGCGAAGGTCGTGGGTTCGAACCCTACAATGGGCTTGAGCTTGCGGTGAAAGAAACCATCGTGAGGCAACCATAGGACGGTGGTGGGGTACTTTGTAGTACTCGACTGGCCTAGCTACCACCCTCAAGTTGAAAATCTGTCAGGTGACCCGTCAGCATCGTTGTCACTTGTGGTATGAAAACCTGCCAAGTGCGAGTCGGACTCGCGCACGAAGGGTTCCGTAAAAAGGCAAAAAAAAAACACGTTTGTTGCATGGGAGCCCCCCTTAAATATTTATTTTATTTTGTTTTTAATATTTGTTGTTATAGCGGCAACAGAAATACATAATTTGTGAAAATTTCAACTGTGTAGCTATCGCGGTTCTTGAGATACAGCCTGGTAATAGACAGACAGCAAAGTCTTAGTAATAGGGTCCCGTTTTTACCCTTTGGGTATGGAACCTTAAAAAATAAATACCCTAGTCTAAAATCCAATTAAACATGAAATTAGCTTTCAGAGACGTCTCCAGGACAAATAGCATTTAACAATAACTTAATGACGCGCACAAGAAAGAGTAAATAAAACGACTCCCAAAAGAAATCTTGGCTATAAACTGGAAAATGTCTTGATAGTTGCCATAATAGCCACCAGAATTAAAAGACTCCACTAACAATGCAATAGCATTTACTGAGCCATACAATCTTCTTTTATATCTTACGAAATGGCACCTTATCGTTATTGGTATTAAGAATTATCTTCTTCGTACCCAACGTTAGTACTGGATAGTTTAATTTCATGTTATTCTTAGATAAATTCTCTTGATGTGCTCTCGTCTAGTGAAATTTCTTTTTCTTTGCTTTTTGTATTTTTTTCATCGGGTAATTTATCTGTTGGATTTCATATAAATTCAGCTGTTACAATTAAAGTACCAAGATCTTTTATTTTATACACATTTCGAGTAATGCCTTTCTTTTAACTTTGAGCTGTCCTCCGCGGTTTCACCCGTTTACGTTCAGTTTGCTATAATTTCATACATTTCGTGAAGTAACAAACTTCCTTTCAACTTTCTACCTTTTTCAGTATATATAACGTAGGTAATTTCTTAGTTGTCGTCTGTTTTTTTCTGTATTTCTCCATAACTGAGCTTAATTTTAGATGTGGTTCGGTGCATTCTAATAAAAATGTAAATAACCTCCCCAGTTCGTAGAGGGATGGATAAAACATGCTAATTATTGTGGATGCAATTTTTCTAGCAACCTTTTTTGTTCTCGGGCTTTGTGATTGTCCGTAGCGAGGCGCGAGGTTACTAACTTAATACTGACTAATATATGATTTGTTTCAAATGAAAAATATATACTTTATCATGTTTATTATCGCTTGCATAATATACGCTTACCTTTAAGTTGAGTGTCCGTCGCCAAGCACCTCGTAGGAAATACCAGAGTCATTGGCAATCACTCTGGTATTGCAAATGTTTGCCATAACAGAAATTTGGGAGCCAGTATGCTTTTAAGGCATTGTAATAAGGTGTACAACACATTGGCTATTCACCTGGTATTGCTAATGTCTATAGGCGACGTTACTCACTTACCATCAGGTGACCCGCCTGCCTCGTTGTCACTTGTGGTATAAAATAAATTGTCAATTTCTTAAATTAAAAAGATAGCACAAAAATATACGATCTTTATTGGACTTTGACTATCCAATATTTCTAATACTCTAGTCTTACAGACAATAGAATGCCTAACTTCCAGTAGGTTTAAGTTACCTAGAATTAATTTAAAGAAAAGGAACCCTTAGATTCTCATTCTAAACCGATCCATTGTTTTCTTACGTATATTGTGTTGTTGAACAAAGAATTTTCATTTCTTTCTCACAATAGATCGAATGGCTTACTCAGTCTCAACTCACAGTAAATACCACCTATTCTTTAAATGAAAATGCCGGTTATTCTAAAATTGATATTCAACTCTTATGATAGATCAAACTTTCCTGTGAATCTAATTATGTGAAGATCAAAAGAATATAGATCATAAATCCAGTATGGAGGAGCGAGGTGTTAGACTCCTCCATTGAAAAGGGAAGATCTTCCGCCAGGCTAGGTCATCGTGCCTGGGGACCGCACCACAACTGTACATGTTGGAATCTTATGCAGATCGCATAGAAAACTTCTATTGCGCGATGTAGATTATTGAAGCGCCATCTATCTAGGAGTCGTGCGAACTATATCTATTTGTAGATAGATGTCGCTACATCCAGTAATGATGGGTGCTATACGAGCCGCAGTGCAAAGTGCACATATATTTCGTTCCGCCTGTAACAAACGACCGTGTAATTGCGTTCGGTGACGTGGGACGCGACACGTGACGTCACGAGATTTGACGTTTTACATTGTTGAGTATTTCGGAGAATTTCACTGCAATTTATATGTCCTGCATTTGTGAGGAGAGCATAGATGCCTACTTTTGTCATGTTTTTTTCGATATCGTCAACAATCGTCGTCATATTTCATACTATTTACATTAAACCTGAATTAATTATACACTTTAACCCTCCTTATGAATCAATCCGTCTGTGGTGAAAAACGTATGAAAATCCGTTTGGTCGTTTTTGACTTTGTCTTTCAGACAGACGGACATCACTCACGAATTATCAAAAACTTTAGGATTAATTAATTTCAATCCCATGTGGAATTATAACGAGACAGATTATATTAGAGGTTAATGTTATGCAGTTAGACTGACTAGTGACAACGCGAGCGCCCGCTAAATAAAAGACATTGCTGTAGAAACTCAGGACGCGAGTCCTTGTTGCACTCGAGATGTATTTGACCAACTTACAGTGGATAAAGCTCCACAATTTTTCACAAAAAAGCTGCTGTAAAAAATCTAGGTGTAATTCCTCAATTTTAAAAGGCGTGAATCTTCTACACAGCACCATTTGTCAATCATGGTCATTAATTTTTGAAACGTTTGTAACCGATGACTCGAATTAATCTGCATAATATAATTAAAGCGTTTGGAGGATTAATAAAGAATGACTTTTTAAGACTTTGAATACAAACGCGTGTAAAGTTTATAAAAAAATAATCAAATAAATAATTTCGCTTTTAATAAATTAGTGTTAACATTGTCAAAGGCTAGTCCCGCCCGTGTCGTCTCGCCATCGCCACTCAAACCTGCAGCGTTATTACAATCTCTCAGATTGCGAGCACTTGGCGGCTTTTGAACATTTTATTTTATGCTCAGCCTCGTCTCGCGCGCCGTCTCGGCACCGTCGAGGATTCCGCGCCAACGTCAAATTGTATTTCTTTGCGCTCACTCGTCGAGACGTTGCCTTTTGCATTCACCTTGTTTGAATTACGGTTCTGTTTTTGAATTTTATTCTTCCAATAATCATTTGTTTAAAAATATTACTATTATGAACAATTTGGTGTTAATTTTTGTGAGTAAAAGATTAGCCAAGTCTTTTTTTATGTTGACTGACAAGTAACACACAATAAAGCAGTCGTAATATTTCCCAGTCGTAATTTTATGTTCGTCAACACAACCAAGTCAATATTCTGTGTACAGAGTTAGAAATGTACCAAGAGTATGATTATGCTTATTATTTACTCAAGTCTCCCTTTACACTGTCTGAAATTGTGTTTTCAATTTTGTTTCAGGTAATTTTCACCAACCCTGAGGTGACGCAGCGAGTTTCAGGACTGGAATTAATTCACCACCGCGGCACCGCCAAATGTTAGCTGGGGACATGTAAATATTCATCTCGTTACGCATTTAAATTTTAATTTTATTTATATTTTGTGCGGCCATCTTTGGGTTTCTAATGTGAGCACTCAGACCTAAGAACACTCAATTATTTGAATGTTTTAATTACATACAGCTTTAAATTGAAATAATTTTACATTTAATTAACAAAACTCTCGTCAGTCTAATGCATATAAACATGCACTTTAATGAGGTGTACAGAAGTTTCAAATTCAATTCAAAGTTTCCTAAAATTTGGTAAAGAGGACCGTAATTAGAAGTTATTCCGTAGCCGTACTATATAGTCGTGTGACAATAGATGTCGCTGTAAGCAAAATGCAACCTAACATGGTATTTCACTTAAACAAATTAACTTTCTCAATTGCATTGCTAAATACAGCACATTTTGTTTTAAAATTTTGACTCAAAATTGTATACCAGTTTAAAATAAACAAGCAGAAGGTACGCCAAAGTGTTCAATGATGAGAGAACCATAACACTTGTTTTCATTAATCTGTCTATTCTTAGTCTAAACGTTTGGAAGTAATTTTAATTTAGCGATTTCGATTTAATTGGAGCTCCGGCTGCCTTCTGCAGATAATATTATGTGAACTTGACTCGGGTTACTGTACTTTCAAGTAATTTACCAGCTTATGGCCTCAAAATTATGGTAATTGGTTCATATAATGTATAGTTTAAAGAGTTTTGTCTTCTTTATGTAGAGTTTCGGTAGGAAGATCTATAGTTAAAACTGATATAGGGACATCGAAAGTACAAAGAGCAATTTTCAGTTTCGCAATACAAAAAGGATTAGCCACTTTGAGTGTAACATCAAAGATGTGTCTAATTTGGCCACGCCTGCCTGATGCCGGCACTGGCGCGAGTGTCGTCTAATATTGAAAGGGATAAGGGACTTATGCGGATTTGAATGTTAAATTATTTGCTTATTAATTAAAGACGAGACATTTCCTCGCGAGCCCAGATTTACTGCCGACTGCCTTTCACGATTGCTTTTGTTACTAATTATTGTGTTTTGAATATTTTACTGCTGATGTTCTTGTATCTGTTAATTAGACATTCGAATAGGTGATGAACTAACAAAATTTGAGACGTTATAGTCAGTTCTTCATTACTAAATCTCTGACTAAGCTCTAGCTAAAGACAAGTTACTTTTGCAATTGTTTGTAAAATTTTAAATGACTTGTTCTTTCATAATTTTGAGGTTAGTCGAAATTATATTTTGATTATTCTGTGCGCGAATAGACCCGGTATAATCTACTAATATGACTTGTTCTTTGTCATTCTAGAGAAGATCTGATGGAAGTAAATTAAAATTCATAAACTTATTTAACTAGAAAAAAGTAATTCAAACGATCTTTGTTCATAGTTCAAAAAATCTATTTAAATTACAAGACTTTAAATCCCAAAAGGGTTTTTTAAAATTCGTAATTACATAAAAATCGGGCCTGTCTCGCTCCCTTTTGGGGAGGCACTTTAAATATTAAGTAAGATCATCGTTTCATGAAACTTGGATCCTTCCTTCCTTGAAAAAGTACCAATTCCGAAACACCTTCGTTTAAAATATTTATGAAAGGACTTTCAAAAAGGATTCGTTTTTCGTTTTAGTACTAATGAAATCGACTAAAATATGATCTCTGACGTACCTATACTAGGTGGATAAAGTAAAAGTTATATTAGATTTGTCGCAATGAAAAATTTAGATTTTTATAGTTTTTGTTCGAGATAAGATGACCTTACTACGAAAAGTTGATATTCAGAATTGGTTCCATAGCAAACGTTGTTGAACTTACCAACAACAAATTGGTTTCAAAAATGTCACCTCAATATATCTATTTTTTAATTTATATTCCTGGTATTGTATTTAACCGACGGCCGATGGGGCAGAAAAGTTCTTGAGTGGCGACCACAAACCGGAAGCGTGGGCAGGCGTCCCACACGGTGGACCGACGATCTTTTGAGGGTCGCGGGAAGCCACTGAATGTCGGTAGCGCAAGACCAGCCACCGTGGAGATCCTTGGTGGAGGCCTTTATCCTGCAGTGGACGTCTTCTGGCTGATATTTTTTTTTTTTTCTCTTTATTTTGGCAGCAAACAGTCATTACAAATGATATTACATAATAACAATATTACATAAAGTGATAGACAAGGAGTGCCGAAAATACATATTTTAAAACAAAAATAAATAAGAAGTGCGTCGGTTTACAATATGAACAGATGCATAAAAAAGAAATATTAAACATACATATAAAGAAGAAAACATATAAAACAATTAATACAGAAAGAAATACTGTGGTATTTCATTTTTAAATATGCCTTAGATATAACTTGACAATAACATAATATACTGTAAGTTAGGTACAATATCGTATCCAATAGAGAATTTATAGCTCATAGGTACAAAGCGTTTTTACTATATCTTTTTTAAGTTCCTTTAAAGAGCTATTAAATAAATCAAAATCAGTAAATTCTTTATTATAAAGATTTAATGAACGACAAATGAAACAGTTGCGAGTATAATTTTTATGAAAAACTGGTGGTACAAATGTCTGCAATTTACGATTGGGGCGAGCAGGAAGACGAACTTTACTTAAAAAATTTATTTGTGATAGCAAAGTGGGGCAATCAAGCTTACTATTAACAATTTTATATAGGAAGGCAATATCAAATTGCTTTCGCCGATCACTGAGCTTCAAGAGTTTATGTTTACAAAGCGCAATATGATAAGAACAATTATTCTTATTGCAATAACGAAAATTTAGAATTTTAATAAATTTCTTTTGAACCATTTCGATTCTTTCAATATGTTGTTTATAAAAAGGACACCAAACTACGCAGCCGAAATCAAGGATTGACCTGACAAATGCAAAGTATAAGATTTTAAGTGTAGTGGCTTGTTTAAAGGGTTTTGATATTCTATTGATAAAACCAAGGCTTTTGAAGGCACGCTGTATAATAGAGTCTATGTGCAGATTAAAAGATAATTGTTCATCCATAACAATTCCCAAATCACGAACGTGCTTAACTCGTTTCAGGGAACCGTTATGAATGTTGTAATTATGATTAATTGGTGACTTTTTTCTAGTATAAGATATTACACAGCATTTATCCACATTTAAGAAAAGTTGGTTTTCAGAACAGTACTTGGCAAAAGCATTAAGATCAGACTGCAGCTTATAACAATCTTCAGGGCGGTTAACAACTGTAAATATTTTTGTATCGTCTGCATAAAGAAGATGATGGGTGGAGTGTAAGGCTTTCCCAATGTCGTTGATATACAGCGAGAATAACACTGGTCCGAGGTGAGAGCCTTGTGGTACACCTGACGGTATTGTTAAGAAGTCTGAACGGTAACCCTTTAAACAAACAGCTTGACTGCGATTTCGTATATAAGACTCGATCCATCTCAGAAGGCTACCGTGCACACCGAGCCCGAAAAGCTTGTCGAGAAGTAAATCATGATTTATTTTGTCGAAAGTATGTAGTTGTATGTAGTATATATGTGGATGATAAAGATGATGGCATTCGTGAGACTTTATTTGTGAACCAAAAATATGGCCTGTTAACATCTGTTTTATATCTAAAATGACTTTCAATGTGTTGGTAGTACTAAGTCCTAAGTTTTCTAATCTATCTTTTGCACTTTAGCAAGAGAGAATGTATTGTACCCGAATCTTTGTAGGATAAATTATACAGTGATTTAACGTATTTATAAATGCTGACGCCTATTCCTTAATGCTAAAGTATTTTCTCCAGTATGACAAGGTAAAACGTTTAAGATGTCTGGATTATCATGGTTTCCCTCCAACCTTGATTTTGTCGTGAATCCACAATTAGATCTGATATCTGATTTTCATTACTTTGCGAAACCTATCGTCTGGATTCGGATGTTGACGACGAAGAAATTGTTCGTCCTTAGATTCGGTAATCCTGCTCTAAAGTACTGATTAACATAATTGTGAATGAATTATTTAAGATCTTCAGCTGGATATGTAAATCTCTAAGAATTATTTATTAGGTTACTCTCATAAATGTCTCGTAAGTAATTTGATATTTAAGTGTTGCCAGCTCAACTTAATTCTGCTATGATGGTAGTTAATGTAACTGCGAAGACATAGATAAGTTTAGGAGGCTGTCTGGACGTTGTTTATTACGTTACACAGTATTAGCAAAAAATGTTGTGGCGAAACTGTGAATTTTGCAATATTATTGTTGGATAGTTTACTATAACTGTAAAAATATTAAATCCTTAAAACCCTTTACTTGGCATACTTAATTGAGATTTGAAAAAAAAAAACTGATATTCACCAAGATTGCATTAATAAAGAAAGCTTTTTTTTAAGAAAATAATTTAAGAAAAATATTAAAACTGTGTTTAGAAGTAAAATAGGTAATTTAGTATCTTACATAACCAAGTGATAATGGTTTGATTAGTTGGTTTCCGTAATATTTATAAATACAATGTTTTCAGGACGGACGGGCCGCATGAAGCCTCGTCTCCCAAAGCAATTCTTAAAAAAAATACGCTTCAAAGGTACGTCGGTAGATGGCGCTTCTAGAAGTTTTTGTTTGCGTGTGTTTTGTATCTTTTCTTTTTAGCTAGCGTGTATTTCAATTTGATAGTTGCATGGGATATTATAGCAAATATAGACCATAGTACCTACCTTATCTTTCTTTATAATCAATTGATATTTTTTCTTCAGAGTTCTGTTCACGCAATGGGTGCTATGAATAAAATTTTCAATATTTTTACAAGACCTTTTAGAAACTAACTAAATATGTATAATTATTTTAACATAAACAATAAAACTTGACAGGGACACTGCCGAGCACCCAAATATTTTTCGACTTGTATGTTTTTATTTAGTTTGTAAGTAGTTGGGTTTCTTTCTATATTGTTTATGTATTTAGTCAATATCGCGCAGTGAAGTGCAGTGCAATGTGATCCAGTTTCAAACTAATTGCAACATGATCTCAGCACCGAGATGAGGCTGTGTCTAACTCATAGGTTCCAGACTTAACAGTTTCTTGTTGTTCTATGAAGTTAATATAAACCGTGCTGTGGTTTCCCTACTTTCATCATTTGTAATGACGTAGACTATCTTTTCACATTATTCTCTCGCTATCCGTTTTGACCTTTAATCTTTACGTTTAGAATTTATTAATGTGTGTTCACGTTTTTTGTTTAATTGCTGTCGGAATATTTTTTCATTTTATTATAAATTTATTAATGTGTGTTCACGTTTTTTGTTTAATTGCTGTCGGAATATTTTTTCATTTTATTATTATCCGATGTGAAGGTAAGGTAATTTAAGTTAATGCCTGCGCACACTAGGGCAACACTTGTTTTTTTTAATTTGTAGCACGACCTAAAACTATAATACTCTTTTAAAACAATAGCAAGATCAATTTGCGAAGGTATTTGTTGACCTACATTGCTTTCACAATTTACAGGGTTCTCTTTGGTATGGTAAACCTGACGTGGTGTATAGTTCATGCATAAATTAAATATAAATTTTAAAACCTGGACCACTGACAGATTCTGTCAAACTATCACCATGCAGTGGCACAGCTTAGTGGAGCTGCTGCAGCATTTGTTGTTAGTTGAAATAGGTACCTAATGTTGTGGTGTGGTGACTCTTATACAAGCTAAGATTCATTATTTAAGGCGATCAATGCATTATAACAATTGCTAAATCTTCTAGAAATTTAATATTTAATAGTTTCCAACCGATAAATGTTTTTTGCCGAAACCGAAACTGAAGATTTGGTATTGGTTCTAGTTTCGGGCGAAGCCGATTGTTTTAGTCTATAGATGTTTTAAAATCCTTGAATATTATGAATAAAAATATCTGTGGACCGTTATTTCTAGACATATGAACGAAGAAGAAACACTTTTAAGTCGTGTACGTGGTATAAAATAAAACAAGTTCACTTATAAACGTTAAAACAATAGTATTGAGTTTTAATTTCTACAAATGACGAGCCGACCGAGATATAAAGTACGGGTAGTAAAGTTTCTCGACCGAAAGATTCGGCTCTTTTTTGACCGAACCTTGGACCGAAACATGTTTTTTTTTTGCGAAACCGAAACTTCGGTCGGATACTAATATTTAATAAAGAACTTTAGTTATTGTTAACTGGCTTATTTTTACTGCAGTCTCATGAATGATGGGGTAGGAATTTGCCCCAACTGCATCATATAAACTGTGTCACACATCGAGTGGGGTAACTGGGTGTTCAAATATTTGCTCACCCATCCAGTGTGGGCATCGCCTCGTATTCGCTGTCCGCTGTGTCCACACTACTCGTCAATATATATCCTTACACTATCAAATCATTTAGTTTGAAATGGAAAATGCATGACATGGTTATTTATTGATACAAAAATACAAAAAAAAATACAAAATGGTTTTTTACCTTAAAAGATTTAAGTATGAAATACCTGTATCAGGAGGCATCACTCTTCAAAGGAATAGCTTCAAACTTTTCCTGTTAAATCTTGTAGTTTTCTCACGTTGTTTACCTTCACAGAAAGCTCAAAATAAAATAGGAATCGAACCTAGAGTTTTCACCCACGGCATTGAACGTCACTACCACTGAGCTATCAGCCCTTAATGATTTATTAATGTCACCAAGACACTTGCGAACTGCTTCAAAGTCTTATGGCTTCCTCACGATGTTTTCCTTCACCGAAAACTCAAGCTAATACACAAGAATCGAACTTACGAACTTCTCCACGGCATCCGACGGCACTGCCACTGAGCTATAGTATAATTAATACCAACGAATACTTCAAACTGTCCTAATGTTTGCCGATCCTTTATATTTTCCATGACGATAAATAATATTTGAAATGGGGGTACATTTGCGTCATCGAGTTTGAGGCCTCATCTGCGTAACCATTATTTAATTTTAAAGACTCGTTTTTCTTCAAAGGGATGTATTCGTTTTTGTATACATTTGAAACGATCATTTTTATCGCATTTTCATAAAATAAGCGCCATTGACAAGCCTAGCTGCCTTCAATATGCAAATGTCGTCGTATATTATAAGTCGACGAGGCGAATTAAATTTCGCTTTGCTTTTTGTGGGAGAGAAATTCATATTTTGTTTGCATTTTTTTGTATCAGAAGTCTGACAAGTCACCTGATAGTAAGTGCCTGTATCTTCGTCTATGGACTACAATGCCTAGGAGGCAACTAACTGGCTCCCGTGTTCAACTGCTGGAACACACCGATAGGTGCCAGCAAATCGAGCAAAAAAGTTCCCTACCACCGTGCTATGGAGGTTTCCTCACGATATTTTCCTTCACCGAAATCACACATTGTAGGATTCGAACTAACCACACTTTACCAATTTCAACATAGTTTGAAAACTGATGAAGTAAACAAAACGTAATTTATTGAACTCAACTCGACTTGAACACTCGAACCACAAACATCTGCCATTTCATGTTTAATTATTTATAATCAAAGCATAACATGCAAAAGGAATGAAAATATTGATGCAGACGGCAGCCATAATATTTATACGGTAGGTGCTTGCCAGTATGTGCGCTAACTCTCTGCAAATACGGGACGGGGAACGTTTCAGTCGTTTCATAAATACGTAGACGAAATAAATAGAGCATACATAACGAATATGGCGGAAGGGCTCAGTTGAGTTGCAATCGTCCGTGGCGCAAGTCACGAGCGATAGCGTGCTTTACGTCTATCGGTTCTGTGAACGCTCAAGCTCGACCATTTCTTATTTAATTTCGGTGGCGTTTTATCCAATAAAGGTCAATCTAAGTGCACAAGTGAAGTGAAATGAAATGAAAGCGTGTATCGTGACTTTCCAGGTTGTCCCAAAAAGTCCATGAAATGTTTTAGTGGAATAGCCACCAATTTCACTAAAATTAGACCGGACTTGTACGGACGAGGACTAGACTTTACAGTGAAAGTGACAATAAAACGTGACTAAACATAAAAGATGAATATTTAAAATAAAGAAATGGCTTAAAGGTCTCGATACCAGGCCAAAAATGTTCTCAAAAAAAAAAAAACCATTTCTTATTCATTTCATCCCATTTAAATATAACAACCTTAATATATATTTATGTCAAAAAGTATGTATCTTAATGAGTCGGATTTTAACTGTCCGTAGTTTCAACCGCGATTCCCGACTCAGGGATATTGTAGCTTTTTAATGGTGAAAGAATTTAAAATCGGTTGAGTAGTTTTTGAGTTAAATCATAACAAACAAACAAAAAAATCTTTCCTCTTAATAAAATTCAGATCACCAATGTCAAATTCACAATTGAAACATGCTAGAATTATTTGTAGTTATTTTTAAACATATATTTTTGTATGTACCTACCTACATATAAAATAAGACAATGATACGATGGGATTGACATATTTTAGTACATATGTTTGTAAGATTTTATCGAAAAATATTTTTGTTAACTGTTTTACATATTCGCATGTAGCTCGCTGGTCGCTCGTGCGAGGTGATGTGATCACCTCACCCCGAAGTCACAGCAGCGTAGTCAAGATATATTGCTGGTGATCTAAATACTTTTTATGGGTATTTTCGCGTGCAAGAACCCAAAAGCCTTCAGTATAGCTGAGTCGAGTTATGGCCCGGAATAGAGGCGGTAATAGATGGAAATTGTCATTTTTATTGATGGACCCTTTTCAATTTTACATTGCACCCCAATAGGGGACAATGGCCGAAGAATGTCCATTATAGGGACCAATTTTTTACGTTTTTTTTAGATTGGAAATTATATGAACAACGACATCTTTCAAAACTAGTAAGTAGATAGATTTAAAAGAATTATCAGGAGAAGAATATTATTAAGTACCTACCCAAATTTTGTACCCCTTTTTCTCATTTGAAAATTTTGTACCCCTTTTTCTCATTTGAAAATTTTGTACCCCTTTTCTCTGGGAAAACTGGGCTTCTTTGGAGGAGGCCTTCACCTGCGGAGGGGTTCTTGCAGATTAAGAAAAAAATGAAATCAATTTATTTATATATAAAAAAAAATTGTGTAAAATTAGGATTAAGTTAACTTATTTTGTTCATTAGTTACTACAAGAAATAAAAGGTTTTTTTTTTAATTATTATTTTCTCATCTATTTGTCAATCGAATGTTTTTGTGGCTTTAGTGTTATCAAAAATTAAAAAATGATTTTTTTATTTCGATTATTTTGCCCCTTCAAAATTGTTGAAACTGTTCTGACATTTTAATCGGGTTGCCATGCCATAATACACGCGGACTTAATGAATATTTGTCACATGTATATTGAGGTACATAACACGAGAAAGTTTGTTCATACCGTCGACTAGCTGCCCGTGCCGACCGTGCCGAGCGTGTGTTCGCGGCTTTATACGTTTTTAATTAATAACTCGCGAACATTTGTGATTTATTGTTGAATTTTATATTGTTGCGCATGATTGAACTGTATGCGTCTTTAATTTGTGAAATTCATAATATATTGTGTTGTTTTGTCGCTTAAAATCCGTACCTGCTTGGTTTTTACGTTTAAACGGCTCAACAGATTTTAATGCAATTTGGTATGGATATAGTTGACCTGAATGTAGTATTTATACTTCATACTATTATCGAAGTGTATAGGTTTATTAGTTCGTTTGGTTTATCCTTTCTTAATGCAGTCACGAAGCGACGGAACCACGTGATTTTTATACTAGGAACGCTAGTTAAACCGCGAGGCGGAATCTAGTCTATGGCCAGAATCTTGAGGCATTTTTCCAAAAGCGATCTCTGAAAGTGAAAGATAATCTCCATTTCAACTCGCCATGACTTTTCGTTTTTGAAAGGTGACTGGAAAAAAATTATGCAGCGTCCAGAGATCTTTCTTTAGCACTGAATATTTGTCACAGTATCCTAGAGAACAGTAGAGCAATACATGTTATTGAGGTATCTTTTGAAATTGAATTACAGATAATCATTATTGTTTCTTCAGCCTCCATAACTGTTTTGTGATGAGTCCCAGTTCACAGAAACGGCTATTTGAAACGTCTTTGCCTAACAGACTATTGGATCGACCAAATCGATTTGTAACCTGATACCGTTTGACCTTTTTGTTCCAACTGCATCACAACTCTCGAAAATTATAGTTCTTGCGTAGTTAGTGACCTAATGTCTGCAAAAACACAGCGGCAGATCGCGTTGAGCGTGACTAATGATTCTGTAGTTCTCTCGTGCATTACTCCTCTTCGTGACACTTTGTGACACTTCAAGTATCAAGAATTGAGACATTCAAGTATCAAGAATTGAGACATTCAAGTATCAAGATTGAACAAATCCCATTTCTCATTATCGAGTTGCTGTTTAATAATAGAGTTTAGGGTGATGAGACGTGACGAAGGTCGTGGGTTCAAATCTTATAATGAGCTTGAGAGGCTGAGAGCCAGTGCCACATCAAGTGATGATGGTGAAATAGTGGTCATTTATAGCCCTTTATAAAAAATAGGAATGGTTTAATATAAATTTAGAATTCAAAATCACGAACAAATTTTCAATTCACTATTTTCGGGGGATTTAAAATAGCGTGCCCACTGTTCAAAAAGATACTGCGGTTCTTATAATACACAATTTGATGAACGATTCAATTTGTGATCGATAGGGAAAGTTTGATCTCAGGATCAAATGATTATCGCGACTCGGCATCGGGTTCATTAAATCGACTTATGCGATCTTTTTATGATTTATGCCCCTTATAGACTAGTCGATAGAGTTCTGTTCTATCTGGCTATCCAATTAGTCTTTCGTTGAATATTATACTTTATATCTACTTGTTAAGGATTAGTTTTATTCAAAGTAGTTTTATTAAATTTAATATTTCCACGGAAAGCTCATTGTAGGATTCAAACTCACAACCTTGGTCACGGTATCCGACTTCACTAATACGTAAAGTATAATTAATTGTATGTGCTGCTTTGAAAACTCTCTCGGCTGTGTACGATTCGACACAGGTTTTAATGAAAACTGCATTCATTTTACAAACTCCAGCAACATTGCTATTTCGACAACGAAAAACAAACCTAGAAACCTTTGTCTAGTCAACTCTTTCGACATCGCATCTACTAACTACTGTAATGCGAATTACAGACGCAGTGAATTTCAACACGTGATTCACAAAGAAATGTAGCGTCTCTCTCACGTGCGAGAGTTGTCACATATCGCCGTCTCGTTCTCATAGGGACGACGACATGGAATCCAAGTTTGTGTAACGAAATTTA
This sequence comes from Ochropacha duplaris, assembly GCA_951361185.1. NCBI lineage: Eukaryota > Metazoa > Arthropoda > Insecta > Lepidoptera > Drepanidae > Ochropacha > Ochropacha duplaris. The sequence continues at coordinate 318,239 of OX592702.1, read as the reverse complement.
AAAACAATCCCCGCGAGACGCGCTCGGCGATTTATTTTGTTTTGTACGAGATTGTTTCCCCACTTCGCTTTGTGTCGCCGCGGCCATGTTGTGTAGGAGGCAGCGATCGCACGTCACTACCGAACCACAGCCAAATGATGAGCGCAAATAGAGTTCAGAAACTTTTTAATTGCCCTCATTGTTATGAAATTTTCCCAGTAGTAAATAATCTTGATGCTTACGAGAACTACCCATCAGTCGAAACGAATAGTAGACAGTGAACGGAAACCAGTTTATTACTTAGAAATCATACACTAAACGAATGCGCTCTCCGCTATCGCTTATCAACAAGACCTTACCCAAATGCTAACAGTACAACGAAATCATAACCGCGCCATGCGCCTAGATTGAAAAGCTAGATAACGCCGCTGTCTCCGCCTGCCGGCTGATAAACCAACTATTATATCCTAGTTGACAGATAAACACTTCATTATTGTATATTTCTCTGGAAGCAATTTATTCATTAAGTTTGGGTGGATAAAGTGATAGTCAATTTAAGTTGGTTTTGCGGAATTTTTGATTCAATTGTTAACTTATTGTTTAAGTGGGACGATCGTAAACCTTCAGAACCAACCGGTTAACATATAAAAATTAAATATTCCACATTTTGAAAAGTCCCGACGAGCCCATCTATCCATAAAATGATTACGATTTTTAACTTTTGTAAAGGTTCCACTTACCCCATAATGTAAATTAATCTATACTAATATTATATAGCGGAAAGATTTGTTTGTTCGTTTGCATTGAATAGGCTCTGAAACTACTGGCCTGATTTGAAAAATTCTTTCACCATTAGAAACTACATTATCCCTGATGAACATAGGCTATATTTTATCCCGGGAAAAGATAAGATCCCACGGGAACGCGGGTGAAACCGCGGGGAACAGCTAGTTATCTATATTCCAACAGAGTTAATCTTGGAAGGTCCCACGTTGGGCGCCAAAAACTTTTCAAACTCAATTTCACAATAACAAAACCTTATTTAAAAAAAGTAAAGTACTTTTTAAGTTCAATTATAAAGTTGTTTGCACATTAGGACACCCACGTTGCCGTTTATATGTCTTTATACTCGGTTGAAACGAGTCTCGGAAATTAGGTGCACTATTTACTATACCTTATCTGCCACCTGAGAACCGACTCGCTGAATTAAACTGCCGTTATATGTAGGGTTGTCACTCAACATTTTGTATTCATGACTGGCTTTTATATTATGTAATAATTATCTCTATAATATTTTTTATTGTAAAATAGAAATGCCAATCATGGTGTATCAAAGTAGCCAATTTATTATGATTACTAGCTTTCCGCCCAAAAATTAGTTTTTAATACTCCAATTACAATGGTCAATTTGCCTCGAGGGAACTTCATTTAAAATGTAATATTTCAAAGGCGTCACGTTCTTTTGAAACGCTGAATGTGTTTATATTTTAAAGACAATTAATATTTAAATCAGTGGATTAAGAATTCTTTGAAGGAATACAATGTCCTTTCAGAAGACAGCGGCTCCAAGAAGATGAATTTAGTTAAAATATTAATAGGATGTTTTAAAACCTTGTTATGACAGACAGCCCTAGTTTTTGGCAGCGAACTAAAGAACTCAATTTCATATTAGGCGCTCTATCAACTGGCATCAGAGTCTATTTTCGCTAGTTACGGAGCTAGTGTATGTCCATTAGGAGCTGTTAGTGGGCAGTAACGAATAGTCCCGACTTAATAAACGATTACTTTTGAGGAAGTAGGGTAGCGTATTCTCTCTGATGGAGCAGGCAACACCCTATTCTTGAAGACTTAGATTGCGTCCCTTGAATTGCCCTAACATTTTGGAAATCTGTCGTACTTGGTTCACAATGCCCAAAAATAGTAACATCAAGATATTTTCAATATTAATAACTTTTATAATTATTTTTTTTGTTTTGTTTCTTGGTTTGTCCTTCTTTCGCGCAGCAAGGGTGATAGGTGATTTTGCATAGAAAAATTTAATAGTCCGGAGAGTGATATAAGACTTTTTATCCCGGGATCGCGGGTGAAATCATGGGAAGCAAGCTAGTATAGAATAAAGAAATAATTTTGTTATTGTAAACGGATGTCTGCCCTACGACTACAGCAACTCACTTCAGAATAAAACTCTTTGTCCAGTACCAATATAATAACGGCAGCACTTCAGCTTCCATAACCGTTTACATTTATTGGTTTAAACGCTCATTTATTTTACTTATTCTTTTATGAAATGGAAATATTGTGCAATTGGTACGATATCGCGTGGCGGTGGAACAAACGCTCATAAATTAGCATCGTTGCCGTCGACGCGAGCGGCGATGCGAGCTGCGAGCAGAGAGCGTTAATATGTGGGTAGTTTTAAATTAAATGGAAAACATCATGTTTCTTCTTTTTTAAAAGGCGTCTAGATAAATTAAACTTTTTCTTTATTTTACGTTATAGAGACAAATGTGTAATTTGCATTACAAATAATTTGGGTAATGATTGAACCAATGAAACCTATCACGAATAATTTTTCTTAAACATTTAAAGATAAGAACAGCTCTTATTAATATGGTTATCACCATCTCAATAAAACTACATTTAATGTTAACGCTATATCAAACATGATTATTACATACATACAATAGATAAATATGAAAACATCGGCACTTGTACCAGCCCTTGTAACGAGTGAAAGCCGGAAGTGCGTCAGTACGGAAGCTGGTAACGCTTCCCGCGTTTCCAGTGCTTCCGGCAACATGGCGGCGGTGGCGTGGTGTGGTGGTAGATACGTTCGCGCCGGACGACAGTTCAGCACAAGCCGTTTGAATGGGTGGTTGTCGATCTTGTTTAAAGGATGCGCTACATTATGAGTTTAAATGAACTTAGGATTAGTGTAAGCAAATAAATATTAACGTATTTTGATGTAAAATTTTATAAACACTAAAATGAAATGTAATTAGTTTCAATAGTCGATAGAATAGTACCCTTAGGTACTGGTTTCATGTATTTTTAATGCATTCCGTATGAATTTAAACCGCCCAAATTACTAAAAATAATATGGATTTCAAGCAATTTTATCATCCTATGTAAAGTAAATGTGGCCTCTAAAATCTGTTAACGTTTAAAATTATTAATCACTTCTCTTGAGCGTATATTTTATGATGCTGGCACTTCTAAAACTAAACTCAAAACTCGGTACGATGGCACGGAGCTGCGTAAAAAGATTTATTTCCCGTTCATAACAGCTGTCCTCAGTTTCGAGTACACGTGAAGCTTTAGTACTTTGCTCTTGCCCTCTTTGAGGACAATCCAGGGCTCTTCTCCCTGAATGTCTGTTTTGAAGGACGTTTCAAAGTTTCGTATTATTTTTAATGGTTTACCAAGACGTATTTTCAACTTGAAGCCATATTTGGTGACCTCAAAACGCTCATTCAGCTCAATAATTTCTTCCAATTCCAATCAGATTGTTTGAATCACGTGAAAATTACATTGCTATTAAATACATCCATTTGATCGCTCCAGATAGTCCCTAAACGATTTAACTTCCCTTAATTGCCAGCAAAAACAATTCCACACTATTGAACGGCCATCGAGCGTGGTGGCTGTAATTGTTATAGAAGCACATAGAAAGAGATTTCAATAGCGATTGGTAGCAGAAGCTTCGGAAATGGCCGCTGGCTGGGCTATTAAGTGCCGAGAGGTAATTAGGGACCGCGGAGTAGACCCAACTGTTTGGAGAGCCTTATCAGTTCCACGGATTGGGTTTATTGAATTATACTGAATACAAATGGATGAAGTTCCGAATAATGAAAGAGACAGACACTTACTAGTTCACCTTTGTATGGTAATTAATAAATAACTATCCTACACGGCTATTTGACACAAAACTAAGCAGAGCTTATATAACCAGATAACTGATATACTTTTAAATACATACTTAAACAATTACACCCAGACTTATGACAAACAGATATTTTTATGCTCACAAAATGTTTGTCCTGCATGGGAATCGAAATCAGAACCTGTGACGTGGTGTTAGTTACCGGCCCATCGATAAATTAAGGAGCCAGTTTTGTTTCCATGACATCCATAGGACCAGTATTTCGTGATCTATCTCTTTGAATAAAGATCTCTTTGCAACAAGGCTAAGTATATAAAATAGATTGCTAATTGCACATTGAAACATATTGTTTAACAATCTAACATCACATTTCATATAAATTATCCCATAGTAAATGCCCCATAATGTTCCCAGAGTTATGTTACCGTAAACCAGCAACAATAAACATATAATGGTGCACTAGGAACACTAGGGCTTGAAATGTTGTCAAGTTACAAGCGAGTGGCGATGATCGTCGAATAAATGCGGTGGAAAATATCACACGCTATAAGTCGTTGAAAGATGACACTTTCCTCAAAGTCTTCAGATAGTGTTTATATGGTACTGTCATTCTTCTTCCCATATGTGTAATGATTTGGGTATTTATTTTTCTGACACATAGACAGGAGATCTGCCACTGTGTCCCCACATTTCACAATGGCTAGTATAAGTGTATAACGGTCATAATGAATGATTAATTAACTGGTTCAAAATAAGTCGTTAATTCAAATGAGGTTCTGACTGAAGTTTAGGCAAAGGAACTGCTAATGTGTTAACATTTTACAATTGCTAAAATAATGGTATCAACGTTAAAAATTAAACTACTTCGAAAAACAGTATTTAACTAAGAAAACCAGAATGGAATCTGGCGACGTTGCATATTGCAGTTACTCTCAGATCACTTGTAACTTCCGATCCAACGGCATCTCCACAAGTCAACCTTGTTACAGGATAATAAGCTTTATGTTCCGTATAAAACACGACTCTGGTTTCCTTTGAGATATCATCCTTTATTCTTTACTGACCTATATAATATATATATACATAATACCCGACCGGACACAAACGAAAATATGTCTTAGTCGTAGATATTATTTCTACCGTCCTTACGGGAGAATTTTGAAGCTTGTTTATTTTAGGGAAAATTTATAATTTTATTGATTATATTATTCTTTTCTTGAAGACCAAAGACACACCTTTGTTAAAGGATTCTAATATTCCAAATAAAATCAGACTATTTCGATAGAATTGAATACATGCAGTTTGCTGATTATAAAATTACTTAATCTTTATAAAACTTTACGAACACTGTATCTAAAGATAAACAAATATTGTGTTTGAGTGAAACAATACATCTTTGTCACATTTGAGGATTCTGTATCTCTGAATTTAAAGAGTCCCTGTTTACATAAACTTTATGCGGCATTAAAGTTGACATGTCATTTCCTAGTACCACACTAGTACCTACTGCCTGCAGTTAAATATGATCGTTGCCGAAAATATACACTGTATTGTCACAATATTATTTACGAAAACGCGATTAAAGATGGCAAATCAGATCTACCTTACGTACTTCTTCAATGATAATTTCCAAAAGGTTAATAACAGCATTTTTTTAGATTTTATAATTTAGATTTCACCAGATTAATTTATTTGTTTCATAATATTTAGCGTTAAAATAAAATATATCCCATGTTAATCGCTGATAAGATTTGGGAGCGGTAAACACTTTTTTGAGTTTATCCATTACAAACAAAGATACAAAAAAAACATATCTCTCTTATTCATAATATTGGTTTAGATTCATATAACACCAAACATACCATGATATGACTGTATTGCATTCACATCTAGCAAGTTCTGTTACTTCCACCTGGTTAAAAACGTTGTAAAATGCTAATATTTTTCCAGAAAGTTCAGTCGTTTACATTTTATGTTAACAAAACACCACTTAAGAAGATGAGACTGGTGTAAAAGAAAGAAATGAAAAAGTACTTCAAGTGTTCTCTGAAGTTTATGAGCAAAGTGTAAAATGTAATGATTAATAACTTGTGCTTAAAATCTAGATTGATACATGTAACTCAAACATCAGGTCTTATTTGAAAAAGACTTGAAAGCCTCATGTAATATTTACAGCCGACAATATATTTTCTAGAATTTTCCGTGCCATCTTAGAAGCTCTTGGCCACAACATGATCGTAATCCGTTTTGTGAGTGAGATAAGTCGCTTGGCATCACTATTCGGCATCAAACAGAGTGCACTTACCATATGAGTTGCGATGCTCCAGTTAAGACCTGATATTTCCCGGGGGAATTCCCGTTACAGTTTCTGTTTCGGAAATGTCATTAGACTTGTGGTGATGAATTTTAAGCAAAAATAAAAGAAAAAAAGCAAAAGTACAAAAATATTACTGTACCTTTAAATATCTCAATTTCTGTTCAAAGTATACAAATCTTTGGGTTAATGGTGGCTGTAAGTAAGGACACAAATCAAATACTTACTGAAAGTCACGTAGCAATAGTAAAAGTTATACATTTCCCCGTAGGCATGTCAGTGTTATTGCTCATAAAAAGGCTTCGTAGGAAGAGTGACCCTCCTCCCGAGACAACACTCGCCCTTAAACGGAGAGCGATATAAACAGCTAATAAACTTTGATGTCCGTTTGTCGTAAAGGCAAACGGCCTTTCTAATATGATGACAATTGTTTGAAAATATTAGATTTTATTTGCCATAAATAGAATCCTCGTTTTTCATGATTGCAACATTTTAACAGTCAGTTTAGTATTGGCACCAGCCGTAGAAAAGCCCCTCGTTGGGCGCCAATGTAAAAAAAGATGAACTTTTTTTAGGTCTAGATTTTATTGTCATAAGGCTAATGTGATTCTGTATGTCTTTATGTAGTAGCGGTTGGACTATGGGTATAAACATAAGTACAGTTATAGTACCTTCTAGAAATGTGAATTACCTATTTAACCTTATCTCTGGAAATATAATTTAATGAGACAGCATATTTTTCATAAGTACATGGCTCAGACAGCGTTCCATCCATGTCATCGGCTCATATTCATTCTATTCACGTCCTTAGGTAAAGGTAGTTAGTTATATAATTGGCTGTAAAATTGCGAATCTGGCCGTAGAGTCATTAACTTTCATGAGTGCCTTCATGAGGCCCATGTGAATAAACGATTTTTGAATTTTGAATTGGCAGGCCGTAAAATAAACTATGTACCTACTCTATGCACGTAGAATACAAATTAACAGGTAGGTATTTTTGTGCCATAAAGTATCTATTTTTTCTTGAATGTAATCTTGAATCAGGTCCTGCAATAATGGAGCCTTGTGTTAATTGAAAAAAAACTAAAAATGCATTTCCAAGTCGAATACAATTGAATCAACAAAACCCATTCGCCTAAGTATCTGTATCAACTAGGCGGTCACTATTTACCTTAATACAACGCCATTTTCCCGCCTCGTTAGCTTCCCTCGGGACCATCCGCCATCTTTTATTCAACAGACCCATGAACGAGTCAATGCGAACGAATGAACGGACTCAGATTGACGAGCGTCAATATTCTGACACTTCATTTATGCAGTCAAGCAGCACCTTATTAACTTGAAATAGGAACTATTTCGCCTTGCCGATTTAGTCGTAGAGGTTGGCAAAGAGAATCACTGGTCCTTTATTTCCGTTGCAGCAAGAATGACTTCGTTGATTTGGAACGGCGTGTACAGATAATAGAAGGAATTTTGGGATGAAGAAAGTAAAACTAGCATTAATTAAGCTTCGTTTCCACAATGTAGGAAGCTCACTCGAGCGATTGTTATGGTATGTGTATTTTTATGCGTGCGTTACCGAATCGCTTCAGTGATGCTGCGGACGCGTGGGAACACCTTTCTGGACGTATTAGTGGACAGGGCTATCTACCCTATGCTGAGGCTACCCCTAGAGGCACTGGGTGGAACTACATGTATTGCCACCCACTGGTTCAGCAAGAGGCAATACAAAAATAGATTATTGAAATAGGTTATGTACTAACTAATCGTTCTAACATATTTTTTTTAATTTATCGATATAAAAGATCTACGGTTTATAATGTGGTGGATTTCAGTATTTTGTTACAATTTTTTTAATGACAAGAGCTTTTTTATTAATTATATTTGTTGTCTTAGGCTTTTAAAAATATTAACTACCTACCCTAAATTAATCAATAACCAGATAAATCTAGATTTTTTTATTTGTGTGTGAGACAACGTTACATTCTAAAATACTTCTACCCAAAGAGATTTTATTCCAAAAAGAATTAAAATATAGTAAAGGTATTCGTTGTTCATGCTCCTGGCAGTAAATCAATCGGTATTTGCTACGTTCGAAATTCAAATCGGCGAGGCATTTCCCTTTCGGCGCGGCATTGGCGCCATTTTTCAATGTTTTCTGCACTACTCTGCGATGCCAGACCTGTAGCCAGCCAGTGGTATGTACGCAGAGTAATAATCAGTAGTGTAATGTCTCTATTTCAAAGAACACACTCTTTTTCTGTATCATATTTAGGTGATACATTTTGATGGAGTGATAATTATTCGAAAAAAAATTGGTCAATTTGATCAGTAAGTAAATTTTATGTGACAGTAAATAAGTCTGGCACATCGTCGGAGATCCCCGGATGGATAATGGCTCATCCAACATTACATTATCAAACTTTAGCACTCGCCAAGGCGTGGAAAACATCACAAAATGAAAATATTAAATACAAGAAATTATTTACGATCCAATGAATTTACGAGGTCGTAACATAATTTGGTTTAACTCAAAGAAAATCGCGTCTAATATTATTTTAAGATTTTCGTCGAGTTTACGGAAAATTAAGTTGCCAGATAACAACGTTTATGGAGTTCTTTGTAGGATTGTAGGGGATTGCGTACTTACTTAAAGAGTATTACGTTTCTGAGATATTGTGATAGGTACATGATACTGTTATCTGCAGAAATAAGTGTCAAATATACATCCTTAAAGCTTTGCGTGGCCCAATTTCCCTAAAATAACACACGCCATTACCTTTGATATTAATATCAATTTCTTTGTACAAGAACAACCTATTAAATATTGGTAACAAATGGAGACTCGGTAAAATTTTCGATGTATTTGTGGCATTATTAAAAAGTTGTATCATGCTACAAACACGCTCGTGAAAGCCAATTTTCTCATATTTTTAATTAAACAACACAAGATTTCATAGAAAATATTTGTGCTTGTCTGAAGCGTAACTGAATTATAAAGTAACTTGACAGCTCTTGTGACGTCATTACCTATGAAGATAATGTTACTGAATTAATTACTGTTACACGACTAAATAAGGTTAAAATCATGTCGTCAGCGATATTTAGAGACGTCTAATGAATTTACAATCTGGACGTATTCCTTTCCTAATAATTTCATTCATCAATTTTTCCACCTCTTCTGTCTTCCTCTATCCGTTTGTCCATCTTTTCACTTCTACCTTTACGCGTCCAACCACATTCTGTTTCTCTTTTCTTTTATTCGTGCTGTTAATAAATCTGTCTTTCACAGTACCTAAATAACAATAATCTTGAAAACAACCTAGCTACAATTTATCAATGTACTCTCACTCCGTCTTGAAACAGAATTTCCTCTAATATTTTGGCGCGTCTCAGTACCAGACCGGCCGTAAATATGGCCGCTCGGCTCGTTACACCTGTTATTCGACACTCGCTCTAATGAATACAGCCAGCAATACCTCCGAACAGCCAGACTTCTGGGGAAATAATTATTGTTTCTAACCGTTCCATAATTGGGGATCAGCGGGGATTATTCTACACGTATTTTAAATGCAAATGCGATTTTTGAATTAATTTGAAGCCAGCCAAAACTGCAACGTCAAATGCGAAAACAAAATCTGTCATAAGCTGTTATACTTATAATATTATCAGTTTATTTCTACCCTTTACCATTTATTTAACTGACCCCCGCGGTTTTACCCGCATTCCCGACGATCTTATCTTTTCCTGTTATAAAGAGTATCCTGTCTTATTCCAGTACATGATCTACATGTGTGCCAAGTTTCATGAAGTTCCGTTTAGTAGTTTTAGCGTGATTGATTAACATATCATTCTTCAATATCTAATATCTGAAGCACTTGCTAACGAGTTCAAGATAACTTCCAATAATTGTGTAAAGTTATTTAATGCTTTCGAGGTAAACCAATCAGTTAATCAATAAAATCATACTATTCTATTATTTATTCAAGTATTTTTGTACTTTGTATAAAGTGTAACTTAATTGACTCTCAGATTATTAATAGGTGACGTCCACCACATACCATCAGGTGAACCATCTGCTTCTCAATCCTTGTCTAGTAAAACGTCTTCCACACATTGGTAAAAAGACTAGAAATAAATAAATTTCCTTTAAACTCCTCGATCGCCATCGTCATTTTGATGTGTAGCATTCGTCTTTGTATCATATCTCTACATTTCTTCGATCCCTTTTCATATCCTCATTATCCACATTTACAATCATACCATGTTTCTATTGGTTTTTGACTTTTACTATCATATTAAAGGTCTATTTTTTTGTATTCGTTCAATTTTCTATCAAAAGTGTCCACTGCAGGATATTGCTCTCGCATTTTATTAATATTTGTCCTTTTTCAATGGATAGCACACGTCCCACTTTTCTTCTGCTGTTGACAACTTCCTTAGAATACAATCGCACTGTGTCCTTAAATAGATTTGTGCGCTATTGTCGTATGACGGGCTTATAGAAACAAAATATGAATTTTAAAGAAAATACTTCATAATTTAGTTAAATTTGTTTCTTTGGCCTTCTAGTATAAGGCTTATATAATAATTTTTTTTTTAATACAGTTGCTCAAAAAGTGGTGTATTACAGGGACGTATAGCGTTCGGGATGTGGGCTATTACATACTAGTGCTTTTTTTTTACCTTTATCGAACTCGTGCGTTCTCTTTCCCAACTGTCAAAATAATGTCTATTAAAAAGAAAAACCAACCATGAAGTTTTTACTAAAGAGTTTTTGTGATTCATACAAATACGTATATTTCTAAAAAGAAGCTACTAATTTATTTCAATATCAGATTTCATGATTTAATTGAATGAGTTAGGTTAGGTTTCATTTCATTTCATCTCATTAAATTTCATTTTCATATCATATCAATAAAAAAAATATACTGAAGACTAAGCTGTATGGATAGTTCCCTTTGGGTGAAGAAAAAAAAACTCTGCTTATATTCTACGGTTGGCGCCATTTTCGAGAAATTTTCTTTGCGAGTTTAGTTGTTTGTTGCACAAAATGAGTAATTTCGACCCTATTTTTTTTTAATTAACACCACTGGAATCACTATAATTGCACAAACATTGTATGACAAATATACATGAACAATCATACGAAATTAATAATAGTTTGTCTCAAACAGTAAATATGCAAACTAAGACTTCCCCAGTAAGTTTAAAAAACTGTACCAATTTCAATGTACATGTGTACTATAACTTTTATAAGAAATAAATGATTAGTTAGTTGAGTTTTTATTATTTTATTAAATTGCTTCATTTTTTCGCAACTGTATTAAAAATAGTCGTTCAGTACACTTGCGGAACCGTCATTGCAACTTGTTCCGACTGTCAACTCTCGCCTTCGGCTGCGCCTCGGCTCGGGTAGACATTTGTCGGAACTCTTTGCAATGACAGCCTTTCCGCACTTGTAATGAAATATACTATTGTACACATCCATAGAGTTCACTGCTGGGTAATATTCTATTCTGTAAGGGTATTTTTGAAACAAAAGAAAGTTATGAAATGTCGACGCAACGCATCTACTCAAATAAGATATTTTCTTGTAGTTCCTTAGTGCATCAATAGATGGCGTTGTGCCGTTTCATCTACTATTTGTTACTAATAGCTAAACGTGTGAATTTAACACTTCTTTGAGAATCACATCTTATGATAATTAATGTTTTCTTGTCTCCAGGCGACACAATATGTCCGAGCGGCATGTTCCGGTGTCCGGAGGGCAAGTGCATTCCGGCGCTGTGGGTGTGCAACTACCAGCGGGACTGCGACAAGGGCGAGGATGAGTTCCAGTCGTGCCGTGAGTATACTGCCTTATTTGATATATTATGTAAGATCCATGTCTGTCACTTAGAAACAGAATAAATTATGTCTTTTATGATCTACTAGTTTTCCGCTCCGCTGTTTCACCCGCGTTCCCGAGGGATCTCATCTTTAAAAAGTATCCTATGTCCTTCTCCAAGTTTCCATCTATCTCTATACTAAATTACATGTAAATCGGTTCAGCGGTTTAAGCGTTGAGAGGTAACAGACAGACAGACACCAGGTGGTTTTCCATTTCTCTTACGTCGATATTGTAAATAGGTTAGTGAGATGTCCTAGTTTGTTTTTATCTTTTCGTTAACTTTTTTTATTCTATTTGCTGGCAATCGTGTTTTAGGATATTTCTGCCAATGTCAAGATAATATTATTATTTAATGTTTTAGTCTGGATATCATAATCACAGTAAAGTTAGTCATCGTCCGTACTAGTTAGTCAGTTAGGTTTTAGTGGAACTGAAAAGACACGATACACGCTTTCATTTTATTCCACTTCACTGGTACACTTAGATTAAACTTTATTGCATAAAACGCCACGGATATTATTCAATAAAACTCAAAAAATGAAAATAAAATGATAACGGAACGTCACTTCGCAAATTCCCGTCATAAAGTCCTTTCGGTCACATTTTATATTCGCTATTTTATTACTATCAAACTCAATAATTCAAAATGTCAGATATGAATACACATTTCAACAGTTTAAACATGGATGGTTCGAACTCAAATCTTGCTCTATTTCTCAAAAAATAAATGCATACCAAACGATCTATCAATATGTCTAAATAAACGCTACGTGCCAAACCCGGACAGTCCGCAAGCAATATAACCGTCCAGGACATTTCCCCCACAATGCTCACGTCCCGGACACTCCAGTATTTACAAGTGTCCGGTGTCACGTCCGCAGTGTCGTTGTCAGTATCCTGGCACAACTTTCAGCGAGAAACTCTTATTTCATTTGTATTTTATCTGGTTTCGTTTTATTGGTCGAATTTAGGTAAAAGTTTTGTGAATTTACCTCTTTTACCCCTTGGTTTGAGGATGGGACGGTAGTCCGAAATCGAACTACAAAAATGGAAATCCAAGAATTTCGAAAAAAAGTTATTTTAAACTTAAATAAATTTCATGGTACCAAAACCTCAGTGACCTAGGTACCTATTTGTTGGTTAGAGTCTAATTGAATGTGTGCGAGGAACTGAGGAACTAAATCCGTTCATTCAAGATTATCGGAGCGCTGCACGCTCGCTGCACGTCGTGGCACGGCCGCACGGCTGCTGCAACCTTTGGAAACTACATCTGTGACATTGTTCACTCTGTGCAATAGATAAACTAAGAAGAAAATATATTTTGGAAGGTTTTCGTGAGAATTTAGAGTTAAATCCGTCTCGATTGATAATTGGAACTCTGCAAAATCTTTGTTCTTTTATTCTCAACTATCTGTCCCCTGCAGTTACAGTCCTCGCCTTCCCGAGGGATCTTATATTTTACCTGGATAAAAAGTATCCTTGTTTTATTCCAGGATAAGATCGACTTGTGTGCTAAGTTTCATCAGAATCTGTTCGGTGGTTTTTGGTGAAAGAGTAACAAACATATTTACATCCATCCTTAAATCCTAGTAAACATTCTTTACAAATTACAATAAAAAAGAAAGAAATAAAATAGTTTTTATTACGTTGACGCACGTAATAGCATAAATGGAAACCAATTGTTAATCAAATATTTTAGTATCATAAAATATTATCTTTATTTTTAACTACCTATAAAATCCTGACTTTGTAAATGGCAATCTTTTAACTAATAAATTACGACTATTAATTTCCAAGAAGTATCCTAATTCAGTATGTTCAGGAAGAGGGTTAGACACAATGAAACTATATAAAAGAGAAATAAATAATGTATTATAATTAACAAAAGAAAACGAAATTCCTCAAACAATTACCCAAGTCTAAGAATTAAGGTTTATTACTCAAATATAAAACAAAGGGAAAATATACATAATCACATTATGTAGGTATTCAATTGCACATGAATTTATAGTATTGAAATGATTACATCTCACCTGTTTTATTCGCTGAACGAATTTAAGTCAATCAGTTCCAAAAAAGGGTTTGTTTTATACAAAATTGGCGGGACATTTTTTAGCAAAAAACAGCGGCCAATCATAGCCTCAGCCAATCACATCAATTGAATAAGGCTTGTCCAATCACAAGGCGTGATCACAAAATATTACAAAACATTTGGTAGTCAACATTGCTTATAAATAAAGTAAATTCCATAAAAACATGTATTATATCAAATTTATACATAAGTTAATAATATATATTTTAATATATATTATTTATACATTTCAACATACATTATTTATAATGTAATAGTTTTAAACAATTCTTATTGACTTCAATATTTCCCAAGGCTGAACGAACAAGCGACTAACCACTTCCGATTATTGAATAAATATTACTTCAAATATGTTGCAAAAGAAAATATCATTGAAACTGTAATTACTCATTTTATTTATAATCATAATTAATAACCAAAATCCTCTTTAAAAAGCAATATTTAATCATAATGGAAGCGAAAAAGTATAATTTTAATCGCATGAAGTAATGTTACCAAGAACGATATATCATTCTTGAATGTTACCATGATAGGGATCCACAGACAGCATAATCTACGACCATAGATAGATAAACACTCAAGTGTGGTCGGTCCAACCACTGTAAACTGGCCTAAGCAAAAAGTAGCCGAGTGTGAATCCCCTGACAATTAATAGATAATCTATCACACGCAACATCACACATAAAAGAAGAAAAATACTATAAGTACATAATATAAATGTTACAAACAAAAAATATATATATACATGAAGGAAATTGCATTAAAAACAAGCTAGGCTTGAGTATTAATAAGTGCAAAACTATCACCTTCACTAAGAAAAAGCGTGTACTAGAATTTACATATAGTTTACGTGGAGTACAACTTGATGCTGTTGATTCCATTAGGGACCTGGGAGTAATATTGGATAATAAACTACATCTAGACACGCACATTGATAATATAATAAGTAAGGCCTTTAGGATGTATGGTTTTGTTATGCGCTCGACCAAACAATTTACGCGGCCCTCTACCTGCCTCTATCTGTATAAAACTTTAGTTCGCTCTCAACTGGAATATGCTGTACCCATTTGGAACCCATTTTATAGTAAATATGTCATAGCCCTAGAAAATGTGCAGAAAAAGTTCTTGCGCTGTATGCACTATAAATGTTTTAGTCATCGTTTATCATATAAGCTGTTACTTAAAAAATACAAATTGTTAACACTTAAACAAAGACGTAAACAACTTGAGATGATGATGCTATATGACTTGTGTCATAATAAATACGACTGTATTGACTTAGTAAATAAGCTCTGTTACAGAATACCTACTAGGACGCACTGCCGGAATCCGTGCCAATTGTTTGCAACGGCCCGCTGCCGTACCAATGCCGGTAAACGGTCACCATTGCGCCGACTAGTTCACTCTTTTAATACTAATTTCAACTCCATCGATATTGCGGCAACGCGTCCTAGTATCTTCAAAAACAAAATTAATAGTCTTTTAGCGTAAAGCTACCATTTTTAACGAATATTTGCTAATCTCTAATAATATTTTTTTTTTTAACAAGCTGTGGTAGGCGGTGTTGGTGTCATGATTAATAAGTCGTATTATACATATGAATAGCATAAAATATATTATGTATCTGTTTGCTTACCCTAATAAATTGAAAAAAAAAAAAGAAATAAACATAGGTAGGTACAAAAACTTTGAAAAAGTAAAACAACAAAATTAAAAAAACAATAGTAGTAGTTTTTTTTTTTTCGTATACAACACACAATATAAAAGGCAGTGTGTATACAATTAAAAACTAAATAAACAAACGACAACACAACAGTATTACTCCAACATTGGCAACGAGGGGATCTCCCGAAACGTGATCGAGAATTAATTTACGCATAAATAAAACGCGCCATTGAATAAATCACGTGGCTATCAGCCGGTAAATAAATTACTATACATCGAACAATTATTGTGACTTGTCAATAGAAACTTTACATTTGCATTCACTTTCTCGATAGTTGAATTTTGGACAATATTGGTATCTTCAGTGTTTTGAGAGTTTCACTTGAGAGTCAGTTCCTTTGACTTTCTAAGCTGACCACAACATTATTATTATATTACGCCTATTCATAATCTTAACTAATATTATAAAGAGGAAAGATTTGATTTTTTGTTTGTTTGTTTCGATTTAAATCACAAACTACTCTACCGATTTTAAAAATTAATCCCCCTGGTATTGCTAATGCTTATACTTAGGTGACGGTAGTCACTTACTATCAGGTGACCCGCCCAAATATACCTAGTATTTGACTAGACATAGATAAAGCTTCACATCCAAACTGAAGTATCGATTCCATTCCATACACATAGAATAACAACAAACATTTTTCAGCGCTGCCTTTTGTTGCCTTTTGAACAGTAATCCTGCCCTGCCCTAGGGCTGTCCATTTTATTTTACTTTTATTTTGTGACTGCCATAAACAACGCTGCCTCTGAGGGATCATCCCCTTATGGAGATATGGATGAGAAATGTTTATAGTATAATTAATAATTATTTAGTGTCGATATAAATGACTTACAAGTAGCTATAAACTCCCCATTATTGACATATCCCAATATAAAAAGTTAGTTAATAGGTTTTGATCACATTTGACCGTCGTTTAAAATTCAATTTAATATTCAAGGTCTTTATATAATTTTAAATGCTTTAAAAGACAAATATCAAATCTTTACTTTTTTGTAAAAATTCTGCCATAATTCTGCAACAAAAAATTAGTAACTTTCATGGATATACCCCTATTGCAGATCATGCCGGGCCACGAATATATCTCGAACAGATTTCACATCGGTCTATTGTACCCCAGAGGGATGGAATGGCTGGACATTTAGTTACTTTTCTTTTAACTACACAGTTAAGCTTTTAAAGAGTTTAAACTTCAGTCCATTTTTTAGTTTCCGATAGTCACCGACGTAAAGTTCCAGTCCGGGACAGTTTCTAAAGACCACTTAATGGTCATTAATCTTATTGCATCCAATGACTTTTCTTTTTAAACTATTCTGACTGCATTTCTGTTGTACCTAAGGAAAGAGTTACGAAACAGTTATTTAGAATTTATCGTAATATAATGACTATAAATAGGGACCACAATGTGGTGATGTGGTAAGAATAAGCCTAGAATAGAGCCTATTGTAAAAATCGATTACTATTTGCTAAATAAAAAGCCCAATCTTTGTCCAAACAATGAACAATCAAATAGCAGTTAAACCTATTGAAATAATTCAAATAACAGTTCAACAAAGGAGCTCGGATTCAGCGGCCCCTTCACGTGCGACTCACGTAGCACACTACAGTACAGTGTCGACGCGCGACATTTGTTCGCGACAAATCAATCAGCGCCGAAACCGAACGAGCGCGACACAATGCACCGCTGTTTATTGTTGACAAATGAACGTTCGTTGGAAGGAACCGAGCCATGTTATAATGTACCTGTGTTCACAGGGCCGGACCGTGAGTTTAGGGGCCCTGGGCTAATACTACTTAGGGGCCTAATTACTCAAAGTATAGAAAAAAAAAAAAGAGACAGTAAAATATTTGATTTATTTTATAATATATTATGCCTTGGTTTGATTAATCGTAGGATTCGCAGGGTTGCAAACCATACGATCTGTTTAATTTAATAAAATTATGGATTCTTTCGCATTATCGTCTATTTTTACTTTCACTTGACTTAGCTGGGGGACCCTTGAATCCACGGGGCCCTGGGCTGAAGCCCAAAAAGCCATATGGTAGATCCGGCCCTGTGTGTTCAGGCTCCATTAACGTTCGACTATATTGCAACTCGTTTGTACCTTAAATGAGTCTTTATTTGAGTCCTAAATTGATGATTTTTAAAAGTGTAGCGTTCAATAGATACGTAAATATTTAAGTGGTTCGTTGTACTTACACCTACTGAATATATGGTATTATTCTCAAAAGCACCCTTCCTGAAAGGCGAGTGACGTGAATAAATTCCCAACACAACGTGGCACACAATACAGAGGTCTTAACATCACTCAAAATCCGTTCACGAATGGCCGCCCTTATTCCCAGCACGCCGTTCGCGCTGCACGTGAGAAATGACGGTGCAATTTTTCGTAGCCCTAGTAGAGACTATTGGATCGACACTAGATTTGTCGGTGAATTAAAATGGCGGAAAATGTCTACAATTGGAAGATAGCATTGATTTTTTATTTGCTACTCCTTCGTCAGGCGTCTATTGCATTAAAATTTTCTTTAATTTGATGTTTGATTTCTCATTTTCACACCTTATTACTCGTACCAAGCTCCAAAATCCAAATAACTTTTTAAAAAACTTTCTAGCAGCGATTTTTTCGTTTTCCAGTCACGATCGTGGAAGCGACTCCTTTGTTGTTCGCCGCACGAACTGTTAATTCAGCCTCATTGCTAACTGCTGACTCGGCGCTCCTGGTCTTACACACTAAATATATATACCTGCTTCCAGTTTATATAAAAACGAGGGGATCATGGTGATATTGCAGTATCAGATGGAACCTAAATGTACTTCCAAATTATTGGTAAATGGCAATAATATTCCGACGTTAGAATGTTCTTGGTCTGAGCGATTACTGGTGAACCAATCGCCGCCCCCTCAATCAAACTATTTGGGCACCCGCGCGTAAACTCAATTTGCACCTGAGTGACCTCGATTATAAGCGTGTTACACACACTCCGAGGCAGCCTCAAGGGTCCTCGAGGCGGTCGCCTCGCCTCACCTCGCCGCCCGGCGCCCGCTCGCCACTGATTGATGACCGACTCTGATTACAGGTCTGCTCGGTGCTCAACATCCTCCTTTGTGCTAATGGCTCGATTGATTCCGTTTGTGTGACTACATCGTTTAAACTTGTAATCGAATTTTAATAGTTCCTTCGAGAACAGAGCATCGCTCTGACTTCGACATCCAATCAGAACGTTCACGTATGAAAACATGTAATAGACGGAGAGTTACGTAAAAACTTTCAGGTCGAATCTTTTGCAATATTGTCTCAAACTCGACCCGTGTTATTCGAATGACATAAACAATGGAGAAACTAATTCGGAAAGTTGCGTAATAATCTTCCAAATGTCATCTGTGTAATGTTATGTAATGATTGTTAATGAAGCTGTTAATATGATCGTGTGTGTTGTTTATTCCAGCGCCGCCGGAATGTGAGGCGGGCCAGCTGACGTGCGGGCAGTACGTGTTCAACAAGACCTACTGCATCCCGCCTCACTTCCGATGCGACATGCACGTCGACTGCGTGGACGGGACCGACGAGGCAGAATGCAGTGAGTACACACCTTTATGTTATACTTCTCGAAAGCCTTGTTTTGATGTATTGCAGGATTGTTTAGTATTACTTATAGTCAAAGTCAAAACCAGTTTAGGCCCTAGAAGGGCACTTATGAAGGTCGAATTACAAAAGTTACCACCGGTTCGGAAGTCGGCCTTCAACTGAGAAGAACCGGCAAGAAACTCAGCAAGGTTACATTTTTTAAATATTTTTGGACCATCTGACTATATTGGCTTTTTTTTCAAATGTTTAACAATTTTATTTTTAAACTAATACAAAAATACATAAAAAATTATAAACCGCATTAGTTACCTACATAATTAACTAAAACAAAAAATACCAAGATAATAAAAGCGTAGGTATTAAAAAAAAAATTATAATTAACAATAAAAAACAATGTGTACAGAGTGCAGCTACCTCCAGACATCTTTATCCTCAATATAATATATATATATATATATATATATAATATAGTCGCTACATATTATTATGGTGATTTGTTACATAGTTTTTTACGCACGAGCGGCGACAGATCGGTAATAGATGTTTTAGTTTGATTCGTAATATTGAAAGTGGCAATGGATATTCTTGCTTTTGAAATAAGCATTTAATGTGCCTACATAAATTAGACTTAAGTTCTAATTCTCAACTTTAAATACAAACTTGATAGATCAATTACTGTCAGACCACCTAATCATATATTTAGACCACAGTACACCGTCTTCATAGTAATTCAACAGGCCATTATAATACGCGTTCAGTGGTGGCTGTGAACTCTATCATTTTTTTTTATGTCACTGGTGACAACGAGGCAGGCGGGTCACCTGATAGTAAGTGACTACCGTCGCCTATAGACATTAGCAATACCAGGGGGATTGCCAATACGTTGTACACCTTATTACAATGCCTTAAGGGCAACGGCTACTGGCTCTCAAGTGCAACTGCCGGAACACACCAACAGGTGTTTGGCGACAGATTTTCAACTTGAGGGTGGTAGCCAGCCAGTCGAGCACCACATAGTACCCTACCACCGTGCTGTGGTTTCCTTCACCGAAAGCTCAAGCTCATTGTAGGATTCGAACCCACGACCTTCGCCGCGGTATCCGACGTCACTTACCACTGAGCTATCATCGCTTTCATTCCATCATGGTTAATTAGATCTATTGTAAATCTACATATTCGCTCTAGGAACGGAACGGCCTAAACGTGTGTGTATCAAAGAACGTCAGTATGTATGGAAAAAGTGACAGTTTACATAAAAGATTGTTGTAAAAGTTGATAGGAATACTGTTATACTAGCTTCACTAAAACACCCAGGTGTAATATCATTAATAAATAATACACATTTAAAGACATCAATAATTTTCATAAAAAGTTTTACAAGTATTTAATTATACATAATATTAATTTCCTTTAATCAATATTATTAAAATACTGCCTATACAGAGTGTAATCGTTAAGTGTGTCCAGGCGATCATTCCGTAACTATTATAGATACAAAAAAAATGATTACTTAATCAGTAAAATGAAATCAATAACTTTTTAAAAATCACACTAAACGATTACGTGTATATGTACAAACAATTCTTAGAACTTTACTTTGCACTACTGTTTGTGTAATTTACTATCTGTAAGCCAAATTCAAGTCGCGAGGGGCGCAGTAAACTCAACGTTCGGTACGTAAACTAGGTCCAACTTTTAATACGGTTCCAATCCAATACGGTACGCCAGCGCAGCGAGGGCGCCCCCTACGGTTACCGACTTGATTCCGAACGGTCCAAACATTTGAATAAGAATAGAAAGTTTTATATTAAATCTTCGTTTTGGACAACTTTTATCGGCTGACTGACAGATCCTTATTGATATTACAGAAGGGAAACAAGTTTTGAAAACAACCATTTTTCTAGGTATACCTACCAATTTAAAAGTTTAAAATAAGTATCTGTAGAATTCAGTATTTTTCCCCGTAATAAGTACCTGTTACAAAAAGCAAAAACCTTGCCATTGTGCGAAAGGAAAACAACATCCTCTCCCGAGCATATCTACCACTTAACATGCAATACTTAAATAAACATCGCGCCCAAATACCGCCCTATTTCTTTGAAAGACTCTACTTGTGAACGAAGTACACGACCGACGTAAATTGACCCCTGTGTTCACCCCCTTACTAATATTTAAAGAGAGCACCTTATAAAGGAGGGTCTAGTTAGATTGGTGCCAAGTCCCAACAAGTGGGCAAGTTTTAATGGTGTGGAAATAGCGTTTTTGTTTGAGGTTCGTATCTGCGATGTGCCTGTTTTCATGTAAATCAGTTGTACCGACACTTTTGAGTTGAGCTGCGAAATTATTTAAAACTTTGTTCTTTGATGTACTGAGATATTTCGCAGCAAGTTTTTCATATGTTTGATATACGGGTAATGTAAAGGCGATGATAGCTCAGTGGTAAGTGACGTCGAATACCGCGGCGAAGGTCGTGGGTTCGAATCCTACAATGAGCTTGGGCTTTCGGTGAAGGAAAACATCGTGAGGAAACCATAGCACGGTGGTAGGGTACTTTGTAGTACCCGACTGGCTGGCTACCACCCTCAAGTTGAAAATCTGTCGCCAAAACACCTATCGGTGTGTTCCGACAGCTGCACTTGAGAGCCAGTTCCCATCTAGGCTATGTGTGCTTACCATCTTCGGCCACATCATCACTTACCATGGTGAGATTGTGGTCAAACACATGCCTATCCAGAAAAAAAAAACAAAAAATGTCCATAGGTGACGTTAGTCACTTACCATCGCTTGGAAGTATGTGAATGAGTGACAAAGAATGGAATCTAAGTTACGATTCGCCTGATGGTAAATGATTACTGTAGAGATATTTCTCGCGCGTTGGGACCCTGCTAAAATTCTTCATAACATTCTTGAAGAAACCCATGCCCTCCCTAGAAAGTACCATGAGATCTCATTATACGTAGGAAATTTTAAATCGTTGGTCAACATTTTTATAAAAATAAAAAACAAAAACCGACTTCAAAACTGTAACCTATACCTATGTACAAACATAAACTAAAAAGTAAAGAATAATATTTTAATTTCAAAGCAAGAGCCTTAAAGGACAATCAACAAAATTATTGATATTTATATATCTATTTAATATTTATAAACAGTTCTTTTTGGAGTCGGTGCCAGTCAAGAAGTAGGACAGTTTTGAACTGGACACGAAGTGTTCATACGAGAAAACGTCTTACGACACCTCTCCTTACGGTAATGTTCCTTAGGTCTGCGCCGTCGCTCCCCTACTTTTCGAAAATTTGTTACAAAGGCAGAATTAAACTGTCCTTCTTGGCTGGCACCGACTCCAAAAAGAACTGTTTATAAATATTAAATAGATATATAAATATCAATAATTTTGTTGATTGTCCTTTAAGGCTCTTGCTTTGAAATTAAAATATTATTCTTTACTTTTTAGTTTATGTTTGTACATAGGTATAGGTTACAGTTTTGAAGTCGGTTTTTGTTTTTTATTTTTAAAAATAATTTTATTTTTTAATTTTTAAAGTTTATTCCTTATTATATGTTATCCTAGGCAAAACTAGTTTGTCCTGAAATCGGGTCTGGTCGGTAAAATATAATATATAACTAGCGGGCCCGGCAGACGTCGTCCTGCCCTGAAATTAAAACAAATCTTGGAACTCGATTCCAGCGCCACCTACCGGGTCCAATTGTATTTTAAAACCATCGAAGAACCCATTGAAGTATACAGACGAAATTTCATCCAAATCCAAAAAGTCATGCTCAACGACTCAGTTTGATTCACTAAGGTTTATCAAACGAGACATAATTTTTTTCGTTTTTGTTGATTTTCTCAAAAAGTGCTTAATCAATTTCGACAAAATTTAAATGGGACCACCTCTGAAGTATGATCTACCAAACAAAAAAAGAATCATCAAAATCTATTCATAATTGGCAGAGAAATCGAGTAACAAACATACAAAAAAAAAAAAAAAAAAAAACATACAGACGAATTGAGAACCTCCTCCTTTTTTTTGAAGTCGGTTAAAAACAGGAATGGTTATAAATAAATCCACAATAAATTAAACAGTGCATGTACAGAGGACAGCTCAATTTGCAAAAACTTACGTGTACATATGCGTACAAAATATAAATCGTGCTCGGTAATTCCCCTGTCAGAACAAAAGCTATCATGTACAGTCATCGCGTGAAGTGTTTTGTGCCGGCACTGAGCATATTGAAAAGTCCCGGAGTCCATTCTAAAAAGAAGGAATATAATAATTGCGGTCTATTAAAACTTTTCCGTCGACGGCGCGAACTGTGGCGTACAAGTTTCAAGACGACTATGAAACCGGAAAGTTAGACTTGGCCACAATTTTTCCTGTTAAAAACCAGATGGAACGAGTGTTCTGTGAATTACACTTGCATATGGAACGCGAAGATATTATCGTTTTATCAAAAACTTTGCATGGAGCAGTCATTTTTTAGGTGTGCTTTTGAATCCTCCAATGAGCTTGAGCGTTCTGTAATGGAAATATCTTGAGAAAACCGGTGCTGATGCCACCTTTTTGCCAGGATTTTGTAGGCTCAATTTTGATGGGCCGGTTGGCGAGGTTGGTTAACACGCTATCTATCGTGTAGGTCGTGGGTTCGATTCCTATCCAGGACAGACATGTTGTGTGCATGAACATATCTGTTTGAGTGTTAATCAGTTATCTGGTTTCCATAGTATAAGCTCTGCTTAGTTTAGGATGAGATGATCATGTATGAAGATTTTCACTTGATATTTATGTAGATAAATTTGTTTGACCTTCGCTATACGCAACTGGATACGACCCTAAAATATTTTCATGTTTATAAATTTTACTGATCTGTTTTATTTTCTGATTATTATTATTAACGCAACATAATCGCAATACAAGAAAACAAAACTCATTATATCTCTTTCTAATTTATTAAATTTTCTTTGTAAGAGAGAGATGTAACGAGATTCAATAAGCTTAGATATTAACAATGTCAGTACAGGACCTAATCAATGTAATCTGGAATATTCCAAATTGTTACACAAATATTCCACAATCAATTGTGAACTATATTCCATATACACTCACGTCTCTTAATCCTTTGACGGGTTGTCTTCACACAAAGCCACAAGTGATGATTCCGTAGGATCGACTCGGTTCCCGCGACCGCTGATCCCCAAATACATAAATCATGCACCAGCTTGGTATTTATAAAGAGGTAAAGTGTTGTGAGGTTGTAGGGGGTATCTCTGGATCTACTGAACCGATTTTGAAAATTCTTTTACTAATAGATCGATTTTAGTTTGAGAGGTGCCGTTAGATTCGTCTGAATTGTGAGTGATACAGGGTATATCAAAATTGGAAAAAATAAAATGGCCGATTTCTGGCGCCATATTATGTGTTCAAAAGTTTTTTTTCTCAAAACCTTTCGAGTGGGGTATCAAAATAAAGGGCTCCATAAATAGCTTGCAAACATTTTTGCAACTTGTATGTATACATTTGGACTGAAAAATGCTAAAAAAAAACAAAATGCCAAAAAGTGTAAAATAAAATAACTTTTTTTTTTTTTTTTTTATTCTGGATAGGCTTGTGTTTGACTACAATCTCACTATGGTAAGTGATGATGTGGCCGATGGTGGTAAGCACACAAAGCCTAGATGGGAACTGGCTCTCAAGTGCAGCTGTCGGCACACACCGATAGGTGTTTGGCGACAGATTTTCATAACTTCGAAAAGGACGACTTGGTTCGCCTTTAAGTTTACCAAGTACCTAAATGTTTGAAGTTGCTTGCAAAAGGTAAAGCATATTTTATTTTTTGATGATAATTGTGACGCTTTGAAAGTAGAACTTCACGCAAACACTAGGCTACCCAAAGTAAAAAAAATGTCGCCAAGTTTTGATCATTGTCTCATCAATCACATCCTGGCAAATGTATCAAAATGTGTACAGTACGCTATACAGGCTTACACAATATTTTTTTGGCTTGGTATCCAGACCTTTAAGCCATGTGTACACAATATTATAATTAATAGTGGTGTGTGCACACGACGCGGCCGGTCCGCTTCCGGGTGAGCGGGTGCGACCGCCATGTCTGGACGGGAACTTATGTCTCGCAACTTATTATTTATGACGGTCACGCCGCTTTATCATCAGTTTATCTTCACTCCTGGGTCTTGTCTTGCCGCCCTTGGCCTATAAATCACATTCTCACAATTCAATTTGTCTGGTCGTCACTGTTATTTATGTGATAGATGTACTCATAGTTGACGGGTGAACGTTGACCTTTTACTTGTATCTTTTATTATAGCCTGGAAGAGATCGCTTCAGCGATAAGGCCGCCTAAATTGTTTTCACTGTTATTTGTCTTTTGTGTATGTAACCTGTATTTTTGTCTTGTGGTGTCAACAATAAAGCATATTTGTATTGTATTGTATTGTATAAGTTAGTTATTATACTCTAGCTATCAACCGCGGGCCGCGGCCACACTTGTGTTCCCGAGGTTTCTTATCTTTTACCGGGATCAATGTATCCTAAGTCCTGAGTGCCGAGTTTTATTAAAATCCGTATAGTAGTTACAAAATATCGTGAGGAAACTATCAATCAAATCAAATCAAAATGAAAACTCATTTACCTATATTTTGGCCCTGGTAACTACTGGTAAGGCACTTATGAACGTTTACAGTTGACTCTTTGTAGTACTCGACTGGTTGGCTTCACCCGCAAGGCGATGATTGCTCAGTGGTAGTGACGTCGGATACCTCGGTGAAGGTCGTGGGGTCTAATCCTACAATGAGCTTGAGCTTTCGTTGAAGGAAGACATCGTAAGAAAACCATAGCACGGTGGTAGGGTACTTTGCTGTACTCGACTGGCTGGCTACCACCCTCAAGTTGAAAATCTGTCGGAATTTACGTATGTATGAAATTTACACTTGTGTATAGGCGACGGTAGTCACTTACCATCAGGTAAAAAAAACCTATCGATAAACACTTTTTGCAATATCTATAGCCTAGCCTTAAATGCCAATATGCTGTGTATGTTTTCTTTAAACCCCAACAAAGCTTGTGAAAGAGTACATTATAAATAGTGCCGCTGCGCGAAGCCACTTCAGCTCAAAGGCCCTCTATCGGATTTTTACATAACTTTATATGAAAATCGCATTATCTCGGTTGGGTATTTTGTCGTAAAAAGCCAGTGTGGTGTCTTTGCATCTCATTACCGATCCGGCTGCGAATCTGGATTAGATTATACATTACACCTACCTACAGGTTGATACTAAAACGTGAAATCATATTTTTAGTATCAGTATACTAAAGTAAAAACATGGAAAACTCTTTAGTCTGTCGGTTCCAAAAGTCAAAGAGGTCTTCTCGCTCGAAACGTTACGATGCGTTACAGGGGCGGGAGGGGGGTTTTGAACTTTTTTTTTTTTTTTATCTTCGATAGGCTTGTGTTTGACCACAATCTCACCATGGTAAGTGATGATGTGGCCGAAGATGGTAAGCACACAAAGCCTAGATGGGAACTGGCTCTCAAGTGCAGCTGTCGGAACACACCGATAGGTGTTTGGCGACAGATTTTCAACTTGAGGGTGGTAGCCAGCCAGTCGGCTACTACAAAGTACCCTACCACCGTGCAAAAACGCGTTAAACTACGAACTACGCGTTATGTAACATGTTCTTTTTACATTTCCAGTACTTTACACCACATAATTGTGACTTTTAGGTATAGATGCTCACTTGGTTGCGTAACGTTTTACTAGAGGGCGGGGGGGTACAGAAAAACGTGACGGCGCGTTACTTGGGGGGAGGGGGGGGGGGGGGGGGGTCAAATATCTCCAAAAATTGCGTTACGTACCTAATACGTGCTTACCACCTTCGGTCACATCATCACTTACCATGGTGAAATTGTGGTCAAACACAAGCTTATGCAGAATAAAAAAAACCCTTTTCTACTTACTACTACTAACTGGTATCCTATCCTAAAACTGATGATTTACGAAAGTTAATTTTTAGCTACCCATTTTTTTTTAATAGTGTAGTGTAGAGATTTTAATAAAACTATATTTTGCAACAACCTGTATTAGTCAGGATATACAGCAGGTGTTTTTACTAGAACTTGTTGCGAAGGAAACTTGTTTTTGCAGGACGAAAATATATCCAAGATATCATATCTGAGAGGCGTTTACCTCATGTTGTTCAGAACTGTTTAATTAAATTGCATATTTGAGCTCTAGTCATTTTTGAGTACAAATAAGTGTCTTGTTTTTATCACGTTTTTGTTTTCTATGATATTTTACTAAGAGTATCTAAGTAGAAATAATTTCTTCAGTTTAGTTAGGCCTTAGGTCACTTTTGAAGGTCGACCTATAGAAGTTACCACCTGTTCGGAAGTCAGCCTTTAACTGAGTAGGCCCGGGAAGAAACTCAGCAAGGTTACATACATTCTTTGGGCAATCTGACTATATTGACATTGTATTTGACGGGCCGGTTGGCATGGTTGGTTAACATTCTACCTATTACGCCGCAGCTCGTGGGTTCGATTCTCATCCAGGACAGACATTTGTGTGCATGAACATGTCTGTTTGTCCTGAGTCTGGGTGTATTATCTACTTAAGTATGTATTTACAAAAATAAATAGTATATAAGTGTATCTGGTTTCCATATTACAAGCTCTGCTTAATTTAGGATCAGATAGCCGTGTGTGAAAAATTTCCCAGGATATTTATTTATTTTCAAATGTTTCACAATTTTGACAATATCTTGTTTAAACACAAAACAACACAAAGTCGTGAGATAACTAACGATACCATGGTTTAGTTGACCAGCTACTACGAGTAGACCCAAGACTCACCAGTTTCTTATCCACATTGAGTTGTCAAAAACTACCCTACGAAATGGTTTTTGTTCCATTAGAATATATGTAAAATTAATTTGTTTCAGCATACCGCAAGTGCCAGACTGATGACTTCCAGTGCGGAGTAGTGGGCGGCATGGGGAAGGTTTCTGCACCAGGACCTTGTATACAGAAAGAGAAGAAATGTGACGGGTTAGTTCCCTTCAGTCATGTGAGAATCAGCCTGGCTGGCTACCACCCTAAGGTTTAAATGTTCCCATGGACCTGTCTACCGACAGTTGCACTTTAGAGTCAGTTTCGTTTTAGACCGTATCAATTACCATTGTTAAATTGTGGGCAAACAAGCATATTACTGCATATCCAAATTAAATTAACAAGTATTTATTCTGTTTAGTTAGACAATACCCGTGTCACGCTGTTGGTCCGCCATGAACTCTGAACTACTAAACAGATCTTGATGAAACTTGACACACTTTTTATCCCGGGAAAAAGTAAGATCCCACGGGAACGCGGGTGAAGGGAACGCGGGTGAAACCGCGGGGGACAGATAGTTATAAATTCCCGCAGTTTCAAAGTCAAACGCAATTATTACCTCGGATGTTCGAAACAATTTCATAGACAACATTCTCTAAAACCGTTTCTATTTCTAGGTACTTAGACTGTAGAACAGGTAAAGACGAACAGGGTTGCGGAGGTCAGACGCTGGCGTGTCGACTGGATCAGTTCAGGTGTGCGTCGGGTAATAAGTGCGTGGACGCGGCCGTCAAGTGTGATCACAAGGACGACTGCGGAGATAACTCTGATGAAGCGCACTGTAGTGAGTACCCGGTACTTTAGACCTTCGGGGAAGTGGGTTTAGCAGGCCTTGACTCCTCTTACTGACTGTGACACGGCACCTAAACTGAGGGTCGTTTGACCGCTGACTTGGTGAAGCGACTCTCGTACTTAAGTTTCTTTGCTAAATTCTGAAACCAGTTCCTATCATGGATTTAAAATACACAGGAGTAATATTTGAAAGGTGTGGAGTTCTGTTTAAATATGATTTGAAGGTCATGCTCACACATGATATTCTCTCGATATTATATTCAAAAAACTACGTACTGTTTGTAATCTGGATTAAAAATCTCCACCAGGCTTCCCCCCATGCCACATCGGTCAGTTCCGCTGCACTAGCGCGCTCTGCATCCCGGCGACGTACCACTGCGACGGGTACCTGGACTGCGCCGACGGCTCCGACGAGGACAACTGCACCGCCATCGCGTGCCCCGACAACAAGTACCTGTGCCCCAAGGGCGGCCCCGGGGGCACCCACAAGTGCATTGCCAGGTCGCAGCTCTGCAACGGCAAGAAGGACTGCGACGATAATGCTGACGAGGAGGCGGCCTGTTGTAAGTACCTCCGAGACATGTCATCATGGTTTTTGCATTTGCCGCAAACTTTCCTCACATTTTAGGGTTTTTTCTTAACTCAATTACGTGGAGCTCATATAACGCCGTAGCACGGACCTATCGAATGACTAAACCTGGGTAACGGCATTTCGATATATGATAATTAGTTTTTTTTTTATATTCTGGATAAGCTTGTGTTTGACCACAATCTCACCATGGTAAGTGATGATGTGGCCGAAGGTGGTAAGCACACAAAGCCTAGATGGGAACTGGCTCTCAAGTGCAGCTGTCGGAACACACCGATAGGTGCTTGGCGACAGGTGTTCAACTTGAGGGTGGTAGCCAGCCAGTACCCTACCACTGTGCTATGGTTTCCTCACGATGTTTTCCTTCACCGAAAGCTCAAGCTCATTGTAGGATACGAACCCACGACCTTCGTCGCGGTATCCAACGTCACTTACCACTGAGCTATCAACGCCTTAAATTTCGACGAGATGAGTTGTGATGAAGCCGTCGATTGAGTTTCATTCAACAGGAAGGTAGCGTCATCAGGCTATATATTTAACTAATTGTTACTTTGTTCGGTGTTTAGCGACGGCGTCGTGTCCGGCGCTGGGGTGCGAGTACAAGTGTCTAGCGTCCCCGAGCGGCGGCACGTGCGCGTGCGCGGCCGGGCTCACGCTGGCGCCCGACAACCGATCCTGCGTCGACGCTGACGAGTGTCGCCTGTGGGGATATTGCCACCAGCTCTGCGTCAACACGCCCGGCTGTGAGTGATGCATACCACAATACTGTTACACCATGGTATTATACGTTGAATTTCTAAAGCTTCTTGATGATCACCTGTATTGCACAATCACCAGCATTGTAGAAGAAAACAGGTAGAAAGTAGCGCCAACTCAAAGCCATTTATTCAGGGTCATCTATGAAGGTCTTTTTGAGGATACCCCCATTTTTGTGTGCTATAACTAATCGTGTCCTATATGCGTGCAGCTTACTCGTGCGCGTGCGCACCCGGCTACTCGCTAGTGGAAGGGGGCGGGTGCGTGGCGGGGGCAGGCGCGGGGGCAGGTGCGGGGTCTGCCGGTGCGTGGCTGGGGTTAGCGCACGCGGGAGGCGTGGTGCGCATGGACGCGCTGGGCCGCGCGGCCGCACCGCTGGCCAACGCGTCCGGCGCCGCCGGCCTCGACTACCACTACCGAAGGAACCTGCTCTTCTGGTCCGACCTTAAGACTAGGAAGGTCAGTGTTTACCTATTTATTTTATTACTAGCTGTTCCGCGCGGTTTCACCCGCGTTCCCGAGGGATCTTATCTTTTCCCGGGATAAAAAGTAGCCTATGTGCTATTCCAGACTATAATCTATCTCTATGCCAAATTTCATCCAGATCCCTTCAGCCGTTCTGGCGTAAATGAGTAACAAACATTCATCCATCCATCCATCCATCCATCCATCCATCCAAACTTTCACATTTATAATATTAGTAAGATTAGTAAGATATCACAAGCGGCTGCTTTTGGTAAGTTGTAGGTAATTTTGAAAAGTTTGCTGTCGTAGTTTCAAAAAAATATAGATTCCAAAATTAATGGTTGTATTTGGTCGTAGATCCACTCCCAGCCGCTGAGCAGCAGCACCCCGGCGGGCGTGTCGTACGGGGGCACGGAGCTGACGGTGGCGGGCTCGTGGGCCCCGGTGGCGCTGGCGGTGGACTGGGTGGGTGACAAGCTGTACGTGGCCGACGCTCTGGGTCAGAAGGTGGACGTGTTCGAGCTGGATGGTCGCTGGCACGCCGTCGTGCTGGGCTCCAACCTTACCAGTCCTCAGGACATTGCGCTCGATCCCACCCTGGGGTTCATGTTCGTCGCTGATAGCAGTCAGGTACATTTTGAATTTATCTTCCTCATATTTTCTAATATTTTGTTTTTTCTTATGCTACTAAATTGCGGTTCAACTTTAAGAGGGCAAAATAGGTGATCGCGAGTAAAATCGCGGTCGAAAATCTGGTTATGTATAAATTATCAATAATAATTCTAACCTTGGTCATTGTATAACACTGATTGACTGACAAAAAAATCGACAATCGAAAATTTACCTGTAACTTTAATTCGACTGAAAACGTGGTATTTTAAAGACATGCTGTAGACTTCCAATCCACTTAGCCTTTGTATATATTTTGGGCGATCCTAAATTGTTTTCATATCTTAATAAAATCGTTCTACCCCCAGATCATCCGCGCGAACATGGACGGCACTCACGCTAAATCAATAGTATCGGAGGCTGCATACAAAGCGTCCGGCATCGCCGTGGACATCATAGCGCGACGTGTGTTCTGGTGCGACTCACTACTGGACTACATCGAGACCGTGGATTACGAGGGCCAGCACCGGTTCCTGGTGCTGCGCGGGCAGCAGGTACCCAACCCTTCCAGGCTCGCGCTCTTCGAGGACCGGGTCTACTGGTCCGACACCACCAAGCAGGGCATCAGCTCCGTCAACAAGTACCAGGGGTCCTCCAGCATCCAAGCGATCTACAAAATGAAGGACATCAGGGAGCCCAAGGCGATAACTGTCGTTCATTCTTTAAAACAAACCTCGGTCAATAATCCCTGCGGAAATAACAACGGTGGATGCTCTCAGATGTGTATAGTGACAGCCCTGCAAAATGGGGGCTTGGGCTATAGATGCGCGTGTAATATTGGTCACAAATTACTTAGCGATCTCAGAAACTGCGAGCTGGTCAAGGAGTTCCTCATGTACTCCCAGCAACGATTCATCAAGGGTAAAGTCTTGGATCCCGTTATTGAGGGCTTTAGCGATGCTATACTACCCGTTGTTTCGAGACGAGCCAGGTTTGTCGGCCTAGATTTTGACGCGAGAGACGAGCACATTTACTACTCTGATGTACTACAGGATGTCATTTATAGAGTACACAGGAATGGTACAACGAGAGAGATTGTTTTGGCTTCGCAAAATGAGGGCGTCGAAGGTCTAGCCGTAGACTGGGCATCGAAAAACCTGTACTATATTGATTCCAGAAAAGGAACTCTCAATGTTCTATCAACGCGGCACGTCGCTTATAAACGGACTTTGTTAAAAGACTTGAAAAGACCTAGAGCTATCGTCGTCCATCCAAATAAAGGCTATATATTCTTCTCCGAGTGGGATCGACCAGCCAATATAACTAGAGCTAACACCGACGGTACTGGTCTATTGGTCTTCGAGAATGTCACCCTCGGTTGGCCAAACGGTCTTTCCATAGATTTCACCGCAGACAGAGTTTACTGGTGCGACGCTTTGCTAGATCACGTGCAACATGCTAAACTAGACGGTACTGATGTCAAAACTGTGAGTTCGAGACTGATAAGGCATCCGTTTTCAATAGTTATTTACGGTGATTATATGTACATTACCGATTGGAGATTAGACGCCATAGTTCGGCTACACAAACTGACGGGAGAACAAGAGGATATAATGGTTAGGGAACCGCAAACAAACAGGTTGTACGGAGTTAAGGTATTCAGCGAAGATATGCAGAAGGTGGACCCTATGCAGCCATGCGCGAGAAACAATGGCAATTGCCAGAAACTTTGTTTTGCCGTACCTCGAAATAACACAGAGCTACTGACAGTGAAATGTGGTTGCCCGTACGGTGAACTGCTGGGCCCAGATGGGACCACCTGTATTGCAGATCCCAATTCGGAGCCGCCGGTTCCGGCCTGCCCACACTCCTGGGACTTTACGTGTGATAACCTGAGGTGTATACCTAAGAGCTGGGTCTGTGATGGCGATGACGACTGCCTGGATAATAGTGATGAGGAACAAAATTGCACCAGTGAGTATTCTTAATTTTTTGAGATTTTGCATGATAAATTAAGGTTGAGTCAACTTCTTTCAGCGTCTTCAAAATGAGTTAACTTTTTAACTATGTCGGAATTTATTCGACCTCGAAAACGTGTGTATGTCGGAATTTTAAGGCGATGATAGCTCAGTGGTAAGTGACGTCGAATACCGCGACGAAGGTCGTGGGTTCGAATCCTACAATGGGCTTGAGCTTTCGGTGAAGGAAAACATCGTGAAGAAACCACAGCACGGTGGTAGGGTACTATGTGGTACTCGACTGGCTGGCTACCACCCTCAAGTTGAAAATCTGTCGCCAAGCACCTGTTGGTGTGTTCCGGCAGTTGCACTTGAGAGCCAGTTGCCTTGCCCTTAAGGCATTGTAATAAGGTGTACAACACGTTGGCAGTCCCCCTGGTATTGCTAATGTCTATAGGCGACGGTAGTCACTTACCATCAGGCGACCCGCCTGCCTCGTTGTCACTAAAAAAAAAAAACGTGTTTTTGGGAGAAATAAAATGTCCATTAAACTGAAGAAACCCCATGTTATAATGCCTCTTCGACACAGAAACGACCTGCAGCGCGTCGGAGTTCGCGTGCAGCTCTGGACGCTGCATCCCCGCGACGTTCAAGTGCGACAGCGAGAACGACTGCGGCGACTTCTCCGACGAGACCGGGTGTGTCAACGTGACCTGCAGCTCCTCGCAGTTCCAGTGCAACAACGGCCGCTGTGTGCCCAACACCTGGAAGTGTGACTCCGAGAACGACTGCGGCGACGGATCTGACGAGGGCTCGCAGTGTGCTGAGAAGACTTGCGCTTACTTCCAGGTACTTACTTTACTGTTGTCCAAGAGTTACTGACTCTGCTATTTTGTTAACTAACACGACTTCGTCACTTGCTTACTTCCAAAAGAATATGAAGTTTGTAAAAGCAGGCATGTATTTTTTTTTATTCTGGATATGCTTGTGTTTGACTTCAATCTCACTATGGTGATGATGTGGCCGAAGGTGGTAAGCACACAAAGCCTAGATACGAACTGGCTCTCAAGTGCAACTGTCGGAACACACCGATAGGTGCTTGGCGACAGATTTTCAACTTGAGGGTGGTAGCCGGCCAGTCGGGTACTACAAAGTACCGTACCACCGTGCTATGTTTTCCTTCACCGAAAGCTAAAGCTCATTGTAGGATTCCAACCCACGACCTTCGCCGCGGTATCCGACGTCACTTACCACTGAGCTATCATCGCCTTAAAAAATAATGTTTATCCCCAGTTCACGTGTCCCCGAACCGGGCACTGCATCCCCGCGTCGTGGGTGTGCGACGGGGACGACGACTGCTTCGACAAACAGGACGAGGCCGACTGTCCGCCCGTCTCCTGCCTCGCCTCACAGTTCAAGTGTGCCGACCTCAAGCAGTGTGTGCAGGTATACTACTACCTCACTGTGTCCCTGTCTCCATGCCTCCCTGCCTCAGGTACCTTACCGCTTAATCGTTGTTCCCTTACACCAGGAGGCGTACAAGTGCGACGGCATCCCCGACTGTAACGACGGCAGTGATGAAGCAGGGTGTCCGTCGCTGGCGCCGCACCAATGTCAGCCGGACAAGCAGTTCCAGTGCGTCTCCTCCGGCATCTGTATACCGTCCACCTGGTATTGTGATGGTGAGTTGGGTACTATTATACTCAATGGTTTTAGGAGATCTTAGAATGGGGTGAAACGAAATGGGAGTCTTTAGGAAGATACAGTGGCATTTTTCTCACCCCCCCCCCTCCGGTCCGCAGGCACCCCCGACTGCGAAGACACTTCAGACGAGCCGGCGTCGTGCGGCGCGGCGGCGTGTCTGCCCGACCACTTCCGCTGCGACAACAAGCGCTGCGTGTTCAAGGCGCTGCTGTGCGACGGGCGGGACGACTGCGGGGACGGCTCCGATGAGGGCGACCGACATGCCTGCAAGCCGCCGCCCTTCAGGTACAAACACACACACATACGAAATTACTCGGATCGGAAAATAGTAGTTTCATAAAACAACAACAGCGTTCACAACAAAATGTAAATAATTGTCATGTTTATAATTTTGCATGTTTGGTAGAGACCGGTATACATATTTATCAGATTTCTAGAAACTCAACACAATAAATCAGTCCACATCTCTTCATCACTTTAAATTATTATGCTTGTAGCGTTTTCAATCATTGAAATATAGAGGATTTTCACATTCATTGTTATTATTGTTTCAGATGCCCATCCGGTCAGTGGCAATGTCCAGAAATAACAGGTCGCTGCATCAACATCACACAGATCTGTGACAGCAAGGTCGACTGTCCTAATGGCGCTGACGAAGGTATGGACACCTCCACATTAATTCTTCTTGATATACCATTAATTTTAAATGACCAATACGGCTTTGTGTGCTGACATCCTTCAGCCACATTTTTCAAAAGCAAAGCTTAGAAGAAAACTTAATATAACCTAATTCCACAGGTCCCGGCTGCGATTTCGGAGAATGCGATCGTCAAGGCGGCCTTTGTACAAACGAATGTAAACAAACTCCAAATGGAGTACTCTGCTTATGTCCTGATGGAGAAGAACTTGACACTGACGGCAACACCTGCAAAGATATCGACGAATGTAACCCACCTGGCCTTTGCTCTCAAACCTGTACGAACACGAAGCGGTCTTACCACTGCGGCTGTGTGGATGGATACGTCTTGTCGGCAAACAAACACTCCTGCAAAGCCAACAACCATTCCAGCGCCTTCCTAATCATTTCTAACAGACATTCCATCTTAGTAGCGGATCTAAATGAACAAGGATTGGAAAGAGTGCCCATAAATGTAGAAAACGTTGTAGCTACAGCATCAAACATGCATACAGGAACGATATTCTGGTCGGATATGAAACTGAAAAAGATTTCGCGGCTAGATAGAGGTAGCGAACCCCAAGTGATAATTACCACAGGTTTGGATCTCGTCGAAGGATTAGCTTACGACTGGGTCGGTGGTAATATTTACTGGTTGGACAGCAAGTTGAATACTATCGAGGTGGCTAGAGAAGACGGTACAGCAAGAACTGCTTTGCTAAGCGGAAACATAACGCAGCCTAGAGGAATGTGCTTAGACCCCGCGCCTAACGCCAGATGGTTGTTCTGGACCGACTGGGGAGAGAACCCTAGGATCGAGAGAGTTGGAATGGATGGTACACAACGAGAGGCGATAATCACAACTAAGATCTACTGGCCGAATGGCTTGACCCTAGACACGGCAACGCAAAGGGTTTACTTCGCCGATTCTAAGCTAGATTTCATAGATTTCTGCTACTACAATGGTACGGGAAGACAGCAAGTGCTGGCTGCTAGCCATTACTTATTACATCCACATTCGCTGACGTTGTTTGAAGACACGTTGTATTGGACGGATCGTCAGTTGAACAGAGTGTTATCGGCCCATAAATTTAGGGGAACAAATCAAACGGTTGTATCCCATCTGATATCTCAACCACTATCTATTCATGTACATCATCCGTCGCTCCAGCCTCAGTACCCATCGCCCTGTAAGAAGGATTCGTGCCAACATTTGTGTTTGTTGAGTCCTAATAAGACCGTTGCGTACACTTGCATGTGCAAGCCTGGATTCAAATTGTTGCCAGATGGAAAATGTGTTGAAGGTGAGTTTTATGATTTGAATACAGGGCCTATATGCATAAAATAATATGACAAACTTAAAATACATAATAGTGTCTTGCTTTATACTCTATTCAAATTTAAATTGAGTGTATTTTTATTTGTCACCAAAAATTTGCGCTTTTTCGATTTGTTGTAGGAAATTAAAAAAGGAACGCATTTGTAAGAGTCGATCGGTTCATAACTATAGCTCTTGTGACCTATTGTAATATTCGAAGATTTTGATTATCTATTTTACTTTCAGAGGAAACTCCATATCTGATGGTGCTGAAGGGTTCTCAGGTCATAGACTTATCGCCTGATGGTTCAGGAAGGGCGCGACAACTAGCGCCCGTTGTTGGTTTACAAGGTAAATTATATTTTCGAAAAATCTTACTTAAAACACTAAATAAAATTATATAACGCTCTTTTGAATATTACTCTTTCTTGTATTAAATATTTATTAATATGTTCTTGTAGGTGGAGTACAACTGGACTACGATCGCCAAGGTCACATGTTATATTGGCTCCAATCAGTCTCAGGTGATAGCGAGGACAATGAGAATTGCACAATCTACAGCATGCCTTACGGCGGTGGCAATAAGGTTGAATTCTTTGGACAGGACACAGGAATCGTTGGCGCTCCTTCGGCCATTGCATTCGATTGGCTCGGAAGGAACTTGTATATGGCTAACAGAGTTGCCAGTAACATTGAGCTGGTGAGAGTCGATGGTAAAGTAAAGTACAGGACTATTGTGATGGCCAATGATGGCAGCAAGAACTCTGTGGCCAAGCCGAAGGGAATTTGTTTGGATCCGACTGAAGGGTGAGCGATTTTTTACATTGTTTTTCAAGTTGCCCCGAAAAAGTTTTTATGCAACCTTATGTCATTCCGTTCATCGTAAATAAAATTCTGTACTTAATTCTTTCGCAGAAAATTATACTGGTCCGACGAAGGCGGCAACGGAGTACCGTCGAAGATCGGCAAAGCAAACATGGACGGAAGCAACCCCACGATGTTGGTAGATGGTATCGAGAGACCCGAGGCCATCACCATCGACGTGGAGAAGAAAATCATTTACTTCAGTACCCAGTACCCCGCCAGCATTGGCAGTGTTAACACTGATGGAAACGACAGAAAGACCATCCTAACCGAAGAAAACGCCATCTCTTACCCTAAAGTTATAGCTGTACTCGATTCTAGACTCTACGTTTTAGATCCACTACACGAGAAAATCATCAAAGCTGACCTTCCAAACGGAGACAACATCAGAACTATAATGGACAACGAAAGCGACTTGAAATCTCTGACCATATTCCAGAAGAGAAAGATGATGCATCACCCTTGCTCGATGAATAACGGGGGATGTGAACAGATTTGTATACCCTTCGATGGCGGCTTAAGAGTATGCGCCTGTTCTGTCGGATATAAGAAAGAAAGCGAAGTTACCTGCGTTCCTTACAAGACCTTCGCTGTTGTCTCGCAATTGGACCTCATTCGTGGATACAGCATTGACTCGAGTGCGGAGGCGATGGTCCCAGTAACTGGAAGTGGACACCACATTCTTCACGTGGATGTGCACTTCGCAGAAAACTATATTTATTGGGTGGAATTCAACCGTGGACAATGGAACGGAATCTTCCGAATCAGGCCGAACGGTACCGAGTTACAGCATATTGTCAAAGATGGTATAGGCAGTAATGGTATAAGAGGGTTGGCCGTCGATTGGGTCGCTGGTAACTTGTACTTCACTAATGTCTTCCCACATGAAAATTACGTGGAGATGTGCTGGCTGGATGGATCTAATAGAAAAGTTATAGTGAAAACAACAATGGATGCTCCGAGAGAATTAGCAGTCAATCCACTGAAAAGGTTACTCTACTGGATCGACTACGGGCAGTACCCGCGGATCGGGAAAGCTTACTTGGACGGAAGCGGCTGGCAGACTGTCGTCACCTCAGGTATTTCAAACCCAAGAGACTTGACCATCGATATGTTGACCCACGACGTATACTGGGTAGACTCGAAGTTGGATCAAATACAGAAGATTTCGTACATCGGCGGCAATAGACAACTGATCAGATCCAACTTGCCTAACCCTATGGGCATTGCGATACACACAGGAAACGTATACTGGGTAGATAGGAACCTACAGACTATTTACAAAGCGTCCAAATTACCTGGAAACATGTCGATGCCAGAGAAAGTGCGGACGAATTTGCCAAAACTACGCGATATAGTGATATTCGATGTAAACAATCAGCCGACAGATGAGAACAATCCGTGCAGAAAGCTCGGCAACGGAGGTTGCGACCAACTCTGCTTCAGCTACCCTCCGGAGGCTAACAAAGGCTACACACATAGATGCGACTGTGCTACAGGGCAGGTATCTCAGACGAACCCTAAAAAGTGCGACTCAGTTGAGGAATACCTCGTCTTTACAACCAGAACCGAAATCCGCGCCATCAATTTGGATCCTAAATCAACAGGAGTACCTTTCAAACCAGTGGTGAACCTAACAAACGTCGTTGGCGTTGAATTCGACTATGCTGACAATAAATTATTCTTCACCCAGATTAGACCATGGGCTAGGATTGCGTGGATGTCAGCAAATAATCCTAATCCTTCTGGAATACAGAATATCATCAGCAAGGGTATCAACCCCGAGGGTATTTCATACGATTGGACACAGAAGAAAGTGTACTGGACAGACAGCTCAAACAACTCAATCTATGCGATGAATCTGGATGGGTCTGAGCTGGTCATGATCGCGAGGGTGGAACGTCCTCGCGCTATTGTTGTGGATCCTTGCAATGGAACCTTGTATTATACTGATTGGGGTACGTATTTTTTATTAGTTTTTCAACTTTCATTTTGTATGTAGTTTTAATAACTACAAGACTTAATTGCGGCTGTTAATTTATACTCAGTGATAATTATTCTATGTGATGTATTGTTTCAGGACGCTTTGGAACTTCAGGCAAAATCTACCGAACCACCATGGCCGGATCTTTAAAGAAGGCTATCATTGACAAAGACCTCTCTCAACCCAGCGGCCTTACCATAGACTTCGATGATAACATGCTGTACTGGACTGACGCCGTAAGAGAGAAGATAGAACGTTCCAAAATGGACGGTTCCGATCGAGAAGTCCTCATCAGTGCAACTATCTACCCCTTCGCCATCACCGTCTTCAAAAATTACATTTACTGGACAGATTTGCAACTGAGAGGCGTGTACCGGGCCGAGAAACACACTGGTGCGAACATGGTCGAAATGGTCAAACGCTTAGAAGATTCTCCTCGTGATATCCACATTTACAGCACAAGCAGGCAGAAATGCCAAGCGAATCCGTGCAAGATCAGTAATGGCGGATGCGCCCATAGTTGTCACCCAGCTCCAAACAATACAGTCGAATGCAAATGCGATGAGAATACGAAATTGGTCAACGAAGGTCGAATGTGCGTTGCGAAGAACATAACCTGCGATCAGAGTAAATTCTTCTGCGCCAATGGCAAGTGTATAAGTAGGATGTGGTCTTGTGATGGTGATGACGATTGTGGCGACAATTCCGACGAGGATAAGAACTATTGCGCGTATCATTCATGCTCTCCAAACGAGTTCAGGTGCAACAACGGTCGGTGTATATTCAAGTCGTGGAAGTGCGACCATGAGAACGACTGCAAGGATGGCTCTGATGAGGAAGGGTGCGTGTACCCGCCCTGTGCCGATGGAGAGTTCACCTGCATGAATTCTAGGTGTATTCCTATGTCGCAGGTCTGCAATGGCATTAATGATTGCAAGGTTTGTATAATTTTGATTATCTTCAAATAAATAATACCTTGGTGTCTATTTTACACCTGAGATTTCTGTTTTGGATGTACCTTGTTCTTGCTCAATGTTTCTGGAATAAATCTGATTACCTACTTCCCATTACTTCTGTAGTTGACACGATCTGCGGCGTGATAGGTAGTGTGTTGACCAACCACGCCAACCGGCCCGTCTAATTGACTATGTTTTTAATGCAAAGCAAGTACCGTCGTTAGGGCTTTTTGAAAATTGTTACAGCAACTAAAAATTAAAAGCACTACTTATAAACCCTTAAAATAAAGAAGCTAACACTTCCCACCTCACACTTGCAGGACAACGTGACGTCAGACGAAACCCACTCCCGGTGCCCCATGAACACCACGTGCCCCAGCAACCACCTGAAGTGCGAGCGGACCAACATCTGCGTGGAACCGTATTGGCTGTGCGACGGCGACAACGATTGCGGCGACAACTCCGACGAGGACCCGCTCCACTGCGCGCAGCGCACCTGTCCACAGAACAGCTTCCGCTGCCCCAGCCACCGCTGCATCCCCGCCACCTGGTACTGCGACGGCGACGACGACTGCGGCGACGCGGCCGACGAGCCGCCCGAGTACTGCCGCTCCGAGGGACGGACCTGCTTCGGGGACCTCTTCACTTGCGACAACGGAAACTGCATCCCGAGGTTAGTGCAGCTTGCCACTTGCTACAGTGCAGTTATGTCTCTATTCACATCTGTGCAGTTATGCCCCACTCTCTCTATTATCTAATAAAAACGTGTTCGTTATTTCTAGGATATACATATGCGATGGCGATAACGACTGCCTCGATAACAGCGACGAAGACAAT
This sequence comes from Ochropacha duplaris, assembly GCA_951361185.1. Taxonomy (NCBI): domain Eukaryota; kingdom Metazoa; phylum Arthropoda; class Insecta; order Lepidoptera; family Drepanidae; genus Ochropacha; species Ochropacha duplaris. The sequence goes on along the minus strand of OX592702.1, from coordinate 276,347 downwards.
CGCCACCAGTGCAACGAACGCAAGTGTGACGCTGAGACTGAGTACACGTGTGAGGAGAACAAATTCTGGGGACGAGCGCAGTGTATCCCACGGAAGTGGCTTTGCGACGGTGACCCTGATTGTATCGATGGTGCTGATGAGAATTCCACTATCCATCACTGCTCGACACCCACACCCTGTTCCGAGGACCAGTTCCAGTGCAACAATGGCCGCTGCATTAACGAAGGATGGATGTGCGACCACGACAACGACTGCGGCGACGGCTCCGACGAAGGAAAACGATGCAACACCCAATACAAAACTTGCAGTGATCAGGAGTTCAAGTGCCAGAACTTTAAATGTATCAGGAACCACTTCAGATGCGACGGCGAAGACGATTGCGGCGATCATTCCGATGAAGTCGGATGTGTTAAGGAGAATAAGACATGCCCAGCTGGACAATTCAAGTGTAACAATGATCAATGTATCGATAATCGATTGGTTTGCAACAAAAAATCCGATTGCACCGACGATTCTGATGAACCAGCGCATTGTAATGTCGACGAGTGTGCTAAATTGGAGATCAACCAGTGCGGACATAAGTGTGTCGATACTTTAACAGGGTACTACTGCGATTGCAACCAGGGGTACAAGCTGCTGGCCGACGGGAAGGCTTGTGCTGACGTGGACGAATGTCTGGAGACTCCAGGAGTTTGTTCCCAGTACTGCTCGAACACACCCGGCTCATATTACTGTAAATGCAACGAGCAGTACTACGAGAGGGAAGCAGACGAGCACACGTGTAAGAGAAAAGACAATATGACCGCTTGGGTCATATTCACTAACAAGTATTATGTAAGGAACATGTCTACGGATGCTTCGCTATACAACTTGGTGCATCAGGATCTGATGAATGTGGTCGCCATAGATTTTGATATCAAAGATCAACAGATGTACTTCGCTGATGTTTCAGCGAAGACAATTTACAGGTCCAACTATACTGACATGAACCCTACAAAAGAAGTCGTAATCAGACACGATTCTCACGGCTTAGAAGGTATTGCTATAGATTGGATCGGCAGGAAAATATATTGGCTCGACAGGCATTCAAAGAATCTAGATGTATCGGAGTTAGATGGCACCAGAAGGAAAACGCTGAAGACTGCCATCGCAGATCCTCGAGCGATCGTCGTCCACCCAGGAACAGGATATCTATACTACACCTCGTGGCACTTGCAAGCGTACATTGGGAAAGTGGGTATGGACGGTTCCAACTTCACGGCAATCTTGAACTGGGAAGATGACATCGCCTGGCCAAACGCTCTGACCATAGACTACTTTACGGACAGAATATACTGGGCCGACGCTCACTTGGATTATATTGGCTCAGCAGATTTGGAAGGTAGACATCGACACGTCGTACTGTCAGGTAATAAGGTTCCTCACGTGTTCGCCCTCAGTTTGTTCGACGATGAAATTTACTGGACCGATTGGAATCTCAAAGCCATAAGCAAAGCTAATAAGCACTCTGGTGAAAATTTGACAGTGATAAGGAACACAACGCATAGGCCCTACGATATTCACGTGGTACATCCACTAAGGCAGCTGCCCTACCCTAATCCTTGCGGTAGCAACAACGGCGGGTGCTCCCATCTGTGTCTAATCGCTCCACCGCACGAGTCCAGCTACTTAAACATCGAGGGCTACGGCGAGGAAGGTGCAACTACATACAAATGCGCCTGCCCCAACCAGTTCTACCTGGCGAGAGACATGAAGACTTGCATAGCTAACTGCACAGATGGCCAGCATAGATGCAATGGTCGCGATGAGAAATGTATCCCATGGTTCTGGAGATGCGATGGGGAGAAGGACTGCATGGACGGCTCCGACGAGCCAGACACCTGTCCGGTGAGGCATTGCAGAGCTGGATCATTCCAATGTAAGAACACCAACTGCACCCCCGCTGCTACAATTTGCGACGGCACTGACGACTGCGGGGACGGAAGTGACGAAGCGGAGTGCGCTCACGAGTGTCCGCTCCTCGAATTCAAGTGCAAAGCGAGCGGTCGATGCATCTTGGACAGCTGGAAGTGCGACGGGGACACCGACTGCAAGGATGGCAGCGACGAGGACCCCAGTATGTGCCACAATCGACCTTGTAACTCTGACACCGAGTTCTCGTGCAAGAACGGTCGCTGCATTCCTAAATTATGGATGTGCGACTTCGATAACGACTGCGGTGACGACTCCGACGAGCCGGCGTACATGTGCCGACAGAGGAACTGCACGACGGGCTGGAGAAGATGTCCGGGGCAGTCCAACTACAGGTGCATACCCAAGTGGCTCTTCTGCGACGGCAAAGATGACTGCAGGGATGGCTCCGATGAGCTACCGGAGAACTGCCCGAGCTGCAGCTCCGAAACCGATTTCGTTTGCGAGAATAAACGCTGCATACCGAAGCAGTGGCTGTGTGACTTCACCGATGATTGTGGAGACGGGAGTGATGAGGCCGAGGCAGTGTGCCAGCACAAGTACCGGGAGTGTTCCGAGTCCGAGTTCAAATGTGGAAACGGTAAATGTATATCGTCAAGATGGCGCTGCGACCACGAGGATGACTGCGGAGACAACACCGATGAGGCGGACTGCGGAGGGTTCAAGTGCAAGAATGGAACGTTCCAGTGCAAATCGGGTCATTGTATTGCGGCGTACTTCAGATGCGACGGCGATAGGGACTGCAGAGACTTGTCGGATGAGATTGGATGTCCGCCTCGCTTCCCTGCCGGCAGATATTGTCCTGAAACCAGGTAAACTATTCATTTTATATAGCGAAACCTCCGTACCATGATCAAATTCAAAAGCATGTAAAGACTGCCACTCTTAAATACCTTTGGTTTTGTGTGTTTGCTTAGGAAGTTTTTATGAATGTGATGTGTAAGTGATGACGGATGATGCAACCTAAGCCAAAGCTAAGGTGGTAGAAACTGATTTAGAGGAAAGGTATGGGGATATCTTGAACCGTGAGAAAGGACCTCAGCTAATAATGTTAGTTTTTTTTGGGGGGAAGATTGAAAGGTGGATGCCTGAGGGGCAATATACACCCTTACGCGGACTGTTTGGCGACCGCTTAGCGCTCTCAACCTAAATGCAAAGCTTAAGACGACTGACCGCAGTGGGCGCCCCAGTTGGCGCACGAACCTCGGCTCAGGGTGTCGCCGGGGGGCACAAAAAGTGGGGTCGGACTTCGTATAATATTAGAGCGAAGTTATTTAAGTAAGAGTAAAGCTAGTATTAAATAAATAGTGTTTGTGTAGGTTCCAGTGCGCCAACAACCTATGCGTGTCCCAGTCGGACCTCTGCGACGGTACGGACGACTGCGGAGACGGGTCGGACGAGGCGGCCTCCATCTGCACCAACTTCAACTGCGACACGCTGCGCCGGTTCCACTGCGACAACCACCGCTGTGTGCCCAGGTACCTAGGTTATATAAAATTAAAGGAACGAACGAACTAGAGCTTTTTTAAAGGGAAAACGTGGTGAGGAAACCACAGCTCGGTGGTAGGGTACCGTATATAACTCGACTGGCTGGCTACCACCCTTAAGTTGAAAATCTACCGCCATGAGCTTGTTGTCGTGTTCAGGCAGTTGCACTTGAGCGCCAAGTGCCTTTAAAGCATTGTAATAATGTGAACAATACATTCAATAATGCAATCCGCCTTTTATTGCTAATGTCTATAGGCGTCGGTATTCACTTACCATCAGGTGAGCCTGCTTGATTGTCACTTATGGTATCGAAAAAAACTAGCGTAGCGTGCCAACAAATAGAGGTTTGAAAGATTCCAATGTCCGTATGTCCGTGTGTTAGGTACCAAGTGTGCGACGGCGTGGACAACTGCGGCGACGGATCGGACGAGAACAACATGACGCTGTGTGCATCGCGCGTGAAGCCCTGCGACCCCTACACACAGTTCCAGTGCGCAAACAGACACTGCGTCGACCGCACGCAGCTCTGCGACCTCGCCGACGACTGTGGCGACGCCTCCGACGAGCTGGGCTGCCACCACACCCACGCCTGCCACCTCACCGACAAAGGTACCACCACACCACATACGACATTTATAGTAAACACAGTTCTACAGCGTTTGTTAGTCCAGTGATTGTATAGATGTCATGGTTGTCACGTACCTATCATCCCCAGGTGGGTGCGAGCACTTCTGCACGAACCTGACGCTAGCGGGTAGCCCCAGCACCGGCCCCGGATCCGGCGGGTACATCTGCAGCTGCTTCCAGGGCTGGATCATAGCGCCCTTCAACAAGAAGAAGTGTATCGACGTGGACGAGTGTGCGGCGGGCACGCACCACTGCTCGCAACTCTGTACCAACCTCAATGGGAGCTACAGCTGCAGCTGTCGGGAAGGATTCAAGTATGTCGCACTATTCTGAAATACACTTCACTGGGAACATAATAAAGTCAAAAAGTACGCCTGTATTGGTCCAAATTATCAATTTATGCCTTTTGCGGTTGAGACCATGGGTCCGTGGGGGTCTGAAGCTCGTCGTTTCGCAAATATTTTATGTAAAAAATTAATCGAGGCCTCGGGTGACCGGCGGGCGGGGAGCTTTTTCCGCCAACGCATCAGCTTGGCCATCCAAAGAGGAAACGCTGCCAGCCTTCTGGGAACCTTGCCGATCGGCAGCAACGGCAGCCTCGAAGATGTTTTTTTTGTATTGTAATTGTACATTTGCATGTATATTTTGTACATTTGTTGTAAATATTAAATGTTAAAATATAAAGTCTTAAATGGAATAGATTCTGCAAAACATTTTTTTTATGACCGAATGCCATCTTAATCTCATCGTCAAGAAAGGTCCTTAGGCGTATTATAGAAGAAAAAATAGATTGTGTTTGAATATAAACCTAATCAGAATGGTAAAAGTTTTATAATATTTTAATGTTACTCTAACCCCTAAGGCAGAGAAGGTCAACTTTTCATTGTGTATTCATAGCTTTGGATTTGTGTACTAAAAATATTGATTGATAGTGCTAAGTACTAACTAATCTTTATTTCCAGACTGGCAGACACTCTGTCCGGTGTCTGCAAAGCGACAGAAGATGAAGTAGTACTCATGTTCTCCAACGGGCCAGAAATACATGCCTTCGTGCAGGAGAGGAACGAGGAGTTTGACGTCATCACCGCCGAAAAGAGGATCGAGGCTATAGACTACGACCCCAAGACCGAAATGGTCTTCTGGGCCGACAGCTACGATAAGACCATCAAGCGCTCCTACATGATCAACGCTCTCAACGGCCAAGTCAAAAGCGGGCACGCTCAGGATCTCAACATGAAGGGCAACTCGAAACCTACGGCCCTGGCCGTCGACTACCTCGGAGGAAACTTATATTGGACGGAAACCGATAGGACCGGCTCCAAACCGAGGGGAAGGGTCATGGTTGCCAAGACTGATGGGAGGTACAGAAGAGCAGTCGTGTACGCAGGAATCGAGAGCCCGACCTCGCTGGTGCTGGACCCTCAAATGGGAAGAATGTTCTGGGCGGACGCCGGGTCCGCGCCGAAGATAGAGATCGCCTGGATGGACGGATCCAAACGACGGCCGGTCGTCACCGAGAACATCAGACACCCCACCGGCCTGGCCATCGACCAGGGCATGGACCACTCCATATACTGGGCCGACACCAAGCTGAATACCATCGAGATGATGCGACACGACGGCGCCCTCAGGAGGGTCATCGTAAGGGGTGATCTGCTGAAGCACCCGCTCTCGCTGGACGTGTTCGAGTCGTCCCTGTACTGGGTGACGAGAGACACCGGCGAGCTGGTGAGGCAGGACAAGTTTGGGAGAGGTGTGCCATTCGTTATATCGAAGGATCTAGTCAATCCATCAGCTGTTAAGGGTGAGTTAATTCTTATAATATTACTCCTCCTATGATATTCGTACAACTATGAGGTCATCGGGATGCTCAAATTTTGTCATAAACGTCACTGCACGTCTTCACGTCACTTATCAAACCATATTTTGTATGCCTTTCATGGCAAAACATAGCGCACACATTACTTTTTTTAAGATCTTTTTACCTATGTTTCACAAAATAAATGATTCTATTTCTATTTCTGCACATAAGCAAGCAGAGCAACGTCGGTAGGGCAGACCAAAAAGAAGTCGGCAACTTCCGAAAAACAGTTTTTCGTACCACGACTACACATCTATTATTTGAAATGTAGTCAGCGAGATGAGATGTGAAGTGGATGTAATGTTGTTGTTGTTGTTGTGTCGCTGTGCAGTGTACCACCCGCGTCGCTACAACACGAGCGGCGAGGGAGCATGCGCGCGCGCGTCGTGTTCGCACCTGTGCCTGGCGGTGCCGGCCGGGCGGCGCTGCGCGTGCCCCGACACGCTGCTACACCAGCCCCCGCAGCCCGCGCTACACAAGCACGCGAGACAGGACACTGTTTGTGACGCCGGTCAGTACTTTACCTTACCATATTTTACGTTACCATATTTTACGTTACCATATTTTACGTCACCATATTTTACGTTACCATATTTTACGTTACCATATTTTACGTTACCATATTTTACGTTACCATATTTTACGTTACCATATTTTACGTTACCATATTTTACGTTACCATATTTTACAGTGTTACTCTACGTTCCCCTATTTTACATTACTTTCAGTTACCTTTATCTCCTTTGTCTTTTCTTACGTTACTTTACCTTGTCTTACTATGGCTTATCTTATTTAATTTTACCAACAATTTGTTTGTCATAATGTGAACACGTTAATTTGTCGTCTCGCAGCGGTGGAAGTGGAGCGCCCTCTGCCGCGCATCTGTCCGTGCGAGAACGGCGGCACGTGCGAGGTAGCGGAGGACGGGCAGGTGCGATGCGTGTGTCGCGCCGGGCTGGGAGCGGGGCCGCACTGCGGGGGCGCGGCGGCGGCGCGGGCGGCGCGCGCGGGGGGCACCGTGGCGATACTGGTGCCCGTACTGCTCGTCGTCGCGCTGATCCTGGGCGGGGCGGCCGCATGGTTCGTCGTCAGAAGGAAACCCTTGTGAGTACCTACTCTACTGTAGTGGACCTACTATGACACCCACGTTGTTGTTTTTTTTTTACTTTTGGATAAGCTTGTGTTTGACCGCAATCTCACCACAGTTAAGTGATGATGTGGCCGAAGGTGGTAAGGACACAAAGCTTAGATGGGAACTAGCTCTCTAGTGCAGCTGTCAGAACACACCGATAGGTGCTTAGCACACCGACAGGTAGCCAGCCTGTCGGCTACTACAAAGTACCATACCACCGTGCTTTTCCTCATGATGTCACGAAGCTCAAGCTCATTGTAGGATTCGAACCGGTAACCTTCGCCGCGGTAACCGACGTCGCTACCACTGAGCTATCATCGCCTTAAAACTGTATGTACCTATTTAAAGTCAAAACTATTTATTCAGTTTGGGGCCCTTGGAGGGCACTTATGAAGGCCAAGCTACAGAAATTACCACCACAATTGTTGCGCTTCTATCACTAGTTGTACGTGCTCCTTTTAATTATTTTTTTTATCATTCCTAGTGGCAAAGGAGGCGGCCTCGGCAGCCTAGCATCATCACAAAGCGTGTCGTTCCGTCAGGGCTCCAACGTGGAGTTTGGTGGGGTCGCGGGGCCCGCCCCTGAGCCCGCCTACACTCTAGAGGAGACTCCGCGGAAGGGCCGCGACTTTAGCAACCCTATGTACGAGGCTGTCACACGGGCCAGGGCGCACGGTGACCCCGATCCTAGTATACGTGAGTACCACCACCAGTAGCCACACCAACATTACGAGGATTAGGATTCTTTCCTAGTGCACCCCTCAATGGTTCCCTCAAGATGTTTCAATTTGTTTCAAAACATCGAGCTAATCGAAATAAAAAACTTCCCATATAACTTCATATTATCAGCAAAATTGCAGCATCTTCTAAATTAAATGTTTATGGTGGCCACATTTGCCCCCATAGACGTAATTGCCCTGTAGACTAATTTGCCCCGCTAGACCTTGATCGTAATTATGATTTATCCACAGCGGGCATATACGAAGTCCCCGATGAGTTAAAGGAGAAGGTGGTATCAGCGGTGATATCCCCGTCGTCAACGGAGACCCGGACAGGGCCGGGCTCGACCGTGGGCTCGGGCGGCAAGCGACGCGCGCTCGACCCCGCCGCCGACACCGGCGCCGACACTGCACAACTAGTCATGGAGGACAAGGACTGCTAGCGACACGCCCCCACACACACACGCGCGCACACACACACGCACACACACCCGCCTCGACCCTCTCTCCTACTCGCGCCGCGGCTGCTGCTCGCTAGCACGCAGCCCTTCAGATACATTGAGATCGCTTGAACTATCCAATAAAGCTACTGAATCCTCATTTTCACTGGCCGATTTGTGGCAATTTTTTGTATTGACAATTTGATATTTTAAAGATTTATGGGATGCTAAAAATATTGTATCATGAATCAATTCGCATAATTTTATGGCCAGTGCTAAAGTAGCCGGTGCAGTGCGCGTGTTTCGAGAAGCAGGAACTTTCTGTGTATCATTTGAGTGGCCGATAACTAAAAGCGGGTTGAAATTTATCGATGTATAAGGACGCGTCCGTGACGTCTTGCAGATGCATCATGACGCGCAGGCCTTAAACTCGATGTAGTGGCGTAAATAATACAGACGTAGTATTGGCTGCGATTATCGATAAAGTTGCGTCGCGACGCAAAATCGACGATGAATCGTATCTTTTTGCGTCGCAACCCATGAAACATTTTCTACAGAAAAAAATATTTCCGACGCTATCCGTCCTTCCTAGAGTTAGAGCTAATTTATTTTTATATACTATATTTTATCGCGAATCTTTATATACATATATTTTACAGTTTTATTCGTTTTATTTTCTTTTCTACGTGTCGTTTACTATTTCTTGGTGTCACCCAGCCAGCAGCCAGCAGCTAGCTCGGGTCGTACTTATACGTATGTCAGTATTTCTTTTCTCTGATTTTATTTATTTCTATGAACGTATGTTTGTATCTAAATGAACCATATCATCGAGTGATATTATCTGTTTGTTGTGAGATGTCTAAGATAGGTTGTACATTCCGACTTCGTTTGGGCGAGGAAACGGTGTGGTCCGAGAGCCCATTGTTTTTAACGAGTTCGGTAGCTCTACGTCGTCTTCCCGAACCAAACGATAAGTAATTAACATTCCTTAAATGTGTAAAAATTATGTTGAATTAGTAATAATTGAAGATTAGTACATTAATGTAACTAGGAATTGTGTTTCGAGCGATCGCGTCGCGTCGTCGCGTTCGGTTAGAATTTTAAATTGATTTGACAATAAGCAATATACTATAGATGGTAATTAATTTATTTCGGTTAAAGACTATGTAAAATATAGCTATACATGTTGTGTTTTGTAATTGTCTATTAAATGGTAAATTTATTATTATATATTTTCGTGGGACTCATTGATGATTTGCCATAAAAGTGTGAGATAATGTTGCTGTTGTTTAATTTTTAAATAAATATTTTTTCATTGATACAATTTTTGTTTGTTAAATTTCAAGCATCTAACTGATTGTAAAATGTAAATAAGTGCGTTCGAGATTTGTGATGCACGTTTATTAGACCAAATTATATGGTGTATGTATGTTATATTACTTATCGGAGATTATAATTATAAATATGTAATATATAAAATAATAAAAAGACATTCCCTCTGTGAATAAAATGCATCACACTGAAAATTATTATAATATATTGACTATGAAGCGAAGCATACTTGAATTGATATTGTAAAAAGTATAAAGATGTCAATATTATGAATATTTTATGGATAAGGAGATGAATTATTTTTATATCGGGATTATAATAGTTTTTAGATCGTCGTACGACTTTAGTTGAAAATACTGTGTAAAAAATAAATAAACAATTAAATAATCTTTGTATTAATTAATACCCTTCTTGCTTTAAATAATTAATTACGCATTAAAGATTATTTGGATGGAGCAAACAGATCTCCGCTCAGTTCTTTAGATCTTGAAAAACAAGGGTTCAGTTATTATATACGCTAAAGCAGTATGGAAAGTAGGCCCAATTGTTGATATACTACTACTTACGCTCCCCGTAAGTTAATTAAAATCTAAAGTTTTTTCTATAGCAAAATAAAAAAAAGCGCATATTACCTACATATTATAATACAACTTGTGGCATTTTTAAAAAAGATTGTGGACGGTCCGTGTTTGTTGCAAACCAAGTTGCAATTCGCAACAGATAACTCGTCACGATGAGCGCGCCCTCGCTACTGACAGCACTGCGAGGGATGCTACTTTTGAATCAGGGATTGACAACATCTGATTTAGCGACGAATTTCGATAAAATCAAATCAAGAAATCAAAACCCAGTTATTTAGTTTAGGCCCCCTGGTAAGTAGGGCATTTCTGAACGCTTACACTTAAACTGAGAAGACTGGTAAGAAACTCAGCAAGGCAATATTTTTTTCTTTGCAGTGGATATTTACATTTTCTAACAATATTTTTGGTGGGACATTGCGAAGTGACGTTGCGTTTTCGTTTTATTTTCATTAAATTCGTGTATTTTGAGATTTTTTTTAATATCGGTGTGTTATCCATTAAAGATCAATCTAAGAGCACAAGAGGTGTAACTTTTCAGGTTGTCCCAAAAAGTCCGTGAAAAGTTTTAGTGGATCAGCCGCCAATTTCACTAAAATCTGACTGGACTTGCACGGACGAGGACTAGACTGTAACATTGAGTGTTAATATAACGTTAATTATAACATAATAAAAGAAGAATATTACAACTGATGAAAATGTATACGACTGAAAGTTTTTGTATCTATGGTCATGAATAAATAATACTAAAAAGAACTGAATCTAACACACCAAATCTTTCTGTCAAAAATGAAATGACAACAAATGTCAATCAGACAGATACATGATTTTATTTTAAAATCCACAAATTATTTGAATTGCATTGGTGTTTATTACGTAACTATACCTCAAATTGATTTGTGTTGTTTGTATTTCTTCGACTAGTTCATAAATACTCTTACGAATAAATTGAACTGTGTTTATTATAATTATATTCGTAACATCGTTTTTTTTATAAATATTCTTTGATCGTCACAAGTTATAGTTAACCTTTTGCCGGGTCATGTAGCGCAATCGTTATCCAAAAAATATTCTTATACAAAGTACATACGACGAATCGGATCGGATGAAGTATTCAATAACAAATCAGTTTGTTTACAGTCACACGGACTCGTATCGATCGAATTGACGTGCGACAATCAACCGGTTTAGTGGCATCATAATTGATTGAGATTTGTACTAGCGTTCACGTGAATTCGAATGGGGTAATACATTTTTAAAGTAAAGATATTTCGCTATAATTTATCAATAGATTACGCGAGGAGTTCGGCCAGTGTAAAATCTGTGACATTTTTAAAAGTAGTTTGATTGACTGAGGCGAGTGAGCATGTCACTGTTGAAGTTGATAAGCCAAAGCTGCGCCAGTCAATTTTTGTCCAGCGCCGTGGAACGGTCGGTTGCTCGTAAAATTACTGTTATTTTGCCGAAAAACATCCTCAACACTCGCACGATGGCTTGCAAGGCTGTGACTATGGAAAACTTGAACCCTAACATCATAAAGCTGGAATATGCGGTGCGCGGCCCACTCGTCCAACGCGCTGCGGAAATAGAAAAAGAGCTTGAAAAGGTATGAAATTCAATAAACCAACCCAATTAATTACTACACCAAAAATAACCTAAATAAATAATTATAGTATAGAAAATTGACATTGAACTATGTGTAGGTATTTCATAGAAATTCTCTAAAATATTTCAAATACCTGGCTTAATTTAAAAGTTACTAGCACTATCTAGTTTAATTGGTTTAATGTGCCACTTAGTTGGTGTGATTGTTTCATGGTAGGAACTGCCTGTTGTCATTGTTGAATACAATTCATGTGTTGCTATTAGAACATCCTTTTGACTAATTAACACTTACTGTTTGCTATTTATTACAACTTCATTCTTCTATTCTGTTTCATTATTCATTCAGAATATCATGAATATTTAATGAAATACTTACAACAAATATTATTTGCTCATAACACTTGTTAGCAACCAACTTATTTTGGCTATAGTCTAAATTATTCTACCAAGCATTACTAGAAAACTGCTTCAATATTAATTGTTTTTTCATGAACATTGGAGAAAAATAAATTATTGAATAAAATCATTGCTGTTTCACCAAAGTAGCTATCCAAGTAGGCATCCCATAGTTGTTCTTGGGCTTTTGATATCAAAAGGCTATAGGACAGTGGTCAAGTACTACAGAATAAGCATGATTGGCTAAGGATCCTCTTATTGAAATTAGTGTTGTATTATCAATAATACAAATCATTAATTCATTATTGTTATGAAACTTCCTGTTTAAGTTCCATGTGTCTAGATTGTCTGTTGTGTTTTTAAATTAGTTCCATATTTCATGCCACAATTATTTTTTTTACTAGCTGTCCCCCGCATTTTCATCTGTGTTCCAATGGGATTTTCCCAATATAGCGTGATATTATATAACCTAACCCTTCCTCAATAAATAGGCTATCCAACACCAAAATATTTTTTCTATTCGAACCTGTCGTTCCTGAGATTTGTGCATTCAAACAAACAAACTTTTCAGCTTTATAACATTAGTATAGATTTAATATTTTTAGCAACATGATTTCTAGTTGAGTGGAATAATATCTCCAAAATAGTCTCTTAAAACAGGTTATTGTTACATCAAGTTTTGAAACTAGGTACTGATATGTCATTACCAAGGCCACATCTTGTTCAAACTAAACAAAGTGTGCTAACATTATTTGTAGATTATAAAATACTGGCTTTTGCTGGAGATTACATTCCTGTGGAATTTGTTTATTACAGAATTGTCCCTTATACGTCTCCTAAGGATGTCTCCTAAGGATTCGTCTTTAGCACAAGGGTTCAAGATAATTTTGCTGTGAACACCAACCAATCAGATAGTTACTTCCGTATATATTTGATCCATAATTTAGGACTTAGTTTACCCATATTGGGTAATAATTACAAAATATTCTTGTCACATGTATGTTACTCAATTACAATCTAGTAGGAAAGATTTCATGTGATAATTGCTATGATAACATTTACTATCAGATTGGTGACACTCATTTATCTAATAATCTGTTATCATGACATAATAACTTGTCTATTATGTTGCTATTTAACATGTATCATCCATTATGTCATTCTCTAGCTATCTTTGAAAGTATATTAACTCGGCCGGTAGTTATAATTCTTACGTGTTCATTTTACTGTTATATAGTTTTTTTTTTAAATTTCAATAACTACATGTAGCTTAATAACGTTCACTTGTGAAAAAGGAGCTTAGGCAACAGGCAACACAAAATGTTATTTACTGTGTCTATTTCTTCATGCCTCTATCTTAATTTTTTTATGTTAGTAGTTTTAAAATTAGCCCAACCTTACCTTAAGCTTTAGTTCCTGCTTGAATTTTAAATTTAGACTACAAAATCCATTAATAAAAAATTATCAATGACATATTCCAGATAATTAGAATATGTAAGTTGTAGGTAATAATATAATATGCTTTGATAGTGTTATGGATGACCCATATTCAGTTATTATCATACCTTAAACTAATATTATAAATGCATAAGTGGGTTTGTTGGTTTATGGGCTGGTATTTTTTTTTATTAGTAAATAGTTTTAGTATATAGTGGCATACTGACTTTTAATAATATTTAATGAAATTGTGAAATGAAATGAAATGAAATGAAATTGTTTATTCATCCAAATAGGCCTTATTTCAATTTATTTATTGCATGACTGTACACAAACACAATTATATAAATAGTTAAGAGGTAGGTACATCAACCCTGATAGGGTGTCGCAATTTATCCATCAATATGAGTTAGCTATATTTATGTTAGTATTTTAGTAGTTTTACATTTATTATTATTTTATATTAATTCTATTGGTTAGTTTGGTTATTTTAATAGTTAATCATTATTCTATTGAGTACTAATATATATAATTCACAGGCACTTATGAATAGTCAGACTCTAAATGATAACTCATAATAACATATGAGCTCATTAAAAGGGCTGTTCTTTAGTAAAGGATCCTAGTCACTTTGTGGTCAAACTAAAACATTTAAATGATAATGACATCAACACAGAAGAACTAATTAAAATTAGTTATTAATATGAACCTACCTACAAGTTTTCACACAAAACAAACAAATTACATAAAGTCAAAACCAGCAATATCTCCTATCTTTCTCTATTTCTTGTTGCCAAGACTGCACCAAGTAGTTCCGTAGAAAAATGAAAACCCTTTTGTCTCAAAACATGAATTTCTTGGAATCCCACTAATATTATAAATGTGAAAGTTTGGACGGATGGATGTTTGATACACTTTCACGCTAAAACTTGATTTTGATGAAACTTGGCACACAGGTAGATCGTATCCTGGAACAACACATAGGATACTTTTTATCCCGGGAAAGGATAAGATCCCTCGGGAACGGGACATGTAGTGAATAATAAAAATGACAATACATTTAATAAATTCAAAAACATCCTGGTTAAAATGTTTATTATTTAAGTAAATTCATTATTACTTCAAACATTAGTTATTAAACATGATAAGTGTGTCATGTTTATTGTTTTTCAACTTTAAATCTATAATATTGTGGATTCATGTTCATGTGGCTAGTTTGGTGACGGGTCAAACCGCAATGCAGTTTATAGCTCAATACATATATATATACCTAGAAAGCTATACCGTATGTCTAATCAATATTGTGGTCGTGAGAAGCTATCATGCGTTGAATTACAATAACCTTGCCAACTGATTATGTCAGCAGTTGGACGACACTCGGATATCATAATGGGAACTAGTTGGTAATAATGTAGGACATAATGTGCCCAAAATTGAGCTGTTAACTATCTTTAAGAGTCTATAGTCGAATAAAAAAATGCCGATGGAGTTTCGCTTGATTAATGAGTGAAGTACCTTAAGTAAGCCATGCGTATAAACCAAAAAGATAATAGGGTTGTGTCCTAAAAAAAACTATTTAGTCCGTCAGTTAGATTACCAAAAATATTGGACACGTATTTTTTATTTTGTTCCGTAAACGAAAAATGACGAGGATACAGTGCGTTGAAATTTCGCGTGACGTCACACCGTGGTACAAATTTTACCACGAAGTGACGTCACAAGCCCCCACTCCTATACTTTGATACGCTATAACTTTGTATATTTTTATTGATTTGATAAAGCAAAAAATACGTGTCCAATATTTTTTGATAATCTCACCGACGGACTAATTAGAATTCATTTTTATTGACCCAGGACACTACCCTATTATCTATCTAAGTAGGTATAACAGTTTCGTAACGTACCTACACATATATATAGACACATCAAAAAAAGTTTGCGATCACTTTGAAAAATCGAAATCTTCATTATGATTAATTACCTACTATTTTTTTTTTATAAAACATAAAAAGAGTTTTATTTTTTAATTTCAAACAATGTACCTATTGCTATTTAAAAGAAAACACATAACAAAGATTTTTTCTTGATAAAGTTCAATCTATGAAATTATATCAGCTTATGCTAGTGATCACAAACTTTGTTTGTATGCGGGTCGGTAGTTATAAATGGAGACTTCAGTAAAAATTAGGGTTATTGTGCCTATCTCATAGGTTTACGTATTCGCTTACTTACGTAACCGATGTCGTAAATGTTACGATCGATATTGTCCAGTAACTAGGGTATATATACGTTAGTTTGGCGAAAACTGTAATGATTTTACCTCCTGGTAGCGTCAAATTATTCCTTAAAACAGCGTAAGTAAGTAAGAGGCAAAGTCTGTCCTTAACTTAGGAGCTCTAAGCGCGTTTCAGGTCAGGATCGTCTCTCAACTGAATCAAAAGGCACAAGATGGTATCCAGTATGCTTTCTAAATCTAATAGGTATAAGTTGCTTTTTTTTTAAATTGCTGAGTTTATTGCCGGCTCTTCTCAGCAAATGTTTAGAACCGTGCATTAGAGTATTTTTTTTATAAATATCAAACATCTGACTATTAAAAATACTTGTAATGAGTTGTTAAACACTTAATAAAGATTTATTTGAATTTATCTGTATCTGGAATCTATCACTTGGAATATATCTGGTTGTCGAATCCATCATTGCTGCCGATTCTTGTTTATTGTGTTTTGAGTTACTATACTATATTTTTTTAAATTCTGAATAAGCTTGTGTTTGACCACAATCTCACCATGGTAAGTGATGATGTGGCCGAAGGTGGTAAGCACACAAAGCCTAGATGGGAACTGGCTCTCAAGTGCAGCTGTCGGAACACACCAATAGGTGCTTGGCGACAGGTTTTCAACTTGAGGGTGGTAGCCAGCCAGTCGGGTACTACATAAAGAGATATAGTAAGATTAAAATATTTGGTAAACAGAATCGACACAACTAAATTACATAATTACTACTTACAACATTGTTATCAGAAAAGGTAATTCTCGTACCTATCTCTCTGATAACATATGTTTTATTGCACCAGAAGATATCTGACAATACTTACTATACCTAATATCTTTCAATGCAATTATGTACTTGTTTCTACATGATAGCGTATTCTTCGAGTTTGTTTGTTTGCATGATAGCGTTATAAGATAAATAATATTTGTGCACAAACTTGACCTCATTTAACGTGTTTAGCCTCGAAATATTACGATATTAGCGGTTTCACCCGCGTTCCCGAGGAATCTTATTTATTCACGGGATAAAAAGTATCCTGTATTTTATTCCAGGATATGATTTAACTGTGTGCTAAGTTTCATTAAAATCCGTCTTGTAGTATTTAACAGGTGCAGGCAAGTTCCTACGAGGTTTTAAGGCTTTATCACCTTCGGTTATCATCATCACTTACTACCATGTATTGTTCCAGGGCGCCCAGAAGCCGTTCAAGAGGGTGATCAAGGCGAACATCGGCGATGCACATGCTATGGGACAAAAACCCATCACTTTCATCAGGCAGGTTAGTACCTATACTTTGGTCATGTTATAATTTACGTAAAGAAACACACCGATAGGTGCTCGGCAACTGATTGCCATCATGATTTCGAGTCAGTCGAGTTCTACAAAATACCCTACTAACGTGCTATGGTTTCCTCACGATGTTTTCCTTCAACGAAAGCTGAACTGAAGATCATTGTAGGATTCGAAGCCACGACCACCGACGTGGTATCCGAGGTCACCACAGAGCTACCATAGCCTTAAAATCTTGGTTAGTTAACTTAAAAATACTACCTACTGCATTTTGAATTAGTAGAAGTTCTGTCATCATAGTATTATGTGACGAAACTAAACGTTGGCAGGGTCTTGCCCAAAGTACACATTTGCAGTAATAGAAGAAGTAATAGTAGCAGAAATGAGTCCTGCTGAATGAAGTGCTAGCTTATGCATATTGCGTGGTCGAATACCGCAATGCATTTTAGCCCAAGGCCATTAGATGCCTTAATTTTCCAAGTATTTATTTTTGAGATCTTTCGGTACCAGCTAAATGTAATAATTGTTGTTATTTTATTACCAATTGGCTTGTTTGACCCATATCTTACGATGGTAAGTGGTGCCTCTCAAGTTCAATTGCTGAAAGATTGTAGGTGATGCAGCCTGGCAAGTGTAGCAAGTATCTTACCACCGTGCTATGGTTTCCTTGCGATGTTTTCCGTCATCGAAACCTCAAGCACATTATTAGATTCGACACCACGATCGTCACTGACTGAGAAATTTCAGCTCAATCAGTTAAAGATATCTGCTTCAAAATTTAGTTGCAAGATTCACTGCGGAAAAACATACATATGCAAGTTAATATAAGGCTTGTAAAATAAGTAATACTTTTTTTCCAGGTGTTAGCTTGCGTGGCGATGCCGGAGCTGATAAAGAAAGCTGACTACCCTGAAGACGCGAAGCAGAGGGCTCAGGCTATCCTAGATGCTTGTGGGTAAGTGCTGACAAAAAACTATTAATCTACATATAAAGACTGCTTCGTAAAGTAACATATCGTTTGGAAGGTCACTGAAATATGACGAAAATTATGTGTTTGGTAGAGTTTTTCGCCCGATAATTTTATATGTTTTACGAGTTGGTCTTATGCGATGATAGTTCAGTGGTAGTGACGTCGAATATTGCGGCGAAGGTCGTGGATTCAAATCCTACAATGAGCTTGAAAACATAGGCAGTTGCTATATGTATAATATTCAACTTGAGGGTGGTAGCCAGCCAGTCGAGTACTATAAAGTACCCTACCACCGTGCACGAAAGGATACGAATTAAAACAGTGATTTTTTTAAATATTCTAGATAAGTTTGTGTTTTGACCACAATCTCACCATGGTAAGTGATGATGTGGCCGAAGGTGGTAAGCACACAAAGCCTAGATGGGACTTGGCTCTCAAGTACAGCTTTCGGAACACACCGATAGGTGCTTCGCGACAGATTTTCATCTTGAGGGTGGTAGCCAGCCAGTCGGGTACTACAAAGTACCCTACCACGTGCTATGGTTTCCTCACGATTTTTTCCTTCACCGAAAGCTCAAGCTCATTGTAGGATTCGAACCCACGACCTTCGCCGCGGTATCCGACGTGACTACCACTTGATGATGATGATGATTCCCATTCCATTCCAGCGGCAAGTCGATAGGATCGTATACGGTGTCCCACGGCATCGAGCTGGTGCGTCGCCACGTCGCCGGCTACATCGAGCGGCGCGACGGTCACCCAGCCAAGTGGCAAGACATCTGTCTCTCCTCGGGAGCCTCCACCGCCATCAAGAACTGTCTGCAACTCTTCTGCAAAGATGTCGACGGGAAGCCTTCAGGTATGGACCAAACACTCCAACGGAGTTTTGATGTTTGTTCCCTACTTTTATTTTTAGAGGGTATTCAAATGTAGCCTATCTATCTATCTATTATATAAAAATGAATCCCTATTTCCTTGGTCACGGCATCACGCTTGAACGGCTGGACAAATTTCGCTGATTCTTTTTTTGTTGTGTTTGTTATTGTGAGGAGAAGGTTCTTATGAATGAAAAAAGTATAAAAGTTGCGCGGATCATTAGAAAGTTTAAGAAAACTTAACGACCATATTAAATTTTCTTTACAGAACTGCTAGTTGTGTGACAGTTGGCGCAAATATTGTTTAAAACTGAAGGTTCCAAGTTTCTTTTTATTTTCATTGGATGGCAGGACAACGTGTTACTACAACGGGCCCACTAGTGTTATAATAATAATAAGTTCGCTAGTGTTGTACTCGTAGTGCTGTCCATCCTAGTAATATTATAAATGCGAAAGTATGTTTGGATGTGTGTGAAGATGCGTAGATGTTTGTTACCCTTTCACGCTAAAACTACTGTATGGATTTGAATGAAACTTGGCACACAGGTAGATCATATACTGGAATATCATATAGGATACTTTTTATCACGGGAAAATATAAGATCCCCCGGGAACGCGGGTGAAACCGCGGGGCGGAAAACTAGTAGATATGTATATGTCAAAATGTAGCTTTACATCGGTGAAAGTATGTTTTAGAATCAGTTCAGTAGTTCTATAGACAAACAAACAAAAAACAAACCTTATCTAATATTAATAGGTATACATAGTTATAGATTACGGAGTAGATGCAAGGAATTAAATTGTACAATTTGATTAAGTCTCATGATCTCATCATAACATCGAATGTACAACCGTGTTCAAACTTGTTTAGACTCACTATATCGGGTCGTGGGTTCGATATCCCATCGCGGACAGATATTGGTGTGCATGAACTTTTTTGTTTGTCCTGAGTCTGGGTTTAATTATCTATTTACGTATGTATTTAAAAAAAAGCAACATGTAGTTGATTTACGTCTATAACATAAAAAAAGTATATGTAACGTAACAAATCGCCATTAAAATTCATCACGAGTATCTTCTTGTAAATGACAATTGCAGAAACTAATTTGAGTGTGATTTGCAACAATCAGCACCAACGAGCTCCCAGCACGGTCTATTATTGCGTGCGCGTCACAATTGTAACTTTATCTCGTTTGTTCCGGTTATTGATAAATTGCGAACGTAATCGTCACAACCTTGTCATGACGTCATTACAAACAAATTAATAAATAGACAATAAGAGAAGTAGTTAGGAATACCAAATAATATCCTACTTTTTCATCACGCTGTGATCGCTGAACAGAATTGGATGAAATTCAGCGAGTTCCTTATGCCCATTTTCATTATTTATTTCTCCACATTTTAGAAACATAATTCATTTGTAACGTATGAACGATAATAAATTACAAATTCACTCTATTTCAGTCTCTATCTCCTTCCAATAAAGTGGAAAATGACGTGTTTGTATTCCAACGTAAAATATCTTTTTATGATCTCGTTTGGAATTATCGCTAACTTTGATAAGTGTATGACATGATGTAATTAAACACATAGCAACACTCAATATTTCTTGCAATAGTTCCTATTGCGATGGAAATATGGTTCAATATCGTAGGTAACAAAACTTTTGTTATGATAGATTTTGTCACGTTGCAGCTGTAATTCAGTTTACATAACAACATTATTATTATTCAAGATTTCCTTCATTACTCATGAAATAAAAGAATAAAACTTCTAATATTTCGGTAAATCTATATAGCTTTCCGCCTTGCGGATTCGCTCGCGTTCCCCACGAAACTAAAGTAAAATATAGCCTAATTAATTGCATGCTCTAGACATTTATGGGTTACCAAAAATTGTTAGCTACGAGCTATCACAACTAGACCGACATGTTTTTTTTTAATTTATTTACATTACTTGACAAAAAAACTACCAGATTTCATCAAAATCCGTTCAGCAGTTTTTGCGTGAAAGTGTGAAACACCTTCACAACCGATCCAAACAAACTCACATTTATAATACTAGTAAGAAAATAAATTAAATATTACTTTGTCAATAGTAACCGGCTGCTACAGTTATAATTTGACGGGCCGGTTGGCGTGGTTGGTTAATACATTGCCTATCACGCCGCAGGTCATGGGTTCGATTCCCATCCAGGACAGACATTTGTGTGCATGAACATGTCTGTTTGTCCTGAGTCTGGGTGTAATTATCTATTTAAGTATGTATTTACAAAAAAAAAAGTAGTCTATGTAGTATATCAGTCATCTGGTTTCCATATTACAAGCTCTGCTTAGTTTGGGATCAGATAGCCGTGTGTGAAAAATGTCCGAGGATATTTATTATTATTATTATATTATTAAATATTGTTATTACGTGTCGATTGTGAGGTGACCTTCTGTTACGAGTTAAGAGTCGTTTAGCGATCTCATTAAGATGGTCACGCGGTTTTAACTTAAATGCTAAAGTACCTAGAGAAGGTGAATAATCTAGTGAGATAACTAATCTCATTGGTGATTTGTATCTCCGTTCGTTACATATTTTGTGATTAAGGATCTCATCATGAACGTGCGCTTCGATACTTACACATTAAAAACATCAATAATATAAAGTCAAATTATTTTTCCTTGTTTGTTTGTTTGCATTGAATAGGCTCTAAAACTACTGGACCGATTTGAAAAATTCTTTCACCATTAGAAAGCTACATTATCCCTGATGGACATAGGCTATATTTTGTCCCGGGAAAAGATAAGATCCCACGGGAACGCGGGTGAAACCGCGGGGGACAGCTAGTAAATAATAAATGAATATCCTGGGACATTCTTGATCACTTTCTTGTTGCGCGCGCTCACTGACCAAACCAAACAAAGCGCGCCGTTCGTTACACACTTCCGTCCTGAGGATCACATCAAAAATCTAAACCCAAATGAAACTTTTTTTTTTTACTCTTGGATAAGCTTGTGTATGACCGCAACCTCACCATGCTAAGTGATGATGGGGCCTAAGGTGGTAAGCACACAAAGCTTAGAAGGAAACTGGCTCTCAAGTGCAGCTGCCGGAACACACCGATAAGTGTTTGGCGACAGATTTTAAACTTGAGTGGTAACCAGCCAGTCGGGTACTACAAAGTACCCTACCACCGTGCTATGGTTTCCTCAAGCTCATTGTAGGATTCGAACCCACGACCTTCGCCGCGGTATCAGACGTCAATACCACTGTAGTTTCGTTTCCTATACTATATACTTTGTGAAGGGTTGGAAAAATGAAAGGCTTGAGCTTGGTTCGGCGTAGTGTGGTGATTTGGATGAGAAAAGAGGGTTTTATTCAATGTACTCTTACAGTCTAAGATCAGCGCCCTCTACAGAATGAATTAATCGCTATCTATGTACAGTACAATGATTGTAAATAGGTAATCTAAGATGGCGTTACTAGTAAATAACAACCACTGAGCTATCATTGCCTTAAACTAACCGTAGTTATGGAGGACTCCTCCATTGAAAAGGAGGATCTTCCGCCAGGCTAGGTCATCGTGTCTGGGGACCGCACCACAACTGTACATGTTGGAATCTTGTATATATGCAGATCGCTTGGAAAACTTCGATAGCGCGATGTAGATTATTGGAGCGCCATCTATCAAGGAGTCGTGCGAACTTTATTTGTGTTGTAGATAGAGGTCGCTACACAGCATATAGTTTGAGTAGTAATGTGTAGGTGTGGTGGTTTGCAGGCGTGATGATCCCGATCCCGCAGTACCCGCTGTACTCGGCGTCGCTGGCCGAGTACGGGCTGGAGCAGGCTGGGTACTACCTGGACGAGGAGGCGGGCTGGGCGCTCGACACTAAGGAACTGGACCGAGCGCTGTGCGAGGGCATGAAGCGCTGCAACGTGCGGGCAATCGTCATCATCAACCCTGGGAACCCCACGGGACAGGTATATACTCTTACAAGTAGATAGATAGCTCAGTGGTAGTGTCGTCGGATACCGCGGCGAAGGTCGTGGGTTCGAATCCTACATGAGCTAGCTTTCGGTGAAGGAAAACGTCGTGAGGAAACCATAGCCGGTAGGGTACTTTGTAGTATCCGACTGGTTGGCTACCACCCTCAAGTTGAAAGTCTGTCGCCAAGCACCTATCGGTGTTCCGATAGTTGCACTTACCACCTTCGGCCACATCATCACTTACCATGGTGAGATTGTGGTCATATACAAGCTTATGCAGAATAAAAAAAAACTTGTGACGTAATATTTGTGTGACTTAGTGTGATGAACGGGGATGGAGGGGTCCATATAGATGAATCTAATGTCTATAGGCGACGGTAGTCACTTACATCAGGTGAACTGCTTTTAAGTTCAATATTTGAGTTTTAAATACGTGGAATTGTACTATACTATAGTTTAATGTGTATATATATATATAACGCAGGTGTTGTCCCGTCCTAACATCGAGGAGATCATCAAGTTCGCGCACAAAAACCAACTGTTCATTTTCGCCGACGAAGTGTACCAGGACAATGTATACGCTGAAGGCAGCCAGTTCCACTCCTTCAAGAAGGTACCTACCCACTTCTGTGGACCTCATTCTCTATGTCTTATAACACAAAAATTTAGTCTATACGGTTATGGCGATTATACAGGTGGTGACGACATAACGACATTAAATTAAAACACTATCACTACTAGTCAATCAAAATACTTTGTGATAATTAAATCGGGTATTACATCAATAAACAAAAAACAAATTTTTCAAACAAACTAATTCCGAAAATAATCTAACACAACACTCTGTATTAATATTACCTACTGACCTCGAATGACCTGTAGGCACTACGGGCACAGTTTTAGGCAAAGACCGGCCGCCGCGGTTCCTTTGTAGGTGTAATGTTTCATTCATGCAAGTAGGCATCGACGCCCGCGCAGCGCGCTAATAATGATTTTAACGCTATAGTTATAAGGTCTAAATTTCATCAACCGACGATTTCTGAGCCGCACATTTTATTTGGTTGTGTTTTACCCATGTAGGTAAATCTAAATTTTGTACCGGCTAGCTACTCTAGCTAGGTGAATGACTTCGTTGCGAAATCGTTATGAATTAAAATGTGTTAAAATGATTAAAGTGAAAATAATTTCCTGTGGCTATACCGTTCAATGTAATTTGATGAAACTTGGTGTAAGAACTACTAACGCGGTACCCAATATGTGGTTTAAATTAATGTCGTTACGTCGTCACCACCCTGTATTTAAATTAATAGCAATTAGCCTAATTTGAAATTGCAAAAAATATTGTCTTTTTCTAATGTTAAACAGATAATGATATGAAATTAGTATAGTGTAGAAATAGAATCAGCAACATTTACAACTTATAACTAACTAGCTTTCGCAGAGGGAATTAATTATATTCACAAAAAACAAAGTATTTCGAAGTAATTCTTCTGTATTTTAGTATAGTTGTATTCTTGTATATAACTGCTACAAGATGGCGCTGTAAGTCCCCCAAACGTTATAAAGCCAACGGGTACTATGGAACTCTTCTCTAGTGAGTTCGGCTTTGGCTCACTAGTGATCTTTATTTTTATTAACTTTCTATTTAGTCAGAACACGCTACAGAAGTATAATTTTTTTGTCTACCAAGTACTGTCCAACTTCATCGCTTGGGCGTAAGCCAGAAATCCATATTGTTGTTATATATACTGGTGAACCATAAGGCGGACCGACGACCGAGTGAGGGTTGCGGGAAACCGCTGGATGCGAGAAGCACAGGACAGGTCGTTGTGGAAAACTTTGGGGTGGCATAGGCCCAGTAGTGAACGTCTTTCGGCTGAAATGATGATGTACTGGTATGTCCAGGTGCTAGTGGAGATGGGCGAGCCGTACAACTCTATAGAGCTGGCGTCGTTCATGACGATCAGCAAGGGGTACATGGGGGAGTGCGGCCTGCGCGGCGGCTGGATGGAGCTCGTCAACATGGATCCTGAAGTGCAGGCTCAGCTGTTCAAGTGCATCTCCGCCATGCTGTGTCCCACCACGCTGGGGCAGACCGCGCTCGACTGTGTCGTTAGTACACCACACTATTGTTTTTAGTTTTTTTTTGGCTTGGTATCTAGACCTTTAAGCCACTTCATTATTTTTATTATTTCTTTTTTTTAATTTTGCTTTATATCGTGGAAGTCCGGTCGGTCAGGTTTAGTCAAATTGATGGCCGTTCCACTATAACTATTTACAGACTTTTTGGGACAACTTGAAGGAGCATCAATAAAAAAATGTTGCAAAAACGGGGAATATTTATTTATTTTTAGAGCTTCCGTTGCGTGCGCTGCGTAAACGGTTAACGTTACGCAACGGTCATGTATGACGGAATTATACCTCTTAAAATATATAGTATATAGTTTATAGCCCGGAATAAGAATGTAAACTATTTATCCCGGGAAAAGGTAAAATCCCATGGGAACGGGGATGAAACCGGGGGGACAGCTAGTTATTCAATGAAACTCAAAATACATGATTATGAATGAAAATAAAACGTAAACGCAACGTCCCTAAGTTAGTTCCCGCCAAAAAGTCGTACACTGCACAGTGTCGTTAGTGTGTCGCTAGTGTAGTCGTTAGTGTATCGTGTGTTGTCGCGACAGGCGCGCCCACCGCAGCCCGGCGAGCCGTCGTACTGCTTGTGGAGCGAGGAGAAGGCGGCGGTGCTGGAGTCGTTGTGCCAGCGCGCCACGATGATCGTCGAAGCCTTCCGAGCCATGCCCGGCTTCAAGTGCAACGTCGTACAGGTACCTACACTTTAACACCGCCATCTATTGAGCGACCCGACCAACCTCCCATTTTCATTATCTTTATTGACACTTTTATAGAGGTCGTTTTTGTATATTAGGTAGGTCACTCGCCCACCCTTAAGTTTGTCATACTACTGCACACCCTGTATATTCGACTCCACTAAAGTCGTAACAATCTAATAGGGTCATTTTGATAGCACATATACATTCATGTGCCAAAAAGAGACAAACATAGTGCGACAAGAAGAGACACCCTCTTGTCAAATCGGGCCTATTGGATTATGACGACTTTAATTATTTATGTAAGTTATGTCTCATGTTGAATTGCGTCATTTCTTTACGTTATATCGCCGGCACCTCAGGCGTTGAAAGTAAATATTTTTCCTTCTACGAGTATTTTAACTGATCTGAGATGATTGCTCAATAATTCAGTATTAGTGACGAAAGTTGAATCCTACAAAATGCTTGTTTTCGGTAAAGGAAACCTCAGTTCGATGGTAGATGAGAGTACTTTGTAGTACCAACCTGCTGGCTACTCCTCCAGGTACTGTTAACGACGGTATTCACTTACCATCAGTTGACCCGCTTGTCTGTCAGATTACTGACTTAAAGACGATGTGTATCGAATGTTTATTGAACAAATTGTTTTAATAATCCTTGTCCAGGGCGCTATGTACGCGTTCCCACAAATCGAGCTCCCCCCGAAGGCCATCGAGGCAGCTAAAGCGGCCAAAAAACAGCCCGATGTTTTCTACGCATTCAGACTACTCGAGGAGACAGGTTAGTTACTTCTGCTTGAAGGTTACTCATCCAAATGGACCTTTACAGGGACTTGAATAGTTAAAGACGATAACGCATGGTTTAGAAAAGTACTTTACCTAAGAAAAGGCGACCATAAACAGCAATTACTCTTGATGCGTCACTTCGATATCGTTAATCCTGTACTATGCCATCTGTAACCTGTTATTAACAATATGGCTATCAAATCAAGTTTATCATAGTTGATTTTTAAATCTCGAAGAGTTAAAAAAATCTGCTTCCATTAGTCAGTTGTAACTATTTATATTGAGCGTCTATAAACTTTTTTACGGTTAAGTTTGTGTTTGAACGCAATATCACCATGGTAAGTGATGATGTGACCGATGGTAAGCACACCAGCCAGCCAGTCAAGTACCTACCCTACCAACTATGAACTATCATTTGACATTTAATAAAATAGTATATTCGCGCATAGGATATTATCAAAATATAATGTTGATTAACCTTGACGCTTCGATCAAGTTGCATTGATTGTGGTCGAAGTTAGACCCGTTATCTTTAACTACAAATGTAGAATGTCCTATTTGGCAGGTATCTGTATAATCCCGGGGTCAGGGTTCGGTCAGCGTCCCGGCACATACCACTTCCGAACAACCATCCTGCCGCAGCCGGCGCTGCTCAAGGAAATGCTCGAAACATTCAAGAACTTCCACCTGAAGTTCACGAAGGAGTTCTCCAACTAACCTTATCTACTAGCTAGCTAAACGTGCATTACTACTATTTTTTAGATGAACTTTTTGCCTTTTTGCAATCAATCATGATAATTTGGTATTGCAGCTATTTTTATTTATTTTAAATCAATATTTTATTTAAATTTTGTGATGATGTACTTTAGGTTGCTATATATTTTAGAATAATATACTTATGTAATATATCAGCTATCTGGTTCCCATTGTACAAGATCTGCTTAGTTTGGGAGCTTTTTTGCTAACAATAGGGTATGTGCAGTAATAAATAACAATACTTTATATTAATTGCTAAAAGCAGTAAATATACAATGTTTTTTTTGAACTAAATACCTGAAATTACTTCTATGCTTTTTCATTTTGTAATCTAGAATTACAGATGACGGTTGTTCTATATGTTTTTTTTTTTTTTTTTTTTAATTCTGGATAGGCTTGTGTTTGACCACAATCTCACCATGGTAAGTGATGATGTGGCCGAAGATGGTAAGCACACAAAGCTTAGATAGGAACTGGCTCTCAAGTGCAGCTGTCGGAACACACCGATAGGTGTTTGGCGGCAGATTTTTAACTTGAGGGTGGTAGCCAGCCAGTCGGGTACTACAAAGTACCCTACCACCGTGCTATGGTTTCCTCACGATGTTTTCCTTCACCGAAAGCTCAAGCTCATTGTAGGATTCGAACCCACGACCTTCGCCGCGGTATTCGACGTCACTTACCACTGAGCTATCATCGCTTAAATCAAATCTTCTGTGACTGTGCCTTATTCCTGTTATTTTGGAAACTACAGTCATTTTTTAGAAGTTATTGAATTTAATCGATTGAAACGACCAGCAAAATAAATTTATTTTATTGAATAAAGATACTCGGAAATCCTATTTACAAATTGTTTTGTACGACCTTATTTGTTGTAATTGACTTGTAATGTTTGAAAATCAACTACGTATGTAAAGTCTAGACGTAAATCTAGAATCTAGATAATTTGAGTAGCGCTAACGCTGGCAGTTATTGTTGCTAAAGTCTGTGTCAAATAGGACGGTGTATCTGACGTTGTTAATGTCATTGAAAGGTTTGTTTTAAATCGTGGTTGAATTACGAACCCTATCACAAGGTGCTAAGGTTTATTATACAATGACATTTAACGCCAGCCATACCATATTTGAAATAGACTATAAAACCGTTAAAATATAAGAAAAATCTGCAAGCAACGTAGTATTATTGATATTATTTTACTTGCAACACTTGTTGTTATGATGAAAATCCTAATAAAATGCTCTTGTTAATTTGCTCTATAGGAATTATAATTATTTGTAGAAATTATATAATTATTTAGTCCTTGAATAATATTAAAAACGCATAATTATATATTATATCAACTTTTTTTTTGCACTTATTTTGCTATCGTAATATTTATTTAGATAAATTTAAACATCACTCTTTTATAATAATTTCATATCATAATAAGCTTCGTGAAGACTACAGTAAAAAAAACGTTTCGGTAATCTTCGTATTTTGAAACGAAAATATGGTTGCAAGCGAGGGTGAGCGAGACAGACAAATTCTGAGGCGCATTAATGAAATCGTTGTAACGACAGATGATTAGATATGAAGTTGCTTTTTAGTGTTCACACAAAACGTCTTTTATAGAGCACTTTAAATGTGTGTTTAAAGAATGATTTCACTATAAGTATTAAGGCGATTCTTACTGTTGTAATTGGTTTTTCTTATTTTTAAATCTAGCTATTTAAATTGCTCATAATTAAAAAAAATACATGATTTAAATGAAAATAAAATGATAAGGAAACGTCACTCCGCAAGTTCCCGCCAAAAAGTCTGAATTGTTTTTTGTTTTGTTATTTTATGTTGTCATTTTTTTGTTATTGTAAATTATATAAAAAAATGCATTTACCTAGTCTTCTCTACTGCTGTGTTTATTTGAACGCGATAATTTTATTGCTTTTCTTTCTTTTCTTTTCTTTTCTTTTCATCTAGTCATGGCTGTGTGCCATGTGTTATTGTTTTTTTTATAAATCTGCATTTCGCTTGTACAATTGTTAAATCATGTTTGTTTTACTAAACATCCTGTGCTGCTTTGTGAGAATAAATGATATTTTTGTTTTAGATATATATTTTTGTTTTTTATTTTACCACAGATCATAAATTTCTTTTTCGTAGTGAGTTATCTCTCAAAGGATATTATTTGTAATGTTTTCATGTAGGTATCTGTACATTTATATGGTTTATATCCAGTTTGATTACCTACTGATATTTCAATCGCAACGTCTACAAATATTATTGGAATTTAAAAACCGCTGATCTGGATATTGAAAGTAGCGGGATATACATATAGCTCATTGTATACTCAGTTGTCACCAAGTGACTGTAGTGTAGCCTACTCGCTGTAGTGTAGCCTACTGGCCAGTGATACATGTTTCATCGTAATATGTAATTAAGTTGTTACTACTGTTATATTTATTAAAATAAGAAACGGAATCAAAGTCTCGTTTTATTTATCCTTTGCAATAGGGTATTTGATTTTGAAAAGTATCTAAAATTGTTAATTATAATTATATAGCATAATACATTTGCAATTTGTTTATTATTTGTGAATTTCTCTATTTTCTTTGAATATTACAATCAAAGTAAAAAGGCTACCAAAAGGATATGACGCCATAATTCACGCCTAGGTCACGTGATATAATGACGTCTCCTGCTAGTAAACAAACCTTAAGGCTCGCACCGGCGCCAACAACCTTGAGCGTTTGGTCGGAGCTCTGTACCGCACCCTGCACCACCCTTTTTTTATTTTATTTTTTTATTCTGGATAGGCTTGTGTTTGACCACAATCTCACCATGGCCGAAGATGGTAAGCACACAAAGCCTAGATGGGAACTGGCTCTCAAGTGCAGCTGTCGGAACACACCGACAGGTGTTTGGCGACAGATTTTCAACTTGAGGGTGGTAGCCAGCCAGTCGGGTACTACAAAGCACCCTACCACCGTGCTATGGTTTCCTCACGATGTTTTCCTTCACCGAAAGCTCAAGCTCATTGTAGGATTCGAACCCACGACTTTCGCCGCGGTATTCGACTTCACTTACCACTGAGCTATCATACCCTCACCTAAACATCGCGCACGATGCGCTCGCTACATCATGAACAAGCGTAGCGATGACACACGCTGCTGTCATAGAATAGTCAAGTTACAGAGAGATCACTATTGCTATAACTCGAACTTGTTTTACAATATACCACAATAAGTTTCTCCTAAAATGATTATTACTCTATTGTTACTCAAAAATAGCAATGCAAAAAAGTAGGCACTACCTAGGTATATTTTTGTGTAGTAAAACTATAATATTATAGTAAAACTATAATATTATAGTGAGTAGGTACTGTACTAGTAATATTGTATTATGTTATTTTTGTGAAACAATAGTAATAAAATCATTTTAGGCAAAACTTATGTGATGTACCTACCTAAAAATGTTTGAGATACTCGTACATGGTATATTTTGTTATTTCTAGCCTCATTCGATGTAAAAACACTTAGGTGCTTTATACTTCCTATGCTATTGGTAGGTCTGTACTATCTTACTATACCTGGTCCTGCTAATTATATATTATATTATCCTACTAATATTATAAATGTGAATGTTTGTATGTTTGGATGTTTGTTCCTCAATCACGTAAACGGCTGGACGGATTTTTATGAAACTTGGCACGCAGGTAGATTATATCCTAGAATTAAACATAGGATACTTTTTTTATCCCGGGGAAAAACAAAATCCCTTGGGAGAGCGGGTGAAACCGCGGGGCGCAAAACTAGAATTATAAATGTGTTATTCTGTAAGGATGTGAGTACATAAATGATTTGTGAAGATGTTTGTTACTCTTTCACACAAAAACTATTGAATGGATTTGGATTTTCATTTTATTTTTCGGTTCATTTCTTTTCTAATTGGTTTGGTCCTACTATTATTATTTTTAGGTTTCAAAAATTATCGACCCTAGGCTGTAGCCAATAAATGTCTGTCTATGAAAACACTGAAACTACAGGAAACTTAAAATATTAAATTAACTATTATTAAATCTAAAAGAAGGCTACGTCCTCGCCTCGAATGACTACACTACCTACTCGTAATAATAAACACTTATAATAACAATCTCAAATATAATTATGTTCATGAAATGTTAGGACGGACGCCTCTGTATCTGTTTACTCTAAATACACGCAAAAGACTAAGAATTATTTCGGCAAACTGATAAGCTCCTTCCACAACGCAGCACAGGTCCGTCTAGCAACACGACTCGCCCCGCACTGACTTTATGGACGAGAGCGGGGTGCGGTGCAAAATTTGCTCGACTGAAATGCTTTGTTTATTTATTTAAATTAATACATACTGATTTAAAAAAAAAGTAAGTTAACCACATAATGTAATATTGTTTTTTAAATAAGTGTATAAATTTTCATACAGTTTCGATAAAAAATGCAGCAGTAATATGGTTTCAACTAGAAAAAATAGGGGTAACTTTAGTAATTTTTTTCTTCAGTTCTATAAGTTAAAATAGAATTCAAAGAAAACCACATAATTTCACATATCTTGTAGATTATTGCTTATTTTTTACAGTGTTTTGCCCAGGACAATAAGCCTATGTTTTAGTTAAATCTTACCACCATGGTAGGGGACCGGTATGTAGGCGTTTCGGGACCTTTTTTTTATGTCACAAGTGACAACGAGGCAGGCGGGTCATCTGATGGTAAGTGACAACCGTCGCCTATAGACATTGGCAATACCAGGGGATTGCTAATGTGTTGTACACCTTATTAAGGCGAACTGGCTCTCAAGTGCAATTGCCGGAACACACCAACAGGTGCTTGGCGACAGATTTTCAACTTGAGGGTGGTAGCCAGCCAGTCGAGTACTACAAAGTACCCTACCACCGTGCTGTGGTTTCCTCACGATGTTTTCCTTCACCGAAAGCTCAAGCTCATTGTAAGGATTCGAACCCACGACCTTCGCCGCGGTATCCGACGTCACTTACCACTGAGCTATCATCGCCTTATCATATGGTTTCCTCATGAATGTTTTCCTTCACCGTATGCGCTCATTGTATGATTTGACCTCACCACCTTTGCCACGGCATACGGCACTAGTCACCATTGCCAATGAGCTATCATCGACATAAAAAATATAGAGTAGGTATTAAACATTGTATTGCATGGGCAACCCTTCTACTACCATTATTTTGAGTTAATTTGTTGTAAGTAACTACTTTTGATGATCCAAATGATGAGCTGCACTGTCTGCACTCTCTTAACAATGTATTTCCTACGTACATGACCACACCGGACAAGTTTATTTATTTAGATTGGATAGACTGTATGTAAACTTTGATCTATGTGTAGCTTAGGTACTACAAATCTAGAAACGCCAGAATTATTCAAAGGTCAATCTAAAATTAGAAACTGGATTACATGATTATTACGCGTTACGCGTCTGAGTGTTTGACATGATCACGGAAACATTCCGTACATAATGTCTAAGAAACTACGTGCTATCGGTTAGATAGACAGACGGATAGACGGATAGAGATGATGCGAGCTATTCCGCCCCAGGGGATTGCGTTTCTAACGATGAGCTCTTGTCACGCTTTTTCCATAAACTCTTAATTTGAAGATCATGTACTTAGCTACCTATCATGTGAGTATTTTAAACAATAGATAAGTACCTACCTTTTTATTTTATTATACCAAAAGTGACAACCAAGGCGATGACGGCTCAGTGGTAGCGTCGGATTCCGCGGCGAAGGTCGTGGGTTCGAATCCTACAATGCGCCAACTGTGAGTAGATATTGTGATTATTATTTGATGCTAATAGGAATTGGCTACTTGACAGTTTTCGGAAAAGTATTAAAACATTTGCGTAGGCTTATTTTATACCTCTTACATTTATTTTTTTCTCAAAAAACCATTGTTTATTGGATAAAAAATAGATTTTTTATTCATTAATTTGAAACTCGCACTTGATTTTTGAAAATGACAAGCTACAAGACGTGTGCCGTGCCTAATTAAATATCCTGAAAAATTACCGCAAACGAAAAAGACACGACGTTTTGTTTATTTGGTGTAATGTGACGTCAAATTTTAAAGAATCATGGCCCGTGTTTCGGTTCTTGTAATTCACAGATAAAAAAACTCAAGTTTATTTTTCAAAAATAAAATATTTACAAATTATTTTTATGCAAAAAACATATTGTATAATTGTTCTTAACTTATAAGCTATCATATATAACATAATTCATGTTTTTTCATTACAACTGTCAAATAGCCAATTGTCGATATAAAAACCTCGAGCAACGACGTATAATCCAAGAGTAAAGATAAAACGAAATAAATAGTTGTCAAAATATCGTTCATAACTTTACCGTTCCCGTTTTTTTACTAGCAGGTAGCAGGGGCCAGTATCGAGCGTTTTAATCACGTGGTCAAACATGAAAATTTTATCATTTTATTTCAGATTTCTTATAAACATCATACCTACATATTTTCAAATATTACTGTGGCTAAATTGGTTTAGAAAATAATTACTGTTAAGCTAACAACAGTTTTATCTATATTTTCATTGTAGTCAAATACCCAAAATATTTTTTTGGGGCCGTAAGCTTGTTTGCCACCTAGTGGTATAAAAAAAACCCTATTAATTATATAGGATATAGGATTATGGCGAGAATGAAAATGCAGATTGATATTTAAATAAAGTGACTTGTAGGTAGGTATATTCAACATGAAATATAACCACGTTAAAGGTTTGTCTTGTTCCAAGCACAGCGATGATCGAAGTAAGAGGATAACTAAGGGCAACCATTGCTTTTATAATAATCGTTTAGTACCTGTGTTTCCAGTACTATGAAAATAAAACGGATTCATTTTTAACCCCCGACGCAAAAAGAGGGGTGTTATAAGTTTGACCGCTATGTGTGTGTGTGTGTGTGTGTGTGTGTGTGTGTGTGTGTGTGTGTGTGTGTGTGTGTGTGTGTGTGTGTGTGTGTGTGTGTGTGTGTGTGTGTGTGTGTGTGTGTGTGTGTGTGTGTGCAACGGTGGCAAGACGATGAGCTGATGCTGCAGCCAGGATATCCAGAACAATAGAACACTCTTGAAAAAATAATAGCAGATATGTCGTGTTTGGATTCGTTTTGACCAGTATTTGATTCTACATACAATGCAACAGTGGCAACACGATGAGCTGATGCTGCAGCCAGGATATCCAGAACACTAGAACACTCTTGAAAAAATGAAAGCAGATATGTCGTGTTTGGATTCGTTTTGATCAGTATTTGATTCTACATACAATGCAACGGTGGCTACACGAGGAGCTGATGCTGCAGCCAGGATATCCAGAACACTCTTGATAAGTTTAAAAATTTTAAAATAAAAATTAAATTAAAAATTTAAAAAACCCCCGACGAAAAAAAGAAAAGCGGACATTTAAAAAGTCCATAATAATACCAATCGTTGAGCCATCAAATTCGATTGAGTAATACCTATACATATTTTAATTATAGAAGTTGATGGATGGCACGATAAGGTTTGCTCATTGAAATGGCGCTATAATGTCGCGGCGGGGTACCGCCGCCTTTTTAAATGTCCGCTTTTCTTTTTTGCGTCGGGGGTTTTTTAAATTTTTTAATTTAATTTTTATTGCAATGTAAAATCAAATAATACCAACAAAATATTTGGAAATTTAATGTGACGCACCATCCGCCGAGTCAATCGTCCACGAAACGTAAATAATATGCACGACTATAACTCGTATCAGTTACAAAGATGTTGATGACACTCGTATAGGTATAAGGAATAGTTAATGTTTCCCTGATGTGTAGGCACTCGTACCGGGGCCCGGGGGTGCCCCGGTATGTCTTGTTAGTACATCTCGCACTGCACGTCGTATCAACTAAGCTCATGTCCGTCTGTCTGTCACGTTTTTACCGGAGTTCATATTCTCCCATAGTAATTAACAATTACTACTATAGTCTGATTTTTAATTTGCTGCAGTAATCTGACGGTTACAAGGGCAATGTGATTTAGTGAGCGTTTACGACGTACGGCATTTCATACAAACTTTCAAGCGCTTGTTTTTCGAATTGAATGAACCGATTTTAATGAAACTTCGTACGCATAAGCAAGATACAAAGGTCTAAAAAGTTAGTTAAGAACATATTTGAAATGTCTTATTTATAAAAAGATAACTGGAAATCTCTTTTTCTATAGAAAATTTTAAATCGGTCTAATTTGGCTGTTACACAATTTTTCGAAAATGTTCTTAACTAACTTTTTAGACCTTTGTATGCTGATTATGCGTACGAAGTTTCATTAAAATCGGTTCATTTAATTCGAAAACAAGGGCTTGAAAGTTTGTATGAAATGCCGTACGTCGTAAACGCTCTCAATGGTTTGACCGTAACACTTTTTAATAACATTCAATCTAATATCAGCGATTACACGTATTTTCATTTAATTTATGAATAACGAAATATTTATTACTAACTGTCCACCGTGGTTTCACCCGCGATCCCGTGCTATCTTATCTTTTCCCGGGATATAAAATATAGCCTATTTAAATATGTTATTAAGGGATAATATAGCTTTGTAATGGTGAAAGAATTTTTAAAATCGGTCCAGTCGTTTTTAAGTTTATTCGTTACATACATACATACAAATCAAATGACTGCAGCTAATAATAAGAAGAACTATTAGGAGTTGGTACTTTTGTGGCGTGATGCGTGGTATGAAGAAAGCTTATGCCTCACAGCTCAGTATAGAATGAAAAAGGATTGAGTGACCAGGACATTAGAAGTTCGTAGCAGCTTCTATTGATGTAGAAAAATACATTGGTTATACAAATAAATACCTAACAACAATATATAATAGCTCAGTGGTAGTGACGTCGGATACCGCGGCGAAGGTTGTAAGTTCGAATCCCGCAATGAGCTTGAGCTATCGGTTATGGAAAACATCGTGAGGAAACCATAGCACAGTGGTAGGATATTTTTTAGTACTCGACTGGGTGGCTACCACCCTCAAGTTGAAAATCTGTCGCCAAGCACCTATCGGTGTGTTCTGACAGCTGCACTTGAGAGCCAGTTCCCATCTAGGCTCTGTGTACTTACCACCTTCGGCCACATCATCACTTACCATGGTGAGATTGCGGTCAAACAAGCTTATCCAGAATTAAAAAAATATTTTTAGTAAATGCATATTATTATGATATGATATTCGGTTTATTTATAACAAAAAAATCTTGTCTGGTCTGTTTGTTCCGGTTAATTTCCAAAACGGTGATGACAAAAAGGGATATACTTACTTGAAATTTGGCAGGAAGATGGATTCGAATAGGAATCCGCTAAGAATGTGGGAATGCGGGTGAAACCGCGAGAGGCAGCTAGTTTGAAATCAAAAACATATTGATTGTGAGATATACCTACCAGGATAACATAGTTCGAAAGAGTCATCATTTGAAACATCGGGCGATGACGTAGAATAAGATATAAATTGTATCTAACAATGTCAGAAGATCAGAGCCTCTTCTAATAAAAATAATAAAGGAAGGCTTTTGAATTATCCTCTTTTCACTTGCCCGTAATTTGAGTATGGCAGAGAAGTTATAGCCTTTGTTTGTCGAGGAACCTTCCGAGCTTGTAACGCTTATCAATACATTATTTTCCCCTGCCTGGTAAACCCCCAAACATGATGTATTGTTATGTAGATGACACGTATCGGCCAGTATTAAAATAGTTGTCCGCATCGCGAGCTCACATTATCTTCGTGAATCTCCGATTACAAACAACTACCGCATTTGAAGTACAACATGAAACTGGAAAAAAGTTTGACTCCAGAGACAATCAACAATGATTTCTTGAACATAAAGTACGCAGTGCGGGGGCCCATCGTCGAGAGGGCTTCGCAGATCGAAAGGGAACTGCAAAAGGTTAGTTAAATCAAGTTATTTTGAACTAGCTTCCGTTCCGCGGTGTCACGCGCTTTTTCGAGACAATGCACCTTTCTATTTGTGATAGAATTTTCTAAATCGGTACTTTAGTTTGGTACTAGAATAATTTAGATGCTAATAACACTGAAAAAACTTCCTCTTGAGTGAGTTCTCTGAAATTTCATAGGAGATCCTTATTATCATATTTAGTAAAGTCTAAATTCGTTAAGTTAAATAATCACCTTGAGGCGTTTCATGAAAAAAATTTTCCTGGAAAATGTGTAAGTAGAAATACCCTTTCGATTTACCCTTTCTGTAAGAATCCGTCCGTATTATGAGCCCCTCGTAAATATGAAGCAGGTAGGAATAAAGTGAAGTTATGTGGCGGACCTTGTAAAAATATTATATTATTATTTTGTGACGTCTGCTCTAATAAATAATAAAGCTAACCCCGCGGCTTCACCCGCGGTCCCGCGATAAATATTCCTTTCTCACTAAACGGGCTTTAATATTACGCAAAAAGGTAATTAGGTACAAATCGGATTTATAACTTTTGAGATTATAGCGTTTAATACAAACAAACTAACTGTTCCACTGAAATCATAGCACGGTGGTAGGGTACTTTATAGTACCCGCCTGGCTCTACCACCCTCATGTTGAAAATCTGTGGCCAAGCAGTAAAGCTAGTATTCCGATAGCTGCACTTGAAAGACAGTTGCTTACCACCTTCGGCCACATCATGACTTAACATGGTGAGATTGCAGTTAAACATAAGCTTAAACAAAAGTAAAAAAAAAACAATTCTGCATCACCCACCTTATCAATCTCTGAAACATAGATACCCAAAAAGAATCCATATTTAAACAACCCAGGCTTTAGCATATTTGGTTGTTGTAGATGTCTCGTCTAAACCGTAAGGGTCCCCATTTCTGTCCGGAATAACATGGCCTTCAATCCTTCGAAGTACCTAAACATTTACAGAATTCGTGTATAGAGTGTAATATGCATATGAAACCGCCATGTTTTCGATATCGCGGCTATTTTTTCTGTTTGTATTCGCGAGAGACATTCGCTATAAAAACATATTTCCTTCTGAAACCCCTCGAGTGCGTAAGTTCGACGCAATAACGTGGATTTATCGTGCTGTTTGTTACTTGTTACTCTTACTTGTCGTGAGATAGGGTTGTCAACTTTCAACAGAACGTAGCAAGATTTTGAAAGAGTTTATTTTTAAGGCTAAGCTAAAAAACAAAAGAATGCATTTACAATATAATCTAGGGATAATTCGAAACTGGCACAGCATATAAGTGTAGCTGGATAAGGAATCGTCCATTAATAACGTGAATTTTTTTAGCAACTTTTAACCCCCTCCCCCTTATCCAAAATCACGTGTATTGCTTTGGTTATTACAAAGTATCTTAAAAAACCAGAATAATATTATCTTAAAATACAGGAAAAAATAAATACACGTGTTTCTCACAACACCCCGCTCCCCCCTTGTGATATTTCGTGATGTTCAAACCCTTCCACCCATTTCGAGCCTCACGTGATTAATGGACGATCCCTAATGTATAGTGACAGATATGCTCTACTACGAACTCTAGCGTGATAACTAGATCTCGTACCTAAGCAAATAGTTATTGTTACATAATTCAAAACTCTTCCGACCTATATACAATGCCGTAGAAGGTTATGTGACAACCCTAGATTTTGAAGAACACGCACAATGTATCTTAAAAGTACCCATGGCCCTTTGTTGGCTTCGATAGTTCCTCTCATAATAGTTTTATTGTGAACCATCCCGTAGATATCCTTACATAATACGTTTTATGGTTTCAACAGTTCAATGTGTCTTATTTCCTTTTTTTATTGCAAACGTACCGGACTGAGACTTGTTTGCGACACGCGACACTTAAATAAATAAATATCCTCGGACATTTGTTCACACACGGCTATCTGATCCCAAACTAAGCAGAGCTTGTAATATGGAAACCAGATGACTGATATACTACATATACTACTTTTTTTTGTTGTAAATACTTAAATAGATAATTACACTCAGACTCAGGACAAACAGACATGTTCATGCACACAAATGTGTGTCCTGGATGGGAATCGAACCCACAACCTGCGGCGTGATAGGTAGTGTCTTAACCAACCACGCCAACCGGCCCGTCGACTTGTTCAACTTGTTCACTCACATTATTGTGGTAGGTATAGAACTTTACATAAAGGTAAGGTAATATAATCAAAGGAAGGGAATCGAAATGAAGTAGAGACCACAGTTAGAAGCTGATAAAGTAGTTTTCTATACATGAAACAATTTTTAAAATTGATTAATCATAGTTCATTATTTTATTCATTACAAACAAATATACAAAGATATATTGAAGGATTGAAGATAAATTGCATGAAAATATTGTTTACTTTTTTGGCGAGTTCAATTGACCCGGAGGATCTAGGAGGGAACATTCTCAAGCCGGGTTCCCAGGATTTCCCTCGATAAAGACTTGAACATTGACGTAATCTATTATATAATCGTTTTCTTTATTGAACTGTGCCCTCTGTTATATAAATACCATTATTCTGATAAGTCTTACGTTTACTGCATAGACTCGGAGACGCTGTAGGTACACGTCATATATTTTTCCTGTAAAATTTGAGGTTTTTTTTTACTTTAGAATAAACTTGTGTTTTTTTATTATTTTTTTATTCTGGATAGGCTTGTGTTTGACCACAATCTCACCACAGTAAGTGATGATGTGGCCGAAAGTGGTATGTACACAAAACATAGATGGGAACTGGCTCTCAAGTGTAGGTGTCGGAACACACGGTGGTTTTCAACTTGAGGGTGGTAGCCAGCTAGTACTACCACGTACTATGTTTATCCTCAGATTGTTTTTCTTCACCGAAAGCTCAAGCTCATTGTTTGATTCGAACCCACGCTTTCGCTTGTCCCTTGTTACTACCACTGAGCTATCATCACCTTAAGTAAGTAAATACACAATAATAACATTTAAAACATTAGTTTAGAATTTGACAGAAATTGGGAATTTGTTTTGCTAAATATCTATCTACTAGTGGGCCCGGCAGACGTTGTCCTGCCCTGAAAATTAAACTTAGAACCCGTTTACAGCGCCACCTATTGTGAAACTGAACCATCTGTCAGTCCGATCTCGAGACATGTCAAAACGTCGTTCTATACAAAATGTATGACAAAAATAATTTTCTTCATTATTATTTTTTTGTGAATTTTTCATATTTTTTATTCTTATGTGTTAATCCTGGTTCTAAGCTACCTCCCCATCAATTTTCAGCCAAATCGGTTCAGCCGTTCTTGAGTTATAAATAGTGTAACTAACATGACTTTCTTTTATATATATATATATATAGATATAGAGGAAAAAGAAAGAGGAAACGCTGCCAGCCTTCTGGGAACCTTGCCGATCGGCAGCAGCGGCAGCCTCGAAGATGTTTTTTATGTATTGTAATTGTACATTTGCATGTATATTTTGTACATTTGTTGTAAATATTAAATACTGACATATAGATATAGATTATTGATAAATGATAACCCAGGGAGGTCAGCAGATCTTATTAAACGGGTAAAAACGGGACCCTATTACTAAGATTTTTTTTTTATAAAATGAAGCTTTCGCCATACTGTCGTTCCACCTTATGGTCAGTAATGACCGCTACTTCTGGACTTTTGCAAAATCAGGATTATTGTACGGTTGTTTCCTAACTGTATAGATTTTTAGCTTTCCAATATTGGATACTTCATTTTTACATTTGGCCCATAACTGCATATACATAATGTTATATTTGTTTATACGTAGGTATATAATAACTGTATCTATCTACGAAAGTACTTGCGGTCTACAGGTTTTTCCAATGTGCAATTCAAAGATCTTATCTTATGCGGTTTAATATAAGCATTATTATGGATAATTATTTACTATGTAATTTCTGAACAACAAAATAATTCTTAGAATAATATTTTTTGTTCGGTAATTCCCCGATTTTACAGATCAAAAACATGTTTGTCACGTCACCCTGTCAGTCTACATGCTTGCTTTTGGCAGAGGTTGTTTGTGGGACGAGGGTAATGCAGTTGTGAGTGCAGCAGGGCGGGCGTCAGCCAGGGCGGGCGGCTCGGGTCATTGCACCCTGAACGATTCTCGTACCAACTTATTGGTCTGATTTCAGAACGTAGTGGAATGTCTGTGAGCCCCTGGCTTTCAGCTGTTTACCTACCGTGTGCGCTGATCAAGTTTTCCAATCAAAATTGTAGTTGGTTCGTCATTGAATCGCAGGAAAGTTTTATAAAGGTTTCGTTTAATTACAATTTCAAATACTCGGTATACTTTATAATTTATACAAACTGAATTCTTCACTTCTACTTCAAACGTTACATTTCTCCTATTCATAGATTTATTCTGGGCTAAGCTTAATATGGGGTGTGGGATTCTATCTACCTTAATCGTAGGTATTAATAACTAAGTAATATAATATATTCATTGTCCACTCACGGCTATTTGATCCTTAACTAAGCTTGACAATGGAAACCAGCTTTGGAATGGGTCAGAAGAAACAGGCAGATAAATAAATCTATATATATAAAAGGATAAGTCCTGACTGATCTATCAACGCCCACCCTAAACCCTTAGACCTAGAAAGCTGATTTTTTTCCCAGGTGTTTTTTTTAAAACTTGACCGAGGAATAAGAACGGATTTTTCGAAATTCAACCTTTAAGGGGGTGAAAAAAGGGTTGAAAGTTTTTTTTTATATATTCGATAGGCTTGTGTTTGACCACAATCTCACCATGGTAAGTGATGATGTGGCCGAAGATGGTAAGCACACAAAGCCTAGATGGGAACTGGCTCTCAAGTGCAGCTGTCGGAACACACCGATAGGTGTTTGGCGACAGATTTTCAACTTGAGGGTGGTAGCCAGCCAGTCGGGTACTAAAAAACAAAAACCGACTTCAAAACTGTAACCTATACCTACGAGTACAAACATAAACTAAAAAGTAAAGAATAATATTTTAATTTCAAAGCAAGAGCCTTAAAGGACAATCAACAAAATTATTGATATTTATATATCTATTTAATATTTATAAACAGTTCTTTTTGGAGTCGGTGCCAGCCAAGAAGAAGGACAGTTTTGAACTGGACACGAAGTGTTCATACGAGAAAACGTCTTACGACACCTCTCCTTACGGTAATGTTCCTTAGGTCTGCGCCGTCGCTCCCCTACTTTTCGAAAGTTTGTTACAAAGGCAGAATTAAACTGTCTTTCTTGGCTGGCACCGACTCCAAAAAGAACTGTTTATAAATATTAAATAGATATATAAATATCAATAATTTTGTTGATTGTCCTTTAAGGCTCTTGCTTTGAAATTAAAATATTATTCTTTACTTTTTAGTTTATGTTTGTACTCGTAGGTATAGGTTACAGTTTTGAAGTCGGTTTTTGTTTTTTATTTTTAAAAATAATTTTATTTTTCAATTTTTAAAGTTTATTCCTTATTATATGTTATCATAGGCAAAACTAGTTTGTCCTGAAATCGGGTCTGGCCGGTAAAATATAATATATGACTAGCGGGCCCGGCAGACGTCGTCCTGCCCTGAAATTAAAACAAATCTTGGAACTCGATTCCAGCGCCACCTACCGGGTCCAATTATATTTTAAAACCATCGAAGAACCCATTGAAGTATACACACAAAATTTCATCTAAATCCAAAAAGTCATGCTCAACGACTCTGTTTGATTCACTAAGGTTTATCAAACGAGATATAATTTTTACGTTTTTGTTGATTTTCTCAAAAAGTGCTCAATCAGTTGCGACAAAATTTAAATGGGACCACCTCTGAAGTATGATCTTCCAAACAAAAGAAGAATCATCAAAATCTATTCATAATTGGCAGAGAAATCGAGTAACAAACATACAAAAAAAAAAAACATACAGACGAATTGAGAACCTCCTCCTTTTTTTTGAAGTCGGTTAAAAAGTACCCTACCACCGTGCTATGGTTTCCTCACGATGTTTTCCTTCACCGAAAGCTCAAGCTCATTGTAGGATTCGAACCCACGACCTTCGCCGCGGTATTCGACGTCAGTGGTAAGCACTGAGCTATCATCGCCTTGTATGAAAGTCGGTCATTTTAGAATCATCAAACTTTGTTTTTAGACTATCAATTAAAAATAAAGAAACATGTGTATCAGCGTTATTTAAATTTATACCCCTGAGGGGGTGAAACGGGGGTTGAAAGTTTGTATGGAAGTCCGCCATTTTTTGAAGCTAGAACCATGAAACTTTGTTTTTAGGCTAACAATTAAAAATAAAGAAACACGTGTTTTAGCGTTTTCTAAAACTCAACCTCTGAAGGGGTGTAACGGGGATTCAAAGTTAGGAGTTATTTCCCCGTTTCTTGGTATGAAAAATGAGAAGGACTGACTCATCAACGCCCAGCCTACACCCTTAATTTTTTCACAGGTATTGTTTTTAAGATGTAGACGAGGAATATGAAAGGTTTTTTTGAAATTCAATGTTTAAATGGGTAAAAAATGGATACGTGGGTGAAACCGCGGGGCGGAAAGCTAGTAAATATATAAATAAACCTAAACCACCAATCCGTTCATACGACCTGGAAGATTATGTTTATTTTATAATACTAATATTCGACATAATTCCTTCCTTATTTTGATATAGCAGTATCTTGTAATAACCATCTTAATGTACCTGTACCTACTGAGGAAAAATATGCGATGTTATTATTTATAATTACACGTAAGATAGTGGTCTCGAGGGGTTATCAGTCACTCCATCATCTTCGAGTTCAGATTACTTTTTTTATGCTCATAATTGAATAACTATTTGATTGATAGACTTAGAGTGGTGTGATTGAAGGAACTGGCTTAGCGAAAGACCTTCAACTTGAGGGTGGTAGCCAGCTAGGTTAGTACGAAAAAGTATCCAACGACCATGGTATGGTTGCCTCACGATGTTTTCCTTCACCACAATCTCATGTTTATTGTATGTTTAAGCAATGCGTTATTGCTAATGTCTATAGGCGACGGTAGTCACTTACCATCAGGTGACCCGCCAGCCTCGCTGTCTGTCACTAATGGTGTATAAAAGAATATTATAAAAAGTAAGTAAATCTTTTGTTTTATTTCAGGATTATTATGATTTACCTATGTGTTAAGTTTCATCAAAATCCGTTTATTTGTTAACTGCAATTTGCAACCGATTGTAGTCTTTG
The DNA here is from genome assembly GCA_951361185.1 of Ochropacha duplaris. Taxonomy (NCBI): domain Eukaryota; kingdom Metazoa; phylum Arthropoda; class Insecta; order Lepidoptera; family Drepanidae; genus Ochropacha; species Ochropacha duplaris. The sequence goes on along the minus strand of OX592702.1, from coordinate 231,788 downwards.
AAAATGTTTTTTTTTTTTTTTTTTTTTTTTTTTTTTTTTTATATTCGATAGGCTTGTGTTTGACCACAATCTCACCATGGTAAGTGATGATGTGGCCGAAGATGGTAAGCACACAAAGCCTAGATGGGAACTGGCTCTCAAGTGCAGCTGTCGGAACACACCGATAGGTGTTTGGCGACAGATTTTCAACTTGAGGGTGGTAGCCAGCCAGTCGGGTACTACAATATACCCTACCACCGTGCTATGGTTTCCTCACGATGTTTTCCTTCACCGAAAGCTCAAGCTCATTGTAGGATTTGAACCCACGACCTTCGCCGCGGCATTCGACGTCACTTACCACTGAGCTATCATCGCCTTAAAAACTGTACCTACCAAAAACCTTACCTACAATATAGTTAAACTGACATTCACAGAAGACTATGCATTGTCTATGGTACAGTTTTATAACTTAAGAATGTCCCACATTTAGTAGGGTTCAAGCTCACGACTTTAGCGACGGCACTGAGTTATCATCGCCTTATGTTCCTATCACCTTTTTGTCCTATACTGGAGAATGTTAAATTAATATGATTTGTTTGTTCATCGCAGGGAGTGTCGAAGCCATTCGACCGCGTGGTGAGAGCCAACATCGGTGACTGTCACGCTCTTGGACAGAAACCCATCACGTTTATCAGACAGGTACCTACTGCTTGAGTATTACCTGCAGCGAATTTGTATCTTAATTGCTTTACGTAGTGTTATTTATCACAGGCCTCAGGATGACCACCAAAACATGGGCAAAGTTACAACACGTTAGCTTGTTATTTTGGTTTGGAACCCTAATTGTACACACTCGTACAACATAAAACACTTTTTCATTCATACACATTTCAAAGATTTTTTATTGTATAGGTTTTGTCGCTGGCAGCGAATCCTGAGCTGGTCATATCATCGGATATTCCTGATGACGTCAAAGAGCGGGTGAAGGAGATACTCCATGATTGCACGTGAGTTTAAACTAAATTGAGAGCTGACTTCCAAGCTTTTAGACACGAGCGACTTTCATAAGAAGAACAACTAGACTCGAAGGTCACACTGCTTCACGTCTCTTGATTTTATGATCTCAAGAAGAAGTATAACGTGAATTTTGAGGTATGATGTTGAATGCATTGACTCAGCTATTTGAACTTTGAACCCATGGCGTTTAAATGGTTTGGTGGTAAGGTACTTTATCCCGGATACTACATCACGTCTGGTAGGCTAACACCTATACGGTCCCATTAGCAGTCCTCGTAGTTCTACTAATGGCAACACTGACCGCATTAACTACCATAACGTCTCTTTACTTATTGGCCAAGAGTTGGTAAAGATCAAGCGTCAGTTATGTTTCATAGGAAAGGATCAGTTGGTTCTTACTCGCCATCAAACGGGCTGAAGATAGTGCGGTCCCGCGTGGTGCAGTACCTGAGAGAACGCGATGGAGTTCCGGCTTGCATTGATGATATCTACCTGGGATCGGGTGCCTCTGACGTTATTAAAGCTGTGCTGGCCATGTTTGTTGAAGATGTTGAGGGGAAGCCTCCAGGTGAGTTCTATTCTGCACTCTTGTTGAGAAGAGTTGTAAAAGTCTGAAGTTTCTCATAAAAACAAAAAGCTAACGCCAAGGCTGCTCTCATAAGCTTGATTTTAAGATAAATTAATTTTCACAGCTTTCCACAACATTCCCATTCCGTTCTTAGATTAGGATCGGTCAAGTAAGATGACCACTGTTTTCTAAATTCACTAGACCTCATCTTCTCTGACCTAGACCCTAGTCGCCTATAGACATAAGCGATATCAGTGGGATTGGCAATATGTTGTACACCTTATAGCAATGCAATTTGTTCTCAAGTGCAATTCCCGGAATACACCAATAGGTGCTTGGCGACTGATTTTGAATGCGGTAGCCAGCCAGTCGAGTACTACAAAGTAAGCAGCTGTGGTTTCCTCACGATGTTTTCCTTCACCGAAACCTCAAGCTCATTATAGGATTCGAGCTCGCCACGGTATCCAATGTCACTACAACTAGCTATCATCGCATTATCTCTGCAGCGGTGATGATCCCCATCCCACAGTACCCACTATTCTCGGGCACCATGTCAGAGCTGGGGCTGCGGCAGGCCGGGTACTACCTGCACGAGGAGGCCGACTGGGCGCTGCGAGTGGACGAGCTCGAGCGGTGTCACAGGGAGGCCAGCGAGAAGGCTCATGTCAGGGCACTGGTGGTTATAAACCCTGGGAACCCTACTGGACAGGTATGGTGCTACGAGTATATTGCTGATGGTCGGTAGCAAGATTCTGGTAACCAAATTGACTAGAATAAATTTTAAGCCGCTGTTTATTTTCACAGGTTTTAACTCGTCAAAACATTGAAGAAATTATAAAGTTTGCGTACAAATACAATTTGTTCCTATTAGCGGATGAAGTATATCAGGAGAACATTGTCAAAAAGCCCTTCCACTCGTTCAAAAAGGTGATTTTCAGATAAATATCAGTCTTAATAAAACCCATTTCACTATTGCTACATTATCTACCTTGTCGAGTCATATTAGAGGCGGGTTAAACGTCATGTAACTATTTCTTACTTTATTTGATTCTCTTCTGCTGTCCAAAGCTTTATTTACAGTTTTTACTCTCTCTCTACATCTATATATTTTGCCTGAGGTAGGAAAAATACATTAGGCCATTAAGTTTGTCACCGGTGCTTTTGGCATAAATATTAATTTTGGAAAATCATATCACAATATACAAGTGGTGGAGTATTTTTTAGTTCTCGTCTGGTTTGACCAGCCTCTAGTCGAAAATTTGTCACGAAACACCTACTGGTGTGTTCAGGCAGTAGCATTTTACTGAAAAAGAATAGAAAATATTCTGTCTGTAATTTACTGGAAATTAATCGTGATAAATTTTGATTCTTATATATTTTATTACTCATTGTTAGAAAGATGTATAATAGTTAGACCAAAATAGTTTACTTTGTAAATAACGAGATCTCTAGTCAAATGGAGACATAGTACAGACTTCCAGGGCTGAGAATACCGTCATACCGTCATACAGTCGAGACAGTCCATCTATCAAGACGATAAAAGCGCTGTAATGTGATTGGGTGCCCTAATATTCCATTCCTTGTACCTCCAAAGGTAATGCATTCAATGGGCCCCCCATACAACAACATGGAGTTGGCTAGTTTCCTCACGTGCAGTAAGGGCTGGGCGGCGGAGTGCGGGCTCAGGGCTGGCTTTGTGGAAATGCTGCGAATAGACCCGGTGGTGAAGAAGGCGTTCAGTACTGCCAGAGCCGTCATGCAGTGTCCAAGTGTGCTCGGACAGTGTATACTTGATTGTGTGGTGAGGATTTATAACTTTCTTCTGAATTGCAATGATCTATGTAATCTGAGGTTGGTAGCAAAGAGTGCACAGTATTGTTGGCTACATCACGCGTACTGAAATGAATTCGATTGTCATAAACTCAAGATTTAAAATTGCAGATGAAGCCCCCGTCGCCAGGATCCGCATCTTTTGAACGATTCATTAAAGAGAGGCGAGAGATTCAGCGTGTTCTCACTGCACGCACCACAGCTGCCTGCACCACCTTCAACTCCATACCTGGCTACTCGTGCAACACAATCGATGTTAGTTCACCATATAGTACTACAGAATCTGCCATTTGCTAGGTTCAATGTTGATGTCGTAAATTGAAGAAAAATTGGGTAGGGTGGAAGCAAAAATAATAAAAATGCTTATGAATCCCTCATTATACTTGAAGACAGTTCCGGGATCAGGGATAACTTCATTAGTACCCTCAGAACCTAAACTGAATAAATTGTGTAGACTTTGGGACCAGTGCTGAGTATTTTTGGCGCGCTTTTATACAAGTTTATAATTTTAAAAATAAAACTGTAGATTATGGGAATTATATTACTAAGTTTGGTGGATGAGATTATTCCAATGACGATAAAGCTAAACTGAAGAATAGGTTCTTGAATTTTAAAATTTACTTGTCATCTGATTTATATTTAATTTAACATTGATTATATTCCCAGGGGTCGATGTTTGCATACCCTCGAATCGAAATACCGGAGCGTGCGCAGGCGGCGGCGCAGGAACAAAACTTGAGCCCTGATGAGTTCTACTGTTTACTGCTACTGGAGGAAACTGGTAAATAATTCCTTTGTCTTACTAAGTAAATAAAACTTGCTTATTATCTTATTATGTCGTAAGTCTGACAAGTAGAGGCCCTACCACCGTGCTATGATTTCCTCAAGAGGTTTTCCTTCAGCGAAAGCTCAATCTCATTGTAGGATTCGATCACTGTATGTTTATTTCCTTTCCGTATATCTTTGAGCCTTATTTATACCACTAGGAGGCAAACAAGCTTATAGCTCACCTGATAGTAAGCGGTTATTGCCTTCAAGGCATTGTAAAAATACTATGGACAACACATAAAATATTTATTCGTTTTGCAGGTGTGTGCGTGGTCCCAGGGTCAGGGTTCGGTCAGGCGGCGGGCACCTTCCACTTCCGTACCACCGTCTTGCACCCTGAACACGAGTTCCACTACATGATGGAGAGCATCACCAGATTCCATCTGAACTTTCTGCAGCGCTACTCTTAGTTATATAATAAGTTTTAGTTTTTTTATGACACTTATACCCTGGAAGATGGGTTGGCCTTTGGTATGGGATGCCACGTGTGTTGATACCTTAGCACCGTCTCATCTTCCAGAGACAATAGACAGGGCCGGTGGTGCAGCCATGTCAGCAGAGAGCCTCAAGCGGCGCAAATACAGTAACTTAGATACAAGTTACATATTTGAGCCGTTTGGGGTTGAAACTCTGGGTCCGTGGGGGCCGAGTGCACACCACCTTTTTCGAGAAATGTCAAAACGCCTGGTCGACGCATCTCGTGACCAGAATGCTGGCATATACCTCGCTCAAAGAATCAGCATTGTCATCCAACGTGGCAATGCCGCCAGCATACTGGGCACGTTGCCTACTGACAACGATTTAAATTAATTAAATATATATTGTATAGGTACATATAGTATAATATAATAATAAATAATATGTTTATTTAAGCTACATGACTCGTATTTTGTTACTTAATTCATCCCCTGGAGTAATGTCGCAGTCTTCAATAGAATTTATATTCCGCAGAAAAATGCTAAGGCACGCGCAATTTAGATAACTTTCGAACAGCGAAATAAATGCAATACTAGGCAGGAAATGACGCTGCATCTATATTTATTCGTTTTTCGAATTGATTAATAGGACCTTTTTATTTTGGAACTAGTGGGCCCGGCAGACGATGTCCTGCCATGAAATGAAAATAAAAAGAAACTTGGAACCATCAGTTTTAAACAATATTTAGAAAATTGAATATGGTCGTAAAGTTTTCTTAAATTTTCTAATGTTCCGCGTCTCCTTATAATAACAAATACAACAAAAAAAGAATTAGCGAAATTGGTCCAGCCGTTCACGCGTGATGCCGTGACCAAGGATATAGGGATTCATTTTTATATAATAGAAGATAGATGGAGAGACGGCGCGCGTTCCAATTATTAATGTTGGTTGCCTGAAGTTTCTGACAGAATAGATGGCGTTAGTAGTGCCGATTTTAGGATAGCGATGCCCTCACTTCGCAAAGTTATTATGAAAAACTTTGACCTCTTAAAAGCCAGAAATGCTGTTGCACAATTGATTCAATAAGTTTTGTGTTTTAACGAACCGCCTTAGACCTCCATGCTAATGCATCACGTCGGCTGCAGGTATTCCCGGAGAGTTTAAAGGTGTGTTTACCTTATATCATTACCTGTGTCATTAGGATATTTGACACATAGGCAGGTGTTTCAATTTAGTTTTTGCTTAGGCACCGCTTATGTTCACAAAATTGAATAACAACTACCTGGCTACCTAGTCCCAAAAACTCAAAACTTAGAATACGGACTGGAGAATGCTGGTTGCTGGGAAGACATGTTCATGCATACTAAATGCTTTTGAGAAATTAACTCGCACACATTGTATAATATGACAGACACGGTATGGATACATAGATCACTCAATCGGATTATCTCATCGTGTCTCGGGACTTGTGTTCGTTTCTACAATATGATCCCACGTGAGGTAACCGGAATGTCTTATTTTATACTTAGTTTAATGAACAAAGCCTACTGACTATAAATTGGCTCATTATATGGAAGACAGAAATATATGGTTGTAGTAGCTTCTCGCTGCACCTGCATTCCCCTGGCGTAGTGTAAAATATTAAAAAATGTATCTAGGTAATTTTTTATTTTTTATTTTAAATCAGACAATTGTCCATATGAGATTAGTATAACAAAACTTACAGACTATGTTAGTAACCTAAAACTAAATAAAATAAAATAAAAAAAAATAAAATAAGCCTTTATTGCTGTTTGATATCAACTTATTTGACAAAACAATTTATAACAATAGAGGTAAGAAAACTATAAATTAACTTAAACTAAAACATATTTTTGGCATTCGGCTTATCTCCCCTCTTAACAGCTTGTCTTTCGACAAAGGCCTCCTCTAAGGATTTCCACCTATTTCTGTCCTTTGCTGTACGTAACCATTCAGGCCCAGCTACTTGCTTCAAGTCGTCTTCCCATCGCTTTGGCTGTCTTCCTCTACTTCTTCTGCTTTCTCTAGGGTACCATTCCGTAATTATTCTAGTCCATTTCTCTTTCTTGTCTCTCAACATATGTCCTGTCCAACGCCATTTCAATTTTCTGCTTATTGATTGAACTTTTCCAAACTTAGTCTGTCCTTTGATCTTTTTTAATTGTATTTTATCCCTTCTTCTTACTCCCAATACGCTTCTCTCTATCCCATTCTGGCATATATTTAATTTATTTTGTTGTTGTTCAGTTAAGGCCCAAGTTTGGCATCCATATGTAAGACATGGCAGTATGCAAGTATTGAAGACTTTTCGTTTTTCCGCCATAGGCATTTCTTTATTTTTCATTACTTCGCTCAACGACCAGAATCTCTTCCAGGTGTTTGCTATTCTTCTATCAATTTCTTTCTGCGTGCTCTCTGTTGGTGATACCAATTGTCCTAAATAAATGTATTCATTTACATATTCTAATTGCTGATTATTAACTGTAATTATATTTCTTTGTGAGGAATTGCTCATTACTTTTGTTTTTGCTACATTCATTGTGAGTCCTGCCTTTGCACTTTCGACTGATAATTGCTGTAGCATTTTTTCCAAGGTTATCGGGCATTCGGAGAAAAGTATTAGATCATCAGCGAATCTCAAATGACTCAATTTGTCTCCGTTCACATTGAGTCCGAAACTATCCCAATCCAGTCTCCTAAAAATCAACTCCAACACAGCTGAGAATATCTTCGGCGAAATAGGGTCACCTTGACGGACACCTCTTTCTATCGGGAACTCTTCACCTGACCTTTCCAGTTTAATTTGTGCTGTACTTTTCCCATAGATGCTTTTTATTATGCGTATGTACTTTTTATGTACCCCTTGTTGTTCTAATGAATCCCATATGTAGTGATGTTCCAGGGAATCAAACGCTTTGTTGAAGTCTACGAAACCCAAATAATATATTTTGTTGTATTCTCTGTATTTCTGAAGTATCTGGCGTAGGACGTGTATGTGGTCAACGGTCGAGAAGTTGCTCCTAAATCCGGCTTGCTCCTTCGGCTGGTTTTCATCAAGGGTGTTAGTTAGTCTAAACAAAAGTATTTTAGAAAATACCTTATATATATTAGACATTAAGCTTATTGGCCTATAATTGTTAATGTCTCCTTTGTCTCCTTTTTTGTGTAGCAAAACTATCACTGATTTCATCCAATCTTCTGGGATAACCTCTGCCGTTATTATTTCGTTAAACAAATTGGTTAATCTTGGGACTATTACCGGCATGGATATTTTAAGAAGTTCATTGGTGATTTGATCGGGACCGGGTGCTTTTCCTAACTTCTGCGTAGAAATAGCTCTTTCTGTTTCTTCTTCTAGAATAGGTGGAATAGGTTCAGTATCTTGCGTGTCATCTGTCATAGTCGTATCAAGTTTATTATTTATGTTTTTGCTTTTATACAGCTCCTTATAATATTCCGTAGCAATATTTAATATATCTGATCTTTTTGTAGTACATCTTCCGTGTTTATCCTTCATATTTGGCATCCAATTCTTTTTCGATTCTAATTCTTTGAACGCTTTCTTTACTCCGCCTGTTTTCTTAATATGGTGTTGGAAGGTGTTTGCCCTTTTTTGCTTTCTGTCTTTCCTTATATTTTTGCTAATATTTTTACTTATTTCTGCAATCTCTTTTCGTGTTTCTTTGTTTTTCTTGCCTTGTAGAAGCAATTTTCTTTCTTTAAGTAATTGAATTGTTTCGATGGATAGTGTGTCTTTATTATTTGTAGATACTTTCCGGGCTTCAGTTTTGAGAGTATTTACAAAATCGCAGTATGTCGCCTCAATTGGTTTATTGCATTCTTTTTCTTCTCTTCTTTCTAGTATTTCTTTTAAGCTGTCCATTATCTCTGCGTTGTTTTTAATGTTCACATAGGGTACCGATTCAGTGTGCAGTCTTCGACTTTTCTTTGTATGTGTCCCTCGTAACGTAGCACGAATCATTTTATGGTCCGAGCTAAAATTAAAATTATGTAAAATTGTGAGATCTTTAAAGACTTTTGGTTTATTGGTCATAATATAATCGATTTCATTTTTAACGAGTCCATTTGGGGAAGTCCACGTCCATTTCTTATTCTTTTTCTTTTTGAAGAAACTATTCAGGATACTTAGTTTGTTTTCTAAACCGAAGTTAACCAATCTTTCTCCGTTTTTGCTCCTTTTGCCAAAACCGTGTCTTCCTACGGTGTACTCTTCGCCACTTTGACATTCCCCAATTTGTCCATTAAGATCACCCATTATTATTATATTTTTGTGAGCAGTATCAACGGTACTTTGTAATTTTTGGTAGAATTCTTCTATTTTGTTCATATCTTGTTTTTTATCTGCTTCAGTTGGCGAATAAACCTGAATAATTGACCATGATTCATCTCTGCTATTCTGTACGGGAAGTTTGATGTTGAGTATTGCTATTCTTTCGGATATGCCTTTCAATTCCTCGATTCGGTCGGTATATTTCTTTTTTATCAAAAAACCAACACCGTATTGCCCTGGTGTTTCTCCTTTGTAATGTAGTATATACATCCCGTGGTCTTCTATTCCTTCTCCTAATCGTCTCACTTCGCTTATTCCTATAATATCCCAATTAATTTCGTCGATTGCTGTTTCTAGTTCAATGAGTTTCTCTGGGGTTCTAAGTGATCGTGTATTTATCGTCGCTATGTGTATGTCGCAGTTGTTATTCCTTTTTTGTTTGTCTATCCTTAGAGGGTGTTGGTCTTTTTCCCCCACGATGACCAGTCGGCTTGGGGGCTTCCGGGGGCTATTTTGTACTAATTGCTACTGTTTCGATGATCCGGGTCGTGAGTTGGAATTAGGGCGCGTCATATATTCGAATGCATTCGTTTTGTTTATTTTGTTTGGGGCCCTTGTTCTTGGTTCCTCTTCAACGTGTCTAGTTGGGTGTGTTGGAGTTGTTGATGGAGATCGTTTTCTTTTGTCCTGGCTATTTTTTTCTTTTACTATGAGTCTATCATATCGAATAATTGCTAGTTTCCCCTTTTTAGTTTCTTCTTGTTTTCTTACTTTTAATTCTTTTCTTATTTCTAGAATGTCTTTAGGGAAATCTTCAGTTGCGTACGTATTTATTGGGAAGTTTTTGTTATTCCTCAGAATTTCTAGTCTTCTCCATGCTAGTGTTAATTTTACAAGGACGGGTCTTCTTTTTCCAGTGGATTTTTTTCCTAATCTATAGGCGTCGCTTATTTCCCATTTGTCGAAGTTTTCTAGGCCACCGGCCTTTCCTGCCTCGTTAAGTGTATCCAAAACCGCGTTTAGGAGTTCCGTGTTGTTGGTTTCAACTTCGTTTATGCCGTGGATTAGAATATTATTTTTCCTCACTTCTTTTTCTAAGTTGTATACTTTTGTCTTCATAATATTTACTTCATTCTTTAGATGTAAGTTTTCTTGTACTAATGGTTTTAGCTTTTCATCCATAGTGCTTGAGATTGTTTTTTGAAAGTTGTCAGCCAGGGCGTTTGATTGTTTGAGAAACTCATCTCTAATCTCATTCATTTTATCATTCATTTGATCAGTCATTTTCATAATTAACTTTTCCAGTTGGTCGTCCATGCCTTCAGATTCTACTATTTGGAAGGTTTTTATTTTCGTTGGCAACTCAGCTTTTAGGTGGGTATCCCAAAACGATGTCTATGGCGTTTTTTTAATCTGGCAACACAGCATTAATTGTCACTTTGACACTGTCAAATGTCGGAAGTTGTAAGTACCGACGTCTTACGTTATGTTTATACGTATGTATTGTAGCACCAGTTTTTAGCACTTTATTGAATTTTCAACAGGTTAAATCGGTGAAACACTTGTGATTTACTTGCAGCACACTATGGGTAGTAATTAGAGTTCGTTTTCGTAGGGGATCAATGAGTTTTAAACTGGATTTTTAATTATTATCACTGACAGCACACAGAACGGTTCTCACTTGTCACTTGCCAACCGGAATCTCCTAAAACTATTTTACATTAAATAACTATTAATTTAAAAAACTATTAATTTAAAAACCTGTGTCCACCATCCGGTGCTATCCGTGCTAGCTTCCGCAAACATACCTGACGCGCTACAATACCGCGGGAGTCCCATCAGCATCCTGAAAGCATTGTTATACTGAACGCGGAGAACGCGGCCCCCTGTGTATACCTAAACCACAGGCTGCACGTGTACAAGGATTGGCAGAATGCTTTAAAAAGAGTGACTTTCACTTCCTTCGTACATCGTGCAAACCTGCGGGCCAGCATATTGCAGCGGACCGACAGCGCTCTCCGCTCCCTTTCAATATCATAGTCATCCTTTAAGTCCTCTGTAACTATGTGACCCAGATATTTAATGCTACCCCGTAAAGGCACACCGGAGGAACAATCTCGGGCTTCTTCGAACCTACCTTAAACACCATGAGCTCACTTTTTTTCACATTATAAAGGAGCCCATGAGTTTTGGCGTATTTTTCGCACACCCCCAACAGTTGTCTTAATGCACTAATCGAGGGGCTCAGCAGAACCATATCATCCGCATAACTTATACTGTTTATAATATTACAGTCAATAGAGCAACCGATCCCAGTGCTGCTGAGCTCCTCAATCAGCTGATTAATGTAGAGGTTGAAGAGCGCCGGTGAGGTCAAGCCTCCCTGTCTCACCCCACACTCCAACCCATACCCCTCGGAGAAAGCTCCCGACCATCTGACCTGGTTAATCTGATGATCGTACCAATATTTAAAAATATCTATCAGTTCACCCGGTAAACCCCTTTCACGCATTTTTGACCATAGGATGTTATAATTAACCAGGTCAAATGCCTTGGAGAGGTCCAAAAAAGCAGCGTACACTGGCGTATTCCTATCAGTGTAGTACCCGACCGTGTGCTTAAGAGCTAGAATAGCAGTCTCTGTTGACAACCCCGCTCTAAATCCGAACTGCGCATCATGTAAATTAAGCTGCCCAGTCATTCGTCGCTCAAGCACACCGTCAAGAACCTTAGCTGTGATCGTAGCCAAAGAAATCGGTCTGTAGTTATCTCTGTCAGATACATCACCAGTTTTATTCTTAACTATGGGTACAACTATTGTCCTCATGAGATCTTTAGGTAGATATTATGAGTGCCGCACACAAAAATTGTACAACATAGATAGAACCCTAGGAAGATGCGGACCTGCATATTGAAAATGTTCTATACTGAGGCAGTCATAACCCGGTGATTTGCCTCTTGCCATAGAGTTTATAATATTATGCACCTCTTTAGATGTAATATGAATCGGCTCACCCGTCAAAGCTACCCCAGTTTCACTCCTCCGGTCATCAGGTTGAAGCCGCGAAGCTACTTGAAAATGTTTTCTAAACATTTCCGCAATCTCCTCCGGTTCAGTCACGCTATTGACGCTCACTGGAACCACAGGTCTTGGGTTCATTTTCTGGGTGGACTTCCAAAATTTCTGAAAATGTCTATTTTTATGAGACGTTGCTAAAATATCCATTTTAATTTGCTCCTCATTGTCTTGGCAAGATTTTAATTTTTGCTTGAAGAGCTTTCGAGTATTCCTCATTTCCATAAAAATCTGCCCCCCCTGGGGTTTTCCATGCCAAGTCCAATTAAGAAAAACCACCCTAGCATTCCCGTGAGCGTCCCTGACATGCTTGTTCCAACCAATAACTGTACGCCGCCTTTTCCCACCCTCCTTCAACCCGGAGCTGCCTTCAGCCGCTTCTCTAAGTGCCGCTACAATACAAGAATACACTTTATCAATAATAATTCTATGGTCTATGTTTGTACAGAACTTATCACAACAACTACCGAGTTTCGAAGGGAAATCTATAATTTTTAATTTCTCCGTACAGAGCCTACAGTAATAATCTATTTGTGCTGCGTTCCTTTGACCCCATATAGACTTATCAACCAATGTGTTACCCTGCTTTATTGGTGTATCCATTGACCTAACCATTCCCATGTTGACATATACGACAAGAGGAAAGTGGTCCGACCAGTAAACATCATTGAAAACTTCAACCTTCTCAATTGATTTCCACGCCGCTTCAGTCACAAGGCAATGGTCAAGCCAACGTCTACCACCACAAGCATCACTTACAAAGGTGTACGTATCTGAGTTCAGGCCTAATTTAACATAATCAGCACAAAGCCATTTTTGCTCATCACAAAAGCTTAACAATTCTCGACTAAATAATTCATCCGGGTGTGCAGTAATGTACCTATCTCTATTTTTGAAAATTTTAATTAATTAAAAGACCTTGACGGTACACAAAATATCTCACCGCCATACGAAATAATATGAATCGATTACTCCGCCTCACCGTCCGTAATGATGCCTACTCGGTCGCACTATTGCGTGAGAAACGAATAGTATTATGTAATGAGAGCAGGTACACGCGGCGCTGAGGTTTTTGTGAAAGACGACCAACAAGAAACCTTAATTACATATACATTAAAGCGTGTACTCATTGACACACGATATAGAACCGACCCGACTTATATGTCAAAACCATTTATTCAGTTTAGGCCCTAGAAGGGCACTTATGAAGGTCGAATTACATAGAAGTTACCACCGGTTCGGAAGTCAGCCTTCAACTGAGAAGAACCGGCAAGAAATTCAGCAAGGTTACATTTGAATAATGAATAATGTTATCCTGAGACATCGTCATTATACAAGCATTTATAGATATAATTAATAGCAGACAATCAATCAGTAGCACTCATTCCAATTAATGAACTTTACTGAAATTCAATATCTTTTGTTCAGAATTAGGTACTGAATATTTATTTCGTGAACGTTATTTAGATTTAATGAATGAAATAATGGACCCGAACCCTAATTATCGGTCTTTTCTTACCAATTATTTAGTTTCTTATTAGACTTTTTTGGCTATCAAACGCTTCATCAAAAATGGTGTCCATTTGTCTTCCCAGTTTTCTTATCTTTTCTTTATTTTTTGTTTGACTCGATATATATATAAGACGGCGCGTAGCTTTTGATTTTTGCACGAATTAATTAATTTGGGATGCCACTTGTGTCGATACACTAGCGCCATCTCACTTACCGGTGACTTGTAAAGCCGCGGGAGCGGCTGCGAAAGGTGCGGAAAATTCAAAAAGTACGCCTGTATTGGTCCAAATTATCAATTTATGCCTTTTGCGGTTGAGACCATGGGTCCGTGGGGGTCTGAAGCTCGTCGTTTCGCAAATATTTTATGTAAAAAATTAATCGAGGCCTCGGGTGACCGGCGGGCGGGGAGCTTTTTCCGCCAACGCATCAGCTTGGCCATCCAAAGAGGAAACGCTGCCAGCCTTCTGGGAACCTTGCCGATCGGCAGCAGCGGCAGCCTCGAAGAAGTTTTTTATGTATTGTAATTGTAAATTTGCATGTATATTTTGTACATTTGTTGTAAATAAAACTAGATAATAATTAAATGTAGCATATCAGAATATATGTCATTTTGTAATTTGAATAATTTCATAATTTTTTGATATTAATTTAATTATTATTTTCATATCAAGATAGTAATTAGTCGTTGATTTTGATTGGACGCTCACTTGACTATTTCCGTGTCATAGAGAGAACGTAATCGTTCGAGTGAGGTTGCGATCGAGGCGCCACCGTCAGTGGTGGGGAGATGTTTGCAAGTGCCTGTCTGTCGCCTAGCGGTGGGCAGTCTCTGTTCAGATACGGTGTAGTGCACACGGTCGCAAATTCACTATCTCTTTGTTACTTTATAATACAATTTACTCATGGCGGCTAATCAGCTCGGCGATCCGACATATATATTTTTTATTCTCGATAGGCTTGTGTTTGACCACAATCTCACCATGGTAAGTGAAATGTGGCCGAAGATGGTAAGCACACAAAGCCTAGATGGGAACTGGCTCTCAAGTGCCTTACTGTGCGACCCGAAGGAGGGTATTGTATTTATCACCCTTTACATGTAGTTAGTTCCATTGTGGCATTCTAGAAACCAAACTCGTGGCACAGATTACTAAATAGTTACTGCTCGTGGGCAGGTTTTTTCATTATGTTTTATTTTTATTGTTTTACCTTACATGCAATCTTGGAGTAGCACCCGTATCCGTCCCTTGACATCCTTGACATCGTGAGGGATGTCGGGTGACGAAACCAGTTGAGGGCATGTACCCAGCTCCAGTACTACATCACATGTACCAGTTGAAAATAATAATAGATTTCTGCAATATTGCTCTGCGTTGCTTTAATTAGGGTGCCCTACAGTCTATTTTAAATGCTCCTTTAACATCAACTAAGTCAAAGAGTAAAAAAAATTGTGAAAACAGAAAAAATATTTTTTTACGCACGGTTCGGAAGGTTGCTTTTGCTAATCCGGCAATGAACTCAGCAATTACTCTTTTCAATAGTAACATAGACCTATATATATAGATATAACATACAATAACAATAATAATGTATTTATGAGTAACCTAACATAGTAAAATAACAAACCACCCCAAAGATCAAAGATCACCCCCCACAAGCAGCACTTGTTCATAATGATACGTGTGGCAGCCATCGCCTTCCTAGTCTTATGTAATCTGTTTGTAAATTTTTATCTCTTAAATTTTTCATTGTTAAAGAAAGATCTAGTTTTAGAAACTTCGATAGAAGAAGAAAATTCCATACGAATGGACGCTATTCGAAAATCTTTATGATACATACTAGCGGTTTCACCCGCGTTCCCGAGGATCTTATCTTTTCCCGGGATAAAAAGTAGCCTATGTGCTATTCCAGACTATAATCTATCTCTATGCCAAATTTTATCCAGATCTATTCAGCCGTTCTGGCGTAAATAAGTAACAGACATACATCCATCCAAACTTTCACATTTATAATATTAGTAGGATTAGTAAGATTTACTTTTTTTTATTCTCTTTCGATCTTCGACGCCCTCTCAACTGTAGGGCCGCGCACCGCGTACTTCATGTTCAAAAACATCTGATTTATATTATTCGGAGTCCAAATAAATCCGCTTCCCATATTTTGGAAGATATTTTTTATAAAGCAAAATGAAAACGCGGGTGTCATTTGATAAATGTAATTTGTGACTAAATGATAAAATCGTATATAATGTAGGCACTATAATATATTAGCACTTAAAGAAAATATTTGTACTTTCGCTGATGAACAAGGCCCTTAAAACTGATATTGTTACAATATTCGTGTAAAGTCCAGTCGTACCTTCAAGTACCTTTAGATTTTAAAGCAATTCATTGTAACACAATTGAAAATGATCACAAAGGGCATTCAACTGGCTGTTCCTAACAGTTCCAATCTGTTTTTTCAAGTATAGCGTGAGTTTGTTCTTGAAATCCTCTTCGTAGGTCGTGTTCTGCGTCTTGAGGTACTCTGTGATGCAGTTGAGAGCTGATCTCTTGTATAGGTCGAGGGAGTACTCCAGCAGACGACGCCATATCTGCTTGACCTCTCCCTGATGCAGACAAGGGTCACGATCTGAACGTTTCATGGGTTGTTCTGAGCTGTTGTAGTATGCACTGTGAAGCATTGAAGTAAATCATCATTGCTTACTGTCATTTCCTCTACTTCGAAACGCGGTATAATAATGTAATTCTGAAGATTTAGATCAATAGCAATCCAAGTGCTAGAGTTTGTTAATTTACAAGTTGTACCAGTAAAAGCTTGTTTAATAACTCGATTAGCGATTCCTGGAATTATATTTTCACTGTAGGTAGTTTTGGGAAGATCATCTGGTCACCTGATGGTAAGTGAATATCGTCATCCATAGACATTAGCTATATCAGTGGAATTGTCAATAAGATTTCCACCTTATTACAATGGCAACAACAAAACAACGGGTTCTGAAGTGCAATTGCCGGAACACACCAACAGGTGCTTTGAATTTAGGTAGCCAGCCAGTCGAGTACTACAAAGTACCCTACCACCGTGCTATGGATCCTTACGATGTTTTACTTCAACGAAATATCAAGCTCGTTGTTGGATTCAAACCCACAACCTTCGTCGCGGTATACGACGTCATTACTACTGAGCTATCATCACCTTTAAATCGTCCCACCGGCGATTCACTATGTTTATTTATAAGCTCTAAAATCCTGAGTAGACATAAAACTAAATCAATACGTAAGACAACATACTTAAAATCCTGAGTCATGTTAGAAAAAATACTTTCGAAGAAGGTGGTGTTTTTCTTGCTCATGACCTTGAACCTTTTGTTTTGACTTCGCTGCACGACTTGTTTTTCTACTAAGTCTCGAGCATGGGTGTACACCTAGAAACCAATTACATACTTATATTCTAAGAGATACAGACCACTTTCCATCTTCGATATCGTAAGAAATCAGGCACTAATATTCATCATTGTTAGAGAAGATGTGATGAAGATGATGACAATAACAAATATCTACTACATTGCATTTGCGTAGTTAAGAAAGTAAAGTTTTTTTATTTTTTTTTATTAACTATAGGTATCGCATTTGACCACTATCTCACTTGTTGGTAGGTGACGATGTGGTCTACGATGGTGCACGCTTACCTAGAAATAACCTATTCACCCGAGACTTGAAGACACCCAGGTTGTAACTATCGGGAAACTTAGACTCAGGCAAAGAGTTCCACTCCTTAGCAGTACGCATAATAAATGAGGAAGCAAATCGCTTCGTGCGTAAGGGTGGAAATATCCACCATGTAACAGTGGCGTATCGCCGTACGTCTGGTCGTTCGATGATGGAAGGGGCTTGGCGGAATTAAATTGTGTAATTAAATCGCACACTCGCCGAAGTGTATCCGATAGAAAACCGATAAACTGGCAACTCTGCGTCGATGCTCAAGGCTCTGAAGTCTTGTCTCGACCAATGCATCGTTGCCAATGAGCCTCTTGGCACAACTATAACAAAACAGTTGATGATGCATCAAACAAACCTAACGCAAGGTTTGGAAGGTTGCTTTTGCTGTGAAGAGCTGGCAATAAACTTAGCAATTAAGTGTTTTCTTCAAAACAAAAATATACAGTATATTGTAGAAGTGAAGTGAAGTATATTGATCCTGCAAGAGGAAACGCTTCACCCAAGAAGTTATATGCATATTCGCTTTCTCTTCTTTAATTGTTTAATTCACGAACCTTTGTCAGTTCATTCATCATATTACTGAGTATGGCTTCCACCTGAGTTGCTTCAGGATATTGATACATACATTCCACTATCGGTGCAGCGGTCATATTATTATTATCCTTGGCTGTTGTCAGTACATTGATCTTGTTAGTAACCTCTGTCTCATTCTTAGTACTTTCTCCCAGACCACTTCTATATTTGTATATTGGGAGTTCTAAATTTGAAAATTTTATGTCAAAAGTAACTTCAGCATTGAAAGAAATCTTGACAGCTTCCGTGTAGCACGCAACAATCACAATAATACATCGGTGAAACATGGTGTGATAAAGAAATGGTTACTTGCGGTTGTATATTTTTTATTACCTCTTCTATTCTGGTACAGTTTTATCGAAAATCACTAGCTATTTTTTATTTGTGTAGAATACGAATTTAAGTTTGAATTAGGAATGAAACAGCTCCACATTAAAGAGCTCGTCACAGTGAAGAGGTTTAGTGCTCTATAAATGTTAACGAGCTGCGTACTCGCGTGGGGCTTCAATCCTCCGCGGACGAATGTCTCATCCTCAAGTTATGGCACCAGTTATAGTGATGCTTTACGTCTTATATCACTTTAACGTCTCTGGAAATATGGGTACTCTGCTTTCCGACGTGAAATATTTTTATGTATGTTTACTGAAGAATTGTTAGTTCGGAACTTTTTTATGTCATATATCTGACAAACAGGCAGGCGGGTCCCCTTTTTGTGAGTGTTTTCCATCGCCCGTAGACCAGGGGGATTGCCAATGTGTCATCGACTTTTACAATGCCCTGAAGGCAACTGGTTCTCAGCTGCAACTGCTGGAACACACCGATAGGTGCTTGACGTCAGAATTTCGCTTGAGGGTGGTAGATAAATTACAAATTGATATTTACGAGAAGATAGGTGATCGCTCAGCTTGTAGTTTTCACTTAACATAATAGAGGTGTCTCTGGCGTCAGTGCGAGGGAGAGAGAAGGCATGATACAATTTTTGCGACGCGGCGCCGAGCAAATCTAATTTGTGCACGACGATACCTGCCACTTGTATTACTGGGAAAATCAAATATATTTTCATTTACCACGTTCATTTTATTATTCGTATTATCCTTGCTATATTGAACATTGCTCTGACAAAATATAAGTGAGAAATATTGAATAAAAGATTAGTTTCGAGTCGCTGAACTATTTATAGGTAAAAATATATTACAAAAGTACTTTTATTGTGGGTGTTATATCTTTTTTGTTCAGTCTGTGAAGGAGTTGGAAAACTTTGAGCATTGTGTACTCTGTGAGTGTCCTTTCATCTTTCACTAACATCATAAAACTTCTTTGAAAAACATAATGTTTTTGCGAAGAGTTCCAACTGCATTAAATTTTATTTGCTCATGTGAATTTTATATTTTTCCAATGCTATTCTCGGAAAATTGGATGCAATTCAATATCGTCCTCCGTTTACGAGAAAATAAACTACATATTTATGAAATTCCATCATTCTTCTCAATTGTAATAATTCAGAATTAGATCATAGTGTCTTTACATTTGTCTTTAAATAAATAAACGATAAATTTGGATTTTACGAGAGTTTACTTTTAAAGATACCAAGTAAGTATGTTTTTGGATGGAGAGGCAAAGGTGGAGAGAACTTGAGGAGGCATATGTCTCAACAAGCAAGACAGCCTGACCTGGTAACTGATACTAAATGTTAACTTATATACACACAGGAAATAGAAATAAGTATAGTATAATTTTATGTTTTTTTATTATTATTATAAATTGTGCAAAGTCAGAGTAAATAAAGACTATTTTATTTATTTTAAGTATGTTTTTGACCAAAATTCCATCGTGGTAAGTGACGATGCTCACAAGGTCTAGGGTTCAGTTGTCAGAGCACACCGGCAGCTTGCCTGCATATTTCAACCTGAGGGTGGTGGTACTAGGCGGGTACTACAAAGTACCCAACTTTTACAAAACAACTAACATTTAAAATTTGGGAGCTAACGACTCGTAAAATGAATGGCACTCGCTTTGCTAAAAGTTTAGAAAATGTCATTTCACCTGAACAAAGCCTCTTTGTTAGAGGCCTATTTGAGGGGTGCCGGTGGCAAATCTGAGCTGGCTCTCCTGTTGTTCCAATATCTTGGAGTTGTAAAAGCAATATGGCCGTAAGACGAGGACATAAAACATAAAGTGAACTTAGTACGGTCACCATAAATAAAGAGGAAAATTCCTGGTATATGGCGAACACCGAATAGGAATGTTTTGATTTATTTAGGACTTTTAATATACCACGAATCTTATGAAAGACAAGATTTTTGTTCAATAAATAATGAAATCTCAGGTTTTTTTTTTATTTATTTATTCTGAATAAGCTTGTGTTTGACCACAATCTCACCATGGTAAGTGATGATGTGGCCGAAGGTGGTAAGCACACAAAGCCTAGATGGAAACTGGCTCTCAAGTGCAGCTGTCAGAACACACCGATAGGTGTTTGAACTAATCTAAAAATAAACCTTGTATAATATGTACCAAATTTTGGCAAAAATATACAATAATATAGTTTAGAAACCATTAGTAGATTCTGTTACTGATTCAAAAAACAATTTACTGATTTGTATTATAAAAACGAAAGGCGCTATTCTGGAGACAGCATAAAAGTAAGGATCAATGGTCACCCCAGCCACGGAAACGTCGGCTTAGCGATAAATGTTTGTGTGTATGTAATATGCTAACTCGTAAACTAGACGTCTCTTATAATAAATTCAGTACGTTCACATCTCCGCCATTGTTTCATGTTACGAATATTGAGTTGGAATATGAAAATTCTTTGTTGAGTATTTTTCTTATTTAGTATTTTCGCGAAGCGTGTACTTATGATTTACATTTACCTACTAAGGAAATTGCTGTACGAATAATGGATTTACATAATATATAAGGTATTAAGAGGATATATCACAGGCTGTTAGCCTTTACCAATGACTCTGTCAGTGACTATATTATTCTAATTCAAATTCAAAATGTTTTATTCAAATTTGGGACACTTAAGGAACACGTCTTTTATTGTTGAAAGTCATCTTATTGCTATTTTTTAATGCTATTTCTAAAGAGTACCTACATCTACTAATTAATTGTAAGCAATCGACTGAGGACTGGGCTTGTGTCCGTTAAAGGATTGGGGATTTAGAGGTAGGTAGGTGGGATCTTTATTTCTAACTTTCTATGGCATGACAGATTTTAAAATCATCTCAATATAAAACCTGGAAAAGTCCTAATAACTAATGAAAACAAACATTCTCTCCAAAACAAACTGGTGGTAGAACAAGCGATCCCAAAAGTTTAAAGACTTACGAGTACCTCTAGATTTTCTTCAAAGCTGTGGTAAATGAACACTTATCACTTGGAAAGTATCTCGCACAACCTAATTCACATATTTTACCTATTTTTTATGTACCCCCTCGTAGACAAAGTTTGGTCAAACCACAGACCTATTATCCAACTAGATAACGCAAGTACCTCAATTTGTATGAAGATCAACCGTGTCACTTTTTGGTGTAAATTAACGTTTCAATTTACAGGAAAAATTACCATTATTTGGGTTTGGCTTTTCCTGTTCAGTTTTTACAACTTAATACGGAACAAACAGTAATTTTTCTAGATTTCGGTTGACGTCCGAAGGCAGTAACGGTCGTTCGCGGACTTAATTAAGACAAATAGAAAGCAGCCAAATTGACTGCTTTTTAAATGATTTTGACACGCGAAGTACGTACACTCGCGACTTCTAGTAAGATAATAGGTCTGTGGGTCAAACGCTACGCTCATAATCTTACTAATATTATAAATGTGAAAGTTTGGATGGATGTATGTTTGTTACTCATTTACGTCAGAACGGCTGAATGGATCTGGATGAAATTTGGCATGGAGATGGATTATAGTCTGGAATAGCACATAGGCTACTTTTTATCCCGGGAAAAGATAAGATCCCTTGGGAACGCGGGTGAAACCGCGCGGAACAGCTAGTAGAATATATTTTGCGATGTTCATATGAAAAAAGGAATGTTTAGAGAATAAAACACTTTATCTTCACAAAGCGTTTCAAGGAAAATCGGTGATCGCCGCCGGGCAGGCATGAGGCATGAGGCAGGAGGCAGCAGGCAGGAGGCAGCACGCAGCAGGCAGGAGGCAGGAGGCAGCAGGCAGGAGGCAGGAGGCAGGAGGCAGCAGGCAGGAGGCAGCCACCTACAATAATATCAGCACCAAAGTATCCTGATTCAATTCAATATATTCGGTAGATATAAGTACCACGTCAATATTATGAATATTCGATGACACACTGTCTGTTCTTTCTGTTTTATTTGACGTGAGCGATCCATCAACTACTTTCACATGGAATTTTGTAACTGAAAGCAATGATTAATGATAGAAAGTGTTCTTTAAAATATTAAAAGCTGACCATGTGGATCCAATGCGTTAATCACAGCGTTAGCAACCATAGCTTGATTTTCTCGTCCTTACGTATAGAAGTTAAATTCTTTTGATATCTTATCAAGACAAGCTTCCACTAAGGACTACCCACGTTGTTGGGACAAAGAATAGCTACTGTCATTCCCAAGCCTATGCCTAAAACCTGTAAATAAATTTAAGTGAGATCCACTGCTGAAAAATACATTGCCTTGCTGAATTTCTTGCCGGAACCGTTGATAGAGTCAATTGGAAACGTTCATAAGTGCCTTACTAGGGCTTAAATTGAATAAATGAGTTTTGATTTTGATACCAAACACACAAACGCTTTCGTATTGATAATATTAGTATACAGTTTGAGTTCATTTGGAGAGGATTTGCCAATACTCGGCACGCTTGGCACGCTTGGCAGGCGGGTTGGCGAGCGCAGTAATAGGTCACAGGAAACGCTGCTGCATTTCCTTAGTCGCCTCTTCCGACACTCACGTCACTCCTTGAGGAGAGAGATGGTGGTGATACTAGGTACGCTTGGCCACCACCACACGACAGTGATGGTAAAGTATGATAATTTATTTAATCTATACTAATATTATAAAGAGGTAAAGTGTTGTGAGGTTGTAGGGGGTAATCTCTGGATCTACTCAACCGATTTAAAAAAATCTTTTACCTATAGAAAGCCACGTTATTTGCGAGTGTCATAGGCTATATTTTTATTCCGGGAAAAGATAAGATCCCACGGTAACGCGGGACACAGCCAGTTTCTGATAAAATGTCTATTCTATTGACCTATATTCTGGTAATTTGTTAATTTAAGTCGTATGTGAGATGGAGCAGCGGAGCGCGAACTGGGGTTTGGCATCCAGGACCGGGCAATGGCGGCTGCTAGTCAAATACACGACACGTTAATGTAATTTAACATAACTCTGTCAAGTTAGATGGAGGGGGGGTAGGGGGGGGGGTGGTACCGAAACACGGGCTAATGTGTAACCTTTACTTTGGTGTTAATTAGTTTATAACGAGGTCGGTACGTTCGATACAGATGGTGAACGTGTTTTAAATAAAATCTATACTCTACTTAATATACCAAGCTGAAGTGTTTTTTGTTTGTTTGTTTGAACGCGCCAATCTCAGGAACTACTGGATCGAATTGATGCATTTAAATAACAAGCAATATAGGATGTCTATCTTTGCATATGTCATGTTTTGGGCTACAATTGAATTTAGAACTTAGACGTATACTTATATCATCAGGTTTATTATAGATTAACAATACAGGCCTAAGGTTTGAAGTCAACGGCGACAAAGATCCTCAACAAACATTTATTCTACATAAAACAACTTTTAATTGTTCAAATTGCTCACAAATGTATTACACTTTTAATAAAACGTAATTACGAACGTTAAATGTAATTACGAACTTATCCGAGCCAAGTTCGGTTAAGTTCGGTGTAATCCACCAGCCGAGAGCGGACTCGTTAAACATTACGGTCGCTTTTAGGTACCAACAGCAGGACTTGGAATACTAGAATTAGTTAAATGCCCCTTGTGAGTAGGGTAACCACTAACCAGTAAATAGTCCAGATATTTATTGTAAACTAAAATATTCAAGCATTTTATGTTTCGAAATGAATAGTCATACCATTAATCTAAGTATATTAAGTACCAAAAACATGTTTTTACCATCGAATTCCGGATACAAAAATAAAATGTCCGGATTTGTCCCGAAATTTTTAAATATATGGTAACCCTACTCATGAGTCTTGAACTAGTGTACATTTCAACAGTATTTGCTTCGCCACTGTGGCACCAGGCACTGTCTCCCACAGTAGCCACGGTTCACGTTGCACTCATTATGTAACTAATTCTAGTATTGTAAACGTGTTTTTACATAAAACAGTCATTTAATTCGTTAGAATAAAGCTAGCGACCTATTTCTTTTCTTCTAGAGTTAAAAAGTCATTTCTTGGGAATAGTGTTCGCTTTTATAATAAATGACCAGCATCTGTTACCAAGATGACTGATTCTAGATTCAAATCGTACATAAAAAACGTTTTGAAAGAAAAAGCTTATTACAAGGTAGCCCAATATATTGAGGATAAAAATGTCTGGAAGTAGCTGCACTCTGTACAAGTACACCTACACATTGTTTTTTTTTAATACGCTGTTATTATCTTGGTATTTTTTGTTTTAGTTTACCATGTAGGTAACTAATGCGGGTTATAATTTTTTATGTCTTTTTGTATTACTTTAAGAATAAAATTGTTAAACATTTGAAAAAAAAGGCAATATAGTCAGATGGTCCAAAAATATTTAAAAAATGTAACCTCTCAGCAAGGTTACATTTCTTGCCGGTTCTTCTCAGTTGAAGGCTGACTTCCGAACCGGTGGTAACTTCTGTAATTCGACCTTCATAAGTGCCCTTCTAGGGCCTAAACTGAACAAATGGTTTTGACTTTGACTTTGACTTCTACAAATAAAACCATGTTTAAAGCAACGATGCGACATAATTTTTGGCCAATAAAGAGTGAGTAAACTATGGCACTATGGTAAAGGTACCTACCCGACAGTATGCTCTATTTACATTCCAGAGACTTTTTTGTTAGGCTCATTTAGTGTTAAGCCCAAGCCTATCCAATGTAAAAAAGTATTAACCACAGATTCATTATCATGTGTCAGATTATGTAGCAACTGTGAAGCAGTGACGCGTGCAGTGCGATAATCAATATTAGGTAAATAGACGTAAAGGGCAAAATCGTTCAGGTTGACTACCTTACGTTAAAGTGCTAGTATGTATGTATAGGTAATTCAACCTAAGAAACTCGTGCCTCTACCTGCTTACCTGAATAATGTATGAGGTTCACATTTATTTCAAGTATTATTCGTTCCCTAGAATGCTCAGATTCTGCCACATTTTGGTAGCTAAGAAAATCTTATAATAGTCATATGTAAAGTAATATTATGTTTTCTTTATATGTGAAAACCAGGCAGACGCGTCACCTGATGGTAAGTGAATACCGTCACCTATAGACATAAGCTTACAGCAGGATTGCCAATGTGTTGTAAACTTTATTACGATGCCTTAAAGCCTGAAGGACATGCCTTCGAGGACAATTGTCGGAACACACCGAAAGGTGCTTGGCGACAGATTTTCAACTTAAGGGTGGTAGCCAGCCAGTCGAGTACTACAAAGTACTCTACTACAGTGCTGTGGTTTCCTCACCATGTTTTCCTTCACTGAAAGCTCGAGCTCATTGTAGGTATTGAACCCACGACCTTCGCCGCGGTTTCGGACGTCATTTGAGTTAGGGGTTCCTCCCTATAAATGAATCAAAATCTACAAGAAATTGTCAAATGAATAAATAAACATTGCTGACGTAGGTAATCACCATTCAATATTCATTAAGCAAAGAAAAGGAGAGAGTTTTATTTCTTACGTAATTCTTGAGACGCCCCTTTAGACCGACAGAGTAACGTTGGTAAAAGGGTACCTTAAAATACCTATAGTTTTATAGAAAGAACAATGACTGTACCGAAACACTAAAACTAAATGAGTCAATATAGACGTCGAACTGGAATAGAGCCTTAACCCGAGCGCAATGTAAATTAAAGCTTATCTACCTTACTAGTGGAAGGGATTTCGTGTACCTAGCTCATTCTTAGCTGTTCTTAGCTTATCTACCTTACTAGTGGAAGGGATTTCGTGTACCTAGCTCATTCTTAGCTGTTCTTAGCTTATCTACCTTACTAGTGGAAGGGATTTCGTGTACCTAGCTCATTCTTAGCTGTTCTTAGCTTATCTACCTTACTAGTGGAAGGGATTTCGTGTACCTAGCTCTTATACATATTTCTCTTTTATACATATTATGTCTATAATGTGAACAGGTGCTGCTTGTGGGGGGGGGGGGGGGGGCTGGTCTGCTTGAGTTTGTTGTTTACTAAGTCAGTCATAATTGAATTATATTTATTATTATTTTGCCGCCTTATACGCAAATATTATCAGTGCGATTAGATAAATAATAATTAAATTATGTGTATGCTGTTTTTGAAAAGAGTATTTGCTGAGTTAATTGCCGACGCTTCTCAGCAAAAGCAACCTTCCGAACTGTGCATTAGAGTCTGACTTTTTATTTCATTTCAATTACTAAGTGGGTGAAGGTGAGGTGGTAGGTAGACGTAGTCGCAGCAAAAGCTAGTACAGAATAACTCATGAACTAATTGGATCATAAATCAACAATCTACAGATTAACGCGAAGGGAATGAATAGATCGTTCAATGACATAGATTCGTGTTTTAACTAGACCAAGTTTCTGGCTTCACTTGTAAATACCACCAACTAATCCAACTTTATATTTGAAGCGAGGTTTGATAAGGGCGCTGACACACAAGGTGGCTGCGACGCTGCGGTTTTCCATTTCAGAAATTAGATATGTGTAAGAAATTATCAAAATATGGTCACGGATGGATACTGATTCTAATGGTAGAGTTTTAATTGAAAATTTAAATTTTGTTAATAATCTTAACGTGTGAGTAGCCAAAAGTGGTTGTTTGGTTCTTAAATAACTTTTTACGAATACAAAAATGATAAAAAAATGCGATAACTCGTAATAAAATACATATTAATAATTTAATGATTGAAAATGACAATGTCAACTCATAATAACGTTTATAAAATGGCAGTACAGATTTCCATTTTTTTACTGAACCAACCCAGGACGTGTGGAAGAGTCTTTATCTCAAAGTTTGGTGACATTAGCTCGTATTGTCAAAAGGAAGGTTTTGTTCGTTTTCGGCTTCGCTGAGCCTTTCCGATTGCTTTTGTTATGTTAATAATAATAGATTAGCTCACAAAGCCTTCAAAGGGAGGGAGCCTTTCATCCCGAGCCATCGGGACCTGACAGGGGCTTTGAAATACGAGATTTTTGCCACTAGAGATTTTCTACAAAAAATACTACCAATGAAACAGCTGATTAGGTTAATTAATCTTAAAAGGTCTAGCTAGATAATTGATCTTAAAAAGGTCTAGAGATGCAGAGATAGTTACATAAACTGTATATATTGTATTTTTTTTCTTAATATCATACTATCTACTAGTACGTAGGTATAGAACCACCACATCGACTCTACATCGCTCCACTGAGCGGGTAATCCGCGCGCTTCGCTTCAAGTGATGACGTTTTGAAGGCTGACGTTTAGAACACGTCACGTCTATAAAAGCCTTATGAATCCCATCGCGGATTATTATGTGCTTCAGTAAATTAATTTAGAATTTTAATTGTATGCCTTCCTAAGCTTCGAGCCACAAAAGTTGCCACCGGTCGGTTCGAAAATCAGCTTTCAGCAGAAAAGAACCAGCGAGAAACTTAACAAGGTTGTTTATTCATATATTATTAGGAAAAACCGATTTTATTTGCAGTTTTTCAATTTAAAAATGTTTATACTTTATACATGGCGTATTTAAATAGCATAGAAGTCAATTGTATCACAACTTATATCACAATTTCATCACCAAAGTGTTCAGGAAGTTCGAAACCCTTTCTACTGATATGTTAACCATATGAAGTGTAACTGGCGAACACACGACAAAACATTGCACGCACTACACACCGGCCGTTACTAACCTTGTTAGCAATTATGTGGCAGAGCATACACACGTTAGGCTGGGAGAGGCCGGGAGAGGCTGGGAGAGGTCGGGAGAGGTCGGGAGAGGCCGGGAATGGCCGAGAGTGGCTAGTGATTTACGCCGTCGCTGGGCTACGGTGGCGGCAGATTGTTTACAATGTTTCTATCTGGTGCAGTGAAATGTTTAGCTTAATGGACTTTGTTGGTCTTGTCCACTACATGTCTGTGTTATGGCCTAAGTGTCCGAGGTTTGATATACGACTACTTTAAAAATCTAAAAAAATGGCACAAAAACTTAAAAAAAAAAACATTAATTAATTAAAAAGAAAGATTTTTTTTCCATATGTTTTTGTTATTGTTGCCCTTTATCGAGTTTTGATTTACTACTATAAAAATAAAAAAAATGGTACTAAATAATAAAAAGCTAAATAAATAAGATAGAAAGACTTTTTTAAATCGAAACAATGTAAAAAGAAATATAGCTGAGTTTCGTGCCGGTTCTTCTCAGTTGAAGCATCTCTTTCGAACCGGTGTTAGCTTCTGTAGTAACAAATAGCTTTGTTTATGACATTAAATACAAATTGAACTCATCATAGACACACAGACGAGTACAAACGGTTTGTTATTAGATAGGAAGTGTGTAAACTTGTAAGGCGAAGTAACCTCCAAGTTTAATATAAGTGTGAGCGCCACAAATCTGCGCGAGATAAAACAGTAGCACGAGCTACGTGCCGCTCCGGTGGGCGGGGGCCTACTTTATTGCATTTCTCTTGAACACAGTACAAAGAGGTAACAGTGGTCTAACTGTAGGTTAACTTTTAATTTGATTTGAGAACGCACCTTCGTAACATTCCTCTCCATATCCTTACTAATATTATGAAGAGGAAACATCTCTCATTTGTCTATCTGCTTAATTGTCATGGCTGTTTTTTGATTAACCCCAACTAGGTTATAAACGAAAGCTAGTAAAAGTTAGGTACCTACTTTTTATTTAATTTTTAAGTTTGAATAAATAAAATGATTCTGGTAAATCTGGTGATTATTCAAAACCAAAACAAACAGACATGTTTATGCACATATTATGTTCTGGGTGGGAATCGAACCCACGACCAGCGGTGTTCCAGAGAATCTAACCTCCAAGCTAACCAGCGTATCTAAAATTAAATAAACCCTTTAATGATTCATCGAATGGGTCCATTAGCGTTTTCCCAAAAAATCCAGTCCATAACAAACTTGAACTACTGTACCATAGGTATACTAACTAGTTCTCAACTAGTCCAAGAGTGCGCAGAGTGGGTACCTGCGCTGATTTACCGCCGTATAAAAGTAAAGGTAAGATTAATACCACACCAGCGTGGAGCTCCGACGGAGGGTAGCGCGTCTGGCACCCACTTTACGTGCTCCGCGCGTCGCTTGTTCACAAACTCCTGCACTTATCAACTGTTTATTGGAAATTGACGGTTCAGTTCTGATGAGGTTTTGGAACTATTCTTCACTGGCTGTCCCACCTACTAAGTGACGTGACAGACAAGGATGTATCTTTCTTCTCTGTCATCTTTCACGTTTGCTTCCATAATATTATTAACCTAATTTTGGTTGGCGATTTTAGAGTTAGTTCCATTTTGGTAATAAGATGTTTAAATCGTATTTCAGTCACAGAGCAAATGAATACTAATTTCAGTACTCGAATAGGTGCTTTAAACTTGGCACAAAATAGTACAGTCGATATTTCTTCAGTTGTAAAAAAAGTTGGTAATAAAACCTACACACAGTATCCTCTACCAGCCTATAATAGCCAACTAGAACAATATTATGTAACTACCCTATCCTATCTACGGTAAAACCAGGATTTGGAATGTAATATACGACATTACATTTTGCAGGATTCAGTGGTAATAAAACTTAAATGTAGCCCTCTACTCACAACCCTTCCTCGGCCGTCCCTCCACCTCCAAAAGGGCAACAGGCTAAATAACAATCACAATCCAATAAGCCCGGTGCTTTTAATATTAACAAAATCCACGGCGAACCACCTTTTCCTGGCTCGCCTGGCTTCCCATCTACAATTGAATTCATTTGAAATGCATTGAATGCTCCGTCCGCCGGCCGCCGCCGCGCTCCCGACCTCGCCCGCTCTTTATATAATTGAATGTCGATACACAAAGGTACGAACGGATAGTTTCTGTAGTTCTACACGTGCTTTTAGATGTTGTTATACATCATGTTTTGTAATGGTGATTTGTTATGATGTTTTATATTTGGCCACCATTTTATCAGCCTATTACATTAGGCAAAATTTTAAAAAAAACATTTTGAAGCGTCTATAGGCTAGCTCCAGCGGTTTCACCCGCATTTCCGAAGGGTTTTATGTTTTCCCAGGACAAAAGTAACCTATGTTTTATTCCAGGATATGTTCTGCCTGTGTCCCAAGTTTCATCAAAATCTGTTCAGTCGTTTTTGCGTGAAACAGTAAGGAATATCTTAACATCCATCGTCACATTATAACAAACTTTCATATTTATAGTAGTAGTAAGATTTCAAAAGGAAATATTTTTGAAAAGTCTGACCTTTTTGGTCATAAATACAAAAAAACACATGACTCAGAAAGTGCTTTCAGTGATAAATCACAGTAGGTATTTCTTGTACGTTCCTATTTCCTAGTTTAGGTCTGACGCAAGCCACTTCACCGGTTATTTCTTATGCTCACTGAAAAATCGCTCCCGGCGGGCTGCGTTCGTTCCGCGCTGAAAACCGACGATAAAACATGCTTAACGCTCTTAGCACAAACTTACAGCTTTATTATACTTGTGGAAACGCTGCACGCTGGCTTTTATACGACACTCATTTTCTATACAATTAGTAGTTAACATATAGGTACGTCTACACACGCACGCCGCAAAAGCGGCTAAATAGAAGCCTTTGTTCTAGCTTTTTAATGAAAATAAAAACATGCTGCCTTTGTTTGAAACACGACGATAAAGCTAGTTACATTTTGTTTGCTGCCATTGACGTTTGACGGGCGTTTGTTTGTACCATTGCAACGTGTTGCGTGTTGCGTGTTGCTAACACCGCCATGTTGAATGTTGTCGGGATCTAAAAATTGCAAGCTTTGCCGACCGGTTGCCGGTCGCCGCGCGCCGGTTAGTCGGAAGGACATCCTGTATTTTTTGTCCTTTGAATAATTCACGTTGTTTGCTCGCGCCGCGTCCGTCGCGTCCCCGCATTATTTTTGTGCAATCTTTTTGACATTTTCAGCGTGCAAATACGCTAAAAAAGAATGTGTATATTTTATTCGCTTTTTTCTGATTCATTGCATATTTAATAGTGAGCGTTGCAATGCTTTTGTAACTTATATTGAAACTGTTATTTTTAGTTGGCAACAAATTCCATCAAATAATTAGTTCGGCAATTAAGGTTTGTTGCACTCAAAGCTCGTATTTCCTCGTATATAATTAAGGAAAGTTTCACGGAAACAGGAGTGTGTTGCACTTTGAAGTTGCTCGCTATATTTCCTGCAAGGGTACAATTTGTTTCGTTTCGAGAATTTTTTGCAGTGCGCTCATTACCGGAACTGACGTCACTATGTCTTAAGAAGTGATGTAAACAACCGTTACGAACAAAATTAAAATCATCACCCTCAAAGATATCATTTTATTATTTCTGTTGCACTTGAAAATCAGTTGTCTTCAACGCATTACAAGGTTTTTTTTTTATTCTGGATAAGCTTGTGTTTGACCACAATCTCACCATGGTAAGTGATGATGTGGACGAAGGTGGTAAGCACACAAAGCCTAGATCGGAACTGGCTCTCAAGTGCAGCTGTCGGAAAACACCGATAGGTGCTTGGCGACAGGTTTTCAACTTGAGGGTGGTAGCCAGCCAGTCGGGTACAAAGTACCCTACCACCGTGCTATGGTTTCCTCACGATGTTTTCCTTCACTGAAAGCTCAAGCTCATTGTAGGATTCGAACCCACGACCTTCGTCGCGGTATTCGACGTCACTTACCACTGAGCTATAATCGCCTTGAAGGTTTTGTAAAGATCCATTTCAAAATATCCACCCTGTATATTTGGATGTCAAAGCACGTGTAATCCCATTACCATTACAAATGGCGTCGATAACTCGCGCTCAGCTATCTAACTATCACTTACCCGTATTGATGGGCCATGGATAACACATTATTACATTAGAGAAGTTTAACACGTGTAAGCAATATTTCATTGATATATTGTAATGTGAATTCTATTGCGTGTAGTTTGAGAGTTGAGTTTTTATTTGAGTGCGTGAGAGTTCATAATCATTGCTTTATTACTGGCCATTTGTGCTGAGCTGAAATCGACCCTATTCACATCTCGGTTGCCATTACGATCGGGTGGAAGGATTTTATTTCATCAAACTACTGACGCTGTCTTCATTTACCGATCGATCGCCACATTCCAAATATCCGAAATTGGGAAATAGTGAGTGTTCGAAGTAGACAAGCCAGTTGTCCTAGAATAACCTCGAAGTGAATAAAATAATCTCAAAATTCTCGTTATTATTTAAAATAGCTTTTCGTGGGAATAGAGTATCCAAGGTAAGTTCAAATTCATTCATCAAAAGCATTACTTTACCTTACCTATAACATTTTCTATATTCTCTATCAAGAGTCACTCATTTTCAATTTTATTAGTACCTACATAAAGTAGATTTTCACTAGTCGTCGAGTCGATAAATATTTTTTTGACCTTTTTAATATTATGTCCTGCTGTTATAACCTGCTCATACTGGGAAAGTGATCACCTGGAAGAAGGCGTACCTCGTGGCTCAAAAACCTCAGAACGTGGTTTAACTTGAGCACCAGATCCTTATTCCGCGCAGCTGTGTCCAAGATCAAGATAGCCTTAACGATAGCTGACCTCCAATAGGAGATGGCACCTTAAGAAGAAGAAGAATATTATGTCCATAGTCTTTTTATACCAGGAAGGCGGGTCACCTGATGTTAAGTGACTTCCATCGCCTTTATACGTCAGCAATACCAGGGGGTTTGATATGGTTTTCTCACGATGTTCTTCACCGAAAGCTAGCTCATTGTAGGATTCGAACCCACAACCTTCGCCGCGGTATCATCGCGTCATAGCTGACATAATGTATATAAATCTTCGTTTTAATAAGCGCCCCTGAATCAGGTAGCCCGGTGGGGAACAAATCAAGTGTTAGAAAGTTTTCTATCTCGTACATAAACTTTGCCGTCTCCCTTTTAGTTTACGAGTTAGGTTGGTATTTACAAGAAGGCCCAAGGGGTCACAAGAGTCATTTGAATGTTTGTACATTTTTTGTGCTATAAATGATAAAACTCGTAGTGAAGTCAGTCGCCACGGGAAACATGGTCCATTTAAAAGTAACTAAAGTAAATCTGGCCATTGACCACCTGATCCTAAACTAAGCAGAGCTGGTGTACTTTTACTGTGGACACCCAGCTGGATGACTGATATACTATCCTAGTAATAATTATAAATGCGGAAGTATGTATGTTTGTTGTTCGATCACACAAAAACGACTGATCGACGACGATTTCTGCCAGTTCACTCTACTGTAAGCCGCGTAAAAGAACTTCGTTCCTAAAGACATATTGTTGAGATACATCTGAAAGCTAAGTTTTACTAATTAAACTCAACAGTTAAAAATGAACGCTGTTTTCGTCACCAAAAAAACATTCCAAATGTTTTTCAATTTGTTCACACTGTGTATCCGTGCAATTCCTATAGAGTTCCATTTATAAACATTTACCGTAAATCTTAGTATAGTGTGGCTGGCTACGTGGGTTATCTGTGGCGTGTCTGTAGCGTGTCTGTAGCGTGTCAGTGGCGTGTCTGTGGCGTGGAGCGCCTACACCACACCTGCATGTGATCCGCTTGCGATACGTGCTAACGTCGAATTGTATGAAACTAGGTCAATCCATTTTATTTCCAACCGTTCAATTCCAAACGTGAACTCTGAATGGAAGACTTTACGATTTGAAGGCTGAACCGGTATTGAAATGCCTTTAAAAAGCAACTATGTCGGATTTTATGTTCTATAATGCGCGATTCGAGGTTTTATTGTATACTAACTGTCTCCCGCGGTTTAACCCGCGTTCCCGATCTATTCCCGGGATAAAAAGTATTATATATTTTATTCCAGGATCTATCTGTGTGCCAAGTTTCATCAAAATCCGATCGATAGTTTGCGTGAAAGAGTAACAAACATCTTCACATCCAAATAAACAGCCTCAGGTAATGTACGATGAAGTTTTCACGGCATTCTTTTCTCATTAAACATGTACTCGCTTAGGTTCAGTAATGAGCAAGGTACACTCGGGGAAAGAGAAAATACTTTTAGAACGATGTTTGCATACTGGTCCGGCGACCGACCGACTTTCAGCAAATTCAGACACACGTCGCTCAGTTATAATGTGTTGGAATAATTCATAGTGCGCCGGCGGGCGGCGTGCGGCGGGCGGCGGGCGGCGGGCGGCGGGCGGCGGGCGGCGGGCGGCGGGCGGCCGGCGGCGTGGTGCATGAATATGTAACGCGCATCCCTTCAGAGCTCGTCCTTCAATTCTTTATACTTACAGTACACCGTCATATGTGCGATATTACGCAAGGATCGGCCGGCGCGCGGCGCCCGTAAACGTTACGCTTTTAGGGCGCCCCTTGGGATTTAATGCCGCGCCACGCGATCGAGGTGTTATGTCATTTAGGATAATATATGTTTGCAGTACGTTCATGGCTTTTGTGGTCATAAAGTAGAGGTGTTTTCCGACAAATAATATAGTTTTCTGAACAATTTGCTTCATTTTCAGCCTCGTCATAGCTCCTTCGATGTGTCGACCAAACGTAGGACTTTAGCACCCTTACCACAGATTACTAAATAGTTACTACTACTACGTAATATTTTATTTTAAATTTATTTACGTCACTTTCTTACGTTATAGCCATTGCTTAGACGAATAAACCATTCCAAGAGCCATTGATATCTAATAACTAAAGATAAACAATCGCTAGCAAAAGTTCTCTCAAAACTGTCTCAAATTGTGTTGGGTAATACTACTTATTTTTTTAAAGTTTTATTCACAAAGCTATGTACAAAAGGCAATAAAATTTTACGCCTCATACCTGCTAGCCAAAATATATCTTAAACGAGCACTGAGGCATGTTCGAATCGTCGGAGCGTTCGAATGCTACTAGATTAAAAGTCCACCCAAATGTTAGTTATTAGATATAAAAAAAAGCGACAGGGATATTTAAAGACCGATATGTGAACACCAGCAAATTATTATTTTATTCTAAGAAGATATTTCTGACAGTAATTATTTATTTCAAATTTAATGCAATCATTCCAACACTTGTGAGCATCGTCGAAATGTTATTGATTGATCCCCCGTTGAAGTATAAGTGACTAGACTATTTTGGGACCTATTTATCTGATGGTAAATGGACTTTAAGAAGACCAGTAGGCATTGACAATGTGCTGCCGAACTTTTACAAAACTTGAACGCAAGTTTAAAGTGAAACTGCCGGATCACACAGATAGGTGCTTGGCAATAGGTTTTCAGCTTGAGTTTGGTACCCAGTGAGGTGGGTATTAAAAAGTACCCTACCACAGTGCTCATTGTTAGGTTCGAACCCATGACCTTCTTTACGTCATTCGATGTCAATACTGCCTGAGCTATCATCGACTTTATGCGTGGTTTGAAAATCCAAATTCCTTCCATATTGGTAGGCATTATGCTAGAGTCCGCCACAGGCTGCGGCTTTCGCTTTGATGTCTCAATGAAATTAAAAAACGCTGCATTTGAGTGGCGCCGACTAAATTGCCTGACTAGAAAATGTTGGCGTATTTTGCTTTTCTGCAATATTTGTTATTAAAGTCGTTTAAAATCATTGTTATGCACATCAAAATGCTTCGATATTACTGTCTATGATATGGGTACCTAGACCTACAGCTATACCTAAAAATCTCTATCCTAGGAAAACTATATCATGTATCGAAATTTCAGTTTCGAATTAGGTAAAATTACTACGGAATCATTCAAACAAGTTATTCACAATAATTACATTTTATATCAATTATCAGTTGATAATTAATCAATTACTTCGAATCCATCAAAAACTTTGTGGAACAGAAAATCTTTAATTATATCGAGATCCTCATTAAAACTTTATTGAATCTGCGTCGTCTGCCAAGTGCCAAGTGCCGAGTGCCAACCCTACTGGGACGTGTTTATGCAATAGAACAACAAGAAAATAATTATTGTAAATTGGATGGAGTGAATACCGCCCCATTATACATATTAGCAATACCAGGGATTGCCAAAGTATTGTCGACCTTTTTATAATGCCTTAGGGCCTGTACACAAAACTGCGAATCGGCGCGATGCGAATTCGCTACGCAGAAAACTGCGACACGAATTGCTGCGATGTGATTTCGTGCGGCAAGGCATCTCCCTTCCACGATTTGCGTGACCATTCCCAAACCATTCCTTCGACGAACGTCAACCGTACTAAACTTTCCGTATTTTGTAAACTAGATCGTAAAAAGAAGTGTGCACTTCTCTTATTGCTGTGGAGATACAGGAAAAATAACGTAACATCGCAGGAATGCGCGATGCGAATCAATTCACAAGTTGTAGATTTTTACGATGCGACGTCGTAGTTTTGTGTACAAGCCCTTAAAGGCAACTGGCTCTCAAGTGCAATGCCGGAACACACCAACAGATGCTTGGCGACACAGGAATATGAATTTAACTGGCGAAAGTTTCAAAAGTATATCTATAGTTTTCTCGTATATGGACTAGTTCCAGATACATTTAATCAATTAAATTTTTCACCCACTGGCGTTGCAAGTAGTTAGTGAATCAATTTGTAATCTACTTTAAGATCTCAAGTCACAGTATCACATGATAACCCTATCGATTAGCTCATAAATACGCAGCAATCATTCATTCAGCGCTCAATACTCGTCGACAGGCTTCGAAAACACCGTCCAACCTCACTCGTTGCAAATTTATCTCTAAATCATTGCAACAAAGTCTGATATTGATCGCAGCGGCGACTCGTCGCTCCACCGAGCTCGGGCTCATACATAATTTAAGGGAAGCTATTGCCAGGGAAGGCCGGCTTCGCATTTTCGCTGGGATGAGACTCAAATCTTAAGTGGTGATATTTATTTAAGTAGAAGCTTTTGTAACTCCCTTCGTGTGTTCAGTGAACGATGCACTGTGGAACGTTCTGGAACATTGATGTGGCTGCGACGCGTGACGCGTGACGCGTGACGCGCGACCGTGACGGTGTGCTTAGCCTTCAACTAAAGCTGTTTATATGAGGGTGGGTTGACTTTTATGTTGACTTTATGTCGGTATACTGACGTGTTTATGTCGTTTGTCTTATTTCTAATTAATCGTGTACTAATTATACTAATTAATATATGGATTTTAGCTGATGGTTCAGTTATGGATGAAATTTTACATGTATTTGATTATAAACTAACATAAAATATCGGATCTAAGGAAAACAGTCGTAGGTAGATCTCCCTCGACCTCAGGGCACAAGGCGACTACTTCATAATGAAATTACCTAACCCTAAGCTTCATTGAATTTTGAGAAAAATATGATTGAACAAACATCAAAGGGTGCGGCTCCGCTGTGTTGTTCCGCTTACCTTTATTCGAGCACCTTCACAATTCCTCCAGCGAGGGTCAAAGGGCACGTGCGATGGAATATTGTATCAGGTACCCTTTACACGTCGCTTGGCAACGTATTTATTTAACGCCGCCGCCGCCCATCTACCTTACTTTAGATCTTATCTTTTTCAACTAAAGGTTTAGTGCTGTCAAACGAAGACGTAGCTATATTGCTATATTGCTTTTAACGCTATTGTTATTTGCTTAAAGCTATTTTGATTTCAACTTTTTTATGGTTTTGTTCAACATAGAGGTTTTAAACTGGATTTTTGTGTGGTAGCTCTTTCTGTGGATCTTTTATCAAATGTTATAACGTTACGTAAGTTGAAAACATTTTTTTTATGAGTTACCGTTCAAAGATACTGTCTTAGTATATTTTCGTGATAGGGCATTCATCATTTTTGTTATGGTTGTATCTAGAAAACGCATTTACACAACATTTTGGTTACATATTATTTATATCCTGTAATACACATCAAATAAAATGATTTTTATTCAAATAGGCATTTACAAGCACTTATGAATAGTCTAGATAGACTTCTAGACTCTAATGCTCGGTTCGGAAGGTTGCTTTTGCTGAGAAGATACTAAACTCAGCAATTACTCTTTTCAAAAACAACTTACACCTATTACGTTTAATCATTATTTATTTATCTAGTCTCACTTTATAATATTTGCGTGTTAAGGCGGCAAAATAATAATAAATAGAATTTAACTATGACTGACTACGTAAACAACAAACTCAAGCAGACCAGCCCCCACAAGCAGCACCTGAATGAATGTGAAAATTAAGAAAATAAAATGGAAAAGTATTTTTTCAATTAAGAACGTAAATAAAATGTCCACCCTTTCTATTATATTCTGAACCATTGATGTAAAAATGTTGTAGATCTACCTTTTACCTAAAGTTGACCAGAAAAACGAAAATCTTTTTCCATATTTCCCCTCACACCTTAACACTAATCTCACACCCCATTGAGGACAAGTGATTTTGTGTGGAATATCTTTTATTGCGTGACAACCCTTGCGCGCCGTAACACGTGACCGCTCAGCACAACCCTATTATTACCGGTAGTGTTGTCAGATGTCGATGCCTTTTTTGTCGACATATCGCCTGGCTTTCTATTACTACAGCTACATTTTATACCTTTAATACAGCTCCGTTGTTCACTGGATGTGACCAGCTCAGGATCGGTCGATGTGGAAAACTTTGGGAAAGGCCTATGACCAACAGTGGACGTATTTCGGCTGAAATGATGATGACAGCTCAGTTATTTTTACAGGACGATTAAACAAAATAACAGTCATATTGACGTATCATAAAATATTCAAATGAATTGCCCTCATGAATCGATTTATCATTCTGTAAAATGGCACAGTCGTGAGTGTACGGTACTTAAAACCGGCCAAGTTCAAGATTGACTCGCTAGCGGACAGTTCCGTTGAGTTTTTATGCAAAATCTATGAAATCGATGGTTTGTTGACAGCTTACAAGCTACTTTATGAATCAGCATTTTCTAAAACAAAGTAATTAAACTCGATAATATAATCGATACTCGATATTTGCGTGACTTATCGCATCCCTATTCCGCACCTGCTACACACATATTATACACGATATTACCTCCGATACCTGTTATTTTCATTAAATATTGATACTTACCCGTTATTTTTTATTGAGCTTTCTGCTATCGCTCGGTAAGGTTCCCTATTTATTTTAATATCGGAAGCTATATTTTTTTAAACTTCAAGGTTCAATATGCTTTCAATCAAATTGAAATGCATAATTTTGTTTTCTTTTTAGTTGTGCAGGTACCTAACCTGCCATCAGTTACCTAATGAATTTATGTAATTGAGCTGGTTAGAGTGGAGGTTAGATACGCTGTCTGTACGCCATAGGTTATGGGTTCGATTCCCATCCAGGACAAACATTTGTGAAAATTTGTGCTTATTCTGAGCCTGGGTGCAACTACAACTTTATAGTACATAGAGGTAGTAATATGGTTTTCACTTAACAAGTTTTTTTTTGTTTCGTGATCAGATGGCCGCGTGTAAAGAATATCCCAGGTTATTTAATTGTATATCAAAAATTTAACACCAGTTTTTTTTTAAATTTCTATTTTAAATTTTTCAATTTTTAGATGGGAATATCAAATGAAATGATATTGAAATAATCAAGCTAAAGGTACAGACATTACACCATTCTGATAACGGTTTACTTCAATCTTTATTTTTTAAGGTCACAAAGGAGAAGTAAAGAAAACTCACAACATTTTTGGGCCGGAGACTAACTCAGCTACTTTTTATGTTGGAAATGCGGGTGAAACCGCGCACGAACACTAGTATAAATATAAACTGGCATAGTTATTCTGAAGTCTAGTCGCATGTCAAGATCTATCAGAATGCAAGCCATTGCGATATTGTTAGGCTCACGGCTCTCGGCTACCGGCTACCGGCTACCGGCTACCGGCTACCGGCTACCAACTACCGGGAATACGTAAGTTCATTTACTTCTGCCATTGATTTGTTTACGGTAGATAAGTCTAAGTTGCTTTTTAAAAAAAAAATCTCTGTATTATTCCCGGCTCTTCTCAAAAGCAACCTTCCGAACCTTGAGTTTAGTCCTAGATTCTAGAGTCTATATTTTCGCCTGTCAACACCCATATAAGAGTAACATTATAGATTATGAAAAAAAGGGACTATAAATTTTTTTTTTCAAATAAAATAATAGCCAGAATACATAGCCAATGACCCTAGCTACTCGCCCTTACCGTTTGGCACACGTTCTTCCAAATTTATTAATAAAATTGTTCAATGTTTGCCTTAGATTTTCGTGGCTCTGAAAGCTGGGAACTTTATGCAGACTTTAGAAACATTTCATGAAGCCTCTTTTGGGCATACACGAATTAAAAGGGTGTATCTATCATTTCCTACATCGCTGGACTTCGTAATATATTCGCATATTGTATGCAACGCGCTTCATATTAGGAATGTTCTCCGACGATCGCTATTCAACGTGAGCGGATGTTAATGCGACTTTTATGTGCGAATGAATAAAGTTCACGTTAGTTTGCTGGGTCAGCGGGCATCGCGCCGGATGAGTTACGTACATACCGACCGGTGTATTTATCATACAGTTCCGTTCCACGTGACGTCTCTAACGGTTTATTTTACACTTTTATTTTATGATTTATGTTTTCCTCTCGGGCAATGCTACCAATACAGAAATAGTTTACGAGGCATCCTTAAATGTTGAACAGTAAATAGTCTTACACATGTTCCTTATTTTCACCCGCGTTCCCGTGGGATCTTATCTTGTCCCGGGATAAAAATATAGCCTATGTTACTTAGGGATAATATAGCTATCTAAAGCTGAGAGATTTTTTTAAATCGATCGAATAGTTTTTGAGTTAAATCGTAACAAACAAAAAATCAAATCTTTCCTCTTTACAATATTAGTATAGATTATTTATATGGAAGTTCTGACTATTTAAACTTTTTCAAAAACTCGATTTTACTAAATTTGAAGGGTAAAGGTTATAGGTAACTGTTTCCTTTCCTACCTTCCTAGTTCCCAGCGTTTCCCAAATACAGTAAGGAGTATAAGGCGGCGACCGGCGGTCCCTTGGTAAATATTTATTTCCTACTTCACAGTTAGCTCTACCGTCGCCACCGTCGCCACCGCGCCGCCCCGCTGCGCTCCCCGCTGCGCCGCGCCGTGTGGATGGTTCAATACATATTTACAATTCTTTGCATGGTTATTTGTTTTCATAAAAAAGGTTGGCGCTTTGTTGCATTATATTGTTGCTTGTTTATTGGGATGACATACAGACGAATAGAAGATGCATTGTGTTATGTAGATAGAGATTTTTTGTTTGGAATCCTACAATGAGCTTGAGCTTTCGTTGAAGGAAAACATCGTGAGCAAACCATATCACGGTGGGCACTTTGTGGTACCCGACTGGCTGGCTACCCTCAAGTTGAAAATCTGTCGCCAAGCACGTATCGGTGTGTTCCGAGAGCTACACTTGAGAGCCAGGTCCCATCTAGGCTTTGTGTGCTTACCACCTTTGGCCACACCATCACTAACCATGGTGACATTGTGGTCAAACACAAGTTTATCCAGAATAAAAAAAGCGTTCATATAGCCGATACGTAAAAATTAGAAGGTGATTAAATAAAAACTCTAAAGATAGTTTCTCAGTAGTTTGAAACTAAATGCATATTCTATATATAGTTTGACATAGTTATTTATGTAAAGAACTCCGCGTTTCAGGGAGCTAAGCAGTTCTTATACTTATTATATGTATAGATATATAAATAGAATGTGGGCACCATTGTCCCGCGCGCTTCATAAAGCTATTCACTTTCTGTCACATTGCCAGCAAGTAAAGACTGGACCTTCCGATAGAAATCTCTAGCTGTGCCAGCGATGTTTTGTTAACTTCCCATGGTTTTTGGCACGAGTCTAACAACACTACCGTACAAATTTCTACCTTATTGTATTAATATAGAGTCCATATTTGTTCTTGTGGTGATCAGGCCGTAATTCAACAAGCCGGAACGTGAGTTACAGGATCGGTAATGAGTGTATCGTGAGATGAGACTGCAGTGGGAGTTCAGTGCGACCGCTCCAATCACATTCTTTAGTCTGTGGCGTGGCGACGAGATCTACTATTTTGGAGAAGTTCTCTGTTACAAATTCATCGTATATATTTGTTATTAGTAAAACGACTTTTATAACATAATATGGTATTCAGAATTGATAAACTAGCATATATCTGTACCTCTACCATGAGTTGGCACCAAAAACACACATCAAACGGTAGCGGAGAAACGCGCATCGAATAGTTTTTGGTTAAACTTGTTCCTACACGCTAGTAACTAACGTTTTTTATCCATTGCTTTTAGAATATCGGTACCGTGAGTCACAAATTTGACAGATGTCATCGAGAAATACCGTCTCGATTATAGTTAAGTAACTCACGGGCAAATTGAACCGTGAGATCTTCGATCGTATAGTTTACGTAGTGTTTATATACCTACTCTTTGTAGTTTTTAATGAAAGTTTATAAAATTTGAGTGTTATTTTGTTGTACTTGTAATGAGTTTACTTAATAAAGATATATTTGACTTTGAGTTTGAGTTGAAATAATGTGGGCAATAAGTTATTTAGCATATTTTAGTTTGGAAATTCACTTGAGCATATCAGTGTGGTTTATAGGCCGTGATATTATTGAGATTGAGAACAATTACATAAAGGAATAAATACTTAGGTACTATTACTTACATACAATTTTAATCCTAAGCCACATTCCTCAACTATAAGCATCCACTTGAAACATTCACAGACAAACACATGTTTCTATAAAAAAAACCTACTTATTTAAAGTACATTATGTATTATTTATTTACAAACGTATTGTTTATAAACACACACCACAGCACACACACACACATGCGCATGACCTAGTGCGCACGACCGACTGAAGGACGACGGGGCGTGCAGCGCAGCGAGCAAGCGGGACGACGCGACGCTCCGTCTCACGGTAGATATGGTTGTATACCGTCACCGTGTAGTGAGCCACTACACGGTGACGGTATACAACCATATCTATTTAAAAATCACTAAGAATAAAAGCAAATGAGCATTCGTCTATGACGTTTTCAATTAGCAGGGTTATAACTGAATACTTAGATTTTTTGGGAGTATATAACTTACTCTGCCTTTACAGTATAGTTAGAAAGAGGCAGCATTATTCGTTGTGAAGTAAGAAACGTTGCTCGATGTGAGCAAACACTAGAGTGTACGTAAACCATCACTTGACTTATGGTGCGTACTACCAATTTTAGTTCTTTACGTGACCGCTAGTGGCGTTGTGCACATTTTCCATACAAATATTTTACGCAGTCGTGAGCGTGTGCGGTTTTTGTAAAGTCATGGTAGACGTACTGAAGGCTATCTCATTTCGTTGATAGAATGTCGTGGATGGAGACTAAATGACGGCGCTGTCCAATTACCATCAAATGCTTGTATTTCGACGTCTTGCTTGGCCCATCATTAAGTTTCTGCAGTAACATTTGAAGATAAAAAAATAATATTAAAACTTGAGAGGTGTCAAGGGACACCCGGATGGAACGAAGTTATATAAGTCGAGAGAGTATATATACATATATATATATATAAAAAAAATAAACATTTCATATGTATATATAAATAGAAATGAAAAAAATATCTGGCTTGCTTTCTATAAGAGAGAGAGAGAGAGAGAGAGAGAGAGAGAGAGAGAGAGAGAGAGAGAGAGAGAGAGAGAGAGAGAGAGAGAGAGAGAGACAGAGAAACATGCACACGCCGCACAGCTTACAATAAAGTGACACTGACACTAAAAGTGTCGTGACAATTTTTCGTAAGATTTTTTTCCGTCTAGCCCCCTTTCACAAAATACAAAAATCATGTTAATTTTTAAATCGAATAGGCACGTAATAGTTTGAGAAAGGCACTGTTCGGGGGTCATGGGATGGATGCTTTTGCATTGCTTTTGATTATTTGGTACTAGCTGTCCCCCGCGGTTTCACCCGCGATCCCGTGAGATCTTATCTTTTCCCGGGTTAAAAAAATAGCCTATGATACTCACAAATAACGTGGCTTTCTATTAGTAAAAGAATTTTCAAAATCTGTTCAGTAGATCCAGAGATTACCCCCTACAAACTCACAAAACCTCTTTTTAATATTAGTATAGACTAGAGATGATAGAAGCCATAGCCATTACGGCTTAAGACAGTGACAGACAGACGCGTAGGCTTAGTACAAGGGTCCCGTTTGGCACCCTTTAGATACGGAACCCTAAAAAGCATTACAGTGAAGGAAAAGTGTTAATAATAATATATTCATAGATATATTTATCAGTGTCTCTACAGCTCCGAGCAAGTCTTGGTTTCCTTTTATATAAAGTAGTTTTAGAACGGACGGTTTGTATTCGCGAGCTTCGCCATTAATATTGCTTTGTTGTGTTGTATTGTATTGTATTGTATTGCATTGTGTTGTATCTCGGGGGTTTTTATTGTCGGATTTGAGGATTGCTAAGTAAAGAGTTGTAATGTTTATTCAGGAGTTGTATTATTATTTTTCGTAATGCAGTCAATTTTTGAATTTTGTATTATGAAATAAGTCATCTTTTGGTGGGACGCCACGGCAAAGATCATGGGTTCGAATCTTACAATGACCTTGAGGTTTCGGTGATAGTAGGTACTTTGCTGGCTACTACCTTCAAGTAGAAGTCTAAGCATTGGCATATCTTAATGTCA
The DNA here is from genome assembly GCA_951361185.1 of Ochropacha duplaris. Taxonomy (NCBI): domain Eukaryota; kingdom Metazoa; phylum Arthropoda; class Insecta; order Lepidoptera; family Drepanidae; genus Ochropacha; species Ochropacha duplaris. The sequence continues at coordinate 186,889 of OX592702.1, read as the reverse complement.
ATAAATATTCAAAAGTCGAATCTTATTCTCATAAATTGTATTAATCACGTGATTTATCCTTATCTCAAGTCAATACAGTACCTACAAATGGTTCGCCTATTAATAATAATATTCGTCAGCGATCTTGTCTAAACACAATATATCAAATGTGTGGTGTCACAACAGACTCGGCCATCAAATAAAGCTGATGTCAAACGAGCGCTTGTCTTTATTAATTGTTGGTTTCGTCACTCGTGACGTCACGTCAAAGGTAACTCGATATGATGGTATAGCCCGCCCGCGACCTGCCCACGCATCAATCATCGCTAGGGTTGCCCATCTATCACTTTTTATGTATTTTTAGTACACAACACGGAGTCGTGTATCTTTTTTGACGTTTTAATTTTTATGTAACCTTTTTATTTGTATCTAAAATGATACGATTAATCTTTACGTATGCTTTTGGTTTTATGTACCTATGAACTATATTCTCGCTAGTCAAAGCTACCAGTAACGTTCTCTTAAAATTACACCCTAATGCTAACTTCATAAGGCCCTAAATTCACTGAGCCGGGGTTAAGTATCAATTAATAAAAATAAATGAGCCTTATGACATCCCTAATGATAGTAAGACAGATAGTTCAAGTGTGTGCCGCTGACGCATCCATCAAATGGCGCTAGTGGACGGGTGTAATGTAAACGTCGATGACGTCACAGCCTAAATGATAGATAGTCGGTATTTATTGGTCTATTATATAAGGGCGGCGCCACACGACGCGGAAGATTGGCGAACGATTAACCGCTGTCATCGGTCATGTTAGAAGGTTGAAGCGGGCTTTATTAAATACCATACATTTAATGTTAAACCTACTTTAACGTATAGCACTCTAGATAAATGTGGATTCCTATTGGTGAATGATTTTTTAGGATCGATAAAGTAATTATTTTGCAAATTCACTAACAAATATTATAATTGTTTTATCTTCAGTTAAGCAAGTGGTTGTGTTTGAGACATTTCTTTATAAGGGCGTTTAATCGACGTTTGCATTATAGTAAAACACTTGTGTTGAATTCTTTTTATAATAAACCGTCCTTAGGTTTATTTTTGCTTTTGCACTTAAGATTTTATGTTTCCAAAAAGCAATAGATACATCACCAAGATAGCCTAAGATAGAAAAATGTCCAAATCATGAACCTTTTGGTTGAACTGTTATCAGCTCTTTGTGGTCCTCACTGGCCTCCACTAACAATGGGATGGGCTTTAGTCCACGACATATTATTAAACACGCCTATGGATTCGACAGATTACGACTTTCTCTTTACTTTGTATGTATTGTAATTCATCGTGTCATGATTTTTATGTTTATCGTATGATTTTAGAGCTACTTTATCTTAAAATAATAATTTATTGATTAAATTAAATAAAAGTATCAATTTCAAAAATGGCAACACCGTCATTAAAAGTATTCCATAAAGTAGTGATGAAAAAAGAAGGAAAGATGGCGATGGAAGGGGGAGCGTTTTAGCGAATGGATAGCAGAGCCGTAGCTCGGCATTCTAACTCCGGCAGCTGAAGTTAACAATAGTAGGGTGAAACCTTTGCCCAAACTACATTCTTCACATTAGTTTGTTAGATCTTCATTTACTCAACATATCAGAAGTGTTCGTAATCTACTCCCACATCAAGAATTATTTCATGTAAGTTTCACTACCCTCCTTATTTTTAAATATAAATGTGTTAGAATGTTAATTGAAGTTCAATGTAGACTATTCCACTCAAATTGATGAACGATATATTGATATTTTACAAATTGCGTTAGATTCTTTTACATCGTCGATAATATCAAGAACTTGCAAATATAGTTACGACCAAAGTTAAAAGGTACCGCCATATGCTTGGAAATAAACCGCGTTGCTATGTGGTGTCAATCGTTACTTTCGCTTATAATTATTTCAATATTGTATAATCTTAATACTGTCGTTTAACAATATGCTGAAATTATTTTTTTATTCAAAATAATTAAAAAAAAAAAAAGCAGCAACGTAATGGTGGGTGGAATAATGTATTGTTTAGTGAACCCTTTCACGAGGAGAATTAGAGAATTAATTATCTTAAATAGTACAACCATTTTATTCGCTGGTTCGAATCCTGTGAAAAATACAAAAGTGATGAAGAAAAACTTCCTAGAACGTTACATGGTTGAAACGGTTCTAATAAGTGATTCCTTGTTTTTGTTAGCAAAATTTGCCATTTATAACTAATCATAACTTTTATTTTAAACATGTGGCATTTAGTGAGTGAGTTTAGTGTTGAATAATTTTATTTGTTCAACACATTGGAAATGGTTTTTTTATTTAATTCCACATACAAATGGGCAATTTCATACTTAAACCCAATATTTGGCAACTGAAATAATTTTTAAGCTTTTATCATCATTTTAATATCTTGCTAGTGATATTTTTTTTTATTTTGTACTATCTTGTTGACGTGAGAGCGCGTCTGGTGGTTTCGCACACGTGAGCGAGCGTGGTGCTGTTGTAGACGTGAGTTGTGCAGCTAGATTAACTTGTTTAGTGTGAAAGCTCGTAGTAAAATTAACCATGTGTGAGAAAAGCCTGTGTGGCACCGGCCCGTGTGGCACCAGCCTGTGTGGCTAGCCTGTGTGGCAATAGCTTGTGTAGCAATAGCCTGTGTGGCAATAGCCTGTGTGGCGCAATAGCCTGTGTGGCGCAATAGCCTGTGTGGCGCAATAGCCTGTGTGGCGCAATAGCCTGTGTGGCGCAATAGCCTGTGTGGCGCAATAGCCTGTGTGGCGCAATAGCCTGTGTGGCGCAATAGCCTGTGTGGCGCAATAGCCTGTGTGGCGTAATAGCCTGTGTGGCGCAATAGCCTGTGTGGCGTAATAGCCTGTGTGGCGCAATAGCCTGTGTGGCGCAATAGCCTGTGTGGCGCAATAGCCTGTGTGGCGTAATAGCCTGTGTGGCGCAATAGCCTGTGTGGCGCAATAGCCTGTGTGGCGCAATAGCCTGTGTGGCGCAATAGCCTGTGTGGCGCAATAGCCTGTGTGGCGCAATAGCCTGTGTGGCAATAGCTTTTGTGTTGTCTATCCTGTATGGTAATAGCCTGTGTGGTAATCAGATTTGTGTTATTCGATAAATGTGGTCGCTCTGCGTTAATGTGGTTTTGTTGAGAATCGCTAGACGTGAGAGTACTTATCGTGGTTCGTAAATGTGAGTTAATGTGGTTCTGCTGAGAATCGGTAGACGCGAGAGCACGTCTCGTGTTTCTTTTTACAAGCTTTATATTAGCTTGCAATATATGTATGTGAGAAAAGCCTGTGTGGCACCGGCCCGTGTGGCACCAGCCTGTGTGGCTAGCCTGTGTGGCAATAGCTTGTGTAGCAATAGCCTGTGTGGCAATAGCCTGTGTGGCGCAATAGCCTGTGTGGCGCAATAGCCTGTGTGGCGCAATAGCCTGTGTGGCGCAATAGCCTGTGTGGCGCAATAGCCTGTGTGGCGCAATAGCCTGTGTGGCGCAATAGCCTGTGTGGCGCAATAGCCTGTGTGGCGCAATAGCCTGTGTGGCGCAATAGCCTGTGTGGCGCAATAGCCTGTGTGGCGTAATAGCCTGTGTGGCGCAATAGCCTGTGTGGCGTAATAGCCTGTGTGGCGCAATAGCCTGTGTGGCGCAATAGCCTGTGTGGCGCAATAGCCTGTGTGGCGTAATAGCCTGTGTGGCGCAATAGCCTGTGTGGCGCAATAGCCTGTGTGGCGCAATAGCCTGTGTGGCGCAATAGCCTGTGTGGCGCAATAGCCTGTGTGGCGCAATAGCCTGTGTGGCAATAGCTTTTGTGTTGTCTATCCTGTATGGTAATAGCCTGTGTGGTAATCAGATTTGTGTTATTCGATAAATGTGGTCGCTCTGCGTTAATGTGGTTTTGTTGAGAATCGCTAGACGTGAGAGTACTTATCGTGGTTCGTAAATGTGAGTTAATGTGGTTCTGCTGAGAATCGGTAGACGCGAGAGCACGTCTCGTGTTTCTTTTTACAAGCTTTATATTAGCTTGCAATATATGTATGTTTTTCCGGGGTGAATCTTGCAACTCAATTTTGAAGCAGATGTCTTTAACCGATTGAGCTGAAATTTTGTATACACGTTTAGTTTAGATGACAATGCATGGTTAGCTTGTGACATCATTCTAAATCCAACATGGCGGAACACCTAAGATAGCGGACTATTATTTTTTTAATGCAATACTACAAAATGGGTATCAAATGAAAGAGCTTGCTGAGAATGACTCAAAAAAAAATTAAGTGACGTCACTCTGAATCCAAAGCTTGTTTTTATAAAAAGTTTTTTTAAACTTATAACTTATTTAAATATTATGTGTGTGTTGTTTTTCTTTTAAATAAATGTACGTGACACAATTGAGACACTGTTGAAATTAATTGTGATTGGGTACATTCGTTGAGGTTTGAGACATAAAAGCCTATGTGAAACTGGTTAGACTTGCTGGATTGTGTGCGTTTGAAGGTTTATTGTGGAGTGCACGGCGGTTGCTCTCTGACTTACAGCATAAAGAGCTTTACTTAAATGATTTGGTAATCAAGTATGCGAGTTCACAAAAAGAAATAAAAGAGCATATATTGGCTGCGACTCAATTATTAGATCTGTGTAAATATAATGAGGATAGATTTGAGTCACTCTCTAATAACCATACTTGTAGCTGTAGTACACATTACTACCTACTGAGGAATCTTTGCCATTGTTGAAGTATGCTCTTTCTCAATTGAATATAAAACAGTAGTTATTACGGATAAAATAGATACCTATTCATTTGGTTCAATTCTAAATAACCATTCCAAACAACCAGTGGTTAATTATTGTATGCCAGGTGCTTCATTCATACAGATTGTTATAATTATTCAAATGAAATTGGACAAGTAGGTATACCAATATTTTTAAATTAGTTGGTCAAGGCATAAATACACATAGGAAAGACCTAGTTAATAGTTTATGAGTCCCTAAAAAAAAAAAAAAAAATTGGGGGTAATGAAAGTTATATTGTGTGCTTTCCCCGCGTCAGTTGACTATACTGACAAACAATATAGTTATATTATGTATTTAAATAACACATTAATAAGTTGACCTGTCTTAATGCCAGTTTTATATCTTTCGACACTAATAAGTTTGTTAGTGGAATTAAATCCCTAAAAATGACGGTGATGCGAGTTTAACATTTTTTATCCATCCCAAAAGTGCGCAACGCCGCTAAAGAAGATTTTTTTTTAACTTGATGGCTACATTGATAGCATATCATATTGATATGGTTATAGTGAGTATAACAAACAGTAGGTGAAGTGACCCAGCCTATTATTTAGTCATACTAATAATATTATTGTGGTTAATTATTTAAATATATAGTTTTGACAATAGAGAAGCCTATAGGCAGAATATCACCTTATTGCATCAGAATATAAATCGCTTCTCTGGCAAAATATATGATGTTGAACTTGTTGAACAAAATGAAAGCACAGTATAATATATCTTTATACTGTGATGAAAGTTGATGTTTTATGTTTTACTGAAACGTGGTTAAAGCCTGACACTATAGTTTTCAATGTAAATAATTTACGGTTGCCAGTGCCTACCACAGGGTGTCTACCATGAGCAGTGGATCTATTATTTTAAAACATTGTGTTTGTTCGAAGGTATTTGAATTTGTTTGAGGTCAATAGCAATCCTCATCACCCGAATTCAGGCTAGCTAAAGTCGAAAAAGGTCTTTCTCGGGAACTGTGTTCGTTTCTGCAATGGGATCCCACGTGGGGTGACTGGAATGTTTTGTTTTGTATTTGGGAAATGTTTCTTATATATTTTTGAAATTGCGAATGAATAAAAAAAAAAAAGAACGTGGAGTCAATTGTAAACGTTCATTGGTGCCATGCCGGACCCTAGACTGATTGAGTGAGTTTTGATTTTTAATAAAAATAAATGTAATAATGATGATAGGTATAATCACAAACTGTGAAGAAATTGATTGTAATTTGAGATTAAGATTAGAATGAGCGACACGCATGAATAATGAAGTAAGAGATAATGTATTATTTGTTATACATTCAGTTTTAGTATAGACTTATAATTATAAGTATGAGGTAAAATCTTCGATCCACAATAGCTATAGATTTAGGGTCGGCACAAAAATATACGTCTCGGTAAATAAGAGCGCACTTGAAAAGTGAGCTCTTATTTTGTTTAGTTTGCTTGAACACAGCCAATATAAACACGTCTCACAATGCCGCAGTGTGTATTCAAAAGTTGCAAAAATAATGCTCGAAAAAGCAATTTAACGGCCGGGGTATCTTACTTTCGGTAAGAACATAAAGAATAAGATATATTTTAAGCTTTAAACTAACAAATAATATACAATTTTGAACAAAATTACATATTTTATACCACGCTACCAACGCTACAAATGATTGGCCAAACTCGCCAACACACGCACAAACTTCGAAGAAGAAAAAAATAAACGAAACAAAACGATGTAGCTCTCAAGGCAACATAACGGGAAAACATACTTTATTTGTTGCTCTTTAAGGTTGATTTCACACTAAATGTTCTTTAACTTATGTCTTTTTCTATTAAGTGACAGGAGTAGTTTATTGCTTTGCTCGTTTTATGTGACTAATGATCGAAAGTATTAGAGAATATTTTGAAGATTTGTGACTTTAATACTGGGTGCTATGGTTGTAATTAGGTTGAACTTAAAACTGTCTTAAAACATTTCTCTCCCTTTGTTATTAAACAAATGTAGCTGTAAAAGTATATACTCACGCGGATAGCATTTAGCTTGGATTTTGTACGTGACTCGATATCTATGGCTATACCTATATCTATGGGTAAAATTATGTGTGCCTGTACCAGCAAGGTATATTGAATGTTTTTGAAATGATAAAGTCAATTGTTGTGCGGAAACTTGATCCTCGCACATGATTCAACCTTGACACTGATTACAGCAAACATTTATTACTATTAATTATTTGTATTGCTCATTCTAATCCATTGATTAGTACATGTCTCCACCTTGGTTTCACACTTTGATTGGTTTGATAGTTCATTTCAAAAAGATCTTTATCTTCTCTAAGGTGGTATGTTGGTTTCTGTAAACGGCACAAAGCTGTTCCTGAGCTCTGCTGTCTAAACACGACTCCAGATCGAATTTTATCATTATTACATAGAAGTCTTTCCGTAAATTAAAACCAACGAAGTCTGTTCTTGCCACAATTCTGATCTTGTTATTTCCTGATTGTTGAGGTATAGGTATAAACCTATAAAGTTCGATTCGATTCTGGCTCACGAGAGGGACCCTGATATCAAAAAGACAGTAGGTACTGTTCTGAAGTCGTTGTTTACACTGTTAATAGCTGATAGATGTTTCTGAGATTGTTTTGTATGTCATCTATAGGCAGTGCTAAATGTTTAACAATAGTACTTAGCTCTCTTTTTAGTTGTTCAGGAGACAATAAATGAGGTTTGAATCGACCATGATAGAGGTCAATGATGGTATCTGCTAGCATCTTCTGTGTACTCTTTAGGTTTTGTAGCATATTGTTTGCTGTTAATGTAAACAGATCCATGTCGAAGTTTTATTGAAGTTCCTGTTTAAAACATTTGTTGTAGCATCTAAATTCATCAAATGCTGATTGTTAAGCTTTGTTTGCTTATCGATTAACCTTTCAGTTATTTTTAAGACATTGTATTCTGATCTATAATAGATGTATGATTAGTTCGAAGCAGTTCGACATCCATTTCATACGGTTCCGCAAAACTCTGATCAAATAAACCGAACAGGCGGTTGGCGACGTAACCAACACCGTCGATAAGGCCCCGGTGAGGTCGCCGGAGGAGCCGTCGGAATGTTGACTTTGCAACATATTATGATCGTAGTAGTCGAGCTCTGAACAGCCATGACGTAACTGAAACCATAGGACTTCGCATTGAATATTTTGTTCATCTAGATGCTTTATATACTTAGTCTTATTCCATGCAGCTATGCCTTGCTTGGAGTTCATGTTGTAATATGCAAATATTTTCCAGTTATCTTTTATCAGTCCCATGCTGTAAATTTTATCAAAGTACATCACTTGACTATCTTTGAACTCTGACATATTATTCAAACATGATGCATTTGAAACTATTTTCAAAAGAGCAACGCCATCATAGCGGATTTAAATGAGTAACGCCGTTTTGGCTCAGTGCACTGATTTGATTGCGTTTGTTGATGATTTTCTCACCCTGTAGGTAAAATAGATCGTTGATTAATACGACGTTTTATGAAGCCATTCTTTGATTTAAGAGTGACTACTCTGACGTAGCCATGCTACTACGAATTAAAATACTGAATCTTGTAATCAGCGTTTCTATAATGTCGTTTCTTTCTTGATTTGTGACGACATTAACTGCCTTTGATTTTTTTTTCGTCTCTTGATTTGTGAAATATTCTGGTTACTCAGTATCAAAGTTAATGTTAAATCTTGAGAGCCCAATGGGCCTATTCCACCACAGCAAATGATCTTGAAGCTGTGTTGCCGATGTACCTCTGCTGGCACAGTGAGCGAGATTTTCGTTTGACTTCACATATCGCCATGATTCTGATGTTATAACTTATTTGATCTGATTTAGTTCCAGTGCCAGTGATTCGCCTACTTACAGAGTCAGATTATTAAAATATATTTTTATGCAGACCGAATGTCATGATTATGATTCGATAAAATTGTATCTTTTTATTATATTTATTATTAATAATAATTGAAACAAAGTTTTTAAAATATTCTTAAGTACTTATATCTTATTGCATTTCATTTACCCCAGTTTTTGTGTTGTTTGATCGTACGCCGGAGGCTGTACCATGGCGGATGGCCGAATGTCATGATTTTTATGTTTATCGTATGATTTTAGAGCTACTTTATCTTAAAATAATAATTTATTGATTAAATTAAATAAAAGTATCATTTTCAAAAATGGCAACACCGTCATTAAAAGTATTCCATAAAGTAGTTATGAAAAAAGAAGGAAAGATGGCGATGGAAGGGGGAGCGTTTTAGCGAATGGATAGCAGAGCCGTAGCTCGGCATTCTAACTCCGGCAGCTGAAGTTAACAATAGTAGGGTGAAACCTTTGCCCAAACTACATTCTTCACATTAGTTTGTTAGATCTTCATTTACTCAACAATCGGTTATTGCTGAAAATCAGCGCTGCAGACATTAGGTTCGTCCTAAGTCTCAGTATTATGCTGAGCAAAGACCCATATTTTTGCGCACATACGACGCACAAATCTCCAACAATATTGTTTAGTTTGTTTTGTACTTTATTATTTTTTCTTTTTGTTGCTATGTAGGTATTTGGTTTGCGTCGAACGGTGCGCATTAATAAAATATTTTTCTTTCTTTCTTCTTTCTATTGATATAATTTATTTATTTATATTTACAGTTATACTATGTATGTATAAGTATTTAGTATATTGTTTGTATTTTCTGTATGTATGTATAGTATCTGTTTATCATATGTATATTGTTTTATTTAGTTTAAGTATAATATGTAGAATGTATATACAGGTGTTACACCTGCCACTTTTTGAGTATATTTCCAGTCACCCAAAGGTTGCCTGGCAGAGATCGCTTAAGCGATAAGGCCGCCTATATTGTGTTCACTTTATTTATTTACTTTTCTTTTATAATGTATCTCTCTTGTTTAAGTATATTTCATTCATTACGATATTAGCTTGCACCGAAGATTTGTAAGTTTATCTCAAAGTTTAGATACGAACAAACGAATGAATAACTGTAACCCGATATAGTACCTAATGAAGAGGTCGAGAATTGCTACCAATGTACTTCTATTATAACTCGTGGGCAAGTGAGTACAGAGTTCAATATCGCGTGTCTCGTTTGAATTTAGTTAAGCAGATAGTTTTTGAGTGTGGAGTTACATTTTGTTTTGGAAATTTCTCACTTAGCAGATAAATATAAAACATATATACACACCTATATATTTATATTAATAATAATGTCTCAGCTTAATATACATTAAAGTACTACTTAAATTATTATCATTATCCGTAATAACAATCTTACAAAATAACCTCGTTATCGCGAGATTAATTTTAAATGAAGTGAGTTTGGTAAATCAAAGCGTGTCCCACTAGTATATTTAAATGCGCCTCTTGGCAGTGACGTCACACGCCACTCAAGTGCGCTTTATTTTGCATGATCCCACCATCTGAAGCTAACACAGAACCTTTTAGACGATTGGTGCACTGTACTGACGGAATTTCAATGTTAGCTGACAGCGAAGGAAGAGCTTTGTCAGTTAATGCAATTTTTTATGCTCCCAAATTACACTTTTGAAACATCGTTGCAGTTTTTGTAATTTAAAAATATCTGAAGCCTAAACTAAACCTGGACTTGTGTTACATAATTATAGGGTAGTTACATTAATTTTAAATAATTTAATACTTTATTGAGGTCTGTAGCACCGTTGTAGATCCGTAGAACTTTCGTGGATTGTCCTACGACTGGAATAACACTGCGCTAGTGCTACAGAGCGCTACGGTGATGCTACGGTGGTGCTACGGTGGTGCTACGGTGGTGCTACGGTGCTACGAGCAATAGTTCACACAGGAACACTATGACCAACATGATACTGAAACAAACTAATTATAATTTCGAAACTATCTCTGTCTGTCTGTTTGCTTGTTTTACGTCTAAATGGGTGAAAAAATATTGATGAGTCTTTCCCTAAGCTTAGTAAGTTGGAATTGCTTATATAATTTTTTTATAATAAAGGTCAAGTCATAGTCAGCTGCATTTGAGAGCCAGTCCAAAATCCATAGCAAAAAAAGATACTACCAGTTACATTTTCTTTTGAAGTTTCAAACGAAGATATAAAATTATTTATATCTCCCGCGAGTCGCGGCCATGAAACTTGTATCGCACATCCACGAGGGCTGACAAATATATCAATCAGTGATATCCTTTTAGAGGCAGGCGCTTCCAGAATTATACATATAAGTTATCCAAGTTATCCTATTAAGGAGATAGCATGTGCGCGGAATGGAGCTAGTTTTTATCACGAGATTCGAATATAATGTTGTCCGAATATATAAATTGTGGACGTGAGTGAGCGAGCGAGCGATAGTGGTGTGCATTGTTGTGTGTCGCCTCGGGCAGATCCGCCAGCGCGAGCGCGCCATCGGCAGCGCGGATGTCGCTTTTTTTATTCTGGATAAGATTGTGTTTGACTACAATATCACCATGCCATGGTGACCATGGTAAGTGATGGCCGAAAGTGGTAAGCAGGTTCTGAAGGTGGGAACTGGCTCTCAAGTGCAACTGTCGGAAACATACCGATAGGTGCTTGGCCACAGGTTTTCAACTTGAGGGTGGTAGCCAGCCAGTCGGGTACTACAAAGTACCCCACCACCATGCTATAGTTTCTTCACGATGTTTTCCTTCACCAAAACCTCAAGCTCATTGCAGGATTCGAATCCAAGACCTTTGCCGCGGTATCCGACGTCACTTACCACTAAGCTATCATCGCCTTGATAATATTTTAAAGTGATAACGTTTGTTTTGTTGCTCGTTTGTCGGGGATGTTCGGTTCCTGTGTTTGATTGTTGGAATTACTGAACCGATTCTAAAAAATCTTTTACAAATGATTAGTTACATTATCATATAATTCTAAGGTCTAATATAGGCTATATTTTATTTTAATTATCTCGGGAACGCTGCTGTAACCGCGGGTAGAACCTACCGTTGTTAGAATTTAGAATAGCGTAGGTAAGTATTAAATCTTCATTGTGTTTTTATTTTAGGTAAAATAATTTATGCAGAGTTATAAGATCTACTTTGTGATTAAATTGGTAATTAGGTAGTAGTAATGTAGGATGTAAACCATAGGTACAGAAACCCAATTTGAAAATGAGATTTGTGTGACTGACTGACTAACATGACTCTATTAACAGCACAAACTACGTGGAGTAGGAACATGAAATTATTCGCAATTAATATTTGTTGAATCGTACGTAACATCCGCAGCTACATTCACATCCGCGGAATAAGGCGCATCACTATTACGCACGCGCGCCGCGGAGTTATTGCGGGCACGTCGCTAACTTTGTAAGGGCGGGGTAGATGCGCGAGGGGGACGGAGCGAGGAGGGAGGAGGGAGGAGAGGGGGTGAGGGGGGAGAGGTAAGGTTTGCTTGAGCTATCTCGTCGGCCCGCGAATAAAGATGAGACGGCAATCGATAGCATCTACTAATTGTAGGGAATCTCTGATTTTAGCTTAGACTATTTTTGGCATTAGATCTTAGAATTCAGTAAACATTAGTAATTAATAATAATGGTTTATGTATCAAATCTTATTTATTTATCAAAATACTACAATTATATGACAAGTAAATAGTTGTAGATAGGTTATACACACTCTGCGAGCGGTAGGTTTAAACTTGGCTAATTAGCCAGGTAGGTAACTGAATAATTAGTCAACTTTGACCTGTGTCGTGTCCCCGGCGTCAACGGATGCACTTCAAGTACCGAGTCCATTAAAAGTAAAAGTAACCAAAAATACTAATACTCTTCCGTATTGAATGCGAGCAGCAAAACTACACCATTATTCATTTGGTTAGCAAGTGTACAGTAAACCAGGATAAAGAGTTACTTTAATCTCACGTTTATTATGATACCATTTTCCAGCGATAATATTATAAATGTGAAAGCTTGGATGGATGGATGTATGTTTGTTACTCTTTCACACAAAAACGGCTGAACGGATTTTGATTAAACTTGGCACACAGGTATATCATACGCTGGAATAACATATAGGATACTATTTTTATCCCGGGAAAGAATAAGATCGCTCTGGAACGCGGGTGAAACCGCGGGGGACAGCTAAGTAAAACGCTCGGCTCGGTTCTACGAGTATCTGTAGGTAAGCATGTTACCAATTACCACCCAAACGATGTAATAATAACTTCAAGTAGGTAGGTACATAGAACGTTTAATTGTTGGAATGGTGATGGAGATGCTCATGGCTAGCTGACTGAAGAATGTGTCCAAGATACAGTTTGTGGCATCTTTTTATGTGATTTTACATTATGAAAATTCGAATTCTATGTAAACTTCTAAACTAATATTATAAAGAGGAAAGATTTGATTTTTGTATGTTTGTTTGTCACGACTTAACTCAACAATTACTCGACCGATTTCCCGGTAACAGATAAGATCCCACGGGAATGCGGGTGAAACCGCGGAGGTCAGATAGTGTTATAATAAAGGCACTTCTCAGCAAAAGTGTCCTAGCAAGGAAGTCTTACGATTTAAAATTGCGTTTTCATTTTTCATGCAATTTATGCTTGTAGATGTTTTTAATATGAAAATATTTTTTACTTAAATAGGCCTTTGCAAGCACATATGAATAGTCTAGATTAGACTTTAATGCGTGGCTCTCAGGTTTGCATTTGCCGAGAAGTACTGAAAATTAAAACTATTGTTTTCAAAAGCAATATTTTCGTCTTATAGCGGCAAAAACAAAGATAGGGTTATTTATTAGCATTAGAATATTGATGACCATTCCATCTCCTTGTAATCCACGCCATCGGTGCCTGGAATCGAATTTTATAATCAATTACTCGATATAAGATCTCGTTAAAAGTCACGGCGGAACCTTCCGAGACTCGATACTCTTTGAGGAAATTCCCCGAGATCGAGTCAAAGACATCTCTTGAGAGGTCGACTTGTGTGACGAACCACTTATACAATTTTAATAGCAATTTGTGGTGCTCTCTCACTACTTTTTGCTTAGGATACAGTATGGCTGGCTGATCTCTACCAGCTATATCAGCTGGTAGACGACCTCCCCAAAGGTTGGAGAAGAATCTAACCCACAACCTTAATTGAAGAGCTCTATCTTTGATAGTTTTAACACGTCAGTCAAAACTTCAACAATAGAGAGGTAATGGAAAATGAACCTAATCACTAGAGTCGAGAAGATAATTTCCTTCGTTACGGTTAATTACAATAATCCGGGGAACATGTTCACATGGAATTTTAGATGAACATTAAATATAATTAACTGTCTACAATCTGACATCAGCTGTCACCAATCTAATAACACCATGTCCCTGTATGATGAGCTGATTGGGAGTAATTCTTGTCATCAATCAGTTGGTTCTTCTTTGGTTACTATTGATTTAAGTAATGAAAGCTTGATACCACAGCAAATAAATAATAAATTATCAAGCCATAATAAAATAAAAAAATACCTAAAACTCAATAAGTTTATTAAGAAAACAAAAAATTACATTAAAAAACAAAAATGTCTTAATAAAAATTTAGGATTGAGAAAAGAGCGTTTGAATCTTCTAGGAAAATTAAAAGAATGTAATAAAAACTTAATAAATACACAAAACAAGTATGAAACTGACACTCAGCAACTGCTCTCTGACCTTGAGTACAAAGAAAAATGTCTTAAGGACTTATTTTCCAGATATGAAAATGCTCAAAAAGAAATCAATGAGCATATACTGGCAGCGACCCAACTTGTTGACCTATGCAAGTACAATGAGGAGAGACTTGTTTCTATAACAAACACTCACAAGATATGTGACTGTAACCATTTGTCTGCTGGTGGGTCGCTTCCAGTGTTTTCTTGTGGCCAGGGTGCTGAGCAGGGTGGCAGTGACAAATCAATTTGCTCTTCTCCACCAATTGTAAATACCGTGGTGTTTTCAGATGAAATAGGGACTGACTTTGGCTCAATTATGTCTAATCACCTCAACCATTCTCTTACAAACTATTGTATGCCGGGAGCATCTTATTCCCAAATAATAAATAAAATATTAGCAACTAAATTTGATAGGCAAACTATTATTGTAATATTAATTGGCCAAGCAATAAATATAAGTAAAAAAGATTTAATTAATAGTTATAATTCCTTGATGAAACTAGGGGTAATGAATGTAATGTTATGTGCTTTTCCATACTGTTCTAAGTACTCTGAAAAAGATAATAATTATATATGGAATTTAAATAATTTAATGTACAACGTGACATTTCGTCATAGTGACGTTTTTACTTTTTTTGATTCTAACAAGTTTGTTAGTAATATACAAATGACTCGGGATACTTTAATAATTCCTAAAAAATGTAAAAAACTTATTGCTACCCTTGTAGCATATAATATTAATAGGTTAAGGAATGGTACAGTATTAATTAATAATACAATTTCCATTAATATAAATAATAATTTAAACGGTTAGTTTCGACAACAGAGAAGCCTAGTAGTTCCATTGTACTAATTCACCAGAATATTAATCGCTTCTTTGGCAAAATTCTTGATATTGATTTATTATTAGATAAAATTAATCTAGATATTTTATGTTTTACGAAGACATGGCTCAAACCAGAAACTATGCTTTTTAATATTAAAAACTTTGTAGTAGCCAGTGTATTCAACAGATTATCCGCTGTAGGCGGTGGCTCAATTATTCTTTTGAATAATAATATTAAATTCAAAGAACGGAAAGATATTTGTAGTCTCTCGGTTGAGCGCGTTTGTGAGGTGTCTTGTGCAGAGTTGGATAGCTACATAATTGTTTGTGTGTATAGACCTCCAGCATCAAATTTAACACTTTTCTTTAATATAATGGAAAATATTCTCCACAAATTATTTAATTCTCAGAAGTCCATAGTTTTATGTGGAGATTTTAATATTGATATTCTAACCAACTCAAATGAAAAATGTAACTTTATTGCTTTATTAAAATCATTTAACTTAGATTTGTTGTTCAATGAGCCAACACGGTCAACACCCACTTCGTCTACTTGCATAGATAATATAATAAGTAATAGCAGTATATTAGGTAAATCAATTATAAGTGGTGTTCGCTCTGATCATATGGCTCAAATAGTAAAATTACCCTATGAACTAAATGTTTCTAAGAAAGTAAAGGAAATTCGACCTATTACAAAGGTGCGATTAGATAACTTAAAAAATAACTTAGAGTTCAGACTAAACTGTAAGACAAAAAATAGTAATGAGCCCAATGTTTTATATGGAAATTTATTAACTAGTATTTGCGATGAACTAAATAAAACCTGTCCTATCAAAAAAGTGAAGGTAAACGGTAAACTAGAGTTTAGTGATTGGGCCACTAAAGGAATTCGGAAAAGCAGAGATAAGTTGTATGAAATTTATCATTTAAGATCATTCACTCGTGACGAGGCATTCCATAAATATGTTAGAAATTATTCAAAATTATTTAAATTAGTATGTCATCAGGCAAAATCAATATACTTAAGTAATAAAATAGGTAAGGCTACCAATAAAATCAAGGCAGTTTGGAATGTCATAAATACGGAATCTGGTAAAATTAACAATAAAAACGAGCAGCTCACGTTAAAAATTAATGATAAAATTGTGTCAGATAAGTTGGAAGTAGCCACTGCTTTTGAAGATTTCTTCACAAGTATACCAGAGGAAACCACTAAAAGCCTTAACTCGTGTCCCGAAGCGGCTGAAGCACTTCTTAGGCAACATATTCAAAAATCTTTTCCCAGTTTTAAATTTTGTCACGTCACTTCTAGTGATATTTTAAAATTATTTAATAGCCTTAATTTAAAAAATACAGAAGACTTATGGGGATTGTCAGTAACGATTTTAAAATCAATAATAACAGTAATTGCACCTATTTTATCGGATATTTTCAATGAATGTATTGATCAGGGTTCTTTTCCTGACCTAATGAAGTATAGTAAAATAGTTCCAATATTTAAATCAGGCTGTAAAGATAATCCTTCTGATTATAGACCGGTATCTGTGCTTCCTGCACTTAGTAAAATCTTTGAAAAACTGTTGCTCAATCAAATGTTAGGTCATTTCAATAGTTGTGAGATACTGCATGGTCATCAGTTCGGTTTCACGAAGGGGAGATCTACATCAGATGCGGCAGCAAAATTATTGAAGCACATCTATGAAGCCTGGGAAAACTCACAGGATGCCATAGGCATTTTTTGTGATCTATCAAAGGCGTTTGACTGCGTTGACCACCGTACTCTGCTCCTAAAGCTTAATTATTATGGTATTCGTGGAACTGCTCATGAACTTGTTTTGTCTTATTTAACTAATCGCCAACAAAAGGTACGAGTTGAAGGTACAACGTCCAATGGTTCTGTAGTCAAAATGGGGGTACCTCAAGGTTCCATACTTGGGCCATTTCTATTTCTAGTATATATTAATGACTTACCGTCGGTCGTAAATGGTCTCTCAGATGTAGTCTTGTTTGCTGACGATACTTCATTCATTTTTAAAGTAGATAGAAAAGACAAAGAACTTACTAGAGTAAATGATACTTTGTCAATAGTTTCTAAATGGTTTGCTGTAAATAATCTTTTATTAAACTCAAAGAAAACAAAATGTTTAAGATTCGCTCTTCCAAATGTACCGCAAGTAGACAGTAGGGTATTAATAGATGACAGCAGCCTGGGACTAGTTGATAAAACTGTATTTTTGGGTATAACACTTGATATTAAACTACAGTGGGGTTCTCATGTACAATCTTTAGCTAGTAAATTGAGTTCTGCTGTATTTGCTGTTAAAAAAATTAGACAATTGACGAATGTTGAGACGGCCAGATTAGTTTATTTTGCATATTTCCATAGTCTTTTATCATATTGCGTTTTACTGTGGGGAGCTGCTGCAGATATTGAAACAATTTTTGTATTACAAAAAAGAGCCATTCGTGCAATCTACAATATGGGTCCACGTGAATCATTAAAGGAAATATTTAAGGAAATAAACGTAATGACTTTACCTTCACTGTATATATATGAAAATATTATGTTCATTCGAAAAAATGTAGATTTGTATAAATCAAATGTAGAGATTCATAATTTCAATACAAGACAAAAAGATAAATTAGTTGTTCCGTATTTTAGATTAGCTAGAGTTAAAAAGTCATTTCTTGGGAATAGTGTTCGCTTTTATAATAAATTACCAGCATCTGTTACCAAGATGACTGATTCTAGATTCAAATCGTACATAAAAAAAGTTTTGAAAGAAAAAGCTTATTACAAGGTAGCCCAATATATTGAGGATAAAGATGTCTGGAGGTAGCTGCACTCTGTACAAGTACCTACACATTGTTTTTTTTTTTTACTGTTAATTACCATTTTTTTTTTTTTTTTAATACGCTGTTATTAGCTTGGTATTTTTTGTTTTAGTTTACTATGTAGGTAACTAATGCGGGTTATAATTTTTTATGTATTTTTGTATTACTTTAAGAATAAAATTGTTAAACATTTGAAAAAAAAAGCCAATATAGTCAGATGGTCCAAAAATATTTAAAAAATGTAACCTTGCTGAGTTTCTTGCCGGTTCTTCTCAGTTGAAGGCTGACTTCCGAACCGGTGGTAACTTCTGTAATTCGACCTTCATAAGTGCCCTTCTAGGGCCTAAACTGAATAAATGGTTTTGACTTTGACTTTGACTTTATTAGTAGCGTTAATTAATCTAGCGTTTTACTGCAGTAATCCAACACATTTTCGCCTGAAAATCATGGTTTTGCTAATTTTTAGGATGCCGTACTTCAAATGGAAACAAACGGAACCCTTATAGGATCACTTTGTTGACCATCTGTCTGTCCGTTCGTCAAGACCCTTTTTCTGAGGATTGCGTCAAGGTATCGTTGAAGTTAATATTAAATACTCGGGTTTGTAAACTCTAGGAGCAGTGAAAAAATCAAACTTCTAAGTCAACGCAATCAAAATATGTGGCTGTTTATGTCGCATATTTTTGACTCTCGCAAGGGAATCTAAACATAGAAAAAAACAAATAAAAAAAAACCATGTATATCTATGTACGTGTATATGAGTAGTGTATATACCTATCTATAGTAAAAGTATCAGGTGTACGTCCGTGTGGCTATACCTAACTCCCCACATAATATTTGTTCGCCTCTCTTATGCCACCTTCCAGTTAATGATATTGTATTTGATGCTCACTTCACTTATTATATAAAAAATAAGAACTGTCCATCTGGCCGTCTGTCGACGCTTTCATAATGGTCAATATCACATAGCTCTTATTCATAGCATAAATGTGTTCTTTTGACAGATTTTCCATATAAAATCTGTCACACATGCTTATTTTTTGATTGACTGCTTTCCGACGTCGTCGGTGAAATTGGGTCTTAAAATACAAAAATAATTTAGTTTTGGACCTGATGAAATCATTATGTCATACCTATATAAAAATCATTCGTCATTCATTATGCTTGGGACCGCAAAACGCAAACTGCATTTTAATGGGAGATTATTGTTTATTTCTTACGGAAACAGGAATTTCAACAGGGGTTTTGTGAAGTTGAGTAGAATGAACAGAAAGAAAGAAAGAAAGAAAGAAAAAACATTTATTCTGTACCACTATTTTTTCCTAATTAACATCAGGTACACGACATATTACTCTAGTTGCCCCCTGCGGTTCCACCCGCGTTCTCGAGTGAACTCTTCAGAGGTTGAATTAAAAAAAACTTTTCTTAGCGGATTTGAAATATTATACTTTTCGTTTTTGTGATTAATCCATGAGCGGTATCTCTCTTTTATATATACGTATAGATACCCTTACAATTAGCATTTTATCAACGTGTAATACACAGTCATTACCGCAAGTACTTCCACGGTGTGCAAGGCGAGTTCTGTTGTGTGGTGTGAAACCAACCGGCGCCGCTGCACACTTCACTTTAGTTCTCGCTTCCGTCCCGCTTTACGCTACTGTATAACTTGTTTTTTTGATGTTTTTGGCTTGGTATCTCGTACCTCAAAAGGTAAAAAAAAGGAACCCTTATATATATAAGTAAGATCACTCTTTTGTCCGTCTGTCTGTCCGTGTGTCACCACCGATTTTCTCAAGAACGAGCGGCCTAGCAAGTTGAAATTTGTACCAGATACTGAGGTCTATAGTCCCTATTAGGTGTATAAATATCAAGGTCCTGAATGAACACGATAAAAGATATGGGCAAATTTTGATTTTCGCGACAACTTGTAAGTATACCAATGTACCTTAATTTTCAACTTTTTTTATTTTTCGGAATTTTTCCTTTACTTGTGCCGTAAGACCTTACTTTTAGTCAAAATTGACAATTCTAGGTCAACGGGAAGTACCCTATAGGTACCCTATAGGTATTTAAAAAGTTGAAAATTAAAGAGTGTCCCCATACATACATAGTTACCACCAATTAAGATAGACCTCTGAGTTGAATCGGCGTTCATACAATTTAGAGGTCTAGCTTAATTGGCACAGACCTCAAATAAGGTAATCGAAAACGTAATCAAAAAACTCCATTACCGTGATGAACGAACTATTTACAAGTTTGTACGGAACCCTCGGTGCGCGAGTCCGACTCGCCCTTGGCCGGTTTTTTTTTATGTTACATCACATTCATAGTAAAGTCTGGTCTCGTCCGTATAAGTCTGGTCAGGATTTAGTGAAATTGGTGGCTGTTCAACTAATACTTTTCACGGACTTTTTGGAACAACCTTGTTCACGATTCATGCTTTTATTTCATTTCACTTCACTGGTGCACTTAGATTGAAATAAACATGTAAATTGTAAAAAGTACGACAAGACATTGGTAATTCTCCAGGTATTAATAATGTCTACAGGCGACGGTAGTCACTTACCATCAGGTAACCCGCCAGAATCGTTCCCGAAATAAAAAGTAACTTGGATCACTCTAAAAAAATTGACATCTCCAAATGCAATGTTGAAGTCTGACTCTTCTGAATCTTCTCAGTTGAGGGCTGACTTCCAAACCGGTGGTAACTTCTGTAATTCGACCTTCATAAGTGCCCTTCTGCGGCCTAAACAAGTAAAGTAAGTATGTATGACGGGCCGGTTGGCGTGGTTGGTTAATACACTGCCTATCACGCCGCAGGTCGTGGGTTCGATTCCCATTCAGGACACACATTTGTGTGCATGAACATGTCTGTTTGTCCTGAGTCTGGGTGTAATTATATATTTAAGTATGTATTTACAAATAAAATGTAGTACATGTAGTATATCAGTGATCTGGTTTCCATATTACAAGCTCTGCTTAGTTATTTATGTCTTAGTGCAAATTTGGTTTTAATCTCATTTGATCGAATCGAAATGATAAACAATGTAAATACAGCGGGTATGTAAATTGAATACGTGCTTGCGGTACATTCGTACAATGCGACGGATTACCATCGGTCGATGAGCAAGCACACCTGTATTGTCCCATCGTTATATCATTTTATTGTGTTTTCATAGCTGCACTCAAGAGGCAGTTTTCTTCTAAGCTGGCTGTAGAGCAACTACTGGAACTCCAAGAATCATCGTGTCTGGCTTGAGACTTGAAGTTGGTAGCTTTAGGCACGGTCGAGTTATTCAAAATATTCGAGTATTTAAAAAAAAAAAGATGTTGAATACAGATAACAGGTCACTTGGTTGCGCCCTCCTAAATATTCTTGAGGGAATGTAAGTGAACAATGTGTAGCGACATCTATCTACACATAGATATAGTTCGCACGACTCCTAGATAGATGGCGCTTCAATAACCTACATCGCGCTTACGAAGTTTTCCATGCGATCTGCATATATACAAAATTCCAACATCAACAGTTGGACCGCGGTCCCCAGGCACGATGACCTAGCCTGGCGGAAGATCTTCCCTTTTCAATGGAGAAGTCTAACACCTCACTCCTCCATAAATGAATGTTCAAATACGTACTAATGAGTTCAGTTTAAGGATATGGTATGTGCGTGTGTTTATGGGCTCGTTAGAAACGTCTTTATGTAGATGGTGCTCGTTCTGTCGTAAACATTAATGCTGTCTTCATGGCACGAACACTGGCAGCACTGGCAGCGGCTCGTAGCCCGCCAGGATTACAATACAAAGGGGGATATATGGTACAGTTACAGAGAGACAAGAAATTTGTGTTAATTTTTAATTGACGTAATTTATTACAATGAAGTAAAATAAAAATATTTATTACGTACTAGCTGTCCCCCGCAGTTTTACCCGCGTTCCAGAGGGATCGTATCTTTTCCCGGGATAATGCCCTATGTGCTATTCCAGACTATAATCTATCTCTGTGTCAAATTTCATCCGTAACAAACATCCATCCGAACTTCGACCCAAAACCTATAGGGTACTTCCGGTTGACCTAGAATTCTCAATTTTGGTGAAAAGCAAGGTCTTATAGCACAAGTAAAGGAAAAATTTCGAAAAATAAAAAAAGTTGAAAATTAAGGTAAGGTTTGGTACCTACAAGTTTTCGCGAAAATCTAAATATACCCATATATTTTTATCGTGTTGACTCAGGGCCTTGATGTTTATACACCTAAGAGGGACTATAGACCTCAGTATCTGGTATAAATTACAACTTGCTAGGTCCACCCGTTCCTAAGAAAATCGGTGGTGACACACGGACAGACGGACAAGAAAGTGATTTTATAAGGGTTCCTTTTTTTACCTTTTGAGGTACGGAACCCTAAAACGGTAGAATCATCTGGTTATCATTATCTATTTAACTTCATCGTCTGCTCTTTAGGATACAACACAGCTTTCCCGCCATAACAAGCGATATCATTTTGCGGAATAGGTTCTGTTATGTCTAGACGGTTCCTAATATCACAATAATGCGCTCTATTTTTGTACTATCCCGCTCGACTGGGCAACATCGAAGTCAAGTTAAACAAAATGAAACGTGAAAAATAGGTAGTTGTAATTCACAGAATATTTATTAATGCCAATCTATCATGACAACAACCATCGAAATCCATACCACACACTGAAAATAATTACCTACATTTTTTTCAACAATTTGAACCAGATATTATCCATATGCTGTTTTTTTTTTAACAATAATGACTAATAATAGTTAAATATGACATCATCATCATGTCAGCCGGAAGACGCCCACTGCTGGACAAAGGCCTCCCCCAATAATTACAAAACTTATAAATATTTTATTATGAGCGCCTACCTATCGTATCAAAGCAAAAGTGAGTAAAAGATACATAATATTAAATTGGTATTATTAATAATTAGTTTTACAGGCTCTAAAGTTCAAGTTAAAAAAATATGAATTGAACTGATAACAGTAGGTACCTATTTATACAGAACCCTGCCCGTGCCTGCCCTACACGTGCCCTACACGTGCCCTACACGTGCGCTACGCTTTTTTTACCGATCTTCATCCTAATTTTGTGTCGCATAATTTTTAATTTCGCGTTTCCCTTTTCGTTATTTAATTTCTCACAATTTTTCCTTCATTTAATGTTCATTTAGCTACTTCCTTTGAAGAGTTTCTTTTTTGGACAATCTATGTTATTAGTCGGATTACCTTTTCAGTCGCTGTTACGTCTCAAACAAGTTGTCTGTTTGTTCCGCGGAGCGTGTACGGCGCTTCGGAAAAATATGCCGACGTACACTTTTAAAAACAAGTTCAAACACACTCAAGTACCCGCTGTTAACGTCAATTAATTTTATTGGGTTTTATAAAGGTTTTTTTAAAAACCGTACAACCTATGTTAAAATAACCTATGCTAAAATCTGTGTAACCTATGTTAGTCTTGATCAATTTTACTAAGTGACCAACCATTAAATAATAACAAAAAAAATGATCAAGTTGAAATTGATTAGGAAGAGTAAGATTTTTAATACGTCACCTCTAATATGCAGTAGAATTTGATGTACAATCAATTGAAGTAAGTACCTCACTCAAATCGATTGTATGTAACAACCAACGAGCAATTTAGAAAAAAAATATGAGCTATATCTCTACGATAGTCAGTATTCAATCGCTATACAAATTAATAATACATATATGTATGTATATTTTACCGTATCTGAGATCTTTCCTTGGGGAAATATATCGGGCAACGAAACGAGAGCCGGCTCGCTAAAAACTACATTCCTCTCTTGTAATAACCCTTTAACCGAGTAGGTATAGTCCATGTCAAGAGTTGCTATACATTTTGTAAACAAATCATTTCCATCGTATATTTAACTTGCATTTCGATTCATACTATTATTGCGTTTCGATTCTGCTGAGAGCTTTTGTCAAATATCAGACCTAAATTTGATTTTATTTTGACAAATTTCGTCATAATATGACCAAACTTTAATTAATTTCTTTCGTAATCACAACTCTATTATTTTTGATAACTAACTTATTTCGAAGTTCTTTATTTATCTAACTAACCAATTTAATTTATGAACTATGCTATAGTTAGTGTCAGTCCCGGCCCGGTGGTCCCGGTGGTCCCGGTCTCGCTCACAATTTGCAGCTTTCGTTGGGAGTTTTCTCTCGATACGATCAGCACTCGTTCCTGGTTCTATTTACAAATGTATTGATGCGGCGGGGCGGGGCGGGGCGGGGTTCAGTGATCCGATAACTTGATTTTAGAATGAATAGCTCTATTTTCAAATTCAAATAATTCTGTATACGGAATGTCATTTCGAAAGACAGTTCACCACTATTGAGGCTTGGTCATCAATTCACTACAACTTTTTTGGTTCAAGTTTTAGAATTAAATGTCGATCGTATTATCCTACATTTTGATCCAGTCCCACACTTATCTTAGACCCGTATTGTATATATATAACTTGGGACGATACCGAGCGGCCTGCGTCCACAAATCACCCAGACAACACGTCCGCGCCATCTATTCTAACTTGTGCAGTAACAATAAAAACAAGACGCTCACCTCGACGACGCGACGCTGCTATAAAATCTTACTCTACCAAATTAACTTAAAACAAGTAAATACTGTTTGGTCACGGTAAAAACAGGTAATTGCAGGATGAGACAGCTGCCAGCAAAAAAGAGAGGACTATAGATTCTGTCTTACTTATCCGCCGTATTTTTGGTGCTGTAAATAGGCCAAGGCTGATGTTTATTTGCATTCGTAATTATGTTTGTTCAAATCAAACAGCACAGACCTGGATTCGACTAAAATGAAGTCAATGTTGTGCATAGTGTTTTTTATTTATTTATTTAGGCAAAGTTAAGTAGTTGAGTATTTTTTAATCGTTTCACTTATGTCTCTCAGTGCTTTATGGATCCTTTTGGAAACACTTTTTTTTTCTCTGAAATCTTTGATTTGTTTGATCTCATCGAATATTAATTAGGATCATTTAACATTAAGTGGGTCTTGTGCTATAATTGAATCAGAACACCCTCAGTAAAGAAAATATGGAGGTAAATTTTGTCAAAAGAGCTTCATATCTGATCTGAAAAAAATAAACGGCCTCAATTTTTTTTATGTTAGAGATCTGACTAAAGATAAGTGGGTCACCTGATGGTAAGTAACTACCATCACCTCAAAATCAAACTAAACGTCATTTATTCAGTTGAGTCCCTGGTAAGGCACTTATGACCGTTACAATTGACTCTACCACTGCATCGGTACAACAGGGTAGGTACCTCCTTATCAACGGTCACTTTTATTTTGGTTTGGTAATGAAGTAAATAATTAATGAGGTAATTAAAAAAAGCTAGATATGAACTTATTTATAATTAAAGATAAAGATAAAGATTTTTATTTGCGAGAATATGGTAACATAGGATAGAAATACAATTGGTGATTTGTGACAACATATTCTGCCAGTGTTGGCATGCAAAAGTAAAATGTCGCAGCTCGCAGGCATGCTCGTGAGTACATACATCAAACTAACAAAATATTCGAAAATTATTTCAATTATATTTGTACAAATTATTAGTTATTATTAAATGTCGTCATTACTTATATATTATGTCAAAAGCTCTTTAACTGAGTAAAAATTTCTCTCCCCTAGCCATGTCTGAAGCCTAGATTTAAAATATATATAAATTGTTACTATATGGGATATCAAAGGCGTTGATAGCTCAGTGGTGACGTCGGATAGCGCGGCGAAGGCCATGGGTTCGTATCCTACGATGAGATTGAGCTTACGGTGAAGGAAAACATCGTGAGTATTTCATTTTGAACAAAGTCGTCTTTACATCATTTGATTTCAATTAATATCTTAGGAGATATTTATAACGGTTTTCAAATATTTCTGCAGCAAAATAATAATGATCAAGTATCGGTGGGAGGGCGCGGTAGTTCAGCGATATACTGGAATAAGGATCATTTTTATCCCGGGAAAAGATAAAACCCCCGGGTACGCGGGTGAAACCGCGGGGGACAACTAGTAGTTATCATAAAGTAAACATAAGGTTTACTTAGCTGTTGGAATAACACTACTTACATGTGTGTGTGTGTGTGTATATGTGTGTGTGTCTGTGTGTCTGTGTGTCATTCGTCCAATAATGTCACCAGGTGCAATGCACGGGTATCGCCGACCTTCAGATATAATTTAATACCTACAGCTGTTTTTCAATATATATATATTTTTATATTCTATATCTTTTTATGTCAACAGGTTGACTAGCTGATAGACTCCACACTGATGGTAAGTGTTCACCGCCGCCTATGGACATTTGTAATACTAGGGTGATTGCCGATGTGTTGCCGACCTTGGAGAGCTCTTACGCCCCAACACCGTGATGGGGAGCTCATTCCACATCCTAATGGTCCGCAGAAGGAACGTCCAGCTGAATCGTTCGGTGGACGATCGAGGCTCGAGGATGTGAGGATGTGAGGATGAGCTCCACATCGCCGGCGAGCAGTGCGATGGTAAAAGGGTGACGATAGCATCAAGTCAAAAAGTTCTTTATATGATATCTTTGGACATTGCAATGCAATGGGAGTTGCCAATGTGTTGCCCATTTTGAGAAGCTCTTTTTCACCCCTACCCGACTATAAGGATTTTAATTTATGTAATCATTACAAAGGAGTGACATAAGGTGTAGGTTTACACAATTTAATGGCGTCATCAGCCGAAATATACAGCTAGAGTATGAAATAAAGTAAATTAGAAAAACTTGAGAGGTGTCAAGGGACACCCGGATGGAACGAAGTTATATAAGTTAGAGAGTATATATATTTAAAAAAAAATAAAAAAAAATGTAGGATTAAAACTCCATGATAAAACTACATCAATTTTTAAAATAAAAAACGATATTCAAGGAACATGGAATATGTCAAGGAAAAAAAACAATGAAGAGAGTCGATTCAAGAAACGTGTCGGATGTACTATTTTTTATAAGACTTGTAATTCAGATGAAATTGTGATGCTAAATAAAGGATAATTATAAAAGTGGACTCTGTCAAAAGCCGTCTCATTGTCTTGCCCTTCATCCCACATAAATAGAAATGAAAATATCTGGCTTGCTTTCTATAAGAGAGAGAGAGAGAGAGAGAGAGAGAGAGAGAGAGAGAGAGAGAGAGAGAGAGAGACAGAGAAACATGGGCACGCCGCACAGCTTACAATAGCTTACTACACACAACTGTCACCCGACCAACTGACACTAAAAGTGTCGGTTTTTCGTAAGAATTTTTTCCGTCTAGCCCCCTTTCACAACGCGAAACACCAATTTGAATAACTAAAAATAAGTATTGTCAGGCGAGCATTTCAAAGTATTCTACCACCGAGCTATGGTTTCCTCACGCACGATGCATTCGAAACTACGACCACTGCACTGCTGTCATCTTTAAAAATAAACTTCATCAAGTAGATATTATGGTCATAAAGATTCCGCGAGGAAGACTTTAAGAAGTTTAGCTCAAAAATCTTACAAAAACATAATCATTATGAGAATCTTAAAACTGCACCTTGGGTTGGGTCGAAGAAATAGTTGTTATTGGCGAGTTTAATTCGACCAGATCGCACAGAATTAAATAGAGAAGAAATGGAAACCATCTTGTATACCTAAAACACGATTGTTGTTGACTTCACAAGCAACGGTACCACTTAGTTCGATGAATTAAACATTCGGCTCCTCTCGGGATTACACAGTATTGTTTCAATATAAAAGGCAGGGAGTATCGGAGAGCCGGCCTCTCGCCTCTCGCCTCTCGCAACCTGCCCTATTTGTCCTATTTGTTGGCTAAGTGGATTCTACATTTCCTGTTTAAGTGTTCAGCGTTTAATTAAATTACATGACAATATAGGTTCTATTTATTATCTGGTAATTTTTAGAATAGTATTTCAGACTGGTTGTAATCATATAAAAGTCCATCCCTACTAATGTAAAAGTCACCTAAATCGCAGAACCGATTTTGATGAAATTAGGCACATGTAATGAAGAGAGATAAAGGCGAGACAACAAGTTTAATCATTTTTAATGTTAATAAAAACTAATATAAGTCTTGTGTAGTTCGCGAACGAACTAGGTCTAAAGAGCGCTCTTTTTGACGAACTATGCGAACTAGTTCGGAATAAAAACAAACCACAATCACACCATGGTAAGTGATGATGTGGCCAAAGGTGGTAAGCACACAAAGCCTAGATGGGAACTGACTCTCAAGTGCAGCTGTCAGAACACCCGATAGGTGCGTGCCGACAGATTTTCAACTTGAGGGTGGTAGCCAGCCAGTCGGGTACTACAAAGTACCCTACCACCGTGCTATGGTTTCCTCACGATGTTTTCCTTCACCGAAAGCTCAAGCTCATTGTAGGATTCGAACCCACGACCTTCGTATCCGACGTCACTTACCACTGAGCTATCATCGCCTTAAAAATAGCTCTTTTTTTTTTAATCGGTGAAGTATTTTTTGAGTTCAACCATTACAAACAAACATAAAATTTTCCCTTTATAATATTAGGTAGTTTAGATATATTTATTTGAAACAAAATAATGTGCATTATTAAACAAAATCAGAAATGAACTATTTCAAAGTTTGAGAATCTCTGATCTTCTTCTTCTTCTTCCTCCTGTCCTTCTCCCACGCTAGGTGTGGTGTGGTCTGCATGACATGTTTTCCTCTCTCAATTCACAAATGGCAAGCTGATGTACCTATACATTTAAAACCTACATTTTGAACCATAATTAAATTAACGCTGTGATATCTCCGCCATTAAATATTATCTGACAATTTTATAGCTTATTGACATTAAATTGAACTGTTATTGAAACGATTATAGTTAGTTAGGTAGCAACGTCGAATGCAGTATTGAAAGTCGCGGGTTCGAATTCTGCAGTTCAGTGCAGGAAAACGTGAGGAAACTACAGCACGATAGTAAAGTACTTTGTAGTACTCGACTGACTGGCTACCACCCTCAAGTTTAAAATCTGTCGCCAAGCACCTGTTGGTGTATTCCGACAGTTGCACTTGAGAGCCAGTTGCCTTTAATGCATTGTAATGAGGTGTACAACACATTGGTAACCACCCTGGTTTTCCTAATGTCTAAGGCGACGGTATTCACTTACCAGCAGGTACCAAACTTTGTAGTCTCGCCTGGCTGGCTACCACCCTCAAGTGCCGCTGTGTTGTACTCGAGATCTAGGTTGCTTACAAGGCCATAAGGTAGTGTGGACCTCACACGATCAGGTTGTGGAATGAGCTCCCTGTAGAGGTTTTCCCTAGAGACTACAGCATGGGGTTCTTCAAAAGAGGAGTGAGAAGGGTTATGTCGGCCGTCGGCAACGCGCTCGTGACTCCTCTGGTGTTGCAAGCGTCCATAGGCTACGGTAAGGGTAACCGCTTACCATCAGGTGGGCCGTAAGCTTGTTTGGGCTGTTATCTATTATATAATATGCAAGTGTTTTGTTGAACTATGCACTAAATGATTATTTTTCACATAAAAATCCAGTTTTACGACGGTGACCTAACCTTTGGGTTATTAAAATGTAATAACTATACAGTATTTTATAGGTTGTTGTTCGCTTCTTGTATTTCACAATGATTACGTATTTAGGATCATGTTACAGTTTCTGGATGTCAAAAAGTGATGTAACAACAGTCGGTGTCGGTCAACATCACGACGCGCGACGTGTTCGCACCACATTAGTGTTGTCAACAGCAACACTGGATACAGGCTGTTGTACGAGTATTACATTCATTATTGAATAAAACATGACCCAGTAAAAATTATGTTTATCTTTCTCAAAGAAAAATCCAAAAATATTTAAAAAATGTAACCTTGCTGAGTTTCTTGCCGGTTCTTCTCATTTGAAGGCTGACTTCCGAACCGGTGGTAACTTCTGTAATTCGACCTTCGTAAGTGCCCTTCTAGGGTCTAAACTGAATAAATGGTTTTGACTTTGACTTTGAAGGTTCTAAAGCAGGATGCATCAAATAGTAGACCGTTTTTAAGATATATTTGAGTTTTAACAACGTAGAAAACGTAATGTGATGTTTAAGACGATGATAACTCAGTGGTAGTGACGTCAGGTACCATGGTGAAGGTCGTGGATTCGAATCCTACAATGAGCTTGAGCTTTCGGTATAGGAAAACATCGTGAGGAAACTACAGCACGGTGGTATGGTACTTTGTAGTACCCGGCTGACTGGCTACCACTCCCAAGTTGAAAATCTGTCGCCAAGCACCTATCAGTGTGTTCTGACAGCTGCACTTGAAAGCCAGTAGACTTTGTGTGCTTATCACCTACGGCCACATCATCACTTACCATGGTGAGATTGCGGTCAAACACAAGCTTATCCAGAAGTTAAAAAAAATTGGGGCTCCCCTATTTTTTTTACTGCGCTAAAACTACTGCGAGAAAATGTCTTATTTAAAAAAAGTTGGCTTAAAACCTTAGGATGTGTTTTGACGATCCCTCAACGTCTACCAAACAGACCGCGCGCGACAGACATATCATTTAACCCCAAATGATGAAACTAATTGGTGAACCCTGTTCTAGAATGGTCCATAACTTTAAAAACAACATAATTTAATATATTTTTGGTCAAGTAAAATCAGTAAATGTTATGGGAATAAATAAATACAGCCTGTATGTTGTTAGTAGTTCAATATCAAGGACAATAAGTATACCCGACTGAATAGAATGGTCACCTTCGTTCCATGGTCGTGTCGTGTCACGTGTGTCACGTGTGTCACTAGCTAACAGCTAGGTAGGTACCTACATCACATGTTAAATATACACAATACACTATTTGCTGACAAATCAACATTCATGTTTTTGTAGGAAGTCGATATTTAAGTTTACCGAAATAATTATCGGAATGAAATGCAATTTCATTTAGTTTAAAATATTCTATCGGATTCATATTCAGTACACGGTCCGCGATAAAAAGTAAAAAAATAAAATGTAATATGGAAACCAGATAACTGATAGATAGGTACGCTGTCTGTCCGTCTGTCCGTCCGTCTGTCTGTAACCAGGCTGTATGTCAAGAACCGCGATAGCTAGACAGTTGAAATTTTCAAAAATTATGTATATCTGTTGCCGCTATAACAACAAATACTAAAAACAAAATAAAATAAATATTTAAGGGGGGCTCCCATACAACAAACGCTATATTTTTGCCCTTTTTTGCTCAATATCAATAATGGCAACAGGTAGGCACGTGAAATATTCACAAATTACTCAGTTGTATTTTTACTTTAATAATTTTTTTTTTTTGTCTGAATAGAATTATTTTATTTACAACAAATGTACAAAATATACAAGCAAATGTACAACTATAATATATAAAAAACTTGTTCGAGGCTGCCGCTGCTGCCGATCGGCAAGGTTCCCAGAAGGCTGGCAGCGTTTCCTCTTTGGCGGAAAAAGCTCCCCGCCCGCCGGTCACCCGAGGCCTCGATAAATTTTTTACATAAAATATTTGCGAAACGACGAGCTTCAGACCCCCACGGACCCATGTTAAATAAAATTAAAATAAAATAAATATTTAAGGGGGCTCCCATACAACAAACGTGATTTTTTTGCCTTTTTTACGGAACCCTTCGTGCGCGAGTCCGACTCGCACTTGGCCGGTTTTTAAATAGAACACCCAAACTCAGGACAAACAGCCATGTTCATACCCTTGCACAAATGTCTGTCCTGGATGGGAATCGAACCCACGGCCCGTTTAAGCTACCACGCTATGTAAATACACACACACACACGCATCAGTATGCTCTGCATGAATGGCACACATTTATAAGAACCTTGCTTCTTCTCAATCGGGTTTTGTGTACATTTTTTTTGGATAGGATATAATTTCTAGTTGACGACTTCAAAAAAGGAGAAGTTTTAATTATATCATGACTGTTGGATATGTGACAGGTACCGCGAAAAGGGAAGATCTTCCACCGAGCTAGATAGACTAGATCGGATACCGCGGTGAAGGTCGTGGGTTCGAATCCTACAATGAGCATGAGCTTTCGGTGAAGGAAAACATCGTGACAGCACGGTGGCAGGGTACTTTGTAGTACTCGACTGGTTGGCTACCACCCTCAAGTTGAAAATCTGTCGCCAAGCATCAGTTGGTGTGTCCTGACATTGAACATTTACTGTCAATCCTCCTGGTACTGCTAAAGTGTATAGGCGACGGTATTCACTTACCATCAGACACCGCCTGATTGTCACAACAGCGTGGAATAAGGACAAGAAGTCAAGCTCGAGTTAAGTAACATTCTTAATCAATAACTTTTTCAATAAATTAATACTCATTAACATATTTTAACTGCAAAAAATGCTTGACAAATTGGCTGATGGATAAAAGTTACGATGAAATTGAATCAATCGTACAAACGATTCTTTGATTGTTAATAGCTTTTATACATAGTTAGTGAAGTAGATAATTATATTGTGGCTGCTTCTGATCCCAACATATTATTTCGTAGGGCTAACTCAAAATCAAAATCTTGAACATTCATCTAAGTACGTGGTTGATGTTGACACAGCAACTTCAGATCCCAACACAATACGTCGCAGGGCTACTAAAGTGAAAATTGTATCTCTAATACACACACACACACACACACACATACACACACATACACACCACACACACATACATACACACACACTATGCACGCGCGTCTTTGTATGCCCGTATAATTGGGTTAGCTTATTACTGTTATTATAAAAATAACTTGTATTCATTTTGTTCTTTTAACAAACATGTATAGCTATATAAATGCAGCGTTTGAGGCGATGATAGCTCAGTGGTAAGTGACGTCGAATACCGCGGCGAAGGTCGTGGGTTCGAATCCTACAATGAGCTTGAGCTTTCGGTGAAGGAAAACATCGTGAGGAAACCATAGCACGGTGGTAGGGTACTTTGTAGTACCCGACTGGCTGGCTACCACCCTCAAGTTGAAAATCTGTCGCCAAACACCTATCGGTGTGTTCCGACAGCTGCACTTGAGAGCCAGTTCCCATCTAGGCTTTGTGTGCTTACCATCTTCGTCCACATCATCACTTACCATGGTGAGATTGTTGTCAAACACAAGCCTATCGAATATAATATAAAAAAAAAAAACGTGTTTTATTGATTATTATTATTAACTTTAAATAAATAGTTGAGTAGGTATTTGTCGCGATATCAAAATACCTATCGGTGGAGTCGGTGGAGTCGGTGGAGTCGGTGGAGTCGGTGGAGTCGGTGGAGTCGGTTGCACTTGTTCGTATTCAATATGATAGTTGTTTATCGCTCGAGGCTATAAATATAGAGGTCTGCGACTTGGTCCGGTATTTGAGTATACGGTACGCGTCCAGTGCGTCGCTCCGAGTCGTATATATTGCATAAACATGGCTTCAAGGGACCCGGCGACTGACCAGCTTGTTGACTACAAGAAAACATTAAAGGTAAGTTCCTACAATACCTGTTAGTATAGTTATATCCAAGATAGGTCCGAAATAGTGGCTAATTAGCATAACTTGATCTGAGTCGCGTCGCCGGCATCAACGGATCAATTCACATACCGAGTGCAATTCAATCTTAAAGTGATCCTCAAACAACCAAAGATGCCATCGTGTGTTATGTATGATATCGTATTAAAATTATTTATGTGTGTGTGTTAGAATGCGATTTCTAGGTAACCTTACCTTACCTTTTTACTAATAACACATATTATAGATCGAAGTGTTTGTTGTTTTGTCCTTTTACGCTGTTTATGCTGCAACGGAGCGACAGATCGACGCGATTTTTTGTGTAGATATAGTTTATAAGTGGGAGAGTGAAAAAGGCTACTTTTTATCCCAGGTACGCGAGTAAATCTGATGGAAAACAGTATAGTTTATCGCTAGCCTAATTTTAGTATAAAGTATGACAAGAAAGACGTAGAAAGTGAAATGAATTTGTGGTTGATTACATACTAATATTATAAATAGGACACTAATTCTGTCTGTCTGTTTGTCTGCATCACTTTCACAGCTAAACTTTTTTGTGTTTTATACCTTACACAATTTGTTTTTTTTTTTATAAATCGACTTCCACGTTTAAATCGCGGGCGATTTCTTTTATTTTTTAGGTAAAGATTCTAACTATTGTTGCATTATTATCTGTTGTACATTCATTAATAAATTTACTTTGCCCTATTATAATATGTGATATCCTTTGACTTTATTGAACTTTAAACCACGTTGTTTAATTTGGTTAATCAACAATGACATGTCAAAATGCATTGTTTGCAACTTGTTGTTAACAATATCTCAACAATTTGGCACATAATACGATACTTGTGTTTGTTTTTGTGTAGATAATATATGTTTCACTTAATAATATTATGAATAGCTACACTCATTAGGTACTTATACGCAAATATTATTACATTTGTTCTGATTAAGATTGTTTATGAAAAAAGTGTTATCAATATTTCATCATAATTCAAACACATTTGCAGTAATATGTTGGGTACAGTCGCGCACAGTTTATTATAAAAATATTTATTTGGCTATGAATAGAAATAAACCCTAATTTAATAGATAGTTCGCTTAGAAAATTCTAATTAAAAACATTATCTCTTGATTTCGCCGCTTCAAATCTATTTAATTGAAAACCTTATTTATAATTCAGTCAAGTCTCCTCTTCATTTACAAAGTACGTTCAAAATTTAAGTGTTTATTTTTCCAATTTCAGGATTCTTCCAATTACATCACAACCAAGACTGGTGCACCCGTTGGAGTGAAGACAGCTATCCAAACTGTAGGAAGAAACGGACCAGCACTCTTACAAGATGTCAATTTCCTCGATGAAATCTCAGCATTCGATAGGGAACGCATTCCGGAACGTGTCGTCCACGCGAAGGGAGCGGGCGCTTTTGGATACTTCGAAGTAACACACGATATCACCAAATACACGGCAGCCAAAGTGTTTGAAACTATTGGCAAGAAAACTCCTATTGCTGTGAGATTCTCCACGGTGGGTGGTGAGAGTGGTTCTGCTGACACAGTCCGCGATCCCAGGGGATTCGCTGTCAAGTTTTACACTGACGATGGTAACTGGGACATCGTTGGCAACAACACTCCCATTTTCTTCATCAGGGACCCAACCTTGTTTCCCAGCTTCATCCATACCCAAAAGAGGAACCCAGCCACACACTTAAAGGATCCTGATATGTTCTGGGACTTCCTCACTCTTAGGCCCGAATCAATCCACCAGGTAATCTATTTGTTTGGAGACCGCGGTATTCCTGAAGGCTACAGATACATGAATGGCTACGGATCGCACACATTCAAACTTATCAACGCTCAAGGAGTCGGCCATTGGGTTAAATTCCACTACAAAACCAACCAAGGCGTCAAGAATCTTCCCGTCAGCAAGGCTGCTGAACTTGCATCTTCCGACCCTGATTATTGTACAAGAGACTTGTACAATGCCATTGGCAAAGGTGATTTCCCATCATGGACCTTATATATTCAGGTCATGACCATGGCTCAGGCTGAGACCTGCAAGTTCAATCCATTTGATCTGACTAAAGTCTGGCCACATTCAAATTATCCTTTGATTCCTGTTGGCAAGCTTGTTTTAGACAGGAATCCGAAGAACTACTTTGCTGAAGTTGAGCAAATTGCATTCAGTCCTGCTAATTTAGTCCCGGGAATCGAGCCATCTCCTGACAAGATGTTGCAAGGTCGTCTGTTCTCGTACAGCGACACCCACCGCCACAGACTAGGAGCGAACTACTTACAGCTTCCTGTGAACTGTCCGTACCGAGTGACCGTCTCCAACTACCAGCGTGATGGACCACAAAGCGTCTATAACCAGGGCGGTTGCCCCAACTACTTACCCAACTCGTTCTCGGGCCCACAAGAGTGCCCTAGAGCGCAACGTCTGCAACCTAGAGTCGCCCTTACTGGTGACGTGGACCGTTACGATAGTGGCGAGACTGAAGATAATTACACTCAAGCTACAGCTCTTTACAAGCAGGTGTTCAGTGACGAGGAGAAACAGCGCACTATCAATAATATTGTGGGCCATCTTAAAGATGCAGCAGGCTTTATTCAAGATAGAGCTATTCAGATGTTTAGTCGAGTCCATCCCGACTTTGGAAGTAAAGTTGCGGCTGGTTTGGCTCCCTTCAAGAAATACCACGCTAACCTGTAAGATTTACATTTATTGACTTAAAGGTGCTATTTGTACAAAGATTTTGAAGCAAGTTACTGGAATTTCCAACATGCACATTGCACATGATGGGGATTGGTCAATTTGGTCATGTCATAATTTATAATTTTTAAATCATGTGTTATTTTATTATTTGTTTTTGTTACATTAAAATTTTACGAGATTAAGATTTTTTGTGAAGATCCTATACCCGATTAACATATCCCCTCTGTCTGTTCCAATATTGTGAACTATAACCTTTTAGTCTCCGGTTTATGAAGGCCCTCCG
Source organism: Ochropacha duplaris (assembly GCA_951361185.1). NCBI lineage: Eukaryota > Metazoa > Arthropoda > Insecta > Lepidoptera > Drepanidae > Ochropacha > Ochropacha duplaris. The sequence continues at coordinate 150,169 of OX592702.1, read as the reverse complement.
TCCCTTAAAGACAGTAGCTCTACCAGGGCGATTGTTAATGGGCTATGCTTACAACGCCTTTAAACTCCAGCTATTATGTGGAAAGAAACCAATAATAAGTGCATCGGCCACCACTTTCGTATAACAATTGTATTCATAAATGCTACAATTTAAATGTATGTAACCGATGCATCCCCCTCCTCCCACGACCCCCTCCCGCCGACGCCCGCAGGCATATCACAGCTACATAGGGAACAGTAAACCAACTTTTACGTTGTGGAACTTACTCCCATATTTGATGGGTCGTAAAAGAATTTGTAAAGTTTTTATGTAGGTACCTATCTCGATGTGACATATTATTATTATGAACAATTCTGACAATATAATGTTCATTTGTGCGATTTTAGACGAGCCTTCTTTATAGCTAATGTTCGATGTATATAATAATAATATTATTACTGTTGCTATCTCTATTGTCGGAGATTATTTTTCTTAAGCTTGCTCGTGTTTAGTCAAAATCATTAGAAATTTTATATTTGTTCTTGAAATCTGATTTAGTAGAGGTTTTAATAACATTCATTCCATGTTATTTCATCGAGTTTAAACATACAAAGCATACTCTTCACAATGTCTTCATAATTCAATATTAAAATGAGCTCTACCAATATCTTGCATAAATATAAAAGTTGGCATAAATACGAAAACAACACAAAATATAAACAGCAATTTGCCGCATAATTTATGCCTATTTACAGAGTTCTGCCGTTGTGCTACTGTAGTGTATGTCACAGTACAGATATGACTCGCTCCCCCATGAATATACAAGTAAGCGTCTCCACTCCAGCGACGCGCCGATGTTAAATATTATTCAGTGTTCACTCTTGGCCCGCGTTCACCTCACATGTATACAAGCACAATGAAGGACTTTGATATTTTTTTTTTTTTTTTTTTATGTCACAAGTGACAACGAGGCAGGCGGGTCACCTGATGGTAAGTGACAACCGTCGCCTATAGACATTGGCAATACCAGGGGATTGCTAATGTGTTGTACACCTTATTAAGGCGAACTGGCTCTCAAGTGCAATTGCCGGAACACACCAACAGGTGCTTGGCGACAGATTTTCAACTTGAGGGTGGTAGCCAGCCAGTCGAGTACTACAAAGTACCCTACCACCGTGCAGTGGTTTCCTCACGATGTTTTCCTTCACCGAAAGCTCAAGCTCATTGTAAGGATTCGAACCCACGACCTTCGCCGCGGTATCCGACGTCACTTACCACTGAGCTATCATCGCCTTGATATTTAATGCACTGTAACAGCTCCACTCTGCACTACTGTGCCACTTTATTTTGCTTGTTTTTTTTATAAGCTTGTGTTTGACCGCAATCTCAGCTTGGTAAGTGATGATGTGGCCGAAGGTGGTAAGCACACAAAGCCTAGATGGGAATGGGCTCTCAAATGCAGCTGTCGGAACACACCGACACGTGCTCGGCGACAGATTTTCAACTTAAGGGTGGTAGCCAGCCAGTCGGGTAAAGTACCCTACCGAAAGCTCAAGTTCATTGTAGGATTCGAGCCCACGACCTTCGCCAGTGAGCTATCATCGCCTTAAAATACTATAAATACTAATGAGATATTTAAAAAGAAGCTCACATAACCGCAGGAAATCTTTCATCCGCCTCTCTGCACAATTAAACCATATCTATGTTCAGTTTGTAAGTGAATGACATTGAACAGCTAACACAGTAATAATGAGATTGGTGTCAGTCTCGTGCAAGTGTTATGTTAGTAGCTAGTTAAAGTGTTTAACATCATGTTCACTTCACTTCACTTCACTTCACTTCACTTCACTTCACTTCACTTCACTTCACTTCACTTCACTACACTAGTTAGGGGCGCGTGCTGTCACGATCAATTCAATTAGCGACGCGGTTCACAGCTTGCTTCTGAACTACAATACCAGTTACTTAGTAATTAGTTAAATATTTTGGCGCGAGGATAGTCGCGATGGTCGTGGGTTCAAATCCTAAAATGAGTTTGAGCTTTTGGAAGGAAGATATCGTGAGGAAACCACAGCACGGTTGTACGGTACTATGTAGTACCCGACTGGCTGGCTACCTTCTAGCGCCTATCGGTGTGTTCCGACAGCTGCATTTGAAATAGAGTCCTTCTAGGCTTTGTGTACTTACCTCCTTCAGCTAAATCATCACTTACCATGGTGAGATTGCGGTCAAACACAAACTTATCCAAGACGCTTAAAAAAACATGTATGAAGAGGAAAAACATGGATTTTTATACACTAGCTGTCCTGACAGCTCTGAAAATAAAAAAAACGTAGAGTCCCGATCGCAGCGCCACCTACGAGAAACGCACAAAATACTACATCAAAATCGAGACAGCACAGGTCCTTATAGCAAATGATGTCCACATCCACACAAGTGTAGCTAAATTATAATGTTGCCGTATTATAATAAATAATCCACGGCTAGTGAGTGCAAATATCTGACATTACGGAGCATTGCGGCGAGTGGGCAGGAAGGCACCGGCGCCGTGCAGCTTACGCCACGTCCGCGCCACGCACGCCTCGCCACACCCACACCCACACCACATCCACGTCCACATCCACACGCGGTCTAGTGCCACCGTGGAAACTAGTTGATTTTGTAGCGTTTGCGCGTATTCTGTGGGATTGTATTGGATAACTAGCTGTCCCACGCGGTTTTACCCGCGCTCCCGTGGGATCTTATCCTTTCCCGGGATAAAAATAATAGCCTTTCTATTGGTAAAAGAATTTTCAAAATCGGTTCAGTAGATCCAGAGATTACCCCCTACAACCTTACAAACTTTACCTCTTGAGGAGGTTCTTTTCAAAATTTGACTAGTCCACTTTTTGTGTATTTTCACAATCTGAGAAAAAAGAGTTTCTGTCATTTTGACGTGGAATAACCTAGTTTTGGCCCAATTTTATTTTCGCGGAGTGTAAATTTGAATGTTACCAAACAAAAATTAAATCAATAACCTCCTCCTTTTTTGAAGTCTTTTAAAAATCAATTCCATGAAAAGTGGAATAGTCAAGTTTTGAAAAGAAGCATCCCCAAGTATAGATTAGTAATTATAAAGTACCTATTCATTATATTGATATTAGATTTAGTATTTTTCAAGAAGATTATATTTTCTAACTACAAATAAGATAAACTTTGATATCATTAAAAAAATAAATTCCATACAAAGATAAAAACAAAAACACATTAGGTAGCTAAAGTATATCAGTGTGCCAGATGGAATTTAAAACACATTAGGTAGCTAAAGTATATCAGTGTGCCAGATGGAATTTAAAACACATTAGGTAGCTAAAGTATATCAGTGTGCCAGATGGAATTTAAAACACATTAGGTAGCTAAAGTATATCAGTGTGCCAGATGGAATTTAAAACACATTAGGTAGCTAAAGTATATCAGTGTGCCAGATGGAATTTAAAACACATTAGGTAGCTAAAGTATATCAGTGTGCCAGATGGAATTTAAAACACATTAGGTAGCTAAAGTATATCAGTGTGCCAGATGGAATTTAAAACCAATAAAGCTAATGTTTATTTTTGTTCTCCTTTGAGATTGTATTAAATCACTGCTTAGTACCTAGTTAGTATGCAGAAAGGATTGTCACTCTCTGTCACTTGTGACAGGTGTCTGTCGGTCGCCAGGCGTCGGGCGTCGGGCGTCGTTCGTCGGGCTTCGGGCGTCGGGCGTCGGGCTTCGGGCGTATGAGCAAAAACGCGGGTAATACCGACCCTCGTAGCCTGTCAAACAAATAGCCGCTTAATTCCCACCCTGCTGCGGGCCACTATTGCACTAGGGTGACAACAGTAGGTTTTTAGTTTTGAGTCATATCTTATCATATATCTACGGTTTATGCTGGCATTACATGTAAAGTTTTTGAACTCGATTTGTAATAAGTCACAATAATGTCTCGGTGTAATAGCCGCCATGTTTCTACTCTATTTCCCAAGTCCGCGTCCAGTGTGACATATCACCCACTAATGGTGTTGTCCGTCTGTAACTTGCGAGTTTCTGATTTCGCTTATTTACGACGTTGTGTGCACCTTTTGTTTGATATTCGGCTCGGCTATGATACCAGAATGAATTAGGTCACGTGGAAAACTAGTCTGACTAGTCTGACTGCGAATTCTCCTGCATTTGAACGGAATGATACATGCTCGTATTATACCCTAAATTGTTCTAAATCATGTTCAGTGGTTTTTTTGTTTAGGAGCAAACTAACGGAAGAGTTTATAATTTCTCACAAAGGCTATATAGAAAATTCACCGAAACACAAGTATCAAGAATAGATGGAGTTGATCTAAAATAAACCTTATGTCACCGGTACAGGTTTCAAATTAAATTGTTTCAATCACAGATAAAATCTGCAACAGCTCAGTACTTTTTAGTTCAAGTTTTCCCTCACTTTGAAAAGTGTTTGAATTTCGAACGGTAGCTATTCTTTTTTCGAGTATTCGTAGTAGTCTGGAAGCCCGTCATCCACAGCGTCACATCGACGAGGGTCAGTCTGCGGACGCGCGCTGCATACATTGTCGACACTCTGATACTGCTTTATTTACACTGGACAGCCTTTGCATACCACGCATTCTAAACGATTGGGTTTTTAGAATAATGGGAGATGTTCTTCTAAAGTGTACCTTCTATCTTGCCTGATACGGTCCAGTTTTAATATTACCTATCTTCACTTTACTTGATTTTTCGCATCCTTGGTATTGTATTCGTGCCTAAAAAATAAACTTTATTGAATATTCTTTGTGAACATATTTTTGAAATTTTAAAGACCTGCAGCAATCCCGCATGCTGCTAAATATTTGGTGGAATCAACTTTCCAATTCTGAGTGATAAATCTTCTGCAGAATGCGCAGGAAGAATCCAAATAATCCATTTCGATGTCTAGCTCTCAAACTATCAAGAAATACAGATACTTATTCAGATTCGATAGGATTGTTTTTGTGTCCAATAAATAAACCGGATGCTAGAGTTCGCCCACCACGACGTACGACCGGCTAAAATTCAATAAAACCGGGTAAGTTTGCGGATCAAATCGCGGAATACATTATCCGGCATTCAGGTTCCGTCCGCGTCCTAGTCCTATATTATTGTGTATGTGTGTGTGTGTGTGTGTGTGTGTGTGTGTGTGTGTGTGTGTGTGTGAGCTCATTTGGCATCTGTTACGCGAGCGTATAATATATGACAACACGAATAACATGATACCTACTTATTGTGTGCGATTTGTTGAACTCGCTCGCGGAAACGTCTTTTTGTTACAGAAATGTTTTATTTTTCAGCAGAACGTTTTTAAGATGTTTTTTTTGTTTTATGTGGAAATTTCAGAGGCTTGGATATTGGAATGATTATGTATTGGGAAAAAAAACATATAACTTTATTAGTGATATAGAATGATGCTGATACCGTGGCGATGGTTGTGGGTTCGATTCCAACAATGAGCTGGAGACTTCGGTGAAGTTCAAATTTATTACACACCTTAAATAATAAATAATGACATATTACAAATGAAGTACCTAACTACAGCAGGTGGGGTACTGTACTGTGTATTCGTGTACCGTGTACTCGACTGGCTCGCCAACCATATAATCGACGGGTGTATAAATAGGAATAAGTGAATTTAAAAACGAAAAATAAAACAACTCAATATGTGACGACATGTGCTATGTACTTTCTATTAGAGACGAATGAACATTGCGCAGGCAACCAATAGCCACACTAATCAATAATAATCCTTCTTGTGAAACGATGCGGCTGTATTGCATCAGGCGCTCGAACAACGGGATCTGGCAGTGGCACTTGAGAACCTGCTAACTTACAGGTCGACAATTGATACACTTTCAGCTGTGTTTCTAGACAATAAAAATGATAAATAACATTTGAAAGAAGAATGAACAAATTAAATAATAAAACGATTCAACGTACCATTAAATGCATTTCTGTGTTCGATACACATTACATGAATTAGATCCTAAGTCCGTGTTTCAATAACAAACAAATACTAACTCTACTTAACCGTCATAGGGTTTATTTGGGAGCCAAGTTAATACCGAATAGTTACATTACAGTGTTTATTCTCTCCAACATAAAGTTGATCCGTGGATCGTCTGAAAAGTCAGAGCGAACTTATTGCAATAATAATATTGTTATTATACAATTCCATAGTAAATAGTAGAATGTGGAATAGTTAGTTAAGCTAGCCACTTCATTAACAAGGAGCGCTCGAGACGCTTCCATTAAAACTTACACCACTTTGTCATTGATCGCTTTCTTTAGTGGATGGGACACATTGTACCTACTTGTTCTTTACGTCACAAGTGAAACCAGGCAGGCGGGTTCACCTGATGGTAAGTGACTACCGTCTCCTATAGACATTAGCAATATCAGGGATCAAGTGCAATTGCCGAAATACGCCGGTAGGCGCTTGTCGACAGATATTTAACTTGAAGGTGTTAGCCAACCAGTACCCTACCCTACCCTAGTGTGCGAAATTCCAATCACTTTTACTCACGCTCGAAGCAAAAAGCGACTTTGCTGCGAGTGCGTAAAAACACACTAAAAGCACTCTTTTCGCGCTGGAGAGGTGAAAAATTATATATTTTGAAATATGATTATCCAACGTTAGCTCCATTCGACAATCACTTGCAGTGACAAAAATTTGAGAACAAAAATCTCCTCGGATTATAGCTAATCCAGTCCAGTGTGCATGAAGATCAGTGGCTTTAGTTTATCAAGCTTGATTATTTCAATATTGGCTATGTAAGAGTTCCCTGGCCGTCCATTTAGGTTCCGACTATAAACTGTTTTATCTATAGTAATACTACCTGTCCGCGCCGCGGTTTCACCCGCGGACCTCTTGTTTACCCCTTTCAGATTTGGATTTCGAAAAATCCTTTCTTATTCCTCTTCTACGTCTTAAAAACTACTGTGAAAACAATCATCTTTCTAGGTCCAAGGGTGTAGACTGCGTTGATGATTCAGTGAGTCAGGCCTACTCTTTACATATGTATAGATATTTAATTACAAGCCAGTTTCCATTGAGGGTACAAGACGCGCCAATTGTGAAACCTGCTCATACGCAATCAAAATAATTAAAATATAATGCCAATGATAGTCTTGCGTTGTACGTTCTCATTTTGTACATACACTGTGCATCTTATGGTATAAGAATAAAAGCCTTGTTGCCTTGGAGTACTTTTAATACCACAGGCCATGGGTTCGATTCCCATCCACGACAGACAGAACATATCTGTTTCTATAAAAAAAATTGGACCCAACAGTTTTTCTTTTTTTATAGAGTGTAGCAATAAAAAGGCCAATACAACAAGCCATATTTATCTGCCGAAGAAATAACTGTAAGGAGAATACTGGGAGAAGGTTTTAAAAACGATTGTGCTCCATCTAACAGCTGACACTCGCGTTAAAGAAACCACTTCATTATGTAAGCCACTCTCTGGGGAAAGTTTGATCACCGACCGCGGCCGAGGCTGCCCGATGCCCGGCCGGGTTAGCCCTTACACGATTATACCCTACGACTACGAGTAGGGCTGCCTCTCGCCTCTCGCCTCTCGCCTCTCGTCTCTCGCCTCTCGCCTCTCGCCTCTCGCCTCTCGCCTCTCGCCTCTCGCCTCTCGCCTCTCGCCTCTCGCCTCTCGCCTCTCGCCTCTCGCCTCTCGCCTCTCGCCTCTCGCCTCTCGCCTCTCGCCTCTCGCCTCTCGCCTCTCGCCTCTCGCCTCTCGCCTCTCGCCTCTCGCCTCTCGCCTCTCGCCTCTCGCCTCTCGCCTCTCGCCTCTCGCACACATTTGTTCAGATATTTCAAATCAAAATCAAAAATCTAATCTAAAACTCATTTATTCAGTTTAGTCTCTGGCACTTATGAACGTTACAATTGACTCTACCACCGGTTCGGAATACACTTTCTTTATTCTAGCTTTTATCCGGATTTGGTAAATTGCACAATCACAATGTTTGTTACTCTTTCTCTCCTCTCCTCTCTTTCTTGCCGGAGTGTTCGTCAGTTGAAGTGTATGTTGAACCGGTGGTAGAGTCAATTGTAACGTTCATAAGTGCCCTACCAAGGCCTAAACTGAATAAATGAGTTTTGAGTTTGAGTTTCATCCAAAACGACTGAACGGATTTTAATGAAACTTAGTACTCAAGAAGAAGACAATATTGGATACTTTTTTATCTGGGAAAAGATAATATCCCACAGGACCGTGTGTCATCCAGTGGGGAGCGACTAGTCGCCAATAAGTGATGATTAATGGAGATTTTTAATAGCAAGGAAACTGCCAGAGCTTTTTAAACCCTTTTTCAAAAACCCCAAATCGTCGTTTGTAAAATATCTGGATCTTGAAAGCCCTAAGTCCTGGAGGCTCGAGGCAGGTGGAAGGGTGGATGGGTTGATAGGGGGGGGGGGGGGGGAGGCTGCGGCGAATAGATGGACAGCTTGTTAATAGTAATGTGATTGATTCAAGATTATATCGATAGGAATTATTGCGACCCAATTAATCGTGTTTACCCGTAGGATAGCACGTTCGTGTTGTTTGTTTACCAACTCCCTACTAATGGTCATAGGACTCTTATCTGGTTTTTACGAAGGTATTATTTCGAGAGATTCTTCATTACTGATATCTTTTTAAGGCGATGATAGCTCAGTGGTAGATTTCGGTGAAGGAAAACATCGTAAGGAAACCATAGCACGGTGGTAGGGTACTTTATAGTACCCGACTGACTGGCTATCCTATCGGTATGTTCCGACAGCTGCACTTGAGAGACAGTTCAATTACAGACGAAATAAAGTAGTCGTTTCAATCGAAACATTTCATACGTAACTTCAATGTAGGTAATTATTCAGTGTATTTATTTTGGAATAATTAAATTGTATTGTATTGTTTAATTATATCACGACAGTTTGCGCCTCACGGTTTCACCTGCGTTCCCGAGGGAATTAAAATAAAATATAGACTATTTTCTGTGATGATGTCGCTTTTCATGGGCGAAAGAATTTTTAGAATCAGTTCACTAGTACCAATTATCCAACAAACAAACAAACCTTACCTCTATAATATTAGTAGAGATAACATTCTATATTTACAAATGGCGACGAGTGATATCAATTCACAGTGAACATTGTAAAGTGAACTGAAAAACGACTTTGTGTGAAATGCGCGACCGAATACGAAATTCGCGTGAATAAATAGCCGGTGGTGGTCAGGTTGCCGGACGCCGGACTTCGGACGCCGGACGCCGGACGCTCCGGCCTTGTTTCCGATTTGTCATAAATGTACAATTTTATTATTTCAGAATCTGGTAATAAAAGTTGAATGCAAAACATGTATCGCGCATTGATCGCACTCATTTGGTTTTGAATGAACATCGGTCGGCGGATTATTAACCATTTAGGCGATAAGGCGATGATAGCTCAGTGGTAAGCGACGTCGGATACCGCGGCGAAGGTCGTGGGTTCGAATCCTACAATGAGCTTGAGCTTTCGGTGAAGGAAAACATCGTGAGGAAACCATAGCACGGTGGTAGGGTACTTTGTAGTACCCGACTGGCTGGCTACCCTCAAGTTGAAAATCTGTCGCTAAGCACCTATCGGTGTGTTCCGACAGTTGCACTTGAGAGCCAGTTCCCATCTAGGCTTTGTGTGCTTACCACCTTCGGCCACATCATCACTTACCATAGTGAGATTGTAGTCAAACACAAGCCTATACAGAATAAAAAAAAAAAAAAAAAGTGTAATTCGTATACTTATTGCTAATAATTTGTTGTTTACACAACTGCTGCACAATTGTAACGAAACCAATTACTAACTCGACATTACTAATCAGTAAGAACACAATGCCATGGCCATGCTGGCAGTATCTCTCCTAGTATTTCACGAAGATTATACATAGTAAAATTATATTAAATATATAAAATATAAAATATAAAAAATATATTTTCTTTCTTTCTTCTTTCTAAACTTATGGCGAGGGACTCACCTCACTACGAACTATTTGGTTGAATTTAGTTTGAACATATTGGAAGTGCCGTTGGTATTGCTAACGTTTATAGGCGACCGTAGTCACTTATCATCAGGTGAATCGCCTGCCTGTCTAACCTCGACGTGTCAGCTCCGTGATTCAATGTGCTCAGTGCTGTCATCTATTATCAGCTACGTATTATCTGTAAAAAACATAAAGGTGTTTGCATCTTTTCGTACCAAGGGCTAAACTCCAAAAAAACATTCTTCATATTATTTATTCATTTTACTTTTCTTATACCATAACAGTTTTTTTTATGTCACTAGTGACAACGAGGGAGGCGGGTCACCTGATGGTAAGTGACTACCGTCGCCTATAGACATTAGCAATACCAGGGGGACTGCCAACGTGTTGTACACCTTATTACAATGCCTTAAGGGCAAGGGCAACTGGCTCTCAAGTGCAACTGCCAGAACACACCAACAGGTGCTTGACGACAGATTTTAAACTTGAGGGTGGCAGCCAGCCAGTCGAGTAACACATAGAACCCTACCACCGTGCTGTGGTTTCCTCACGATGTTTTCCTTCACCGAAAGCTCAAGCTCATTGTAGGATTTGAACCCACGACCTTCGCCGCGGTATTCGACGTCACTTACCACTGAGCTTTTTAAGTGCCGCCACGTTTTTAAGTGTATATTAGGATTATAGTCAATTAAAACATTTATAATGCTCAAGTTTCAAGTTTAAATAAACGTATAGTGAGCATCACACTTGTCATAATATATGACGAGCCTGACGTCTGACAACGAGCGCAGGAATGACACTAAACATGGCGCCGAACAGCTCCGAACAGCTCCGAGCTACTCCGACGGGGAAGTTTGTGTGAACGAGTACAAGTCTTCTTCCCGAGTAGTCGACATCGCACAGTGCAAGCAGTAAGGGATTGATTATGAAGACATGATAATTATTTTATTTTTGTACTTGCTTTGCTGCTTAGGGCTTAACCAATGATCAGTCACTCCACGTAGCCTGAAGCTCCTTACAAGTAACAATATTTTAATGAATATTTCTTGATACGCCACCGCTTGTCGCTTGCTCCCGGTTTATGTTGTGACGTCTCTTAGCTACGGATGTAAGGTTTCTGTCTCACTGCTACTAGATATTTCCCACGCATTTATTTGTATCGCATCTAATGCATCGTTGTCAATGAGCTTCTTGGCTCGTCAACTGACTCCAGTGCCTCAAGCTGCTTTTTGGCAGCAAGTTTGACTCAATGTAGGAGCCAAAATTGAGGTTAGATGTTAGTTTGACATGGAGAAGCTCAGGTGGACACAATAACATTACATAAATCTCTACCATATTACAAAATTGTCCCCGATAATTGCTGGTGAATGAACTTGCACTCAAGGGGGGGGGGGGGGGGGGGTGATGTAAATAGCATACCTATACGAGCTCTTTTCTTATATTAGTTTTTTCCTTTGATTTTACTATGTTGTTTCTATTTAGTAAATAAAACAGAAACGCAATTGAGTCTAATTAATTCACATTCCTAAGTACTGATACAGCACTAAAGAACATTATTATATATATTTTGTAAATAAACTTTTAATGTATTCTATCTAAAGACTTTTGACTCAACAAGCATTTTTTCTAAATATATTTCACTTTTGGTAAATTTCTTGCTCCCATAACTACAAACGTCTGTTCCGCGATCATCTAGTTTACTCCCTTAGAAGTAGAATATAAATCCCTTTCTTTATTAGCATTCCTACGTTACAGTATGAATTGAAGTGGTGTGTGCTGATAGATCATTTTATATGTAAGAGTCTCAACTGATTATCCACACGTAGTCAACCTGCATCCCCTTCAAATAAACCTAATTACTAATTTTCAACGGAAGCTACTAAAAAAGATACATCGCTTCGCACATCTCAGGCGGTGTGCGAGGAGCCTGGCACTCGTCTCGCCTCGCTTGTCGTGTCCCGCGGCGACACGCGGCGACACGCGGCAACACGCGGCAACACGCGGCAACACGTCGACGTCTGACGACACTCCATAAACAACTACTTGATTACCTAAACGTAGCCCGAGATTCGAATCCTACAATGAGCTGGAGTTTTCGGTGAGTTTCGGCGGTTATACTTGAGAGCCAGGTTGCCTTTTAGGAATTAGTATTGCTAATGTTCATAAGCGACGGTAGTCACTTACCATCAGTGACCCACCTTATTAACTAACTACCGCAGGAAGTAACAAAGAGTGAGAATTATAGTTAGATGAGTGGGATGAGGAAGAGAAGAAGAAGAAGAGTGTAAGCCGCTATGTAAGTCCACCCCAAAGAAATTTAAATATAGGTATAAGTTTAAAGTCTTTGGTCCACCCTTATTAGAGCTAGTAGCTTTTTATGACGCAACCATTATTAGAAAGAAAACCATTATTCCGCAAAGGGTGAAAACGGAAACCCTATTACTAAGACAGAACAGCAATCGAGAAATTATTTGTTTCCATTTATTGCTACCCTATCGCTAGTGGCGCTAGTGTCCATGGGCAATGTGCATTCCGCGATAGGCGTGCGACAGTGACAATTTGCAACCGATCGCGTAGCGGTGGCTGTCACTTTGCTACTGCTGTCGCTACTGCTAACTTTCACGTACCTAATAGACCCGCCAAACACACAAACAATCCGTTCACTAATTAATAAATCCAGATGATTTCAACGCTCTTTTGTCGACAGATGTAGTTTAACAAACATCGGATCCACGCTCCACGCTCCACGCTCCACGCTCCACGCTCCATGCTCCACGCTCCACGATCCGCGCTCATTGTGCACCTTCGCGCCGTGTCCTTTCCTTTCCTACCAACAACACAATATTGCTCGTATTACAACCTGGCAGGGTTTAGTTTAGCTTGTTTTGTTTGCACGGGTGATGTTTATTATGGGAATAGAAGCGGGACAAGTTTTAATTAAGCCGCGCGAGGCGACGAGAGGCAAGGAGAGGCGAGGAGAGGTGAGGAGAGGTGAGGAGAGGGAGAGTGTCCCGCGAGGAGATGAACGAGTGCTTGTTGATTTCGTTTGGTGTCGCGATATTTTTCTGTGTGCAAAGGGCGATGGGCTCGTTTGACTGATAACATCGCCTGGGAAAATAATAAATGACGAAATACGAGTTTTATATAAAGTTCCTACTTTGATTTATTTAATGGCGGTTTATTTTTTTTTAGCAAGTTTTGAATCAATTAAAAGATCTCATTCAATCAAAGTTAAACATAAGACTTTCACATGGATTACGTGTTATAATGAGCTTATATTCAACGACTCCCAGCGGTTTCTAGTGGCTACCCATTGGCTCCCAGTGGCTCCCAGTGGCTCCCAGTGGCTCCCAGAGGTTCTCCGGCAACTCCCAGTGGCTTGTATGAATAGGATTTGAACCTACGATCCTTACTAAGGCATTTTACGTCTATACCACTAAGCTATTACTGCTTTAAAATATCCATAGACATTGACATATCTTTTATTCTTTTTTTATCAAACTATACTTTAGCATAATAGCAAAATACAATTTTACAATTATTCAGAGCTTACCATTGTTTGGTTTTAGGGCTGCGACACGTGGTCGCGACAGGTTTGCGGTTGCGTCGCGAATTACCGGTTATTTTAACCTTATTTTACAAATAACATAAATCTACATTATGTAGGACGGACAAATTGATATAACTTTGTCATTTTTACAGTGTGTGTATTTTATAAACTTATTACTAGGTATTTATCTATGAATTTGAGAATTTTTAGTACTGGCTAAGGTGACGATCGATATATTTCAATCTACTATCCGAACCGGTGCGCGGTGATAACCTCTGTAATTCGGCCGTCATAAGTGCCCTTCTTTCTGATTTTTTAAACGCTGGTTAGTGTCAAAGTCAAAACCATTTATTCAGTTTAGGCCCTAGAAGGTCACTTACGAAGGTCGAATTACAGAAGCCACCACCAGTTTGGTAGTCAGCCCTCAACTGAGAAGAACCGGCAAGAAACTCAGTGTTAGTAAACTATCTCATAAAGACAGCTTCGAGGAAACTCTCCGTCCCCCGCCGCGCGCCCTTCTCACGAGAGAGGTCTAGTCATTTGGAAAACTTTCAAATCCGATGAAGTGGTGTAACTAACGAACTTCCATTAAAATGTGAAAAGTACATTATAATGGAAGTTTAGGTTTATCTATTATGTATAAAAAGAAATGCGGCAACATTAATATGCCGCATCCTTGGGATCTGGATTAACTATAATAATAGTTTCTTAGAGACATCTTAGGGGCCTGGTTCTGAGGTGAACCAGACAATTATCTTCGCAAACATCCCCCCCTCTACACCGCCGCTCCCCCCACGATCCGCTTCACTCATTTATAATTCAGTTCAACCCCCTCCCTTGGTACTTACACAAAGTTTTGAATAAACTAGAAACCACTTCGGAGTTTTCACCAATGTAATGCCAATACGGTTTTTTTATAATCAATTATGTAAATCTGTTTCACATCTCTTTCTTACATGCATCAATGAAGAAGGATAGAAAATATTAAAATGCTGACAAATTAGTTTATGCCGATATCATTGCCTATTCACGATGAAAATTTTCTGACCTTTCCCAAATTTACATTTTATTTACAATACAAAATATACAAACTATAATATGTAAAATCTTCTTCGAGGCTGCCGCTGCTGTCGATCGGCAAGGTTCCCAGCAGGCTGGCAGCGTTTCCTGTTTGGATGACCAAGCTGATGTGTTGGCGGAAAAAGCTCCCCGCCCGCCGGTCACCCGAGGCAGAGATTTTTTTTTAAATTAAACACTGACCATTATGTTCTTTGTTAGAAAGAGATAATGTGAGATGAAATTAGTTCATTTTATAAACACCAGAGTTCGCACCGTCATCACAACATCATAAATCCCTTTAGTGTTCTGTAATATTATCTTAATACAAAATAATTGTTTACGGCTTATTGCCGCATTCCCTATTATTTTCGGTTTCTGGTATCTTTCTTATTCTTTGTTGTGTACAAACCGGTGCTAGCTTATATCGCCGCAAGACTAGCAAGCAACTTGCCATTCCACCCACTTGTCACTTGATAGGCAAGTTGCCTTCCTTTGCAGTAGACGAGATCAAACATTTTGATGCTGACATAACTAGACTAGATTCGATGACTGTGTATTTTGACGTTGGACGTTCCTTAATCAATACAAATGGAGTTTCTGTCAAGACAGATGGAACAACCGTTGCCTAGGGAATTGACATAAGTAATAGAGGCATTGCCAATGTGTTGTCAACCTTTACAATGGCTAGAAAGTCACGGTAGATACCATGATTCGCAACAACGCCCTGGTAGGCTTTTTATTTGAGAGTAGTAAACAAAAAGTATTATTAAAAAGGCCTTGTTACCTTGCAGATTCTTGCCGTCTCTTCTCAGTTGAAGACTGACTTCCGAACCGGTGATAACTACATTTTTGATCGTCATAAATGCCTTGTAATTCACAATTCAAACACACAACTTTATCAATCTCAGTATTCGTGGTGATCCAAATCAATTACAACATTTAAAGCAGAAATCCAATCACCTGGTATCTATTGAATATTTATGTTACCTAATAGGTATCTTTGGAAAAGCTTATTTACGGGAGCACGGGTAAAGGGCCGTCCACACCAGCCTGCAGACGCTCTCCGGCCGAGGCGAACGTTTAATCCACCGCAGCGTTATCAATAAGTCCGATGCAGACTCTTTCATTGCCCACCTTTATCGGGTTTTTGCTCGAGTTATTTCAAAAGAAAATGCTGTTGCAAATTTCTGTAAACCTTTTCTAGTTAAGATTAAATTCTGCGGAGCGCTTGACGTCATACTTCATATCGTTGTACTCGGCTTGGATACATAATAATATGTTTTTTTTTTTTTTTTTATGTCACAATTGACAACGAGACAGGCGGGTCACCTGATGGTAAGTGACAACCGTCGCCTATTAACATTGGCAATACCAGGGTATTGCTAATGTGTTGTACACCTATTCAATACCTTAAAGGCGAGCTGGCTCTCAAGTGCAATTGCCGGAACACACCAACAGGTGCTTGGCGACAGATTTTCAACTTGAGGGTGGTAGCCAGCCAGTCGAGTACTACAAAGTACCCTACCACAGTTCAATAACGCTTAGTGTTATTTGTACAATTTAAAATAACTAATTGTTACGTGTGTCTGTGTCTGAAGTTTATGTTATTTATTTATGCAAATATGTTTTGCGTAATTTACGAGAGTCACCTCAGTGGAGTGTTTGTAAGTTTTATTAGAGACCGGAGTTGTATTTTTATTTAGAAAAGAAATTCATGATAACATTCAGGAAGTCAAGTCAGCCTTCAACTGAGAAAAACCGGCAAGAAACTCAGCAAGGTTACATTTCTTAAATTTTCACCCGGGATAAAAAACGCATCCAAAATATGATGTAGGTGTCCATGTGCCAACTTTTATCAAAATCCGTTCAGTAGTTTTGCGTGAAAGAGCAACAAACATGTACACACCATAACAAACATATAAAACAAAGTCGGGCTAGTTTCACTGTTTGTTAACTATGTATAACTCGAGAACGACTGTAGCGATTTTTAATTATCTTTGATTTTTTTGAATATTAAAAATATCACAAAAAAAAATATGAAGAAAATTATTTTTGTCATACATTTTGTATAGAACGACTTTTTTGACAATGAGATATCTCAAGATCGGACTGACTCGAGTTTAGATTCACAACTGGACCGGTGGCGCTAGAATCGGGTTCTAATTATTTTTAATTTCCGGACAGGGCAACGCCTGCCGGTCCCACTAGTTTATAATAATAGTAAGATTTACACAAAACGGTTAGACGATCATCTGACGATCATCTGACGATCATCTGACGATCATCTGACGATCATCTGACGATCATCCGACGATCATCCGACGATCATCTGACGATCATCTGACGATCATCTGACGATCATCTGACGATCATCTGACGAACATCTGACGATCATCTGACGATCATCTGACGATCATCTGACGAACATCTGACGATCATCTGACGATCATCTGACGATCATCCGACGATCATCCGACGATCATCCGACGATCATCTGACGATCATCTGACGATCATCTGACGATCATCTGACGATCATCTGACGAACATCTGACGATCATCTGACGATCATCTGACGATCATCTGACGTATCACTCGCATTACATATCCTATTTAGCTAATAATCTTATTTAGGATTATTGGAGGACATTTCAGTGGGATTACGAGTACACGGTAATATCATCGATCGTGGCGCATTGAATTGCTTTTGAGCGCGACGCTGCATTACTATAATCCTGTAGAAATGTTCCACATGGTTCAGAGCGTATGATCCAGCTACATACGTGGCTCCACAGCTGAAAACATTGATATTATTGACATTATTATTTTATAGTTTTAGGTAAAAAGAATATTCCCTGCGGAGTTTCTTGTCGGAGTGTTTTCGGTGGTAGAGTCAATTGTGAACGTTCATATTTGCCTTACCAGAACCTGAACTGAATAAATGACGTTTTGATATTGAAAGGAGGTTCTCATTTTGTCTGTACTCGTATATTCTTTCTTATATTAGTTGTTATCGCATCGTTGATACTAATTTCTATATTATATTTAGACTATGTTTGTTTTGAAAAGGGTCATTGCTGAGTTGAGCTGAGTCGCCGGCTCTTCTCAGCAAACGCGACCTTCTACTTATTTGAATAAAAAATAGAATGTGATATAGTAAAGAAAGGCGATGATAGCTCAGTGGTAAGTGACGTCAGATACCGCGGCGAAGGTCGTGGGTTCGAATCCTTACAATGAGCTTGAGCTTTCGGTGAAGGAAAACATCGTGAGGAAACCACAGCACGGTGGTAGGGTACTTTGTAGTACTCGACTGGCTGGCTACCATCCTCAAGTTGAAAATCTGTCGCCAAGCACCCTGTTGGTGTGTTCCGGCAATTGCACTTGAGAGCCAGTTCGCCTTAATAAGGTGTACAACACATTAGCAATCCCCCGGTATTGCCAATGTCTATAGGCGACGGTAGTCACTTACCATCAGGTGACCCGCCTGCCTCGTTGTCACTTGTGACATAAAAAAAAAAAAAAAAGTAACAACGAGGTTTATTTTCTTACACTTGAGAGGTAATCTTAGCTTGTTGATCCCGAACTCAACTTTATCTTGATTTATAAATTCAACCCCGAAGGTATAAAATAGGGAACTGCAACTTAAGCCCCGGAGCATGAAGTTAATTTTCTACAAGCATACCAAAATCGCTCTCCGTAACATAAAATCCAATCAATAAATAAATGACGCTCACTTTTATATTCATCTTATTAAAGTAACACCAATAAACTCATCCAAGCTTGTTAAATACTTATTTTTGAAAGTCATTCCAGCCCGGTCGCCCCCTCGTACCTCGTACCTCGTACCTCGTCGCCCATCGCCCGTGTCCTGGGGCAGACGGTCCGTGCCCGCGCGCCCTCGGCTCGCCCGCGTTGCCCTAACACTAAACTTTACACTTTTGACACTTACCCAAGCTATTTATCTTGTAACAAGGAGGCGAGGCGTCTAACAACCTTTCAACTGTTTTATCAGATTCAACAGACTCTGTTCAATACCTATCTAGTTATCATTTAAAATGTCGTTTGTGGAATTTTATTTAATTTGTTATAATTGGCGACGGACCGATTGGCTTGGTTGTGGGTTTGATTCCAACTCAGAACAGTCAGTTGTGTGCATGAAAAGAAATAAAATAGGTATATGTAGTTTATCGGTTATCTGAATTCCATAGTACAAGCTCAGCTATTTTAAGATCAGATGTAAAGAATGTCCCTAGATATAGCGAAGCAAAATATTACTGAATAATCACAAAGTCTCAGGAAAAAGAAATGCTACAAAATTTAAATTTAGATAGATTCCTAAAAGGGAAGTAGGCACGTATCCGTTAACAAAAGGTTCTTTCGGAAAGGGCGGGTGAAACGTTGGAGGGAAATTAGTTATTACACGTATATAAAGTGAAACCTTTATTTTTTATTATTATTTTTTTTTTGGTAGTGGTAGGTAAGTAGGTGCATTCACCTCCCTCACGCCTCACGCCTCACTACAACACATACGTATTGTAACATAAAACATATAATAGGTATTACACGCATTAATGCAGTTAGTAACAAGGGTGGTAGGTAAGTAGGTGCATTCACCTCCCTCACGCCTCACGCCTCACTACAACACATACGTATTGTAACATAAAACATATAATAGGTATTACACGCATTAATGCAGTTAGTAACAAGGGTGGTAGGTAAGTAGGTGCATTCACCTCCCTCACGCCTCACGCCTCACGCCTCACTACAACACATACGTATTGTAACATAAAACATATAATAGGTATTACACGCATTAATGCAGTTAGTAACAAGGGTGGTAGGTAAGTAGGTGCATTCACCTCCCTCACGCCTCACGCCTCACTACAACACATACGTATTGTAACATAAAACATATAATAGGTATTACACGCATTAATGCAGTTAGTAACAAGGGTGGTAGGTAAGTAGGTGCATTCACCTCCCTCACGCCTCACGCCTCACTACAACACATACGTATTGTAACATAAAACATATAATAGGTATTACACGCATTAATGCAGTTAGTAACAAGGGTGGTAGGTAAGTAGGTGCATTCACCTCCCTCACGCCTCACACCTCACTACAACACATACGTATTGTAACATAAAACATATAATAGGTATTACACGCATTAATGCAGTTAGTAACAAGGGTGGTAGGTAAGTAGGTGCATTCACCTCCCTCACGCCTCACGCCTCACTACAACACATACGTATTGTAACATAAAACATATAATAGGTATTACACGCATTAATGCAGTTAGTAACAAGGGTGGTAGGTAAGTAGGTGCATTCACCTCCCTCACGCCTCACGCCTCACGCCTCACTACAACACATACGTATTGTAACATAAAACATATAATAGGTATTACACGCATTAATGCAGTTAGTAACAAGGGTGGTAGGTAAGTAGGTGCATTCACCTCCCTCACGCCTCACGCCTCACTACAACACATACGTATTGTAACATAAAACATATAATAGGTATTACACGCATTAATGCAGTTAGTAACAAGGGTGGTAGGTAAGTAGGTGCATTCACCTCCCTCACGCCTCACGCCTCACGCCTCACTACAACACATACGTATTGTAACATAAAACATATAATAGGTATTACACGCATTAATGCAGTTAGTAACAAGGGTGGTAGGTAAGTAGGTGCATTCACCTCCCTCACGCCTCACACCTCACTACAACACATACGTATTGTAACATAAAACATATAGTAGGTACCAATCAACGCTCATTAAATGGAACACAGAAATATATGGTTGTAGTAGCTTCCCCCCCACCCTGGCGTAGTGTAAATATTGAAAATGTATTTTTGAAAATGTAAATAATTTAAAAACACACTACACAAAAAATATTTGCGTTGCTGAGTTTGAAATTGAAGTTTTGATTTAGATTTAGAATGCCGGTGAATTTATCCTCTATACTCTCTGTTGATAAAGAGCGAGATCGATGGCTCGCTCCCCTCTCCCTCCCGCTGTACCCCCCCCGCCCCGCGGCTGTGACGTCACGCGCCCTAGACGCGAGGGTATTGCGAGGATTATCTGACGAACGAGCGCCGAGCGCCGAGCGGTATTACACACACACACCACACCTCAAGCCTTATAGTCCGGGAGGTAGCGTTGCAAATACTAGAGTCATAGTATACCGGCTGATGTTGTCATCGAATGACTAATAAATGAACTGATTGTCAGCTGCTTAAGTAGCGGTGGGTGTACGAGTAGGTGTGAGAAGTTGTGAAAGGGGTAAAAATAAAAAAAGTTATAGTACACCGGCAGTTTTTTCGACTTGGTTCGCCTTTAAGTGCACCCAAAGGCGTCGGCTGACAACTGACTGCAGTCGACGACGACAAAAATATGATAGTCGCTGTGATATTTGAAAACAAAATACATGGTAGGGGGGTGTTAGGTTTTTTTCGTTACGGAATTTCTTGATTCGGTCGCCGCGCTCAAAACTCGCGATAAAAGCTATACAATAGCTTAAAAAGTTTAAGTCGGTATACTATTACTTTTTTATTTTTACCACTTTCGCAACCAATCCCACACCCACCGCAAGTGTGATAGCCCACGCTTGCTTCACCTATTAGTAATTCTAGTTCTATTGAAAAAGGTGGCAATCGATCAGCGTATAATCACTACCTAAAATGCAATGCTACCTCCCGGACTATTAGTCATATCAACGAGTACTTTTATACAATTACCATTTTTAATAAAATAATAACCCTATCTTGGCTGTAGTTGGATATCATTTTTAAGGAACCACTATTTTGTTATTTGTATAAATTAACAGATTTTAAAAAAAATAAGATGTTTATTTTTGACGTCCGTCTTACGTGATCTACGAAACAGAAGACACAAATAATGTTGTACCAACTGACGTAAACATTCTTCGTCCGATTGCTTTTTCGACAAAAATATAAGGAAACAAGTGGATTAGACGCAGTAAACAACAGCTGTTACCTCTCATAACCACTCTATAACACACACACACACACACACACACACACACACACACACACACACACACACACACACACACACACACACACACACACACACACACACACACATACAACCATGACAAAAGTGATCCAAGTGACGGCGCGCGATTCCGCTGCAGCACAAATAAGAAAATGAAAAATTACATAATTTCACCCCGACCAGTGATATGTAAAACGTAGATATGCGAAATTATTCCGTGAAATAGTACTGTTCATTAGGTACATACGAACGCTAGTAGAGTTACTAGTTACTAGGTTTTTAAGAACAAATATTTTGTGTTTCGACCATGGATCAATTTTTTATTATCTTATATTGTTCTTTCCAGTGATTCAGTGTCATTTTGTAATTATTACGAAATAAAATGTTTATCTCCAAATATACTTAATGAAAAATTCATAGATCACATGATGAGGAATTATTTTTGCTTATATTTGTATAAATTCAATTATGTCTTTACCAGCTCATTGATAATATTTTTATGATTAATTATGATACTGCAGGATTTCCATATGATAAGCCTAACAAGACTAGAGGGTTCTAAATCATTTGAATTGAAACAGTTTGCTATCTGAATAAAATAAATAATAAAAATGTATTATTATATATTATAAGATCGCTTATCCAGCCATGTTTACATCAATGTCGCAGTCGAGCAAAGTTTCCAACGGATATAAATGTGGGCGCAGCATTGATGCTACGCTCCAAATTGCATCGTAGACGTTTCGTAGTGCCGTAGCACCGTAGCACCGTAGCACCGTAGTAAGAGAGTAATCGTAGCGCAAACAATTTGCTACAAAATGCTTGCTTGTTAATTTTATTGCTTACTTGAGAATTTATTTTGTATTTTAATGTTGTTGTTGTAAAGTATATTTTTGTATACTTGTGATGTTATTATCGATGCGTATTAGAATACACATTTCAAAATAACATTTCAGTGACCGAGAATACTGGAATAGTGTCAAATGATTATAATATTATGATGTAATCCTTGTAGTTAGTTTAGGCACATAAGTAAATTTGGAAGGGTCCAAATGGTCCAATTGGTCCGCCCTTCAGGGCTTTGGGATTATATTTGTCATAGTGAAGCGTCCGTTGAATTTACGCAAATGATCTATTCATAGTGCTGCCGAATGAATAATAACTTTATGTGTTACAAGTTGAGTAACTCTGTCCCCTTAACATCAATTATAATGATTATGATAAAATAATTAGAATGTGAAATCACACGTAGAATAATATTAAGAGTAGAGTTGCATATTGATAATTAAGGTGTAAGCAATGATATCAGTCTAGTCTTTTTTTTTTTTTTTATATTCGATAGGCTTGTGTTTGACCACAATCTCACCATGGTAAGTGATGATGTGGCCGAAGATGGTAAGCACATAAAGCCTAGATGGGAACTGGCTCTCAAGTGCAGCTGTCGGAACACACCGATAGGTGTTTGGCGACAGATTTTCAACTTGAGGGTGGTAGCCAGCCAGTCGGGTACTACAAAGTACCCTACCACCGTGCTATGGTTTCCTCACGATGTTTTCCTTCACCGAAAGCTCAAGCTCATTGTAAGGATTCGAACCCACGACCTTCGCCGCGGTATCTGACGTCACTTACCACTGAGCTATCATCGCCTTTCTTTACTATATCACATTCTATTTTTTATTCAAATAAGTAGTAGGTCGCGTTTGCTGAGAAGAGCCGGCGACTCAGCTCAACTCAGCAAAACCCTTTTCAAAACAAACATAGTCTAAATATAATATAGAAATTAGTATCAACGATGCGATAACAACTAATATAAGAAAGAATATACGAGTACAGACAAAATGAGAATCAGCACGATCAATACTATCGACAGCTCTCCATAAACTATATTGATTCGATAGTATCGATAGTATTGCAAAAACCATTATTTTTAATCAAAAACTGTCGATAGCATCGATTGATTTACACTATCGAAAAATCACAGGCTTTCGGATTTTATCTTTCGTTTCTACTGATACAAAATTATACTATCGATAGTACTATAGATAATCCTGAATAGTTATCGAGGTCAACTATCGATAGTTCTGCAACACTAATAGAGAGAGGACATTCGAAAAGCTATGCTATCTTAAAATAGCTCATAAGTACTTAATTAGTAGATATATATAACGTCAAAAGAAGCAAAGTCTATACGCCACATCAGCAGATTGGCGACGAAATGCTGAAATTAACTTTTAATCGCTATTTAATATTTGTTACAAGTATGATGCAAAGGCAGACGTGTTACCTGATGGTAAGTGACTACCGTCAAAAAGAACAGAAGGTTAAATGGGTTTCAAGTGCAACTACTGGAACACTGGTCTATAACATTGCAGGAATAATCCTCTTAATCAGGTTATTTTACATTTATATTACGGGTCAGTTTTATTATAATACATATGAAGGAAAACAGACTCTCAACAGATACAGTGACATGATATGAACACGGCTCTGGGAGTGGGGGGGGGGAGGCCCGCGATGCTATCTCTCATAACAAATGGTCAGGATTGCGGCACTACATACTCTCTGCACTACATACATATTTCTGGTCCATTACAAATGTTCGTGCGACCGACGACTAACAACATCCAGATTAAGTTCGATATTTCTGTTACCAATATCATTTTTGTTTTTTACAAGCTCCACAGTTTCACCCGCGTTTCCATGGGATCTTATCTTTTCCCGGGACAAAGTATAGAATATTCATCAGGGATAATGTAGCTTTCTAATGGTGAAAGAATTTTTCTAATCGGTCCAGTAGTTTCCGAGCCTATTCAATGCAAACAAACTATCAAATCTTTCCTCTTTATAATATTAGTATAGAAGTGACAACCCTGCAGGCGGGTGACCTGATGGTAAGTAACTACCATCGCCTATAGACATTAGCAGTACCAGCGGGATTACCAATGTGTTGTGCTCCTTATTACAATGCCTTCAAGGCAACTGATGTTTTCCTTCACAGAAAGCTCAAGTTCATTGTAGGATTCGAACCCACGACCTTCGCCGCGGTATCTGACGTCACTATCATCTGCAGAAAAAATGCCTTTCTGAGTTTCTTGCCGGAGTGTTCTCAGTTTAAGTGTATTCTGAACCAGTGGTAGAGTCAATTCTAACGTTCATAAGTGCCTTACCACACACCACACACCACACACCACACACCACACACCACACACCACACACCACACACCACACACCACACACCACACACCACACACCACACACCACACACCACACACCACACACCACACACCACACACCACACACCACACACCACACACCACACACCACACACCACACACCACACACCACACACCACACACCACACACCACACACCACACACCACACACCACACACCACACACCACACACCACACACCACACACCACACACCACACACCACACACCACACACCACACACCACACACCACACACCACACACCACACACCACACACCTTTAGTCCGTGCCCAACTACAGCAACTACCAAATAATGTTTTTGAGTATCGTAAGTTATAATAAGAATATATTCACAAATTGGCAGCGACGCGACGGCTTTAAAATTACTCGTCCGTAACTAAGCTACGCTTAACCGTCCGACGCACTTCAATGCAATTTGCACTGTATTGACATTTTGAAATAACGCATCAAATGGTCGTTTGGTTTTGTTTATGTTTTCATGTAGTTTGTTATAGAGTTTATTTTGCAATGACTGAATAACCGAATGTTATTTTAAATATAAAAAAATGCAATAGTGGAACATCATCTCCCTACTCTTTCAGCTTAAAAAATATATTTTTTTACAAACATTTATGAATAGTTTGACTCTAACTCACGTTTAAAATTGTTGTTTTTGCTGAGAAAGTCGGCAACAAACCCAGCAATTGGAAACAACATGGATTTATCACATAAAGTTTGTGTCACATGTAGTCCCAAAAATATTTCTTTTTTTAAGAATATCATATCATTTGTAATAATAATATCTCGTGTTTAAAGATAGACGGTGAGATATTATTATAATGGTCCCTTCGCACCCTCACTCATGTCATGGACAATGTATTGGTGTTTACCCAGGCAGGTCCGAAGCTGCCCTTTACGAGTTAATTCCGTCAGAGACTCGGCTCATATTAATATAGCCTCTCACGGGCCACTGACCGAATAAAGTTCACTATAAAAATACACCTCTCGATAATTGACCGCCTGACTGGCGCGGCGAGCGACCGTGCGTTGACCGTGCGGCGACCGTGCGGCGACCGTGCGGCGGCCGTGCGGCGGTCCAGTGTTATTTTGATGAGGATGCATTTAAAATTATATTTTTACTAGGTGTTCGTCGCGTTGCATTGCTACTTAAAGATTTTATTGTAGATATATTTTGAATGCCTGATTTATTCAATGAATGCCTGCCAGGCATCTGCATCCCAAGGATAGTACTTTTGTAAATTAAAATTTATTTAATTTATTTAATATTTTTACCCACGACGGAACGGAGACGGTACGAGTCTATGCGTTTGGGGTGAGAGGACGTTTGTTTGTGCAAATCAATGTTGCCATTTATCTCCAAAACTACACATTTACTAAACATACAAACTACTAAATAAGCCTTTAAAGCATTGCAATAAGGTGTACAACACATTGACAATCCCCTTGGTATTGCTAATGTTTATAGGCGACGGTAGTCACTTACCACCAGGTGACCCGTCAGCTTCGTTGTCACTTGTGGTATAGAAAGAATCGTAAAGTAACGATAACAATTGTTAATATTCATCTTGTCTAGGTTCTAAAGTAATTTTACCTAAAATAAGTGCTTCAATACGGACGCAGAGGGCGCGGTCGGAGTCGATCTCAGTTTAATAATGTTAGTTCCCAATATATACGAGTTTAAATAAGCGATGAGCGGTATTTGTGGATACCTCCTCCACTCCACCACCACTCCACCTCCACGCCACCACCACTCTTTAGTGAACCAGAAACGTCCATACTAATGTTTATTTGTGTGTTTGAGTGCGGAGAGTGGAGAGTGGAGAGTGGAGAGTGGAGAGTGGAGAGTGGAGAGTGGAGAGTGGAGAGTCCGGCTGGAGAGACAGAGTGATTTTGGTTAGATATTGAGCTAAATACTGCGGATAGTCTAAATTGGTTAGTTTTATATCATTGTCTATAATCCAAAAGAACAAAACACAACCAACATCAATCAGTACGTACATTTGAGTATTTTGAGTAAGACGCATATACTGTTCCTCCTCTATCTTGGCAACAGTCTGTCACTGAAAGTAGGGCATCGAGTGTGGTGGTTTTCAGAGCAGTGGGTGATCTGATCGGTTCAGCATGTCGCTTCTTCCTTTAGGTCGTTTCTGTTTGCATGTGACCATCAGTTTTTCCAGGTTTCCGCCATCATACCTGGTTATATGACCGAAATAATCCAAGATGTTTCGTAGACAAGTACCTAGTGGAGAGTCTCGTTTGGATTTTGAGCTCATTCAGAATCTGTATTTATAGATACATTTTTAAATATAAATATATAATTACGCCCAATACAATATTTTCGTGTACACAAATGTATGTCCTAGACGGGAATCGCACCCACTACCTGTGACCAACTGGCAACCGGCCCATCGAAATACTACTACACGTTCTCGTGAGATTGGTAACATTCAGAACAAATCAGGAGACAGAGTACCTAAACGTTGCCTCTAACGCAATATTAACTATAACTAGTCCCTGGTCCCTGGTCCCTGGTCCCTGGTCCCTGGTCCCTGCTCTCTCTCTGCTCATTTGAATAAATTATACAAACAAGTACCTATGGGACCCGCATTAGTGGCGTAGACAAGTGAACTCCTCTATACACTGTTGTTTATGGTAGGCCCAATTACCCCCTAATGTTTACAATTGTCTATGCTACATCCTCAGACCAAATAAAAAACGGTAGACAGAGCCCTGCGCACTTAAAGTGAAGCACAGTAAAGGAAGCCTTTGAAAAGGGATTCCGATCTCGTTCCAGTGCGACGCGAGTGACGCGAGTGACGCGAGTGACGCGAGTGACGCGAGTGACGCGGGATAACGTAGGTACGCACAAGTCACGCACACCAGTTCGTGCACGATGCTTCACTTCATTGGAGACTATTGTTTACGTACGCTCCTTCTACCTTTTATTTGTTCGGTGGTTACATCATGGTATAATAATTAAATGACTTTTTGGCGGGAACTTGCGAAGTGACGTTGTGTTTTCGTTTTATTTTCATTAAATTCGTGTATTTTGAGTTTTATTGAATAATTTCGGTGATATTTTGTCCAATAAAGATCAATCTAAGTGCACAAGTGAAGTGAAATGAAATGAATGCGTGTATCGTGACTTTCCAGGTTGTCCCAAAAAGTCCATGAAATGTTTTAGTGGAATAGCCACCAATTTCACTAAAATTAGACCGGACTTGTACGGACGAGGACTAGACTTTACAGTGAAAGTGACAATAAAACGTGACTAAACATAAAATATGAATATTTAAAATAAAGAAATGGCTTAAAGGTCTCGATACCAGGCCAAAAATCTTAAAAAAAAAAAAAAATTAAATAGCTATTTATACTTATAAATAGCTATTTAATTAATATCTCTAGTGTTCACGTTCACGTGAATAACGTCACAATTTGATTATGAGTATGAATGTATAATATTATCATGTGCAGTCATGATAAGAATGAAAAGGTTCGTCACCTTAGAGTCGCTTTTCGCTTGCACTAGCACCTACTGCAAGAATTAATTATGATATTTTGCAATGA
Source organism: Ochropacha duplaris (assembly GCA_951361185.1). Classification (NCBI taxonomy): domain Eukaryota; kingdom Metazoa; phylum Arthropoda; class Insecta; order Lepidoptera; family Drepanidae; genus Ochropacha; species Ochropacha duplaris. The sequence continues at coordinate 121,700 of OX592702.1, read as the reverse complement.
TCACATTGACCGCTTGACAATAGTTTTAACTGAAATAATAATGGCAGGTTGAACCAACAAGAAGGTTTTAGTTTATCAAAAATAATAATCTTAAGTTAATAGTCAAACAACTTTGATCTGAATAATTTTGAGCTTTATTAACGAACAGTTAAACATCATTTTCTCTAACTCGAGTCTATTCTGTAACATAGTTTCAAAAGGTAATATGTGCTCGCGATACGTTGAACGAATCAATTTTAAAATCGACGAACATTTTAATTCCGTCACTGTACATAATAATGTTTCCAAAACACGATTGCTTAAAAGTCACATTTAAAAATGTATTTTGTTATGTATAATGCGAGCGGAATATACAGACTATGTGTTCAGCTGTTGTTTATAACAACGTAACGAGATTCAAGTGAAAACAGCGGCAATATCTGTTCAGTTTTGTTTCAACTATGAGACGCTCGGTAAAGGGTGAAGTTTGCTCAAATTGTTATAAGAGAGGAGAAAACCGCGAGCGGAGACGCGCTCGTTAGCTAATACCTAATTGCCGACAAGGGGTGGGGTGCTTACAATAGATACACCCTTTTAACTTTATCTGTAAAATTACTTCGTAAACTTTTTATAATGGTGGATAATATAACATTTTCCAGTGATAGCACGCACACGCACACGCACAGCACAGAGGTGGCGCGAGGTGGCGGTCGCTGGGCGAGTGGCTATAAAAACATGAATAATGTACGGTGGAGCGGGCGACGCGGGCGACGCGGGCGACGCGGGCGGCGCGAGTCTCTCAAAAGGTTAAAATTAATTAAACTTGCAAATTAAATTATAACGCGGGTCGCGCTCGCCCCGGCCCCGGCCCCGGCTCCGGCCCCGGCCCTGGTAGCGGCGCGGCGTGGATTATTGTGTTCACGGACGACAAATTTGATTTCAGTCTGATAGTTAATTGGATGTGGAGGTAACTTTACCATTTCGCGTGTGCGCTGTGCGGTGTGCGCTGTGCAGTGTGCGCTGTGCGGTGTGCGCTGTGCGCTGTGCGCTGTGCGCTGTGCGGTGTGCGCTGTGCGGTGTGCGCTGTGCGCTGTGCGGTGTGCGCTGTGCGGTGTGCGCTGTGCGCTGTGCGGTGTGCGCTGTGCGGTGTGCGCTGTAGCGGCAACATTACGCACTCGCGGAGGTCTACCATGTACTTACTTTTATAATTGTTTTTTTTTGTCAAATGTAGTTTATATAGATCCGTTGAAGGTAGCGCAATGATTTTCGTGTGTTGAACAAGGCAAGTTCGTTGCCCTAAAAAGAAATGTTTGTGTATAAGAAGTTTAGTTGTAACTTTCTATCGCTATTAGATAATGTTGACGTACTAGGAACTTATCTAATAACGTTGTCAGTACATTACAGTACAGTACAGTACAGTACAGTACAGTACAGTACAGTACAGTACAGTACAGTACAGTACAGTACAGTACAGTACAGTACAGTACAGTACAGTACAGTACAGTACAGTACAGTACAGTACAGTACAGTACAGTACAGTACAGTACAGTACAGTACAGTACAGTACAGTACAGTACAGTACAGTACAGTACAGTACAGTACAGTACAGTACAGTACAGTACAGTACAGTACAGTACAGTACAGTACAGTACAGTACAGTACAGTACAGTACAGTACAGTACAGTACAGTACAGTACAGTACAGTACAGTACAGTACAGTACAGTACAGTACAGTACAGTACAGTACAGTACAGTACAGTACAGTACAGTACAGTACAGTACAGTACAGTACAGTACAGTACAGTACAGTACAGTACAGTACAGTACAGTACAGTACAGTACAGTACAGTACAGTACAGTACAGTACAGTACAGTACAGTACAGTACAGTACAGTACAGTACAGTACAGTACATTACAGTGGGCGTGAGGAAATATGTTGATTATTTTTGATATTTATTTAACTACTAACAGTAATAATGCCGGTCACGGTTATTATCTTTTGTCCGACGAGATTGAAGAAGGTTATAGGTCTGAAGGGTTATCATAGTAAAATTAGATTTTTAAGCGATGATTATTCAGTGGTAGTGACATCAAATGCTGGTCGTGGGATCGAATACTACAATGAGCTTGAGCTTTCAATGAATACGAAGATATACTTTATTTTTATGATCAATCAATACAATATTTCGTTCGAAGGTATCTGAGTTCCAAAGTCCACAATTAACATATTAAAATATTTGGGACTCTTTGATGGCCACCGTTGAATACATATAAGTTTTTAAAATAAACAAGATCAGATATATGTTTATCGTCTACTGGCTAGATTTCCTTAGATAAGGGTCGGCGCAGTGCCGCAGTTATTGGCGAGTGCATGCGCTATCAGGACCGTGGTAGTAGGAGCGACACACTCGGCACAACCAGAGAGTGCTGGCTTCTCTTAGTAATGGATTACTAATACGTGTATCGATCCCTTGATGATTTCCTTAGATAAGGGTCGGCGCAGTGCCGCAGTTATTGGCGAGTGCATGCGCTATCAGGACCGTGGTAGTAGGAGCGACACACTCGGCACAACCAGAGAGTGCTGGCTTCTCTTAGTAATGGATTACTAATACGTGTATCGATCCCTTGATGATTTCCTTAGATAAGGGTCGGCGCAGTGCCGCAGTTATTGGCGAGTGCATGCGCTATCAGGACCGTGGTAGTAGGAGCGACACACTCGGCACAACCAGAGAGTGCTGGCTTCTCTTAGTAATGGATTACTAATACGTGTATCGATCCCTTGATGATTTCCTTAGATAAGGGTCGGCGCAGTGCCGCAGTTATTGGCGAGTGCATGCGCTATCAGGACCGTGGTAGTAGGAGCGACACACTCGGCACAACCAGAGAGTGCTGGCTTCTCTTAGTAATGGATTACTAATACGTGTATCGATCCCTTGATGATTTCCTTAGATAAGGGTCGGCGCAGTGCCGCAGTTATTGGCGAGTGCATGCGCTATCAGGACCGTGGTAGTAGGAGCGACACACTCGGCACAACCAGAGAGTGCTGGCTTCTCTTAGTAATGGATTACTAATACGTGTATCGATCCCTTGATGATTTTCCAATCCATTTTCTATGAATTTCACTACAAGATGATACTCCGATGGTCGATTAGAATTTCCAGTGTACGACATCCTAACTAACCATTGCACATAACGACATCCACCTTCATTGAGAAAGTTCCGCACTTCACACTCGGCTTCATACCAGCCTACGTTGAGGGCCTGGAAGCCCTTGTTGCGGTTCACGCGAGGACTCTGCGGCGACAGGTTGAACCAGGCTGCCGGCCCTGAGAATTGTGATGCGACCAAATGGCCCCGCTCGTCCCCAGGTTCTGCAGCCTCCGTGAAATAATCGTTTATGGGTCCGTATCTGGGGAAATTGAGTCGCCCTTTATTATTGATATGATGTGGATGGATCTGTGCCGCGATATAATCAACGCGTTCATGCAATCCTGCTCCATAGCTCGTGTCGAAGCTCATGATCGGTGAACTGTTGCCATCTGGATCGACCGCGTAATGTTTCGCGCTCACACCACTAACAACCGTTACAAATACACAGTAACCTATGAATTGCATCTCTACGTCTCCTCACCCGACTGGTGACTGGTGACTGGTGACTGGTGACTGGTGACTGGTGACTGGTGACTGGTGACTGGTGACTGGTGACTGTTCTACAGAACGAGCATCGTGCAATATATATAATCACTCTATTATCAATGTACGCTAGGTCAGGTCACAGAAGTTATCTGTTAAGTCAATTTCCGCCATTAATTGACAAATAGAAAAACCCATGTGATTTAATCTTACTCAATTAGTAATAATGTTCGCTATTTTCGAGTATTTGTTAGGTATTTTTTCTTGAATATAGGCATCCTCCCAATGAGGGCTAACGTTTTTGTGCTCACCAGTTGGTGCCATTTGCGAATAAGGTCCTGAAGTACGTAAAATTGTAACGTAACATGCTGCAGCGAGCGCACTCCCGTTTTGTTAGGAAAAAAGGGCCGTCCAAATGACATAAGTTTCCAAAAGACAAAACTATCTCAAAGCATTGACATTCTTTGACCCGTAACTTACCTATATTAGCCATAATCAAACTCAGGTATTTCTAAATATTCACAACATTATTCTAATTAGACATAAACCCGCGAAGCTTACCCACAATTAGTGACATTTGACATTTCAGAAACCCCACGCTACACTAGCGCCTCTAGCGGCGAATTCATACGCGATAGCCCCCATTGTATTCTCTTGGGTCTAATAGAGTTTATCATCGTGGGACAAAGGTAATAACGGCTGGAGCTATGTATAAATGCTTATCTTACAGTCAATTCGACGATAGTGTTATTAGATAGGGAAAACATTTGACAACGGATAAAAACCGGTCAAGTGCGAGTCGGACTCGCGAACCGAGGGTTCCGTCATGGAGTGTCAAGGATGTTTTTCAATTTTTTTTCGATAACGTTTTCGATTTCCTCATTTGAGGTAGGTGCCAATTAAGCAAGCACACATTTTACCACTTTGGAAGTGTCTCTCGCGTAAACTATTCAGTTTATAAAAAAATGATGTTAGAAACCTCAATATCATTTTTAAAAACCTATCCATAAATATCCCACACGTCCCATACGTTATGTACGTATTGTTGAAAAAAAAATTTTTGGATTTCAGTTTTAAGTATGGAGAAGTTGGAGAACCCACAAAATTTGTTGTTTTTTTTTCTATTTTTGTGTGAAAATCTTAATGCGGTTCACAAAATACATCTACTTACCAAGTTTCAACAGTATAGTTCTTACAGTTTCGGAAATAAGTGGCTGTGACATACGGACGGACAGACAGACATGACGAATCTATAAGGGTCTCTTTTTTTGCCATTTGGTCACGGAACCCTAAACATTGATAGTTCAAACACAGCAATTTAGTTTAAATGTACCCGGCTTATTGATTGCCCACTCACCTAGCCTGCAGCCGGCCCTGCCCAGCCCAGTCCTAGCGCCGGCCCTGCCCTACCTTAGTGCCGGCTCCTGCTCTTCAAGCATAAATAGCAACTGTTCTAGTTTCCAATCCAGTTAACCAAGCGTTTTTAAGTAGGTTAGGTATTTATCTAGACCCACGTGACACCTCAGTGCGCCCACGGCCCACCTAAGGGCGACGGATCAGTCAGCAGTTTGTAAACATGCATCATTTCAACAAACTTGCAACTTTGCATATCAAATAAAACTCGAAAATAGTGAACTTTAATATTCCAAAATCTCGCAATATCTTTAAAAGATTTAATCTTCCACGACTTTTTATCTTTCCATCTTTTTTTGACGCAAGAGTTTTCTAATCCGAAGGGCGAAGGGAAGCAAACATTATTAATGGATTTTTTGGTTGAGTACAATAGCGAACGCCACCGGAACCGGAAACGCTGTATCAGCGATGAGGGCTCTAGAATGGTCATGGTATCGATATCGATAAAATACTTGGTCCTTGCATTGCACAGTGCACACCGGCCAGTGCACACCGGCCAGTGCACACCGGCTAGAAGCCGCTAAACATCTCATTGTATAACTGCGGCACTAAGATTAGTCCCTGTAAAGACTTCTTCATAAGAATGATTGAATAATGTCAGCTGATACTTATTGAAGTATTTGTTAATGTTCTGTACAGAGCACTGTAGCGAACTAATCGTTCGGTGTAAATGACGAAACAAAACATGAACAAAGCTTTTGTTGCGACTTTGTGAATAAATTACAATACTTACTTACTTACACTGTCTACGTACAACAACATCTTCCATTACGAGTATCCCTCGATAATACCTGATTATTTGTTCATAATGCTTGTTTTATCTCATTCTTGTTTATTTGTGAAGTCATTCATTACTAAATTGTTTACAAGAGTAACGCCGGTTGCCATGATTCCATGACTGTATGTGTATGTGTATGTGTACGTGTACGTGTACGTGTACGTGTACGTGTACGTGTACGTGTACGTGTACGTGTACGTGTACGTGTACGTGTACGTGTACGTGTACGTGTACGTGTACGTGTACGTGTACGTGTACGTGTACGTGTACGTGTACGTGTACGTGTACGTGTACGTGTACGTGTACGTGTACGTGTACGTGTACGTGTACGTAGACGTAGACGTAGACGTGTATGTGTATGTGGGTAGGGGTAGACCAGCTAGTAAAAGTTTGAAGCTTGAACCTGAAGGTGCTCGTGGGAAGCAACCTTGTTAATAAAAAAACCGGTCAAATGAGAGTCGGACTCACGCTTGAAAAGTGCTCTAAAACTATTAAATAAGTGAAGCTGAAAGCTTTTGTAAAGTTTGAATAGCACTAACATTATGGATAAGTAGTCTTTGATAACTATCGTTTTAACCACACATCAGTGTTCAACGACCAGCGGCCTGAACCCGCCGACTGTAGCCGACTGTAGCCGACTGTAGCCGACTGTAGCCGAGACAAGACATGTGGTTACCGAATATTCAACAATTTAAAATTAACAAAATACACTGTTGTTATTGCTTTTATATCCGCGACTGAACCAAGTAAAAGCTAGTTTATGTGAGTGAATTAAAAATGAATGACATTGAAATCAAATGTACCTCTGTATCCCTTCAAACTTAAAACACTTCAATAAGAATCAAATTGAACGAACAACAAAAGATTCCATTCGATTGAACGCGATGTGATAACCATCCTTATAGGTGTTCCGCATCTGTCCCACACCACACACCACACACCACACACCACACACCACACACCACACACCACACACCACACACCACACACCACACACCACACACCACACACCACACACCACACACCACACACCACACACCACACACCACACACCACACACCACACACCACACACCACACGCCTGTACTGACCTGTCTCACACGACCGTACCGCAATACCATGCAACCATTGCCTGTTTTATTCAGCACAATAAAATTGTTGTAGGTTTGAAGCGGCCATGGAATTTCAATAGGCAGTAGTATCGGGTAGACGTGATGAATAGGACCGTACCCGGTGGGCTGTATGCAGCCTCTGATTAATATGACGCGGTTCCAGCAGGCAGCGGCCTTTGTTTGTTCGCTCGCATCCTCTCAGTGCTCTCAGCTCGTTTATAAATGGCCCCTCGCCTATATGTTGGTTGGGTGGGTGGGTGTTGCCACTTACCATCGCGAGGATGACCTATTTATTAACACAATATACCTAACTACTTGCGAGTTACGCCTGTTGTAATGAGATGGCGCCTGATGGCGATATGTGATGTCATTTACTTGAATCACTAATACACTCCAAGTAATGTTTCGGCTTGTTGGAGTGTTTTGTTTTATACTTGTATGGTTACACCAACATTCGCTTTACAATTATTCATTATAAATAAATAAAGAGAAGGTTAACGTGACCCAGTATTCTTGGGTCGCATTTTAAAATGTTTCAAGTGTCCACAAACGCTCGGCTTCGAGTTATTTGCGGCCGCAGTCGGCTCTCAAGTGCCGCTGTAATTAATGTCATAAATACTGGCTGTTTTTTCCTTCGCTGCGGAACGGGACTTAAAAATAGTTTACATAAGCCGCGGGCTGTACATTATAACCTGTGATCAATCAAAGTGAAAATTGCGTTTCTACAATTATCTACGCTTTGAACCAAACGCACACAGTGGTGAGGGCATTGGATGATTGATAATATTAGCCTCAAGATCTGCAACTCATTGGCAATCTCCTTGCGACGGTGACCATCTTACCATCAGATGAATTGTCTGCTTCCTTGTTAACCTGTTGCGAATTAAAAAGTACTTGCATGAGCAATTTCTTCACTTTTAAATAACTAGCTGTCTCCCGCAGTTTCACCCGCGCTCCCGAAGGATCTTCTCTTCTTCCGTGATAAAAAGTATCCTATGTTGTATTCCAGGATATGATCTACCTGTGTGCCAAGTTTCATCAGAATACGCTTAGTAGTTTTTGCGTGAAATATTTCACTATAATAATAAACTTTTATAATGGCATGGTATTGTTTGCCAATGGCTTTCCTTGAGAATGTATTGTAAATCAAAGACAATAAACATGCGGGTTGCTTCGCGGGAATAAGCTAGTATTATAAACAAATAAGTTTTGGTGCTGGTTTAATGTAAGTAAGTAAATACTTATTTACGTAGCGATGATGTGATGTGATGTGATGTGATGTGATGTGATGTGATGTGATGTGATGTGATGTGGGCTGGTTGACAGCCAGTCTGTGACGTCATCGGCGACCTTTGACTCGACAACAGTGACGTCAGACTTTGTAATGTAGCCCATTATGATGTTCAACCCTTTATTACCCACACACCTTGTATTTATAAAATTGTCAAAGGTTTTTGTATTTAAGAAGCATTCTATAGATGGCTTTACATAAAAAATATTTTCCTATTTTTCGTAATCGATATTCTTTTCGCTAGATAAAAAGCATAGTTTTTAGGGTTCCGTACCCAAAGGGTAAAAACGGGACCCTATTACCACAGTATATTTATACTGTGCTATTACTAAGACTTCGCTGTCTGTCCGTCTGTCTGTCACCAGGCTGTATCTCAAGAACCGCGATAGCTAGACAGTTGAAATTTTCACAAATTATGTATTTCTGTTGCCGCTATTACAACAAATACTAAAAACAAAATAAAATAAATATTTAAGGAGGGCTCCCATACAACAAACGTGATTTGGAACCCTTTGTGCGCGAGTCTGACTCGCACTTGGCCGCTTTTTTTTTAACATACTACACGAGTTGATTTCACACACAATTATTACTTAACATTGAGTATTAAAATACGTGTTAAATCTGCTCACTCCAGGCCGCCGGCCGCCGCAGGAATCTAGTTTGGAACATGAAATAGCCTTAAGACCGTTAACTTCATCCCAGATAACGGTCTCAAAAGCGTGCGACACATGTCCGTATTTGCGGCGCTGCTGCGGCATAACAGGTAATTACCGACCAGTGTGCGCCGCCCTTATACACTTTGATCACCCCCGCGAGACCGCTACCCTCGTCCAGCACAGCCACCTTGTCACCTGAACCGCCAGTGGCATGTTCTACACCTACGTTTCTTTACGTTTCATTGCGCGCTGGCCTCTTATTCATTATTGCGCGGACGAGTGGAAACAGCAGTGTACGAGAAGTAAGTGCTAGTGTATTTTTAGTGTGAGGTATGGTGGTAGAGGAGCGGGACTTGTGGGATTACAGCGGGCCGGCATCGGCACAGCGAGCGCCGGTAAATGTCCTAATTATGCCAATAACGTACTCCACTGTCCTGGGAGGACGCCCAGTGCGATCACATTTTATAAGCGGACTACCAAATTTGATGTGGGTATTTGTGTAGGCGATGAGTTTTATTGTCTTTTATGATTTGCGGAGTCGTAATGACACCTCTAGATCATCGACATTATCTATGCCTTTTATCAGTTTATTTATAAGTATATTAGGTAACTAACTTTTAACTCAAGTTTTTAAAGCTTTGGGTCCATCTTTATAGTTGAAATATGATCCAAGTGCAATTGTGCAGTCCACTTTGCTAGAGTTATTATAGATTAACTTTCAATAAACTATGTGAAGTTCTTCAAAAAACTCAATTTAAATATTGTGGGGTCTAAAGAGAGGGAGCATACTATATTTTTCCCGCGACTACGTTTATCAAAATACTATCGATGAAGTGTTCGTTCATTATCAAAAAACACAATTATATTTTTGAGTAATGACTTATGCTTTAAATCTTGATCTATTAACGTATAATTTAATATCATTGAACTAAACATTGGTCTGTAAGTTTGTGTATAGGTATGTTTGAAGTGAACGAGTATTAATTAAGAACCTCGCAATAACTCAATGCATTTGGATGAATTTTGCGACTTTGTTTGGTATTAAATCTTGAGAACGTTGGTAAGACTGCGGAACAGAAACATGTATTCAAATCAGGTAGCCATTAGTAGGTTACGTCTGATGGTAAGCGCTTACTGTAGCCTACAGGCGCTTCAAACACCAGAGGTTCAAAAACCATTAGTGGTTTTGAAGACCTTTGTTTTTTCTCGGTATAGGTTTAGTTAGACATAGACAATCTCACCATGGAATGTAAGAGATGAATGTTCACAGGGAGCTGGCTCTCAAGTGCAGCCTATTGGAACGGCGAGTACAATGAAAATAGTTGAAACAAAGAAAGTTCTTTGAAAGCTTTGTCACCAGTCAATAAACACGTGGCTCTATCATTTTGTTGATAACATAATAATATATTGATGTCGCATTTTGTTTGTGTAAAACCCGGACCATAAACATGTGCGTTTATCTTATCTGTGCTCGGGTCTATAGGTCAGACACAGACACAGACACAGACACCTATTTGATATTAATCCAAGTTATTTATAATATTTGTATGTAGATAAGGGACGACCGAACCAATGGGTCCTGTCCAGTGAGGTAGGTAAACCGTAAGTATCCTACCACAAATAAGCTCAGTTTGCTAGGATTATAAATCGCAATGTTTTTATTTTTTGCTTTACCAATACTTTGTATCTAAAGTCTACTAAAATACATGTGTTTTTTTTTAAATAAGCAGTAGGTATGGTTATTATCTTAGACGTGCATGTTAGTGTATCGGCAGCTGCATTTGAGAGCCAGTTTCCTAGTCTAGTCTTATGACCCAGAAGGCTTACTTTTAGCCTCCCACCCATGCCTACACACCTTTGTAAAAAAGAGTAAAATAATTAAAAATAAGTCAATTTAAGACTCCTATAATTAGAGATTATAATTGTACAAATGTTATTAAATGTACAATTAACGCATTCATCGTTCGCATCCATCGACTGTAGGTACTCATAGGTGACACTGGGTGCCTAGTTTGTTTGCGATCATATAATTATATATAATCTGTGTTTTATTGATGTTTCCTACATTCTTACATTCCTTACAACTGGTTCCATAATAAGCGAATTCAAAAGATCAGATAAAATAAATATTATTATAATTTTTTTAAACAATCTAAACCTTGATGAGTTACGTAATCAAATGTTTTTTACTCATACATTTTGGTAACCTGTTTAACTAATTTATATAAGGCACAAAACATATTTTCGAATGACAACATCGGTCGCGAGCGATACGCTCTTTCTATTTAGAATCAGCAAAAGAAGTTCTTAATAAGTGTGTTATTGGAATTACAACGGCATCTGGCTTGAGATGAAGAGATGCTTGTGAACGCGTGTTTAGTTAGGTTGGGCTTACATTTCGTCGCGCGGTTGTCTATGGTTCCCGTGCCGTGCCGTTGACCTCACGGTTGTTCATGGCTTAGCTATCAACACCATGTGTTATCATCCATTGCCATTCCGTCTCCTGTGACAGTGCCTCTGAGACTAGCGAGCTCCTCAGTCCGTCTCAGAGATATAATGACTCGTATGTCGCGTCTGACAATATGTATTCAGCTTTATAGTATAGTTTGTTTCTGAACTCGTGTGTTGTGACCTGTCCAGACCTGTCCAGACAACTGAGCGCTTTGAGTGTGTCGGCAAAGTTCTCGCAAATCCACCTCGCAGCGCGCACTTCTATACCTACTGACACAAACCATCTGGAATCATGTGAAAGGGGGCTAGACGGAAAAAAATCGTACGAAAAGTTGTCACGACACTTTTTGCTATAGTAAGCTATTGTAAGCTGTGCGGCGTGCGCATGTTTCTCTGTCTGTCTCTCTCTCTCTCTCTCTCTCTCTCTCTCTCTCTTATGGAAAGCAAATATATAAATGAAATAGAAATGAAAATATCTGGCTGGCTGGATAATTTTTTTTTTATATATATATATACTCTCTCGACTTATATAACTTATATAACTTCGTTCCATCCGGGTGTCCCTTGACACCTCTCCAGTTTTTTTTGAATATCTGTGCACTTACTGACTCACCTTTGTACAGCGGGCTTTTGCCAGTGTGTTGTACACTGTGTTGTACACTGTGTTGTACACTGTGTTGTACACTGTGTTGTACACTGTGTTGTACACTGTGTTGTACTGTACACCTTATTACAATGATTTAAACGCATTTACAAAGGTAGGTACTTACTTACCAATAGAGTCAAAGAAGATAATTTGATCAATTTTGTTCTTGTAATTATATTTTATATTGTTAAATGAATCACAAATTTGAAAAACCGTCACCATCGTACAAATTAAAGGAGTCGTGATGATTAGAACAATAGTACTGACTGGATCTTCGCCGATGATTAACGGTACAAATCATAAAATAGCACTCAAATTTACATGAATAGTACTTATGAGTTTTAAGGGTCTTGTTAGTGTTTATAATTGTTGGTTTGTGTACACTACAAAAACAATTAACACTTATGATATAACACTTTGGGTGCTGCGGACTTGGCCACTTTTAACACATTAGTTTTGTGTATATCAGATAGGTAAATAGTGAATATACATATATAGTGAGGTGGTCCACACAGCAGAGCAGTCATTCCTCATTCGTCAGTCGACCGACAGCGACAGACATGCGACTTGTGTTGTTGTGTGCGTGTGTGTGTGCGGTGAGCGCTCGTCGGATCACGTTCGACGAGCACGACACGCCCATCCGCCTCGTGGAGACCAGCTACGGACAGGGCGACCATGAACGAGTCGACTACCTCGAGGCGGTCATACGACCACATCACATCAACAACAACGGACGACTCAACTTCCCAACGTCGGGCAAACTGAACGATTATTTCGTGGAAGCCAGAGCGGCTGGAGACCTGCGAGGTCATTTGGTAGCAGCACAGTTCTCGGGCCCAGCCGACTGGTACAACCTGTCCCCTCAGAACCCTCGCGTGAACCGCGGCGAGGACTACCAGGCCCTCACCACTGAATGGTACAAAGCTGAGTGTAAAGTGCGATCGTTCCTCCACGAGGGTGAGAACCGTTATGTCAACTGGAGGGTCAGGTTGAAGCACGTGAGGGACTCCAACAGACCGGACGAGTATCATCTTACTGTGAGTTTTATAGAAAATGGTCAGGACAGGATCCTGGGCATCGACACACGCATCCGAAACCCGTTCCTCAGCGAGGAGAGGACGTTCTGGTCGTGTCAGGCGTGTGGGACGTCCATCTGTAAGAGTTTACTCCTGCTTCCCGATTAACTTTGTTTTATTTTGAGTTTGTTTTTATTATATCATTATTTGCTCTTTCAAATATAACGATTCATGTTATATTTATAAACCTTTACATTTTTAATATACCTCTCAATCATTGTGTTATTGTTTTATTTTATCTTGTAGTAATTGTTAGAGGACATGTTTTTATTTATTTATGTTAAATTATGGTATTTTTAAGATGTTAATTAAACACAAAAGTTATTAGATACCTACGTATGATTAAAATCAGAGAACCTGGCGATGTGGCTAGCCCGTCATGCTTAGGCTAAAGTTGTGTACGGTACGATACAAACGGTCTGTCTGTCTGTTCTGTCTGTCTGTCTGTCTGTTCTGTCTGTCTGTCTGTCTGTCTGTCTGTCTGTCTGTCTGTCTGTCTGTCTGTCTGTCTGTCTGTCTGTCTGTCTGTCTGTCTGTCTGTCTGTCTGTCTGTCTGTCTGTTCTGTGCTCTATAGGTAACATAACAAATAGGTGCGATAATGTACCTATTGTTTTACATTTCGCATTTCTTGTTTAAGACCGTTTACGACGTACGGCATTTCATACAAACTTTCAAGCCCTTGTTTTTCGAATTAAAAAATCGATTTCAAATCGGTTTAAAATCGGTTCATTCATTTCGAATAACAAGGGCTTGAAAGTTTGTACGAAATGCTGTACGTCGTAAACGGTCTTAATTAAGTTGATATCAAAGGAAAATAAGATTCCGGTTACAGATTTTTTTAATTCAACTATTTGAATATTTACGAGTAATTTGGTTTTTACTGTTATTTAAAAAAAAGGTATAAGTCCCTGTGTATACATATAGATGTTGAAGTGCGGCTTATGAATAATTTATTATTTGGTTATTGACCCTATTATATATTGAACGAATGATTTATACCAAATATTTGAGGCTTCCCCACATGTGGCTAGGAGGGCGCCCGGGCGCCCGGGCGGTGCGCGGTGGCTGCCACACGCGTCATACTTGTGAACTGATGTTGCTTTGGGGATTGGTTTGTGCGAGTTTGTTATTATTATTATCAGAAAAGTAACCACTTGGCTAGCATGGTTGGTAAAAAGAAACTAACGAGAAAGTTGTAAGACATTGAATTCCTCGCTCGGCTTTGTTTGGTGGAATACCAACCTTATGACTTGAGAGCTACATGCCATCTGATGAGATTTTAAATTGAACAATAACAAGCGGAAACCTGTTTTGTTTAAAGCAGAAAACAAACCTTCAGACGACTACAACATAGATCACGCGCGACTCACTCTAATCGACAAAAGTAGGTATAATTGTGAAATTATTTAGACTTGTCAATAACTACCGATATAAGCCGCGTGAGTAATTAATCCCATATGAAGTGGATACAGCTTAAACATTTTGGCAGTTCTCAACTGTCGTGTCTGACAATATGTTTCCAGCTTTATATAATGTACATTATTTTGTTGTTTATCCTGTTTTAGAGGTGCACGAGTGCACAGAGTGCGCTGGCCAAGTTCTCGCTAAATCACCGCAATTATATTTTACAATATTAACATTAACCATATCATACCATTTTTCTGAATAATATTGAAATTTGAAATATCTGATTGATTCTGGTCCAGGATAAGGTGATGATTGCTTAGTAGTAGTGACGTAGCTTGAGCTTTCGGTTAAGGAAAATATCGTGTGGAATACAATATAGCTCGGTGGTAAGGTGCCAATTGTAGTATCCGCCTTCAACTTGAAAATCTGTCGCCAAGCAGCTATCAGTGTATTTCAACAGTTACACTTGAGAGCCAGTCGCCTCAAAGCATTGTAAAAAGGTTGACAATACAAAAAAATATTCCAAACGAAATCGAAGCAAAATTTGCATTTAAATTGATTTGAAACTCACACAAAACCTATGATTTTGTGTGAGTTAGCTATTGTTTGCTAGTTTCCTATATGGAAAACTAGCCAAATGAACAAACATGGTTATAGGATGGAGGACTTGACCGGTTTTAACACGTTTGTTTATAAGTGTCATTATATATATTGTGAGCGTGCAGACTACACGTCAGTACTAGTGAGGCAGTGAGTCAGTGAGTGTGTGTGGTGAGACCGAGTGCTGAGTGCTGAGTGCTGAGTGCTGAGTGCTGAGTGCCGAGGCGAAGAGATGCGACTTATACATCAGTGTGTGTTCGTAGCTGTAGTCCTCGTGAGGGACGCGTGTCCCCGACAGTTGACATTTTTGGATGACAAAATGCCAATCTACCTCGTGGAGACCAGCTACGGGAAGTATAACCAGGAGCGGGAAGTATAACCAGGAGCGAGTTAATTACATCGAGGCGGTGATCCGGCCGCATCACGTCAACAATAATGGACGACTCCATTTCCACGCAGACTTGAACTCCAATTTCGCTATAGCCAGGGGGTCTGGGGACGAGCGGGGACACCTGGTGGCGGCTCAGTTCTCGGGGCCGGCGGAGTGGTACAACCTGACGCCGCAGAACCCTCGAGTGAACCGACACGAGGACTATCAAGCCCTCAACACTGATTGGTACCGAGCCGAGTGCAAAGTGAGGAATTTTCTAAGGCAGGGAGAGAATCGTCACGTCACCTGGAGAGTCAGAATGGATTATGTGTCAGATTCTAATCGACCGAACGAGTACCATCTTTCTGTGAATTTCATTGAAAATAGTAAAAACAAAATGGCCGAAATCGATATACTAATTCGAAACACGTTCCTCGTCGACGACAAAACGTTTTGGGTGTGTTCGGCGTGTGGGACGATCATCTGTAAAAGTTTATCAGTCATTTCTGAATAACTATGTAAATATTTATAAGCGATGTAATTAGTACAATAAAAAAAAGTCATATAAAACAGTTCATAATAGTGAATTGCACCTAGTGGCGCGATGGCGAGTCGATACTGGATTCCGGCAAGACTTGCCTCCACTTAGCACTTCGTCCGCTTATTTCATGTGGGCGATAATGGAAACCGGTAGGCGATGTGCCACATGTGCATCTCTCTTTAGCGCATTTAAATTTTTCAATTTAATACTTATTTATTATTGTTATTGTTAGTGTAGTAAATGTTAAATTATTTGAATGTAAGATGAGCCTCGGGTAAGATAGTGAGCTGGTCCCCGACTGCGGTCGGCACTCGATGTATTAACAGACGCATGTCTACCATTTATTTGTGTGTGAGGAATGATCCCAGGATACTGTTATTTATTCTATTTTAATTTTTAATTATAAGTCATTCTAGTTTTTATTGCTTAGAATTTTTGAGGAAACATGGATCCTGTTTATTGAGGAAAAATTTCATGTGAATCCATAATTGGCTATTGGATCGATTAATTTATTTTTAAGATTGATATTATTGTAACACAAAATGTTCATAAACTACAGTCACTTGTAATTCAACCTGCATAAATATAAATTGTGTACGCTTGTGATTTCGTTTTATTTTTACCCAACTACGTCAAAAATAAAGGATGGTTATAATTTTAGTAGTCTTTAAGTGTTTTTGTGTCAAACTCAAAATATTATTGTTAAATAAACTCATTACAAGTATTAATTAATCGTCAGTTTTTTTCATAATGTAATGTTACTCTTATAATGCGTCTTCATCCGGACTCTTAACGCACGGTTCCGAAGGATGCTTTTGCCGAGAAGAAATGGCAATAAACTTAGTGATTAAATTCAATAATTATTTACCTAGTTTCATTGATAACATTGGCATTTATAGCGGTCAAAATAATAAAATAAATAAATGAAGATATCAAACAAGCCTAGATAGAGCCGCAGTCCCGCTAAACTGCAAGCGTTCCATTTGTATATTTCAAACATGATCAAGATGAACTTGACCAGTTTTATCATTTCTTGTTTTTGAGGGATTTAATATACATATATAGTGAGTGAGGCGGCGCTGCACACACCAGTCATTCGCAAGTCGTGGAGATGAGATATTTATATTATGGTGCCGTGTTGTTCGCAGCCGTCGTGTGCTTGGTGAGCGTGGTGTGCGCGCGACAGCTGACCTTCGACGAGGACAACATGCCCATCCGCCTCGTCGACACCAGCTTCGGCATCTTCAAACACGAGCGCGTCGACTACATGGAGGCGGTGATCAGACCACATCACGTCAACAACAACGGACGACTCCATTTCCCAGAAAGCTTGGACCATAACTTCGTGATATCCAGAGCGACTGGGGACGAGCGGGGCCACCTGGTGGCGGCTCAGTTCTCGGGACCGACGGAGTGGTACAACCTCTCGCCGCAGAACCCTCACGTGAACCGCAACGATGACAATCAAGCCATCAACACAGACTGGTACAGGGCGGAGTGTAAAGTGCGCTCCTTCCTCACCCAGGGCAGCGAGGACAACCGTCACGTCACCTGGAACGTGAGAATGATATACGTCACGGATTCTAATCGGCCGGACCAGTATAATCTTACGGTGAATTTTATTGAAAACGGTGAAGCCAAAATGGATGAGTTCAACGTTCACACATATAACCCGTTCCTGAGTGAAGACAAAACGTCGTGGTCCTGTAAAGGGTGTGGAACCTTTGTTTGTAAAAGTATATTAGTGTTTTCTGATTAGCTGCCTTCTATTCAATACTAACTTCAGGATGATATGAACATAAATTGCTTATTAGGATTTATTTACAAGTTATCAAGGTGACTGGAATGTCTGGTTTTACAACACATACACACGAACACACACACACACACACACACACGCGCACACACACACACATACACACACTAGATACGTACACCTTGTTCAAAATAATAGTTGGTGAGAAAAATGAGTTTCTAAATAAAAAGATAATTCTTAAGCCGTCTGTTTACTTAAAATATTTATTAAACATTATGATGTACTCAAAGCTGTAGTTTATTTTTACACAACTTCGAAAAATAAAGATAATGATGAAGATAATATGTATCTACATGAGTTTCCCAATAGACATTTAAAACTCTTATCGCACGAGTTATTTATTTATTGAGAGTCAAACTACGCCGGACAATACCACAGAGGACAAATGTATCATTTCTGTCTATCATTCACCTATTACAAAATTATAAAAACACCAAGTCACATATGTAGTCTATTTCAAGATATGAATGTATCTGTGAACGATTTTTTAGTCTAGAACCATTCCTGCGATCAGAATAGGAAAACAGATCATAAAACTGTCCGCGATAAAATATTGGCAAACACTGAACAAACATTTTTTATATCCCAAACTTCAACACACTTGGCTCTCTGTCTGCAAAAATATTACATGGCAAAGAAAAAATATTCCTCTTGAACTTTATTCAGCTTCACTTATAGAAACATTGTATTGTAGCACATCCTAGAGCCTACATACTGCGGAGACGACATGTCCTTCATTTCAAGTAAGAAAACGGGTTGAACCAACTTTATTTATTGGCATTTTTATTATTCCAGGAGCACATTTTTATTATTCCAGGAGCACATTTTTATTATTCCAGGAGCACATTTTTATTATTCCAGGAGCACATTTTTTTTATTCCAGGAGCACATTTTTATTATTCCAGGAGCACATTTTTGAGAAACACCGGGACAGTAACATTTGCTTCAGGTAGCGATTATATGTACTATAATACTTTTGTATAAAACTGTATAAATTTAAGAAAGATCAACTGCTAAAAAAAATTGTCTTGCTGAGTATCTTACTGGAGCCTTCTCAGTGTAAGTGTATGTGTCAATTGTAACGTTCATAAGTGCCATACCAGGGCCTAAACTGAATAAATGACGTTTTGAGTTTGATTTGAAATATAACAATTTTGTAATGTAAGTAAAAAAGGATATAATTTTAATGTTTATGTAAATTCAGAAATAAGTTTAAGTATTTTTTTTCTACATAATTTTAATTGTATATTTTGTCATATCGTTCGATATCAAAGTTACAACAAGAGGCCCTTGAACTGTCATTGAGTGTGTGATGTGATGTGATGTGATGTGATGTGATGACACGGGATTTCCTAAGCCTGTTGTTACAAAATAATAACTTCACCGTTTTCCTCTAATAAGATAATAGAGCAGTATATATAATGAGACGCTCGCTTTATACTTCAGTCAGTGCAGTGGAGACGAGACGAGACGAGACGAGACGAGACACGTAGAGATGCAACTTGTATACTACTTGGCGTTGGCAGCGGCTGTGTGTGCGGCGAGCGCACGCGCACGACGAATCAACTTCAACGAGCACGACATGCCCATCCGCCTCGTGGAGACCAGCTACGGACAGGGCGACCATGAACGAGTCGACTACCTGGAGGCGGTCATCGAGCCGCACCACGTCAACACCAACGGACGACTCAACTTCCCCACCACGGGCCACTTGAACGAGTACTTCGTGGAGGCCAGGGCGGATAGAGACGAGCGCGGCCACCTGGTGGCGTCCCAGTTCTCGGGCCCGGCGGACTGGTACAACTTGTCGCCGCAGAACGCGCGCGTCAACCGCAACGTGGACTACCAGGCCATCACCACCGACTGGTACGGAGCCGAATGCGAGGTGAGGAGCTTCCTCAACCTAGGTGGAAACCGTCACGTCAACTGGAGAGTCAGGATGAGTTACGTGAACGATTCAAATCGTCCGCACGAGTATCATCTGACAGTTAATTTCATTGCAAATGGAAGAGACAACAACCGAGGTATAGACACGCGCATTCGTAATCCGTTCGTGCGAGAAGACAGCACCTTCTGGGTGTGTCGAGGGTGTCGCGCCAACCACCATGGTGCTGCCAGCCAGTGTCGGCGGCAGTGAGCAGCTCCACGAGAAACGGCAACAGTTATAATAGGGATGTTGACTGACATACCAAATCACCTCTTTTTTAGGGTTCCGTACCCAAAGGGTAAAAACGGGACCCTATTACTAAGACTTCGCTGTCCCTCCGTCTGTCTGTCACCAGGCTGTATCTCAAGAACCGCGATAGCTAGACAGTTGAAATTTTCACAAATTATGTATTTCTGTTGCCGCTATAACATCAAATACTAAAAACAAAATAAAATAAATATTTAAGGGAGACACCCATACAACAAACGTGACTTTTTTGCATTTTTTACGGAAACCTTCGTGCGCGAGTCCGACTTGAACTTGGCCGGTTTTTTTTTATTAAATGTATGAAACATTAACTTGTGATGTCATTAATATCATAAATATTATGATCTACTGTTAGTGTTTAAATAAATTATATAAGATTAAATTGTCAATTAAAAATCATCAGAACCATTCCTTGTTTGACTTCCCTTCTAAAACATTTTCATTGCTTTTGGGATTTAGGTATTAAAAAAATACCATCTCATAATAACCAAATTCATACGTATATTTACTCTCTCATCTGTATATAAACTAACCTCCTCCTTTTTAACCGACTTCAAAAAAAAGGAGGAGGTTCTCAATTCGTCTGTATGTTTTTTTTTTTTTTTTTTTTGTATGTTTGTTACTCGATTTCTCTGCCAATTATGAATAGATTTTGATGATTCTTTTTTTGTTTGGTAGATCCTACTTCAGAGGTGGTCCCATTTAAATTTTGTCGAAATTGATTAAGCACTTTTTGAGAAAATCAACAAAAACGAAAAAAAATCTATCTCGTTTGATAAACCTTAGTGAATCAAACTGAGTCGTTGAGCGTGACTTTTTGGATTTGGATGAAATTTCGTGTGTATACTTCAATGGGTTCTTCGATGGTTCTAAAATACAATTGGACCCGGTAGGTGGCGCTGGAATCGAGTTCCAAGATTTGTTTTAATTTCAGGGCAGGACGACGTCTGCCGGGCCCGCTAGTTATATATTATATTTTACCGGCCAGACCCGATTTCAGGACAAACTAGTTTTGCCTAGGATAACATATAATAAGGAATAAACTTTAAAAATTAAAAAATAAAATTATTTTTAAAAATAAAAAACAAAAACCGACTTCAAAACTGTAACCTATACCTATGTACAAACATAAACTAAAAAGTAAAGAATAATATTTTAATTTCAAAGCAAGAGCCTTAAAGGACAATCAACAAAATTATTGATATTTATATATCTATTTAATATTTATAAACAGTTCTTTTTGGAGTCGATGCCAGTCAAGAAAAGGACAGTTTTGAAAGGACACGAAGTGTTCATACGAGAAAACGTCTTATTACGACACCTCTCCTTACGGTAATGTTCCTTAGGTCTGCGCCGTCGCTCCCCTACTTTTCGAAAGTTTGTTACAAAGGCAGAATTAAACTGTCCTTCTTGGCTGGCACCGACTCCAAAAAGAACTGTTTATAAATATTAAATAGATATATAAATATCAATAATTTTGTTGATTGTCCTTTAAGGCTCTTGCTTTGAAATTAAAATATTATTCTTTACTTTTTAGTTTATGTTTGTACATAGGTATAGGTTACAGTTTTGAAGTCGGTTTTTGTTTTTTATTTGAAGTCGTTTAATGAGAAGGCCCGATTCACTGACTCATCAACGCCCAGCTTGAACCCTTA
Organism: Ochropacha duplaris; assembly: GCA_951361185.1. Taxonomy (NCBI): domain Eukaryota; kingdom Metazoa; phylum Arthropoda; class Insecta; order Lepidoptera; family Drepanidae; genus Ochropacha; species Ochropacha duplaris. Next base: position 100,080 of record OX592702.1, on the reverse strand, counting down.
CACCTAGCCGATTTTTTTCATAGATGTTTGTTTTTAAGACGTAACCGAGGAATAAGAATTTGTATGGAAGTCCGTCATTTTTGAAGCTATATTAGAAGCGTGAGTATATACATATAAGCACGTCAGAAGGGGGGCCACGTGCAGTCCTCGTAACGGTGTACATGATGGATTTCCATTCGAGTTCAAAAGGCTGCAGTTTCTCTCTTCTGGTCTGTTTCGCAATGACGATAAATAAGTCCCAGAGTCAGTCACTGAAAACTGCAGGAAGAGGGACTGCTTCTCACACGGCCAGGTTTATGTGGCCTGCCTGCTCAAGAGTTAGTTCCTGAACACCTGAGGGCTTGTGCCCGAGGTTGTGCTCGAATGTAGAGTACGAAGTGGTCCAATATAAAAAGTATAAATATTTTTGCTGCGTTAGCTAATATTGTGGTAAATAATTCTAATTGTTTTTTCATCTTTCAGTGATAATAAATACCCCAAATTTAACGCGAGCGAAGCCGCGGGCAAAAGCTGGTAAATAATATAATTATTAGTATGGATACTTAATATTTACAATCAGCTGTGTTTACTTGTAAATACAGTTCAAATATACGAAACTATTTAAAACGATAACCTGCGTGCGGTCAATTAGTTACCATGACAGTGTCAGTGTCACTGTCAGTGTCAGTGTCAGTGTCAGCGTCAGACGGATGATAGATCACATGACCGCTTTAATAAACAAACAATTAATATTTCCTCACCACAATACATTATTACTCGTATATTGTTTGTTATTCAGTATCCACCACATCCACTAAGTAATAAGGAAAAATAGTCTAAAAACTAATTGAATCGAGCAACAACGAGCGTGTGACTTGTGACGTCACTCGCACAGACTGAGTCGTTGAGCATGACTTTTTGGATTTGGATGAAATGTTGTGTGTATACTTCAATGGGTTCTTCGATGGTTTTAAAATACAATTGGACCCGGTAGGTAGCGCTGGAATCGAGTTCCAAGATTTGTTTCAATTTCAGGGCAGGACGACGACGTCTGCCGGGCCCGCTAGTTATACATATATTATATTTTACCGGCCCGACTAGTTCGAGTTAGACGATTTCAGGACAAACTAGTTAAACATATAATAAGGAATAAACTTTAAAAATTGAAAAATAAAATTATTTTTAAAAATAAAAAACAAAAACCGACTTCAAAACCTGTACCTATACCTATGTACAAACATAAACTAAAAAGTAAAGAATAATATTTTAATTTCAAAGTAAGAGCCTTAAAGGACAATCAACAAAATTATTGATATTTATAAACAGTTCTTTTTGGAGTCGGTGCCAGCCAAGAAGGACAGTTTAATTCTGCCTTTGTAACAAACTTTCGAAAAGTAGGGGAGCGACGGCGCAGACCTAAGGAACATTACCGTAAGGAGAGGTGTCGTAAGACGTTTTCTCGTATGAACACTTCGTGTCCAGTTCAAAACTGTCCTTCTTCTTGGCTGGCACCGACTCCAAAAAGAACTGTTTATAAATATTAAATAGATATATAAATATCAATTGAGATATATTTATTTTCGTTTTTGTTGATTTTCTCAAAAAGTGCTTAATCAATTTCGACAAAATTTAAATGGTACCACCTCTGAAGTATGATCTACCAAACAAAAAAAGAATCATCAAAATCTATTCATAATTGGCAGAGAAATCGAGTAACAAACATACAAAAAAAAAAAAAAACATACAGACGAATTGAGAACCTCCTCCTTTTTTTTGAAGTCGGTTAAAAATAATTTTATTTTATCACTAATAGCACTATGGGTGAAAACAAACATTCGGCTCAAGGTTACCAAAGCTTATAGTTGCTTGAAATGAGGAGGTATCGAATACATGTGTACAGTACAGGATATGTTCCGATGTACACTGAGAGCGCTGGCCGTCCAGTACTTACTGGGATACATTCGTTCCGTTGTGGACTGACAGTAAACTGCCGCAGTGTCGCCTAGGGAAATATATGACGTCATAAATCATCGCCGTGTTTGTACTGTGAGCACTGACTCTTTCGAGGCAAGGTGCTCTCAGTGCTTTGATCACGTGATCAACAGAGGACAGAATAACAGCTTATCCAATTTTATATTCTGGATAAGCTTGTGTTTTGACTACAATCTCACTACAATTAATATTGTTATTCAAAAATACAGACCGTTAAACACAAACAAACACCAATACTTTGTTTGGACAGTATACTGGATTGCGTTTCGTTTTAAACAAATATCAGAATATCTAACTATAAAGGAACGGCTTCGCAATATACTAAATGACGTCACACGTACCGTGTTTGCAGTGCATATCGGAACATAGGTACCCCTAGAAACAGAGGGGGGGAATCGAAATACCTAAGAACATGTCATTAAAGAGGTCAACATTATCGTGAATTCGACAAGAAGAGCAGCATGTGTGACCAATGTGCAAACTTGTGCGACGCGACCTCGAGGGAGAGGGGAGAGCCTCGCCCTGTCACAACTTATCAACAGCCCTGCTAGTTAGTACCTACGCTTCGGCAATATCATGTTCACTGCTAAATTAGACAATAAAATACTTACACCCACGTAAACACTCCCATTCTAAAAGTGCCTTTTGATATATATAATTAATATAAATATAATTGCTGAGTTTATTGCCGGCTCTTCCCAGCAAAAGCAACCTTCCGAAATGTGCGTTAGGGTAAAAAACCGGCCAAGTGCGAGTTGAACTCGCGTGGAGAGAGTTCCGTACAATGCCAAAGTAAGTGAACGTATTATATTGAATTTACCACATTATTTTCATTATGAACTATATTTTGTTTTTTTTTTTTAAATTTTAGGCTCAGTAGTTTCAGAGATCAGAGAGGGGAATGGTTAATTTTCGTCTTCTTTCATGAATAAAATCAAAACTACTTGTTTTACAATAAACAAAACTATATTTGAGATCCTCATAACGAGCCCTTTCATTTGATAATGACACAGTTTTGTTTGCCCTAATAATCATAACCCCCCCCATTATTGGGCTCACTATGTAGTTAGTGGCCATAGCTTACGCTACAGCTGAGTTCTGTAAGCTATGTCAAGAGTTTGTCGACAGTTTTCAAACTATCGTTAGTGTACACATGTCGCCGCGCGGCGCCACTCTCTCTCCACTTACATACTGCGTGCCTCTACTCTAACGAGACGACACTACATCTACTTACACTTGTAATGTTAAGCAGATATTAGAAACTCATTGTGTCGACACGACACCACACGACACGGCGTGCTCATTAATTAGTGACGGCGATTATCTGATGACATCCATTAGACACAGTTTGATTAAACACCATTCATTCATGTTGGGATGTTTTGTAACTTAAGATCTGGAAAATTCAAAATTCAAAAAGTACGCCTGTATTGGTCCAAATTATCAATTTATGCCTTTTGCGGTTGAGACCATGGGTCCGTGGGGGTCTGAAGCTCGTCGTTTCGCAAATATTTTATGTAAAAAATGAATCGAGGCCTCGGGTGACCGGCGGGCGGGGAGCTTTTTCCGCCAACGCATCAGCTTGGCCATCCAAAGAGGAAACGCTGCCAGCCTTCTGGGAACCTTGCCGATCGGCAGCAGCGGCAGCCTCGAAGAAGTTTTTTATGTATTGTAATTGTACATTTGCATGTATATTTTGTACATTTGTTAGAAATAAATTAAATTAATAAAAAAAAAAAAAAAAAAAGATCTTATTTACATTTGTTGCATTTCAATTTGAATGATAATTGTATGCCACTAGATAATGAATTCATTTCCTAGCGAGACATCTAGACGGTGGCAAGGTGGTACCTAACATGAGGTGGCAGATGGAAACTCTAGCTCTTTTTAAGATTCAAACCCACTACTTTAAGCATTCGACAAACCACTGAGCTAGCATAGCTCAATTATATTTCCCTTAAAAATGTAACTAAGTACATTTGGAATATTATGGCAGAAAATATTCTAATTTGATTGTCAGCTTAAGGAAAAATGTTTCATCAGCTTAATTAATTTATTAGTAGGTACAATGTCGAATCAGTGAAACAACGCGAAACAAGCCGAGCCGTGCCGAGCCGAGCCGCGCCGAGCCGTGCCGAGCCGTGCCGAGCCGTGCCGAGCCGTGCCGAGCCGTGCCGAGCCGCCCCGACGTGATTCGACTGCGAGGGGACGATCCATTTCACAAAGTCCTTCGATCATTTTGTATTTCCTGTGTGTACCGTCTCAGGAGGCTTGTCTTCTACACCCACCCACAAACAAACTCATGTTGTAGTGAAATCAACAATTAGTCTCTTTAGTTCATCGAGATGATCCTTTCGAACAAACATACACCTATTTACCTATACGTCCTTTCATATTAAATATGTGGTATTTAGTTATGAAAGGAAACAACCAATAAATAGAAGGATCGTAGGTACGTAAACAAGTCTCCGATGATGTGATCGTTTTCCCGCGTCAGTCGCGTCGCACTGGAACGCGATCGGATTCCTTTTTCAATTTCGGCTTCCTATACTTTCTATATTCGTGTACTGTGCGCGGGGCTCTGTCTACCTTTTTTTATTGGTCTGAGCTAAATTATAAAATTCCCGTGTCAGGATATTGGTTCGCGATTACCTAACACCGAAGCTACGAAACCGATCTTGATAAAACGTGGCACACAAATAGATTATATCCTGGAATAAGAGATAGGATGTTTTGTATCGGGAACGCGGGTGAAACCATGTGGGATAGCTAGTTAAAGTACATAAATGAATCGATGCGGATGCTCCGTTGTCAGATTGAATAATGAATAAAAGCTATAACGCGTCGCTTGACAAGTTGAGATACACATAAATGTCTTCGTAACGTTATTATATCAAATGGCTGAACAATGGAACAAAAACAACCACTTCACATGAGGGGTGCGGGGTGCGGGGTGCGGGGTGCGGGGTGCGGGGTGCGGGGTGCGGGGTGCGGGGTGCGGGGTGCGGGGTGCGGGGTGCGGGGTGCGGGGTGCGGGGTGCGGGGTGCGGATCTAATACTACCACCCTTATGTCGAAAAACTGGTGTTCCAACAGGTACACTTGACACTTACCATTTCCTTCATTTAAACTAACAATATAAAGAGGAAAGATTACATTTTTTGTTTGTTTGTTACGATGTAACTCAAACACTACTCGACCGATTGTAATAATTCTTTCATCATTAGAAAGCTACATTATCCCTGAGTAACATAGGCTATATTATTATCCCGGGACAAGATAAGATCCCTGGGGAAGGCGGGTGAAACCGCGGAGGTCAGCTAGTATGTACATAAAGTGCGATTTGAATTTAAAGCCCGTATCATCAAATTTAGGCATGAGACTCTATCCTCAAATATTAAATGGTACAAAACATGATGTAATAACAACTCCTACGAAATAATTATAACAATTCTGTGAATTGTTAATGAATTACATGTAAGTACGGCGGCGTGCGGCGGCGGCGGCGGCGGCGGCGGCGGCGGCGGCGGCGGCGGCGGCGGCGGCGGCGGCGGCGGCGGCGGCGGCGCTTCATCTCATAACGATGTGAAGGAGTAGTCTAAGGGCTGACTTGGCTGGTTTTCCCATACGAATTATTATTAAGTACCTACTTTTACACAGTCATGGAAGAGCCTTATGTTCGATGGGTAGTTTCTACCAGCAAGCCCAATTTTCGGAATAATAAAATAAGAACCGAAAGGTAACAGGTTTAGAACATGCGAAGGCTATATAATTCGTATGGGAAAACCGGCCAAGTCAGCCCTTAGACTACATATTTGGATTTTGCATAGAACTTGGCACTCAATCTCAGATCTCCATTCTTTTTGCGGCGAAGCCCACAGCAGAGAATAATTTTTGTATTGAACTTGGCTCTCCTTTTTAACATTTATGTTTTTGGTGGGATATCATTACTTTTTTGTAGGTAAGTACATATCATCGTAACGCCGTGGGTCCTTTTAAAAGGATCCTTAAGAAAACTTAGCAATTTCGCAGCATAAATCGCAACCTTATAGGTCAGATATCGCGAGACAACCGGACAGCAAGACGGCGCTCGCGCTTATGAGCGCGGCTGCCACTCGCTCGGCCACGTTCGCGTCAACGGTTCGATTCGGTTGTCACAGCGCTATTATCAGCCGACCTCTTGTTCACGTGACCGAAGCGACGACATAAATTCACTAGTAGTACCCCACAATGGCCCACATGTTTGTTACAAGTGGATGGTAGATAAGTAAGTGATCACGTGACACTGTACTGTACTGTACTGTACGGGCGGCCGCACACGTGCACGCACCGAGCCGGAGCCGGAGCCGGATGTATTATCCGCATGAAGCGGTGCCGCCGCCGCTCGCGCTGGGCCGCTGGAAAGATTAGCTCCGGTAATTTCCGTGTGTCGGGAGCAGCTTCCGAGCCGGCTCGTGTAAGGAAATAATGGCCTGTTTGTTTATTGTGCAAGTACCTTTATATGTAGGTATAGGATATGTACTTACAAGATACTTGTACGATGTAGAGTATCAAAATCAGTAATTATGTAGGTAAGCCTTGTTTAAGATTTGTTTAAATTTATCAAATTGTGAAGTGTTTCGTTTTGATTTACAATTTCCTGCACGAAACAAGACAAAAGTTTCGAGACTAAAAACAAACGAATCGGTTTGTTGAGACGACGGACAATTTGTTACCTATTTTACCATAAAAACGTATACCTTGTATATTTACAGTATGCATTAACAATGGGAGTGATAAGACACGCCCGGCCTTGTCCCGTCCCGTCCCGTCCTGTCCCGTCCTGTCCTGTCCCGTCTTGTGGAGGCGCGTGAGACGCACCCTTTAATGACGTGTATAGTATTTATTCTGCCGGTTGAAGGGTTTTTGTTAACTAAAGTATTATTCCCATATTTATCGGACGTCAAAGTGTCGCGAAGCCATTGTGTCTGTCGCTCGCCGAGTGGATTCTCTTTTGTACGCAAATCTATGCACCTAATCATCGTCCGATTGTCTCCGCCTCGCCTCGCCCCCGCCTCACCCCCGCCTCACCCCCGCCTCGTCCCTGCCTCACCCCCGCCGCGCTGAGTTAACAAACGCTCCCTTTTAAATATTCACGAGACTCATTAAGAGGAAAACTTTATCTTTTTCTAGGTCATTATCCGCGGCTGGGACGGGAGTGGCACGGGAGTGGCACGGGAGCGGCACGGGAGCGGCACGGGAGCGGCACGGTAGCGGCGCGGGAGCGGAGGACAGTAACAGTTTAATATCGCCAAACGACATGGATTCTCTCCGAATGACGATTGTAAAGTGTAGCATCGAGTTCATAATAGATCGAATACAATTCTGTTATTGATTCACAGAACGAACACACTAGTTAGCTAGTAAATGATCGTAAAACTTCGTTCGAACAATAAAATGAAAAGCTTCCATCCGTTATGATTGTTTGTTTAGGCGCACAACTTTTTATTTTCCTTGAGTTTAAAGGAGAGAGTTGCAGTTTTCATAATAATAATAAGTTAAGTAAGTACCTTGACTTGGCCCACGAGGTGACTGCCATGTGGAGCGTGGACTCCACAATTGTTGTCCATAGTCGTTTCAGTGAACGGACTTGTAGCAAAGAGCCTCGACAAACACCTCGAGAGGCTCTCGCTCGGCGGTTGGATCAAGGGTCGAATGCAGAAGGCAGTTATTCTGGCCACAGCTAGGATTGTCAGGAAGTTCCTTACTCTGCAGCCCTAACCACCGGTTGTTTGGGCCCTGCCCCGCTGCCGGCGGTAGACTAGGAATAGTTTTTGTAACATTATTTTATTTTTTAAGTTTTAAAACATTATATAAAATGTAATCTTTTTTTTATTGGGTTAGGTTTTTTATAATAGTTTTAATATTTAGGATAATGTTATAAAAAATATTTTCTAAGATTTGTGAGAAATAAAGAGCATAATAATAAAATAAGTTATACTAAAACAATAGCGGAACGAACAATTCAAATTCATTCTTGTCATTTATTTTTTAAGACAATATTTTGAAATGTAAACACAGATAGTTCTTGAATGTCTTTGGATACTTTGTTATACAAACGATTGTTCGTTGAAAGAGTCCTTCACTTTACTGAGCCGAGTTGTACGTTGGTACACCAACATTGTGCCTATTTCTAGTGTTCAAGCTACCAGTGTCGATGTTCTAAAGAAAGTTATTAATGTTTTACCGAACATAAACAAAATGATCATAAAATATTTCGAATGGCCTTCTTCTTCAGTATAACAATAGATACCAAGTGATTAAATAACTCATATGATAGCGTCTAGTAATATTTCAGGATTATATCTCACAGTTGACAACATATAACAAGTAGTTTCAGGCGCGTGCTCTCCATCTCGGTCTGTATGATTAGTATCGGACGTTGTTTGTGATACTAGTGCGTTGGTACTTATAGTCATGAAGTGAACACAACAAGTAGTTTCAGGCGCGTGCTCTCCATCTCGGTCTGTATGATTAGTATCGGACGTTGTTTGTGATACTAGTGCGTTGGTACTTATAGTCATGAAGTGAACACAACAAGTAGTTTCAGGCGCGTGCTCTCCATCTCGGTCTGTATGATTAGTATCGGACGTTGTTTGTGATACTAGTGCGTTGGTACTTATAGTCATGAAGTGAACACAACAAGTAGTTTCAGGCGCGTGCTCTCCATCTCGGTCTGTATGATTAGTATCGGACGTTGTTTGTGATACTAGTGCGTTGGTACTTATAGTCATGAAGTGAACACAACAAGTAGTTTCAGGCGCGTGCTCTCCATCTCGGTCTGTATGATTAGTATCGGACGTTGTTTGTGATACTAGTGCGTTGGTACTTATAGTCATGAAGTGAACACAACAAGTAGTTTCAGGCGCGTGCTCTCCATCTCGGTCTGTATGATTAGTATCGGACGTTGTTTGTGATACTAGTGCGTTGGTACTTATAGTCATGAAGTGAACACAACAAGTAGTTTCAGGCGCGTGCTCTCCATCTCGGTCTGTATGATTAGTATCGGACGTTGTTTGTGATACTAGTGCGTTGGTACTTATAGTCATGAAGTGAACACAACAAGTAGTTTCAGGCGCGTGCTCTCCATCTCGGTCTGTATGATTAGTATCGGACGTTGTTTGTGATACTAGTGCGTTGGTACTTATAGTCATGAAGTGAACACAACAAGTAGTTTCAGGCGCGTGCTCTCCATCTCGGTCTGTATGATTAGTATCGGACGTTGTTTGTGATACTAGTGCGTTGGTACTTATAGTCATGAAGTGAACACAACAAGTAGTTTCAGGCGCGTGCTCTCCATCTCGGTCTGTATGATTAGTATCGGACGTTGTTTGTGATACTAGTGCGTTGGTACTTATAGTCATGAAGTGAACACAACAAGTAGTTTCAGGCGCGTGCTCTCCATCTCGGTCTGTATGATTAGTATCGGACGTTGTTTGTGATACTAGTGCGTTGGTACTTATAGTCATGAAGTGAACACAACAAGTAGTTTCAGGCGCGTGCTCTCCATCTCGGTCTGTATGATAAGTATCGGACGTTGTTTGTGATACTAGTGCGTTGGTACTTATAGTCATGAAGTGAACACAACAAGTAGTTTCAGGCGCGTGCTCTCCATCTCGGTCTGTATGATTAGTATCGGACGTTGTTTGTGATACTAGTGCGTTGGTACTTATAGTCATGAAGTGAACACAACAAGTAGTTTCAGGCGCGTGCTCTCCATCTCGGTCTGTATGATTAGTATCGGACGTTGTTTGTGATACTAGTGCGTTGGTACTTATAGTCATGAAGTGAACACAACAAGTAGTTTCAGGCGCGTGCTCTCCATCTCGGTCTGTATGATTAGTATCGGACGTTGTTTGTGATACTAGTGCGTTGGTACTTATAGTCATGAAGTGAACACAACAAGTAGTTTCAGGCGCGTGCTCTCCATCTCGGTCTGTATGATTAGTATCGGACGTTGTTTGTGATACTAGTGCGTTGGTACTTATAGTCATGAAGTGAACACAACAAGTAGTTTCAGGCGCGTGCTCTCCATCTCGGTCTGTATGATTAGTATCGGACGTTGTTTGTGATACTAGTGCGTTGGTACTTATAGTCATGAAGTGAACACAACAAGTAGTTTCAGGCGCGTGCTCTCCATCTCGGTCTGTATGATTAGTATCGGACGTTGTTTGTGATACTAGTGCGTTGGTACTTATAGTCATGAAGTGAACACAACAAGTAGTTTCAGGCGCGTGCTCTCCATCTCGGTCTGTATGATTAGTATCGGACGTTGTTTGTGATACTAGTGCGTTGGTACTTATAGTCATGAAGTGAACACAACAAGTAGTTTCAGGCGCGTGCTCTCCATCTCGGTCTGTATGATTAGTATCGGACGTTGTTTGTGATACTAGTGCGTTGGTACTTATAGTCATGAAGTGAACACAACAAGTAGTTTCAGGCGCGTGCTCTCCATCTCGGTCTGTATGATTAGTATCGGACGTTGTTTGTGATACTAGTGCGTTGGTACTTATAGTCATGAAGTGAACACAACAAGTAGTTTCAGGCGCGTGCTCTCCATCTCGGTCTGTATGATTAGTATCGGACGTTGTTTGTGATACTAGTGCGTTGGTACTTATAGTCATGAAGTGAACACAACAAGTAGTTTCAGGCGCGTGCTCTCCATCTCGGTCTGTATGATTAGTATCGGACGTTGTTTGTGATACTAGTGCGTTGGTACTTATAGTCATGAAGTGAACACAACAAGTAGTTTCAGGCGCGTGCTCTCCATCTCGGTCTGTATGATTAGTATCGGACGTTGTTTGTGATACTAGTGCGTTGGTACTTATAGTCATGAAGTGAACACAACAAGTAGTTTCAGGCGCGTGCTCTCCATCTCGGTCTGTATGATTAGTATCGGACGTTGTTTGTGATACTAGTGCGTTGGTACTTATAGTCATGAAGTGAACACAACAAGTAGTTTCAGGCGCGTGCTCTCCATCTCGGTCTGTATGATTAGTATCGGACGTTGTTTGTGATACTAGTGCGTTGGTACTTATAGTCATGAAGTGAACACAACAAGTAGTTTCAGGCGCGTGCTCTCCATCTCGGTCTGTATGATTAGTATCGGACGTTGTTTGTGATACTAGTGCGTTGGTACTTATAGTCATGAAGTGAACACAACAAGTAGTTTCAGGCGCGTGCTCTCCATCTCGGTCTGTATGATTAGTATCGGACGTTGTTTGTGATACTAGTGCGTTGGTACTTATAGTCATGAAGTGAACACAACAAGTAGTTTCAGGCGCGTGCTCTCCATCTCGGTCTGTATGATTAGTATCGGACGTTGTTTGTGATACTAGTGCGTTGGTACTTATAGTCATGAAGTGAACACAACAAGTAGTTTCAGGCGCGTGCTCTCCATCTCGGTCTGTATGATTAGTATCGGACGTTGTTTGTGATACTAGTGCGTTGGTACTTATAGTCATGAAGTGAACACAACAAGTAGTTTCAGGCGCGTGCTCTCCATCTCGGTCTGTATGATTAGTATCGGACGTTGTTTGTGATACTAGTGCGTTGGTACTTATAGTCATGAAGTGAACACAACAAGTAGTTTCAGGCGCGTGCTCTCCATCTCGGTCTGTATGATTAGTATCGGACGTTGTTTGTGATACTAGTGCGTTGGTACTTATAGTCATGAAGTGAACACAACAAGTAGTTTCAGGCGCGTGCTCTCCATCTCGGTCTGTATGATTAGTATCGGACGTTGTTTGTGATACTAGTGCGTTGGTACTTATAGTCATGAAGTGAACACAACAAGTAGTTTCAGGCGCGTGCTCTCCATCTCGGTCTGTATGATTAGTATCGGACGTTGTTTGTGATACTAGTGCGTTGGTACTTATAGTCATGAAGTGAACACAACAAGTAGTTTCAGGCGCGTGCTCTCCATCTCGGTCTGTATGATTAGTATCGGACGTTGTTTGTGATACTAGTGCGTTGGTACTTATAGTCATGAAGTGAACACAACAAGTAGTTTCAGGCGCGTGCTCTCCATCTCGGTCTGTATGATTAGTATCGGACGTTGTTTGTGATACTAGTGCGTTGGTACTTATAGTCATGAAGTGAACACAACAAGTAGTTTCAGGCGCGTGCTCTCCATCTCGGTCTGTATGATTAGTATCGGACGTTGTTTGTGATACTAGTGCGTTGGTACTTATAGTCATGAAGTGAACACAACAAGTAGTTTCAGGCGCGTGCTCTCCATCTCGGTCTGTATGATTAGTATCGGACGTTGTTTGTGATACTAGTGCGTTGGTACTTATAGTCATGAAGTGAACACAACAAGTAGTTTCAGGCGCGTGCTCTCCATCTCGGTCTGTATGATTAGTATCGGACGTTGTTTGTGATACTAGTGCGTTGGTACTTATAGTCATGAAGTGAACACAACAAGTAGTTTCAGGCGCGTGCTCTCCATCTCGGTCTGTATGATTAGTATCGGACGTTGTTTGTGATACTAGTGCGTTGGTACTTATAGTCATGAAGTGAACACAACAAGTAGTTTCAGGCGCGTGCTCTCCATCTCGGTCTGTATGATTAGTATCGGACGTTGTTTGTGATACTAGTGCGTTGGTACTTATAGTCATGAAGTGAACACAACAAGTAGTTTCAGGCGCGTGCTCTCCATCTCGGTCTGTATGATTAGTATCGGACGTTGTTTGTGATACTAGTGCGTTGGTACTTATAGTCATGAAGTGAACACAACAAGTAGTTTCAGGCGCGTGCTCTCCATCTCGGTCTGTATGATTAGTATCGGACGTTGTTTGTGATACTAGTGCGTTGGTACTTATAGTCATGAAGTGAACACAACAAGTAGTTTCAGGCGCGTGCTCTCCATCTCGGTCTGTATGATTAGTATCGGACGTTGTTTGTGATACTAGTGCGTTGGTACTTATAGTCATGAAGTGAACACAACAAGTAGTTTCAGGCGCGTGCTCTCCATCTCGGTCTGTATGATAAGTATCGGACGTTGTTTGTGATACTAGTGCGTTGGTACTTATAGTCATGAAGTGAACACAACAAGTAGTTTCAGGCGCGTGCTCTCCATCTCGGTCTGTATGATTAGTATCGGACGTTGTTTGTGATACTAGTGCGTTGGTACTTATAGTCATGAAGTGAACACAACAAGTAGTTTCAGGCGCGTGCTCTCCATCTCGGTCTGTATGATTAGTATCGGACGTTGTTTGTGATACTAGTGCGTTGGTACTTATAGTCATGAAGTGAACACAACAAGTAGTTTCAGGCGCGTGCTCTCCATCTCGGTCTGTATGATTAGTATCGGACGTTGTTTGTGATACTAGTGCGTTGGTACTTATAGTCATGAAGTGAACACAACAAGTAGTTTCAGGCGCGTGCTCTCCATCTCGGTCTGTATGATTAGTATCGGACGTTGTTTGTGATACTAGTGCGTTGGTACTTATAGTCATGAAGTGAACACAACAAGTAGTTTCAGGCGCGTGCTCTCCATCTCGGTCTGTATGATTAGTATCGGACGTTGTTTGTGATACTAGTGCGTTGGTACTTATAGTCATGAAGTGAACACAACAAGTAGTTTCAGGCGCGTGCTCTCCATCTCGGTCTGTATGATTAGTATCGGACGTTGTTTGTGATACTAGTGCGTTGGTACTTATAGTCATGAAGAGAACACAACAAGTAACTGATAACTGCAATGTGCTTGTTATCAACACGGCGCGGCGACACGAACACGGGCCATAGTGGCGTAGTGAGCCGCACGAGCGTGACACACAAACACACATCATGTTTATAGCTCGTACCCGACACGACAGGGGTGAGGGGGGGTGAGGGGGCGCGCGCGAGCGGCGTGTACTACATACAATTCTGTGCCTCCTGCGAAAAGTGATACAAGTAAAAAATCAACACTTTACAGGTGAGCAAAAACATTTTTAAAAATTTAGTTCACGATCTAAGTGGGCTAGGATAAACTTGAGTACTTTTTTTTGCAGGTAAAAACATTCACTTTCACTGTGCATTTAAATTCTTCTGTTAAAAATAATAGTTTCAAAGTTATTCCTGAAAAACCTTTGAATTGTACCTGTTATTATTTCTAATACTTACATGCTAACATTCCGTGATAAATGATACAAGTACCTACAGTTCAATTATTTTGCGATTAAAAGTTGTCTCTAAATATACTGATAAATAAAATGTGAAAATGAATATAATTGCAATAATACCACGAAGCACGAAAAATAATGTGTGCAGCAATTACTTAAATACAGGTTACAACTTGAAATATATCTATATTCACGAAATTTTTGCAAAAATCCTGTCAGTTATATCACTTTGCACAAAATGATCTCCGAAACTATAGTAGATAAAAGAACGTGAGTTAGACCAAAAAAATACTATTTCTTTTCTTATCATTTCTATGTAAAAATCACAAAAAGGGTACAACTCGATTTAGATCACTTTTCACAGGAGGCACAGAATTATAACTTGTATAGGCTCAGCTCAGCAAGGAGCCGTGTTGCGGGAACAATACATAATTAATTCTTGCGCCGCTTTATTCATAAATACAGTCGAACCCGCTTCCGACGCGCCATTGCTACTCGCGATATTGAACCGTAAGCCGTCGGGATAGGAGCGAAGCTTGCTGGCGAGCGACTCGACACGGTTTTATGAAAGTTTGAAGAGTCTCAGCCCCGTGGCCCGTGGTGGCCCGTGGTGGCCCGTGGTGGCCGTGATGTGTGCCGTTCTATTATTTAGCTAAATGTTTTCCGCTCCCTCTCGTCTCGTGTCCAAGCCGGTAATCGATACCTATGCGTTCTGTACAAACGTACCTGCACCTGCTCACTACACCCATCTATCCCACGCCCACGCCCACGCCCACGCATCTAGATTACCCACTGTTGGGTTACTTTATCACCCTGTCCTGTCTATATCCACTTTGAAGGGCTTACCCGAAAGTACCTATTAGAGCGTAATGAAAAAGAATTGGATAAAACATTAATGTTCTTGTGTTTCATTAGCGGGCTAAAAGAAAGCTCCCCTGCGAGCCTCGCTGATCACTTACTAATGGTGAGACTCACGTCTCTATAATATTTATAATTATGGCGTCAATGTTTAATGAATCAAAGGCGTCCAGGAGGGATATTGCTTACGTAAAATAACAGGCGCTAAATGAGAGCGAGGATGTCATTCGGCTCGTTTAAGAGAATGACTCGTTGGTTAGGGTTGCTCTCCGCGGTGCCGGTGTACAAGATTCATGACGTCATTAAAGTGTCGCGAGGCATTTAACCGCGCCCGCACGCCCCCGACCGTTTAACGTTGTTATAAGGATGTCGCACAACCGTCGCACAGCCGTCGCACCGCCGCCGCATCACCGCACGATGCGACATCGTTCATTATCTAATGGGATCTAGTTACGTTATAATTTCTCGTACAATTTGCACAGCAACTAGTGGATACGTAATTAATTTAAAGCGAGGATAGTTCACTCGGTGCACACATCAAATACCGTGACAGAGCTCTGTCGGTAACTTCTGTAATTCGACCTTCATAAGTGCCCTTCTAGGGCCTAAACTGAATAAATGGTTTTGACTTTGACTTTGAAGTCCTACAAAACGTATCAAAAATATGGCGAGGAAACTCACTGGTTTGCTACCACTTTTAAGTTCAAAATAAAAATGATAAATGATAAAATTTTATTTGCTTAACACATGGTAGTAAAAGATGTTAAAGGTAAGTACATAACAGCTCCAACATGTATTACTAAAATTTGTAGCGTGCAACTTATAAAACTTAAATAATATTCATTACTTTTTAACCCCCGACGCAAAAAGAGAGAGTGTGTGTGTGTGTGTGTGTGTGTGTGTGTGTCTGTCTGTGGCACCGTAGCTCTTAAACGGGCGAACCGATTTGGATGCGGTTTTTTTTTATTTAAAAGCAGGTTTTCCAGCGATGGTTCTTAGATATGTTTTATCAAAATCGGTTCAGCCGTTTCAAAGTTATCCGCTCTTTTGTTAACTGTGGTAGGGATCTTAGACGCGTAATGGGTATTTACTTTACTTTCAAACCTAGATGTGACCTAAAATTTGAAACATCCATGTATGCTATATAACTATGCAAGATTATGGAATTTTTGGTCTGATGCTGCAGCCAGGAAGCCCAGCACACTAGTACACTCTTGAAAAAATAATAGCAGGTATGTCGTGTTTGGATTCGTTTTGATCAGTATTTGATTCTACATACAATGCAACGGTGGCAAGACAATGAGCTGATGCTGCAGCCAGGATATCCAGAACAATAGAACACTCTTGAAATTAGATTTTATGCCGAAAAAAATTTTGTGTTTTGGTCAAACAACGTGTTTTTCGACCGAAAAGTATGTAAAAACCAATAATTACGACTACCAAACAGAACTCAAGCTCGCTGAAAGCGCACCAGAATATAGGTAAGGCAGTTATGTAACTATTGCAACTAAGATCAAAGATGATTTAAAAATTGTACTTATCATATTTAACTTCTTTTGTAACTAAGTTTAAAAATTTTAAAATAAAAATTAAATTAAAAATTTAAAAAACCCCCGACGCAAAAAAGAAAAGCGGACATTTAAAAAGTCAAAAATAATACCTATCGTTGAGCCATCAAATTCGATTGAGTAATACCTATACATATTTTAATTATAGAAGTTGATGGATGGCACGATAAGGTTTGCTCATTGAAATGGCGCTATAATGTCGCGGCGGGGTACCGCACGTAAGTAAGTCAGACCCTTCACTTGATTGACTATCTATAAATGCCGCTTTTCTTTTTTGCGTCGGGGGTTTTTACAATTATAGGTATTCATAGTTAAAAGATTACACAATATAAAAACTATCAATGTCAAAGTGAAAGGATGCCATACATTGTCAAAGTAGGACAATTCTGGCAATCCCTGGTGTTGGTCTGGTGCACATGTGCCGTCTATACGGGACACTATACCTATAGTGACCTACTAGGTGGCTAGGTGACTAGGTGACCCGCCTGTGCTTCACACTGATAGTAAAACAATTAAACAAATGACTAATCTGTAGTTGCACTTCACAATTAATTCCCACCAAGTACCGCCCCTGCTAAGTGGCGGGGCTGCTTGGCTGCTTGGCTGCTACGGTAATTCCTCTGGAATGAACTTCCCGCGCACTCGATGTCAGGGATTACCTTTAAAGGAGGAGAGTCTAACGATTAATGATTTAGCTATTTAGATTCATTTGTTGTATAAATTATCATTAAAAATTGTTTACAAAAGTAACTAATTGACAAAAAATATTATATGAGTGCTTACTTGAGCGGCTTACGGCTTTACGAGTACAGGGCTATTTGCTATTATTAGGAATCTCCTTAACTTTTTCCTTGTACTTACTTATTGAAGACTAAAAATAAAACTCGTTTACGTTTCATTTTGTAGTTGCAACTGAACACTTGTTAATCGACTCTCCCCTAAGTGCTAATATAAATCCCGCGTAGTTAGTCCGGTAGGCGACACTAGCACTAGCACTAGCACTAGCACTAGCACTAGTACCCAAGCAAGGCAGCGGGACGGAGCGAGACGGAGCGGGACGGAGCGGGACGCGGCGGCGCGGCGAGACAATCTCCACATTGTCCGTCTGACATCTGACATCTATTGAGCCGCACGAAGCACCACTCCCGTGCTAATACATTTAATACTAAATAAACTAGAAACCGACAATTTTTTTTTTAATGAATTTTCCATAATCAGTCTTAGGATGGTGCTTTCTTACAAAATAGGTGAACGGATTTCAACAGAGAACAACCGACAAGACGCAAGTAAGCATTCCTAAGTCTCTTTTCTTGTGTGCTATCTTCAGACACATAATCTCGTAGCACGATCGCATTGAGCGAGGATCGCATGACGTCCATGCAATCTATATCAATTAAAATAAATACATTCAGTAGACGCATGAAAGTAAAGTAAAATGCTTCAGGATGCTTCTAGTTATTCATGTAGGTATGCTGTACAGCTGTAGGTACTAGAGTAGGAAGACCTGCTCGCTCGCTGACCGACGCGTGTTGCATTGATGAGATCGTGGGTAGAGACCCACAGCCTGTACCTGTACCTGTACCTGACCCTGACCAGCGCAGCTTGGACCCTTCGCCCGGGATCCTTCACTTTACATCATATACTATAGCTTCTTAGAGACATTTAATGTCTGCAGTAAAAGCATTCGGTAATTTTATTAGAACCACGAAATCCTTTTACAAAACAACGTATAGGTAGTTTCCAATAGAAATCATTGAAGAATAATATAAAACTTATAAATAATCCATACAGATATTAAAAATGATATCTGAACCGCTGAACAATATTTATGAATTTTAGTATAAGAGATACCTAAATGGAACCTTGGAGAATGACAACGCCTACTTTTTAAAGATAAGATCCTAGTAAAAAGAAAACTTTTATATATTACTAGTTTTCCGCCCCGCGGTTTCACCCGCCTTCCCGAGGGATCTTATCTTTTCCCGGGATAAATGTATCCTATGTCCTTCTCAAAGGTTCCATCTATCTCTTTACCAAATTATATACTTAATATTATTGGAACGAAGTTCCTTATCGCGCGTTGTGAAAGGGGGCTACACGGAAAAAAATCTTACGAAAAACCGACACTTTTAGTGTCAGTTGGTCGGGTGACAGTTGTGTGTTGTAAGCTATTGTAAGCTGTGCGTCGTGCGCATGTTTCTCTGTCTCTCTCTCTCTCTCTGTCTCTCTCTCTCTCTCTCTCTCTCTCTCTCTTATAGAAAGCAAGCCAGATATTTTCATTTCTATTTATATATATATATACTCTCTCGACTTATTTTGTATCTGTGTACATATATTTAGATAAGACCGCGGTGCGCGGTGCGCGGTGCGCGGTGCGGCGTCAATAGCTGTCCAACTTGTAATTGGGGGTTGATTGAACTAGTTCGATCCTCGGATCGGGATTATTACATTAACTTATATTAATTACACGCATTCATCATTCCATCCACTTATATTATAGAGATACACACTTTCATGACATCTCAACTAATATTAGTTTTTTTGTTTGTTACAATTTCATTCAAAAACTTCTCGAGTGATTTAAAAAAACCTTTCACCATTAGAAAGTTACATTATCCCTGAGTAATAGGCTATATTTTTATCCCGGGACAAGATAAGATTCGTCGGGAAGGCGGGTGAAACCGCGGCGGATAGCTAGTTTCATGATGACACGAGAGTCTGTTACTCGTACTGTGTTTTGTATTTTCACGGATATGGTATATGCGTTTGGAGTGAGAGGATGTTGGTTTGTTTGTTTACATTCACTTAATGCCCAAACGTATTGAAGGTAAGTTTCACCAATTAATAATATGGTTAGTAATAGATGGTATTAATTCCTCGTAGTAGAGGACCTCGCATCGGCACCTGATTGAGTTTCCGTACCAGCGCCAGGTCTGATTCCATCATCTATACCCCAATTGTAAGGAAAAATGTTCGGCCGACGAGTTACGTGTAATTAGCGGAGTATTCATACAAGACTTCAATAGCTGACTGATGAGGGTGGATCGCCCTCCCCTCTCTCCTTCTCTACCCCCCTCTCCCCCTCTACCCCCCGCCGCGCCGTACTATTCATAGAATTGCTTAATTTAGTGATATTGATAGCTCAAGCTCATAGAACTTGCGAAGGTATTTGATATATTTTCGAGGTAAGCGTTGTTCAATGAACCAATCCTTAAAATAGCTTTTCAATGAAGAGTCCTGAGTAAAGAGATGACCACAGTATAGCTATATAATATATTTATAGTTGGAGACAGGGGATGAGGGGATGAGGGGATGAGGGGAGCGATCGTAAATGTTGGATCGATTGAATTGAACGAAAGGTCTTCGTTTCAATGAACGTTTCGTCGATGAAAGACTTCCTTCATTAATTTTATTTCTCTTCAGTTCAATACAAAGTGAATAGTAAGAAGTATTTCAGACGGAGGCTCGTTTATCTAAAATTATTTTTATAAACAGATTTTTTTTAAGAAAGTCTTACGACGTACGTAATAACGTAGCTAAAATAATAATCTTTCAACAGCAGCTGTCTGTCTGTCTGTCTGTCTGTCTGTCTGTCTGTCTGTCTGTCTGTCTGTCTGTCTGTCTGCACCGACCAGTACCCTGAGGGGGTGGTACGACGTTTCCACACGATGTTTTCCATCACCGAAAGCTCAAGATTTTTGTAAGAACCCACAAGTGACAACCAGGCAGGCGGGTCACCTGATGGTAAGTGAATACCGTCACCTATAGGCATTAGCAATATCAGGGAGAAAGTATTGTCGACCATTTTTACAATGGCCACGGCATTTGAGGTCACAACCACTGAGCTACTGTGTGTCGTGCTATATCTAGAATTACAGATTTCTGTATGTTTATGTTTTCATTTGAATTATTAAGCTGCAATGAAAAATGAATACTTTTAAACAGCTGAGCAGTATAATGATACTCGGGAAAAACAACAAAAATAAGTAAATGGCGGCGAAACCGAATGAAGCTCACCCGCACTCTGGCATATTGATGAGGTTTGTTTCGTAAGTTCCGTTCTTAAAGCTACTTTACACTTTCTTCACTCAACTTGATACACGTTTGATGTTCAGGTGTTCATGTGTTCAGGTGTTCAGGGACATACATACATACAATTTCCTCCTCTTCCATCTTCTTTTCTACAACTTAGTTATAAATCATTTATTTATATAATAGGTAGGTAAGTACCTACCCAACGAGTACTACCTATCACTAGTTTTACTATTTTAACTGTAAATGTAAATGTAAATGCTGTGTACATATAATATTATACATCTTCACATTATATTTGTCGAGAACATTATTTTTAGGGTTCCGTACCCAAAGGATAAAAACGGGACCCTATTACTAAGACTTCGCTGTCTGTCCGTCTGTCTGTCACCAAGTCGCTGTATCTCAAGAACCGCGATAGCTAGACAGTTGAAATTTTCACAAATTATGTATTTCTGTTGCCGCTATAACAACAAATACTAAAAACAAAATAAAATAAATATTTAAGGGGGGCTCCCATACAACAAACGTGTTTTTTTCGGAACCTTTCGTGCGCGAGTCCGACTCGCACTTGCCCGGTTTTTTCATATGTAGGTATATTGACAAAAAATATCCACTTATTTATTTTTATATTAAATGGAAGAAATTGTGATATCTGCGAAGCTGACATCTATGCCAGTCACTCATATAAATCTAAATAACGAATAGATCCCATTCAAATAATCTAGTGAGAGACTCGACAGTAGGTACTACTCGCCGACCTCTGTGGACGGTTGAAGGGCATCCTAATTGGCTCCGAAGACGTACGATTTATCTGTTCGAGTTGATTGTATCAGCCGAGTTACGCCGAACATTGCCGAGTATTGCCGATGGCCGACGCGCGGCGCCCGACGGGCTCGCGAGCCTGCGGCCGATATAAATGGCTTGTGTAGGGTAATTGGTAACCTCATTTCTATACTTGATTATCTCCTAATGAAGTTATCTCTGTTCATAATAAAAAGAATGATAGGTCAGTGGTCCCTAGTGACGTCGGATACTTACTGTGGCACAATAACCTTCAGTGTTCGGTGAAGAGAAAGAGCACGGTGCGTGGTAGGATACTTTGTCTGTCACCAAACACCAGGTCCTATTGAGCCAGTCAGTCGAGTACCTACCACAAAGTACCCAACCGTACTATAAGATTCCACATTATGTTTTTTACCGAAAACTATAGCTTACATAACATTATAAAGAGGAAAGATTTGTATGTTTGTAACGAATAAACTCAAAAATCACTGGACCGATTTCAAAATTCTTTCTCCATTAGAATGCCACATTATCCCTGAGTAATATAAGCTATGTTTTTATCCCGGGAATACCTAGATCCGACGGGAACGCGGGTGAAACCAGGGCGCACAGCTTGTGTATAATGTTGCTCGGAGACAGTTCTAACACCTCTATTAAAGAACATAAAACTTGTTCATGAAAAGTTGAATCATAATTTGGTTGAGTTGGGAGCGCTGAGCGCTGAGCGCTCTTTGTTAATTTGTATCTGGTAACTTTAAGTATCATTAAAATGGTTCTCGTGCAAGTTGTAATCTTGTTCAGTTTCACAGAAAGGTATCCGGATCCGGATCCGTATTTAATTGTTTTCATTACATACAGTGAGACAGAGCGGCGACGGTCGACGAGTCTGACGGCTGACGGCTGACGGCTGAACACGTTCGAGCGAGTTATTAATTAATAGATCATTACAGTTATCTGTTACCCTTATACTAGTTAAGTTTATTTTGAGAGCAGTTGTCCGTGTCATCCACACCACACACGTGACACACGTGACACACGTGACACACGTGACATATAACTCTTTACAACAAAAGCAGATAAATAATAATAAGAAATAATTATGATTAGTTATACAATGGGCGGGGGCGATCTTATCTTAGGCAGGCAGGCAGGCAGGCAGGCAGGCAGGCAGGCAGGCAGGCAGGCAGGCAGGCAGGCAGGCAGGCAGGCAGGCAGGCCTTAGAGTGAGTGTACACTCCGATACGGGAGCGACAGTATCGTCCAAATTTTTGGCATCTAAACTGAGGGTCATAAGATGGCTGAGTTGGTGAAGCGACTCTCGTACTCATGTTTCTCTTCTCACTTCAGAGATTTCCTTCTCTTGTTGCGGTCGTCAGCTAGGTCTTCCCATTTTTAGGGCTGATCTCAAAAGCTACTAGGTCGCGTTTATTGCAGTCCTTAAAATGCAACATGGGTCTTCTTCTTCTCAACTAGCATGGTACCAGTAGGTTATACCTATAGGTATCCGCAATCAATTATTGTATAAAAATGAACCCCTATTTCCTTGGTCACGGCTGGACCAATTTCGCTAATTCTTTTTTTGTTGTATTTGTTATTGTAAGGAGAAGGTTTTTATGTAAGAAAAAAGTATGAAAGTTGCGCGAAACATTACAAAATTTAAGAAAACTTAACGACCATATTCAATTTTCTAAATATTGTTGAAAACTGATGGTTCCAAGTTTCTTTTTATTTTAATTTCATGGCAGGACAACGTCTGCCGGGCCACACTAGTCTATTTATATAAACACCGAATTACTATATGTATAAACGTACATACTGCACGTGTGTGTGTGTGTTATTGTAAACATGTGTTGGTGTAGTATAGAGGTAGCACTCAGTTAAGTAGCGCCACATCGCGCCACCACTGTGCTCTCGTACTACTGAGAGAAAAACACCTATTTGCCATATTGTGAGTATCGGCTGAAACGTAAGAACCGCGCTAAATGTGCGAGGGGGGCGAGGGGAGCGGGAGGGGAGCGGGAGGGGAGCGGGAGGGGAGCGGGAGGGGAGCGGGAGGGGAGTGGGAGGGGAGGAGAGGTTGGCTGTCCGCCAGGTGCAGGTGCTGGCTGGTCCGAGGTGCGGGCTCGATGTGTGTGAACGCACTATACGATATTTCGTGCAAACGAGTGTACCGTCCGCTCTCCATTAAACACGAGTGAATTCTTATTACAACAATACCATGAGTATCTTTCAAATTTCTTGTTTATTTTTTATATGGCTCCAGTTTCCGCCCCACAGTTTCACCCGTGTTCCCGACGGAAACCTTTAGGAGTTCAATATTCAAATATCGTATCATCTTTACATACAACATAAACGCATCAACTGACATTTTAAGTTTGTAGCCCCAGCTGTTTAGGCTCTGCGTTGACAGTCATTCAGACAGTCAGAACAAGTAATTATAAATAAATAAATATATAGATATGCTGGGGATTTACCACTAATTCTTACTTATTCGTTGGTGGAACCATGTCCCGGAACACTACAGTATATATAGTGTGACAGTTACCACAATGACACGTTTTTAAAGTAAATCTCGTAGCCGTACTACGAAGCTACGGTACCTCTACGACGCTACGACGCTACGAGGCTACGAGACGGCTACTACGCGAGACGCAGGATGGCAGAGCTCTGTCGACTGTTTCGGTGGAAATCGCTCCAAGCTGGTGACAAGTGGTGCCTCTTACCATAATCCCAGCTCAGCTAATTGTCCGGGACTTTAACACATTTCACCACTTACAATGGAATCAATACGTATCTCATGAAATACCATTTTACTATACTACTAATTCTGCCTATATTATATTATAATCTGTTTTATATTCATGGTGCTATAGCTGAGCAAATTTGGCTAAAATATAGCACATAAATAGACCATGCTTCGGAAAAATCTAAACAGTCAGAACTAACAGTCACAGTTTACACTATTTATGTTGTCAGGGTAACCTTTTTGAATTGTACCTATGTTATTGCACAATAAAGTTATTATTATTATTATTCTAAAGTAAACAATATCAAAAGAACATGAGACGTATAGCAGTAGAATATTAGTGTATGTAGGTAGGTAGGTAGGGTAGGTAGGTAGGTAGGGTAGGTAGGTAGGTAGGGTAGGTAGGTAGGTAGGGTAGGTAGGTAGGTAGGGTAGGTAGGGTAGGTAGGTAGGTAGGGTAGGTAGGGTAGGTAGGTAGGGTAGGTAGGTAGGTAGGGTAGGTAGGTAGGGTAGGTAGGTAGGTAGGGTAGGTAGGTAGGTAGGTAGGGTAGGTAGGTAGGTAGGTAGGGTAGGTAGGTATATCAGTAATCTGATTACCATTATATAATGTCTGGTTAGAGTGAATAGGTTATATGTTATTGGTTCCTCTTTCTTGTGATACAATTTAAATTTTCTACGCTTAATCATTTAATTGATATAAAGAAATAATAAAATGATTGGCCCGTCTTTATTTCTATTATATTAACATATATACAGCTATGCGGACAGCGGACAGCGGACAGCGGATAGTGGATAACGGACAGCGGACAGCGGACAGCGGACAGCGGACAGCGGACAGCGGACAGCGGACAGCGGACAGCGGACAGCGGACAGCGGACAGCGGATAGCGGACAGCGGACAGCGGATAGCGGACAGCGGACAGCGGACAGCGGATAGTGGATAGCGGACAGCGGACAGCCGACAGCGGATAGCGGACAGCGGACAGCGGACAGAAGAGCTGACAGCGGACAGCGAATAGCGGATAGTGGACAGCGGACAGCGGACAGCGGATAGCGGACAGTGGACAGCGGATAGCGGACAGCGGACAGCGGACAGTGGACAGCGGATAGTGGACAGCGAACAGCGGACAGCAGACAGCGGATAGCGGACAGCGGACAGCGGACAGCGGACAGAAGAAAGCTGACAGCGGACAGCGAATAGCGGATAGTGGACAGCGGACAGCGGACAGCGGACAGCAAACCAACCAAATCAACATTGGCTGCACTAGCTACACTAGGTATAAATTCAAATTCAAATTTTGGCAAATAAAATACAATAAAAATAAAGAACTGAATTTTAAGAGTGTAACAGAAACAGAAATGTGACCTATTCAATCTCCTAATATTTATAAATGTGAACGTTTGTATGTTTGTTGCTCAATCACGCAAAAACGGCTGGAAACATTATATCCTGGAATAAAACATCGGACACTTTTTATCCTGGAAAAAGATAAGATCCCTCGCGGGCGAACGCGGGTGAAACCGCGGGGCGGGAAACTAGTATTAGATTACCTGTAGGTAATTCTATTTGTTTTCAATTCCAGGACAGATGAGACCTAACAATTGTATATTATATAAAATTAGGTAACCGACAACGACCCATACAAAACTACACTCAAAACTTATTTCAGTTTATTGTGAGCATCATTTCACGGGCGAGTTGTTCGTGCAGCGCTTTGTTCCGCCCCGCTGCCGCTGCCGCTGCCTCCGTGCCGATGCCAGTTATTACCACAAGCCGCTGCGGCTGTCGGCTGGTGGCTGTCGACTGTCGACTGTCGACTTTCGGTGGAGCTCGGAGGGACGCTATTGTCTTATTCCATGTTTAGTGGACGTCCTTTCTACGGTGCCTCCATAGTAACACACATCGACACCTTGCTTGTACACCTACTCTTACAACACAACACAACACAACACAACTACTTATTGATGTTGTCCGTTCAGTTGTTGTCTTTATATCCTTGTGTAAGTTTTTTACCGATACTAACTTGAAATACCAATATTTTGTAAATGCCTCGTACAGCTCTGCTAGGTTGGTCGATAACAGGACGACTCTGTGGTTCGTACAATATTTTACGACGTAACATTTTACGATGTAATACCGTCCCCGCGTGAAGCCAGACGCCAGACGTGGGACGGACGTGGCGTCGATATGAACTAATATTAGTGACTTGTCGTGTCTAAGAGTTTATGATCCGTGACGTTCTCTGCCGCTCAGCGGCGCGCGGCGGCGTGGAGCGTGGAGCGTGGAGCGTGGAGCGTGGAGCGTGGAGCGTGGAGCATGGCCGCGGTAATCCTGCAAATATTGCCTCGGCTCGGGTCGAGTGTCGAGCGGCTGCCTCGCGGCGAGGACGCGGCGAGGACGCGGCGAGGACGCGGCGAGGACGCGGCGAGGACGCGGCACGTAGGTGGGGTAATGCCTCCGCTTACGAGAGCCCTTCGCACACGACCGCTTTCATAATAAAATGCTTTATTATATTGTTTCCTTATCCACGTGTATCCACTTTATGAAATGTTTGGTTTTATGAACGTTTAAGTTATTCGGGATGTCTCCTCGCCTCCGTCCTCGCCTCCGTCCTCGCCTCCGTCCTCGCCTCCGTCCTCGCCTGCGGAGCCGCTCACATGAAACATTCCTACTCCTTCATCTTGATTATATTAAGAGACAATCACAATTGTTTGTTTTGTTTATACCTTATGTTTATTGTACAAACTGAAAGTATATATATATGTGGGTGATTCGTTTTAAACATATATGTATAGTATGCCGCGATGTGACTTCTCGATGTGCTCAAAATATTGTGTTGAGTTTTATAACAAAAATAACTTTAACTTTAACTTTATAGGTGGAGATTTTTAATGGCATTGAACAAAATTTTACATGTCTACCTATATCAAATATTTGGCTGTAAATCTTCCTAAAAGAAAATAAATAAATAAAATAAGACATGTAAAATACCTGTCAAATTAACAATGTTCAACTTTTTTTTTACTGTTACAATTTTTTTTTGTAGTTTCAACACACTACGTAAAAGTAACTTTAACTATAAAATGTGATGTTTCAAGTATGCTGGGTGTTGGGTGTTGGGTGCTGGGTGTTGGGTGTTGGGTGCTGGGTGGGTAGGTATATAAAAAGGCAGTGATGAATATGTGGGTAACGGCTTTATCTATGAAGATTGATAGTGTTGTCGGTGAATAGGGCCCCGTGAATAGCGCACGATAGAACCGCGCGACGCGACGCATACAACGCTGCGATAGCGCGCTGGAAAAATGACCGACTATATTGACCAGCTGTAGCCGTGCTACGACGCTACGATGCTACGACGTAGCACCTACTACGAGCTGACTGAGAATATAAGCCACTTTTTTTGTAGTAAAAATAAAAATAGTTTCGATGGAATATTGGCCGCTGCCGCTGCTCAACTAAGAAAAAGGCATAAACGTTTCGATTGTTCAAGAGATGATGATCACCCGGTGTCTGTCGTGTGTCCAATACATCTTGTTTCGGTGTTCTCCACCACTTCTCGTTTATCCATCTAGTTTAATATTTAACAAATTGTGGACGCTAATTAGTAACTTTAATTGAAATTTACTAATTTAATTGAACTTTAAGTGGTCGTGTGAATGCGACATTCAGATGGAAGATGGGCAATAGAGAATAGAGAACAGAGGGTGGGCGCGGTATGCAAAGCGCAACCGAGGCGGGCTGCGCGCATATTATTATATCATATTTTATAGGAAAGCATAAATAAATAACTTTAAAATGCATGCATCGTTTCATAAACAGAAACCAAATATAGGTATGTAATAACCCGCCGCCGCCGGTCAAGTTTCAATGGACGCCGGAGCTCGTTTGTGAAGCTCTCTGCGAGGTGCCGGCGGTGGCGGCGGCGGCGGTGGCGGTGGCGTCCCACAGCTCAACTAGGTATAATTAGCAACCATTTGAATAGTGGCTGCCATTCGCACCACATTGTCCAGCCTTTCATCGCCCGCTCTATTTATTTATTATTGTTATTTCATAGTGGCGAGCCCCACCGTGCCCCGTGCCCCGTGCCCCGTGCCCCGTGCCCCGTGAGGCGCGACCGAGCGCAGGTGCGTGGATCACCCTCGTTTCTCAAGGTAAGGGGTGCGGAGAGTGCGGGGGCGCGAGCTCGTAGTTCATTTTTATTCGGGCTCGCTCGGGTCCGGTCGGCTGATGTAGCATATATTTCGGTTGCTAGTTTTCACTACTAGATAAATAGAGCCTTTCTAGGAATCTAATATTATTTTTGTAAAAAATTATGAAAACCAAAAATGCATCGACTTTTATTCTGTAGTACATAATATATTATATCGATGCAAAAATGCAGTACATTTAGATCTGTAGCAGAATTAAATACAATACTTCCATCTCAGTTTGTAAGTGAACCTTCCGTAATAAATGCATTGGACGAGAGCTGACGTTAGTGTCGAGTCACTGAACAAACTAACAACTTAGCGCTGAGATGCACTCAAAGTAGCCGAGTCGACGTCTACCCTGCTACACTGTGGAAACACTGCCCACCAGCTCCGTGACATCGTATTACGTGCTCGACTCGGAGACAGCGATTATCTGGTCGCACACGAGGAGCAATGGTTAAGTATTGAGTCGATTTGCATTTGATTTGGGAACGTAGCAGTTTGTCTGTGTGTGGTCAAGTGAATGGAGTCTGATTGCAGATATTCATAATGTATGTACGTCGTGTCGTGTCGTATCGTGTCGTACTAATCACATTAACCGGTCGCCTCAGGTCGCTAGGGAAATTAAATAATGGTAAACACGGCCAAGTCGCCTTTGACGTCCGACAGTCCGTTTGAACTGGTCACAGTGACAGTGACAGTGACAGTGACAGTGACAGTGACAGTGACAGTGACAGTGACAGTGACAGTGACAGTGACAGTGACAGTGACAGTGACAGTGACAGTGACAGTGACAGTGACAGTGACAGTGACAGTGACAGTGACAGTGACAGTGACAGTGACAGTGACAGTGACAGTGACAGTGACAGTGACAGTGACAGTGACAGTGACAGTGACAGTGACAGTGACAGTGACAGTGAGCTGATCTCACTCTATACAAGTTCAATAATGTAAGGCGCAAACTGAGTCATACACACGTCGTAGTACACACTCATTTAAATGTTGCTACTCGTAAAATCAAAATCTTTTTTCAGTTTGGATTCGATACATCGTGATCGTAACTAAGCATAAACAAATAATAGTAAGGAAGACAATTTCAGGGCTTTTAAATAATATGTAATTGAAGGATTATTTACATTATGTTACATGCATTCACTGATGTGTTTTATATTTTTTAGCCACAGCCTGTGAGTGGACATAAAAGTGTGATTGATGTTGCGAGAAAGAAGCACCGGGGCGGCACCGGGACGAGCGGGACGGCGCGGGCGGCGGTCGGTTGGAAAGCGCAATCATTTGTGAGTCTCGTCACTCGTCACTCGGCGGTGGGACGATATAACAACTTGGTGAATTCTCTCAACTCCACAATATAATTCAGTTTGTTTGTTTGTTTGTTCCCGCACACTCTACACACTCAGCACTACGTAATGCATTCTCTTCAGTCCTAGTTGAGTAATCTCTTCGCATGATCTATTCTTAAATAAACTGTATAGTAAAACAATTGATTAACACTAGCTTCATTACAAATGGCCAGTGAATACTGCACGTACCCGAGACCGAGATCAAATATGTAATAACAAAGTACAGGGTGTGTGTAGTGTAGTGTAGTGTAGTGTAGTGTAGTGTAGTGTAGTGTAGTGTAGTGTAGTGTAGTGTAGTGTAGTGTAGTGTAGTGTAGTGTAGTGTAGTGTAGTGTAGTGTAGTGTAGTGTAGTGTAGTGTAGTGTAGTGTAGTGTAGTGTAGTGTAGTGTAGTGTAGTGTAGTGTAGTGTAGTGTAGTGTAGTGTAGTGTAGTGTAGTGTAGTGTAGTGTAGTGTAGTGTAGTGTAGTGTAGTGTAGTGTAGTGTAGTGTAGTGTAGTGTAGTGTAGTGTAGTGTAGTGTAGTGTAGTGTAGTGTAGTGTAGTGTAGTGTAGTGTAGTGTAGTGTAGTGTAGTGTAGTGTAGTGTAGTGTAGTGTAGTGTAGTGTAGTGTAGTGTAGTGTAGTGTAGTGTAGTGTAGTGTAGTGTAGTGTAGTGTAGTGTAGTGTAGTGTAGTGTAGTGTAGTGTAGTGTAGTGTAGTGTAGTGTAGTGTAGTGTAGTGTAGTGTAGTGTAGTGTAGTGTAGTGTAGTGTATGTAAGTAGAAGATATGTACACTACCTGTCCACCTCGTCGTTTTACTCACATTTTAATTTTGGGGTTATTTTTGTCGTTCATAAGTCAGTCAGTAAGTCAACAAATAAATGTATTTCTTATAAATGTTTGTATTGCAAAGGCTCCAACATATATATACCTACATCGCGATTATTTGTTGTTGAGCCTTTGTATGAACACGTGTCGTGTCGTGTCGTGTCGTGTCGTGTCGTGTTGATCAGCCCACATCCGACAACGCATCTAACAACTTTAGTTGTGTGTTGTTTGTTTCAAGTTCCACTTCCTACTTCTGGACCAATTGAAGTAACGCAAGTTAGTTTTGATGTCGTCTCAAGAGGAAGAGAACTCATTGAATAGCTTCTCAAGTGCGTAGTATCTAGTGCTGAAGTAAACACAGAGCTCTGAAGTAGAGATGAATAAAATGTGTGAACTTTGAAAGGGTACCTTGTGCAGTACAAGTAGGTGTTCACTTGTAAGATCCACTGTGCTGTATGTAATGTGATGTTAGCACAGCACAGACGTATTTGATGTATAAACTAACATAACTATAAAAAGTATTACTACTTAATACTCTTGTAATATAAGATCTAAGCATTAGGATTTGTCCTGACCCTGACTAACTGATCTATGAACGCCCACCCTAAATGGCTGGTTAGAAATATGAAATTCCGCGCGAGCAGTTTATTTTAGATAGGTATTACAACCAAGTGACTTATTATTCCCGCACCACATCATCACACATCACACATCACACATCACACATCACACATCACACATCACACATCACACATCACACATCACACATCACACATCACACATCACACATCACACATCACACATCACACATCACACATCACACATCACACATCACACATCACACATCACACATCACACATCACACATCACACATCACACATCACACATCACACATCACACATCACACATCACACATCACACATCACACATCACACATCACACATCACACATCACACCGTATGTGTTACCAAATCGCGCGCGATCGTTTTTTGTCCTTTTTAATTTATCGTAGAATTATAGTAGATAAACAGACTTTCAAATATTTATGCCCTCGACAGTTTGCCGAACCACATCACATAAGGTTGCATAGAAGAAGTGGTTGTAACTCTACCAGGAGTCCAGGAGTCCAGCAGTCCAGGAGTCCAGGAGTCCAGCAGTCCAGCAATCCAGGAGTCCAAGACCAAGAGTACACAATAACACACATTACACACCAACTAACTAAATGTAAACAAGCATCTATCTCCTATCCAAAGCCAAACACACCATCGGGTTCTTGGCGACAGATTTTCAACTTGAGGGTGGTATACAGCCAGTCCAGTACTATAAAGTACCCTACCACCGTGCTGTGGTTTCCCCACAATTTTTTCCTTCACCAAAAGCTCATTGTAGGATTCGAACCCACGACCTTCGCCACGGTATCCGACGTCCCTACCACTAAACTATCATCACCTTAATTTTATTTCATTTATAAAAATCAAACGTAAGATTTTCTTTTGCCTAAGGTAGAAGAAGAGTCATTCTGTCTCACTTGTGCAAGCCTTGAAAGCACTTAGTTTTCATATATAATACTTGTTAATACTAGGAAACCTATAATTGGCTTTGTCTTCTTTATATTAATTATATTATTTTGTTAAATTAATTATATGTATATAAGCTGTTGGTTTCGACAAATAAATAATTAAATTAAATAAATTGATGCACGAACAATGTTTCCAAGTACACTAAATGGAAACATACACAAACATTAAATCGTCAGTCAGCGAATAAATATTACAATACACTACGAATATACAGGTGTCCAATTATCACCCTCTCGACATCATTAGCGGGAACAGCAACCGCCCCCCCCCCCACCCCTCCCTCCTCCCACACTAGTACCGAGTATGTAACACAACACAGTAACTGTACTGTACTGTACCTACGTACAAGTGAAGGGGGCGGACTCATTACACCATGATTCCTGATCATGAGCAGGCAGCTCGTACAACGTGCTTTCATTATTTATATGAAGTGACGTCACTACCACATCACTCACTACACTACTGAACATTATCTATTCTATTTACTTGTTTACGTGATATTTTAGAATAGACTAGGTTCCTGCGTTGCTGCGCACAACATTAACAAACTTATCATCTCATTTATAATTTTGGTATAATTATAAGTATTGATGATTTGTTTATCTCTAATATGTGTTGTCACATTTTCACATACATTTATTCTCTGAACGTAACATAATTAAAATAAGAGGAAACGCTGCCAGCCTTTTGGGAACCTTGCCGATCGGCAGCAGCGGCAGCAGCGGCAGCAGCGGCAGCAGCGGCAGCCTCGAACAAGTTTTTTATATATTATAGTTGTACATTTGTTTGTATATTTTGTACATTTGTTGTAAATAAAGTTATTGAATATCAATTTCATTAAAATAAATCGCAAAAATGAGCCCAATCACAATAATGGCCTTTTGAATAATTCTCGTCTCCGGAGTCTGCGTGTGACGTTTGAAGCATGCACTCATTGACGTCACACATCGGACAGCTGTCTCGCAGCCCCGAGTGGTCCCGAGCTCGCCCGACTTCCCCCGACCCGAGCGGCCTGTAGGTACTGCCCTGTGGGGCGCTGCGTCTCGTCGGCGGATCCACTCAGGATCAATTTCCTTGGTTAAATGAGGCGCTCATACCTGTCCGTCGCGCATCGTGTGCTCGCTCATTGCACTGCACTGTACCGTTGCGCTGGTGGCTGAGTCAATTTTTCCTTATTTTATTTTCACTTTCCTCCATATAACTTCAAAAGAGGAGTAAGAAGGTTTATGCAAGGTCAGCAAAGCGCTCGTGACGCCTCTGGTGTTGCAAGCGTCCATAGGCTACGGTAACCGCTTACCATCAGGTGGGCCGTAAGCTTGTTTGCCACCTAGTGGTATAATAAAAAAAACCAAAGTACAAAGTGGTTACAGTCTATTGTTATATTGTAGCATTACAATATTCCTAGAGATAATTTATAAAATGATGTTTAAACGTTCACCTTGTCTACCTCGCTCTAGCTAGTTGAACTTGCTTAGTTCCCGCGTCATCTTGTCTACCATCATCACTACACCTTGCACTACACATACACAACACATACACATACACATACACATACACATACACATACACATACACATACACATACACATACACATACACATACACATACACATACACATACACATACACATACACATACACATACACATACACATACACATACACATACACATACACATACACATACACATACACATACACATACACAACACAACTCTCGACACGATCATCAAATGAAAAACAAAATTAAACGGCGCGCCCCCACCCGCGGGACTCGGTCAACGTAATCATTCAAATAAAATGAAAAATGATCGACGCCAGCTCATCACTTTATGCTCATCGAATTCGGGTGCATTTCTTTCGAATAATTTACCTTCACAAATGTAAGGGGTACGCGGAAGTGGTGTGCGGCGTGCGGGACGGGGGGGGGGGGGGACATTTACGAAGCGGTCATTTCTCACGCGTGGATAAGGGCAAGGCCACGGAATTAGAGGCCGAGTCATATAAGTTTGTTGAATATATTAAAATATTTTAAGGCGATGATAGCTCAGTGGCAAGTGACGTCGGATACCGCGGCGAAGGTCGTGGGTTCGAATCCTTACAATGAGCTTGAGCTTTCGGTGAAGGAAAACATCGTGAGGAAACCACAGCACGGTGGTAGGGTACTTTGTAGTACTCGACTGGCTGGCTACCACCCTCAAGTTGAAAATCTGTCGCCAAGCACCTGTTGGTGTGTTCCGGCAATTGCACTTGAGAGCCAGTTCGCCTTAATAAGGTGTACAACACATTAGCAATCCCCTGGTATTGCCAATGTCTATAGGCGACGGTTGTCACTTACCATCAGGTGACCCGCCTGCCTCGTTGTCACTTGTGACATATAAAAATAAAAAAAATTATGTAGTCCTGTTATGTCTGTTGCTCAGTCCAGACAGACCCGTCTTATCTTGTTTATCATCGGGACCGTACTTTATTATATGTATTAGAGTGTTTAAGTGTGGTAGGATGAATGGCAACAGAGCAGAGACGAGTGCAAGACGCTAGTGTGGTGGCCGCTCACAGAGGCTCGAGCTGACGCGGCCGGCGCTCGGTGGCTGTCGGTGGGCGAGCGGCCACTGATTCCACCATTATTCCACATCCCTACTCGCCCACAATTTACCTTCATACGTCAACGTCGTATCTCGACATCAAAGCGTGGCTCGAGCTAGCGAGGCCGCCGCGCGCCACGGCAAACATACCTAATCGCTAACTTCATTACAACAACGCGCCAAAAAGGGTGCTTTTTAATTAAATCTTAATCCTTTCATATTTGGTGCGACTCGGTGCGGCTCGGTGCGGCTCGGTGCGGCTCGGTGCGGGCGGCGTCGTGTGCCGAGACGTTGAGTCTAATTGGAACTCGCGACGCAACCACCCCGGGGCGATGTCTGGCTCCTCGTATGTACACAACAATCCTCGCCTCGCCTCGCCTCGCCTCATATCGTCTCGCTTCGCTTCATCTCATCTTGTTCTTCTCCTAATCAAGAACCATCTAAATTATTATAAAGGCGATCGCACACAGGAGTTACAAAATATTTTTTTCTGAAAAGTATATCTATTTTTAACCTAGGATAAAAGGTGGTGTTTAATCGTAATATCACGATGGAAAGTTATGATGTCCCTACCACATTATAACTTTCCATCCACAAGGCCTAGAAGAAAACTGGCTCAAGTACATGGAACACACCGATAGTACGGGAAATACGTAGAAATAAGAAGGCCTCGTTATTTTTGATGAATTATTAATTCAATTCTCGCACAAACGATCATACACCGGTGCTTTTGTGATGTAAATATGTGGTATTGTTTGAAACTTGTACCTCCGACGCCCCCGCGCCCCGCGCCCCGCGCCCCGCGCCCCGCGCCCCGCGCCCCGCGCCCCGCGCCCCGCGCCGCCGTGTCACACAATTATCTACCGCTCGTTCTCCCTCACCGAACATAATTCAAACCAATATTTAATATTACGATGAGTATATTTTGATTTTATAACGAATGAGCCAGTCGGTACTACGTAAGTACGGTGGATGGCGGATGGATCATTATTGCTACGAGCTACGATGTGCTACGTAGCGGCTACGGTGTGCTACGTAGCGGCTACGGTGTGCTACGTAGCGGCTACGGTGTGCTACGACGTCCTACATAATATTGTTATATTGCGTTTTGAAAGGACTGCGCTGGTAGCTCAGTTTAGTGACGTCACACATTGTGGCGATGGTCACGTGATCTAGGTATATCAGGATGACGTGTGTGTTTGTGTATGTTTGTGTTTGTGTGTGTGTGTGTGTGTGTGTGTGTGTGTGGTGAATACTTCTAGGCATTATATTATTATAAATGATGTTGAACATCTACCAAAGGTTGGTTCAGAAATAGAACGCAACGAGGTGCTACGATATATATGATGTCAATGCGCTACGAGGTGCTACGCGAGGCTACTACGTAGGTATGAGTACGTGAATATTGAGAAGTAGGTACTACGTAATGAACAATAATTGTCCTACAATTATTTTAAAGACAACAGTACATTAGTTAAATCCGGTGAACATGTCAAATCTGGTTGTGTACCACACACAGGGCGCTACGGGCTCGGTGGGGGTGCAGTGTACGGTGGCGGCTGATCAAAGCGGCGGCGGCGGCGGCGGTGCGCTCTTTGAACTGTACAATAATCTAACACACACACACCGTCCCTCACATGTGAGAGTGGAAACTGGACGCTGGAACTATACATGTGGTATTATGTTTTTACAAATAAATAATTCGTGGGTGGAATCTTTATTGAGCTTGGCTTTTTGAAAACTATATAAGTGAATGATAACGCGGTGGGTAAGTGTAGGTACCTACAGCTAGCTGGCTAGTGCCATTTTGATCGAATGATTGAATCATAACATAATGGAGACATGTTAACAGCTGTAGCTTTTGTTGTTAGTTAGCTTTACAAAATCAATTTTAATTGTTCCACTCGTTAGGGATCTCATAAATGAACACAATGATTGACTCTACCACCACCGTTCGGAATACAGTTCAACTGCAATCTGGTTGACTACTCGCTCTGAGTTCCTTACAAGCCGCCCTCACTTCCCCTCGACCCGCACCTCACCCCGCGCTCGTCTGTGCTCGATCCCGTACGATATTACCTAATAAATTGCCCTCTGCGGTTTTCCACGCGAAATGTAACATGATGGGGTATTTTTTTTGTTTGTAACGCGCCAAAATAATGTAATAATCGTAGTAACGTCGACCTCCTCGACTACAATGTAATGTAATAATCGTAGTAACGTCGACCTCCTCGACTACAATGTAATGTAATAATCGTAGTAACGTCGACCTCCTCGACTACAATGTAATGTAATAATCGTAGTAACGTCGACCTCCTCGACTACAATGTAATGTAATAATCGTAGTAACGTCGACCTCCTCGACTACAATGTAATGTAATAATCGTAGTAACGTCGACCTCCTCGACTACAATGTAATGTAATAATCGTAGTAACGTCGACCTCCTCGACTACAATGTAATGTAATAATCGTAGTAACGTCGACCTCCTCGACTACAATGTAATGTACATATATTACTAAACTAACTAGGTGGTTGATACTCATGTTATCATTTATTTATTGGTTTGCCAACAGGTTTACATAATACTAGCTTTCCGCCCGCAGCTTCGCTTACGTGGACTACACGATTTTGGCTGATTCCTTTTCCAGTTCCGGCAGGATATTTCAAATTATCCAAAAATTGCTTTTTTATTTTTCATACAAATTTGAACACCCCTTTTTAGCCCTTTAATGGGTGAAATTGAAAAAAACCTTAAATACTTGTTTTTTGATTTTATTGAAGAGCATAAATACAAAATTTTGAGTAATTCTGATAATAAACAGTTTGCTTTTCATACAAAATTTAACACCCCTTTGTTGGGTACATAAGTTAATATTTAAAAAAATCCTTAAATAAATGTTTCTTTAATGTCATTGAAGAGCATAAATACTAAATTTCAAGTCATTTCAATAATAAACAATTAATTTTTCATACAAACTTTAACTAACTGAAATTGAAAAAATCCGAGTATTACGAGAGCAGAGCTCCGCTGCGAAACAACAATAAATATAAAACTACAAAGGTTTTGTTTTTCAGGTAAAAGTTAAATACATAACAAAAGTTGCAGGTAGATAGTATAGATCCTTCACGAAAATAGATGACGTAAAATTAACGTTTTTTAACCGATTAAATTCCCAGACAAATGTCAGGGAATTTAATGTCTGTCTATATAAAAATTTCTGTGAATTTTGCTTTTCGATATTGAACAAAATTGTTAAGTGAAACTCTGATAAAACTTCTGTTAAAAATATGTTTTTATTCCTTTACCAAAGGTTGACAATCGTATAAGTACGCATATCGTGGACGTGCGCGTCACGCGAGTACAGTACAGTACAGTACAGTACAGTACAGTACAGTACAGTACAGTACAGTACAGTACAGTACAGTACAGTACAGTACAGTACAGTACAGTACAGTACAGTACAGTACAGTACAGTACAGTACAGTACAGTACAGTACAGTACAGTACAGTACAGTACAGTACAGTACAGTACAGTACAGTACAGTACAGTACAGTACAGTACAGTACAGTACAGTACAGTACAGTACAGTACAGTACAGTACAGTACAGTACAGTACAGTACAGTACAGTACAGTACAGTACAGTACAGTACAGTACAGTACAGTACAGTACAGTACAGTACAGTACAGATAACAAACAACATGCGGCCTTCCCTCCGACACCTACAGGCACCCTCCCTCAGCTCGCACACTCGCGCACTCGCGGCTACAGCTCGCTCGCAGTACTGTGGGTCGCGCTGGGTCGCAGCGGGTCACATTGGGTCACGGTGGCTCGTCGGGAGACTGATTAGAACACGTCACTTGTCACACACACACACACACACACATCCGTTACGTTAACCATCCGCCGGCGCCGTCGAGCACATGTTTATAAATTAATACGAATCTCTTGCATCGTGCTCCCCCGCCCCGCAACCCCCGCAACCCCCGCAACCCCCGCAACCCCCGGCCCCCCGGTGTGACCCGGTACCCGCGGTGTTGTTATAAAACACCAAAATGTTCATAACTCGTTGAATACCTGATGGTGATGAGTGATGACTTACGACTACCTCCATGTTGACGCTTCTTACATACAATACAAATTATAAAAGTAACTGGAATTCACTGATTGAAATATCATCGAGTTCTCAAATACTCTTCTACCGTAATAAATACCGTAACATGTTAGATTGACAGTTAATCAATAATAGAGTGCATCACTGTTACTACGAGACCATGACACTTGGCTGCAATGGGAATGAATGAATGAATGAATGAATGATAACGCGCGAGCCGAGCCGGTAGTGTGCCGTCAGATTGACGAATTAATTATAAGTGGTACAATATGCAATATCCTGGATTCAATTTAGGTTACCTACCGTCAAATAAAGCATATTTAATATTTTGTGAGTGACACTCAATAACCCGGAGTAAAGGTAGCGAGGTGAGTTACAGCGGGCTGGTCGCTCGCCCTGTCCCGTCCGGTGATACATGTCCGACCGCGCGCCACTACCGGACACCGGACAAACACCGGCGCCGGACGAGTATTTCGATTGACTATGTTACACTATTGATGAATTGTTCAATGCAGTTTTAGTCTTTTTACTAGAAACAAAAAGGAAAGAAAAATGATTTTATTTCTCCAACATCACGCAATATAAGTACCGAGAAGGTACTGCAAGTGTTACTCGACGTTGTGTAACAATTTGACTATCATATTGTTTTTGTTATTTATCATTTCGATATCAAAAAAATTCTTACAATATAAAGTTCCAGTACTAATAAAATGAACGAAGCAAAGCATAAGTTCACGCCGGCGAAAACATTTATGTAAATTTTTCATTTGGCCATGCTGTTATTTAGTATTACGAGGTAACAAAAAGTGATACAGTGCTCGTAAAAATCCGTCCGGGCCGGTGCGGCGTCCGGTGACCGCGCGCTCATTAAATTATCGCGCTCTGATAACCACCGGCACCGCCCGACACGTGCCGACACGAAGCGACACCTGCCGACACGTAGCGACACCAGCCGACACATCAGTGCTGAGACACCCCATGCACCTGGTGCAGCTGTGTAAACTATACACGTGTTTTCCACAACGACCTGTCCTGTGCTGCTCGCATCCAGCGGCTTCCCGCAATCGTCACCTGGTCGTCGGTCCACCTTGTGGGGGGCCTGCCCACGCTGCGTCTTCCGGTGCATGGTCGCCACTCTAGAACCTTTCCAACCCATCGGCCATCGGTTCTTGGAGCCCCGCTATGTGCCCCGCACGCCCCGCCCGCCCCGCCCGCCGCCCACTGACACTTCACTCTACTAATCCGTAGGGCTAAATCGGCGACCTTTGTTTGTCTACGAATTAAAAAACTTAATAAAAAAAAATAAAAAAATCACATCATTTCTCGTAGCGAAACTCCAAGTAAAGCCGTCTCCAAAGCGCTCTGAGTGACCTTGACTTTCTTATGAGGTTAGTTAGCGACCACGTTTCAGTGCCGTATTAAGTCATCACTGGTGACACACATTGGTTGAACTGACTTTTGTCTTTAGGCACTGAGGTCATTTGGACGAAAAAACGTTGTGTAACTTCCCGAACGCTGCCCAGCCGAGTTGGATTCGACGATTGACCTCTCTCCTCGAAGCCAGAAACCATTACAGCACTGTCATTGTATAAAAAACTAGCTTTCCGCCCCGCGATTTCACCCGCGTATCCTTTGAGATTGAATTTCAAAAAATCTTTCTTATTCTTCGTCTACATCTTAAAAACATTACCTGTGAAAAAAATCAGCTTTCTAGGTGGAAGAGTTTAGGCTGGGCGTTGATAGATCAGTCAGGACTTCTACTTTTATATACAGGGTGGCCGGAACATTGACGTCCAAAAATAAAATTTCGGTCCCTCGTATTGTGGGGTATTCGAATCACCCCCATGTATGTTCCGCGACTTTTCATAGTTTTCGAGTTATGAATTTTTTTCTGAATGTTTGAAAATTTTCGACCTGACCAACCTAAAAAAATTCTAAAAAAAAAAGTAGAGGGTTTTATCGAGTTTCTTTTTTTGCAACTGAATTTTCATAAGTAGTACTTTTATGCATAAAATAATCAGCTTCGTAACTGTGATGAAAGTTATGAAAATGTTGATCTAAAGTGAAAAATTTACGTTCGGTAAATTATGACGCAAATTTTCAACTTTAAATTAAAAATCTTAACAGGTGACTTCATAATTCCTAAGTAGGCTTCAAGAATGCGCCAGACTCTCAGCTTTCATAATCATAAAAAAAATGAGGTACTTAATAGGGCTACTTTGTTTAAAATCGGCCTTCAAAGACAGCGAGGTGGAAAAATTCTTAAAATTACCCATCTGAGTAATTATTTTTTTTTTGCTATTTTCTCGTTCCTAAGGTTAATTAATGATAAGAATACTGAAAACTAACCAACAAATAGTTTCAGAGTTGGGTAAGAAAAGTTTTACGTAAAAAGTGGTTTTGAATAAAACACAGATGATAATGTGAAAAAAGTACTTAATTTATTTTTAACATTTACAAAAGGTTTTCAAAGTGGCCACCACCAGCAGCAATACACATTCTACACCTACGTAAGAAATTGTCTGGCAATCGTCTAAAAGCGTCTCTGTTCTCTCTCACAACACGTTCAGCTTCTGCAATCAACTGCCTCAGCTCTTGTTCACTTGAACAGTCTCGGGCGTATGCTATTTCCTTGTAATAGCCCCAAATAAAGAAATCGATGGGGTTGAGATCAGGTGAGCGTGGAGGCCACCTAATTGGTCCGCTGCGTCCGATCCATCTGTTGGGGTATGTTTCATCTAAGTAATTTCGGACCTGGGTTGCATAGTGACACGGGGCGTCGTCATTTTGCAACACCATGGTTCGTCTGAGTTCGAGATTCACATCTGCCAGCAACAATGGAAGTTCATTTTCCAAAAAGTTTTTGTATTTTTCTCCATCAAGTCTGGACGGCAGTTCAAACGGACCAATTAGTTCGCCATTGAGGATACCAGACCACAAGTTAACGCTGAAGCGATGTTGAAATGTCGAAGCTCTCACTTCGAGTGGATTTTCATTCGCCCACTTGTGGTAATTATGAATATTGAATATTCCGGATCGCTCAAACTCATCTGACCATAAAACTTTATTGAAAAATCCAGGATCCTCTTGCTCTTTTCGTAACATGGTTTGGCAAAAATCAACGCGCAATTGGTGATCTGTAGGCAGTAAAGCTTGGACTCGTCGGATGTGGAACGCGTGGTATTCTTCATCGTGAAGAATGTCTTGGATAGAAGTCCTTGGGATGTTCAGAGCACGAGCCATACTTCTCGTACTCGTAGACGGATTTCGCTGAACTTCTTCCAGCACCATTTCTCTGCGATCCGGGTTAGCTCTAGGGATTCCTTCATGACTGCCGCGTCGACCAGGAATGCGGCCTGCCATCAAAGTGTTGTGCGTGTTAATAAAAACACGATGGTCGGGATATCGCTCAGGTTGCGGCCCACCACGACGTTGAAGTTGTTCGCGATACAGTCGCGCTGCTTCATGGCCGTTTCCTTGTGCAACTCCATAAAAATAATGCATTTCTGCATATTCACTTAACGTGTAACTCATTTTTTACACTTCCACGTAAAAAAAGTCCAAATCAGAATGCAAAACACAGTCCAATAAACGAGCAAAGTAGTCAAACAAGTAGGCAGCGGAGTCCGTAGGCAAAGCGAGTGTGGTAAAGACAAAATGGCGACACGCGTATAGCAGTAAACACAATGTGAGTACGACTGAGGTACTTGTTTTGCGTTGCGTTCGGTTGCGCGCCTTGCGTGAGAGAGATAGCAATAATTCGGTCTCTTTTCCTCTCGGTCCATTGTTATTGCAGGTAAAAGAGTTGCACCCTCGTTTACAACCCATAGTCCACGAGAACGGATCGCGCAAAATTCATTAAACTAACATTTAAAAAACTCTCCGTGTTTAAATCTTAGCTTTCCTGCAGTCATTTTTGGTTAGCAAACTAAATAACCTTAGGAGCGAGAAAATGGAAAAAAAAAATTCTTAATCAGATAGCTAATTTTAAGAATTTTCCACCTCGCAGTCTTTGAAGGCCGATTAAGGCCAAAGTTAGCCCCATTAAGTCCTACGTTTTTTAATGATTATGAAAGCTGAGAGTCTGGCGCATTCTTGAAGCCTACTTGAAAACCATGAAGTCACCTGTTTAGATTTTTAATTTGAAGTTGAAAATTTAAGTCATAATTTACCGAACGTAAATTTTTCACTTTAGATCAACATTTTCATAACTTTCATCACAGTTACGAAGCTGATTATTTTATGCATAAAAGTACTACTTATGAAAATTCAGTTGCAAAAAAAGAAACTCGATAAAACCCTCTACTTTTTTTTTTAGAATTTTTTTAGGTTGGTCAGGTCGAAAATTTTCAAACATTCAGAAAAAAATTCATAACTCGAAAACTATGAAAAGTCGCGGAACATACATGGGGGTGATTCGAATACCCCACGATACGAGGGACCGAAATTTTATTTTTGGACGTCAATGTTCCGGCCACCCTGTATATAGATGTACTTCAAGTTTATCTGCCTCGTTGGCTTACTTGCACTTGTATGTATGCTAGATCGAATATGTCTTCGTGTATCGTCGCACTGTGACTGACTGTTGACTACTTAATGACACTCAATATATACATTAAATGTTGACAAATGAAGACAGGCGTGGTTCTGTTCTATCATGGTCCCATATTGTCGGCTGAACTTTACAGTAAGTAGCACTATAATGTGGGCAGGAAGGAACACTTGTCATATATAACGGACAGCAGAGCTGAACTGCATATATAACAAACAAACATCTCGAGTAGGTATGTGTTGAAGTGAGTGGAGGCGCTGGCGCTGGCGCTGGTGCTGGCGCTGGCGCTGGCGCTGGCGCTGGTGCTGGCGCTGGCGCTGGCGCGGTGGAGCCTCCTTCCTAT
The DNA here is from genome assembly GCA_951361185.1 of Ochropacha duplaris. Taxonomy (NCBI): domain Eukaryota; kingdom Metazoa; phylum Arthropoda; class Insecta; order Lepidoptera; family Drepanidae; genus Ochropacha; species Ochropacha duplaris. The sequence continues at coordinate 56,443 of OX592702.1, read as the reverse complement.
TGTTTGTTAGTTCTCACCAACTCACGAACCGCTCACTCTCATTTTATCCTTATTTACTTGCACACAAATCTCGAGCAAATATAATATTGAAATGAAGGAAAGAATATAAAGTTTGATTCGTGTGAAGCTCCAAGTGTGACAACATTAGCATTAATAAGGAGCACATATGAAAATATTGAACGTTGACATATCGTCGGCGCCCGCCGTATGCACACGTCCGCTTCGAACCTAGCACCACGCCCGCGACGCATGCCGGCCGACCTATTGTCGACTCTACACGATCGCAATAAGAGCTCGACATGATGAAGACGCATGTGGCGCCGCAGCGAGCCGCGCTGATTGCTAATACGATGTGTCAACGAAGCATCCCCTCCCTCCCTCCCTCCCTCCCACTAGCACCACCCAGCCGTGACGTCACACGCCTCTACCAGTATGTAACGGACGTTCTGCATTTGCTTTGAAAGCACCATTCCACCTACATATGTCGATTTGATAGAATAGATATTATAGATGATAGAACATTCCATTTTCAATGTAGTACTTACCACCAGAGGCAGCATTATAGTATGTCGCGTCCTACCTCCTCCTACTGGTGAACAGGTGCTGCTTGTGGGGGCTGCACAAACAACTTAATTATATTTATTTATTCCTCTTTGCCGTCTAAAACGCATATATAATATTTTTCAGAAAGAATAATTGTGGAGTTTGTTGTCAGCTCTTCAGACCGAAAGCAACCTTCCGAACCGTGCGTTCGTTTTTCATAAATTATGTGACGATTAAAAATATTTGTAATGAGTTCGTTTAATAAAGAAATTTTGAGTATGAATTTAATTGTTTTATACACATCTCGTAGATTATAAATATTTGGTGCGCTACAGGCTACAGCTGCTGCTACGAAATACAACAACACTCTACGAAACTTGCTACGAGCCTGCTAAGGCATTTGGCTCTCAAGTGCAGCTGTCGGAACACACCGACAGGTGCTCCTCGACAGATTTTCAACTTGTGGGTAGTAGCCAGCCAGTCGAGTACTACAAACTACCCTAACGATATTTTCCATCACCGAAATATCAAGCTCATTGTATGATTCGAACCCACGACCTACGCCGCGCTATCCGACATCACTACTACTGAGCTATTATCGCTTTAAATGATCAGATATAATCGTGATGGTGATGCTATGACGTCACGTTGGACGTGTCGCCGTGGTATTTAGCGTTTCGCTAATGTTAACCACGTCACCACGTCACCACGTCACCACGTCACCACGTCACCACGTCACCACGTCACCACGTCACCACGTCACCACGTCACCACGTCACCACGTCACCACGTCATCGCGTCACCACGTCACCACGTCGTCGCGCGCGTCGATCAGCGTCCGCTATATGTACTCGCTAGATATTGATAATAATAATAAACACTTCTTCAGGCTTCTTCAGTCTATACTTATTTACATATTGTTTAGCAGCTAGTCAAGTATCGGGCGAGGAGGACGATCTTCTTCAGTCTATACTTATCTACATATTGTTTAGCAGCTAGTCAAGTATCGGGCGAGGAGGACGATCTTCTTCGGTCTATACTTATCTACATATTGTTTAGCAGCTAGTCAAGTATCGGGCGAGGAGGACGATCTTCTTCAGTCTATACTTATCTACATATTGTTTAGCAGCTAGTCAAGTATCGGGCGAGGAGGACGATCTTCTTCGGTCTATACTTATCTACATATTGTTTAGCAGCTAGTCAAGTATCGGGCGAGGAGGACGATCTTCTTCGGTCTATACTTATCTACATATTGTTTAGCAGCTAGTCAAGTATCGGGCGAGGAGGACGATCTTCTTCAGTCTATACTTATCTACATATTGTTTAGCAGCTAGTCAAGTATCGGGCGAGGAGGACGATCTTCTTCGGTCTATACTTATCTACATATTGTTTAGCAGCTAGTCAAGTATCGGGCGAGGAGGACGATCTTCTTCGGTCTATACTTATCTACATATTGTTTAGCAGCTAGTCAAGTATCGGGCGAGGAGGACGATCTTCTTCGGTCTATACTTATCTACATATTGTTTAGCAGCTAGTCAAGTATCGGGCGAGGAGGACGATCTTCTTCGGTCTATACTTATCTACATATTGTTTAGCAGCTAGTCAAGTATCGGGCGAGGAGGACGATCTTCTTCGGTCTATACTTATCTACATATTGTTTAGCAGCTAGTCAAGTATCGGGCGAGGAGGACGATCTTCTTCGGTCTATACTTATCTACATATTGTTTAGCAGCTAGTCAAGTATCGGGCGAGGAGGACGATCTTCTTCGGTCTATACTTATCTACATATTGTTTAGCAGCTAGTCAAGTATCGGGCGAGGAGGACGATCTTCTTCGGTCTATACTTATCTACATATTGTTTAGCAGCTAGTCAAGTATCGGGCGAGGAGGACGATCTTCTTCGGTCTATACTTATCTACATATTGTTTAGCAGCTAGTCAAGTATCGGGCGAGGAGGACGATCTTCTTCGGTCTATACTTATCTACATATTGTTTAGCAGCTAGTCAAGTATCGGGCGAGGAGGACGATCTTCTTCGGTCTATACTTATCTACATATTGTTTAGCAGCTAGTCAAGTATCGGGCGAGGAGGACGATCTTCTTCGGTCTATACTTATCTACATATTGTTTAGCAGCTAGTCAAGTATCGGGCGAGGAGGACGATCTTCTTCGGTCTATACTTATCTACATATTGTTTAGCAGCTAGTCAAGTATCGGGCGAGGAGGACGATCTTCTTCGGTCTATACTTATCTACATATTGTTTAGCAGCTAGTCAAGTATCGGGCGAGGAGGACGATCTTCTTCGGTCTATACTTATCTACATATTGTTTAGCAGCTAGGCAAGTATCGGGCGAGGAGGACGATCTTCTTCGGTCTATACTTATCTACATATTGTTTAGCAGCTAGGCAAGTATCGGGCGAGGAGGACGATCTTCTTCTATTACCTAACTTTTATCCAAATATTGTAAGAATAAAGTAAAACTAATTGTCGGCACTGACCTACAAATGAACGAGACTACCCTCTCGCCACCCCTCCACTCCACTCCTCCACTTCACTTCTCCACTCCTCGAGCTCTGTACTCTCTCACTCACAGACCAATAAAACGAATCAATATAAACTGAAATTAAAAAACGTACAACTAATCAAACGGTGCTAAAAGCGACGCGACGTTTTGCGACAACCCTCTTACTTCACTTTCTTACCGACAATTGCGCAGCGACACCGATACATTGCGACTGCTCGCCGAGTCGCGCTTCTACTGCACCAGTACTAGAGCAGCGATCGACTCCGTACTACGAGAATGTTTGAGCGTGAGGATGATCGCGCTTCATACATATTTATGGCGAGGCGTGAGGCGTGAGGCGTGAGGAATGAGGCGCGAGGCAGAGCGTGAGGCGGGAGGCCGCTTCGCTCAAACAAACTCCGGAGAGAATAGTTAATGTGGTGCTCGAGACGGATCCTTGGTTTCCTCTTCCTTTTGCCGTCATTTGCGGATATAAAGTGTAATGATTTTTTGATTCCATTTGTTCCGATGTTCAAATCTGAATATCAAATTGGGAGTACCTTAGTGTTGGAAAATGAACAGAAAATTGTTTACATTTCATAATGTGCCTTTGTATTATCACAATGAATGTACCTAACAGTAGCTGAGCTGAGCTGAGCTGAGCTGAGCTGAGCTGAGCTGAGCTGAGCTGAGCTGAGCTGACCTGAGCTGAGCTGACCTGAGCTGAGCTGACCTGAGCTGACCTGAGCTGAGCTGACCTGAGCTGAGCTGAGCTGAGCTGGTGATACTCATTACTACGCTACGATATATGATATAATATCAGAAGAATAAAACATAATAGGAGATATTTATTGGGCGGGCACGAGTCGTGTCACCCACAACATCACCCACAACATCACCTACTACATCACCCACAACATCACCCACAATATCACCCACAACATCACCCACTACATCACCCACAACATCACCCACAACAACACCCACAACATCACCCACAACATCACCCACAACATCACCCACAACATCACCCACTACATCACCCACTACATCACCCACAACATCACCCACAATATCACCCACAACATCACCCACAACATCACCCACTACATCACCCACAACATCACCCACAACATCACCCACAACATCACCCACAACATCACCCACAACATCACCCACAACATCACCCACAACATCACCCACAACATCACCCACTACATCACCCACTACATCACCCACAACATCACCCACAATATCACCCACAACATCACCCACAACATCACCCACTACATCACCCACAACATCACCCACAACATCACCCACAACATCACCCACAACATCACCCACAACATCACCCACAACATCACCCACTACATCACCCACAACATCACCCACAATATCACCCACAACATCACCCACTACATCACCCACAACATCACCCACAACATCACCCACAATATCACCCACAATATCACCCACAACATCACCCACTACATCACCCACAACATCACCCACAATATCACCCACAACATCACCCACTACATCACCCACAACATCACCCACAACATCACCCACAACATCACCCACAACATCACCCACAACATCACCCACTACATCACCCACAACATCACCCACAACATCACCCACAACATCACCCACAACATCACCCACAACATCACCCACTACATCACCCACAACATCACCCACAACATCACCCACTACATCACCCACAACATCACCCACAACATCACCCACAACATCACCCACAACATCACCCACAACATCACCCACAACATCACCCACAACATCACCCACTACATCACCCACTACATCACCCACAACATCACCCACAATATCACCCACAACATCACCCACAACATCACCCACTACATCACCCACAACATCACCCACAACATCACCCACAACATCACCCACAACATCACCCACAACATCACCCACAACATCACCCACTACATCACCCACAACATCACCCACAATATCACCCACAACATCACCCACAATATCACCCACAACATCACCCACAACATCACCCACTACATCACCCACAACATCACCCACAACATCACCCACAACATCACCCACAACATCACCCACAACATCACCCACAACATCACCCACTACATCACCCACAACATCACCCACAACATCACCCACAACATCACCCACAACATCACCCACAACATCACCCACTACATCACCCACAACATCACCCACAACATCACCCACTACATCACCCACAACATCACCCACAACATCACCCACAACATCACCCACAACATCACCCACTACATCACCCACAACATCACCCACAACATCACCCACAACATCACCCACTACATCACCCACTACATCACCCACAACATCACCCACAATATCACCCACAACATCACCCACAACATCACCCACAACATCACCCACAACATCACCCACAACATCACCCACTACATCACCCACAACATCACCCACTACATCACCCACAACATCACCCACAACATCACCCACAATATCACCCACAACATCACCCACTACATCACCCACAACATCACCCACAATATCACCCACAACATCACCCACTACATCACCCACAACATCACCCACAACATCACCCACAACATCACCCACAACATCACCCACAACATCACCCACTACATCACCCACAACATCACCCACAACATCACCCACAACATCACCCACAACATCACCCACAACATCACCCACTACATCACCCACAACATCACCCACAACATCACCCACTACATCACCCACAACATCACCCACAACATCACCCACAACATCACCCACAACATCACCCACAACATCACCCACAACATCACCCACTACATCACCCACTACATCACCCACAACATCACCCACAATATCACCCACAACATCACCCACAACATCACCCACTACATCACCCACAACATCACCCACAACATCACCCACAACATCACCCACAACATCACCCACAACATCACCCACAACATCACCCACAACATCACCCACTACATCACCCACTACATCACCCACAACATCACCCACAATATCACCCACAACATCACCCACAACATCACCCACTACATCACCCACAACATCACCCACAACATCACCCACAACATCACCCACAACATCACCCACAACATCACCCACTACATCACCCACAACATCACCCACAATATCACCCACAACATCACCCACTACATCACCCACAACATCACCCACAACATCACCCACTACATCACCCACAACATCACCCACAACATCACCCACAACATCACCCACTACATCACCCACAACATCACCCACTACATCACCCACTACATCACCCACAACATCACCCACAATATCACCCACAACATCACCCACAACATCACCCACTACATCACCCACAACATCACCCACTAGGATGATGACTGGGACGTGCCCCTAGTTTGTTTTTGTAAACATGTTATTATAATTAATGGAACCGTGACGGAGCCTCGTCTGCTCTAATCCTCGGTATGTTATGCGCTCGCCGTCGCCCTCTTCCACCGAGGCCGAGGCCGAGGCACCCCGAAGGGTTCGATCCGCGGACACATTAACTAACTCAGTCAGTTAGTTGTAAACGAACTGACGCTAGCGAAGGCATGACCATTTCCGAACTATACCGGCATTTGCCGATCTCTTATCACAATATTGTCGGTGTATGGACACTTTTTCTGTAAAAATAATTATAAATGTTATTTTAATAAATTGCGACCTGTTCTGTTTCTAAGAACTAATTCTTCACATGTAGAGAGTTTTTTTTTAATATTCTTACTTCATTAGATAGGTGAGGAAGTTTTGGTACATTTTGTACATTTCTAACTCCATAACTTTTTTTTTATTGGCATTTTAATCCTTAAGAAAACAGAGAAATAATTGAAAGTGACACGATATTTAAGATATTGTGTCGAAGCCATTGCAAAATTTCATCATTTTATTGATTTAAAAAAAGTATCGGCATGTTGTCTGAGTACCAGAAACAAAAAAAGTTAAAAATGTTTCATACTTTTTTTTAAATTTGATTTTGAATTTGAAATTCGGGATTTTCCAATATCTCAGTAACGGTCAACATTTGTATCATGCAATATAGGGTTCATTTCGTAGCTTACAGTGTATACTATCACGCCCTTAAAGGAATGTATCGAATAACCAGTAGATTACTTACCTACTCTCAATCTCAACTCACTCACGACGACTCACGCACGACGACTCACTCACGACGACTCACTCACGACTTAACATCATTATTTAGGTACCTATGTAGGTATATTATGAAATGAAACAAAATACTAGTTCAGTTCATTTATTCGAACTTTAGTTATCTTTATTTTAGTTTTCCGTAACTTAGTTGAAAACGAGGGACGGGACAGTTCAATAATAATAATTAATAACACAATAAAATATACAACACGAAGAATCGTCAAGCGTCAGCCGGGACATCCCGAGCCGCGCCAGACCCTCACTCAACAGAACAAACAGAATTAAACAACTGTGAGTCTTTACTCGCCGCCACATACGAAGCCGGATCATTGCACGAACCGCGTCACATACGTCACACGTCACACGTCACACGTCACACGTCACACGTCACACGTCACACGTCACACTAACGAACTCACCAAGTCACCGAACCACGACCGATCGTCACGAGGCCAAAGTAACTCAACGAAGTAACGCAACCAGAGGATAGTGTCGCACCCTATCACATGACCAGGTCGGGGGGCGGGGGGCGAGGGGCGGGGGGCGCTCCGTCACACCGTGGTCTCGCGGTCCACGTGGATGTACTCGACGGAGCGCTCGCGCCGTCAGGATGACGCCGTCGAGGAGGCGCGCGACGCGTCGTACAGCAGCTCCTCCGTGAGGCGCCGCCCCGCGCCCAGCGCCCCCAGCGCCCCCAGCAGCTGCTTGTCTGCGCGCCGCGACCGACGCCGCCGCAGCGCCGCCGCCACCACCAGCGCCAGCAGCGCTGCCGCCCCCGCCGCGCCCGCCACCGCGCCCGCCGCCGCCGGCGCCGCCAGCGCCGCCAGCAGCCGCGCCCCCGCGCCGCACGCGCCCGCCTCGTCCGCCCCCCCGGGGCAGTCCGCCGCCCCGTCGCACCACAGCGCGCCCTCCATGCACGCGCCCAGCGCCGCGCACGGGTGCACGCACGCCGCCGTCGCGTTGGGCCCCACCTCACCCACCACCCCCGCCACCCCCGCTACCGCCGCTGGAACGGGGCCCGCGCGCCACACCTCCATCCACGCGAAGTGCGCGTGCCCCGCCTCGCGCGCCGCCCACACCACCAGCAGGGCCGCAGGCGCCGCGTGCGAGCCACGCCCCCACCACTCCTCCGTGAACACGTGCACCGTGCGCGCCGACCCACCACCGCCGGGGCAGATCGCGCGCATCAACCTGGAAACAGTACAGAGAGTGCTAGTCGCTCATCTCGGGCGTGACGTCCACGGTCGGGACGGTGGGGACAGTGGGGGTACCGACCTCGAGGAGTGGGCGTCGTACACCAGCACCCTGTTGACCGTGGGGCAGGGTGGCGGGTCGGAGCCGGCGGCGCCCGGGTGCGCGAGAGGCAGCTCGTCCCCCCACACGCGCAGGAATACGGATCGATTGCCCCGCGCCGCCAGTAGAAATGGAGTTTCACCGCACTCCGACACTCTATCGCTGCTACACAACATATCATGTTTATCGTAGGGTAAACGTTCTCTTCGCTTCTAGGGCGCGAGACGATACTATGTGGCGTCCAAACCTGTAGGGGTAGAGTAGATGAACACGCGCCCCGGGCGGTGGCAGGCGGCGTCGCGTGGCGCAGGCGGCGGGGCCGGGGGCGCGGGTCCACGTGCCCCGCAGCTGCAGGTGGCGCTGGTCCTCCGCGGGGCCCAGCGCCCGCGCTACCAGCTCCAGCTCTAGCGCGCCTCCACCCGAATGAAGCTGCATCGGCGCGCTATTGTTATCACAGATACACGCCACCGGCACCTAGTTGCATCAAAACAATCCTTTAGGCTTTCACGACATCTCGTATCTTACCATATTATGACTGACATCTTATGCTCGTAAGTATATTTAAAAAACAAACAATATCTCTTAATTATTTTTAAAATCCAATTTGTAGACACTCGGAACGAGTTGGAGCCGGTCGTTACGTACTCACCCTGTACCCGGGCCACGGTGCCTCGTATACCCAGAGATGAGGCACACGTAGCGGCGCATCGTTTTCACCGTCGAAGTAGGGCGGCGTATCATCCGCTGCGTCGGTGTCGTCCGGCCTCGGCTCCGGCACGTCGGGCACGCACGCCAGTCGACCGGTCTGCGGGTCGGGCCGCGTCACACAGCGCGGCTCGCGGCCGAACGTCGCAGACGACAGATCTAGAGCGACGCGCCCGGTCTCCGTTTGCAAACGGTACACGCAGCGGAGACGCCGAGCCCCACCGCGGCCGAACCACAGGGCATTACGAGGGGATGCGAACGCCCCCGGGATGGTCAAGAGCCGTGCGCAATCTGTGGGGGTCGCGCGCCCCCTCCCTGCATCCTCTGGCAGCGGGGAGCCCTCGAGACGCGCGTCCACAAACTCGTAGTGCAAAGCGAACGCTAAGGGGTGAGTTGCGGTACCCGGCAGCGTGGTGGCGGCGAGCGAGAGTAGGGGCGCCGCCGACACGTACCCGTCCGGCGGCGAGCAGGGGCGCGGCGACCGTGTCGCGTTAGCTAGGGCGGCTCGCGCGCACAGCGCCGGCGCCACGTCACAGTAGTGACCGAGGAGCCGCGCGCCGACCTCGCCCGCGCCGCCTCCGTCCCAGATTCGCAGCTCGACCGCGCAGGCGACGGCGCCGCGCCCGCGCACCTCGCTCGAGGGCGGCGACGCTCGTGGCGTTTGGGGCCCCATCGCTACCCCGTTTTCTTCGTCACGCTCGCCGCTCTCGATACGTTTTGACTCCACCAGCGAGTACTGCGTAAAGCTCGAGAAGTAGATCCAGACGATGTCCCCTGTTGTCGTCGTTGAAAAATAAAGGATATGAATTACAGAGGAGGCAGCAAATCCGTCGCCGAGCACCTACCGGTGGGAACATAAAGGCTGGCAACTAATTAGACTACCACATAATCCTACAAATTGTTGATCCAACCCTCACCTGGGCGACCGTGGAAAGTCCACGTGCACGTGGTGTTCGGTGGAAGCGTGTGAGCGGGCGCGCGCAGACGCCCGCGGCGGCCCCGGCTGCCGCTTGCCATCGTTGCGTTACTCTCCTCCTCGGATGACGAGGCCTTCACGTGGAATTCGCATCGCCGCGCCTCCCTGTGGACGATGAACGGGTTTTTACAGCAGCGAAGATAAGCACCGAGGACTTTGACGCGCCGGATCATTATCTCACCTCGCGTAATCGAGCGAGTCGGAGTCGGCGAACACGACGTCGACGTCGAGCTCGAAGCCTCGCAGCGGCGCGGCGGGCGCGGTGGGTCGGAGCGGCGCACTAAACGGGGACGAGTGGAAGGCGACCAGCATCTCGGGTCCACGTGACGTCACGCGCGGCAGCCAGTCCCCACCGCAGTACTCCACCAACACCGGGTCGTCCGTGGACGCACCGTCGTAGAAGATGAGCCGGTCTCGCTCCCCGGTGCACTCGCGCCACGCCCGCACCGCCCGACCCGTCTTGTTGAGGCTACGGGTGTGAATAAACACTCTCAGCGATCGACATCGGACGCTCCACCTGTTATGTACTCCACTGATCTAACATCTAAACTAACCTGGCCATAGATATCGAGCGTTTTATTTGCATTTTATGCGAGTACTCCTGCCGAACGGATATCATAGCGTGCTTACAGGTGGGGATGTCCTTCTGGCGCAGACTCCAGTAGCACGTTACGTTTCTGACGGACATCAAAACGATGTGGGTGAGCGTTAGGAGCCTTCAATTATATATTTCATATTTTTAAAAGACTTAGCAGGGTCAATGATCAGCAATCACCTGGGATACATGCCGGGGTAGTTGGGGCTCTGCAGCCGGCACGGCTTGCGATGGCACTCCTCGTAGGTGCGCGTGCAGTACGTGCCGGGGGACACCGCGCCGCGCTCCAGGGGCGCCTCCATGGCACCGAACCTGCGAAACGTGATCGTGACCATCGGCTCAAGTCGGCCGCCTCGCCCGCCCCCGCCCACCCACACTTACCTGACGACGGCGTCGCGCTGCGCGAGGAACTTGTACCGCAGGCGGAAGCTGAAGGAGTCCCCGAGGCGCGCGCGGAACAGCTTCACGGAGACGGTGACGGTGGCGGTCTCGCTGTAGTAGAGCGCCGCACCGTCGGCGGCGCCGCACCACGAGCCGCCGGTGAAGGGGCGGCCGAGCTCCGACAGCTGCATGTAGCCGTCGGGGCAGCCGTCGAGCGCGCCCGCCTCGTAGCGCCCGACGTGGAACTCGTCGAAGGCGAGCTGCACCAGGTCGCCGTGCGCGCCGCCGCCCGCCGTGAAGGTGAGGTGGCACAGGAAGGGCGCGCGCGGCGGAGTGCGCACGGCCACGCCGTACGCGACGCCGGCGCGCCCGTAGTACGTGCGGTTGCACACCGAGCAGTGCGGCGGCTCGTCGCTGCCGTCCGCGCACTGCGCCGCTCCGTCGCAGTACGCGTCCAGTCTCACGCACGCGCCGCTGCGGCACGAGAACTCCGCCACGCCGCACCCGCCGGCCGCGCCCCGCGCCAGTACGAGCGTCACCACCACCAGCGCCGCAAGCCTCATACCGACCACCACCACCAGGTCGCTGCTGTAGGACAGGAACGAGCTCGCATCTATCTCGCCACTCGATATACATTGATCGAACTAAAGAAATCTAATAGTAGTCACACTCATAACATATTGTGTGTTTTAAATTCGTATGTTTTTTGTTCTTTTTTTTTTGGAGCAAGCTTAAGTTAGTCATGCTCACTTTATGGCCATTGCTTGCGGCGACGTGGCGTGTGGCGGGTCGCTCACTTCCCTACAATATGTGCGAGGAGGGCGGTGGCTGCCACACGCGTTTACTTGTGAACAGGTGCTGCTTGTGGGGGCTGGTCTGCTTGGGTTTGTTATTACTTAGTCAGTCATAATTAAATTCTATTTATTATTATTGTGCCGCCTTAACACGCAAATATTATCAGTGAGACTAGATAAATAAATAATGATTAAACGTAATAGGTGTAAGTTGTTTTTGAAAAGAGTAATTGCTGAGTTTAATGCCGGCTCTTCTCAGCAAAAGCAACCTTCCGAACCGAGCATTAGAGTCTAGACTATTTATAAGTGCTTGTAAAGGCCTATTTGAATAAAAAAAACATATTCATTTTGTACGGCCGAGCAGACGGACTGCATGCATCGCATTATAATAAATCTTAGCAGTTTTTTTAAAAAAGGGGTCTTCAATGAATAATTATTTGCCAAAATAAATCTTTTATTTGTTTTCCTGCCGTTCAATATGTTTTTTGATATCGCTTTCAGGGTTCTGTACCGCAAAAGGAAAAAAAAAAAACTGGAGAGGTGTCAAGGGACACCCGGATGGAACGAAGTTATATAAGTCGAGAGAGTATAAATATATATATATACATATAAAAAAAACATTTCTGTTTATATATACAGGGTTACTGGTTATTCGATACATTCCTTTAAGGGCGTGATAGTATACACTGTAAGCTACCAAATGAACCCTATATTGCATGATACAAATGTTGACCGTTACTGAGATATTTGGGAATTTAGTATTTTCTTTAAAAATCCCGAATTTCAACTTAAAAATAAAAATTTAAAAAAAGTACGTAACATTTTTAACTTTTTTTGTTTCTGGTACTCAGACAACATGCCAATACTTTCTTTAAATCAATAAAATGATTAATTTTTGCAATGGCTTCGACACAAAAAAATGACTTCATAAAGAAACAAAAAAAAGTAAAAAATAAATGTACTCGGCACAAAGTAATTCGTATTTTGATTTAGTTAATCAGAGTAAGTAACCTATTCAAATTATTATTCTATAAATATCTATGAATCTGTTTGAAGTCGGTGCCAAGCAAGCCTAATAGGTATGATAGGTTTGGTACGTCCGCCCCCGCCACATGCGTGTGACACCACCCCTGCGTGCAACGGAAAGCGTGAGGGCGTGAGGATTATCTTTCGTTGTTATTTTAACCCTATTTACTAGTATTTACTAAGTACCTAGATCATCTTATTTATGTATTTCTTTCATTGTATTTTTGGTTTTGGCACCGACTTCAAACAGATCAATAGATATTTATAGAATAATAATTTGAATAGGTACCTTACTCTGATTAACTAAATCAAAATACGAATTACTTTGTGCCAAGTATTTTTTTTTTTAATTTTTTTTTGTTTCTTTTTGAAGTTGGTTTTTTTTTTTTTGTTAAAAATTATTTTATTTTTCGATTTTTAGTGATGACTTATACCTAACAAGGATCTTAATTAGATATTATTATTTTACGAGCTGAACATTTTGGCATATTGAACCGTATGAAGTAAGCCCAACAAAGGTTAACTACTGTAAATCGTTGAGGAATTTCCTCGACTGTCTGTCGGTTCCATCATCAGATCGGCTCCAGACCTTCATTAAGTAGTAGTGCTTTAAAATACTCAATGAAAAAATTTACAAACGCACTAGTCGCCACTATGATTTTCGAAGGTTTCCCTATATTTCTCTGGGATTCCATCATCATATCCTGGTTTCCTTATCATGGTACCACCCTTGGAATATCTCCTTTCCAACAAAAAAATAATCATCAAAATCAGTTCATAAACGACGAAGTTATCCGCAAGTGACTACCAGGCAGGCGGGTCACGTGATGGTAAGTGTCTGCCGTCGCCTATAGTTACCACCTTATTAAATTGCCTTAAAGGCAACTGGCTCTCAAGTGCAACTGCCGGAACACACCAACAGGTTCTTGGCGACAGATTTTCAACTTGAGGGTGGTAGCCACCACACCACCACCACCACCACCGTGCAACTTATAGACTAAGGTACCTGCATACTTACTGGCCTACATCTCATTGTTACAGGTCCTCAAGATGCTGTTGGTTATGTACAACTATTTCATCAATCTGGGATTTGCACAATCAAATGTAGAATGTGCCGAACATAAACTCAGAGATAAGAGTTATTCTGTGACTCTTGTGGTTGATGAAAACAATATATGGTCATATCCTAAGTTGCCCATGACTGTGCAGTGTGCAGCTTCAGCTGGAGACTGTAAGCATGCCGTGGCCTTTCATAGGCGTAGGTGTAGTGAAGAACCTTCTTGCACTTGGAATCAGTGTTACTGGAGAACTACATTATCCCAAGTGGGTACAAGTTTGAAATAGATAATTTAGTGTGGACCAACTTATTAAAAAATACCGGTCAAGTGCGAGTGGACTCGCGCACCGAGGGTTCCGCACAAACTTGTAAATAGTTCGTTCATCACGGTAATGTAGTCTTGAGGATTTTTTAATTTTTTTTTCTATTACGTTAACGATTACCTTATTTGAGGGTGGTGCCAACTAAGCTAGACCTCTCAATTGTATGAGCACCGATACAACTCAGAGATCTATCTTAATTGGTGGAACTATGTATGTATGGGGACACCCTTTCATTTTAAACTTTTTTATTTTTTTAGGATTTTTCCTTTATTTGTGCTGTAAGACCTTACTTTTTGCCAAATTTCGTGATTCTAGGTCAACGGGAACTAGCATATAGGTTTTCGACCCAAAACCTATAGGGTACTTTCGGTTGACCTAGAATTGTCAATTTTGGTTAAAAGTAAGGTCTTACAGCACAAGTAAAGGGGAAATTCCGAAAAATATAAAAAGTTGAAAATTAAGGTAAATTTTGGTACTTACAAGTTTTCGCGAAAATCTAAATTTGCCCATATCTTTTTATGGTGTTGACTCAGGATCTTGATTTTTATACACCCAATAGGAACTATAGACCTCAGTATCTGGTATAAATTTCAACTTGATAGGTCTACCCGTTCCTGAGATAATCGGTGGTGATATATCACATATAGATTTTAAAAGGTTTTCATTGCACTATTCTATCCAATAATGATGTTATCATAAACTATTGGATTTGTTGAAGGAACAACTACATGAAAATAATATATGTTTAATTGAACAGGACAACATTCCAGGCAACAAGGTCACAGAGTAGGACACGTAGCCATCTGTGCTATCAAATAATATATGTTTAATTGAACAGGACAACATTCCAGGCAACAAGGTCACAGAGTAGGACACGTAGCCATCTGTGCTATCAAATAATATATGTTTAATTGAACAGGACAACATTCCAGGCAACAAGGTCACAGAGTAGGACACGTAGCCATCTGTGCTATCAAATAATATATGTTTAATTGAACAGGACAACATTCCAGGCAACAAGGTCACAGAGTAGGACACGTAGCCATCTGTGCTATCAAATAATATATGTTTAATTGAACAGGACAACATTCCAGGCAACAAGGTCACAGAGTAGGACACGTAGCCATCTGTGCTATCAAATAATATATGTTTAATTGAACAGGACAACATTCCAGGCAACAAGGTCACAGAGTAGGACACGTAGCCATCTGTGCTATCAAATAATATATGTTTAATTGAACAGGACAACATTCCAGGCAACAAGGTCACAGAGTAGGACACGTAGCCATCTGTGCTATCAAATAATATATGTTTAATTGAACAGGACAACATTCCAGGCAACAAGGTCACAGAGTAGGACACGTAGCCATCTGTGCTATCAAATAATATATGTTTAATTGAACAGGGCAACATTCCAGGCAACAAGGACACAGAGTAGGACACGTAGCCATCTGTGCTATCAAATAATATATGTTTAATTGAACAGGACAACATTCCAGGCAACAAGGTCACAGAGTAGGACACGTAGCCATCTGTGCTATCAAATAATATATGTTTAATTGAACAGGACAACATTCCAGGCAACAAGGTCACAGAGTAGGACACGTAGCCATCTGTGCTATCAAATAATATATGTTTAATTGAACAGGACAACATTCCAGGCAACAAGGTCACAGAGTAGGACACGTAGCCATCTGTGCTATCAAATAATATATGTTTAATTGAACAGGACAACATTCCAGGCAACAAGGACACAGAGTAGGACACGTAGCCATCTGTGCTATCAAATAATATATGTTTAATTGAACAGGACAACATTCCAGGCAACAAGGTCACAGAGTAGGACACGTAGCCATCTGTGCTATCAAATAATATATGTTTAATTGAACAGGACAACATTCCAGGCAACAAGGTCACAGAGTAGGACACGTAGCCATCTGTGCTATCAAATAATATATGTTTAATTGAACAGGACAACATTCCAGGCAACAAGGTCACAGAGTAGGACACGTAGCCATCTGTGCTATCAAATAATATATGTTTAATTGAACAGGACAACATTCCAGGCAACAAGGACACAGAGTAGGACACGTAGCCATCTGTGCTATCAAATAATATATGTTTAATTGAACAGGACAACATTCCAGGCAACAAGGTCACAGAGTAGGACACGTAGCCATCTGTGCTATCAAATAATATATGTTTAATTGAACAGGACAACATTCCAGGCAACAAGGACACAGAGTAGGACACGTAGCCATCTGTGCTATCAAATAATATATGTTTAATTGAACAGGACAACATTCCAGGCAACAAGGTCACAGAGTAGGACACGTAGCCATCTGTGCTATCAAATAATATATGTTTAATTGAACAGGACAACATTCCAGGCAACAAGGTCACAGAGTAGGACACGTAGCCATCTGTGCTATCAAATAATATATGTTTAATTGAACAGGACAACATTCCAGGCAACAAGGTCACAGAGTAGGACACGTAGCCATCTGTGCTATCAAATAATATATGTTTAATTGAACAGGACAACATTCCAGGCAACAAGGTCACAGAGTAGGACACGTAGCCATCTGTGCTATCAAATAATATATGTTTAATTGAACAGGACAACATTCCAGGCAACAAGGTCACAGAGTAGGACACGTAGCCATCTGTGCTATCAAATAATATATGTTTAATTGAACAGGACAACATTCCAGGCAACAAGGTCACAGAGTAGGACACGTAGCCATCTGTGCTATCAAATAATATATGTTTAATTGAACAGGACAACATTCCAGGCAACAAGGTCACAGAGTAGGACACGTAGCCATCTGTGCTATCAAATAATATATGTTTAATTGAACAGGACAACATTCCAGGCAACAAGGTCACAGAGTAGGACACGTAGCCATCTGTGCTATCAAATAATATATGTTTAATTGAACAGGACAACATTCCAGGCAACAAGGTATGAAATTGATATTTTATAGAACTGGCCACTTTGATCTAAAAAACGCCGGCGTTTGGTTAAGAATTCCAAATTCAAATTTATTTCAATTTTAAGCTTGTCTATTTGTGTTTCGAATGTAATAATTCATTAAAATTTGTTTTCGCGCCATTTAATTTTGCTTTCATCGTTCTGTGTTCAATGTGGAAAACATAAAATATCGCATTATTTTGAAATACGAATTCAATCGGGGCCTAGCGCTGCAGAAACAGCTCGAAGGATTAATTATGTGTACGGAGAAGTCACTGTAAAAGAAAACACAGTACGTTTGGTTGGGTTCGCTTTCGTTCTGGAAATGTTGACCTCCAAAACAAACCTCGTGGACGGCCGGAGACCCTAGTTGTCCATGAGGAATTGAAAGTGATCGTGGAAGCGGATCCATCTCAAACCACGTCAGAGTTAGCTGCAGGCTTCGGTGTGAGTGATATAACCATTTTGAATAATTTGAAAAATGGGTACAGCAAACCAACAAACACGCGTCGAAGTTACTCAACCGTCACAATAACGAGGGGATTTTGAATCGTATCAGTACTTGTGATAAAAATGGATCCTATACGATCATCGGAAACGCTCATCACAGTGGTTAAATCCAGGAGGACCGGCTAAATCCTGCCCTAAGCGAAAGTTGACTCAAAAAAGGTACTGGTTAGTGTCTGGTGGACCAGCGTTGGTGTCATCCACTACAGCTTCCTAAGATCTAGTCAGACGATTACGGCAGATCTGTATTGCCGACAATTGGAAACCATGATGGAAAATCTAGCCATTAAACAGCCGAGATTGGTCAACCGCTCTAGCCCACTGCTGCTTCAGGACAACGCTAGACCACACACTGCACAACAGACGGTGCCGAGACTAGAGGAGCTAGGATTGGAATTTCTCCGTCACCCTCCATACTCCCCGGACCTTGCTTCAACCGATTACCACTTTTTTCGGAATTTGGATAATTTCTTAATAGAAGTTTTCCTATAGGTATAAACAGAGCAGAGCTCTTAGGGTTTGCCGACCTGGGTATTTGATATTAATTTCAACATGATAGGTACTTCCACGTGTCCCTGAGAAAAAGGGTCTTGACAGACGGACGGGACAACAAAGTGATCCCATAAGGGTTCCGTTTTTCCTTTGTGGTTACGGCGGCACCCTAAAAATTGTGTTTTTGGTATACATATGAACTGCCGTTGTTATGAGAAATCATAAATAAAATTCATAAAGGTCGCTCACTGCTTAGTTCTATTCTATACAGTTTGTATATCTGTGGCACTAGTGATGCAAGCGATTTAAGAGTAGTAAATATATATTTTAAATACTTAGATAAGTATAATAAGTGCATGCGAGCGACTCGGCTCGAAACCACGGTTCTAACTTCTAACCTAAAAATTCAAATGTTAGTAATTCTAGAGTCTATAGGTAGAAAACACGAGCTTACCTGTCTTTTCTAAATAAATGTGATTGCAATTTAGCACATTAACCTAATTTGGTTGAAAGCTTTTCAGTCGCAAAATTATCAGGGAGTCCTGACTATAGCACAGTTCCTCACATCACTGACGATACACACACACACACACACGCGCGAACACACAGACACACACACACACGCGACGAGGTCGGTGCCTCACGGCATGGGTGACGGCACTCACCACCGGCTGACGTGAGCACGGCGGCAGGGTGTGCCTGTGGTCGCGCAGTACCTACAGTCGGTGGCGGGCGCCGGGCGGCGGGTGGCGGGTCGCGCGTGACGTAACGCCGCGCCACACTGCAGCACGACACGCTCGTGTCGCCGCGAGCCGCGCTACTACACCCCCTCCCTCCGACCCTCCATGCCTCGGTGAGGTCGCCCGCGCCTGCGCCCTAGTGTCCGCTGCACTCTACAGACACGACCGGGCCGCCGCCGCCTCGCCGCCGCCTCGCCGCCGCCTCGCCGCCGCCTCGCCAGCCACAACTCGCCTACTACGAATCTGTCCAACACAACTATACGCTTTTGATTTGGTCTGTCTGATCTGGCTCCAGTGTCACGCTCTCATTTAGCTCTGCCGTTTTTAAAACCCGTGTACCTGTGTTGTGTAACGTGCAGTAAAGTAGACTAATTAACAATATGGGTAGTTAGCTACTTTGTGCATATTGAAATATTATTGAATTTAAACGCAGATTTCAAGGTATATTCCCGTTCACCACCACCCATTTGACCACCACTGGGGACATGGCCACTATTTTTTTAAATGCCTTCTCTTGACCTCCACTGGAGGAGAACGATACAATATTTAATATTTTTGTACTATGCGTAACGTAACTTTTTTTTTTTTTTTTACATTTTCAGTACTTTACACCACATAATTGTGATATTTAGGTATAAAAGCTCACTTGGTGATTACGTAATGTTTTACAAAATGGAGGGGGGGTACAGAAAAACGTGACGGCGCGATATATGGGGGGAGGGGGGGTCAAAAATCTCCAAAAATTGCGTTACGTAATACTTGAACGCTCCCTAAGTACTTATTAAATAATTGTCTCCATAATTAAAATAGTTAACGTTAAATCTTGTAGGTACATACTACATATATAACTTGTATAACAATACTATATTAACTAGTCCTGAAGAACAGGAACTACTGGCAACCTTTAAATCCGTCATGCTCGTTACGTGGACTGGGAGATCATGTCGATAAACACGGCGTGTGCGCAGGGTAGGGGTAGGGGTAGGGGTAGGGGTAGGATAGTCATATTTTCTGTCTCTTTCTTTCAATCCTGTTGGATAAGTTTAGATAAGACTTGTAATAGTCTAAACCGAAAGTTTAAGAAGCAACTAATTATATTTAATTCCTTCTTACCCCTTTTCCTATCTTGTACCGGTACAGTAGGTATCTGCTACAGGTCTTGGATTATATCATAATAATAACCGTGGCGGTTATTAGACACACAATTAAAACTCGTGCTATTTATTGTCCACCACTGGTGGATAATAAGAAGACATTTAAAAACACTGTGTCACTGTCCCCCAGTGGTGGCCATTGGGATTGTTTTAAAAAGTCGCGTCAATGTCCACCAGTGGCGGCCAATGGGGAAAATATTAACTATTGTATCGTTGTCCCCCAGTGGTGGTCAAATGGGTGGTGGTCAACGGGAATATACCTAATTCAACTTCAATAAAATTACACGAACGAAACATTCAAACTCAAACTCAAAACGTCATTTATTCAGTTGAGTCCCTGGTAAGGCACTTATGAACGTTACAATTCACTCTACCACCGGTTCAATATACACTTCAACTGAGAAGACTCCGGTAAGAAACTCAGCAAGGCATTTTTTTTTTTTTTTTTTTTTTTTTACACGAAGCCAGGGGGATGCAGGTGCAGAGAGAAGCTACTACAACCATATATTTCTGTCTTCCATGTAATGAGCCACCTTATAGTAGGCTTTGTTCATTAATAAAAATTTAAAATAAGACATTCCAGCTACCTCACGTGGGATCCTATTGTAAAAACGAACACAATTCCCGAGAAAGGATTTATTAACTTTCGCTAGCCTGAATAGGGGTCACAATTTTATCTTTGTGTCTTGTATTAAAAGTATGATGACAATTTGCTAGTAAATTTTCTATATGAGGACAAATTTTAACCATTCGTAGCCTTGACTAGTTAGTTAGTTAGTTAGTTAGTTAGTTAGTTAGTTAGTTAGTTAGTTAGTTAGTTAGTTAGTTAGTTAGTTAGTTAGTTAGTTAGTTAGTTAGTTAGTTAGTTAGTTAGTTAGTTAGTTAGTTAGTTAGTTAGTTAGTTAGTTAGTTAGTTAGTTAGTTAGTTAGTTAGTTAGTTAGTTAGTTAGTTAGTTAGTTAGTTAGTTAGTTAGTTAGTTAGTTAGTTAGTTAGTTAGTTAGTTAGTTAGTTAGTTAGTTAGTTAGTTAGTTAGTTAGTTAGTTAGTTAGTTAGTTAGTTAGTTAGTTAGTTAGTTAGTTAGTTAGTTAGTTAGTTAGTTAGTTAGTTAGTTAGTTAGTTAGTTAGTTAGTTAGTTAGTTAGTTAGTTAGTTAGTTAGTTAGTTAGTTAGTTAGTTAGTTAGTTAGTTAGTTAGTTAGTTAGTTAGTTAGTTAGTTAGTTAGTTAGTTAGTTAGTTAGTTAGTTAGTTAGTTAGTTAGTTAGTTAGTTAGTTAGTTAGTTAGTTAGTTAGTTAGTTAGTTAGTTAGTTAGTTAGTTAGTTAGTTAGTTAGTTAGTTAGTTAGTTAGTTAGTTAGTTAGTTAGTTAGTTAGTTAGTTAGTTAGTTAGTTAGTTAGTTAGTTAGTTAGTTAGTTAGTTAGTTAGTTAGTTAGTTAGTTAGTTAGTTAGTTAGTTAGTTAGTTAGTTAGTTAGTTAGTTAGTTAGTTAGTTAGTTAGTTAGTTAGTTAGTTAGTTAGTTAGTTAGTTAGTTAGTTAGTTAGTTAGTTAGTTAGTTAGTTAGTTAGTTAGTTAGTTAGTTAGTTAGTTAGTTAGTTAGTTAGTTAGTTAGTTAGTTAGTTAGTTAGTTAGTTAGTTAGTTAGTTAGTTAGTTAGTTAGTTAGTTAGTTAGTTAGTTAGTTAGTTAGTTAGTTAGTTAGTTAGTTAGTTAGTTAGTTAGTTAGTTAGTTAGTTAGTTAGTTAGTTAGTTAGTTAGTTAGTTAGTTAGTTAGTTAGTTAGTTAGTTAGTTAGTTAGTTAGTTAGTTAGTTAGTTAGTTAGTTAGTTAGTTAGTTAGTTAGTTAGTTAGTTAGTTAGTTAGTTAGTTAGTTAGTTAGTTAGTTAGTTAGTTAGTTAGTTAGTTAGTTAGTTAGTTAGTTAGTTAGTTAGTTAGTTAGTTAGTTAGTTAGTTAGTTAGTTAGTTAGTTAGTTAGTTAGTTAGTTAGTTAGTTAGTTAGTTAGTTAGTTAGTTAGTTAGTTAGTTAGTTAGTTAGTTAGTTAGTTAGTTAGTTAGTTAGTTAGTTAGTTAGTTAGTTAGTTAGTTAGTTAGTTAGTTAGTTAGTTAGTTAGTTAGTTAGTTAGTTAGTTAGTTAGTTAGTTAGTTAGTTAGTTAGTTAGTTAGTTAGTTAGTTAGTTAGTTAGTTAGTTAGTTAGTTAGTTAGTTAGTTAGTTAGTTAGTTAGTTAGTTAGTTAGTTAGTTAGTTAGTTAGTTAGTTAGTTAGTTAGTTAGTTAGTTAGTTAGTTAGTTAGTTAGTTAGTTAGTTAGTTAGTTAGTTAGTTAGTTAGTTAGTTAGTTAGTTAGTTAGTTAGTTAGTTAGTTAGTTAGTTAGTTAGTTAGTTAGTTAGTTAGTTAGTTAGTTAGTTAGTTAGTTAGTTAGTTAGTTAGTTAGTTAGTTAGTTAGTTAGTTAGTTAGTTAGTTAGTTAGTTAGTTAGTTAGTTAGTTAGTTAGTTAGTTAGTTAGTTAGTTAGTTAGTTAGTTAGTTAGTTAGTTAGTTAGTTAGTTAGTTAGTTAGTTAGTTAGTTAGTTAGTTAGTTAGTTAGTTAGTTAGTTAGTTAGTTAGTTAGTTAGTTAGTTAGTTAGTTAGTTAGTTAGTTAGTTAGTTAGTTAGTTAGTTAGTTAGTTAGTTAGTTAGTTAGTTAGTTAGTTAGTTAGTTAGTTAGTACAGTGTTTTGAAATGTCATTTTTTGTTTTCTTTTAATGTAAATGTGTAGTTGTATATAAGTGTATAATAAATAGGTTAAAATTGTGTAAAAATATTTGGATTAAAAGCAGCTAAAATTTGTTTATCGAATATTTAATGTGAATCAATTGTATAAATAGTTGTATATTAATAATATATAATAATTTAAAATTTTGCCATCATAAGTAACGATTCATTCTAGATTGTATTTATTTCTGATATTTATTTATTTCTTTTATTTACCATTTTCACTATTCTTTCTCCGTAGCTTATCAATATATCGCGGGTCTTTTGACTTCGCAGAAGCGTGCCTAGATTTTCCTTTTTTATTTTTTCTTCGAGTAGAAGTTCGGCATCAAACCGTTCCCTCCCGAAAGCTGGGCACTCGGCGAGGATGTGTCCGACAGTTTGACTCACGCCCGGTTCGCAGAAGCACGAAGGGTCTTCCTTGCACTTGAATCTGCTCAGGTATTCGGAGAACCCTCCGTGCCCCGTCAGCATCTGCGTCGTCACGCCCGCCGGGCGGATTTGTCGGACAATCTTATACGCCTCTACAGCGTCGGGAAGGAACGACTTGGTGACTCCGGCCGTGTCGCCACCGTTATATCTCCGGTTCCATTCGTCAAGCGATTCCTTACGGAGCTCTCGCTTGACGAATGAAACCGGGCACCCGTCGTAGTCCGGCCGCTTCTTGGAGTGCAGGGCAGCCTCCTTGGCTAGCTGGTCCGCACGCTCGTTCCCCTCCAAACCCGCATGTGCTTTGATCCAGAACAAGGAGACTTCCTTGTTCTGGAGTTTGCTGCGCTTGATGTTGTCGCGAGCTTCGACAGCTAAGGGGTGGGGGGAACACGCGTTTGTAATGGTTTCCAGCGCCGAACGCGAATCACTGAGGATCCCGAAGCTAGCCCCGCCACAGTTGAGGATCAACCTCGTTGCCTTGCATATGGCCAGGAGTTCCGCCTGGTAGACCGTGCAGTGCGGTGGCAGCTTGAGTTTGAGGGCTTTAGTTTCGACCCCACTTCTCCACAGAGATAGTGCGGCCCCAACTTTGCCCTCAATTTTGCTGCCATCCGTGTAGATAAGGACCGCTTGATTAGCGCGGTCCTGCACTTGTTGTTGGTCGACCAGACTCACGAACTCCAGGCACATATGTTCTGCTGGATGCGGGGCTTCGGTGAAGGCCACACCGCGTTCCACCTCCCGATCGCCCAGCACTGTCTGGGAAACTCCTCTCCTCGCCTCGTACAGGGCGGCTGCCTCCTGGATTCTGAGGTCGAGAGGAAGTATCCCAGACAGCACCAGTGCCGCGTTCAGGGAGACGGTGCGGTAGGCTCCACATATCTTCTGGGCAAATCCTCTTTGGACCGCGTTCAGCTGCCTCTGCACTCCAAGTTTCTTTGTTGCCGGCGCCCAGGCGCCGGAGGCATACGAGATCACTGGCTCCACCGTTGCCGTGTAGATGACACGGATCACGTCTGGGTGGAGCCCCCAGCTGATCTTGGCGGCTCTGGACAGTTGCTTGTATATGTTCAACGCCTTTCTGCAGATGTTCGCAGTGTGGGCGTTGAACGTCAGCTTGCTGTCGATTGTGAGCCCCAAGATCTTGATCTCGTCGGACATGCCAATGTCGACCCCTCCCATGCTCAGGAGAGGTGTGTCAAATTTAAGCTTCCGCGTTAAGACCATCGCCTTTGTCTTATGCGGGGCAAATTTCAGCTTATTTTTGACACCCCACTCCCGAACATACTCGAGAGCGGCATTGGCCTGTCGCTGTACCTCCAGCGCCGACTCGCCGGCAAACAACAGGACGACATCGTCGGCGAACGCCTGGCAGTAGTCGCCCCGCTGCTCTAGGCCTCTCAGCAATGGGTCGAGAAGAAGGTTCCAGAGGATGGGGCCGCCGATGGAGCCTTGTACGCAACCTTTGTTGGTGCTTTTGGCGTACTCCTCACCGGCGTACCTCACCCTTACCGTACGGTTCCGAAGGTAGCTGTCGATGACTCTCCTGATGTTCACCGGACACTTTTCCTCAGCCAGTCGGACTCTGATCGCAGGCCACCAGGCACTGTCGAAGGCTCCCTCTATGTCCAGCGATATCATGGTGATCAGCTTCTTCTTCGCTAGATAACCATGTATCTGCTGCATTAGGTCATAGAGGGAGTCCTCGGTGCTCCTCTGGGGCATGAATCCGTACTGGCGAGTACTCATCCGGGGAATCAGGTGCCATTGCAACCTTCGGACCACCATCTTCTCGAAGATCTTCCCCATCACTGAGAGCAAACCTATGGGCCGGTACGACTTTGGGTCGCGGTAGTCGTCCTTGCCGGGCTTTCGCAGGACGACTACGGTGGCTTCTTTCCAGGCTGTTGGGAAGCAGGACAATTCGAGGCATTTGTTGAGCAGGGCAAGGTGAAGTTCGGGGTCTTTGGAGATAACCTGGCTGCAGATGTCGGCGGTTAGTCCATCCGCCCCGGGGGCCTTCTTGAGGTTAAAGCTTTCCACCGCGGATTTCAGCTCTTGCAACGTAAACGGTGGGTCATGTTGTTCATCATGAGCCCAGCCGTTTACGTGCTTGGCTGAGGCTCTTGTCCGTCGGTGGTCGGCATTGTCCCCACTTTCCAGGTCCTCCGGGTAGAAGGTCTCCGCCAACGTCCGCGCGGATTCCTGCTGGGTCATCTCTTTCCCGTCCTTCACTAGAGGTAGGTCCTCGTGCCTTGCGGCAGTTTTCCCTATAACCCTATAGATGCCCTGCCAAACCCCTTCCTTGTCCTGCTTCCCACAGAAGCTCTTCCAGCTCTCAGTTTGAGCTTTTGCTGCTTCCGCTTCATACTTTTCTCTCGCTTGCAGGTACTCCTCGACGACTTTTGCTCTCCGGACTGGCGCTGCACATCGGATCCTGCGCTTCCTGGTGGTGACTTCTCTCTTCATCTTCGCGAGTTCATCGGACCACCACGGCACGTTAAGTTTCTCCTTGGCTGTCTTTTTGGGGATATAGAGACCACACGCCTCTACAACACTACCTAGATATTTATCCAAAGTTTGTTCCAAATTTGTAAGTTCTTTAATTTTGACAATTTCGTTTACGTTAATTTTGTTTGCTACTTTTAACTGGTCCATCTTCTCATGAAGCTGGACCCAGTTAGCTTTTTTTGTATTGTAGATGCGTGTGGTTCTCTGAATGCGTATCCCCTTTGATCTCTGTAGGTTCAACTTAAAGGTGATGCCGTTGTGGTCCGAGCTCGTGAGGCCTTCCTCCACCTTCCAGTCTTCCACCAGGCCGAGAAGATCCGAAGTGCAGGCTGTCACGTCGACGTGACTCGTGTAGCGCCGACCACCCCGCACGGTGTCAAAAGTCGGGGTGTCGCCGTCGTTGAGTACCTGCAAGCCTATTTCCTCTAGAGCGCCCGCCATCTCCTCCCCTCTGTGGTCGACTCGTCCGCTTCCCCACCAGCTGCTTTTCGCGTTTGCATCGCCTCCTATTAGGATGGCCCTAGGCCCCAGCTCTTCGGCTATTCTGGCTAGATGCTCCAGGTATGGCCCAATGGGCTGGTCTGGCTCGAAGTAGTAGGATACGAGCGTGATCTCCCAGGCACTGGTTCGGATCCTCACCACCATGATGTTGTTAGTGGTGAGTTTTGGGCACTGTATGACATCAATGTCATTGTTGAATACGGCTATTGCCGCTTTGACAGTGCCCTCTCCATTGCCAGTGTTCTGGAAGATCCTCGCTCCCCTGTGATTCTTCATACTTCGAGCCCCGCCCACATAGGGTTCCTGAAGCAACGCCACGTCCAGCCTCTTTCTGCCCGATTCCAGCAGAAGTTCGCTGGTAGCGAGGTTCTTCCGCTGGAGGTTGGCCTGGGCTATCCTGATTGGCTTGCTACTGGTGGGATTCCACGTGGTGCCCTCAGCAGTACGCAATGCTGGCCCGTGCCAATGCGTCCCACTTGCGCCTTACTGGACACTCCTCACTGAATGCGTTGTGTCCGGTTTGGTCCAGCTTGGCGCTTGTGCAGTTGCAGCACGATGGGAGCGCATTGGCGAGCCAGTCGGCGCATGCTGACTTCATGTGAGGCCCCCCGCAGTGGCTACACTTGACGACGGTTTCCTTACAGAACCGTCGCCCGTGCCCGTAGCCGAGGCACATGGAGCACTGCACGAGCGGAGATTGGTCCTCCGCTTCGACCTTTTGCAGGTCTACATGCACCGCTCCAGCCCCGACCACTCTCGACCAAATCGCGGGGGACGCACGCAACACCACGTGGCCGACATGGGGGTTTCTCGCTTTCCGGCGAAAGCGCACCTCCAGCCGGTCTTCCTCCTCTTTGAGACCCGAGAACAGGTCCCGGTTCTGGTTCCTCAGGGCCTTTATGACGTCTTCGTCAGTGTTGTACGACATCACGCCCTTCAGAACCAGGAGCGGGTCCCTGTTCTGGATCTCTTCTACGATGAGTCGACCACCCGTTCTTTGCAGGCGCTCCTTCACCTTACGTCTTTCCTCCTCCGTCCCGCATCCCACAATAACTTTCCTATCTTTGGCCTTTCTGACACGGTCTACTTTTACCCATCCCTCTTTGGCATCGATGGCTTCTCGGATGCTGGCCAAAACTTCTTCACCTGTTTCGGTCTCATCACTGGAGGTGACCACGACGGAGTGCAGTGCGGCCCGTTTCGGCATCTGCCTGATGGGGTTCCCGGCTGCCGCACCCGCGTATGTGGTCCTCTCCAGTGCCAGGCTCTGCTTCTCTAACATTTCTTTTAGGATGTCCAGCTTTTCGGTATTTGCTTTCAATAGTTTCTCGTGTTCTGCCATCTTGTTTAGCAGCCCGGTATCCTCATTTTTGTTTTCTTTATCCTCTATCTGCTTCTTTTCTTCTAGCTGCTTACCTTTTCCTGCGTTTCCAGCTTCTTTTGGTTAGGTTAGGTTAGGTTAGGTTAGGTTAGGTTAGGTTAGGTTACCGCGCAAATACTACTCTTCTGCGGAGGCCGCAGAGGGTGGTCGCGATCAGGGCGATACGGGGATATCGCACGATCTCCTTCGAGGCGGCGTGTGTGCTGGCCGGGTCATTGCCTTGGGACCTTGAGGCGAGAGCCCTCGCGTCATTATATTATTGGCGTGAGGAGGCGCTGGCCCAGGGCGATCGGCCAGCACCACGCGAGGTTGAAGGGAGCAGAGCTCAATTGCGCAGGCTCGCTATCCAAGAGTGGAAGTCCAGGCTTGAGCACCCTAGTGCGGGGCTTAGGACCATTGAGGCCATCCGTCCAGTGTTGGAGGAGTGGCTTGAACGGCGACACGGCACGTTGACCTTCCGCGTGACGCAGATCTTCTCGGGACATGGTTGTTTCGGGAAGTATCTGTGTCGGATTGCCCGGAGGGAGCCGACCGCCGTTTGCCACCACTGCGACGGATGCCTGGAGGAGGAAGCCCAGCACACCTTGGAGGTGTGCCCGGCCTGGACGAGCGAGCGCAGCGAGCTCTGCGTCCAAGTGGGGAATGACCTCTCGCTGACGAGCGTGATTCGCGCCATCGTCGACAGCAAGAGGTCCTGGGATGCATTCCACTCCTTTTGCGAGCGCGTCATGCTCGCAAAGGAGGCGGCGGAACGTAACAGGGAGGACACTACCACCCTGTCGATCCGCCGCAGGAGAACAGGGCGTCGGAGGGCGGCTTTCGCGAGCCACGCCCTCTCCCCACTAGAGCCCATGGGCGGCAGACTCGGGGGAGTCAGCCGCCCTCTAACAACGGGCTCGGGTAGTCTAGTGCGTGTTTCCACTCACTACCCAAGGCGAGACGGTGAGGATACGAGCTCCGATCCTCCCGTCGTAGCAGTAGAGGCCCGCCACCGGGCCGTCGCTGCTGGGTACGCGGACGAATGCCTCGGCGCCCCCGTATACCCAGCACCAGCAGCGACAGGTTGAAGCACCGTGGGGTTTTAGTCAGTAGGAGTCTGACATAACCCGGCCAGCTGCCCCCCTCGAGCGGCCGGGTATCCATGAGGATTTCCCCACGTAAAAAAAAAAAAAAAAAAAAAGGTTAGGTTAGGTTAGGTTGGGTAGGTAGGTCGTCAAAAGGGGGATTGGGGTAATAGGGTTTGGGGAGGGGTTTGGTGTTTTATATACTGCATGTTATCTATTACATATTAAATCTTACACATTACAATATTATCTTTATTGGTTTATCTTAACTTACTGTTTGTATTTTTTTTTTTTTTTTTTTTTTTTTTTTCTCTATTTTTATTTTAAAACTATTACAATATTTGCTATATTAATTGTTTACAATGTTTTTATGAGCTATTCACCATATATTCTTATAATATAGGTGTAGCTACGGTTTGTTTGTTTCTTAATATTACCTTATTTGCTATGCTTATGCAATAGTTAATAAACATCTCTCTTGTTGTTTTGCAACCAATTAAATCTTTAAAGTTTTCTGCAACTATAGTAGACTCCAGTTTTTGCTCTGTGTTGAATCTACAGGTTGAGTGGACGGGGCATTCTGTCAAGACATGGATTATTGTTTCCGGTACCCCGGGCTGACAGATGCACGAAGGGCTCTCCTTGCACCTGAAGCGATTCAGGTACTCAGAGAACCCCCCGTGCCCCGTCAGCGCCTGGGTGAGTACATTTCCAATTTCGAGACTTCTGGTTACTTTATAGGCCTCTACGGCATCGGGGAAAAATATTTTCGTTACCGCGGCTGTGCCCCCCGACTGATATCTCCGGTTCCACTCATCAAGCGAGTCCTTCCGGATGTGTCGCTTGATGAATGAGACCGGGGCTCTGTCGTAGTGTGGCTTCGTCTTGGTATGTAGTGCGGCTTCTTTGGCCAGTTGGTCGGCCCTTTCATTCCCCTCTATTCCGGCATGAGCTTTTATCCAGAATAGGGATATCTCCTTATTCTGGTGTTTTATGCTGCCTATATTGTCCCTTGTTTCTACCGCTAGAGGGTGGAGGGAGTCGCCGTCGATAACGGATTCCAAAGCTGATCTCGAGTCGCTAATCACTGCATAAGTGGTCTCTTTGCCTTCTAAGGCCACTTTTGTGGCTCGACATATTGCCAGCAGCTCCGCCTGGTAGACGGTGCAGTATGGCGACAACTTAAGTTTGAGGGTTTTGGTTTCGGCTCCGCCCTGCCATATGGATAGCGAGGCTCCAACTTTACCCTCAATCTTACTGCCGTCCGTGAATATTTGTACTGCACTGTCCACGCAGTCTGCAACATCTTCCTGACTGACTAGGCATTCAAAGTGCAAGCCCATTCGCCTCACCGGGTGCGGTTTGTTGGTGGATACCCAAAGCGTCTCTATCTCCCTGTCTCCCAGTACTGGCTGGGGCAGCCCCTTCTTGGCTTCGTAGAGAGTGGTTAGGTTAGGTTAGGTTAGGTTAGGTTAGGTTAGGTTAGGTTAGGTTAGGTTAGGTTAGGTTAGGTTAGGTTAGGTTAGGTTAGGTTAGGTTAGGTTAGGTTAGGTTAGGTTAGGTTAGGTTAGGTTTTTTTTTTTTTTTTTTTTTTTTTTTGGGGATAGTAGAGGCACCCGTCCTCTCAGGGTGTTGTCCTCTTACTGAATGATACCACTAAGCTATTGACTACTAGGGTGGTATCATTTCTATTGGTATCTATGTTTTAAGCAATGTTATTTGATCAGAACAAATTGTTTTTCTTTATGAGCAATAGGGACTTTTGAATGTTTTTATATATATTGATATATATTGATATATTTACTATACTGCTTTCGATATGTTCATGTTTGGTTGAACGTTTTTAAGTTGCTGATTATGGTATTTATGTGTGCGATATAGTGTTCGGTTGTTGTTTCTTTGGTAATGATCTGTTGGAGATCGAAAGGATCGATTCTTAAATTGTTGGCTTCTATTGTTAGTGAAAGGCGGGTGTTCTGAAATCTGGGACATTCTTCAATTAGATGTGCTATTGTTTGTATGCTGGTGTTATCGCAGGGACATTTGTCATCATTTGTTATTCTGAATCTGTACAAATATTCTTTATGGAAGCCATGGCCGGTGAAAATTTGAGTGAAGGCAAAAGTGAGCTTGATATGTTGCAAGGTAGATTTAATTGTCGCTATCGTGGGAAACCAGTGTTTCATGATCATGCCTTTGGTGTTTGTTTGGTAGAGTTGCTCTGCAGCAACTTCACTGTCTTGTTTTCGCAGGTGTTTTACGTAGCTGATCGGGAATAATGAGTAGTTGCAAGTAGTGTGGCTGACGGCTGCTGCTTTTGCAGCAGTGTCTGCTTTGTCATTACCTGGGATTCCAGCATGAGCCTTTATCCACAGGAATTCAATGGTGGTATGGGATTCGAAAAGGGTGTTGTGAATTTGAGTTACGATCGGATGGTTACTGTGTGGGTTTGAGATTTCTTGAATGCCGGATTTACTGTCAGTGAGGATTGCAGCTGTATTGATTTTATTATCTCTTAACCAGCAACATGCTTTAGAAATGGCCGTGAGTTCAGCTTGAAATACTGTGCAACTATCGTGGAGTTTAATTTTCTTTGTTATTTCTTTTCCGTCTGGGCAAATAGCGACGAAAGCAGCTCCCACTCCCCCACTGTGCTTACTTCCGTCGGTGTATATGTGGTGAATGTTGGGTTGCAGTATGGATCTTATTTCGGTTTCATTGGTTGCTTCTTGAAATTTAATCGATTTGCGAAATGCTGGATGTATAAGTTTGGATGGTTTTGCGGGTTTTTCTAATTTAATATCAGTTGGGAGGTATTTTGACGTTTCTAGTTTTTTCGTGACTTCGATTTCGGCAATTTCTTTAATTTTAATGTTGATGGGTACTAGTTGGGCCAATGTAATGGCATTGATTGTGTTAATAGTCCTAAATCCGCGTATTATTTTTATTGCAAAACCCCTTTGAAGTGAAAGTAGTTTCTTCGTGACATGCTCGTAATTAAGGGCAGAATGCCATATACTTGCAGCATAGGATATGGTTGGTTCAATTACTTGTTTGTAAATAATTTCAATATTTTCTGATTGTACTCCCCAAGTGGGACGTACAAATTTTGTAAGTTTTGTAAATATTTTATGAGCTTTGTTTATTATATTATTTACGTGTTCAATGAATTTTAATTTTTTATCTATAGTTACTCCCAGTATCTTGACGCTATTTGTAAATTTAAGTTCTTGGTTGTCTATTTTAAGTGTAATTTTTTCTGCTTTTGGTGTAAATGCTATGATTTTAGTTTTTTCAGCTCCAAATTTGAGTTTTACTTTATCTCCCCATTCTATAATTTTTCGAAGTGCATTGTTTGTAATGTATTCTAATGTTTTGATGTCTTTATTATGGGTTAACAGGAACACGTCGTCTGCAAACGCTTGGAGATGACAGCCCGCAGGTAGTTCCATGTCAAGGAGTTCATCCAAGATCAGGTTCCACAAAGTGGGACCACACACCGATCCCTGAATGCACCCTCTCGTTAACCTCTTCTCGGCTCTGCTGTCGGCAAAATCTATGATTGCTGTGCGCTCACTGAGATAGTTATCTAGTATCTTATAGATGTTTTTGGGGCATTTAATATGGTGAAGGCGCCGTAAAATAGAAGGCCACCATGCATTATCAAATGCTGCTTGTATGTCGAGTGATACGGCAGCAACATATTCATGTTTACTTTTATAAGTGCGAATGTTGTCTATAATTTTGCTAAGTGCGTCTATGGTGGATGTCTGTTCCTTAAATCCAAATTGTCTATTGTTGGCAGAGTTGTTGATGTTCATGTGATATGTTAGTCTTTTTGTGATGAGCTTTTCTAATAATTTTCCAAATACTTTTAATAGACCAATTGGTCTGTATGCAGCTGTGTTTGAATAATCTAGTTTTCCGGGTTTGGGTATAATTTTTACGTATGCACTCTTCCATTGCTCTGGGAAATAACCGAGAGCAAGGCACCTATTCATAATATTGGTAATAATTTCCGGGTATGCTGATGTAAAACAGAAACAAATGTCAGATGTTAAATTATCTAATCCGGGAGATTTTTTAGGGTTCATTGCCTTGAGATTATCTAAAATTTCATCGCTTGTAAATATAGGTTCGTCCGTTGTGTTTGGGATATTTTCTGTAATTTTTCTTATTTCTTGTTGTGTGGTATTATCATTCGTGTCATCGGGGTAAAATTTGTTTAAGAAAGCTTTGGCTGTATCGGAACTAGATGTTGTATAAAGGTTGTCACAAATTTTAAGAGTGGATGGTGGTTGTACTGGACAAGCAGTTTTCAATAGTCTGTTGGTTAGCGTCCAGACATCCTCCTTTCCCTGTCTGTCACAGAACTCTCTGAAATTAGCAGTTGCGGTAGTTTTAATAGTCTGAGCATATTTGGTACGTATCTTATTTCTATTTTCCAGTGCTTCTTCTAGTGGTAAGTTCTTGCGTTTTAGTTGTCTAATTATGTGGTGATTTTTGATTACATCCTTTTTTAATTCATCAAGCTCTTCTGTCCACCATATACATTTATTGGTGCGTCTGCGATTTGGCTGCAAATTATCATTACAAACTTTTTGAATAAACTGTGTGATGTTATTGATGTAGTTGTCGAGATTGTCTTTATCTAGTTCGGTGATTTGAACGTTTTCAAGTTCTGTTGTGCTCATCTCATCTCTGAAGGCGTTACTGAGGAAATCCCAATCTTTAATTAATTTAGTATTATATTTAAATGTAGATTGCTTTATATTTTTACTAAGGTTTTGTGTCTTGATGTTAAATTCAAAGGTAATGGCATGGTGGTCGGAAGATGGACATATACCGTTGTCAACTTTCCAGTTGGAAATATGGTTTGCAATAAGATCGGTAACCAAGGTGAGGTCAATTATGGAGCTCCTGAGTGTGCCATGTGTCACAGTTTCAAAAGTATTGCTATTTTTGTCGTTGCAAGGAATGAGATTATTGATGAGCATGAGGCCGGCAACATCTCGTCCTCTTTTGTTAGATGTAGGTGATCCCCAGAGTTCGTTCCACCCATTAAAATCTCCGCCTATGATATGTATAGCGTCAGGTGTTTGGTGTAAAAATAATTCAAGTTTGTTGATGGTATTGTGGATGTCTTGATCGGGTTCGATATAAACGCTAATGATAAAGACTTTTCTTCTGCCTGTATTATTGAGTTGAATGATGCATAGATTAGAAGTTGAGTATTTAGATATTCCTAGTGTGCTATAGAGGCCAGATTTGACTAGAATGCATGCCTTGGTGCGGGTATTAGTAGGGAACTGGTATGTATCATATCCGGGGGTAGTTCTGACAGAGTTATTACCGCTAATTTTGCCTATATATGGTTCATTAATCAATATGATCTGATAGTTGTTTGCTTCTGAGTATTGAATAATTTCTTGATGCGCGTTGTAACCGCGTCCTGTATTACACTGTAAAATTTTAATCTCATTACGGTTGGGTTTGGGTTTGGCGGTGCTAGTCATAATCGGTTCTTGCATTGACTTTTTGTTTTGTGACCCTAACACGTGGGCAGTAATTAGATAGAGCATTATGATTAGTATCTGTGTTTGAATTGTATTTTTCATTGTAGTTGGAGCAGTTGAAGCACTTAATGCAGGACTCATTATTTTTGTTTGGGCACGTTTTGTACTGATGGTCAGTAGAGGAGCAAAGGGAACAAGGTTTAATTTCAGAAGTACATTTCTTGCTGACATGGCCAAACTGTAGACAGGTGTAGCACTGGAGGAATGCGGAGTACTCATCAACATGAATTCTCTGATGATCAATGTTTACTCTTTCGATGTTCATTATATTACGCCAGAGGGAAGGGGCAACTCTAAGGACAGCGTTGTATAGGTTCTCGTTGCGGTTGTTTCTTTTAAAACAGGTCTTGATATCATCAGTACTTGCGCTGGATAGACTATCATTCTGGTTGATAATAATACTCGGGATCTCTTCAAATGGGGTGTCTTTATGTATGCCCTTCAGAATGAGCATAGGTCTAAGATTGCGGACCGGTTCAGCAACAATAGACCCACCAGGTCCCAGACGTCCAACAGTTTCGTCGCGCTGTTTGATGTTGTCAAATTCAACTCTCAATTTGTTACCACCTATTGGTTGGATTTTATACGGAGCATATTGGACGTTTTTGAAGGAGATTGACTTTTTCCATTCGCTAATTGTCTCGGTTCTAGTTTTAGCTTCAGGTACGGAAGCGATTAGTGCCGGTTTGGTGGTCTTGTCGCTGAGAGAGGTGGTCTGAGCAATGGGTTTTGAGGTCGAAGCTATTTGAGCATATGAGAACGGGCGGTCAGACGGAGATGGATTTGCGTTGCTTACTATTTCAGTGGAGGCTTTATTATTGCTGAGCGTAGTTTTGATGAGTGACTTGATCTCGTTAATTTCTGATCGCATTTCACTGAGACCGGTGTTGATCTCCTTTTTGAGGTGATTGAGCTCTTCAGATGGGGGGGCAGTGCATTCGGGGGTCACCTCAGGGGTGGTCTTCTCAGTTTCCCCTTCTTTTACCAGCTGGTAAAGGCGTTCGATGGCTGAAGTGACCTCCTGCTTAATGTCAGTTTTCAAATTTCTAGAATTGCTGAGATGCATCTTAGCCTTATTAAGGCATGCCCTCGCCTCAGCTACTCTAGACGGGTAAACAACTTTGGATGGTGGGCTTATTGTAATGTCCACTACTGGGCTGGTCGGTTTAGATTTGGTGCTCTGAGAGGGGAGCGTCTTGGGGTTAAGCTTGGGGGGTGGAACCTTTGAGGTTCCTGGCTCGGCGAAAGGTGGGTTCGGTTTAAGTTGAGTTTTCTCAACTTCTAAACTTCGACGGACATTTGAGGTCGAAGCCTGTCCGGCCCGGATGGCCTTATCGGGGGGATCTTTTTCACCCTCTTTCTTAGTAGGTGTGCGGTCAAGAAGGAACATCTCAGCGTCTTAAGAAATCGAAATAAAAGTGAAATAAACTACTTTATCAGAATTTATCAAGTTTTTAGGGGTTCTATGTGTATAAGTTTAAAATGGACCGATGTATGTATGTCAAAATACCTTTATTTAACGATGCTAATACCGTACGTGAATAATAAATGGGTTTTACCACTTCAAAAGCGAATAAAATTTATACCTACTGTTCAGAGTCTTAATGGTAAAACACAACAGGGTGGGTGGGAGGGCGAAAAAATGCCAATTTTCACAGCAGAAGGCTGGGAAAGGTGTCTACGGATGCGGCTCGGCGAGAGAAGCTCAACCAAAGCGGAAAACAGGTAAGTGTTTATAGAAAATTTGAAAGAAAATTGAAAATTAGTGTAATTTATAATGAAATTTTATGTTTTTTGCAGATTGACAATTATTTTTATATGAAGCTACTGAATTTACTATACGGGGTAAGCAATGGGGTCCGGGAACACAACGATTGGCAAAAAGAATGGGAACGAAAAGCGAATTTTCAGAAAAAATATCGATGTTTTTGGTTAGGTTAGGTTAGGTTAGGTTAGGTTAGGTTAGGTTAGGTTAGGTTAGGTTAGGTTAGGTTAGGTTAGGTTAGGTTAGGTTAGGTTAGGTTAGGTTAGGTTAGGTTAGGTTAGGTTAGGTTAGGTTAGGTTAGGTTAGGTTAGGTTAGGTTAGGTTAGGTTAGGTTAGGTTAGGTTTTTTTTTTTATTTTTTTTTTTTTTTTTTTTTTTTAAGTCCGGAAGCGACAATGCGTCCCGGCCCGCGAGCTACCTCTAACTTTATTAGAGACTTTATTTTCGGTTTCTTATGTCTATTGGCAATAAATTTTTCATCTTGGGGATAGTGGATATGGGGGGATGGGGATGGGGATGGGTTTTGTGGGGCTATATTTATTTGACATAATTATGAGGCGAGGTTTCTTTTATGTTACATAATCTTGATCGCGTTTCATATTTAACATTTTTCTTGTTTTTTATTCTATTCCTTAGACTATACATTTTTGTTTGTTTTGCTTAGTTAACTTATACATTTTTACTATTGCTTATTTCTAATGCTCAATCTATATATTCTATAATATATATATAGCATTCTTATGTACATTTCTATTTGTTTCTGCTTATTACTATGTTTGCTATTTTCATACAATATTCAATGAATTTGTTTCTTGTTTTGTTGTCCTTTATTAATATTTCAAAGTTTTCAATTCTGATTTCGGTATTTAAAGTGTTTTCAAATTCAAATTTTATACGAGAGTTGGCTGGGCAATCAATTAAGGTATGTTTTACGGTTTCTGGCAGCCCTGGCTCACAGATGCACGAAGGGTTCCCCTTGCACCTAAAACGGTTCAGGTACTCTGAGAACCCTCCGTGCCCCGTAAGTACCTGGGTAAGTACACTATTTATATCTATCTTCTTGATTATAGGATATGCTCTTACGGCATCTGGGAAGAACATTTTCGTGACCGCGGCTGTCCCTCCAGATTGGTATCTCCGATTCCATTCGTCGAGCGAGTCCCCACGGATGTTTCGCTTCACGAATGAGATCGGAACCTGGTCGTAATGTGGTTTGGACTTTGATCTCAGGGCGGCTTCCTTGGCTAGTTGGTCGGCCCTCTCATTTCCTTCCATCCCGGCGTGAGCTTTTATCCAGAACAGGGAAAGCTCTCTATTCTGGAGTTGGATGTTGTAGATGTTGTCCCTTGCCTCTACGGCTAGGGGATGGAGGGAGTCATTATTAGTGATGGTTTCAAGGGCCGATCTTGAGTCACTGATGACAGCGTATGTGCGTTCCTTTCCATTTAGGGCAACTTTCGTAGCTCGACTGATAGCCAGCAACTCTGCCTGGTACACAGTGCAGTAAGGCGACAGTGCGAGCTTAAGAGCTTTGATTTCTACTTCGCCGCTCCATACCGATAGCGAAGCTCCAACCTTACCCTCAATCTTACTACCGTCCGTAAATATTTTTACTGCACTGTCAACAAGGTCATCAACGTCTTCCTGACTGCCTAGGCAGACGAACCGGAGGCTTGGTTGTTTCGCTGGGTGCGGCTTGGTGGTATACGCCAGCGGCCTCTCTGTTTCTCTGTCCCCTAATACTGGCCGGGACACCCCTTTCCTGGCTTCGTAGAGGGACGCAGCCTCTCTTATACGAATATCCAGTGGGAGTATTCCAGCCAGCAGTAGGGCGGCATTTAGGGATACGGTTCTGTATGCCTTGCACAGTTTTTGAGCGAATGCCCTTTGCACTGCGTTCAGATGTTTTTGGACGCTTATTTTATTGGTAGCAGGTGCCCACACGCTAGCCGCGTATGTCACGATAGGTTCAACCGTGGCGGTGTAGATGGTGTGGACAACTTCCGGGTGGAGCCCCCAGCTGACCCTGGCGGCTCTCGACAACTGCTTGTAGATGCCCAGCGCTTTCCTGCAGACATTTGCAGTGTGGGTGCTGAAGGTCAACCCGCAGTCTATCGTGAGCCCCAGGATCTTGATATCTTTTGACATAGCAATGTCGATCCCGCCCATGGTCAGGCGTGGTGTGCCATGCTTAAGTTTTCTGGTTATAACCATAGCGCACGTTTTATGCGGCGCAAACCTGAGCTTATTCACGACACCCCACTCCCGAACATGTTCGAGTGCGGCATTGGCTTGTCGTTCGATGTCTAGAGCTGTCTCCCCCGAGAACACCAGCACCACGTCATCCGCAAAGGCCTGACAATAGTCGCCTCTTTGCGCGAGACTTTTCAGTAAGGGGTCCAACAAGAGGTTCCAAAGGATGGGGCCTCCAATTGATCCCTGAACACACCCTTTGTTCGTGCCTTTAGCGAACTCTCGGCCAGCGTACCGTACCCGGACCTTGCGGTCGCTTAGGTAGCTGGCTATCATTCTCCTGAGGTTCGCTGGACACTGCTCTTCAGCCAACCTGATCTTGATGGCCGGCCACCACGCGCTGTCGAAGGCCCCCTCTATGTCCAGGGACACCATCGTGATGAGTTTCCTCTCTCGGAGTTCACCCTTCACGTGCCCCACCAGGTCATAGAGGGAGTCCTCGGTACTCCGCTGTGGCATGAAGCCGTACTGGCGGGGGCTCATTTGGGGTGTCAGGTACCAATTCAACCGTCTGACCACCATTTTCTCAAGTGTCTTTCCCATTACTGGCAATAGCCCGATTGGTCTGTAGGACTTGGCGCTGGTGTAATCGTCCTTCCCTGGTTTCCGCAGCACCACCACGGCTGCCTCCTTCCAAGCTGTGGGAAAGTGCATCAGTTGCCAGCACTTGTTGAATATTGCTAGATGGAGTTCGATATTCTTTGTGACGAGTTGCTGGCAGATATCTGCGGTGAATCCGTCCAGTCCAGGTGCCTTCTTTGGGTTAAAACTCAGCGTCGCAGACGTGAGTTCCTCCTTTGTAAACGCCGGGTCATGGTTTTCATCATGACCCTGGTCGTTTATTCGGTCTGCAAGAGCTCTAATCCGGAGGTGATCGGAGTTATCCCCCTCTCCTGTGTCTTCTGGGTAGAAGGCTTCTGCTAGTATTCGGGCGGACTCATCTTGACCCACTTCTCTCCCATTACTGACCAATGGCAAGTCTTCTTGTCTTTTAGAGGTGTTCTTTATGACCCTGTATATTCCTTCCCAGACCCCTTCCCTATCTTGTTTCTGGCAAAATGTCTTCCAACTCTCAATTTGTGCTTTTTTGGCCTCTAGTTCGTATTTCTCTTTTTCTTGCAGGTACAGCGCGATTACACCCTCTCTACGGGACGGTGCTGCGCAACGGATTCTTCTCTTCCTGGTGGCGACTTTGTGCTTCATCGCTGCTAGCTCCTCGGTCCACCACGGCATGGTAGGTCTATGGTTTTCTTTCTTTTTAGGCATTGTTGCTTCACAAGCTTTTGTTATTGTTTGTGTGTATTTATCTATGAATTTATCTAGGGATTCTTTATCTTTTATTTGTTCTATTTCTGTCTCGTTGATTTTATTTTCTATTTTTAATTGGTCCATTTTGCCATGAAAATCTTCCCAATTAGCTTTCTTAGTATTGTATATCCTGGTAGTCCTTTTAATACTGATGTTATTTCCCTTTCTAAGTTTGATTTTTATTAAGATGCCGTTATGGTCCGAGCTAGTCAGGTCTTCAGCGACTATCCAATCCTCCACCAGGTCTAGCAGGTCCTCCGTGCACAGCGTCACATCTACGTTACTCGTCAGTCTGCGTCCTCCCCTGACGGTGTCAAAGGTGGGCTTGTTCCCGCTGTTTAAGACGTGCAAATCGAGTTCCCCTATCGCTCCTGCAAGTTCCTCGCCTCTGTCGTCGATTGCACTACTGCCCCACCACGTACTCTTTGCGTTGGCGTCACCTCCAAAGATGGCTTTCCTTGGCTTTAGCTGGTTCTTCAGTTGCGTTAAGTGGTCCAGGTATGGCCCTATAGGTTGATCGGGCTCGAAGTAGTACGAGACGGCCAGCATCTCCCATTCGCTAGTTCGCAGCTTCACCACCACGATGTTGTTGGTGGTGAAACTGGGGAACTGTGTGACGTCGACGCTGTGGTCAAACACAACTATCGCCGCCTTCACAGTGCCCCCGCTGCGGTCCGCGTTTTGGAAGACTCTGGCCCCCCCGTACGCCTTCATTGCCTTTATGCCGCCCACGTATGGCTCCTGGACCAGTGCAACAGTTACTTTTCGTTTTATAGCCTCAAGAATTAGTTCATTTGTAGCCAGCTCTTTCCTTTGGAGGTTAGCCTGTGCGACCACGTACCGCGCTTGTGCGGCCATACGAGTGACGCCCGGGACCACTTTAGCAATACGCCACCGATGCTCTCGCTATTTGGTCCCATTTTCGTCTCACGGGGCACTCTCTACTAAATGCGGTGTGGGCCACGGATGTCATCCCTGCTCTTGTGCAGTTGCAGCAGGACGGCGGTTCACCCGATAGTCGGTCCGCGCAGTCCGCTGACATATGCGATCCACTACAGTGGCTACACTTTAGCTCCGTTTCCTTACAGAAGCGTCTGCTGTGTCCGTACCCTAGGCATTGGGAGCACTGCAGCAGGGGCGATTGGTCCTCCACCAGTAGATTTTGGAGGTCTACGTGTACCTTTTCCGCCTCAGTCAGTTTCTTCCATACCAGGGGTGCCACTCTTAATACTACATGGTCCTTGTGGGGATTTCTAGTTTTGCGGCGGTGACCAACTGCTATCCTCTGGTCCGCCACGGGGATGTCTCTGAGAAGATCTCTGTTCTGGCTCCTCAGGCATGCTACGACGTCTTCATCCGTGTTGTAGTTGAACACATCCCTAATGATGACCAGAGGGTCCTTATTTTTTGCCTCCTCTATCTTAAGATTTTTGTCCGTCCTGAGCCTCTCTGACGTTTTTGCCATTTCATCTCTGCTGTTAAAGCTCAGGATGACTTTTTTATCTTTGACTTTCCTGACGTTTTCAATCTGCAGGCCACTCTTTTTCGTGTCCAGTGCCTTTCGAACTCTCCCTACTACCTCTGCACTGGTATCCATGGGTTCATCCGATGACACGATCACTGAGTGCGTCGTTTTTTCCCGGGTATTATGGGGTGCCTTCAGAGTCTCCGCGTATGTAGGTGCTCTATCTTTGATCTCGGAGATCATCCTACCCATTTCCTGGGTAGTCGCTTCGAGCACTCGGATCTCCTTAAGCACATCTTTGTCACTGCATCTCTCTGCGTCACGTGCCTCTCTCGCTTTTCGTTGGTTCTCTACTTCTGCCTGCAGATCTTTCATCATCTGGTTGCCCTCCTTCACCAGACGAGTCTGCTCCTCCAGTGTGGAGCGCCACCAGACGATGTGGTCCGGGTCCTTTCCTATCTGTCCTTTGTCTTGGTCTTGTCCTTTGTCCTGTCCC
This sequence comes from Ochropacha duplaris, assembly GCA_951361185.1. Classification (NCBI taxonomy): domain Eukaryota; kingdom Metazoa; phylum Arthropoda; class Insecta; order Lepidoptera; family Drepanidae; genus Ochropacha; species Ochropacha duplaris. The sequence continues at coordinate 14,642 of OX592702.1, read as the reverse complement.
TGTCCTTTGTCCTGTCCCCTACCTTGCACTTTGTCCAGCCCGTCTCTTTCATTCTCCGCCTCCTTCACCAACTGGTATAGTCGTTCAATCGCCGCCGTCACCTCGGCCTTGATCTCCGTCTTTAGGTTTCGCGAGTTGCTGAGGTGGAGCTTTGCCTTATTCAAGCACGCCTTCGCCTCAGTAACTCGCGATAGGTATGTTTGTTTGGACAGAGGGCTCTTAGTGGTCTCGGCTGTTGATGTGCCGGACGATCCAGCTTTACTCTCTTGGGTAAGAGCTGTCCTGGTTTTCACCTTTGGGTCCTGGATTTTGCTCGGGGCGCTGGGTTGGGTGGCGCTCTTACCCGCCTCCCATTCCCCTATACTTCTGCGGACTGCGAAGGTCCTGTTGGTAGGTGCAGGTCCAGCCTGGTCAATTTTAGCCGGCGATTTTTTGGAGGGGGGACTACGGAGAGTGGCCATTTTGTCGGGGGCTCGCGGTATATATATGTCGTAAATGGGTACGGTAAACCGTTGTCAATTGTAAATTTTAAATATGTAAAATATGTAAAATAAAGTGTAAAGGTGTAGAGAGTCAAGTCAAAGTAGTACCGGCTGTCTACTTGGTCAGTAGAGCCCTCAATAAAGGGCTCGTCTTTAGAAGATAAAAGAAAAAATAAAATTTAAAATTATTTTTGTGCTGCCAAGGTCACCGAGTCTAGCTAGCGAAGCACAAATGGGTGGGCGGGAGGGCGATTTTTTGAAATTTTTTATCGCAGCGGGGCGCGAGTGGTGTCAAAACACGCGTCTCGTCGAGGGGCACCCGATGGCGACAAAAACTGGATAAATTTGGAAGAAATTTTTTAAATTTTTAAACTTATAAGCGTTTTTTAACTAATTTTTAATGAATTTTTGTTTCTGTTTCAGGTTTCAGCGGTCGGAGAGCTGTGCGGATGGTATCGACGAACGCGTCTGGCTGAGAAGCACTAGATCGTGGCGAAAACACTGATGCTCTGAATACAAAAAACGTGAAAAAATTTAGAAAAAGTAAAATTTTTGAGCGTTTTTTATCGAAAATAATTTTTAAAGTATGGCAACACAAAATTCCAATTCAGCTATCTGAAAGAGGTCCAAAAATAATGTATAATAGCAAAAATATTCAAATCGAAATATCAATTTTTGGTCGGTTAATCGATGTTTTTCTGAAAGTTTGTATCGCTTAGGTAGACTTTTAAGTGTATATATTATCGATTTTTATCGATTAACTTTGAAATTTTTTATCGCAGCGGGGCGCGAGTGGTGTCAAAACACGCGTCTCGTCGAGGGGCACCCGATGGCGACAAAAACTGGATAAATTTGGAAGAAATTTTTTAAATTTTTAAACTTATAAGCGTTTTTTAACTAATTTTTAATGAATTTTTGTTTCTGTTTCAGGTTTCAGCGGTCGGAGAGCTGTGCGGATGGTATCGACGAACGCGTCTGGCTGAGAAGCACTAGATCGTGGCGAAAACACTGATGCTCTGAATACAAAAAACGTGAAAAAATTTAGAAAAAGTAAAATTTTTGAGCGTTTTTTATCGAAAATAATTTTTAAAGTATGGCAACACAAAATTCCAATTCAGCTATCTGAAAGAGGTCCAAAAATAATGTATAATAGCAAAAATATTCAAATCGAAATATCAATTTTTGGTCGGTTAATCGATGTTTTTCTGAAAGTTTGTATCGCTTAGGTAGACTTTTAAGTGTATATATTATCGATTTTTATCGATTAACTTTGAAATTTTTTATCGCAGCGGGGCGCGAGTGGTGTCAAAACACGCGTCTCGTCGAGGGGCACCCGATGGCGACAAAAACTGGATAAATTTGGAAGAAATTTTTTAAATTTTTAAACTTATAAGCGTTTTTTAACTAATTTTTAATGAATTTTTGTTTCTGTTTCAGGTTTCAGCGGTCGGAGAGCTGTGCGGATGGTATCGACGAACGCGTCTGGCTGAGAAGCACTAGATCGTGGCGAAAACACTGATGCTCTGAATACAAAAAACGTGAAAAAATTTAGAAAAAGTAAAATTTTTGAGCGTTTTTTATCGAAAATAATTTTTAAAGTATGGCAACACAAAATTCCAATTCAGCTATCTGAAAGAGGTCCAAAAATAATGTATAATAGCAAAAATATTCAAATCGAAATATCAATTTTTGGTCGGTTAATCGATGTTTTTCTGAAAGTTTGTATCGCTTAGGTAGACTTTTAAGTGTATATATTATCGATTTTTATCGATTAACTTTGAAATTTTTTATCGCAGCGGGGCGCGAGTGGTGTCAAAACACGCGTCTCGTCGAGGGGCACCCGATGGCGACAAAAACTGGATAAATTTGGAAGAAATTTTTTAAATTTTTAAACTTATAAGCGTTTTTTAACTAATTTTTAATGAATTTTTGTTTCTGTTTCAGGTTTCAGCGGTCGGAGAGCTGTGCGGATGGTATCGACGAACGCGTCTGGCTGAGAAGCACTAGATCGTGGCGAAAACACTGATGCTCTGAATACAAAAAACGTGAAAAAATTTAGAAAAAGTAAAATTTTTGAGCGTTTTTTATCGAAAATAATTTTTAAAGTATGGCAACACAAAATTCCAATTCAGCTATCTGAAAGAGGTCCAAAAATAATGTATAATAGCAAAAATATTCAAATCGAAATATCAATTTTTGGTCGGTTAATCGATGTTTTTCTGAAAGTTTGTATCGCTTAGGTAGACTTTTAAGTGTATATATTATCGATTTTTATCGATTAACTTTGAAATTTTTTATCGCAGCGGGGCGCGAGTGGTGTCAAAACACGCGTCTCGTCGAGGGGCACCCGATGGCGACAAAAACTGGATAAATTTGGAAGAAATTTTTTAAATTTTTAAACTTATAAGCGTTTTTTAACTAATTTTTAATGAATTTTTGTTTCTGTTTCAGGTTTCAGCGGTCGGAGAGCTGTGCGGATGGTATCGACGAACGCGTCTGGCTGAGAAGCACTAGATCGTGGCGAAAACACTGATGCTCTGAATACAAAAAACGTGAAAAAATTTAGAAAAAGTAAAATTTTTGAGCGTTTTTTATCGAAAATAATTTTTAAAGTATGGCAACACAAAATTCCAATTCAGCTATCTGAAAGAGGTCCAAAAATAATGTATAATAGCAAAAATATTCAAATCGAAATATCAATTTTTGGTCGGTTAATCGATGTTTTTCTGAAAGTTTGTATCGCTTAGGTAGACTTTTAAGTGTATATATTATCGATTTTTATCGATTAACTTTGAAATTTTTTATCGCAGCGGGGCGCGAGTGGTGTCAAAACACGCGTCTCGTCGAGGGGCACCCGATGGCGACAAAAACTGGATAAATTTGGAAGAAATTTTTTAAATTTTTAAACTTATAAGCGTTTTTTAACTAATTTTTAATGAATTTTTGTTTCTGTTTCAGGTTTCAGCGGTCGGAGAGCTGTGCGGATGGTATCGACGAACGCGTCTGGCTGAGAAGCACTAGATCGTGGCGAAAACACTGATGCTCTGAATACAAAAAACGTGAAAAAATTTAGAAAAAGTAAAATTTTTGAGCGTTTTTTATCGAAAATAATTTTTAAAGTATGGCAACACAAAATTCCAATTCAGCTATCTGAAAGAGGTCCAAAAATAATGTATAATAGCAAAAATATTCAAATCGAAATATCAATTTTTGGTCGGTTAATCGATGTTTTTCTGAAAGTTTGTATCGCTTAGGTAGACTTTTAAGTGTATATATTATCGATTTTTATCGATTAACTTTGAAATTTTTTATCGCAGCGGGGCGCGAGTGGTGTCAAAACACGCGTCTCGTCGAGGGGCACCCGATGGCGACAAAAACTGGATAAATTTGGAAGAAATTTTTTAAATTTTTAAACTTATAAGCGTTTTTTAACTAATTTTTAATGAATTTTTGTTTCTGTTTCAGGTTTCAGCGGTCGGAGAGCTGTGCGGATGGTATCGACGAACGCGTCTGGCTGAGAAGCACTAGATCGTGGCGAAAACACTGATGCTCTGAATACAAAAAACGTGAAAAAATTTAGAAAAAGTAAAATTTTTGAGCGTTTTTTATCGAAAATAATTTTTAAAGTATGGCAACACAAAATTCCAATTCAGCTATCTGAAAGAGGTCCAAAAATAATGTATAATAGCAAAAATATTCAAATCGAAATATCAATTTTTGGTCGGTTAATCGATGTTTTTCTGAAAGTTTGTATCGCTTAGGTAGACTTTTAAGTGTATATATTATCGATTTTTATCGATTAACTTTGAAATTTTTTATCGCAGCGGGGCGCGAGTGGTGTCAAAACACGCGTCTCGTCGAGGGGCACCCGATGGCGACAAAAACTGGATAAATTTGGAAGAAATTTTTTAAATTTTTAAACTTATAAGCGTTTTTTAACTAATTTTTAATGAATTTTTGTTTCTGTTTCAGGTTTCAGCGGTCGGAGAGCTGTGCGGATGGTATCGACGAACGCGTCTGGCTGAGAAGCACTAGATCGTGGCGAAAACACTGATGCTCTGAATACAAAAAACGTGAAAAAATTTAGAAAAAGTAAAATTTTTGAGCGTTTTTTATCGAAAATAATTTTTAAAGTATGGCAACACAAAATTCCAATTCAGCTATCTGAAAGAGGTCCAAAAATAATGTATAATAGCAAAAATATTCAAATCGAAATATCAATTTTTGGTCGGTTAATCGATGTTTTTCTGAAAGTTTGTATCGCTTAGGTAGACTTTTAAGTGTATATATTATCGATTTTTATCGATTAACTTTGAAATTTTTTATCGCAGCGGGGCGCGAGTGGTGTCAAAACACGCGTCTCGTCGAGGGGCACCCGATGGCGACAAAAACTGGATAAATTTGGAAGAAATTTTTTAAATTTTTAAACTTATAAGCGTTTTTTAACTAATTTTTAATGAATTTTTGTTTCTGTTTCAGGTTTCAGCGGTCGGAGAGCTGTGCGGATGGTATCGACGAACGCGTCTGGCTGAGAAGCACTAGATCGTGGCGAAAACACTGATGCTCTGAATACAAAAAACGTGAAAAAATTTAGAAAAAGTAAAATTTTTGAGCGTTTTTTATCGAAAATAATTTTTAAAGTATGGCAACACAAAATTCCAATTCAGCTATCTGAAAGAGGTCCAAAAATAATGTATAATAGCAAAAATATTCAAATCGAAATATCAATTTTTGGTCGGTTAATCGATGTTTTTCTGAAAGTTTGTATCGCTTAGGTAGACTTTTAAGTGTATATATTATCGATTTTTATCGATTAACTTTGAAATTTTTTATCGCAGCGGGGCGCGAGTGGTGTCAAAACACGCGTCTCGTCGAGGGGCACCCGATGGCGACAAAAACTGGATAAATTTGGAAGAAATTTTTTAAATTTTTAAACTTATAAGCGTTTTTTAACTAATTTTTAATGAATTTTTGTTTCTGTTTCAGGTTTCAGCGGTCGGAGAGCTGTGCGGATGGTATCGACGAACGCGTCTGGCTGAGAAGCACTAGATCGTGGCGAAAACACTGATGCTCTGAATACAAAAAACGTGAAAAAATTTAGAAAAAGTAAAATTTTTGAGCGTTTTTTATCGAAAATAATTTTTAAAGTATGGCAACACAAAATTCCAATTCAGCTATCTGAAAGAGGTCCAAAAATAATGTATAATAGCAAAAATATTCAAATCGAAATATCAATTTTTGGTCGGTTAATCGATGTTTTTCTGAAAGTTTGTATCGCTTAGGTAGACTTTTAAGTGTATATATTATCGATTTTTATCGATTAACTTTGAAATTTTTTATCGCAGCGGGGCGCGAGTGGTGTCAAAACACGCGTCTCGTCGAGGGGCACCCGATGGCGACAAAAACTGGATAAATTTGGAAGAAATTTTTTAAATTTTTAAACTTATAAGCGTTTTTTAACTAATTTTTAATGAATTTTTGTTTCTGTTTCAGGTTTCAGCGGTCGGAGAGCTGTGCGGATGGTATCGACGAACGCGTCTGGCTGAGAAGCACTAGATCGTGGCGAAAACACTGATGCTCTGAATACAAAAAACGTGAAAAAATTTAGAAAAAGTAAAATTTTTGAGCGTTTTTTATCGAAAATAATTTTTAAAGTATGGCAACACAAAATTCCAATTCAGCTATCTGAAAGAGGTCCAAAAATAATGTATAATAGCAAAAATATTCAAATCGAAATATCAATTTTTGGTCGGTTAATCGATGTTTTTCTGAAAGTTTGTATCGCTTAGGTAGACTTTTAAGTGTATATATTATCGATTTTTATCGATTAACTTTGAAATTTTTTATCGCAGCGGGGCGCGAGTGGTGTCAAAACACGCGTCTCGTCGAGGGGCACCCGATGGCGACAAAAACTGGATAAATTTGGAAGAAATTTTTTAAATTTTTAAACTTATAAGCGTTTTTTAACTAATTTTTAATGAATTTTTGTTTCTGTTTCAGGTTTCAGCGGTCGGAGAGCTGTGCGGATGGTATCGACGAACGCGTCTGGCTGAGAAGCACTAGATCGTGGCGAAAACACTGATGCTCTGAATACAAAAAACGTGAAAAAATTTAGAAAAAGTAAAATTTTTGAGCGTTTTTTATCGAAAATAATTTTTAAAGTATGGCAACACAAAATTCCAATTCAGCTATCTGAAAGAGGTCCAAAAATAATGTATAATAGCAAAAATATTCAAATCGAAATATCAATTTTTGGTCGGTTAATCGATGTTTTTCTGAAAGTTTGTATCGCTTAGGTAGACTTTTAAGTGTATATATTATCGATTTTTATCGATTAACTTTGAAATTTTTTATCGCAGCGGGGCGCGAGTGGTGTCAAAACACGCGTCTCGTCGAGGGGCACCCGATGGCGACAAAAACTGGATAAATTTGGAAGAAATTTTTTAAATTTTTAAACTTATAAGCGTTTTTTAACTAATTTTTAATGAATTTTTGTTTCTGTTTCAGGTTTCAGCGGTCGGAGAGCTGTGCGGATGGTATCGACGAACGCGTCTGGCTGAGAAGCACTAGATCGTGGCGAAAACACTGATGCTCTGAATACAAAAAACGTGAAAAAATTTAGAAAAAGTAAAATTTTTGAGCGTTTTTTATCGAAAATAATTTTTAAAGTATGGCAACACAAAATTCCAATTCAGCTATCTGAAAGAGGTCCAAAAATAATGTATAATAGCAAAAATATTCAAATCGAAATATCAATTTTTGGTCGGTTAATCGATGTTTTTCTGAAAGTTTGTATCGCTTAGGTAGACTTTTAAGTGTATATATTATCGATTTTTATCGATTAACTTTGAAATTTTTTATCGCAGCGGGGCGCGAGTGGTGTCAAAACACGCGTCTCGTCGAGGGGCACCCGATGGCGACAAAAACTGGATAAATTTGGAAGAAATTTTTTAAATTTTTAAACTTATAAGCGTTTTTTAACTAATTTTTAATGAATTTTTGTTTCTGTTTCAGGTTTCAGCGGTCGGAGAGCTGTGCGGATGGTATCGACGAACGCGTCTGGCTGAGAAGCACTAGATCGTGGCGAAAACACTGATGCTCTGAATACAAAAAACGTGAAAAAATTTAGAAAAAGTAAAATTTTTGAGCGTTTTTTATCGAAAATAATTTTTAAAGTATGGCAACACAAAATTCCAATTCAGCTATCTGAAAGAGGTCCAAAAATAATGTATAATAGCAAAAATATTCAAATCGAAATATCAATTTTTGGTCGGTTAATCGATGTTTTTCTGAAAGTTTGTATCGCTTAGGTAGACTTTTAAGTGTATATATTATCGATTTTTATCGATTAACTTTGAAATTTTTTATCGCAGCGGGGCGCGAGTGGTGTCAAAACACGCGTCTCGTCGAGGGGCACCCGATGGCGACAAAAACTGGATAAATTTGGAAGAAATTTTTTAAATTTTTAAACTTATAAGCGTTTTTTAACTAATTTTTAATGAATTTTTGTTTCTGTTTCAGGTTTCAGCGGTCGGAGAGCTGTGCGGATGGTATCGACGAACGCGTCTGGCTGAGAAGCACTAGATCGTGGCGAAAACACTGATGCTCTGAATACAAAAAACGTGAAAAAATTTAGAAAAAGTAAAATTTTTGAGCGTTTTTTATCGAAAATAATTTTTAAAGTATGGCAACACAAAATTCCAATTCAGCTATCTGAAAGAGGTCCAAAAATAATGTATAATAGCAAAAATATTCAAATCGAAATATCAATTTTTGGTCGGTTAATCGATGTTTTTCTGAAAGTTTGTATCGCTTAGGTAGACTTTTAAGTGTATATATTATCGATTTTTATCGATTAACTTTGAAATTTTTTATCGCAGCGGGGCGCGAGTGGTGTCAAAACACGCGTCTCGTCGAGGGGCACCCGATGGCGACAAAAACTGGATAAATTTGGAAGAAATTTTTTAAATTTTTAAACTTATAAGCGTTTTTTAACTAATTTTTAATGAATTTTTGTTTCTGTTTCAGGTTTCAGCGGTCGGAGAGCTGTGCGGATGGTATCGACGAACGCGTCTGGCTGAGAAGCACTAGATCGTGGCGAAAACACTGATGCTCTGAATACAAAAAACGTGAAAAAATTTAGAAAAAGTAAAATTTTTGAGCGTTTTTTATCGAAAATAATTTTTAAAGTATGGCAACACAAAATTCCAATTCAGCTATCTGAAAGAGGTCCAAAAATAATGTATAATAGCAAAAATATTCAAATCGAAATATCAATTTTTGGTCGGTTAATCGATGGGTTAGGTTAGGTTAGGTTAGGTTAGGTTAGGTTAGGTTAGGTTAGGTTAGGTTAGGTTAGGTTAGGTTAGGTTAGGTTAGGTTAGGTTAGGTTAGGTTAGGTTAGGTTAGGTTAGGTTAGGTTAGGTTAGGTTAGGTTAGGTTAGGTTAGGTTAGGTTAGGTTAGGTTAGGTTAGGTTAGGTTAGGTTAGGTTAGGTTAGGTTAGGTTAGGTTAGGTTAGGTTAGGTTAGGTTAGGTTAGGTTAGGTTAGGTTAGGTTAGGTTAGGTTAGGTTAGGTTAGGTTAGGTTAGGTTAGGTTAGGTTAGGTTAGGTTAGGTTAGGTTAGGTTAGGTTAGGTTAGGTTAGGTTAGGTTAGGTTAGGTTAGGTTAGGTTAGGTTAGGTTAGGTTAGGTTAGGTTAGGTTAGGTTAGGTTAGGTTAGGTTAGGTTAGGTTAGGTTAGGTTAGGTTAGGTTAGGTTAGGTTAGGTTAGGTTAGGTTAGGTTAGGTTAGGTTAGGTTAGGTTAGGTTAGGTTAGGTTAGGTTAGGTTAGGTTAGGTTAGGTTAGGTTAGGTTAGGTTAGGTTAGGTTAGGTTAGGTTAGGTTAGGTTAGGTTAGGTTAGGTTAGGTTAGGTTAGGTTAGGTTAGGTTAGGTTAGGTTAGGTTAGGTTAGGTTAGGTTAGGTTAGGTTAGGTTAGGTTAGGTTAGGTTAGGTTAGGTTAGGTTAGGTTAGGTTAGGTTAGGTTAGGTTAGGTTAGGTTAGGTTAGGTTAGGTTAGGTTAGGTTAGGTTAGGTTAGGTTAGGTTAGGTTAGGTTAGGTTAGGTTAGGTTAGGTTAGGTTAGGTTAGGTTAGGTTAGGTTAGGTTAGGTTAGGTTAGGTTAGGTTAGGTTAGGTTAGGTTAGGTTAGGTTAGGTTAGGTTAGGTTAGGTTAGGTTAGGTTAGGTTAGGTTAGGTTAGGTTAGGTTAGGTTAGGTTAGGTTAGGTTAGGTTAGGTTAGGTTAGGTTAGGTTAGGTTAGGTTAGGTTAGGTTAGGTTAGGTTAGGTTAGGTTAGGTTAGGTTAGGTTAGGTTAGGTTAGGTTAGGTTAGGTTAGGTTAGGTTAGGTTAGGTTAGGTTAGGTTAGGTTAGGTTAGGTTAGGTTAGGTTAGGTTAGGTTAGGTTAGGTTAGGTTAGGTTAGGTTAGGTTAGGTTAGGTTAGGTTAGGTTAGGTTAGGTTAGGTTAGGTTAGGTTAGGTTAGGTTAGGTTAGGTTAGGTTAGGTTAGGTTAGGTTAGGTTAGGTTAGGTTAGGTTAGGTTAGGTTAGGTTAGGTTAGGTTAGGTTAGGTTAGGTTAGGTTAGGTTAGGTTAGGTTAGGTTAGGTTAGGTTAGGTTAGGTTAGGTTAGGTTAGGTTAGGTTAGGTTAGGTTAGGTTAGGTTAGGTTCCCACCCGTCACCCTCGGAGTCGAAGAGAGGGCGGCACAGTTCCGCGTCGCACTACAGACGGTGTGCGACGCGGCCATGCCTCGGGCCGGTCGCCTGTCTGCCCGTAAGAGGGTCTACTGGTGGTCCGCAGAAATTGCGGCCCTGCGGACCGCCAGCAACAGTGCCCGCCGCGCCTACCAACATTGTAGGCGTCGGCGGCACAGCGCCGAAGAGGAGGAAGGGCTCCATAGGGCCCTCAAAGAAGCAAAGGGGGCCCTCCAGTTGGCGATAGCCAAGGCCAAGGACGAAGCTCACGTCTCGTTCTTGGCCACCCTGGACAGGGACCCATGGGGGCGGCCGTACAAGGTGGTGCGTAACAAAATGCGCACCGCCCCCCCCATGGACTCCCTGGAGCCCGCCCTCCTCCAGAGGATAGTTGAGGGGCTGTTTCCGCCAGCCCCTTCGATCTCCCCCCCGACGATGGCCGACCCCATAACGGAGCCGGAGGCCGAGCTCGTCATTGCACCGATAAGCAGTGACGAGTTCGAGCGAGTGACGGACCGACTCCGGGGCTGCAAAAAAGCCCCGGGGCCAGATGGAGTCCCAGGTCGCGTCCTCGCCGTCGCCCTGGAACACCTCGGGGACCGCCTCAGGCACGTCATGGACGACTGCCTGAGGGAAGGAAGGTTCCCGCGGGTGTGGAAGGAAGGGCGACTGTGCCTCCTCCGCAAGGAGGGTCGGCCACCAGACTGCCCGTCTGCCTATCGCCCCATAGTGTTGCTGGATGAGGCCGGGAAAGCTTTTGAACGCATCCTGGCCTCCCGGATCCTGCAGCACCTGGAGACCGCCGGCCCGAACGTCTCAGATAGACAGTTCGGGTTCCGGGAAGGGCGGTCCACGCTCGACGCGCTAAAGTCACTCAGAGACTTTTGCGAGTACGCGTCGAGCAGGGGGGAGGGTGTCATCGCGGTGTCTCTAGACATCGCGAACGCGTTCGGCACCCTCCCCTATGGGGTGATCAGTGAGGCACTAAAATATCACAGAGTGCCTCACTACCTTAGGCAGGTCATAGAGCACTACCTTACCGAGAGGGTAGTGCTCTATGAAAATCAAGACGGGCAACGGGGGGAGAGGAGGATGGCCTGTGGCGTGCCCCAGGGTTCCGTACTCGGCCCACTCCTCTGGAACCTGGGGTACGACTGGGCCATCAGAGCGGAACTGCTTCCGCGCACACTCGTCGTCTGCTATGCAGACGACACAATGGTGGCTGTGCGCGGAAGCAACAAAGCGGAGACCCGGAGACGGGCTGAGGTGGCGGCCGAGCTGGCGATAGAGCGGATCGCCAGACTCGGCCTAAAAGTGAGCCTCCCGAAGACTGAGGCTATAGTCTTCGGGGGGCGCGGGTGGAGTCTGCCCGCGAGTGCGGTGCTCACCCTGGAGGGTGAAGCGGTCCATATAAAGCCCCATATCAGATATCTGGGGCTGATATTGGACCGCAGGTGGGATTTCGGGGAGCATTTCTCCAGATTAGCTCCCCGAATCGTGGGCGCCGCATCGGCGCTGGGCAGACTACTGCCCAATGTTGGAGGGCCGGGCTCCTTATGCCGGCGGCTATATGCCGGTGTGACAAGGAGCATGGCCCTCTACGGGGCCCCAATATGGGCGGACAAGCTGTCCGCCCGGAATAGGGCCCTGCTGCGGAGGCCCCAACGGGTCGTGGCCCTCAGGATGGTGAGGGCCTATATGACGGTGGCCCATGCAGCGGCCTGCCTCCTCGCGTGCACCCCTCCGTGGGAGCTAGACGCAGAGGTGCACGCAGAGACCTACCAACGTAGGTCCAGGATCCGGGCAACAGGTGAACGCCCGGACCCTGAGGAGGCAGAGGCCTCCCGCCGAATGACGGAGCGCCGACTACGGGACCGGTGGAAAGCCCAGCTGGAGGTCGCCCCTTATGGTGTCCGTACCATAGGGGCGATCCTCCCGTCGCTGGACCACTGGTCAAAGCGGAAGGTCGGCGCTACGTCGTTCCGACTAGTGCAGGTACTGACCGGGCATGGGTGCTTCGGTCACTACCTGCACAAAATCGGGAGGGAGCCTGACCCGCGGTGTCATGAGTGCGGCGATCCCGACGACACCGCTCAGCACACCCTTGAGGTGTGCAGTCGTTGGGACGCGGAACGTGGCCTCATGGCACGCACCATCCAGCGGGTGGACCTCTCGCTCCAGAGCGTTGTCTCTGCGATGCTCAGCAGCGAGAGGTCCTGGGAGGCTGTGGTCTCCTTCTGCGAACTCATCATCTCGCAGAAGGAGACCGCGGAGCGGGAGCGCGAGGAAAATCCCCTCGCGCATCCCCTCCGGCGCAGACGGCTCGGGTTGAGAAGGCGGCGGTTTGCCGCCAGACTCAACCCATAGTGGCTGCAGGTGGAGGATGGGAGTCCTCTGCCTGCGGTGGAAAGCCACATAGCGGTCTGGGAGAGGGGCCAAGCGTGCTCGGCCATCTCCCCTTCGGCGCGGGAAGCCCCGGCAATGGCTGGGGCGCCGTCGGTGGGCATCGTGGTCTATGCCTTCGCAGGTACCACGGTGTCCAACAAAACCGACAAGAGGGCACGTCCGGGTGGTTTTTAGTGGGTAGCACTCCCTATTCCTCCTCACTCTGAGGAGGGCGAGGCGATGTGTAGTCCCACATAACCCTCCGCCACTCCCATGTGCGGAGGGTATGCGTAACGCATTTTCCACCTGGTCAAAAAAAAAAAAAAAAAAAAAAAAAAAAAAAAAAAGGTTAGGTTAGGTTAGGTTAGGTTAGGTTAGGTTAGGTTAGGTTAGGTTAGGTTAGGTTAGGTTAGGTTAGGTTAGGTTAGGTTAGGTTAGGTTAGGTTAGGTTAGGTTAGGTTAGGTTAGGTTAGGTTAGGTTAGGTTAGGTTAGGTTAGGTTAGGTTAGGTTAGGTTAGGTTAGGTTAGGTTAGGTTAGGTTAGGTTAGGTTAGGTTAGGTTAGGTTAGGTTAGGTTAGGTTAGGTTAGGTTAGGTTAGGTTAGGTTAGGTTAGGTTAGGTTAGGTTAGGTTAGGTTAGGTTAGGTTAGGTTAGGTTAGGTTAGGTTAGGTTAGGTTAGGTTAGGTTAGGTTAGGTTAGGTTAGGTTAGGTTAGGTTAGGTTAGGTTAGGTTAGGTTAGGTTAGGTTAGGTTAGGTTAGGTTAGGTTAGGTTAGGTTAGGTTAGGTTAGGTTAGGTTAGGTTAGGTTAGGTTAGGTTAGGTTAGGTTAGGTTAGGTTAGGTTAGGTTAGGTTAGGTTAGGTTAGGTTAGGTTAGGTTAGGTTAGGTTAGGTTAGGTTAGGTTAGGTTAGGTTAGGTTAGGTTAGGTTAGGTTAGGTTAGGTTAGGTTAGGTTAGGTTAGGTTAGGTTAGGTTAGGTTAGGTTAGGTTAGGTTAGGTTAGGTTAGGTTAGGTTAGGTTAGGTTAGGTTAGGTTAGGTTAGGTTAGGTTAGGTTAGGTTAGGTTAGGTTAGGTTAGGTTAGGTTAGGTTAGGTTAGGTTAGGTTAGGTTAGGTTAGGTTAGGTTAGGTTAGGTTAGGTTAGGTTAGGTTAGGTTAGGTTAGGTTAGGTTAGGTTAGGTTAGGTTAGGTTAGGTTAGGTTAGGTTAGGTTAGGTTAGGTTAGGTTAGGTTAGGTTAGGTTAGGTTAGGTTAGGTTAGGTTAGGTTAGGTTAGGTTAGGTTAGGTTAGGTTAGGTTAGGTTAGGTTAGGTTAGGTTAGGTTAGGTTAGGTTAGGTTAGGTTAGGTTAGGTTAGGTTAGGTTAGGTTAGGTTAGGTTAGGTTAGGTTAGGTTAGGTTAGGTTAGGTTAGGTTAGGTTAGGTTAGGTTAGGTTAGGTTAGGTTAGGTTAGGTTAGGTTAGGTTAGGTTAGGTTAGGTTAGGTTAGGTTAGGTTAGGTTAGGTTAGGTTAGGTTAGGTTAGGTTAGGTTAGGTTAGGTTAGGTTAGGTTAGGTTAGGTTAGGTTAGGTTAGGTTAGGTTAGGTTAGGTTAGGTTAGGTTAGGTTAGGTTAGGTTAGGTTAGGTTAGGTTAGGTTAGGTTAGGTTAGGTTAGGTTAGGTTAGGTTAGGTTAGGTTAGGTTAGGTTAGGTTAGGTTAGGTTAGGTTAGGTTAGGTTAGGTTAGGTTAGGTTAGGTTAGGTTAGGTTAGGTTAGGTTAGGTTAGGTTAGGTTAGGTTAGGTTAGGTTAGGTTAGGTTAGGTTAGGTTAGGTTAGGTTAGGTTAGGTTAGGTTAGGTTAGGTTAGGTTAGGTTAGGTTAGGTTAGGTTAGGTTAGGTTAGGTTAGGTTAGGTTAGGTTAGGTTAGGTTAGGTTAGGTTAGGTTAGGTTAGGTTAGGTTAGGTTAGGTTAGGTTAGGTTAGGTTAGGTTAGGTTAGGTTAGGTTAGGTTAGGTTAGGTTAGGTTAGGTTAGGTTAGGTTAGGTTAGGTTAGGTTAGGTTAGGTTAGGTTAGGTTAGGTTAGGTTAG